>CM077465.1:104357460-105725042 GCA_039654755.1 Calcarius lapponicus | reverse complement strand
AAACAAGAAAAGGTTTTTACCAAGCAGAAAGATAGCACAGGCAAACAAGTCAGCAAATGTTGCAAGTAGAAAAAAGATTTCAGAATTTCCACTGCAAGAAAACTGGAAAACAACTTCTGGCTTAAACTGTAATGTACTAACTTTCAGTGATTGGAGAATAGTAACATGAATATGGTAATTATAGTAGTTATGATAGGCTGTAGATAAAAGTAAAGGTATAGATTGGTTCTACTGTATTAAGATGCTCAGCAAAGGAGAGTCTATAATGCATTGTAACCCAAACTCAGGGTCTCCAGGCCTGCCTGCAGCTGGAGCTGACAGCTGTAGGCACAGCTCTGTCACCCACCACCCTGGGCTGCTGTAACCTCTTGGATGGAATAAACTGCATTTTAGAGACCTGCCTAGAGTCCCACATCCCTCATTTCAACTCTTACACTTTACTCTATTCCCCTGCCTTTTCCTGAGGTTTCATTCTACCTTTACAGCACCTCAGGGCAGCGATACCAGGTTGCCACTGGCATGCCCACCCTCACATGCACTCCCACAAGAAGTTAACTCCTTTCCTCCTTGCTCGCCAGCACCCTGACGCATGGGACAAGCATCCCATAGGAGTCACGTTCTTGCCTCTCCCTGCTCCAGGACTGACACATCTGCTGGAGTAGGGGCAAACATCTGGAACAGCTGTTGTGAAAATCCATGGAACGGATTTTCTCTCAGCCTCCGCACAGAGAGAAAGAGCAGCTGGAGAAGTTTTGCTCTCTCTCCTTGAAAGCGAAGGGGTGTGATCAACAGCTTGGGCAGCAAAGAAGGCTCCACTGTGGAAATTCCCCAAGCCCCTCCCCAGGCCATCCATCTTGCCTTGCACAGGACACACCAGGATCTCCTGTTTGATGTAAGTCATGCCCATCTCCTGGGAGGTGACTCTCCCTCTCACACTCCCACCCTTCACAGTGGGTGTCATTCAGGGCAGAATTTGCAAGGCCTACTACAGCCTTGTTGAAAAACAAAACATCTGCCACTGTGTTTGGCTGGCTACAGAAATGTTTGATGAGTGATGGAATTTAAGGATGTGGAAGGCCTCAGACAGCGCCAGGCTTTGCTTTCTGCCCTCAAGATGACTCAGAAATGGACTGTGAGAAATGTCTCTTTTAGCAGCACGCCAGGCTAAATGCCACGGTCAATGTACCAAAGCTGGGCAAGAAGAGAAATGGGGATTTAATTTTTATACAGCTTGTCTTTAGAAGTCCCACTTTTGATTTGGAGCATTTCCTTATCTTCAAGAAGCAAAGTAGCAAGTGAACTGTGTGGAAACTTCCAACAGTTCTCAAAGGAAATGACAACACCTGCAGTGTGCCCCTGCCTTTGGAACGTGTATAGGCGACTGAAGGCACTAAGAAAAATCATCTTGGATGAAAATTGAATTTATTGTTTTTTTTACCATCACCTCCCTGCCTCTCTGGCAGTGTTGCAGGCAGTAACTTACTGGAAGCTCTAAGTAAATCCATGAAACACTTGGCTGCAGCAGTCTGCATCTGAATGCCTTTGCAATTTTCATTTAATCAGCTGGCAGCTGTAATGAGAGAGAGATGGGTCTGCAAAGGCATCTCTGTCTGAGGAGCTCTGACACACAGCTCCTGGCAGGCACAGGTGCCTTGCTCCCAGACAGATTGCAGCAGAAGGTGTGGCTGGGAAGGGCTGGAAAGGCTTTGGCAGCACCTGGAGCACTAACCTGAGGCAGGAGAAATAGCTAGGAGGTGTTCGAGAAGAGAAGGTAGCCTCGGAGCACCCCCTGAAATGCTCCACAGATCTGTCATGTTATTGTGGGAGTCTGTATCCATGACCAGCTCCCTCCTGATCCCTGCTGGGATCCCCCCTTGCCTTCTTGTCTGTAACTTGGCTCCACTTTAAAATCCTGATGCAAACAGGCAAACCTTTCAAAGCTGCTGCAGCAATCATGTCAAACTACACCGTGTTTATCACCAGCTTAATTATTCTTAATTGCTTTACTTGCTACTGGCAGGATCTCATTAACATGGCTAAAAAAACCAATCAGACCAAAAATCTCCCTCTATTTTACTGTGCATCTCAAGAACATAGCACAGAATGCACGAGGGCAGACTTTTGCCCAGTTTTCCCAGGGAAACACTTTTGTGTCTGTCAGCAGCTTCTGTTGTGCCACTTTCCCTCCTTTAACGTTTTCCCACTGTTGTGTCCCAAGCAGGTTTGATATAAAAATCCTGATTTCTGTCAAACACCATGAATTTATGTGGGTGGATAGAGAGGAGAAAATACAACAACATGGCAAACATTATTAGCCATGATTTCATATTTACTTTAAACCCTTTAGTGAGAATATAAAAGTGTTTTGAGCATCAGACTGATCCTCTAAGCTCCTATTTTATGGCATCCAACACCACATTCCTCTGAGATGTTCCAATTCAGCTTAGAGTCTACTTTTTTGTCCATGTGGTTCCTTTGTTCTGCTTTGCTCAGAAGCCCAAATGAAGGGGAAAACAGCATTTCTGTGACAAGACCTTTATTTCCCATAAAGCCACAGTGGCTGTCGTTAAACCTTATTTGCATTCTCTCGTTATTTATCCCCTCAATGCTGCATTCCCTTTTTTCTGCATTGCTTTATGCTGGGGGTTCAATATTACTTGGATCACCAACAGCATCACTGGGAATTGTTCTGGGTATCCTGAGATGGGTGAAGCTCCTTTCCTGCCAGTTTTTCCATCCTCAACCTGGCAAGAGCAGGCAGTGGCAGGAAAGACTCAGGAGAGGTTCACAAACAGCCCTCTTTTCTGCAATAAAGGAGATATTCCTTCCCACCTTACAGCCTTTGCAGCAAACAAAATGTGTGTTCTCCCTCTGGCTTCTCTCAGCAAGCGCTGATCCCTCTCCACTGGAAATCCCACAGCCCTTCACCCACTCTGTTTTATACCTCTCCTCAAATGACTGGCAGTGCTGCCCAGGGCAGGGCAAACTTGTAAAGAAAGGTGTGGAAAAGACAAAAAAAAAAAAAAAATTGCCTTCCTTTACAAATCACAGGTGAAAATCTCTGTCCTCTTCCCAGAAATGAAGATGTTTCCTGTGGAGAGCAGCTGGATGGTCAGCAGGGGAAATCCTCACCAATTTGTACCCATCTGGAGCCTCTGGGGAGCTCCAAAAAGGTTTTTAGGAACGCCAGGCAAGAGGAGGCAAATTCTCAGTGGGTTAAGCATTATGTCCCCATGGGCATCAACAGGATCTGGCCATCCACAGCAGATGATGCCAGCTCCGGCACCAGAAATTCTCCAGCTTTACTTTTATGAGATCTTGAGACATACTTATGGCTCTCAGCAGAGCTCTGTGCCAATGTTGCCTTGCAAAAAAAAAAAAAAAAAACCCAGTGTGTTAGTTTAACATTATTAGTAAATATTTAGCTCTGCTGCAGCAGCACTTTGTGGTTATTTGATACCTCCAGGGACAACTTTCTTGAAATAATAGGTGAAGTGCTGGGATTTGAGAGAGCTGAGTGTAATTCCCTGCTGTTGCAGACTCAGATCTTTGGCAGATCAAAGAGCAATGCTGCGCTGTGCTAGGGCATCTGGGTACATCCCAAACCCTTGGGAGAGGGGGTGCAGAGTAATGCAATTATGGCTGTACAGTTATTTTGTGTGAAAGCATAGAGAGCAGTTCAAATCTGAAGTGGGTGATCAAACCTAAGAGTTTCCAAGAAAGCCCAGTCCACCCCAAAATGCAAAAAAGGGCACTCGGTTGCTTTGTCTCAAATATGGACACAATATTTTTCCAATCAGCAAAACCAGTTATCCCAGCACTCAAGTTAGGCCAGTGTGTTGTAAAGAAGGAGTCAGGATTTGGGTTCTACAGAGAAACATATTGGGGTCCTGCTCTGCAGATTTTAAAGGTCTGTGAGCAAATAACCTGTAATTCCCACATGTATGGAGTTGTCTGGCTTGTAAATGTATGTATCTTATAAAATGCTGGATTTGTTTGATCTCTTCTGCTATCAAAATTCCCCCAGGGAATATTTATCCTGCCTTTGCATGGCGATGGTGAGAAGAACAAACTTTCAGTTCCAGAGTATCACCATGGGCTGGGCTTCATGCCGACAAAAATGTCAGGTCTAGAAACAAAACTTGGTGTCCTGATGCAGTATTTGAATCCATCTCCAGCCTTGTGGAGAGGTATCCAAGAAAACTCCTGTCTTCTCTAAGGACCATTTCATCAGAATTGGCAGGAGAGGGTGACATGGTTTGGGTGGTGTTATGTTTGCCCAATTATCCCATCATAAAAAAAACCAAACAATATTAAAGGCAGTAACAATTTTTAATTGAAGAGTTAAAATAAAAAATTATAAAATTGGATACAATATAATTTGATTAAAATAAGGGATAATTTGGTTCTAATAATGCACGTAAGCAAAAGATAACCGCGGGGTATGGAGTGCAGGGCTCTTGGACCCTTTTGGCCACCTCATGTATGAGCTTGCCAAGGGAAAATTACTCCTTTTATTCCATGTGTCAATGCCATCTCCTCCCATTTTCAGTTTGTCACGTTTCTATCTCTGCCCTCATCGCCACCTTCACCGTGCAAGCTCCACCACTCGGTTTGGTGGTCACACTAGTCTTTGGGGGTCGTCTGATGAAGATTTCGTAGTCTTCCTCTGTTTCCTTTATTTCACCTTTGGGTTACACATGTGCACCAAGCCAGTACCATGCGAGCCAAGACTAACGTATCACTGCATCTACATATCAAGGCAATAAATCCCTCATAATTAGCATTTTGCTGGGGCCCAACCAGATTTTCCCTTCTTTGTTAATTTTTAGCGACATGTATCTCTTGTTTCTTCCTCCAGTCCTTGAACATCCGCTGGGAAGGGAGGTGGAGCCCCTCCTCTCCCTTTCTTCTTTGGCATTACCACTTTTAACTGTTTTTATTATTCCCAAATATTAATTACGGTACCAATATTGATTACTCTTTCAATTTTATCAGCACGAATCATACCTATTTACCACAGTGGCAAGTAACTCTGAACCAGGAATGTCACTTTTCAGCCTGACTTCCCCAGTACTCCCAGCTTTCATGTTTAGCCTGCAAAACAAAGCAAATAAAAATATCACCAAAAAATCAAACAGCCTTAAGATGATGTATGAGAGGAGAGGAAACTCTAGGTTAGTGATGAGTGGTCCACGAGAGTAAAAACATTCTCACCCCACCCTGCACTGCCGTGGTTCCTTCAGCTGTGCCTGCAGAGCCTCTCTCCTTGGCAGGAAAAGGGATTAATTATTTAGTTAATTAGTTAATGTGTAGCAATGTGAGGGTGGGGAAAGGCTGCAAGATAATTGTTACCATTATTACCAAAACCACACAGCAGCTTCTCATAACTGCCCTCTTTATTTCTCATGTAAATGATGTTGTCAGTACCAGAAGAATTTTTCATCACAAAAAATTTCTATTAAACAGCTTTGTACTGGGCTCCAATTTGAAACCTATTTTAACTTGCAGACTATATGAAACAATGCCTAAATTATTTACCACAAAGATTTAAAGCACAAAATCTGTGACAAACCCATCTGAATTTAATAGATGGATGCAGAACACGCTGCATCCAATTTCATAAATACCTTTGTATCCAAGCCTTTTTTTGCACTTCCTATAAAATGTTTTTATGATGACAACTTTATTGGTGCTGAAATTGCTCCTTTCCTGATGTTCAGATCACAAGAACTTTGTTTGCCTTCCGTGCATTAACCAAGATTATTTTGTCTGCTTATTGTAATGCTATCTATTATTTTCCTTTTTCTATACAGATTATTTTCCCACAGTCAAGTCATGTTCTCTCCATCCATTGGAGGGGCATTGCTGGGCTGGGTGTGCAGCAGAAATTTGAGACCAACACACCTCAGCCTCATGCCTGAGGGAGAAGTGATGTGCTGCAGGGACCATGCCTTCCAGGACCTTTGTCTCCTATCAGTTGATATAAAAGGTCTGTTTGTGTTGGGGCAGCTCCATGGGTGCCACCAGCAATACATCAGTGAAGCTGCTTTTTTGTCCAATGTGTTTGTTTTTTCCTTGCTGACCTTTCCTTTGGAACCGTTGTATTGGAAATCGATGGCAAGTTTTATGTTCTGGATTTTTAGCTTTGCTGTCACAGCCCAAAATTGGCAAGAGAGAGAAAACAGACAAAAGCCTTAAGAGGCATTTGGCAGGCAAAAAAAAAAAATTATCCCACGTGCTGTTTTTTAAAAAAATCTCCCAATCCCTTCTGTGGCAGAAGCCTGTGCTCACATTACAGCTCTGGGAGTTCACTGGATTGCTCCTGCAAGCAGTGTGCATCCCTCTGCATTTAGGGTGACGTGGCTGAAATCACAGAACAGAAATCAAGCAGAGGTGATGCTCCAGACCTTTGTGAGGAAATGTGTGTGTGTGTGCTGCTAACCCAGCCCGAGCACTCCTAAGATATTGGACATGGCTCATGTTTGGCAAGTAAGCAGAAAAGCACTTCCTGAGCCATTATCTGCCAGGCTGCTGGGCTCACACAAACCCATTTTCTGTAGCTACATCTGTGAGCAGTTCTGGCATCTCTTTCCTGTCTCCAACATATCTCCTTGATCACGTCTTTAAGGGAGCCAAGGAATGCTTAAAAAGGGAATGTCTCATCTCAGATTTTGGGCATTTTTCTGCTCAAATCATTAGCAGATAAGGAAGCTGTTTGCATCCCCTTTGGCAGTGAGGGATCAGTCTTTTCCAGCAGCTCCTTTTGAACGTACTAGTTGAAAGGTTGGGAGAGAATTATTCCTATTTAGGGCAATATAGCAGTTTAGTGCACATTTCCCAAAGAAATAGCACTGCAAATCAAAATTGGAAAAGACCTGGTTAAAAGAATATTTAGAGAAGTTATGACATCCTGAGGAACAGCTGAAGTTTTTCCTCCTGCACTTTTCAGTCAGTTGAGAAGATGCCTACACCTTTAGAGGTTATCTCTGTAAATTCTCTGTGCCTGAGGAATCGAGGAAGGCAAGCAGAGGAGTTCATCTTTCATGACAGAATGAAGAACCAAGGAAATTGCAGTAATCTAATACCAAGAAAGGCAGAAGATAAAATTATTAAACAATATTTTAGTAGTCATCTAGGGAATAAACTGATAAAAACAGCCAGCATAGATTATTCAAGAACCTACTTTCTCAAACCATTTCTAATTTCATTCCTTGTCAGAGCAACCAGCCAAGTGGATAAAGAGGAGGCAGCAGATGAGATATGTCTTGAATTTATTAAGAGTATGACATTGTCTTGCATGACATTCTCTTAAGCAAAGAGAGAAATATGGCCCAGTGGGTGCACTCATAAAACTTGTGGATGGCTCTGTGATGAGAACAGCACCGAGAGCTTTGGAGGGTAGGATTAACAAAGGCTGGATTAGCTGGAAAATTAGCAGAAATCGGTGTAGATGACTTCAGTAAAGATAAGAGCAAAGGAATTCAGGCAGCTGCGAATGATTTCTTCTGAGGTATCTGCCACCACAACCTGAGAGCTTTTTGCTGTAGAAGTTCTTTAGAAAAACGTTTGAGTCGTGTACTTTCTTTCCATGAAGGGTCACTGGCAAAGCACAAAGCTATCAGGCTTCATTTCTCAAAAAAAACTGAAATTCTCTGTGCAGGTTTGCTCTTCAGTTATTGCAGCCCCAAAGTGACTGCTGACCCATTCTCAGTTTAGATGGTGCATTCAGACATCTAGGGCTGCTATTTTTCAGCTAGACAGACTTTGTGGAAAAGAACATCACAAATAAAACCCACATTTCCTGTGGCAGAGGAAAATATGTTCCTTTGGGATTAATCTTTTGGAGTAGTTAATTAATTAATTAGCCATGGCTTTCTTCAGTTCTGATTGAAAAGTAGAAGAAAGAGCGTTGCTGTGGAGTTAAATGCTTTGGCTTTATATTGCAGTGGACATTACCTTTACCCTTCTCATTTTTGGAGAATGCAGCTGAACTGTAACTGCTGGAATGAAGGATGTTGAGAAAATAAACAGAGCAGACAATAACAAATTGCTTGGATGGAGTGGCATGTGCCAAAGCATATGCCAAAGACTTTTCATGCCAAGAACACCAAGCTGCTACCAAAGCTGCATAAGCCCTTATTAAACATGCTAAAAGAGTTTAGGATATCTGAAAAAAAAACCCAAACCCAATCTGCTACATTTGGTTATCAGTAATATTAGGACCTGCTTGCCCTGTTTCAACAGCAGGAGTCACCACAGCACCAAGTGAGCCCAGGGGCAGGAACAGGGGACACTAATCACAGACACATCATTTTCTTCACTTTATATGTAGGTGACATAACTTACAAAGAAATACATCACTGATCTTTACAGAGATAGAAGACAAAAAAAATAGAATTGATCAGAGAATTATACTTTTTGAAGAAATTTTTAGGTAGGAAAACCGTTTTTCCACTGCATGTTGAGCACAGCAGGAAGAAAGGAAGAGAAAGAGTATTGGAAAAAAACCTACATGAAAACCCTTTATTTGGTGTTCAGTACACATTCATTCATTGACATTAAAAAATTAAAAAAGAACCCCACAAGTAAGAAAGTCTAATGAAATCAAAAACCATTTCCACTAAAAAATACCAAGTAATTCTTCAAGGAAGTACCAATGCCTTAACCGAAGGGTTTTCCTGTGGGCTCTGCAGGGTTCATTTCAATGTTACCCAATGCAGACACACATTTTTGGTCACTGCACTACCATCTGCTCTTAGCTTTTCTTTTGCAGGGAAGATAAAAGCCCTGAAAATTCATAGTACAGCAGTAGAGACACTCCTTGCAATCCAAGGCAGAGACGTTCTGCACTAACCACTTACAAACAGTCTGCAAAGCATGAAAATCACGTTGTGTTTCAAGAAAACATGGTTAGATATAAAACCTGGGAAAACATTTATGCATTTCCAAGAAATATATATCCTGGAGCTCAGGTTAAACACACACAGACTTTGCCTTTTAGTTCTAGTATAAATTATAAACTTGCTTTTGTCTTTTTCCCTTGAGGGCCTTTGCAAAGTTAATTGTCCCTGACTCCTTGCCAGTATTGCCTCAGTAAATACAATATATGTGCATTGCCAAATGCCTTGCACTGTGCACATGTCAATTGCAATAGATCAATAAATTATTTTCCTGTAATCTCCAATCTAAGATACGTTCTACAGAGTTTGCGGAGAGCATATCACTCTGTGGAAGTGCCGGTGAAGCACCACATCTATAAATACATTAAAATATTCAGAAAGATGTAAAAATGTGTTTAGCTGGATAGACTTCTGTATTGGGTGTCTCTGGCAAAGCTGGATGACTTGTTTCCTCAGGAACTCTGTCCCAGGCATGGCTCATTGTGCCTAGAGGTGGGCTATCCAAATGTAGGAAGAAAAGCACAAAATCCTAAGCTAGTGCAGTTGTTTCCTCTGGATCTTGAGATGCCCTGGCTCTCCCAGGCAGAAATTCCACTGCACAGCCCAAGCCACACAGCCACTTGTTTCTGGACTTCCAGCTGGGTGCCCAAATCATCTCACTCCACACCCTGTCAGGAATGTCCTGGGATCTCCATGCAGTTGCTTTCCCACAACAGGTTAGAGCAGTGACATCCTTCAAGCCCTTCATCTCAGTGCCTGCATCATCACAGGCTCACTGCAATGGAAGTCAGAGGACAACCTGATCCATTGCAGAATGATGGCTGAGTTAGATCATCATTTCCCCCTTTCACAGCTGCACTCATTGCACCTTCCCATTTGTCAGGTTTGCAATTTCTCTGTCAAAATTCTCCTCTACCCATTTCGAGGTCAAAAGTTTCCCAGTACTGTGGCAGGCTTTTTTTTTTTGGGTCCAATTAGAGATGGATTGTTCATCAGAAAGATGTCAGAATTACTGCAGCACAATTAACCCTTATTGTTTCCAGTGGCAGGACAAGTCTAAGCAGCCCCAGGTGAAATCCCTTTGCTCTATAAATCCCAGTTATGCTCACATTTGCTGTTACCAGTATGTGCAGCCTGACAGATGCATTTTTCTTAGCCTGTGTGCAATCCCCATTTGCATGGTAATGAGGCTTTCCAAAGGCATTCAGCAGGTGAGAGGGAGATGAACTCCTTCCATCAGCACCCGCGTCTCCTTCCGTCAGCTGTGGTTTTCAGGAACAGGAAAAGCTCCAAGGGAGCTGTGCCTGAGCTTAAAGCTAAGACTTGTGATGGGACAAGCTGCTGCCAAATCTGTTTGTGACATAAGCAGCCATATTTTAAGATACACTAATTTCTATGCACCCTTACCATAATATTGGATTAAGAGAGTGGACAGGAGATGAGGAATAATAACTTGACCAAGTTCTGGTGGGCTCTAACCCCAGTTTCCTATTGAAGGTAATTCCTAACACTGCACAGCACCATTCGTCTTCCTCTCCACCTTTTGATGACTAACACTGAAGCTGCTGTCCAATTTAAACCTCATCAGACTCCACTTGAGCTCTGGAAGATAAATTCCCTGGGTACTGCCCCATCTCCAGCTGTTTTCTCCTGGTGTATCCTTGCCATGGTTCACCCCGTGCATTCATGTGAGCCTCTCTTCTCCAGCCCTCCCTTGACTCCCAAATTTTCTCCATCACTGTATTTCCAGGCTAATCTGCTCATCCATGCTTTCCTTGTCCAAAAGCTGTGACAGACTCCCACTGTCCCCACTGGAATTTGTTGAAGCATCTCCTAAAGACCCTCCTGAGGTGAGCAGACAGGAGACAGACCCTGTCCACAGTGTGGGCTGACAGTGACCTCCTCCCACAGCCACCACAATGATCTTCTCCAGCCCTTCTCTAATGACTCCAAACACCAGATTTGTTTTTCCAGCACAGGTGGTATTTATCCCTGCACCCACCATCTGTTTCCACAACTTTCCTGGCACAGGTGCTGTTTACTGGATAAGCTGTTTCCTCCTGCTGGGATGGTGCAGAAAAGCAGCTCCCAGCTGCTTTCTTCCTGGTGGTGCCTGGTAGTTTGTCTGGGCTCACTATTCCCATGCATTCCCACTATTTCCTTGCATTATCTCATGAGTTACGTAAAGGTAACGTTGTACAGAAACCCCTTTCCCCAGACAGTGATTGAATTTTTCTTATGTCATTAAAGGATTTGTTCCTCTGTTGTTTTCTGTAACAGTGAGTAATTCCCATTAAATATTAAGTAATTGATTTGCCATATTTGTCTGGGGGCTTTTTTGTTTTTTTTAGTAATTGATTCATTTAGTCATCGTAATTACAGTAAATCAGCTCACTGAAAATAATGCCAAATAATTAATTTACTTAGCATTTAAATATTACAAATTGCCATAAATGACTGCTAATTACTTGCACACAGGGTAAATTTTCTTATCACTTGCAGGAAATGGAATGATTAATTTCCAAATGTCATTTATGTGTGCTGTTTTTTGGTGCTCTGTCGTTCCACCTCGTGAGCAATGCACAGGAAAATCCAGTTACTGAGGCTGATCCCAAAGCACTGAGATCCCTGACTTTCCTCTTCTCAGCTAAATGAGGCAGTGCAAAGAGAAATAAAAACCCTAATGACACTTATGTGGGAGTCTGATCACCTTGCTAACAGGTTTGATCCCTCATCTGGGGATTTTCTGTTGTCTAATAAGTCTTAAGTTCACATTTCTGTTGTTTCATTCATATGAAACATGAACATTCTGGCAATGCCTCCCCTATGTGGCCACCTCCTTGAGGAGGGAAGAAACTCTGTATGAATTTATAATCTTTGCAATCTCCCAGCTACTGGTAAATCTGCTGGAAACTATCAAAAACAGCAAAAAGGCATGGAGGGAAGAGTAAGGGAGACAGATACTGATTAAAAGAAAAATTCACAGACCTCTTGTTTCTGTAGGAAACCGTGTGAATAAATAGGTTTCATGCCTTTCATCAGCTGAGATGCCAAAGTATCTCTGTGCTGCTGGAGATGGGGTTAAGTCAGACCCCCTCCAGTCTCTGCTGCAACAGAGCCTTTTTCCTGTGAAAACTCAGTGCTGAGGATGGTAAAAATTCAGCCTAATTAGATGCAAAAGGACAAAACAGTGGGCTGTCTTGGGAGTCCCACTTCTGTCTTCTCAGTCCTTTATGTGTTTGCTTTGAAGCATTAGTGAAATGTCCTTGTCTTCTTGTCACAGCCCCTGTGGGAGCAAGGCAAGTGCAGAGAGGAAGGGGCTTGAGAGAGCCCCAGATCAGATTTTATGAGCCCACCCCTAAAAGGCACTCAGGAATTTGCTCAATTATAAAACATGTGATGAAAGAATCATAGAATCCTGGAATTGTTTGGGGCTGGAAAGGACTTTAAAGACCCGTGGGCAGGGATTGTGACCGTGTTCAGGGGGTCTGAGGATGAGGGAAAAGATGAGGATCTGGCTCCATGTTTCAGAAGGTTTGATTTATTATTTTATGATATATATTATATTAAAACTATACTAAAAAGAATAGAAGAAAGGATTTCATCAGAAGGCCAGCTAAGAATAGAAAATGAAAGAATGATAACAAAAGCTTGTGGCTCAGACAGAGAGTCTGACCCAGCTGGACTGTGATTGGCCATTAATTAGAAACAACCTCATGAGACCAATCACAGATGCACCTGTTGCATTCCACAGCAGCAGATAACCATTGTTTACATTTTGTTCCTGAGGCCTCTCAGCTTCTCAGGAGGAAAAATCCCAAGGAAAGGAATTTTCATGAAAGCTGTCTGTGACAAGGGATGGCACTCACTAGGTCAGGTTGCTGAGGGCTCCATCCCTTCTGCCTCAAACTCTTCCTGAGCTGATTTGGAACGTGCACACAGGGATTATAATCCAAGGCAGCACTCCACATCTGATAAAATCCCCCTGCTGTCCCTCTCATGGAGCTTTGGGTCACATTTGGAGCCTGCAAGAGAGATGCTTTTCATACAAACCTGGACAGAAAACGCTCTCCAGGAACTCAGTAACTCATGGTGACTGAGGGGACATCATTCTGCCAAGGACTTGAAGTCCTCAGTGCCAGCTGCTTCACACTACAGGACCGAAATCTTGTTTGCATCTCATTTTCTTCTTGTGTTAGGCTGGATTTTTTCATTTGGTCAGTGGTTAAACTTAAAAACAGAAGTTTAGAGATATGAGATAATTTCATCCTTGGAAATATTAAAAACCTGAACAGATTCAGCCATGATCAACCTGCTCCTCCTGGCCTTGCTCTGAGCAGAGGGAACAGACCAGAGTCCTCCAGAGGTCCTCTCCAGTCTGAATTATTCAGTTCTTCCCTTGCTTGTGTCACATATTAAATACATTCTGTCTGAAAAGGCCCACAGACAGTGTCTCAGTGATGTCTCTTAAAACTTCCTATCGCACACAAGACAGACCTGCAGGATTTCTTCCTCTTTATCTCACCCTTGGTGTGCTTATGTGGGTGTTGAAAATAGCTTCAGAATGTTTAACTAATTCTAACTAAACCATACTCATTTTCTCACTGGTCTCACTCACTCCATAAATTGGCCGTACCTCAAGTTTTGCTTTCAGGCCCAGTCTCAGGTTTGAGAAGGATTTCCAGAGCAGGAACAAATAACTAGTAATGACATAATGTTTACTCTGGCATTGCTGGCACTTGAAATTTAGAAGTGTATTCAGACCCCTCCTTAGTCAAAATAGTCTTGATATTTCCAACAAATACCAAAATGTTTCCCCAAGTTCACTGAAACACTGAAGAAATGGGCAAAAGATGATTTCTTTTGCCCAATCATTTTTTTCACATTTTTTTATTAAAAAGGAACAACGTTTGCAATGAATCTTTCATTTCCAAATACCAATAGGGAAATTCTCTTATCTTGTTTGTTTTGCTTCTGATATGGTTAACTTGGAAGAAGCAAAAGGAGTTCCTCAAGTATGGCAGCATTGAGGAATTTACTTTGCAGCCCGGAGGAAAAATGTTTCAGCTGCAAAGCTGTGGCAGAGCTTTACTCCAAAAAGCCCCCAGTGGCTTCTGTTGCCTTTGCTTTGTTCCTACTTCCCCTGCATCCCTCTACTTCATTTATAATCCACAGGACACTCCTCCAAAAGCTTCCCAGACCATCTTCCATCTGTCTTCCCACCAGGTGATCATAAATCAGCTACTTCTTCACCTTCTCCTTGGCATTCTCTGCTCCAGTGGGTCTCTCCATCACCATGCTTGCCATATTTCTCTGCTCCTCCTTGGCTTGCCTTCAAGTAAATTTCCCTTCATCATAGTCCAATTTTCAGTCCTGTAGGAGACAAGACAAAAAAAAAAAAAGCTAAGTGAAAAGAATTCAATGGACTGTACAATCATAAGCATATTTGCCAGGCTAGACCAGGAATGAGTTGTTAATGAAAATGAAGGATAAAATTGTAACAAATGCAGGGGATGCTTTGTTTTTTAGTTGAAAGTCTTTCTAGCTTGGAGGTAAGAACAATCATTTCATTATTTCTGAAAAGACCTGGCAGGAGTCCAGGCCCAGAATTTGATAGAGTTGAGAACTGAGGTAGGCATAACAGAGTTATTTCTATCTCAATGAGGTTTGATGTTCCACTTAAAATCAGCAGATCCCCTGCTGGTGTTAATTGGTGTCAGAGAACTGTTTCTTCTGGAGCAGCTCAAAGAGACACCAACAGAGAAACTGCCTTGCTCTATTTCTGCGTTTCCCTTCCTTCCCTTTGTCTCTCAAGGAAAAAAAAGCCCATCTGAAGTATGAATACAGATGAGAATTTACTGCCCCTCAACTCTTGTGGGGACCCAAGTGAGAAGGAATTGTTCCAAAGGCCCCAGTTTGCACCTGTGCTCCTCCAAGCATTCTCTTTCCTGAATTGAGCCTGGAGTGTTCCCATCCCTTCAGCTGATGAGCGCAGGGAGGGCTCAGCAACAGGGGCTTTAAATGCTGCAGTTTAATTCCCCCTCTCTCAGAGATTTCTGGGGGCTGCAATGTTTCCCACAAGGCAGACAAAAGACGTGGGGTTTTTTGCAGGGTGGCTCATTACTATGGCCACCAGCAGAGTGGCCTCCCCTTGCCCACAGCACTGATTTCAGAGACCAGGGAGGCATTTCTGCTGGGTGTGCACTTCCCTTCCCACCCAGCTGTGGTGGCTGTGCACCCTAAAAGAGGAGTTGAAGGGAAATTTAATTAATCAACGTGCCCCGCGAAGCCGAACATCTGGGTGCAGCAGCTGCATCTGGTGTAGGCAGAGGTGCTGAGCAGTAACTAGGAGGTGACAAGGGCCTAGGAGAGGTTTTTCATCTCTGCGTGGTGATGGCCTTTGACACAAGCTGGAGTTTAGTTATGTACAGTGTACAAAACCAGGGGAAGTTTGCAGCAGCACCTTCTCAGTCTGGGGAGAGGCTGAGCTTGGAGAACATTGTGTTTCCCAGGTTGCACAGGAGTTTAACTTTCCATTCAGGCCAAGATAAGCTTCCAAGAAAAATTACTTTCTTCCATATCTGTAAGAATGCAATTTGATGTGCTTTCAAAGAGAGAAAAGGGTTTTCTTCCTCATTTCCAGTAATTGCCTAGCAGTTGCCAGGCAAAACAAACAGAAGGCAGAGAAATAATTTCAATCTAGGCAATCACAGCCACAGCAGCATTTAGCTTTTGCAAAGTGTGCTGCAGTCTTAACCTGCTCATTTTCCTGCCACCAGAGGAGCAGCCACCAAGGAACCATTTGGTCACTCTTTCATCCTGTTCTTAGAGGGTTGATGTTGGTCCACCAGCACTGGCAGCTTCTGAGCCCAGAGAAACAGAAAGAGCCTGAATGAGAGATGTGGGACTCCAGGGGCTCTCCAAAATGCAGTTTATTCCATCCAAGAGGTTACAGCAGTCAGGGTGGTGGGTGACAGAGCTCCAGCTGCAGGCAGCCCTGGAGACCCTGAGTTTGGGTTACAATGCATTATAGACTTTCCTTTGCTGAGCATCTTAATACAGTAGAACCAATCTATACCTTAACTTTTATCTACAGCCTATCATAACTACTATAATTACCATGTTCATGTTACTGTTCTCCAATCACTAAAAGTCAGTACATTACAGTTTAAGCTAGAAGATGTTTTTCAGTTTTCTTGCAGTGGAAAATTCTGAGACCTTTTTTCTACTTGCCACATTTGCTGACTTTTTGTCTGTGCTCTTTCTGCTTGGCAAAAACATTTTCTTGTTTGAGGTGGGCTTATCCTTTGCTCTAAGCCATAAAAACCCCTTCTAACTAACATACCTTTTGCCTTCTTAGTTGTTCAGCAAGACTGGCTCAGCAATATTCAATTTATACATCTATTATTCTTCTATATCAAAACTTGCTTCATTTCTATTCCTTCTTCAGATTCTACATTCAAAAATCTTTCTGCCAAGCAGACATACCTGTGAGAGTTTCTTGTCAAATTTTCATCCTTCCCAACAAGAAGCAGCCTGGACACCTGCTGCTCATTTTCCTGAATGTGCAGACAGTCCGATCCCACAAAACCTGCAAGGTGATTACCTCCCACAGCTGTTCCTTGTGCCCATCTTGACTTTACTTGTTCCTTGCACCACTTTTCCCAGAGAGACCTCTCTGAATATCCGTTTATTCCCTGGATTCCAAGGGAAGACAACCTTCAGGCAGGGATGGTGCAGTCAGGGAGAATGCTGGGACAGCCACGGGGCTGGCAAGTACAAGTGCTGAAACTCAGAAATCTTAGCTGGTACAAAGGATTATTCAGTCCAGTCAGCCCGTTCTATCACAAGCTGTTTGCACCTTGTCACTCTCCAAGCTCTTGCCACAAGAGGCTTTAGCCTTCAGGAAGCATGAGGCAAAAAAAGTTGCACTGAACCGTCAAGTCAGTTCCTAATTTCAAACCTGTTGGAACCCAGGACATTCCTCTGTCTGCTCTGGAGGATTTGAGACCCTGGCAGAGGGCTCAGAGACCTTGGCACAGAGTCAAAAACACCTGTGCCTTCAAATTTAGCCCTTGGAAAAAATTACCAACTTTGTGTGAGTAGTTACAAGCCACAAAGGTTTGAATAGAGTGATAGTTAATTTGTCACTGGGTGAAAAAGTAGAATTTTGGGGTTTTTAGAATGGGGGTTCAAGAGGCAAGATGGAGGAGTCTGGGTGTGTCCTGTCCTTCTTCTTCTTCTTCTTCTTCTTCTTCTTCTTCTTCTTCTTCTTCTTCTTCTCCATCCTCTGCTGTGATGGTGGCATTTCTGGATTGGTTTAGGCTAGAGACACACTGTCTAACATAGGTGATAGGTATTGGAAAATTATTGTAAATAAAGTACACGTAGTTTCTAGTATAAAAGATAACACCACCCCAAAGACGGTCAGTGTGCCTCAACCCAGCCTGCTGGACAGATCTCAGCAGGTCAGAGAAAGAATGTATTAGATAAGAGCAAATAAACAACCTTAAAAACCAGAGCTGAGGAATCTCAACTTCTTCTTTGGTTGCAGGGTGGGAAAAAAGACTCTTTAATGCCTCAGGAGCCATTCTAGCAACAACAAATTTGAGAAAACCCACTGCATCCAGCATACAAATTCTGTGCACTTGCCCTGCCTCAACCAATCCTGCCAAAAATTGGTAAGGGGGGACTTTGGCAAGATTTGCACTGTCCCTTTCTGTCACACGCGTGCCTCCTCCTCTTGCTGCACGCTCTGATGACTCCGTGCAGAACCCCTCTGCACTGCCTTGGCACTGCCAGGGGACTGGGCATGGCCTTGCAGTTAAAATCCAACAGGAACAGGTGGGAAAGCACCACACAGTCCCTGGAAACTCTGCTTTTCCATTGCCAAATTGACTGCAACTGACTCGCCTCAAATGTCCCAGATGAGGACGCTGCTTTTGCAACAAGAGAGAGAGCTGCATTCAGCTTGGATGTGATGAGATGTGATTTTTGTTGTGCTGCACCACATTCCCATCTGGCAGGTGTCAGCATGCCAGAATTGCTGGGACCATGCTGGTATCTATCCATCTGTCCATGTGGGTCATCATGCTTGAAATACCACAGACGAATAAAGTAAAAATCAAAATTCTTCTGCTCAACAGCTGCACACTCTTGTGATTTCCTAAAAGAAAGGGAGGGCTGGAGAAGTCTCTCTTCACGTGGTCACTCAACCTGTTAGTGTGGCTGTCCACAATGTCACCATCTCCCTCCAGCTTTGGAGCCCATCAGCCCAAGGCCTGGGGACACAAGGGGTGCGCAGTTAAGTTTGGCATCACTCATTTTCCTGCTCCTGGAGTGTCAGATCAAGGCTGCTGCCAGCACAGTGCACACACCTCCAGGCAGTGACAGATTTACAGCCCTGTCCCTCTGCATTGTTCAGATCAAAGAGGGCCTGGCCCCCAGCATCCAACACCCCAATGAAAACAGAGAGTTTGGACTTGGGTCAGTTCAGGGGAGAAGTGAAACCTCTCTGCTGTCTGCATCAATCCAGCCAGGGGCCAAGAGGGGCTGGGTGACAGCTGGGAATGTAAGGTGCAAAACCACAGGTGAATGGGCAAGAAAAGGCAGGGAGGAAAGAGGAAGGTCTCAGCACTGAAAAACAAATGAGGAGTATTTCATTTCAGCCCTGCTCTCTGTACTCAAAATACAGGCTATCTCACAGAAAACAGTGTTTATAAACAGACATAAGCTGCAGCCTGGAAAAGTTCTCTCCTGAGAGGCTCCACACCTGGCACTTGCTAAAGGCACCAATATTTTGTGCCACTCTGCCACTCATTGGCCAGAGTCTGGCTAGCACAAATCCCACTGATGGCAAATGAACATGCTATGGGCAGGACTGAGACACTTCCAGGTTATACAGTGGCTACTGTGATGCTCTGGATCTCTCATAATCTGACTGGTCAGACCACTGACCATCAATACCTTGTGGGCACAATTCAAGTTCCCAACACACTTCAACACCAAGAATCACAGGGGTTTAGGATTACTGTCAAAAAACGTTAAGAATCACATCTCTGTGTGCACCTTCCTTGGAGGTTCTTATGAGATTTTTACACAGAAGCACAAACACATCCTGGTTACACCTACAACAACATCAGCCCAGTGCAGCTGGTGTCCAAACCCAGTCACAGCCAGAGCTTCCTGAGTCAGAGAAAGATTCTGTCAACACCCACTTCTCTGCTGTCCCTCTTTGATTCAGTGGCTCAGACCTTTCTGCACTCCTCTCCTTCCATGACAGACCTTCAGCCACAGACAGGTGAGAGAAGGAACACGTTACAGGGACTGGCATTTGGGAAAGCCTTCCTTCCCTCCTCCCACTCTGCCCTGCATATTGCAATGGGGCATGTTGAGAGTTCTACCAGGGCTCCTGTGGAAGGATTTCATCGTTAGAGGGTGTTTGCTCTCTAGATCACGGCACTCAGAGACCGCAGTAAGCACAAATCACATCTGCACATGCCCAAAATCCTTCCTAAGCACCAATTCATTCTGCGCCAGTGATCCCTTTTCTGTTCATGCCACCTGCTCTCTGCTGGGGACAGAGTTGGTAATCCTGCATTTTCAGCCTCAGAACCCAGAGGGCAAATAAGAGGAACTCCCATTTATCACCTTCTACAAGGCAATGAGATTTGTGCCCATTTACAAGTTTGGGGAATTGTCTCCTGCTCTTGAACTCACAAGCTTGACAGTGGTACAGTAAAAGCAAGTAGATTTTAAAAATTCAGCGGTCCAGGCTCTTTCCAGAATCTGTCACTCACTCTTTCCCCAGAGAGACAAGCAACTGAGATGAGTGTCTCTGCTGGAGTTGTGCCACATGGATTAGTGAAGTGGGACTTTTCCCCTGTGTGCAGATTGACTTCAATTCACCCCGGCTCTGTTTCAATGAGTCTTGTCCAAAGGCAGCCCCCTGGGAAGGAGGAAGGGTAATTAACTGATGCTTTTGGGAGCAGTCCTGTGATGAAGGTACAAAAAATGAGCCAAGGGCAAGGAGACGTGGTGCTTTCACATATGCATATTTGTGTGTGAGTGTTTTCACAAGCAAACTTCAAACAGTGCCATCAGGGCTTTGCAGAGGAAGAAAGGCAACAGCAGTAAATCTAGGAAGCAGCTGTTTGACAATCTGCCTTCAGACAAAGTTTCTTCCAGACCTGAGTCCAGCCCTGGGCTTCCCAACACCCTGGCTTCTCATCTGTCCAGCTTTAAATATGTCAAAAAGAGGGTAGGAGCTAGAAAAAATATGTGTTTTCATTCAGATCCTATAGCAATGAATTGGCTGTGATTTTTAAGGAGACAAAAAACCAAACCAGGATTCCTTAATTTGCTATACCTGCTTTTGCTCTCTGACCACTGTTCCCATGCTCTGTGGGACAGGATAGGAGCCAGAGCTGCTCCCCCACCTCCACCCTGCTCAAAACTTTCAAACCTCAAATCTGGTCTGCCTTTGAAATCAGAGCTTCCCATATGCCTTGGTTTGGAAAGACAGGCATCTGCTAAGGAAGGCAGGAGCCTCCCCTGAACTGGAAATTGTAAACCCACCCCCCCCCCCCAAATTGTTATGAATTTTAAATTAAGGGGCTCTCAGGCAAAGATATGGGAACAGGAACAACAGTTCTTTTATTAGGGAAGAGAATAAAAATAGAATAAACAATGCAGTAAATCAAAACAACACTGACAGAGTTCAGAACACAACCTGACACCCTGTGGGTCAGGGTGTTGGTAGCAGTCCCGTTGGAATTGTGGCTGGAGCCCTCCTGGAGTGTCAGGTGTGGTTCTGCTGGAGCAGGGATCCTGTAGAAAAGCGTGTAGTATTCCTATGAGGATCCAGTGGAAGAAGAGGCAGCTGCTGTTCCTCTGGGAAATCCAGTAGAAATGCTGTTATGGTGTCCCAAGATCTCAGATTATATCCACGTAGGAATGCTTGGCTCCTCCCTCTGGGCTCACATCTCCCAGTGGGATGCTGTAGTTCTTATCAGCCATGCAGTGACATTCAACAGCCTGTTATCAGCAGATGTCTCCCTGGAGGGAGGAATGTTTGTGGAATAGATAAGGAAAACTGCCCACTTGACAGAAGACAGCTGCCATACCTCTAACAGACGGTGAACAGAATACACATTGCTTGGCAATCTAGGACACCATACTTAGTTTTTTCTTTTTCTCGATGGATGTCTCACTTGCAGGCAGAGGCAGGTGTTTGCTTCTGCACACAGGTACCAGGATAAACCCCTTCAAGCCACGTGTGCAGCCAGATTTGGGAAGGGAGAAAATGACCCTGGTAAACCCTGTGGGTCAAAGGGTGCAGCAAAACCCCTGAGGGGCTGCTGAAGCCCTGGCAGGAGCTCTGCTGGGCAGCACTTCCTCCCCCAGAATGCCAATTTGCAGCCCTAGGTCTCCCAAGCTTTTTTTTTTTTTTTTTCTGTTTTTCTGACAACCACATTCTGTCTCCTCTCCCCATGCTGGTTACTATTCTTCATTAAAATCAGTGCTGAAAATAAAATAGGGGAGTTATTTTAATGGCTTTTAAACACCTAAAAATCACTACACCCCAGAGGAACCCCTGGCAGGCTTTACCTCCCTACATCTGTTCTGACCTCCACTGAACACTTAATTCATGAGTTTCCATGGCATGGGGTGATCAGAAGCCAATGTAATTATTATTCATTGCATTTGCACTTTGTCTGAAGCACTTGCAGGTGAGATGAAAACGCTTATTCAAATGCAGCCTCTAAAACACTGTTCACAAATCCATCTGGGCACCAATTAAATTACAGCACAAATCCAAGATGTAGCAGCTTCCTTTATCTGGAGACAACCAGAACAATGCCTGGGTGAGGAATGCTGAGAGCACACAGCTTCTGGTTATAACTTGGGGCTTTCATTAGGGAAAGATTTCACTTGGCCCTTCTTTAGTGTTTTTTTTTTATCTTTTGCTGGAAGTCCTTGAATCATTCTTTCTCCTGACTGATACTGACAGCTCTTTTTAAAACATGATTGATGGCCCATTGTCAATAGCCATCATGCTCCTGTCAGAGAAGTGGGAGACATGAAATAATTCAGTTTTCAATAATTCAAGTGATGTTGCTAAATTTGGGAAACAGACACTGGGAGGAATGAGGGCATGACAGAACCTTTTTGGGGGAAAATAATGAAGGACTTGTCACTGAGTTTTAATTTGATCAAGAGCGTAGTGGCATCAATAGACCAATGGATTTGTATTCCAAACATTGCTCTACTTCCAGTTTGAATAATAATCACCCAGAGAAAATAATCCCACAGAGAACACATAACACATAATATGATATCTTTTCCACAAGAGTTTTAGGTGTATTTAGTCTTTTAGTTCACTTCTGTTGGTCCTGAGTCCTGAGTGCACCTTAGACTGTTGGGAATAGAGCAGACATCCACAAGGTTCACCCCAGGACTGATTCCCTCCCTGCACAGAGATGTGCTCCTGTACCCAGGGGGCAATGGAAACAGACTTCCTGCTGCAATTCCCTTCCCTGCCCATCAATAACATTTTACTTTCCAGCTGGTACCTGCTGAGTCCTGGGCGCTGCAGGGCCAAGCCCAGCATTTGAGCAGACTACTGACAGATGTTTTAAAACCAATGAAGGTAGGAAGTAAACTTTAACAGATGGAAAAAGACCCCCAGAAAATCCATTAGCATGCCTTTCTCAGTTGAATTTAATAGCCTCTTAGCAGCTGACCTTGTCCCTGATGGAGGTAATTACACAATGTAATCAAGCCACCAAATAACCTCCTTGTGCACCATTTATGTGCTACCACTCAGTAATGGCTCTTGCCTGCTCATCCTCTCCAACATTCTGCTCCCAGGGATGGCAGGACACCATACCTGCAGCAGGCTGCAGCTGAGCACCAAAGACTAGGAAGACAATCCATCTCTGCCTGAAAATCTCCCCTGACTGTCAACACCTAGAAAATCTCTTTCTGCATCTGAGACATGAGTAATTTTTTATCACTGGTGGGTCATAGAATCACAGAATGGCCTGGAGTGGAAGAGACCTCAAAGATCATCACCATGGACAGGGTCACCTTGCCTGAGATCAGGTTGCTCAGAGCTCCACCCATCCTGAACACTTCCAGGGATGGGGGGCATCCATAAGTCCTCTGAGCCACCAGTTGCAGTGGGTCACCACTCTCACAGCAAAGAATTTTTTTTTTTTTCTCTTCTTTATCCTAACACCTTGGAACTCCCCACTGTTCTGCCAAACTCTGCTGAAGTGAGGCTCAGAGATACAGGTCTGAGGGCACAAGCGCATCACCACGAGCTAGCTCTCATTCCAGAGGAAGCCAACCTAATCTTCTCACTAAAACCCTAGGGCTGAGTTCTGGCCTTGGCAAACAGAGCCATGCCAGCCTGGTAAGAGTTTCATTAAGATCACACACATCTCTAGCTGAGGTTCAGGTCTCCAAATGGATCCCTTGGCAAGAAACAGGCCTTCTCCTGCTGTCCTATCTTATGCAGGGCCGTCTTAGCAGGGAGCAATCCAAACAGCATCCATATAATTGGAAGAAAGCTGATCTCATCTACCACGGGGAGGCAAAGCAGGCTCCTGACAGCTTCTCTGTTACAGGTCATGCCTATATATGGGATTAGAAAAAAGAAAAAAGAAAAAAAAAAAAGAGAAAGATCAATATAATAAATTTACTCTTCATGGTTCTCTGCTCTCATTCCACTTTGGTGATGGATGGAAGAATCAGCAGCAAAGTGATTGGAATTTCAAGTGGCAACACGAAAATTTAGCCAGCTGTCTCCTTTTCAGATCCCACTTCTCTCCCACCATTATGCCTCCTTCTACCTCAGTTTCAGAAGTTCCTTTCCTAAGAGGGAAAGGAACCATCCAGGGGCTTGAGAAACCCTGAAAGATCCTCCAGTCACCCCTCCCTGTACAGGAACCCCCTTTCAAACCAGACTCCCTGTTCCCAAGCCACTCTCCTGACAGCTCCAGGGAGTCTGGCTCCTGGAGAAGAGCCCCTCTATGTTTAATAGCCCACAATTAACTTTTCCTCTCCCAAATTGCCTGAGCGTTTTTGAACCCAAGCACACACATGCTGGCCGCCACACCAAGAAGTGGGAGGGAAAAAAGGTGATTTTCAGGAAATTGTGACCACCCTGTGGTGCCTGGGAGTGACTGTCTAGAACACCATCAGCCCTTCCATTCTCCATAAGAATGAGTAGACCACGATGCTTGCAGAGCACAACCATCCTCAACCTGCCCCAAAAAAAGCTGCCAATCAGAAGTTGGGAGCACGCTGCTGGCAAGAAAGCCTAAATCTGTAAAAATCTTTTTTTTTTCATTCAATTTGTTTGGAGTGAAATTCTGAATATCACTTTCATGACACAGAGAGTTCTGAATAAATTTCTCGTCTAAGCAAATTCTTGAATTCTCCATAGATGTCAAAATAAAACATCTCCATAACATGTGGAGGATTGAGCAGGATTAAAATACACCACCATGAAAATGAAGTTTCTCCTTTTCAGACCAAAATAAAGGACATTTAAGGCCAGAAAATGTGGCATGCCCGCACTGCATTGTTTTTTAAAAATGGCAAATACAAAATAATTTGCCAGAATTTTTTCCCCCATTAAAAATATGAATCAAAGCCACCATGTTCTCATAAAAGAATTTGCTTTCAAAAAAACATGGCAAAATCTGCTGTCTGGAAAGTTTCCTATTTAGCTGCAGATGGAATGCACTGTGAGAGGCTGCATTCTGGAAGTGCTGACAGAAAATAACCTGGTTTCTGCTCCCTCCCTCCTGTGCATCCAACCTGCTGAGCTGTGCTTGACCTCTTTCAGGAACCTTGGGATCACTGAGGAGAGAATTGCACAGATTCCCGTGATGATTCTTTTTATTGATTCTGCCAACTAAGGAGCTCAGCTTTTCCTTCAGGAGCAGTAGAAGGGGTGGGTGATAACGCAGTCAACACCACTGAGCAGTTTTAGCAGGCACAACAACATCTAGGTTGCAGAGTCAGTGTTTTGCGGGAGAGGCTGATGGAGTATGTCCTGCTTTCTTTTTCCTAGAATGTTCTCTGCTCAGAACTGAGGGGCAGAAGTGCTCCACTCTTCAGAGAACATGTAATTTCCCCTTGTGCTTGAACCCAAAATTTTAGGTATTCCCTACCTCCCGGTTTAATTTTCCTCCAAGGTGCAAACAGTGTGGGTGAATAATACAGGTGTGTGCTGGACCTCAAGGGACAATAATTAGGGAGCATTAAGGGATGCAATCTGAAATGCCACACTTGCAGTCTCTGCTGATAAACATTGCCCCTAACTCATGCTGGTACAAAATATCACTAAACCAGTGGGATTTGCTGTAAAAATTGCCTTTTTGTGGTCAGGCATCCAAATTTTGTCCTTCCTTGATGGATATTCACCAAATAGGTCTTTTATTTTTTGACAGAAGGAAAAATGGGAACATTCAGGACAGTTATCTCTGCATAGTGGAGCTATACAGATTTAATCAGCTCCCATCATCTGAGCAGCACAGCTTCTACCAAGGACCCAAATGGTGCAGACTGCATCATTGTGCTTATTAAAGAGCCTGACTTGGCCTTCATTAGGACTAGTGGGGAGACTATCAATGACACCTAAATAATTTAGCAGTACAGGTCATTAAGGATAAGAAATTTCCTTCTGGCAAACCTGAGGCACTTCTGAAAAGTCCCACTGAAGATCATTAAGTCCACTGCCCCAGACAGGGCAGTTCTGCTGTGTCCCATGAAGAAAATCTCTTTTAAAACGGTGCATTCCCAAAGGCTACTCGGTCAAGCTGTTGAGTCACTTCTCCCTGACTGCCTGAATGAAGCATTCCTGTTTTTTTTAACAAACCATCTGCTTTCCCAACTGTGCATTGCTCCATAAACACGGTGATGTGCACATAAATGCCAGGAATGGCCGCAAATGCTGCAATTGGTCAGGAGATGTTTTGCTGACTTACGGGCATGGGGCAGGGTTGGAGTGAGAGCCATCCCATAACCAGCCACTGGGAGTCAGGGGATGATGGAAACACATTGCTCTGACTGTCCAGAGCACAGAGGGAACAACAAGGGCACTTAAGGAGAGATGCCAAATCTCCTCTTTCAGGGCTCCTAATTTAGAGGGAATGAGGCTCCATCCTTTTGCTGTCCGAGTGATGGGGTTTCAGGCAGAGTAGCTGGGAAAAAATAATTCCTGGCTGTAGGGAGCTGAGTGTCTCATACAGCTGATTTTTCTGTGTTATGGGGAGCTGCTCTGACCCCTGTCCATACAGGGAGAGCTCCAGCAAGGATCAATCAGCTGCTTAGTTGAGCATAAAAGGGAATTAGTCACATTAGTGTGGCCTCGGGGATGTGTAGGAAAATTACCCCAGAAAATAAATGTTGCAAAGGAAGCAATTCTACCTGCTGCTAAAGTAACCCTGGCAGTAGAAAGGAGCCTTGCTTCATTCAGGGACACCTGAATTTCTTCCAGAGTGCCTTGCAGCAGTGGCAGTAGATGGAAGGAGCGATCTGTGCCTAGCAGAATTATTTCCTTCCTGCAAGGCATAAATCTCTTCCCTATTACCTGAGGTATGTCTCCTCATTGAATCAGGGAGCCTTTCAATTCCACAGCAGCATTCATTTACTCTCCATTTCCATGTGCACAGGAAGCAGAACAGCCAGGAGCTGCAGTGGCAGTCCCAGGTCAAGGTGAGCTGTCCCTGTTGGCAGCTCGCACCTCTAGAGCCCTGGGCTGCCTAAGGAGATGCCCGTTCTCTGAACCACCTTCCTGGATTAAAGGAAGGGCTCCTTATCCATCAGGGCACAGCAACAAATGGAATCTAGGCTGGTATTTCCACAAAGCACTGTGAGAAGAGGGAAAACTGTAATCACACCCTCCCCATCCCTCACCTTTCTCCCCTTCTCTCTCTTGTTGTCCAGGACTTCCACCTTCCTCAACAAACCCTGAATAGCATCTCCAGTGGAAATCATTCCCCTAAGGGAAGATGGGATACACTCCCTGAGGATGTCCAGTGTCTCTGGCAGCCACAGTTTCTCTCCTCAGCCTGTCCTTGAGAGCCTGGAGTGGTCTCTTGGCTTAGGGACTCTTCCTTGTCAGAGGGGATCTCTCCCTCTCCATGGCCGTGAGTCTGGGGAGGGATTCATTCTCTGGAGATTTGGTTCAGTCCAGCCCAAACAAAGAGACACAAAATATTCCCATGCTGGAGTACTGCTAGGGAAGAACTCTGTTGGGATGAAGAAGTTACCTGTGCACATTTTGCTGGTGCTGCCCAGAGGAAAGGAAGCAGCAGGAGATCTTGTGAATTCCTGCCAGCCCTGCTCTCTGTGATTTACCTGCCGCTGGTACCCAGGGCCGCCAGCATGGCACTCATCTACCTGGTCACGAAAGGCAGGGGGAAAAGGAGGGGAATGAAAAGCTGTGCTTAAATTGCCAGAGGGCCTTTCTTTGTCCTCCTCTGCAAGTGTGGGCACTGAGGAGTTTTCCAGGAGGAATCTTGTCAGGTATGTTCTTAGCAGGTGGGAGTGTGAGCATGGGAAGGGGTAATTTTCCTTTCAGCACCTGGACCTGCTGTTTTTCCAGTGAATGTTAAATTATGTTGCTGCCTAGGAAAGTTTTCTAACTTACCTGAAAGATTTCAATGGAATACAAGAGGAGCAAATCCTCCTCTCCCTTCAAACCTTTATACTCTTTAGCATTTCCAAGTTTCTGTGCACTTCTTCCTCATACAAGTGTATTAGGTCTTTCAGTTACCCCCAGGGTGAAAGATGCTCCTCTTTTTATAAACCTTTTAGATTGGTGAAGCAATTTGTTCCAAAGGCTTAATGCAGTGAGTGAGGTTTTGTTTCTTGTCCTCTTCCCTGGTGGTGCTCTGATCATCCTTTTCATAAACTTATTTCTTGGTTCAAATGAAGTGAAATGACATGGGAAATAAGCTGGGATCTCTATATTGTTCATAATTGATTTGATACAAATATTTGATAGTTCTGAAACTCAGTCATTTCAGCAGATTGCAGAGTATTTCTCAATACTCACAGAGAATCTGACTTTTTTCCTTCCGAACTGCCCCTCTTGAGAGCCTTCACTCCTAAAGTGTCAGCAAATTGATACAAAACTTTCAGAACATAACTTAGCAGAATGGTTTTTTTCATCTATTTTTTCATCTAGACTGTCTTTCAAGACTTGAAATTTTCATTAAATAATTTAGGGCTTTTGTCAAGGTCCACTTTTCTGAAGAAATGTTATTTGTTTACTCTGTTTTTGTTGAAGGGGTTTGTTGTTAGTTGGTGAGTGGAGAACGGCACTAATTAGGACTTCAAAATAAATATTTTTTGCCAATAGTTTCCCAATAGAAATGATATAACAAGGGAGTCTGACTCATGAGGGAAATTAGATGTATTCTCTGAAGGATAGCTCCCATGTGACTCTCTGGCAGTTTTACCAAATAACTGCATTTCCATATACTCCTACAAAAAAAATCAAATAAAGATTTTAATTTCACCAACATTCTCCATTTTTGGCCAATTTTTATTGCAACAGTTTCCAATAGGAAAAAAAACAGACAAACATCACTTTCTGTGGGCAAGGCAAGCAAGACATTTTTGAGCAGCTTTGGGGCAACACAGCTGATGTGCAAGAAATTAATGTGAAAACTTTCTCGTGACAGGCAGGAATTACTGTCAGCTCCCTGGTCCTCCAGTTAGGTGGTCACCACTTTCCTGCTGTTTAAGTCAAAAGGAGATATTATACCTCTGGGGGAAAATGGCTCCTGTAGCCACATAAATTTTTCAACTTACAATGATTTATTAAGTAGGGTAATATTTTACAATACATATATTTTACAGTGTGTGTGTGTGTTGTAAAAGAACAACGTGTGGATAGATATATAACAGTCTTGAAATTACCTTTCTTGGTGGGGATCTACTTCAAATGAAGGAAAGTTACAAATTTATTGGCACAGTTAGCTGCTGTGGGTGCTGCTCCAGAGTCTGGGGGGGCTGGTGGTCGCTGTGAAGCTACAAGAGACATTTCCTGCTCTGGAAACTTTTCAGGCAAACTGTGCGTGGAACCCTGAATATTGTATGAAGTGTCATCACTGTGACATCATCAGAGATGAGAGATGCCAGCAGAGGGAAGTGGTGTGACCAGGAGCGCACCAAAATTCAGTGGGACAGTAGTGACCCTGGCCCAAAGACAAACAGCACGCCCCCAGTGCCCACCAGAAGGCTGCTGAGGCCCACTTCATTCTGGTCCACAGGAACAACAGAAATTAGCTGAAATGACAGAGTCTAGCTGGATTTAAGAAAAAAATACTTTACAATAAGGATATTCAAGCACTGGAATGGGTTGTCCAGAGAGCTGGTAAAATCTCTGTTCATGGAGAGCTTCAAGTCCCAACAGGACAAAGTCCAAAGCACCCAGGTTTGAATTCACATTTGACCCATTCTGTTCCAGAGCTTTCCACCAAACTGAATGAGCCTCTGATCTTGTGTGTGTAGCATCTTAACCTACTCGGTTCTCCTGGTTTTTCCCTCAGTTTTGTTTTGTGTGTGTGTGTGTGTCTGTGCTCTTCTCTCTGTCTGTGCTTGGGTTCCTAGACAGTGATCAATACAGGTCAAGAGCTGGGCTGACAGCCCTGTGCAGAAATAAGAAATATTTGCTTATTTCTGCTGTAGCTGAAACCACATCACAACACAGCTCCCCTTTCACAGATAATTAAGAAGAGGCTGCAGCAGGAACACAAAACTGGTGAGCTGGTGAACAAGCTGCTGTCAAAGGGATTTGTATGACTGGTAGTTATGGTTGTGATTGATGAGCTGAATGAATTCTGCTGGTAAAATTGAGAGAGCTTCTGCCAAGCACATCACAGGCACGGCATCATCTTCTGCATGGCATCATCTTCTGCATGGCTATGACCAGCAGCAGAGGCAAGCTGTACACCACTGCTCAAAAAAAGGGCTTGACTTGCATGAAGCCAGGAAACCAGAAAAGAAGGAAAATAATGCTCATTCTACTGGAACAAAACCAGAGAAGAGGAGCTGGAGAAGTTGCCCACACTGTGCACCTCTGCACCACAGCACAGTGGCAAAGCACAGCCTCAGAGCTGTGCTCCTGGTGCTCATTACCCCTCCCAGGCAGGGAGGGCACAGAGGAAGCCTCCTGAGGCTGGGAAGGTCACAGGGCACCTAATGGCTTTAAAACTGGAGCAGGGTCAATTTGGACTAGAAAGAATTGAGTTTTTTATGATGAGGATGGTGAAACACTGGAACAGGTAGAGGTTGTAGCTGCCCTGTCTCTGGAAACATTCTTGGTCAAGCTGGACTGGGCTCTGAGCAAGCTGGTCTCAGTGAAGAAGATGTCCCTGCTTATTGCAGGGGTGTTTATTTAGGTGGTCCTTAAAGGCCCCTTCCAACCCAGACTGTTCCATAATTCTATAATGAAGTCACTTGCCAGAAACTCTTCCCTTGATAAAAATCCTCTCTCTCAAGAGGATTTATCCCTTGCAAGAGGGAAATAGCCCTGGGAAGGCATCACCATCTCAAATTATCTTCAACCACCTTCAGTGACGCATCCTCCTGTGCAGCAGTACCAGTTGGTTTCTCTGGGTCTGGATTGAAGGCACTGGAGACAGTAGTTCATGTTCTGACTCAGGTGTTCATTATTTCTTATCAGAAATAAAACAGTTTCACTACTGTGAGTTCAGCAGCTTTCCATTAGAAGGCACCAAATGGCCAACAATGTCTTGTCACAAGGTCTTTTAAGACTAAACTATCCAATTAAGAACTGACACCTAGATAATTTTCCCTTTTAACCCAACAACTGATCCCAAAGAGGTGCAATGTGGACTTTTCTGCCCAATTAAAAAATGCCACTCAAACCCAAGAAGAAGAAGGAAGAAGAAACATGAAGAAGAAACCCAGGATGACACCCTGTGCCCTCCATCTTGCTTTCATCCACAACATACTAAAAATCCCCAAATCCTAATTTCTCACCCAAGTGATCATACACCTACTTTACTCTTTATAGTTCATTTCACACTTTTGTGGATTCCAGTCTATCTTGAAGTCTAGGAAACTTTCTCCATGAGTGAGGGTCAAAGTCAGTGCTCCCCTGGGGGTCAGGGCACCCCAGAGCAGACAGAGAAATATTCCAGGTGCTCTGAGCATCCACACTCCTGCAGCCAGCTCCTTCAGCACAGTCTGCTGTAAACACCCTCCCCATGCACAGCTCAGAGCCTGGCTCCTGCTCCCTGATCCGTGCCACTTCCCAGGCCAGCAGGCACTGTGAGTGCTGAAATTAAACAGATCACTCACAACTGGCTTTCTGTGCAACAGCCCTGCCTAAATTGGCTTTCCCTGAGTGTTCAGCCCAGCGTGCTGCTGGCTTTTGCAGGAAATGAGCCGAAACCGGCTCCCGGTATGTCGAAATGAAATCCAGCTTTTGAACGTTTGCAGGAAGGAATCAGGGATGGCTGAGCTGCTCAGGAGCACTCTGGCATGCTTGAATCCAGCCCCTGCACTCCAGAGCTGGAGGCACCCACAGCTCCCTGGAGGGCATAAGAGACAGGGCAGAGTAGATCCGCGCAACTTCAGCTTTGGCACAGATCAGGAGCTCTGACCCCCCATCCACGGGGAATATCAACCACACCCCAACCCTTGGCATGTGGAGCTGCTAAGATTCCAACCTCCACAGATGGGAAGCAGCACATTGTGTTACAGCTGCTGTTTTGGTGCCACACACACACGTTAGGCAGTGTGAGGATGGGTAATGCCATGTGCATGAAAGGCAGGAACAAGTCAGGAGCACGTTGCACAGCCAGCTGTGGGAGGTGAGTTTATGACTCAAAACCCTGGATAGCTTAGGCTATAAAATGCCCAGGGTTTGGGGTTTTCTAAACTGAAGGTCCATATATGATATAAAATGGAGAAAAGCCTTTTTTACCTGTGCAGAAGATGGCTGCACAGCAAAGGGACTCCTGCAAGAATGAGTTTGGTGCTGAAAACCAGAGAGATGAGCAGCTTTTTAATCTGCCCCCACCTTTCCCTTTCTTCTCCTGCCTTGGGTCTTTCCTGATTAGCTCTGCAGGAGGAAAAGCTCACTTTTGAGCATCATTGTTACTGCCCTATTTTCCCCTGTGAAGGAGATCAAAATGCATATCCATGGCTTGGATTTTAGACTTTTCCTTATGGCAAGCTCAAGAGAAGTCGCCTTGTTCTCTGCTTTATCAGATAGGATGCACCACAGGGGCAGCTTTGAAAGTGAGTGTGGCAAAAAGCTGAAGCAGCACCCGGTTGGAAACCCTGCACAGGGACAGAAACCACGGGGCTGGAGGGGGTTCCACATCCTTGGAATGCTGGGGTGAGACACCAGCAAGAGGGGCAAGGGACGGCTCAGGAGTGTGGAGCAGGCACTCAGCTGTGGGAGGAAAGCCAGAGGGAGCTCAGGGCTACATGGAGAGCTGCAGGAACAGAACAACTCATGCTTTCCCCACTCACACAAACATCCCTGACCTTCCAGTGGAAGGCTGGATGATCCAATTTGCAGTGAGAATGAAATTCATTAGAAGCAGGAAGGAAAAAGGACGCATCATCAATTTGATGGAAATAACATGATTTTGAGGGTGCTGACATGAATCACAAATTGCATGAAATTTGTTCAGTAGAATTGGGTAGGTCAGAGTGATTCAGATGTTTCATGTCAGCTTTTCTTTATGCAAATGCATCCATTCTTCTCTTTGAAAGTAGACTTTTATTTCATATTTTAAAGGAATAATAGAAAGAGCTAAATAACCTGAAAGTTATATGAATTATTTTATCAAGAGAAATCCAGGGGGTCCAAGGTATAATGAGCACTTGAATAACAGCACAAAGCACTTATTTTACCTCAGCAGTGACCCCAACATGTCAGCTTCCCCAGAGCAACATGGGCCACAGCCCTGAAGGACTCTCTCCTGCAGAAAACATTCTGGTTTGTGCCAATAAAATGAGAGCATTAGTGCATGAAGCTTGCAGAGATGGAGCAAAAATCCCTCAAAAGGATGAATGTTGCATGACAGCCAGAGGCAGAACAAAATCTCATTCCCTAGTCATCACTATGGGTGTATTTTCTCTATTTTCTATGAGCTAATGCAGGTTCAGGTAATAATTATAGGAGGTGGGAGGGACAGAAAAGCTTCCTCTTCTTCCCCTTCACAAAGTAAAGAAGCCTATGAATTATGGAATGTTTGTTTGTAACAAAAGTGGCACCTTAGGTTTGTGATCATCCCTGAACAGTTTTCATTTTGAAATCTAATTAAGCAGCAAACTTTTATCATTGCTAATCATGTATTTGCAATTAATACATTGAGGATTATTTTCATTTCAGTGTCTCACTTCAGAACAAAAAGCAATTGCAAACCATCTGCCTTCCACTTGAAGCTCTTGGAAAAAACTCCCCTAGGCCTGAGGGGAGCGATGCTTTCAAATCCATCTCAGCTGGCACCCTGACACATTCTGCATTGGGCAAAATTAAGAACACCATCGTCCAGAGGCCAAATGTTTTCATCAGGGTGAGAATGAAATAAGGTGAAATCAATACCACACTGTCAAACTTCTGCCTCCAAGAAGATTTCTGCCAGGTCCAACCTACAGGTGGCCAGGAGTTCACTCCTCAAAGATACCTGCACTTCACACCTGCATATGGCATTACTCAGCTTCCTTCCTGAGCAACGTGAGAGGAACATCTGCATTTTCCCCAAGGCAGTGATTCACGATCCCATCTCTCCTCCTGCAGCTGCTCAGGAATGACATGCAGCCAAAAGGGAACAGAGAGGGAAAAGCAAGAGGTGGAAAAGTTGTGAATTCCTGTTGGGTTGTGTTTTCCAGCAGTCCTGATTGAAAAGTAATTTCTCTCCATAAATTGGAAGCACAATTGTGCTGAGAAGGATGTGCTCAGAAAGAAAAGCCAGTGTCAGAGAGCTTGAACCACACTCCCATTTTCCAATAACTTCTTCATCTGATAGGCTCCAGAATCAATCAGAAAAAAAAAAAATTCAGCTCCAGCTTTTCTCTGCACAAATGTCTCTAAGATTCTGCCAACTGTCAGCATGTCTGGCTCATCAAGAAGAAGCAGAGAAACTTCCAAGCAAAGAGATCAAGTGATCCACTTCCCCTGAATGTTCAACTCCTCTGATTAAATACTCAAGGCTGAGGCTCAGAGGGTTTATTTATCCTAGGGTGGAGCAACCAATTAAACATCTGATGCTTCTGCAGCCTGTCAGGGTGGTGTCACTCCCAGCTGGCCTCAGTTACCAGCATTTGTAGCCAACAAAAGGAATGAAAAATGCTCTCTTTGAAAGGCAAGGCAGAAAGTGATGGGTGGGGAGGAAGAAGGCAGAAAACAGCAGCAACCTGCCCTCTCTACCTATCTGCACAGGGCTGGAAAAAAAAAAAAAAGGATGGAGTGACACTGGCTCTGCTGGAAGGGGATTGCCAACCCCATGAGCAGCAGTGAGTGGGTGTGGCAGGAGATGACAGCTCTTGGCTTGCCCCATTTTCTCTCCTGCTTTCATCCCCAGTGCAGTCAGGCCCTTTACTGGGCTGCAGCCTGCAACCCTGAGCCCCCAGCTGCCAGCCCCTGGCTGAGACTCAGCTGTGCAGCAGAAAACACATCTGTGTCCCTGGCCAAGCTCTTGCACCGCCTGAGACACATCCATCCTGGCGTTACCCTCATGTGGCTCTTCCCTGGAAGGTTTGTGTGGATCCATTTTGCAAAGATCTTCTGTGGGCACCAGGAGCACGGAGCCAGGCTCTGCTCTGTGATTCTGAGCAACAAGACGAGAGGCAAAAGGCAGAAACTGGAATGCAGGAAGTTCCACCTGAACATGAGGAAGAACAGGTTGCCCAGAGAGGTGGTGGAGTCTCCCTCACTGAAATATTCAGAAGATAATCAGGAAGTGTCTGGAGGCAATCCTGTGCAGTGTGTCAGAGGAGCAGGGAGGACCAGGTGACCACTGTGGTCCCTCCCAACCTGTCCCATTCTGTGATTCCATTTTTCTGCCCCTCTAAGGCACATCTGGGTGCTGCTTTGTTGTCCCCTCCAACAGCATCTCCTGACTGGGGGAACCTTCTGAAAACAGTGCTAGCATCCAAACCACATCAAGAGGAATGTGAATCCTCGCTGGCTCTTACTGCTTCCTCACTACTCCAACCTCCTTAGAGCAAGTTTGCAAAAGTACAGAAGAGAGAATTAATTGCACATTCTTATGTGCACAGCAGATGCCAGTAATTTGTTCAGTGTAAAACTTTTAAAGAAAACAAAACCGCAATACCAAAAAAAAAAAAAAAAAAGTAAAAAAGAAATCTTGCATCTGTTTATGGAAAATAAGGGTCCTACCCTGCCTGAAATTATTATTTTTCTGTAAGGGGAATGAATAAAGCCTATCCTAAATAATTTTTCAGCTCACTGGGAAAGCATCTCAGCAATTTATAGTCAGATATTCATTGGAAATTGCTGAGGCATAAGCAGCACTACCTAACAAAAACAATCCTAACATTTCATGAAAGTGTGTAGGTGGAAAGATGCAGATACTGTACAGCACAATTAATTTCTCCAAGTAGCAAAATCACCCATGTTTCATAAGGGTCAGATTGAGAGAGTTAGGAAATGTTCCTCCCTGAAAATTATATTATGATCAGGCAGTTTATTCTGCAGTTGCCAGAACAAATGAAAAGTTACATATTGACAAAATTGCTCTGACAAATAAGAGCTCAGCTCCTTTGTAACCACAGCAGTGAATATTTACATCCACTAGCAGGTCCCAAATGAGTCTGGGATTATTATTTTGGGTAAGAGAGGAGCACCACATTATCACAGAATGGGTTTTGGGGTTGAAAGGGACTTTAAAGGCCCCATGCAATAAGCAGGGACATTTCCCACTAGATCAGGTTGCTCAGAGCCCCATCCAGCCTGACTTTGAATTATCATCACCATTTTACAACTCAGGAAACTGAGGCACAGAAAGATGAAGGAACTTGCCCAAAATCACCCAAGGCCAGTAGCAGAACCAGAAAACAACTTAGAATCCTGGGTTTTGGGACACTCTGTCCTCCTGGGAAGGAGTTTGGCTCCCTGTTGCCTCCACCAAGGCTCTCTGCCAACCTTGCCAAGGTGTAAACCTCAGCACCAACAAAGAACCTCCCAAAACCTGCAGTGGACCACCTGCAGCAGACGGGGATTTGTGGACCTGCGTGCTTGTCTTCTGGGTGAATGTGGAGAAGTTGGACACAGGTGTCCAGAATTTCATCCTGAAGGTCACAAACTCCGAACACCCACGAGGACTCAGAGGAGCAGTGGCAGTGACACAACAGCCTGAAGCCTGCAACAGGAGAACCACAGCATCCACTCTCACAACCTTGGAGGAGTCACAGATTGATGCAGATCTCCCTGTAGTACTGGGAACCTGCTCTTAGGTCCTCCTGTGCCATCCATTCTCCAGGCTGAGCCTCTCAGGGCAATGCCCCAGCCCAATCACCTCTGCAGCACTTCTGAAACATGGAGAAGACACGATTCTTCCCCAGCACAAAAGGGGAGAGCCACAATTTGTCCAGGCCCATGAACACCTCTGTGCATGCAATCCATTTTCTCCTGATCCATCCACCACCCCACCATCCCAGTTACTATGCAGCAGCCAGATTAGTGTGGAGCACGTTTCCCTCCAGGATCAGCAATTCATCTTTCCTTGGCAGCCTCTCAGCTCCTGCAAAAACACTTTGTTCAGGCCTGCAGGGCTGGGAGTTTGAAGAAATGTTACCTCAGCTCTAGCACAGCCCAGTAAATGTGATTTGTGCCATTGCTGGTAAAAGGCCATGAGCTGCCTCATGGTCCTTCCCACTGCCCTTTCCACTGCCCTGACAGTGCAAGAGCTCAGGGCATGCTAATACAGGAGGAAATGCACTAATAATAACACCATTTTGTGACATTTGGGTAATTGGTTTTATGAAGGGCTATAAATAAGCACAGTTCAGGCAGCAGTTTGTGCATCCTTGCAGGAGTGGTGGCAGTCCATCAGGGAGAAAAAATGGCACTGCCACCCTTGCTCTAAACACCATCAAATTGTATAAACATCCCCAGAAGCTCCTTTTCCATCCCTCACAGGCTGAGATGTCCCTTCAAACAAGGTGTTATTTTGATACACAGATGGCATCTGCCTTGGGAGCTGTGCTGAGCTCTGCCTTGCAAGGGAAAGAGGAGCTTAGGAGAACCAAGTAACCAGAAACCATCCTTAGACATCTTTCATTCTCAGAACTATTAGGTTTTGGTGCAGTCTGAAGGTCTTGTCCACCTTTTATGGTACTCCATAATAACAAAAATTGAGCATACCAACAAAGCTGACCTATAAAAATAACCCTAAACTCATTACAAGTAAGATATAATGATAAAGGTCAAGTTACTCCTGAGATTAAATAAAATTAGTGAAGTAAGTGTTCTCTCATTAAAAAATAGTAGCTGGTAAACAAATCCAGATAAAAACCTCACACCTGAGTGTGAAAAAATGACTTTTCCTCTGCTCTGGCAATGGCCTCAGAGCACAGAGTTAGCTCTGACCAAGGATTGAACCATTCTATGGGGAAAAAAACCAAGAAACAGAAACCCAAAGGCTTCCTTCAGTCTCACTGTTACTTTCTCCTTAAATTGAAGAGTAGGAAATAATAACCATGAGTTTGTCCGTGCTCTTACTGAAGATTTCTTTCCAAACCCAGTAACTGAGGACTGAGATGCAGCTGGCAACAAGACAAGCCTCAATACAATCTTTCTGCTGTTCAGTAGCTGCTCAGCAGCTCTTTAGGGGCTGTTCTGCCTCCAGAGAAGTAAGAGATTTTGCCTTCCACCAATGAAGAGAGGGGATCTTGTGCAGAGCTCTCTGGGGACCCCAAAGAGGAAAAAGGTTTTCTGAACGGCCCACAGGAAGGTTTGGAGGGGACATCCTCCAAACATCACATCCCAGACACCACAGCTGGCACTTGGTAATGCTATCAAGAGCCCCCATCCTTTACTCCACACTTTGTCTAAATTCACATCCATCTCATTAAACTCTGGCTGTTAGCAGAAAACAAGAAATTTAGCCATGCCTGACCTGGACACAGGCAGGACCATCCCCAGCCAAGCACTCCCAATTAATATTTGCACCTTCCCAACCTCTACCATTCGATATGAGACAATTTGCAGTTTTCCCAGTCTTGCATCAAAGTGGGGACTTTCACCTTCACAGGGAATGAGCTCTTAATTGATGGCACAACATCCCAGGAGTGAGCAAGCAAGCAGCAAGCAACAAAAAAAAAAAACCCATCCTGATTTTCATTTCTTCTGCACAAGGATCCCAATTATGCCATATATCACATCATTTGCATTGCCACAACACAGCCTTTTATATCTGCTTGAGTTGCCAGCTATTTAATCTCAGTCCACCTTTAAAAAAAGACTTCTAGAAAATGAGATGCTTGCTTTATGCTGATGCAGTTAAGGGAGCTAATTTCAATTCCAAAGCAAACAAGATTTATGCAAGTCAATAGACTGAGGGGTCCAGGAGCCAACTAGAATAAGGCTCTTGTTCTGGTTTAATAAGCCCTGGGACAGTCACAGGAATTTACATAAACTGAATTCTCCAGATCTCATCTAATTTTGGGCTGTAATTTCCTAGGGTTTGAACGACATTAACCACTGATTTCAGGAGTGCACATACAACTTTTGCTGGCTTTGCACGTGGCCCTGAAACATATTTGGGGCAGCATAAAGACAGTTTCCCACTTGGTGCTTGTTTGCCAGTATTAAATGCCACTAGGATCAAAAAAAAGGCAGTTTCAGTGTCTGCAAAGTCACTGATTTACCTGCCTATTGCAGGGTGTACCTGTGTTCAGGAGCTCCAATATTTTCAAGCAGGGCATGTGTCAGCAGCTGGTTTTGGGGAGGCCATGCAAAGTTCTACAAAAGCACAATAGGCTGCATTTCAATTAGACCAGAGATCTGAAGAGTCAGTAAATTAATCTATCCTTAATCTATTATAACATCCAGATTCTGCTTTTCTTATACTGAAAGTACGTATACATACTGAAATATATATGTATGTACACTTTCAGTATACATACATATATATTTCAGTATGCCTCTTATTTGTGGCATACTGAAAAATAGCTGAGTACTTCACCAAAATAAGTTAATGTTTTTCTATCTGATCCTGGTTTTCCCAAAGAGCTAAATGTAAGGAGATATCTTCAGTGTAACATTTGCAGCAGAGCTCAGATAAGTTCACAGCCCTTCCCTTCACGCATTTATGTTGGTACCTGTATAAAATTTGTAGCAGCCACAAATAAAATTTGTCAGTCTCTGGGTTAGACTGCTTCTCCAGGCACCTGCCAGGTACAAAGGATTAGTGGTCAAGGATGCTCATATTTCAATATCCCAATTCCCACACTTGCTTACACGGCCTCAGGGTTTCTGTTTGCAGGGACATGACTGACAGAAGCTCTCCAAATGTTTCCATCACATCTGAGCTATTGAGAAAAACACATTTTCTATTACAGAATAGAAATCCCATAGCAACAAAACCAATCTTTATCGTGATCTCAGAGAACATTGTAAACACTCCTCCACCTAGGGGCAGACACATTTGGGTTTGCTCATCACACTTCCAACAAACAATTCTCTTCAGAAGCAGGACAAGAGGGTGGGGTTAAATTAAAGCAACTTCCTTCAGTTTGCAAAACACCTGGACACGACTGAGAGGTGTCTGCTGGCAGTGCAAACACCCAGGCAAGCAGCTGCAAAAACGGGTGCTGATCCTGCAAGAGGGTGTCTGTTGTGAACATCCAGGATTCTGAGGGGATGATTGATGCGGTCCCTCAGTCCCCCTGCCTGACCAGGGGACACGGATCTGTCCCCTCTAGTGTCCTTCTGTCCAGGTGATCAGAGCAGGCTGCAGGCAGGCTGGATCAGACCTTCGGAAGCAGATGGACCTGCTGGGATAAGGATCAGGGCTGTGGCAGACGCTTGGGGCTGCCTTCCTTTTGCTGAGGGTAAGAAACCAGCTTGTCATCCGTTCCTGCGCATCTCCTGTAAGATGCTGACCCCCTGTGGAAAGATTTTATGTTACATGTATGAGGCTACAAGAGTTGAGAAAGGAAGGCTTGACTTAGTCCCTTTTTTTATGCTGGAAATAGTTTTCCATGCTGGAAATTGTTCCAATACTGTTGCTTGCCCTGCTCTTCCCTGCTAGCAATACCATGTGCAGCAGCAGTGTCTTTTTCTCTCTTCCAGTCCTGGGAGGCACAAGTGGGATTGTCAGACATCTAGGTTTCAGGAAGGCTTGTGAAATTGTATCTTCCACAAGACAGTACAAATGCCTCAGTAAAATGCAGATACTAATGATTAAGCCCAGGGAAGAGCAGCCCAGAGGGACATCTGGTCACATCTGCAGCTTAAGTGCTGGTTTCAGATGCCATCACACAGCATCTTCCCCAATGGTAGGGGTTCCCTCAACATTCTCTATAATTTTTTTTTTTTAAAGTAAAACTAAATACATAAACCTTGCTTGCCTGTGACAGTATTTCAGACCAAGTCCAGTGGAATGTGACCAAAACATGTCAGTCTGGGGCCAATGTTTAATTTCACACTCACTGCCCACTCTCACTACTTCCCAATCAAACTGGCTCTGTTGATAGATGTAGGATGCTCGGTGGAGCACCTGAAAACCTGTCATGCATTTTTCCTCCCACCTCTTCTTCCATTATCAGCTGAGAAACTGCAGTTAGCACTGAGCTGACACTCTCCGTGACCAGGTGAAAAATTTGGTTTACAGCAGGTCTCCTCCCTGGTGAATCTGACCTTCCAGACCCCTTGTCCTCTAATATCTGAATTCCTTGCTTTCCTAGCACAAGCATCTGCAAGAAGCATTTCCTCCATTTGGAAAGTAGTTCACAAGATCACAGAGCAAATAAGTTTCTTGTCAGTTCTCCAGTTTCCTATCAAAGTGAGATCCCAGACAGTTTTGTTCATGCAAGCAGCTGGGCAAAAAGCGTGTCAGAGCTGTAGAAACATCATGTTTCATTACTCTTTCAACATCTCACAGAAGAAATCATTTCCACTGAACCATCTGGGGTGTGCAGCAGACACTGAAAATGTCAGATTAAATAGGAAAAACATTTCCATCTATGTTATCTGGCTAACACAGAAAGCAGTGAAAAGACCTGCTGTTCAGCAAGGAAAAGGAGGTAATTAAAAATCTGTAGTCATCTTAACCAGTCCCATGGGTTTCACCAAGGGAAGGTCAGTGTAATTAGCCAACCTGCCCAGCCCAGCCATGCTCAGAAGCCCAAAACTAATTTCATTTTATAGGTCATGGCTTGTCTTGAGAGAAGCCTGTTCCTGAAAAGTTCCCACATACCCCTTCTGGAAGCAGCTCTGGGATCCCCAAGCTCACCAAGCTGTGATTCTGCCCAGATGGAGCTTGGTACATCCAGTGTCACCCAAGGGAGCTGCAGCGTGGTGTCTGAACAGCATCTGTCCCACTGGCTCTGGAGCTGCACGGCTGCATTTGTGAACCAAAGTCACCCTTAAAGCCCAGCCAAGCTTTTCTCCAGCCTCCTCCTGCTGTTAGCCAGTCCTGGCACTTGGAGATGGTAATTTTCCTCCAGGAAAAGCTTCCCTCCTTGGCCCCATGAGAAGGGAAAAAACCCCACTACTCACCTGTACAGATGGAGACACCACCTAGGACAAGGGAGAGGGGCATGCTTAGTGTAAGCATTACTATTTCACTGAAACAACTCCTCTTTTTCTAGCTTTTATACTCAAGATATAAAATCCATTCCCTGACCTGGCCTGAGTCCAAATTTCTTCTGCAGCTGGGTGCTGAAAAGTGGTGGAGTTGGCAGGGCATAAGGTATGGAGTTTCTCAGCTCGTGGGGAAGGGAGGACAGGGCCTCCCTGCAAGGCATGGTACACTGAGGGCATCATGAGCCACTGGGGGATCTTCTCCAGCTGGAAACAGGGAAGGGTTTTCCCCATCATCAGCCCTGTGCTCACACACACCCACATCTCTCTCCAGAAAGCTTAAAAATAGGGTCCAGCATTTATCATGGGGATGAGCAGCTGAGCTTCTCCTTTTCTTCCCTGCTGCAAAATCCCACCAGCTCAGGGAGGTTGGGCAATGCCCTGTGAGTGATGATACAGAGGAGAGGTTTCAGCATGTGTCACCTCAAGCCCTGGGTCCTGCCCCAAGGTCTGCTGTCCCAGTGAGCCATGACTCATGGCAGAGGGTCAGCAGGGAGACACTCAGAAGGGATTTGCACCGAGGAGCCTGCAGGTTTGCGGCTCTTCTCCTCAGGAAGAATCCTCCTCCTCCTCACCCTTCCTTGCCCAGCTGGACAATGCTGCCCAGAGAGGGGAAACAGGCACCTGTCCTCCCACCTTCCCACCTGTCACTAAAGCTGAGTGACAAGAGCATGGAAGGAAAGGCTCAGCATTGCCAGCAGTGATACAATTTAGGACACTTTCCTACTCAGCCCTGCAGAAATGATCTCAAGTGACCATGGCATCCCACAAGGAAAGGGACATGAAGTCTTCCCTCTCCCATGTCAAGAGACAAAGCACCAAGATTCAAAACTGGATGTGTATTTGGTAAATTTGACCTTCTAAGGGACCCACACTAGGGATTCTAAGGCATTGCATGCTAACAACAACCAAACATCTTTAAACACCCCCTGAGAGGTCTCCATGCCTTAGGCTAAGGATATACTGTGAGTACATTCACATCAGCAACACCATTGGGTGGCCCTGACTGAGGCTGCAGGGTGATCCAAATCCTCACACGGTCATTTCCTTCCATAATTGCAGGAAATTGCCATTTCAGCTGTGTGCACAGGGAAGTGTCCATACCTGGAAGGAGTGCTGATACAACTTCAGGATTCAGAAAAACCCTGTAGGGCAACAACCCAGGGAGCAGCACAAGCAGGGAACAATGAGCCAGGAGCTGGGAGGCACGAGTCCATGTAAGCACAGGTCTGCAAGGGCAGGCACTGCTAAGGAGAGCTACACTTCTCACATGGTTGGCCCTAAACCTGTCCCTGAGAACCAGAGCCAAGAAAAAGCCTTGGGTTCTTGAGCTGTAGCAGCAGCAAAGCTCTGACCCTACTAAGCTTCAGGAATAATGTCCCCAGAATTGATGTATGAGATGCAAAGCAAGAGGCTACATGAAACAAGCACTTCCCTGGTCACCTGTTCACATCTGACAGCAACATTTGAAAGAGTCAGGCAGAGAATGCAGCTAAAAAATGAGGGCTCAGTGCTCAGCTGGCCCAGTCACTGCCAGCCAGCCAAGGAAAAAGACCTGAGAAGCAAAATGCTCTTGGCAGGGGAACTTCCACTAATGCTCTTAGCCTGCTGCAAATGCAAAGCAACACAGCCCACAGCGGAAGGTGCTTAAATTAGGTCAGGCTTTTTTTGGCACTTCTCCAGGTGGGATAATCACCAAAGCTCAGCAGTTTGTGAGCATGGGGTAATCTGTGCCATTCATTCATGCCCTCAGTCACTGGCATTTCAACAGGAAAATGCAGCACCTCCAGATTTAGGAGCTCCTAACACTCAAACTCTGCTCTTCTCTGGCACAGCCACTTTTTTCCACAGGCTGTTCTGAGCTGCTGGATAATAAATACAACAAAGAGCTGGAAATGCCTCATTATCTGCACCTTCATTTCTAGCCTAGACTCTCTTTGAAGGAGACCTGTGCAATTACCCACCCTCAAGCCAAGAGGATAGAAGATTAACAGAGGCAAATTCACCCAAAGCATGAGTGAAACCCTTCACCACTGCCTTGTGCTTGCGCAGATGAAAGCCAGGGAATAACCATGTATGAACTGAGGAGATAGACAAGGACACCTGAGGGCACCTGAGCAGCCTGACCCAGCATTTCCAGGGTCAGCAGACGGAAATGTGCAGAGTCACTGACCTGGCTGGCAATAAAAACCAGGCCACCTTCCTGCAGTGAACTGAGAATGGGGTGACAAGGAAGGAAAACAGGGATTTATTCCTATTGGATCTGAGCACAAGCCAGATGTAGATCTTTGGTGTCAGGCAACCAGCTCATCCTCCCAACACCATGAACCAAGGTGCTGCCTAATGTTCACTGTAAGCTTGGCAAACCCTAACAAATGATGGGAAGTGGCATTTTCCTTGGGAGGAAGAACAACCCACAGAAGATTCACTCCCAAGGAGCTGGACTCACTGTATCCATGGGTAAGATTCACACCAAAAGGAAAAGACTTACTTCAAAATACAGGAAAGCAAAAACACAAGATGGAGCATTTCCTACTTAATCAGGATTGTGAAAAAAACAAGAAGAACCTCCATTGTTCATCTCAGCACCTTCACCCAGTCCCAAGACACTCTCTTGACCTGGCACCTTCTCCTACTACCTGAAAATGCAATTTTATCAAGGCAAGCCTCCTCCTTCCTTACAGCCTTAGAGCTGTACAGCAGCCAGCACCCAAAACCATTACAGCTTTAGATCAAGAGTTCTCCAAAGCAGAGTTCTTTCAGTGAAAAAAGCTAGGGCTTCCATCTTTTACCCAAAATCAGAGGCCAGGCTAAGGAACAAGCAGGGATGGTTTGTCTCCTCTGTGATCAGGACCCAACATTTCTTCTCATCCCATTCTTAGGTGACAACTAAAAGCAAACCCTCCCCTCCCAGACAGCAGCAGATCAAAGAAAATCACACATCATGGCAATTATTAATTAAGTTTTTATGTTTACAGTAGTCACTTAACATGGATACCAAGAGGTTTTAATAAGAATTCTGATACTGGAGTGAATTCATTGGGAAAGCTGTAGAAGACCAAAACAGCTGCTCTAAAATAGTCATTCCAAAGAAGAAAAAGTTGAGATCATACTGTGCTTTAAAAGTGAAGTTACATGGTTTAATTTGCATAGCACAAGCATACATCAGTAGCCCAGTTACAGGCTTTGATAAAGCCCATCATCCATTTGTGTTATTGCCTCTTTCTTTTCAATCTGAACAACTGGCTGCTGGTCTCTGCTGGAACCTAGGTAGGCTTAGTGGCACTTGCTCTCCAGCAGCTCCACTTGGTTTCTCCAAGGAACATTCAACACTACAAAGTTGCAGATGGCGTGCTAAGGAAAGAAAGAAAAAAGTAGTTAGGAAGATGTGAGCATTAAACAGTGTCATCTCCAACTGTCCTTCACTCCTGTGGCTCTCTACATTTGCTCTCTCCAGACAAGTATTCTGGAGCAGCACTCCTGTGCTCAGAGCAAGTAACATCTCTTAAATAAACCCTAAGAAATAAAGCTGAGCAGTCAGCACTGCTGACAATCAGGTTATCTCCTTTATCCACTCACACAGGAAAGCTTTCAGCATGGATAATACTCAAACATAAGCCCACAGGCACAGCTAAGCCACTTGTGACAAATCATTGCAGTTGCCATAATGGTACACACCAGTTTTGTGCTTCTCTTATGTGCAGCTACACCTCTCACACATGCAGGAACAAAGGGCACATACATCCTGTTGCTGCCATCAACAGAAGGAATGAGGCACTATGGAAAAACTCAGGCCAGCTGAAGGCAGACATGCTTGGTGCTCCCACCCAAAAAGCTCAATTACTCATTACAAAATGCCTGTGTAGCTGCTTAGTAGGTACAGGGAGATGGGGTGATCTGCTTCTTTTGGGCAGTGCTTTGGCCAAAGCTCTATTCACAGCAATACAAGTCCCACAGGAAAGCATGCCAAGCATGTTTACATCACCATGGGAAAGAAGGAAAGAGAATTCTGAGGACCCTGGACTGAGAGTCAGGAGGCCTGTAGGCCTGACAGAGTTTTCTCCACATACTCTTCTGATCCCAACCACGACTACTTCTTAAGAGGACTGAGACATGCACTGCTCCAGCCTGAGCACCACTTTAAAAAACAGCCAAAAGGCCCTGCCTTCTCTGACATCAACTGGCAAGACAAGTTCTGCAAGGGCAAAGCTTGCTTTGCCTTGTTAAGTATAAAGGCATAAGGTCTCTGATGTCGGCTGAGGCAGACAGGGGACACTGACCACAGCAATCTGTACAAAGCCAGTGGGACAGGGCTGGAAACAGAGAAGGGTGGGGGTCAGCAGGCTGTGCCCTGGAGCCTACCTTGGACATCTGGGGCTCCTCGTGGAAAGCACAGTGCTGGATATCAGTTGCTGGCTTTGTGCAGGTTGTCCGGGCAATCTCCACTTCCATTATGTACTTGACTCCAGCCACGATCTGCAACAAGAGAAGCAGGCAGAGGCGGCTTTACTCACAGCGCACGGAGAAGGGCCCTCTGCCGAGAGAAGCCTGGCAGCAAGGCAGGCAGCGATCCTGTTACATGATGGAAAACAGACTGTGAAAGTACACAGGGAATTGTATGTGGCAACCTCCACCAAAGAGGCACTTGGCACCTCCTTAGAAACAGGAAACAAAATCCAAGTAAACATGTCCCACAAAGCAGCAATAAACAGAGATGTGTTAACTCATGAGCAGCGCAGTGAAGCCACTGGCTCCTTCCACAGCGCGCAGCTCTCAAGGTCACTCACACTATGAGAAGCCAAGATATAAAAATAGAGCTTTTATCCACCTTTGGTGGGGAAAAAACCGACAGCTTGCAGAGGCCCCCGGGCTAGCGCTCTGCCCTTTCTGCACAGGAATCCGGCCGGCCTCACCCCCAGCCCCATAGCAGAGAGTGCCGCCCCCGGTGCCTCACCTGTCTCTGGGCGCTGATGACCCGCACCACCCGGCTGGTGTACATGTCGTTGCTGGCCCTGTTGTACGCCGTCATGGCGAACTGCAGAGCCCGCTCCAGCCCCTCATCGTTCGCGGGGTCCTCGATAGGCTGCGGGGCGCCCACCAGCCGCGGGCGGATCCCGGCGCCCCGCACGACGCCGGCGAAGAAGAGCAGGGCCGCCGCCAGCAGCACCGCCACAGACACTCTATCGGCCGCCATGGCTGCGTTCTGCCAGCTCCCCCTCACGGCCGCCGCCATTTTAAAGCCGCGGGGCGGGGCGGGCCCGGCGGTGTTTTGGGCCGAGCCCCGGCCCGCCCCGCCCCGGCTGGGAGCCGCCGGTGCCGCCGGCATTGGCCGAGGACTTCCACAGGGTCGGGGAGCGGGGGGCAGAGTGGAGGAGGAGGAGGATTATCATGATGGTGATGCTTTCCCGCACGGGAAGCTGGAGGCTTTTCCCAGACTCTGCCCCCTCGTGGGTTATTCTTGTGCTTATTTCCCTCTGCTGCGAAGGGAAAATAAAAGCCACAGAGCATTTTAAGCTACCGGTGTTGTGTTGCCAGCGCGCAACACCTTGAGTAATTTCCTACCTCTGCCTCCGCAGCGCTGGTGTTGCCTCACCTACGCTTGGAGGGGCCGCGGCGGCTTCCCAGACAGACGGCTCCGCTTCCCGTCTGCTCCCTAAATACCAACATTATCTCCCTCGTCCCATCAGGAACCCTAAGTTTGGAAAGACGGGACTTAATATAGCATGAGGAAGCCAGCTTCAGCGAGATTTAATGCCTCATGGAATTGTTAGGCTGAGAGAGGAGGAGGAGGTTTTGCACCTGAATATCCACAGCTTGCCTTATCATGGAAAGGGCTTGTCTGCTGACTGGAATATGCCTGCATGCCAGCAATATCCAGCATGGAAAAATCCCTGCAGTTTGCAACAAGCTGAGCTATCAACACTGACAGGACACTGGGGTCATTCTTGTAGCAAGAGAAATAATCATAGAAGGGCTTGGGCTAGAAGGGACCTTGAAGATCATTTCACTCCAAGCCCCCTGCCATGGACAGGGATGCCTTCCACTAGAGCAGGCTGCTGGAAGCCCCAGAATGAACACCACCAAAACCACCTGCAGACACCCAAACAGAAACAAGCTGCATTTGTTGGCTCTTGCCAGTCCAAACCCCATGAAGTCAGGACTTGAAACAAAGCAATTGTGAGGAGAAAAAAAGGCTTGGCAAAAAAATTATGTTCTGATTAATAAAGGGCACCTGGTTCATGAAATAAAGCTGCATTTTGTCCATTTGTTTCTGCAGGGTGCAACAATCTCGCTCTATCAGAGGTGCTTTTTAAAAAATATAAACTAGAAATTCAATAATAACCAGATAAGCAAAGAAGCTGGTAATTAAAGAACTTACCAAGCAGCAGAAGACTCGTGATACCATTTCAAAAGTTTGTAATACTGTGTGCCATCAGTATAACTGGAAAAATAGTAGTTTAGCATCTTCTTTTGTGGTTGATATTTGAGCAATATCCAACATATTTTCATCTGCCTTTTCTTCTATGCTTCAATTTCACTCAGGACTGGTGAGCTTTTTATGATACCAGGCTTACTAATTTCTCCAGATAACTGCTACATCCCTTGCCCTTTTTCTTGACATCCCTCATCTGTTTTCACCATTCAAAATCATAGTTGTCAAACATGAAAATTTCACTGTTACAACTGTAACCATTGCAATATGTGCATCTGTGCAGAAAATCCTTCAAATAAATGTTCTGTAGCCTCCAGCCAAAGCTTCTGTATGGGCACAGAGATCCTGTAAAGTGCAGTCAGCCAGGCCACTGTCCAATTGGAGAGTTATATGGACAGCTCTGTGTCTGTGGGACTGAAAGATAAAATGCCCCATTGAAATGATTGAAAATATTTGTTGGATCAAGCCCATAAAGACAGGGACAACAGAAATGGCAGATGGAAGTTGGATGGCAACATCAATGGGTAGTGTTGCTGTGGGCCACATCCCCAGGGAAGTTTTCATGGCACAAAAATAAACCTGGGGGCTTGTGTTCCTAATGGAAAGAGTATCTTTAAATGTGTCAATTTCTCCACTTTAAATTCCTAACTTGTACACAGGGCAATTCTCTGAACACGCTTCCAGAGTTTGGTTGAACTTCCCAGAAAAATCTCCACTGTGGCAGCCCCTCACACTTTATCTGAGCACCTCCCCTCCAGGCCTGCTATCTGCATTTGTCTAAAGATAACAGCCTTCCTTTGGCTGGTTCCTGCAGGGCTGGAAAGCACAGCCTGCAGGGCTCTAATCTCTGCATAGCTCTCACATGGAGGAACAAGGGCTTTTGTCGTCATCACTCAGTAATGAGATAGCAAACCTCAGAACCAGAAAAATAATCATGCTCCCTACAGGTAGGAGATTACCTCTGAAATATCTCAAACCCAATACACTCTAAATACCTTTTTAATCTGCTTTTTGGCTCCTTTTGAAAATACATCAATCATAAATTAAGGTTAGATTTACAAGTTTTCCTCTGTCAAACTGGCTGCCAGAACCAAATGCAGGGTTTGCATATGTTCACATGAGTCCCAGAAGCTCACAAAAAAAAAAAAGGTCTCCTGAGCAAGACAGTCAGCAGTTTATGAGATGGGTCTGAGAGTGATTCAATACCAAAGGCAAAACTGTTTCACTGCAGTAGAAGAGTGTCCTCTGCTTATGGAGACAAACCCATTCCACATCATCTTAATCAGTGATGGTGGGAGAAACACTTTCTGCCTGCCTCTGAGACTCATGGTCACCACTCCCTGCTGTGGCATGCAGAGGCGTTCCTTTTCAGGAGAGGAATGGAGGCAATGCCATGACTTGTCCATCCAAAGAAAACCAGGTCTCTCTCTTGTCTCTCAGCTTCAAAAGAGTGGCCTCCGAAATCCAGACAGCTGATTTGAAAGTGCCCAATGAAATAGGACACAGCCACATCTCTTCTGGATGTACACACACCTTCACATACTGGCAACCTCTTGCCACAAGCCAAAAGTCAGAAGTGGCTTTTCTGGATAGGCTGCAAGGTGTTTGCTCAGCTGAAAAACAGTAAATGCCGGAAGAGGCTTCAAGGGCACCAAAGGGCTGCTCTGAACATATTTCTGTGCTGGCAATACAACTGGATTAGTAAAGACCCCCTCTCAAGTTCAAAGACTTCTAAATAAGCTTAGCACTTAGCACTGAGTGCACCTTTTGGACAATTCAATGGGAATAGAGTTATTGGGAAACACAGGCTCTCAGTCTGGGTGTTGAGCCCTCTTGAAAGCACAGCCTTAGATTTCTTGGGAACAGAAAAAACAAGTAACAGAAAATAAGTGCAGGCGGCACTGAGGGCTGTTCACTCACTGGTAGTCACTTTTAGGAATTAAGTGCCAAACATCTCCCAGCACTGATCTCAAGTAGGTCAATGGTTATCACCCTGCAGACAGGTCAGGACTTACAGAGCCCTCTGCTGAGCCCCAGGCTGCTCACATCACTTGTGGGATGACAGCAGCACCTGCTTTGAATCCCTTTCCCTTATGCTGGTGCAGAAGATAATCTGCCTCTAAGAAATGCGTATTCACTTGCAGACATCTGCTTAGTAATTACTGCAGTTAATCTGCCCTTATGCCCATGAGGGGAGGCTTGTTGTTTACACACAAGCAGTAAACAAAGTAATTGGCAGCAGGAAAAGCTGCATTTCAAATAACTGCATGCAATCAGTTATGGTCAGATTGTGCAAGCGAAACAGTGAACCCACAGAACTGAAAGTGGGTGCTGGTTTAAGTGAAGTACTAGTGCACTTGGGATTTTAGCAAAAAATCCCTCTGCAGCAGAATCCTTTTTTTACTCTGAGAAACATAAATACCAGCACTGCAATACCATATATTCAAAATTATCACCAGAGATTTTCTGCAATCTGGTGCCTTTGATGGCTACATTAGCTTGTAGTTACTAAGAATAATTTGGCCATTCTCTTTCCCCTGTATTCTTCATCTTATGTATTTGCCTCAGCCTGAAGGAGAAATAGCTTTGCTGTGTGAGATTTGTGTTCATTAGTTCTTACTACATGTTTTTTTCTTCCCCAGGAATTGTTTCCCAGAGCTGACAAGAAAATGAGTTCTGTCCTTGGTCTCCAGTCCAACCCAAGGCACGGAGTGCATGTTTGAGCTTAGCTTCTGAGGAATACCAGTGACTTCACGTGACTAAGAAGAAGCATTAAATGAAGTGTATGTTTGTGTGCTGTGCAGAAATTGGCCATCCAGCAGCCTGCTGGGAGACTAGACTGGGATACAAAGAGTATCCCAGTATACTCTGAGGCTTTGCAGATCCCTGGAAGCCCAGATGGGAAATCAGTACCACCATGGACATGCAGAGTTCCCCCAAGCTCCCCAGGAGCTGGTTCACAGTCACACCACTCTTGTTCTCTCCATAAATCAAATAATTTCTCCCCCCCCCCCCCCTCAGCAACAGCTTGTAGTGTGACTTCACTACTTCCAAGTCCAAGGGCTTCAGGGCACAGCACGAATTTGAGTGTTCATTCAGCATGGAATCATGCTTTAACACATATATATGTGAAGGCCCTTTTTCAAGAGCTAGACTACAAATCCCTAACTCTTGCAAGAAAAAACAATTAAAAGGCCATCCAGGAGCTCAAGTTTTTGTTGGTTCAAGTCAGCTCCTCTGCTATGATCCCAGAAGAGCCAAGACAGATGCAGGACTGCTTTGGATTGCATGGCACTGCACAGACAACACAGTTGCTTTGTTTTTTTCATTCTGGGGTGGGGGAGGTGTGTTTGATTTTTTGGGTTTTGTTGCCTTTTTTTTAAGAGACAATTGTTGTGCTCTCAAATAAAAGATTTTTTTATTGAAAGATAAATCAGTGGGGCATAGCCTGGACATTTTCACAATCCCCATATACAACCAGAGGTACAACCTCAGTTTTAAGCTTTGAAGTGGTTGCAGTTCCTGTCTGCCCAGCATTTCAGAGCAGAAAACTCTGCCTGGTTAAGGCTTTATTGCACGGAATGGGGAAGCAAGACTTGAATCTATGAAACATTTGAGTGCTGAGAACAGCCTGTTCTCAAGGGGCTGACTTGCCAGCAGGATTCCTCACTGCTTCTCATTAGGAAGGATTTAAACTCTTTTCTACATTGTGCTTGTTGGATTTGAAGCATGGGAAAGGGCAGTGATACCTACTGTGTTTAACAATTTCAAGAGAGGAATCATCAAGGTAGCTTGCAAACAAAACCAGTCACCCGTACCAGACAAACTGGGATACTTGGCCACTAAGACTTTTCCCTCAAGAAGGAAGTGAAATTGTGAATAACCTCAAAATTCACCCCACCAATGGCTCACTTGCTGCTCTATGCATGCACATCCAGCAAAAAGACCAGCCCACTCCAAAACATGAAAGGGCCTTGCAGAAGAGTATGATTGCCACACATAAATAAGATTAATGCATCAATGATCATTATTTAATGAACATACAGTAATCTACAGGCCATGCTGCAGCCCACATTTATAGTTATCAATCCTTCAGGTTTCAGCAAGCTCAAATGCACAAGTAAAGACTCACTTTCAGAGCAGTATTTTTACTCAGAGAAGTTATTTGTGAGTGAGGCAACTGCTTTGTATCCAGCACCTGCTGTCAGTTTGCTGCAGGAAACAGAAAGCCACAGCAGATCACTGCACCTAACACAGTGGATGACACAGAGCTATAAAATGTGACCAGCACAAGCCTTAAGAAGAAATCTTAAGAGGGTGGAGGGAATAGCAAAAAATGGGTCACACCACCTAGGAGGGCAGCACTAACCAGTGGAGCTGTTCACAAAGACTTGCACAACATTCTCCCAGCAATTTTATGTATGGCAAGTCTGTAAAAAACAGACCTAATGCACTAGATTAATCTGAACAGGAATAATTGAAATGCATAAACATAAGGAGAAAAAATAAAATCGTGAATATTGAAAAAATAAAATTTCTTCTAAGATTCCCAGCTGGCTAATAATTCTTTGATGAACATGACAGCAGGGCAAGGACAAGGAAGCTTTCATTTCGCTGCAGTTTCTTGACGAGTTGTGTCCAGCTGCTGTAGGAATAGGTGCATGGATCAGGTGTCTCATTGCTAACAGCTCAGCCACAGTGCTGAGGTGTTGGTGGACCACAGTTCAGAATCCCAGGATGGGTGAGTTTGGCAGGAACCAGTAGGTCCATGTGGTAACTGCTCAAGCATGGTCATCCAGAGCACATGGCACAGGACTGCATCCAGACTGTTTTTGAATTTCTCCAGTGAGGGAAACTCCACAGCCTTTGGCACCTGCTCTCCCTTTGGCAACTCCTAACATGTACACAGGGCAATTCTCTGAACACGCTTCCAGAGTTTGGTTGAACTTCCCAGAAAAATCTCCACTGTGGCAGCCCCTCACACTTTATCTGAGCGCCTCCCCTCCAGGCCTGCTATCTGCATTTGTCTAAAGATAACAGCCTTCCTTTGGCTGGTTCCTGCAGGGCTGGAAAGCACAGCCTGCAGGGCTCTAATCTCTGCATGGCTCTCACATGGAGGAACAAGGGCTTTTGTCGTCATCACTCAGTAATGAGATAGCAAACCTCAGAACCAGAAAAATAATCACGCTCCCTACAGGTAGGAGATTACCTCTGAAATATCTCAAACCCAATACACTCTAAATGCCTTTTTAATCTGCTTTTTGGCTCCTTTTGAAAATACATCAATCATAAATTAAGGTTAGATTTACAAGTTTTCCTCTGTCAAACTGGCTGCCAGATCATAAGGTAGTATAATGAATATCAAAGTTTGCATATGTTCACATGAGTCCCAGGGGCTGGAACCTGAAAAAAACCCTGCAATTTACTGTGAGATGTCTGAGGGGAAACAAAATCCATGAGGCTGTGATGATACATCACTGCACCAGCCCAGCAGCGACACGTCATATGCAGAGATACTTATTATGCAAAATAGGTTTCTTATTGGACTAAGAATAAACTAATAAAACTATCCACATACAAACACACACAGACGCCTATCAATAAACAAAATCCTTCTTATTGGACTAAGAGTAAACTAATAAAACTATCCACATACAAGCACACACAGAGGCCTATCAAATAAACAAAATCCTTCCTGGGTGAGAGCAAGAAGGGGAATGAAAATGATGCATGATTCTGTATCCTTGAGAGATTTTTAAAAGCCCAAATGCCACTCAGCTGTTTGAGCATTACTTTCTGATTAGGTAGGCAGTCTGGATAATGCACTGACATTATGCATTCAGCCCTTCTTTTCTCCCAGTGCCAGGGACCTCCAAAATCAGAGAGGACAGAATGAAGTTAGGCAGCTGGGTTGTGGAATTAAGTAACAACATTGGCACTTCGTATTTTCTTTCCAGTTACTCTGAATCACTTGGTGTCAGGCTGAAGTATTCCATAGGGCACTTGGATGCTGGCTGTTAAGCTTCAGGAGTCCTGCTGATCAGTTTTTTTACATGGTAGGAAATCACTCAACAACAAAAAGGCCTGATTACCTTGGCTGCACTTCACTGGGAAAATAGAGAGCAGCTGAGCATGCCTTGAGGCAGTCATTACAAGGACATCACAGCCACTTCAGCACCAGGCAGCATTATCCACCTACAAGTCCTGCTGTGCTGAGCAAAGCAAAAGCCTCACTGTGCCCAGTTGGTACAAAGGAAGAAGCCTGGAGGGTTTACAGCCCAGCACTGCAGCTTTGGGCTTGAAAACACAAGGCAGCCACATAATGCCAGTCTCTCAGGTAGAGTAATGCTTTCTTGATGCAAACAGCAGAAGTAGGAGTCATATCTTAGCTACCCTTATCTTTCAACAATGAGGACATATCTCCTGAACCCTTTGTTGGTTTCCCAGGGAAAAAATTTAATTCTCTCCCAAAATGCTCATTTAAACTATCACAAAGACACCTCGTCTTTTTCCTTTAAATTCCAGGATAGAACTTTGCTTGGATGAAAAGCTAAAGCAGTGGACAGGAAGGCATCCATCTCTTTCTGCTGCTTGTCCCTCTGCCTGGATCTTGCTATTCCTGCTATACAATGAGTTGAAATTCAGAGTGGTTAAAAGAGCTGCTTCCTCCTTGTAGGCTGGTGGATCTGCAGACACCAAAAAGGAGTTCAGTGTTTACATGCCACAAGCCAAGAAATCATTTGGAGTTCTCAGGACTGAAGTCAGCTCATGCTGGGTGAGGACTGTCCTGTAGGATCTTTCTACATTGTTCCTGAATATCTGATTCTTCCTGGAGAAGTAAACTGGGAATTTGAGGAGCTGGCAATATGGCCATTAATTGAACTTCTAGTACAACTGATGGCTTATAAAGCCAGTACAAGCAAGGTTCTTGTCCAAGAACACACAAAATAGCTGAAAACATTGAAACAGATTTGACTCAAGGCCCAGAATCCAGAGAAAGAGATTGAAAATATGCTGTAATACCTCTCATTTAATCGCATTAGTATTTCTTTATTTCTTCCCTCAGCATATTTTCTTTCAGCCACAGGAGGAGAGTCCCTCCAGGAGGTCATTGTTAATAAACTGAAAAGTGTATTTCACGTACTTCTGAGTGATCAACATCAAGGACTCGTTCCATGCATGCAATATTCCAACCTCACATGTAGTTAATGTCCACTTTAGTAATGGTCAGGAATGCAGGCTCTCTTCCCTACCTCGAAGGATTTTGGCTGTAAAAGGGTCCAATATTTCAAGGTCACCTCAACAGTCTAAAGTTTGGAGGTAATTCACTCTGTTGTTGACACAGCCTTGCACAAGGTTGAGGGGTGTTTTAATCCAGGTGAAAACCAGGCTGCCCTCTCCTTAGCCAGATGAAGGCAGCTACTAGGCTGCAGTTTCCAGAATCACAAGAGAAACTAAGAGTCTTACCTTTCCTATTATGAATGCTGGCCTGCAGGCTGCTTTAGAAGAGTAAAAGAAGGTTGCAGACCTCTTACAATTGTAGAGATCATTGCAGAAAAAATGCAGAAAACATCTATATGGTACCTCACCTGCCTGAAACTCAGGGACTCCAACACCTGCTTCTACAAGTCCTTAAAGAGACAACTTAGAAACTCCAATCTGCTTCCTCGTGAGCAACGCTGGGGACCTTCTAAGGGGGTTTCTATAGCCAAGTGAGCATCAGCCAAGGGCAGGAGGAGTCATGTGGGTGGTCAGTGAATCAGCCTCCTTAAGACACAATGCCTGTGTAACTGGACATTCCCAAGCACAAGATTTTGGGGAAGAAAGAGCACAAGATTCTCACTGTGAGAGAAGCAATACCAGGGAAAGCACAGCCCTTTGCATGAAGCAGAAGCTGAGGTTTGCTGGGAATCCACAGAACAGAGGAGGCTCAGAGAGCAGCCAAAGAATCATGAGAGACCTCTAAGCTGCCCTTGTTTTCTTCCCTCTCTGATTCCACACTGGGGATCTGGCAGGGTCCAGAGATGCCTCCAGCTCTGACCCCTTGCTCTTCTCCCTTCTCTACCTGGGCCCAACCAGCTCAGTCACTGTGTGGGACTCAGAGCTGGGGTGAGGTGAAGGCTGTGGCAGAAGGGAGATCCCACTGAAGACAGAGGCCTCTGCAGAACTCTCTGACCCCACATGAAAGCCATTTCTCCAAAACCCTCTCACCCATGCTCAAGAGAACAACCCAACCAGTCCCTTCAACAAGCCATCCTCTGTTGTGAAGCCCACTGTCTTGGATTTAGATAGTGAAAGTGTCCTGCACTCCAGGAGTCATGCAGTCACCAAACAGCTGAGATTAGAGATTCTGAAAAGGGGAAAAAAAAAAATAAAAAACCAACAAACAACAACAACAAAACCAACCAAAACAAACAAAAAAAAAGTAGAAGCAAACCAACAGTTGTTCTCAACTAAGTTCCAGGCCAGAAAGAAAGAAATTAAATGATTTACAGAGGGCTCTCAAGCAATCATTAGCAGGGCTGAGACCTGGGACCCAAAGGTTCAATCCCAGCTTCATGCATTTTTTAACTCTTGGGCATACCACAGTCTTGGTAAACAAGTAACCCCTGTTTCTGCAGCTGCTGCTTTTAGGCTGGAAGCAGTTCTCATCTGTCTCTCCCCATGTGTCTGTTCCCATTAATACCAATTTTAAAAGAACATTGCTGCTTTTCCATTGCCATCCTTGCTGCCAGCCATATACCATTAAACACAAGAAATAAGAGGCTTTAGTTGTAATTGTGGCTTTGCCTTTTTTGTAGAGAAGGCATCCCATGAAGGCTGACACAGCTGAATACCTGCCTAAGCACACCAATTCTCTCAGCAGGAATTTTCAGAGAGAAAAATTAAATTGTAGCTGTACAATGCGTTGAGCAGACAATGCCAGTGATTATCCAGCAAAGTGAAATCAAAAAGCACCAGCAGTGCTGACTTCCAAAAGGGCATAAAGTGTTCTGAAGAATTACCCTGCAAAGGATGACAAGGCCCTTCAAGACCACACATACTTTGTCCCTTTTACTCTGGCTTCTCTGCGAGGCCTCTAGGGCCAGACCAGTCCTATAAAATACTGAAGACACCTCACATTTTCTTGCAGGTAGACATATTCCACATAAGCTGGCAAGTGCCTCCTTTCCCAGGCCATGAAAACTCTGGCCAACCTCCCAGTTCAGTCCCCTGACTGCATGACAAGGGAGCACTCCTTGGAACTCCACTCTCCAAGTGCCCCACTGAATGGAAGTCTGTCATTCTGCTTTCCCAAAATCCTAGGTATTCCTGCTACAATTCACAGCATGGCCAGGAAATTGCCTTCTTTCCCTTCCTGGCCTCCCTAGCAGTTAGGCAACGCTCGTGGATGTTGCAAGTGGCCACTTAGAGTAGGATAAGAAAGCCCTGAGGCTCAGACAAACTCAGTGTCCCCCCTTGGCAGGGTCAGGCTGAGCAAGCCCACCCCACAGGCAGTTCCAGGGAGGCCTTTTATTTATGTGGAGTGAAGATTGTGGTGTCAGCCAAGGCCAGAAGGAAGCAGTGGCTCTGCAGCAATAAACACAAATCAGGAAACATGTCAACCAGCAACATGCTGACCTAGGGCACGGCTGTGAGGAAGTGCAGAAATGTTCTCCAGTGAGGTGTCTTTGCAACACAACATCCCCAATGCCAAGTGCAGAGGAGTCAGGACAAACCAGACATGGAAAGGGAAGTAGTGCAGGGAGATGCTGAATCCTGTAAAGGCATCTGGGGTCACAGCTGAGGTCACATTGCTTGCAAATCCCCACAGCCACAGACAGTCCTGTCTGCAACTGTGCCAAAGCCAGTGCTTTCCAAACCTCTCCTTGACATCTGTTGGAGAACTAGGGAACACAGGACCCACATTTCTCCTTTATCTTTTTGACTTTTCTGGATGCTTCAGGGATATACCTCCAAAAATGCATGTGCACTGGGGGCTACCAAGAGACATAAAAGCCAGTGAGTCATCTGCTCTTTTCCAAGCTTCCTTCCCACCTGGACAAGAGTTCAGTGCTGTTCTTGTGTTCTCACTGGGCTCCTTCCATTTGAGTCCTTGAATTCACACGCATCTCAGTGTGCATGCAAAGGTAGTCTCCTTTTTTTCGAAACCTCCACCTTCTACTTGCTCCAGCAAGAATTCTGAGTCCCACCAGCCCCATTCTACGGTTATGCTTTCTACAAAGTCCTCACTCAGGAATCTGAAGTAGCAACTCAGCAATTAGTGTTGTGAAAAGGCCTGATGAGTTGCTTTAGAGACCAGCAAGCACTACAGATCTCTACAGAGCTGGCCATGCCACCTCTAACTCCCTCTCTCTCTCTTTGTGTGCTCAGGTATTTCTAATCTCCATATACCACCCAACAACTTCCTCTGAAATGCGTGTGCTCACCACCTATTAAAGGCTGGCAAACACAGATAAGTGTTTTGAGGCATGACCTGATGTATGGCTCAAAGGAATGTTGGTTTAAAAGGGGAGTGAATCTACCCCTGCCTCTGCCTTCTGGCAGCCTGACATACATGGTTTAATGCATGGTTTGGCCCTTGCCTTGCACCCAGCCCAAATGGGGCCATATGAGGTCAGTAATACTGGGAAAAGCCTGAATTAGATGGAATGGAAGTGCTTGACTGCTGATTGTCCATATGACCTCGAAGCCTTGGGCAGCCAGGGGTCTACTATAGGATAAACTATGAGATGACAGATTCAGACACTTAGGCTCTGATAAATAAGATCTAGCCAGCTTTTCTATGGTTAAGACATTTCTATCTCATGTATATGATGCCCAAAGCTGGAGACCTTACCTTAACAAAGTAACAAAAAACATCTGGGACAGAAAAATCACACTAGAGATAGCACTTTGTATATCCTAAGCAATGGATGATGCAGGTCTAAACACAGTGGGGGATAGAGAGAATGTTTTTCATCCTCCAGCTACTTTCACAGCACTCCACTGCATCACCAGGAGTGCAACCACAAAGTTTGCCACTACACACCCTCAGGGTCAGTTCTGCTTGGAGAACTGTAATTCCCTCTGTGAATTCCTGCACTGTGCATGTCTTTCACCAAAAATTCAGTCATCTCCTCTGGGAACACAAAACAAGGCAACAGCTTTCCCAGTCATGAGAAGATGAGCTCACATGTGATTTTGGGTGCCGCACTGAGCCACCTGGAAACATCCCATGCTCAGCTGGTAAAAGGCAACATCCAGGTGGAACATCACCCACGACCCAAGCTGGAGTTGTACAGCACCTGCTCAAAACAAAGCTGGAAAGCAAAGAACAGGGTGACAAAGACAAAATGAGGGATAGAGGAAAACACCATATCTGAGGTCAACATCAAAATCTAACCAAATGGAAATCTCCAGACAGAAACTTTGAAGTCCAGAATGAAAGAATGAACCAAAAAAGTTTCAGGATAAAGTACTCAACTCAGAACAGAATAAAATTAGTTTGGGAACAAAAAAAGAGGCAAAAAGGGACTCAAGTAGTGCTAAGGAAAGCTTGAAAAAAAAAAGTGCTCCCACCAGAGAAATATTTTTTTAAAAAATCTTTTATTTTACAGAAGTATTTACTTTTTATGAAAGTCCATATTGTCTAACAAAAAAGAGACTAAACTCTGATTCCAAAATCACATGAGTCCTCATGCCTGCAGTCAGGTCCCAAAAGTCAAACATTGATACATTTCCAAACTGCAGAATTTCTAAGCCAATCTAAGGCTGTTTGTTTGCTGTCTGGAGTATAAAGCTATGAACCAAGATTTCCATCCTGTTTGGTTTTGATTTCAACATCCTATCTGGAACATTCAGCTCATGTTTTCATGTTTTTCTAAGCAACCATGAGAGTTAGAATTTTGTTTTTAAATTAGAAAATTGAGTTTCTTATGCAATGTCTTTCTTCCAGCAGCTTTTAAGGAAAAAAAAATACAACATCCTGAGACTGCTGAGAAAGTCATAAAGCTTAGTAACCACTGCAATATGCCATAAAAAATGCTTTCCATTTCCCCTCCACACATAACTCACTTATTTCTGTCATTTAATCTCTATTCCAAAGGTTTTACTGCAGTATTTGCTGAACCAGTGTACTACAATGAATATTTTTAACTTCTTTAAAGAATTTCCATTAAAGCATGACTTGGATGGCTCAACAAGCAAATATAATTGATCCTATACCTGTCATAGACAAACAAACAAACATCTGTGCTTGGATGGGATCAAGACATTGTTTTATGGAGAAGCAGTGCTCCCAAGAACACCACACAGTCACATGGGGCTCATGAGTGCCAGATTTTAGGTTCACATCTCAAAGGAAACTCAAATAAGCAAAAAATCACAGGTAGACACAAAGCCCCTCAATGATATCATGAAGAGTTTAGAAGAGCCCTTTGCTGTGTTTGTTCTGGCTAATACATGAAATATCTAAGCCCTCATCAAAATGCAAGTGTTGAAGCCTGTAAATAAATGATGAAGCAAGTTCTCACACTTTAGGAGAACTTTGGCTTTTTTGCCCGTAGATATTCCCACACAGATGCATGCCAGCAGATGCTGCTCTTCCAACATATGTCCCTAAACTCACCCTAACTTGAAACATTTCCCCTTGTCTCCCCTTGGACAGCAAACTCCAGGCAGAGTCAGAAGGAAGCCACATTGAACTGAAAAGTGCCAGAGCTGGGTCTTTGGTTTCCTGGAGAAAAATTGTTCTCCTGGGAACTGCTTGGATTTTGAAGGACTTTTTTCTCTTTCCTGGCATGATGTGACTCAGTTCCAAACAGACAGTGCACACAACCTTTGTGGATCCATGACAGGAAAGAATCTAGGCCTAAGATGAGGAGACTTGTCAAGCAGGTCTCTAGAGATGTCCTTCCACCCTTCTTTCTGTGTGCTACAGAAACCTTTGCTGAGGATTTCCTGTGACAGACTATCTGAGGACAGGGACAGGAATTACATCATTTTTTGTGCTGCTTTTTAAGAACCTCCAAGAAAGGACATTAATTTCTTGCCCAAGTAATTTGGTCTACTGCTTTGCTGTCCTCGTCCTTGGAAACACTTTTCTGGTTCCAAACTCTGATGTCCCTTGCTGTGATCTTGCAGGAACACAGAGAATCCATTACTCTGCCACAGCTAACCTCACATCATTCACACCAGCCCCCCAAAAGGGAGCACAGTAATTTTTCCAAACTCACTGTAGTATTCTGACTATTAATTTTTCACCAATTATTCATCAATTAATCAATCATTATTCAATTATACCAATTGTATTTCAACTATACCAATTATCTTTTCCTCCAAGCGTAAAAGACTTGTCTCCTCAGCAATGCAGGAATGTGAGAAGTTGAAATATGTGTTTGTGAAAGTGCCAGGTAAGAGCAGGAAAGAAACCAGGCATTGGAAGGCAGGAGAGTACATAGAAAAGGTGAGAGTTACATTGTCTGGGGGAGTTAATGCTTCAACCCTGTAATCAAACAGAAAAAGTCGTATCACTGGTGATTAAAAACTCAAATTAGTACCAAACTAAACCTACTGCATGTGTCAACATTCTTTATAGAAGCACAAGTGCCACATTATTCTCTGTAGGTCAACTGGCAGCAAGGGCATGGCTGCAGGCAGACCCTCTCCAGCTCTGCTATTCTATCAAGACTGCCCAAAACCAGAGTGAGGAAAAATGCATTGCTGTCACCACATTTCTACCTGCTCACTGTGCTTTCTGTCATCCAGCCTCAATATTCCCAGCCTCAATGTTCTCCCATTCCTAAGAAACCTGCAATGAAGAGTAAAATCCATCCAAGCATTAAAATAATATTTTTTAAAGCCAGAGCAAGCACCACAGAGTCCAGCCCTTACACAAGAGCTGGGATCCGCTGGAGACTGAGGGATTTTTTTTTTTTTTTTTTGTCCATGTTTGGACTCTGTTTTCTCACCATAGGACTGGTATGAGGAATGGGAGCTCCCTGGTGGCAAAACGTGAATTTGCAAAGATGGACTTGCAGTGGCTCCATGCTTTTTCCTGCTCACGTGGAACTCTTTGGATAACAGGAGCACAGTCTTGTGCTGCCCTCTCCCAGTGCACTGAGAGCAGTCAGACCTGAACACTGAACACGATGGTGTCTAGCACAGGGGTGCCTGCTTCAGAGCCCAGCACAACTCCCAGCTCCTCCTCACAAACCTGGCATCCCTTTCTCCAGCCCAGGCACGCAAGCTGTGCTGGGACACACATTCACAGGCCAGCAGGTGCCTGTGTTTGGTTAATGACAAAATCAGCAGCAACCAGATCACTGTCACCCATCCAGGTTTCATGACACCCCAAACCAGAAGAAGACCCAGCCAAAATCCAATGGAATTTGGGTGAAAAAGAGCTTGGACTGCCATGATTTTCACAAAGCAAGAGGCCTCCACTTTTTCCTACCAGATTTTTAGGCAATAGTCCTGATCAAGTGCCCAGTAGCCCTTAAACAGTGAGGGTCTCAGGGCATCTGGAGGAACCAAACCACTCCATCTCACACAGACAGCTCACATAGAGGGTTTGCTCCTTAACACCCACCTTGACATCAGGTTCTGAGCTGGGTGCCAGCACTGCTCTGTGCCTGAAGATCAGCAGACTCACAATCTGGACACTCCTGGCACATCTAATGCCTCCAAGGGGACCTGGAAAAGAGAGACAACAGTGACATATCACCAATCCTTTCTGGCTGCTGCTCTGCCCTGCAGCCCCAGCATGCAGATGGACGATGCTCATGCAACCTTGGGCAACTCTTCACACCCCCAGCCCAAGGCAGGGGTCTCCTGCCCAGCTGCACCTCCAGCAGGTGTAGCAAATGCCAGCAGTCTTCACAGGTTCAGGTGGTGATGAGCCAAAACCAGAAAAAGGATGAAATCCACAGAAGGTTATCAAAAGTAGGGGCACAATGCCAAACTCAGGAGATTCCTGCCTGCACATGGGAAGCTGGCAGACCATCTAGATGATCTCCTGCTGCCAACTGACTGCCTTTCTTCCCAGGTATCTCCTGCCAGGAAGAGGACACCAGGCTAGACAGACCTCTGATCCAATCCAGGACAGCTCTAATGGAAGCAGAGCTGTCACATCTCAGGCTGCAGCAGCCTGCCCTTGGGCAGTGCCCTCTGCAGCTCTCTAACACTTCTTCCCAGACTGAGAAATTGCACCATGATCCAGGAATGACCCAGAGCTGGACAAGTTTGTCTCTCTAAGAAATGGAGCAGCTGGGGATAAACAAGAACATCAGACAGGTGGGCAAAGCCACAGAGGAACCCAAAGCCTCAGAAGAGGGAAGGGAAGAAGAGGGGAAAATAAAAAGGAGACCAAAAAATAGTTGGAAACTGCCAGTTTGCATCTGGCTGAGGAAGTCAGGACTGCTCTCTGACAGACAAATTCCTTTCACGCCACCAGATGGTGCCGTGCCTTCAGTCACCAGCGGGCAGCTGCTCTGGGACAACAGCCCTCCCTGCGCTCAGCGGCGTCCCATGGGCCCTGCTCTCACTGCTGGGAGAAGGGGAGACACAGCCCCGCTCTGCCCCAGGGCCCGGCACCTCCCAGCTGCCCGGCCACTTCCACCTTGAAGGGGCGAGGCTGATGCTGAATCTGGGCCTGAGACAGTCGGGATGCGGGAGAGGAGGGGAAATGAGCCCAGGAGGGAAGGTCAGGAGTACCTTTTTGAGCACTGCAAGAACAAAGCATCATATGCTGGGAGAAAGACTTCTGTGATGGGCAACCTGGCAGGGGAAACACTGGCCAGGAGTTGTGTTTTGGTTACATTCAAGTGGTTTTGATCCAGCAGAAGTGTCAGAGCCCTAGAGAAGGATGATAGGGTAATATGCTCAGGGAAGAAGTTGCTCTGGCTGGCCAGATTCAGCCCATACACCATCGACTGGCAAGCTGAGCTTCCCATGCTCCTTCCCAGCACCCACATGCAGCTTGTTGGGTGACCAGCCAGCCAGAGATGTGAGCTGTGCCACTCAGGCCATGCAAAGGCTCAGAAGGAGAATGCTGCTTGCTGAAGACTGGGAATATACGGGCTCACCCAGATGGTCCATCCCCCACAGCAGCCAGCCTTTCTACACTCTGTGTGCCAGAAGAGAGCCAGCACACCACGCACAGGCCACCAGTACAGACTGAGGCACACAGAACAGATCTAAAGAGGGTGGTGGGAAAGGAATGCTCCACTCACACTACACTGTTTTTCAGTGGAGACTTCCCACAGCCACTTGCCCGGACAAGACCAACCACAGCAGGTATATATAGCTCACCATGACCCAGCTGTCAACCCAGAGCTATAAATACAGCCAGAGCAGAGATACAGCTATCAAGCCACTCTTGACTCCATTCATAATCTGTCCACAACACAGATAGGAGAGAGGTGAAGGAAACTGTCAGAGATTCCCATCCACTGCACACTCACAGGAAACACAGCAAGGCCTTCTTCCTTCCCAGTGTGTATCTCTGCAATGTCCTCCTACTCCTCCAGCCCAAGTGGCAATAAGTGGCAGGAGTGTTATCCACCCATATGTGAGGATCAGGTTTACTAGGAAAGCAAATCCCTTTTTGAGGCTACCTGATGTATTGGAAGGCAAAACCACTGAGATGCTTGCTCCCCTGCACCACCCATATCAGTGCTGGCACAGCCAGCTCCCATAGCACTCAGACCCATCCAGACTCAGGCTCTGGGCAGATTTGTCCTGCAGTCCATCCCAGTTGTGCTCCACAGGCACTGCCAGTGCTGTGGCTTCTCTCCAGTGTCACAGCAGCCATGGCTGCTGTTGGGAAATGAGTGCTTACCTCTCCAGACTCACCTCTGCAGCTCAGGCCTCCCATAACCACCCTAAATTCCCAGAGCATTCCCTAGAAATCATGGTCAATGCCACTTAATTATCTTTTGACAGTTTTGAAGGGCTTTTCACTACCCTCTAGCAAATCCTCCACAGCTATAAGGCTGCTGTTGATGAACATCCATCATGCTGACTAATGTGTCTCATTGCTTCCCTTTTCATTACCCCATGCATTTCTTATGGTTAGACAGTAAGCAGATTAGGGGTGGGGATTTTCCAGTCCATGCCTGTACATCACCTTGCCCTATACATGGGGTAGGGCTAATTCACCTCCCATCTAATCTTACCCACAGAAGCCCTCCATAAAATGAACTCCCAATTTTAACAAGAGCCAAGCTCCCCCCATTCCAAAGAGCCAAACCCAGACAGGTTCAGTAAGTGGCCACAGCCCTGACGAACACAGACAGGCCTGCAGTTCCCAAGCCAAAACAAGGGGCCATCCTACATGAGCAACACACCTCCAAAAGGTTTCCTTATTCTGATGCAGCTGAGCACAAACCCTGTCATAAGAAAACTAAACTGCTACAACAACCTTCTGTCTGGGTTACAGAGTGTGAGGAGCGGGGGTTCACAACTTCAGGAAATAAAATCATTATTAATGGCATTGCAGATAGCAATTACTAATGGCATCAGCAGCAACCACCTCCACACCTGGAACAAAGCCCACACGAGCCACGAATGCTTATTCCCCAAGAAATCCCTGCAGTCGTGCCGCATTCAGTGTAGCAGCACGATCTGATCTCCTTACATGCGCAGAGCAGAGACGGCCGGAAGGGTCGGGTGTTACCCTGCTACGGCAGCGAAGAATTCATCACACTCGCCACAAATTTCCTGCCCGAGGCTGTGGGAGCCGTGCAGCCTCTCTGGGCTCGGCCCTCCCCCTCTAGAGAAGGGACTGCACACACAGCCCTGTCTCACGGCTAAAGCTCCGGAGCACAATCCCAGGAATGCTGCAAAGCGTTCGGGTGATGCAGGCAGAGATGCTGCTTAAAGCTTTACCCGCTGGTTCAAGGCCTTGCTGTGCTCAAGGAGAGCCTCCCTTCTCAGACTGGCAGGGATTTAAGATCCAATTCCCGTGTATGCAAGGGAAACACATCATTGTAAGCTCTGTACATTGCCTGTTTTGAGGATTTGAGCAGTGGCCAGCCCTTAAGCTGATTCTGGAGCAAGATGCATTTCATTCTCACATTAAAAGTATTTCAGACAGGCTTTACTGGCAACAAAACCAAAGGGGAAAAAAAATAAGCCAGGTAGGAGAGTAGCTTGATGACATTCTTGCTTACTTAAATTAACATGAAGCTGTTCCACTGCTGATCTGCCTTCTTGTGTTATTTCCTCCTTTGTCTTTCTAGCAGAGAAAATGCCCCGGGGGTAATGAAGCACTGAGCTAACTTCCCCATCCCACTCAATCCAGACCAATTCTGATGAGGCTGATAAAATTCACCCAGTTTTACAGCAGCAAGCAGGGTCAAATTTTAGTCGGGTTGCTTATGGCATGCAGTTCTTATCATGCAGAAGTCAGAAGGATTGCAACCTGCAGCAGTTGTGGAGGTTGACAGCAAATTAAAGAGAATACGAGTTCTGGCATTCATCTGTAGCAATTTAGGAACAGCCTTTTCATTACTGTAAAAATAGGAAGTATTGATAAGCAACATCTAGCTCTGATCTGCACTAAATCTCAAACTGTAATACCAAAAAAGCAGGAACAAAGTTAACACTTCAAAAACAGGACACTAATGCAAAGGGGAAAGCAGCTTGTCCAGACTCATGCCACGGACTAGGATAGGGCTTTGGACCAAATACCAGGCTCTGGTTCCTGCATCCTGTCTGCTGCACCACCTCCTCAGAAAAGGGATGCAGCATCACAGCAGTTTCTAGAAATCACCCTTAGATTCTCCTGTCCCCAAATTTCCTTTTAAATTTTTACTCCAGCACACCTGCTAAGCAGAATGTTTCAGCAAAGCACAGCCATGGGCTCTTTGTGGGGTTTTTTTCCTGCCAGTAAAATAGCTATGACTGCAAGGTTTACAGAGACTTTCTGTTCCTGTCTAAAATTATCTTTGCTGATCCTTGCGACGCCAAGACCACAGAGCCAATATTCCACAAGCCCTGAGAAAAGGGCGCTGCATTTCAGGCACACTCAGCTAGTGCTGGTGCATCCATCAGCCACGACCAAAGCTCCGGGTCACCACCGTGCACCAGGGGACACTGGTGCCTGCTCCTTTGCGGCATCAGAGAGCACAGAGAGTCAGGGTCTGGCTGCTCTGTGGTTCTTCAGCCAAACAGGATCCTCTGTCATCCCTGCTCAGGGTAAAAGTGGATGAAAAGGCAGCAGGTGGATGCAGGCAGATGGGGGAAGCGGGGCTAAGAGGGAGACAACAGCAATTAGCATAAGCAGCGGCAGCCTCAGCTCGCCAGCTGCTTTGCCGATTGTCTGCCTCCCCGATTTCCAACAGCAAAGCAGCAATTTGCCGGCAAGCACAGTCAGTAGCCAAGGCTGCCCCTCAGGACTGAAACCATCAGGGAAAACAAACGATTTCCATGGTGCAAAACCATGGCTTGCAGGGCTTTGATGTAGGAGTTTGCCTAAGTAAGGCATGGAGCATGCAGCTCAAAACAGACACTAAATACTTCAGAGCGAAAGGCTAAAAAAGGAAGGTTTTAGAGGAGGAAATGAGTCAGTAGCTTGGAGGACGGGAGGGGGAGTTCAAATAGCTGAGGCATATAAAGTAAGCAAGTAGTCACCATCTCAAAAGCTACAAAGTCAGCAAAGTGGATGTATTGATCGCAGGTTTTTGTTGATGAAGGGTGTCATTCGAAGATGGAGACCACGGGTGACTTTTTATATTGACCATGCTGGATTTTGAAGCCATCCTTCATCCTTGCAGCCAGCTGCAGTTCACACTGGTGTTTCTGACAGGAACCTAAGTGGTCACCACCAGCTACAGGACTGCTGGAATCTCTCAGGGTCCCCCCTGGCTGAGGGATGGATTTTTGGGGGGCAGTGTGTGTGTGGGGGGGGGGGAGTTTCAGGCTGATTGCAAATACCATTTGCCTTAAGGGCAGGAGAAGGATTCACCTTTCATGATGGTTCATCCAAACGTGCAGCCTGAGCTTCCAGCCTGGATTATTTATAGCACTAACACTATGGAAAAAAAAGGGCAAAGCTGGTTCACTGTTGAAAAGCAGAGGAGCTAGTAAAAAAACCCTTCTTCTCCACAATGTAATTCACAGCGTTCCTGTCTGTCATTGTGACTACCTTGTATTGCACTGAGAGGCTGGGGCAAAGGTGGCTTTAGGCTTGCTCACCACACACCAGAGGGTGTAACAGGCTGTGCAACACACCAAGCCAGAGGCGTTGGTGTCAGAGTGGCAGCAACTTCCTCACCTCTGCCCAGGTCCTGGTTCCATCCAAAGGCTGGCACTGATAGAGAGGGGAACTCAGAAACAGAAACAAAATTTCCTCCTGCCCTCCCCAAACCAGGGAGCTCCCCCTGGGTTCAGGCACCAAGGCAAGAGCGACACAACAGCTTTGACAGGAGCCTGCTGCCAGCCTGGGCTGAGGGAAGCCCAGCAGTACACAGGGGCAGGGTGATGCTGAGGGCACATGGGGAGAGGGCTGTCAGGTCAGGGAGCAGCACAGGGCTGGAGAAGTTGGCTCCCTTTCCCTGCAGAGCCAGCAGCACAGGGTTGGCATGCAGCAGGGGCTCCCAGCCGTGTGTGCCATGCACACTGTTCATCCCCAGCAGGCAGCTCTGGGGCAGGGCTGGAGCTCCCAGTGCTGGAGCAGCAGGGCAGGGGCTGTGGAGCCCTGGGCTAAGGCAGGCAGCACCATAACCACACACTTGTCCGTGTGTTTGGTGCACAGATCCTGCCTCTCCTCAGTGGGCTATGCTGTTTTGTCTTCTGGGGAATTAAACATTTCAAAAAGCAGTTGTGGTTGTTGGTGAGTGAGTGCCCTTCCCAGAGCAGGCACATCTTTCTCACCAGGCAGGGTAAAAGTGAGAGTTTTCTCTTACCCTCCTGGTGAAGGAGTTCTTGTCCCTGCTGCATTTCCTTTAACTGGTTAGATACTTCCTCAACCTATTGCAATGTTTCCAAAACCACCTCTCAGGGCAGGCTGAGCCAAGAGGCCAGTTCCACCTCATTTGCCCTTATAAGTACACAGCATGAAATAGCCCCAGCCCTGTTCTCAAGGCCTTGCATCATCTCCTCCCCTCCTCCCCAGGATGTCTCACTTCTGTACCCCTCTGTCAGAGTGAAACCCATCTAAGAAGAGCAGGCCTGGAGCGCTAGCAGACCGATTACCCACATCAATTTTGATCAGAAAGCACAGGTGCCCCAGGTTTCTGCCACCCACCACCAGAGAGGGAGGTCTGCTGTGGCACTGCCACACGGCTCTGACCACCACTGCCTGGATTTCCTCTGCAAGCCACAATCACAGTAGGAGGCAGGACCAGAAGTTGTCCAGAGAAACTTACTGACAGGACTGAAGCTCTCCCTACTACACAGGCACTTTATCTGACTTGTTTTAGAACTACGGTTCAAAAGGGGAAACAAAAAATCAAACACGTCCCTGTTCATTTATTGGTAATACTTCCAAAGTAAATCAATATTTGGGGTCAAATGTAACCATTCCTTGGTTAAATGTATCAGAAAGCAGCCTAGGGAAGAACTATCCACTCAGGCCAGTTAAAGTTTGAGTTGTGCTGGTCTTTTTGCTGGTTTCATGACAAATCTGATGCAAGAGCTTTTGCAAAAAAAAGGAACTCCTGGCAGGAGTAAGTCACCCAGCACAAGAGCCTAATGAAAAAGGATGGCTTTTTCCATGCACCCATCTTCAGCATGGGGTCTTTCAGCAACTTCTCTCTCACGTGAACAGGCAAAACATCTACAAAGAGCATGCCTTGAAAGAAGGAATAAATCAAATAAAAATTGAACCCTTTTAACTAGAACAGCAATATGGATAAAAACTGTAAGGTGTGTAAGTATTGCCCACACCTTTAATAGTGAAGCTTCACCACAGTTGTAATGAAGTATTGTTCCCTCATACCCCAGCCCTGAAAACGCCGCCATCGACTCTTGGTTTTGTTTCCTTCTTACAGGAAGGCACATACACAACAAATAAGCTTTTGATGCTGGGGGCTTTTTGCTCATCGACTCAAGCCGGGAACATCACTGCAGTCAGGATCCGGTGATAAAAACCTAACTTTCTATATATACATTTTGTACCATCAGCAGATGCCTTTGTACTCTGCTTACAAGCAGGCCGAGCCTCGCCGGCCAGGAACATTAAGGAATGAGTATTTTCGTCAGGGCGAGCAGGACTGCCATGAACACGGAGCAGCAGCTTCTGGGAGCTGCCCCGGCCTCGGCAGCAGCGTTTTTCCTCAGGGCCGCCTTTGTTCCGAGGACAAGCCGCCCGTTGTTCCGGCCGCGGGGATGAAGCGGCGCCGGGATCCGGGATGCGCGGGTGCCGGCGGGAAGCGCCGGGCTCTGCCGCAGCAGCAGCCCGAGCCAATCAGCACCGCCTGCCTGAGATCGCACCAAAGTAGGTAGTGAAAAACCCTCGGAGGGAGGAAAAAAAAAAAAAAAAAGGGAAAAAAAAAAAAAGAAAAAACTCCCACACTTCCGCCCGGCTGCCCGCCCCTCGCCGCTGTGCTGCTGCGGCCGCCTCCTCCCGCAGGCTCCCCGCCCGCCCCAGTCCGTTCCAGCCGCGCTCCCAGCACCCAAATCCCGCCCGTGCCCCCCGCGCTGTCCCTCACGGCTCCCCGAGCCCCCCAGCTCTGCCCTCAGGACCATCCCCGCACCCCACCCGGCACACCTTCCAGCAGGTAACCCCGCCCACCCGGCTGAGCGCGCGCGCCATTGGCCAACTGTCACGTCAATCAGTCGGATCCTCCCTGTCATTGGTCAACCCGGCAGGGGCGGGGCCCTGCCTGGCGACGGGTTTGCCGCCCCCCGCCCCGCCCGCGCGTGCGCACGGGGCCGGGGCGTCGCCACGCCAGGCTCCCGCCATAGCAACCGCTTCCTCCTCCTCCGGGCACGGCGGCCGTGACGTCGGCAGCGCTTCCGCCCGGCTCGCGCCCTCGCAGCTTCTCTTCCTGCCGCCGGAGCCCGCGCCGCGCCCAGACAGCCGAGGGAGCCGCCGCCGCCGCACCGCGCTCCGCCGCCCGCCCGCCGCGCCCCGCCGACGCCATGGTAGGCACCGCGCGCCGCCGGACGGGCCTCTGGCTTCTCCGTCTCCCGCCTCCGCCTTCATCCCTGGGGGGAAAAAGGGGGGAGGGGGGCGGCGGTACCGCCCGCCGCATCCCGGCCGGCGCTCTGGCTGGCGGCGCCGCTGTGCCTGGCCATATCGTGCCCCCTTTTTCTTCTCCTTCCCATTCTCCCGGTCCTTCCCGTTCGCCTTTGAACTTGACGCGGCGGATCCGTTCTCCTCCCTTCCCCCCCCGCCCCCATCCCGCCATGAGGCGACGGAAGGTTACTCCCACCCCGCCTTGAAGCGATGGAACTGTCCTCCCTCCTTTTCCTCTCCCCCCCCACCGTAAGGTAGTGGTACGCTCCGCGTCGCACACAGGCGCTGGGGGCGGGCGCGTCCATTCGGCCCTGGGAGGGGGGATTGGCGAGGAGCGAGGGCGCGGCGGGAAAAGGCCGGGTGGGGGGGGGCTGTGCGCGGCACCTCCCCGCGCCGCAGGGCGCGGCCGGGAGGGACCGGGAGGCGGCGGCCCCGCCGCTCCCCACGGGGGGCTGGCTGGCTGCGAGGGGGTCGCAGCCCCGCAGGAAGGCAGCGGGCGGTGTCGGTGGGAGGCCGGGGGCTGCCCTGCTCGGGAGGAAGCGCGGCCGCCGCCGCCGCCTCGGTCCCGGCGGGAGCCATCTTCGCACGGCCCGGGGGTTCGGGCCTGGCCTAGAAAGCGGCGGCGGCTCCGCGGGGCCAGCGCGGGCCCTGCCAGGGCCGCCCCCCGCCGCACAGCCCGGCCGGAGCCCGCAGCGCTGGCGGCGGACAAAAGGGGGAAGCGGAACCCGCGGAGGGGAATCGCTGAGTGTAGAAAACAGGGTGTCGCAGCGGCCGCTCGAGGAAGCTGAAATTTTGAGGCAGTTGCTGCAACGACTTGGTTTTTTGGTGGTTTTTTTTTTTTGTTTTGTTTTGTTTTTTCTTTTGTTTTGCTTCTCCGGACAGTGCTGAAAACATTCATCCAAGGCATAACGCTGGAAGCAAAGAAACAAAGTATTGAGGATCCGCAGTGATTTGCTTGTGTTTCCTGGCTTTCAAGAGAAAAAAAATGTTAGGGCTCTCCTTGCATAAATGGGGCAGAATGGACCAAACGCGTGTTCAGTTTCATGGTGGCTCATTCTGTTTGCTTTGCCCGTGCTCAGAGTTGTGCATCCCCGTTTGACTCAGGAGATGGAGGTTGGCAAATTTGCCTCAATTATTAGCTCATGCAGCTTTAACTACTGCCCTGTTTTTGCTTGAGTCATGCACGAGCACTTGTCCAGCAATACACACTTACTGGGTTATTTACCCAATGGCAATACACACACACTGCCTGGGTTATTTACCTGTATTAGAGGTGTTCAATAGTGAGGCCTTCCCTTGGTATTTACCAGTAGTTCATTGTGGTATATCTGGGAAATAAATTTTTGGTCCGTAGGGTGGCAGACAGGATGTACCACTAATGTCCCCGCTTTCTCCACCCCCCAAGCTTGCAGCATGGAGCAGAGCTGATGGGAGCTGCAAATGAAGCTGCTAAAAAGTCTGATGAGACTCGCAGCTCTTGTTTAAAAGAGGCTTGTCTCAACAAGCCAGCTACCACCTCTGCAGTATGCAAACCTACTTAAGTGTGACTACTCAGCGTGTCAGGCTTCATCTTGCTTTGCAACCAGGGAATTCCCAAGTCAGTCAAAACTACTATTTCTCATAGTGATCTCCTTTTTGCAACAGGGTTTAGGTTGGCTTTTTTGAGAGGCTGCAAATGAAGTTGGTTTTGAGCAGAATGGAGGCCTTCTGGCAGAGTGTGGTAGTGCCAGCAGGAGGGCATCCTTTGCTATCAAAAGAGCTTGGATTTCCAGCTTTTGTGTCTTGCCACAATGTTCAGTTTCTTTGCTACTGGATTAAATGAGTCCAAGGTCTTTGGAGTACCGTGCAAATGATTTTTCTTGGTTGTTAGTCAGTGCTATTCCCAGATCTGTGTAATTACAAGGTACATATGCCTCATATACAAGATAACAGCCTCATGACAATTGGTGCTGCTGATGTCTGGCATGTTCCTACTCGCCTTGGCAGGATCACTGTCAAGAGGCTCCTGCTGGGTGCACGGGCTGACCTAAGCAATCCCATGAGAGAGAGCCTGACTACAACCAGGACTTGCTTGTGAAGCTGTTCTCAGCCTTTTCCTCACCTGGTTGTTCAGTATTCACAGCAGTCTCCTCGGGAGAGGAGGATCCCTCGCTAAAAAGTATCAGGGATGCCCAGAGCTGCTCTTCAAAGCCTCATTTTGAGGGTGGCATTTAAGCTTTAGGTTGCTGTAGGTGCCTGGAGGGCCACAAGAAAATTCTTGTAGGCATTTTAGGCTCATAACAACTGATTTGTGTGCTGCATGTGTTTCTGAGAAGCTTTGATTTTCTGCAAGAGTCCTGTTACACACCAGCTGCCACCTGCATTACCTTAAACACTTACATTTCAACACAGGAATGGGTGCTGCTCAAAACTTCTGCCCTGCTGCTACTGGCCACTGCAGTTCCTGTTTTTCAGTGCTGTTGCTGGGATTGCCTTTTGTGGGTATTGCTTGTTCTGCCTACCTTGATAATTAAATTGGGAGTGAACTTCGTGGTGGCTCAGAGAAGGAGATAATTTCCTCTTTGGCTAAAAGCTGAAGAAATGACCTTCAGGAATTCAAAGGATAGTTTTTTTCTTTTTTCTTTTTTCTTTTTTTTTTTTTAATAATTGCTTTCCTACTCATCTCGTCTTGTCAATAACCTTTCTTCTTGGGGGTGGGGGCAGGAAATAAAAGCTGAAGAAGAGTTTCAGTTCTTTCCCTCACACCTTCCCCCTGCCAAAAGAGACCAAATAATGCAAAATAAAAACTTGAGTCTAGCTGGCAAGATCTTTCTGCAAGTGATATGCAGATGACTCTGTACTTCTTGCTGGTTTATGGTGTGCAAATAATGGCCTCTTATACAACAGCAGTAAAAGGCTGCTAGTTCTGTTTCCTGTCAGGCTTCACATCCGAGCTGAAACCTTGGCCTTTCACATGTACAGGCTGTCCCCTGTAGATGGAGGTGTCTCTCTGACCAGCTGTAGGTAAGCAGGGAATGTGGGCTTTTCCAGGCTCCTGAAGTCCCTGTGTTCCCACACTGTTGCTGGTCTCTGGGATGAAGTTAAAGTAGCTGCTCCTTGCATTTCCTCCTTGCACTGCTGCCTTTCCTGCTCAGTAAAGTGGGGATGTTAACACCAGATGTGTTTTCTTGAGTGCTCAGATAACAGATTGAAAGCCAAGCAGTATTTAATATCTTAATGGTTTTGACTGCCTACATTTTCAGCTGGCTTGTTGGCCTTGGGTGGTGACACCTTTCCAGAGGCCTGACTTGGCAAAACTTTCTTTCAGCCAGGCTGTTACTCTCCCTTTCTGCCAAGTGCTCCCACAACTACCTTGGTTTAGTTTTCCCCTCAAGTTGCTGCTGATGGCCCAGGACATTCCATTGTGTGGCAGTGCAGGGGACAGCTCTGTCCCTGAAGGGTGCTGTCCCAGAGCAATTGGGTGGAAACAGGTTTAATTGAAAAAGTATTTATTGCAGAGATGTACTATGACACTTTAGTGAGTCAGAGGGAAATGCCACATGGCTCCACAGGCAGCTCTGGCAGTGGCAGGGAATTTCAGAGGTAGATAGGAGGGAGGGTAAGCCAGGCATGAGGAAAACAGGGTTTGCTGAAGAAACTGAGAGCCAAATAGATGCCAATAATGTGACCAGCAAACATGGGAGCACAGTGTTCTCACATCTGCCCTTGCAATTAAACAAGGCGTGCTTTAATACATTCTTGGTGTCAGATTCTGGAAAAAATTGATGATACTTTTCCAAGAAGCAAAAGTTTCCACTTGAGTAGCTGTGGAGAGTTCACCCTGATGTGTACAATGTTTGTGAATGGTTCCCAGACAAAACAAGTCAAGAACTGTATCTTGGAATGTCTCTGGAGATAATGCATGCCCAGGCACCACTGTGGAGAGTTCTTGGGCTCTAATCACAGGAGAGAAAACCAGCAGTCTGAAATTCTCAAGACTTAAACTCAAATTTAGTCCTTCAAACTTGTCTTGAGGCAAACTAAATCATTAGTTTTAGGTCTTAGCTGTCTTAGACTTGAGGAAAACAAAGACTCTTCTTAGGTAAAATATTTTAAGTATTCAAGAAAAATACTGGTGCCCACAGTATTCACTTCCTAACAAAAGAGATGTAGAATTTCATTGTGTCAGAGTTGTGTTTTACTGCAGGCTTGCTGTGAACCCAGTTTATCAGATGTCTGGCATGTCTCTCACTCCTGAAATGACTTTTCTGTATGTGGGGATTTTCTTGAGAAAGCTTTGGGTTATTCTTCAGTCTTCCCCAGTTTAGATTAAATTTCAGTTTGGCTACTTGGCAATGGAGGCAAAATGCTGGGAGCTCTTAGTGGAGGCAGCTGGGTCTGGTTCCTGCAGTTGGGAGCTGGCTGGACAGAAGGCTCCCTCTTTGGGCTGCCTGGTGGAGGGAGGGCATTGTGCTCTCTCTCCCAGCACTTGTGCAGAGCTTTGCACTTCAGGCAAGAGCGAGGCTCGGAACAAGAGCTGCTGTGTTCCTGCAGAGCCTGCTGACAAGGCAGTCCCTGCCTCAGGTGACATCCAGTGGGGACACTGCCCCAAGCTCCACGGGATAACGGGTGAGGGGCTGAGCCCCCAGCATGTGCTGTGTCTGCATTAGCTGCATGGAGGTGCTGGGGGACAACTCAGTCGTGCTGATTGCCTCAGAGAAACTTGTTCTGCCTCTTCTTTCCTGAATGTCTCCCTGAATGTGCTGTCCTGGCATGATTTTCCCATCTGGTAATTAGGTGGCTTGCCTGCTTGCTGCTGCCTTGTTGCAATTAAGGGTCTGTCCCCTACAGTGAAATGTCACCAGCTGGCTGATGGTCGTGGATCCCACAAGTGCCTGCAGTATGTGCTGCTCACTGAAGCCACCCCCATGTGCCAGTCCAGAGCTGGATAACTGCTTCCATCCTGGAAGAGGAACAGGACCAGGCTGGCTGCTGCAGCTCTACAGCGTTCAAGCCACAATGCACAAAATAATAACCGATGTGCTGCATTGAATCCTCTGAGCAGAGCCATATCTGGCCAAAGAGGGAAAATCCAGACTAACAAGTGTTTACTCTGTCATTACTGGGAGGGTGGAGGCTTCTCACCAGCTCTTCTTCTGGACAAGGCAGCAGACACGAGGTTAAAATGTCACTTGAGGACATGTATTTAGAGTCTGGAATTTCTCCTTGTTCCAGTGCTCTTAGCAGTCATCCTGTTGCTGTTCTACACAGAGTGGTTGCAGCTACCTTAAAACAAAAGCTGCCTGGGGTTTGAGTTTTTTCCTTTTTAAGTATGTTTGTGAGGACATTTATGGCTGGTACAGGCCCAGGGTTGGAGAGCCCTGCAGTTAGGACAGCAGATCCTGTTTTCAGAGGGAATTGGTTTGTTGCACTGTCTCATCTCAGCCCATACTGTAACACAGCTATAGGGTGTTCTCAGATGGAACAAATCTGCATTGTCCCTGGCAACACAATGGCTGCTAATGTCAGCTTGTGTGATGAATCCAGGGGTTGTACAGCAGCTGTGAAAAGGAGTAGCACCAGCTACTAACAGCCTTTTGCTTTGGAAAGCTAAAAAATCCAGTTGTCACTATTGTCCCTTCAGCTTCTGGTCAGTCCCAGTTATCAGCTGAAGTTTTGCAGTGAATTTTGAGTTTCCAGACTAAATACTTTCTAATTTTTGGAATCTCAACTGACTTGCCAGCAGTGTTCAGTTTCTTTTTAAAGAAACAACTTGTCTCCTGACTTGGAGACGTGTTTCTGGCTGTGTAGTAGCACAAGCAAATGCACATGACTGCACAGTTTGCATCAAGCTGCAGCTCTATTGCTGCTGCTTCTGGCTCTAAGCTGAGCATTAAGCTGTGCTTTCAAAGTTAACATGACTTGGTGCAAGGCAGTTATTTGTTGTAGTGTTCGAGCAGAGCTCAAGAATTGACAAAGGTAGAGGTAGGTGACATGTACTGCTTTTTCATTATAAATAGCTTCATTTCCATGGCAGTGCAGAGTTTCTGTGCATTTTCTAGGAACCTTGGGGGGCTTTGTGACTAAAGCCCGAGTCTTGCCACCCATTGCCAGCTACTGAGGTACCATTAGTTAGAAAATAAACCTCGGGGAGGAAGAGGCTCCTTTTCAATTCACTGTGGATTTGTCCTTAGTGAATGATGTAATAGCTGCAGTTGCTGCACTGTTTGCTTTATTAGGTTAACTTTGTGTTATTTAAATGTCTTCCCAGAGAGGCTCTTGCCCACACCAACCACAGGGACAGGAGAAAACCTTTATTCCTCATTAGCTCCCAGTCACACTCTGACAAAGTGCAGCGTCTCTGTATGGAGGAGGTGACACCAGAATGAGTCACTTTGAGTCCATGTTTGCACTGTAGCTTGAATTTGTCCTGAAATAGGCTTTCTCCATGTACTTCCCTCACCTTATTGGTGATGTGCAGAAGGATGGCTGCCTGCCACACAGCTGAGGCACGGTGACAGAGTTGCTGTTCTCCTGTCCCAAAGTAAGTGCAAGCAATTCTGCATAGTTTACCACTTACAGACTGAGCATGCATTGTAGATCTGGAGGGAGACCTCATTGAATTTAGGTAAACCCTGAGAAAGCTCTCCACCCTAAAGAAAAGCTGTCTCAGATTGCTGATGTATGAGATTGTCCTGGTTTTCTGTGACCAGCACTTGGGAGCTCTAGATACCAAACTCCATGGCAATAGATTCTGCCAGCTGTGCCACCTCTCCTCACTGGGTTAGCTGGCTATGCCAGCCACCCAGAGTTCAGGAGGAGGGATGTTGGAAAAAAGAGCAGAATCTGGGCTTATCTGAGGTCCTCTGTGATAGGCGCTGGTCAAGGCTTTAAAAAACTCCACACATTGAAGTAGGTGTCCATTCCATAACCATCTCTCAAGGACAGCCTGAGCACTGCGCCTCTGTCCCCCGGTTTTGCAGCTGAACTCTGCTGCTCCTTCAAAATGCAAAGGAAATCCCTTGAGCTCACATTTTGAGGCTGAAGATAAATTAAAAAAAAAGAACTGCCTTTAGCTTTTTTGAGTTGTGTGTCTCACCTGCTGCTGTAGCCCACTGTTGGTACTGCTGACTGTGCTCGCTGCAGTGACGTGTCGTGGTTTGCACAGAGGGAGGAAGGCAGCTTTCCTTCTGATAGATGGATATGAGTAATGTCATTTGAATGTGGAAGACACAAAAGCAGTGAGGGAGGAAGCAGGATTCTAAAGGAATCTCATTGTTTATACTGTGTGTAGCATTTTGAACAGATAGAGTTGTTCAGTACTGGACAGGCTTCAGTTTGGTCTTTACTGCTCTGGCCATGATGTCCTTCCTGCTGGCTTCCCACATTTGCACAGCTGCCTTTAAACTGTCCAGCTTGGTGCAGTCTGAGAACAAAACTCAAATGTAAATGCTTCTACTTCCCACTTTTTTTTTTCTGTCTCATTCCCAGAAAAGCATCAGACTGAAAATGTTCAGCCTTTTGTCATTCTTGCTAGGTCTTGTCCTCTTTATTCTGTGCAGCTGCTTTTAACGTCAGATTGATAATGCTGCATGTGCACCTCTTGTTCCAGCTTACACAGGGGAATATAATACCACTCACTACAATTTCCCAGCTGACTCCAGGGTGGGGGAGAAATATTGAGAAGGGTTGAGCTTGCTTTAAAAACTACTGGAGTAGGTGTGAGCGGAAGAGACTTTTAAGACTTGCAAATTCTCTGTTTGAAATACTGAATTCAGAGCAACTTCCCAAAGTTGGTTTGTTCAGCTAAAAGCTACCACTGCAGTCCCAGTACCCCACTACATTTCCCTTTATCTGTAAACTAAGTCCATGTGACAAGTATGGAATTTGGCCAGTTTTACCTCTGTTCCTAAAGCTCCTAGCAAGCGTGCTGGAAATGGCTGGGAAACTTTGAACAGAAGATCCTTGTGGGCTTGTCTAGCCAGCCTGAAACGGGGAAGAAAATTAAGCTGCTGTAATGCCAAAGGATCTGCTGCAACTGAATCTCAGAGAACAAGGGGTTGGCATGCCTGTAAAACTCCCCCAAAACAATGTTCCAATGGTGGAAGTGGGATTGTGCCTTCTTTGGAATAGTTTTTGGGTTGGCAGCCAGCTGTGGGCAGCAGCCAGACTCCAGATTCTTTACTCGGCTTTGGAAAAGAGGGGCTGCGGTGACTATTGCAAGAATCTATTGTCTCCCAGCCTTGGATTTAAGGCAGTGCCGTGTTGTAGCTGGGAGAAGGAGGGTGCAGGGCCTGAAGGTGTTTGCTGTGCTCTCTGCAGGCCTCCGGAGTACAAGTGGCCGATGAGGTGTGCCGCATCTTCTACGACATGAAAGTGCGGAAGTGCTCCACGCCGGAGGAGATCAAGAAGAGGAAGAAGGCTGTCATCTTCTGCCTCAGTCCAGACAAAAAGTGCATTATTGTGGAGGAAGGCAAAGAGATTCTGGTGGGAGACGTCGGAGTGACAGTCACCGACCCTTTCAAGCACTTTGTGCAGATGCTTCCCGAGAAGGATTGCCGCTATGCCTTGTATGATGCAAGCTTCGAGACCAAGGAATCCAAAAAAGAAGAGCTGATGTTTTTCTTGTGGTAAGCCTCCTTCCCAACTCTCTCATTCCTAGCGTGCAGTCCAGGCTCTCTGGGTGAGGTCTTTGAGTGTGTGTATTGCCCAGGCTGGGAAAAATGGCAGGCTTAAAGTGAGCTGGGCAGCCTGATGCCTGTATTCTGGAGCCATGAGATGTTCCAGTTGTGCATGGTGGGTAGGATACTGCTTCTGTCTGGGGTGGATAATCAGTGTCACTAATTTCACTCTCTGTGGTGTCTCCCACTAGGGCACCAGAACAAGCACCTCTCAAAAGTAAGATGATCTACGCAAGCTCCAAGGATGCAATCAAAAAGAAGTTTCAAGGTATGTAATACAACTAATGTTCCTAACTCTGCTGTGTCCCTGGAGTACGCAGCAAGGCTTAATTAGTTTAGGTTTGGGGGTTTTTTTGTTGTTGTTTTGAGATACTAGTGAGAAGTGAAGTGTCATGTGACAGAGCTAAAATGAGCTCTAGCACAAATTTACATTATCTTACAAAATTTCAGAGGCACTAGGACAGTGCTCAGGACAAGAGCAGGTTTTGCAGTGTGTGATGGAGCAGCACATTGCACCATACAGGCTAGAAACTGTAAGATTGATAACACAACCCTGGGTTTTGCGCAGAGCTGCCTCAGTGGCAGAGCACTTTCATCCCTGTGTCTGTTAAAATGCAGACTCATAAACTTACTATGCTGTAGTAAGCCAGTCTGGCTGATAGCCAGGTAGCACTCTTCAGCTCCTCAGGCTGCACTGGGCCAAAACCTTGCACTGTGCAAGACTGACAGGATCTTTGTGCAGCAGTGCCAGCCTTCAGAGGATGGCTTGCCCAGGGACTGGAACTGCCGTGGGAAGCTGCTGTGTGCTGAGAAAAAGAAATCCCAAGGAAATTCTGCTTTTCACCATGTAAAGCAGACATGTGTTGGGCTCTCCAGCCCTAAAAAGGAAAAGCAAGCACTGTTGGTTGGATAGCCCAGCTCTCAGTCTGTGCCTCTCAGGTTCGCAGGGTGGTGCTTTCAGCCGCCTCTGCAGAGGCAGCGGGAGCTGAGCGAGCCCTCTGCATGTGCTTGCCTGGAGCTCCCTCCCCTGCTGTATCCAGGGCAGCACAAGAAGTGAGGGATTTGCTCTAAGAGCCTGCTATGAAAGGCCGAGAGCCTGAGCACTGAGCTAGTGACAGATTTCTGCTTCGTGTCCCTTCAGTGACATTTGGTGTGCAGCCAGATGTCTCCTGGGACGAGGCAGGGAAAAGCCAGCAAATTCCCTAAGCTAAGGCAGGACTTGTCTGCTTGAGTGACTGGATTGCTTCTTCTAATATTACTACCAGGTATGTTTCTTTGATTGCTTACCAGCATGTTGAAATACTGCTTTATTGAGTGTTTTGCCTCTTTTTTTAGGCATAAAGCATGAATGCCAAGCAAATGGGCCAGAGGACCTGAACCGAGCTTGCATTGCTGAGAAGCTAGGAGGCTCCCTAGTCGTAGCTTTTGAAGGAAGTCCCGTGTAGATGTCATACAGTGCCACAACTCTACAAGCATTCCATGTTTTAATAGATCAGTTATATAAAGCAAACATTCTAGGCAAGGGTTTCACTAACAGTAGGGAAGCTGTCTTGTAGAATAAAGTAGATTTTGGAGATGTAGCTCATATGTACAAATGACCCTAAATAAATCAAATTAAGGATTTATCTTGGTGTATTAATATTTGCATTGGTTGCCCAGCCCAGTACTGTCCCCAATGGATTAACACTAAAGGTCTCTTAAAAATTGGAGCAGTGTATCATGAAAGGTGGAGAAGTGAGAATGATCTGGTTCCTGTTCTTGCTTTTCCAGATAGTAACAAGCAAAATTCAAAAACTTTCCCCTGTAACCATTTAAGACAAAACTTTAAACGTGTAGTTTAACTTCAGCTGAAGCAACCTGTGAGCACCAAACTGGGTTAAATTCTTAGTGCTTGCAGTTGCAGAGCTGTATTAAAAAGCCTAATTATGAAGCTAGACATAAAACAGACACTTTTTCTGGAGAAGTAGTCCTAATCCACCCTCTTGTAAACCACGGTGCAGTAATAATATTTAAAGGTTCACTTGTTCTGTAGGTTCAATTTTCTTGTTATGAAGTGTCTTGAGGTCTCTTTCCTCCTGAGTGATTCTATAGAAACTGCTTTTTCTGTTGACACAGTTTAATTTAGAACTACCTTTCTCTAATATACACTTACTAGTGGATCAAATGCTTCTGAGGCTTTTATAAATGCAGATTCTTATATCAGAGCTCTCCAGTTATGGGTAGTAAAATGAAATGGAACCACAACTTTAAAAAATGGTATTTTCAGCCCCAGTCTTTGGTCACTTGGTCCATTTGTCCATAATTACTATTGATTTAACTTAGTAGAACCAATCAGCCTGACTAATATGGCTTGATCTGGGCTTTTTGTCTGTTAGCTTCTTTAATTCTGTAGAAATGCATGGAAATATCACCTACTAGAAAGTTTGACCTGAAATGCCTTTTGTATGGGGGGTAGACAACATTCCTGTGCCAGCTACAGAGATCTTAAAAGCTTCCATGTTTCATCAGTGGTTGATTAAAGCTGTTTCCTTTGTGTAATGTGTACATGGGAGTTGCATAGAGTTTTCTTGTATGTCTGTAGAGAAAAAGAAAAAAAAAAACCAAAACCCTTAGCCTCCAGTGCATTACTGTGATATGTTCTGTGCGTGCCAAATTTGAACAGCCTAAATAAATGGGCTTTCCCTCCCCTGGGTCAGTGACTGATTGCTCTCCAGCCTCGGGATCAGCCTTCCTGCAGGGGCTGGCTCTGCTGGATCTGGGTAAGCACTTAGGGAGCTGCTGTGCCTTCTGCAGAGACTGCCCTGCCCTGCTCTGGGAGCAGGAGTGGGGGAAACAGGCTGGAAGGAAGAGCTGGTGAAGCTGGAGGGATCTGAGGGGAAAGCAGCTTTGTCTCTGCAGTGTGTTCTCCCCTTTGGCTCTGCATCCCCCTGCTTGCTGCAGGCTCCCAAACCTCTCTCTGCCTTTAGGCTTTGGGCCCAAATTCCCTTTGGCTGGGGCTGTCCTGGGAGCCATCTCCCTGTTTGCAGTCTGAGCCCAGGAGCCCAGCCATGTGTTGGGTGTTGTGCACTGCCTGCCCTGTGAGGACTGAGGGGGCTTTCTCTGGCCAGGCCCGTGGAGCCAGGGCAGTCACAGGATGGCCCTTGTTCCCTGAGCTGTTCCCAGCTGTGCAGGGACAGAAGCTGTGGTGTCCCCTCAGAGCAGGGCCAGCTGTGCTGCTGTGCTGGGGGCCAGGGCAGTAATGGGCCATTACCTAGCTCAGCATGTGCCCTCTCTGGCCAGGCTGAGTGGGTAAAACCCTTCCTTAAAGACAGGCATTGACTGACTGCTCTGCCTTGGCACCCACACGGGTCACAGGGCTGGGAGCACAAGGTTCTCTGATGCAAAGGGACCCACTGGAGTGCAGCTTCCTGATTCTGAGCAAAGCAAACTGGCCTGGATTCTGCTGGGGCTTCCTGCCTGTCTTTCAGTCACCTGGGGCCTCACCCAAGTGTGTAATGATCCCCATAAACAGCTCCTCCTTGCCCAGGTGTCTGCAGTTCTGATCTCTGTCCAAAGTCCACCTGGAGATAAGGAAACCACTGTGACACACTGGGAGTGGTGCTGCCTGACAAACAGGCAACTCCTAGCCAAGATCCAGCTGATAGCTGGTGCCTCCAGGCTGCAGGCATCTTTATCCAGCCCAGGTGATGCTGTGGGCACTTCTGCCTGGGATTTCCTTCCTTGGTCAGAAAATGGAGCAGAAGACACTGCAAGAGAGGAAGGATGTCAGGCCTGTAAAGTAGGAGAGCATTTCCCAGTGTGAAGGCCCTTGGATCAGGGACTTGGGTTCAAAGTACCCTAGTCCCAGAGGTGAGTGATAAGAAGTGACACTTTGGGCCTTGGCTGGGTGTGGTGCTATAGCTTCAGCCCCCTGGAGAGCTTTTAGGACCCTCACAAGAAGTCCCAAAGTGATCCTTGTGCTCCAGAGCTAACAGTAACTCTTAATCCTCAGAGCTATAGTGCTGTGGGCTTGTCCACAGCGAGGGGTTTGTGGCCAAACTTCCCCTCTCAGGGTTGTTCTGCTTTTTGAGGGCATGAAAGTCTTGTGACTGTTTTTAAGATTTCTCCCAAATTACCCAGACCTTCTGAAAAGACAAGGAGAGACAACATGAATGTTTCCTATAACTTGGCTGGTTGCTGGTGGGAGAAATCACTTCCTAACAGGGGCACATGAAGAAAAAGGTGAAGGAGTTGAGGTGAGGGAGGCAGTTCAGTCACACTTGCTGAGGTAGTGTGAACATTTTGAACTACACATGCAGGCAGTGGTTTCCCAAAAGCCATTTTTGGTCATTTGGCCTGTGAGAAGATGAGAACAGGAAATGGAGACTGATAATTCAAGCCTAAGTGTAAACAGCAGGCAGTGTAAATGTAATTTACAAGGAGGGTTAAATTGAGTCTCTTCAACTGTGCCTTGATAAGCCCAGGTACCCAGGCTGAAAGGCAATTCCAGGCATGGCTGAATCAGCAGAAGGATCCAGTGTTCTTATTCCAAGTCACTCCAGCTGAGCAGCTTGTTGATCTTTATCAATAAAGGTACCTGCCTGCAGTGCTGGGGCTGCTCTGAGTCATGGGCTGACAAGCACCAAGCCTGGGTGCCTCTCCTGGAGAAAAGGAGGTGACTGGGTGGGCAGAGATGGCAAAATCCCAAATCCCACCCGCTGAGGGGAAAGAGGGGCTGGCCAGGCCTCAGATCAGTGTGCTCTTGGGCAAGGCGTGGCTTTCTCTGGCCCCTCAGGATGTCCTTCCCCTTCCATCAAGGTGCCAAGGGAATTAAAACATGGCAACATTACCATTCCAGGTGTAAAAAAGTCCAGTGAATGTCTTTCCCCAAAAAGAGTTCTTTTAATTCAGCTTTGCTTCACAGGTACAGTCCTTCTCTCTGTTCCTAAACCAGGCAGCTGGGTGTAGTGTGCCCTGGGGCTGGGGACACTGGGACAGCCCCCACTGGAGCCAGCCTGCCCTTCCCGCCCTGGCTGTGCTGCCTCTGTCACTGCTGCTGTGGGAGGCCTGGCTCTCTGCTGGCTGTGCACAGCAGCTCACAAGAAAGAATTGTTGCAAAAGCCAAAAACTGCAAAACCAAAGGAACCGCGTCACTTCCCGGCACCTGCAGCTGCAGGGCCCTTCCTGCCTTGGCTGCTGGGGGTGAGAGCCACCCTGCCATGCTCCACAGCTCCCTCCTGCCTGTGCCTTGGGGTGGGGGTTTGTGCAATCCTGACACAATGCAGGCATTCCCTCGCTTTTGGGGAGCTTCCATCCAACAGGTCAGGCATGCTGGGCTGGGGCAAGGGACAGTGCTGGCAGGCTGAGGTCACCAGTGTGTTCCTCCACATGTGCCACAAAGTCCAGGAAGATAAACCACAGGCTAACCCTGGCTGTGGGGCAAAGGTCTGCTTCCTTTGTGCCTGCAGGATGGGGGGAGCAGCCCCCTCTGCCGGGACAGGGACTGGGGGGACACACACAAGGGAGGGGGCAGGGGTGGCTCTCAGCTCCCCGTTTCCTTGGCCCTTGTTCTTACCTGGTCCCAGCTGAGTCACACACAGCCCTCGCCCAGCTTTCATCATGGCCCCAAAAGCCACAGTGCTGAGGGAGGGAGAGGATGTCCCAGCCCTGTGGAGTCTCAGGGATGCAGTACAGGGGTTGGTCACACACTGGCCTTCCCCAGGAACAAAATGGAAGCAGGTCTGCCCCTCATCCTCCTTCCTGGCCTTGGCTCTCTGCAGGCACTGGAGGGACTGAGGGCCCTTTTTCCTCCCCTCTCTCACAGCTTGCTGATGTCAGCACTGGGCTCAGCAGCTTTATTGTGGGGAGACAGCACCAAGCTGTCACATGGCCTCTGCCATTTCCTAAGAAACCAGCTTGAAAATAAAAAAAGAAAGTAAAAGAATAATAAAAGAACAATTAAAAAAAAAGAAAAAAAAAAGAAAAAGGAAAGCAACAAGAAGGGAGAGCAGAGGGCTAGCGAGCCTGACAGTAACCAAGGGCCACCACACAGCAGCCACAGGGACAGACTAAGGTTAAAAGCAAGTAGGAGGAACGGTCCTGTCTCCACCATGCCCCTACTGCCATGGCAAAAGTGTAAATCCCACACAGGGAGGGCAGCCCTGGACAGGCAGTGGGAAAACACAGTGGGAACGAACAGTTTCTCTCCTTTGCTTGTAGTGAATAAAAACCAGGGGATGGCTTGTGTGACACAGCTCCTGGCCAAAGCAAAGTCCTTCTTCAGTGACCCCAAAGCCTTACCTGGCTTGCAAACTTAAAAAAACCCAACACAAACAAACCTCCAAGAAAAATAAAGCAAGGACAAGCTCTCTTCACTACGTTGTTTTAATTGCATCGACACCCAGAAATCCACGTGCCAAGAGCCACCCAGCCAAGAGCGCATCCTTCCATGGTGGGTCTTACTTTCACACTCCTTTCACTCAAAAAAAAAATAAAAGAAAAAAGAAAATAAAAGAAAAAAATTATATAATTATAATTGCACTGGTTGATGTACAAGCACAGTCTCTTCCCTTTTCACACACTGGTGGGTTCTGCTGGAACAGGAGGGTGAAGCCCCAGCGTGGCCACGGCAGGTCCCCAGGAAATGAAGAGTTGTACAAAACAGTATGAAGATTTTCTTACAAACTGCAGTGTTTACTGGTTGGTTTTTTGGATTTTTTTTTTTTTGTATGTTTTCTTGTAAGTTTCAAAACTAGGTTTTGGGTCACTAATGGCTTGTATCTTTTATCTACAGTAAATTTAGCATAAATTTTTATTTTTAGGAATGTGTAAGGCATTTTGGTAAGTTAACTGTAAGGTCCAGGGTGAAGACTCATCAAACTGAAGTCCCTTCCTTTGAACTGTCCTCTTGCCCCTGGAGAACAAAAAAAGAAGTGGGTTACTCAGCTGGCCTCGCCTTTATTCCCATGGCAGCTCAAGGCCCAGAGCATTTCACAGCTGGGCCAGGACCCTGACCACCATCTCGTGCGGTCTCAGCGTTTCCCAAAAGCCACCCAAAAATGGTTTCTGGCAGCAAGGACCACCTTGCCTCCACTCTTAAACCCCTGCCTGCTGCACACTGCCCCAGGGCCTCCACCAGCACCAAGGGGAGGGACATGGCCACCACCAGTACCATTTCCTGAAGCTGTTCTTTCAACTTCTTCACCATTTCTCTCTCTTTGGCCAGTTGGTCCTGGGAAACCTTCAGTAGCTCCTGTAGTTTGGTTGCTGCCTGGCCCAGGTCCTTTGTTAATTTTTTCTCTCTTTCAAGTCTTTCCTACATAGCAGTCAAAAGAAGGCACCTGCCTGAGCCTCACTTTGCCACCTGGTGACCTTCCGCCCTTCAAAACACCTCAGGTCTGTATCAAGCTGTCTCAGTGACCACAGGCCAGGGGAACACCCAGTTCCCACCTCAAGAGGGAGAACAGACACCCCCAAAGCTCTCTCTGGCTCCCTGGAGATGCTGTGGGCCAGGAGTGGATGGTTTCCCAGTGGGTGGAAAGCCCAGCCTGTGAGTGTTCGCTCAGGGCACCACACTCAACTCGCCTGCAGGGATGAGTGGCCCTGCTGTCCTTCAGCCACACTGGAGCTCTCAGCCCTCTCCTGCAGGGTGACCACGGGATGGGCCTCACTCCCCAGAGCTCAGAAATGATCAATCATGCCCATAGTGACTTCTGCTGTGGTGGCACAGCCAGCTCACCTTGAGATGCTGAGCCTCCTCCTTGTCTGAAGCTGCTGCATGTTCAGCCAGCCTCAGCTTTTCCAGCTCTGCTTGCAAGCTGCATGCCAAGCTCTGGGCCTGCAAAGGGACACACTCAGTGAGCACAGGAGCCAACAGTGCCAGCATCTCCCACACATCCACCCCGAGTGCCTGCTGGGTGTGCCCTGCTGAGGAGCTGGGTGCTGCAGACACACAAGGCATTGCTTCCAGCAGGGAGATGGCATTTCTCACTTGGAGCAGCAGGAAACCCAGCTCAAGCCCATAACCCTCCAAGGAAAAAGCTGGCACAAGACATGGGGGGGGTTGGGAGAGCTGAATTTGAGGGGCCAGCGATGCCACATGGCTTTAGCACAGCTGCTGTAAGAAGTCCTTCGGATGTGGGAGGGAACGTCTCTCAGGGTTGTCTGAGGTGTGGACAGTGATGGGGAAAAGCCTTCAGAATAATTCTTCAGATTAATTCTTGGGCTTCATTAGCAGCCAAGAATGCAGGAAGGCTTTGCATACCCTGGTATCCTCTCACCCACACCCACCTCCTCCAGCTCCCGTGCCAGCTTTTGCCGCAGCATTTGCTCCTTCTCCGCCAGCGTTTCGTTCTGCTCCAGCTGGGTTTTCAACTGTGTTGAGAAGAGGGGAAAACACCCAGAAATAGCATCTTAAAAAAGATTCAAGAAATGAGCTAGCAGGGACATCACCAAGAGAGCTGGGCTGGACAGAAGAAATAAAACCAGAAGCTTTCCCCACAGCTCCAAAGGGCAATAGATACAAGCATCCCCCCTGCAGGGAGATTGCTGATGGCAAGCCTGGGGCCTGGCTTAGCACTGCCCAGTTCTGCTTGCTCCTCAGGCAGCACCAGCTGGGATGTGGGATGAGAGGCATCCCATAGAGAAAGATGTGCCTGGCAGGCCCCCGTGCCTGGGAGAAGGCTCCACAGTTAACAGGATTAAAGGAGAAAGACAGAGCCCTGCCACTGGTGAGAGGTGTCAGCCTGGAAGGGAACAGCTGCTGCTAATGCCCTCAGCCCAGCTGCAGCAGGACTTGTGGAGCCTCTGTAACCCTAATCCTCCCTGGCAGGGAAGGGATCCAGGCACAGCTCTGTCAGGGGGGTGTCCCCTTCCTCTGAGGAGACTCTGAGCGCCACAGGGCACTGTCACCATCCGCCAAAGCTTGCCAGAGGGCTCCAAGGGGAACAGCCTGCTGAAAGCCAACTGCTATGGGAAAGGACACATGGTTCATGCACTCTGAGCATCCAGGATTCCAACAGGGGGGTGGCAAGGCTGGCTGCCCCCCAGCACAGGATGGGACACAACACAGCTGAGACAGCCCAGAGCAGCATGCAGCTCTCAATGCAGAGAGGGATGGTGACACAGGACATGGGACATGGGGAAGGGTGAGAGCCTCCCCAGGAGTGGCCTCAGCACCCTGACCTCGAGGGGTGCAGCCTCACTTGGCTCAGATGGTAACCCCACTACTCCTCCCTCCTGGACGTGGCTTCTTGCCTCACTCAGCTGCTGCCTGACCTGAGGGATGAGCAGCAAGCCTGGCTCAGTGACACATCCCTGTGCCTTCCCACGAGCCTACAGATAAAGCCTGCCAGCTTTTTGGCTTGCACACCAGCTGGAATGCTTGGGAAACCACCTCAGTTTCTGCCAGAGCAGGACAGTGGCATCTGAGCTGGGCAGCTGCAGGCTCAACAGCTCCCAGGGGTGCAGAGCAAATGATTCTGGATGGATGGATGGATGGATGGATGGATGGATGGATGGATGGATGGATGGATGGATGGATACACAAACCCCTGCCCCAGGGTGGTGTTGTGGTGACAAGTGCCCAGTGGTGGGGCAGCTGGGTTTTTCTGCTTCACACCAGCTTGAGCAAGCCTTGCTGCTCTCCCTTCCCACCCCATCACAGGAGGAAAGACAAGGAAATAAAAATCTCCTCCTGGGTCCCAGCAATCCCCTCTGAACGTGTGGTCCCCAGCAGCACCAGGTTTGCCAAGGCTGTGCCTTCCTGCCCTCCCTCAGCCCACAGGAAGGGTGCTGGCCCCACAGCTGCTTTGCAGGCCAGCCCCAAGGACCCAGCAGGGCATTCCCAGGGTCCCTCCTTACCAGGGCCAGCTCCTTGCTCTGCTTCTGTGTTTCAGTCTTTGCTGCCTCCAGCTGCTCCTGGGACTCTGACAAAAGCAGCCTCAACTGCCAAAGAAAGGAAAAAAAACCAACTCCTTTTATGCACTTGGTTTAGGAACTCTTTGGCCCAAGGAAGCTTTTTTATGATGCAACATCTTCCCCAAGAGGTCATGGTGTCATCACATGCTGATGTGCCTGCTGATGACTGCCCAGGCAAATACAGCCATGGGACAGGTCTGTCTCATCTGAGCCACAGAAACCACACAGGCCACCCAGGAGCAGCAGACAGCACCTCCACAGAGATCTCCCTGACCCATCACCTTGCCCATGATTCTTGGCTTGAGCCTACAACCCAGACTGGAGCAACCATCTCCATCTGTTTTCCTCTTTCTTTGCAAAGCTGCAGATCCCTGGGGCACTTCCCAGATGACCCCCAGGGCACTCCTCAAATCCTCAAAACATGCATGGATGGGGAGTCAGGGTTAGAAAAAGCTGAAGAAGGCAGCAGCCTCCACACTTACAGCTTCAACTTCTTTTGTGTAGTTCTGGCGCTCGGAGCTGGCTGTCTCCAAGTGATTTTCCAGTTGTGTTTCCAGAAGAGAGGTGTATTCCTTTAGCTGCATGGAAAGAGAGGAAAGCAGGAGGGGGTTGGTTGTGTGAGGTCCAACACACCCCAAACATCCTGTGGCTAAAGGCAAGTCAGGAGATGGGGCCTGACTCAACTCATGCAGCGAGCTCCCCTCCCGAAAAATCCTCACCTGATCTGTGCTCTGCAGATCTGCTTTCAACTTCTCCACCACACCTTCCAGGGATTTCAGCTGCAGGTGTGACTGAAGCAGAAAGGATCAGAGAAGGACACTGAGCACCTTTGGCTCAATCAAAAGCTGGCTGCTGTTTGACTCCGACCCTTCCCACTTCATCCTGTACCCATCCAAGGAGAATCTCTCCTCCCCAGGGAAGACAAGTCTAACACACACAGGTCATAAATGGTGGAGCAAGGCAACAGCTGTTGCCTGCAACATTTCAGGTGGCTGCAGTCAGGTTTCAACACCTGAGAAACCATCATGAGACTCAGCACAAGCTTCCTGCTGAAAGCACTTTTTGGTCTGGAAGCAGCAATTTTCCAATGAGGTGGCATGGGCTTCGTTATTAAGAGAGGCCAAGCTGCAAAAAAAAAGCACTTAAATCCAGGCTGGTTTTTGAAGAGGACTCTGCAGGAGTGTTTGGAAAGGAGGAATTCACCTCCTCTCCACCGAGAGGCAGGATTGCTCTGGGAGCTGCCCTAGGCACCAGACGTTCTTCCCATCGGGAACACCACCAGCAGCCACGTCACCCTGTGCAATCAATCCCACAGCAGCCCTCAGCAGTGCTGGCACTGCAGGAGCCAGCAGTGGGCTGAGAAATCAAACATCTCTTGTACAACAGCCTCCCCCAGCTTCCTGCAGTCCCAGTTAACTCCAAAACCCCACGTGATGGATGGGGAGCAGCCAGACCACGGAAAACAGCTCAGTCTCAGTTCTGCATTCAGGAGGGAAGGTTGTACGTGAGGTGAGCTTTTTGTCAGCTGGCTTGGTGACAGAAGGGGTAGATTTGGGGAGAAAATAAAGTTCCTGTGTCTCAGTGCTCACAGCTGGCAGGAACACTGAGGGCCACCAACCAATTTACAGCCAACAGATCCCCTTCTCCTGGAAATCCAGCTCCAGGAGCACCAAACCCAGCTGTGTCAGCAGCACACACCTTTTGGAGCTCCTCTTCAGAGGCTGTGAGCTTTGCCTTCCACACCTGCTCCTCCTCCTCCACACTCTTCTGTAGGTTTCGCAGCATCCCCTCCTGTGGGCAGAGCCTCAGCTGAGCCCAAAGCTCCTGCAGCCCCAGCAGGCTGAGCAGCCTAAGGGCTGGAAGCCTCAAAAGCCTCCCCAAGGATTTGGGCCAGACAAGGGACAGAATTAGAATCAGATGGGGCTGGGGGCTCCTAATCCCTATTCTGGCTCAACCAGCTCATCAGAGCCCTTGCTGTGTCTCATCCCATCACCACCAGCAAGGTTTCCAACACAATTAGGCTGAAGAAGAGCTCTAGAAATTCACCTTTATCCTGTTCCTCTGTCTCACTGACAAATACTCCACCACACAGCAGCTCCCCCAACACACCAAGGGATGCCCACCCTGAGCCCATGGGCAGCCTGGGCTGACAGGAGACCTCTCCAGAGGGGTTCCCAGTGGGAAGCCAGCACAGTGCAAAGGGCAGGAACTTACAGTCTCTGCGAGGGTCGTTCTGTACTGCTCACACTCTGCCTGTAAAGTGCTTTGCGCTTCCTCTGCCTCTTTTAATTTAAGAGCTGAATCCTAAAAGAAGAGGGAAAGGAAGGAGAGAGAGATGAAAAGAAGAAACATGTGACCCTCCAGCACACCCTCACCCCTCCACTTTCCAGCCATCACTTACTGGTGGCTCTGTTGTGATCATCTGCTGCTTTAGCACACCCACGGTCTTCTCCTTAAACTCCTGTAGCCACGTGTCATAATCCTGAGTTCGGAAAATAAGAGAACAAGAGAGGAGGAGGATGCTTGGACCTCTCTCCTTCCCATGAGGTGAGGGGCTCTGGGGAGGGCTGGGGAAGCCTGTCCCACCTGCTGTGAGGACACAGTGACTCCAGGGAGGGCGGAGAGCAGCGTCTGCTTGGTTCGCGTCTGGAGCGCATCCAGCTGTTGGGCCAGCTCTTCCTGAAACAGGGACAAACTGCAATGGATGGAGCTCTTGGGCACCTGCTGGCCAGGCTGACAACACTGCTCCTGCTTTTCTGTGCATACAGGGCCGGGGAAACCAGCCAACACAGAAAACTGCTGGTGCTGGGAACCACTAAAGCATCGCTTCCATTCAACCATGTCCCGGCTCCCCAACCATGACCAAGGATGCACAAGAAAAATCTTGGGAGGAGCTTGCAGAAGAGTTGGGCCAGCACTCTTCCTAAGTAGGCAGGCAACCCAGGGCAGGCCTCCTTGGTGGCTTGGGGAAGCTGAATGCTTCCCTTCCAACACCAGGGCGATGCCAGGCTCACCTTTGCTTTGGTAGCAGCAAGCAGTTTTTCCTCACACGCCTTCTCCACCGTGGTCAGCGCTTCCATTGCCTTCCAGTTCTTTTCCCGAAGGTCCTGTGGAGACACCACACAGAGAGGGCAATAAGCCACACAAAGCTGCTTGCTGGCACTGCAGGGGATTTCAAAGGCACTGCTTAGGGAACTGAGTTTGGTCAGGAGTCTGTCCGTAAGCATTCTATTCCACTGGCTCCACACAGCCCACTGCTCTGGCAGTGCCCTGGATGGGACAGGAGCTCCAGAAGCAAGCCCAGGATGCCTGCAGGGGACACAGGCCAAGTGCAGGGATGCAAGGTGGCCTCCACACAAGTGACACCACCTTGCAGTAGAAGGATAAGGAGCAGAGGAGCAGGAAGGTGTGAAGGAGCCTCTTCAGAGATTGCCTTGGCCCTGCCAGGGTAGGAGCTCTCTGGCTTACCGGGTCCTAAACCTTCCAAGAGAACAAGGGACAGACGTGTCACCTCAGGCAGCCCACCAGGGGTATTCCTGCTCTCTGGCAGATGAGGCAATGCCTCCAGGGCTCCATGGGGCTGCAAGAGCCTCTGGCCACACCCTGGAGCCATCAGAAGGTGATCACGGTGGGCTGTCTGTGACTCACTCACGTTGTTTTTCACCTTCTGTTGCTCCACTGCCTCCCGCAGCTGTGTGGCTTCCCTTTCCAAGGCTGAGAGCTGGTTTGTCTTCTCCTGGAGTCTGGAAGGGCAGGATGCAGGAGTGAGCCTGAGCAGTCACCCCCCTCAGGGGCAGCAAGCTCCCGAGATGGAGACACAGCCCTTCCTATCCTGGTCTGCTCTGGGATCTACACACAGCAGGAGGAAGAGGGAGCAGGACTGAAAACCACAGCCATGGCAATACTGGAGTGGGATCTGGTTTTCTACCCCCTTACCAGCAATAAAAAGCAATCACTTAACTGGCTGGCTGTACACACACAAAAAGAGGAAGAAGCAACCTGATGCAAAGGCCAGGAATTCTGGCTTGCACCACTGGGGTTGCTCCTATCCGTGGCTCGTTAGACTGAGAGAGCCCAGAGCTCTGCATTTTGAAAGTATCATCCCACTATCTTGAGAAACCCTAAATCAGGGCTGCCAACCAGACAGCAGAAAGCTGCAGGTTCCCTCCAGACCCTCAGATCCCCCATGTGCCCTCAAGGGACCCTCAGTGAGAGCAAACCAGGGTCCTTGAGAAGAACTACACACATCTCCCGGGGTCTCAAGACAACTCAACAGCTGCCTTCTTTAGAGGGATGCTGGATGCTCGCTGGCAATAGGGGCATCTGAGAAATCTTCCCCCATGCAGAGCCTTCCTGGAGGTGCCCAGCACATGGACAAGGAGTAACAGGCAGGACTCATGACATGGGAAACTCCAGTTAAATGCCAGGAAACCTTTCTGTGCTGGGGGGTGGAGGAAGAGGTTATCAAACACTGGAACAGGAACCCAGAGTGGTGGTAAATCTGCATCCCTAGAGATAGCTGGAAACATCTTAAAAAAAACTTCCTCTGGTTGGCCCAGCCTTGAGCAGGGACTTGCACCAGAGACATCCCACACCCAGCACCAACACCAGCACAACCTCCTGCTCTGTAGGAGTGGTCAGACTCCATGTGCCCGCCAGCAATTCAGTCCTGCTTCAGAATGGACTGGCTGTTACATGGGGCCAGCACCAGAGCCAATTAATATTTTAATTGAAAATATTAAGCCCCAAGCCTGCCTGGAAGGCAGGAAGCCCTCAGCCACAGGCTCAGTGCTCAAGGAAGCCTGGGACACATGGACAGCAAGCTGGAGGTACCACTGCAAGATGTGCACCTGGACCCACCTGGACTGCAGCTGCTTCATTTCTGCTTCATTGGCTGCCTGGAAGAGAGAAAGCACTTTGATGACCTGACCCAGACATGTGACACAGGTCAGCCCTTTCTGTGGCATCCCAGAGCAAAGACAGCTCAGGGATTGTGTGTTAGCAGTGTCACCCACTCCCCTCCTCCCACCCCAATTAAACGAACACACAACCTGCAGGTCTCTGTCTTTTTCTGCCTCCCGCATCTGGCCTGCCTCCAGCAGAGCTTCAATGGATTTGATCCTCTCCAGAAGCTTTGCATTCTCTGAGCTGGCATCCTGCAGCTTCCCTTTCACACTGTCCAACTCCAGCAGCTTACTTTTAACCTCTGCCTCGGAGCTCAGCAGCTTGGCCTGCAGCTCTGTTGGAGGGAAGGGTGACAAACACAGTAGGGCAGGTGCAAACAAACCTGGACACTCCCCACCCTGCTCTGTCCATGCAGGATCTTGGCCAAAGAAGCCTTCCTTGGCCAAGTATGCTTTGAGAAGGCACAGAAGTAGGGATGCAGGCCAGCACAGGAGAGGGATAGAACCACGGACCAGCCCATGTCTCGCTCACACCAACACCAGGCAGCCTAACTCATCCCTGGATCCGTTTGTCCTGCCCCAAGTGGTTCCTCCAAGCTCTCAAAGAATCTCCAGCCAGCCCTACAGCCCTGCCCATGCTGATCCCAGTTCCTCACCAGCAATGCTCTGCTGCTGCCCCTTGGTCTTTTCTGCATCTGCCAACAGACTCTTGTAGCTGCTCTGGGTTTTGCGGAGCTCGTCGCTGACCTCATCCAGCCTCTTCTGCAGCATCACCTCTGCCTCCCGTTGGTAAGCCTGCAGGGCAGGAAGAGAAGGTTTCTTGGAGCGTGACAGACACCCCAGCCAGTTTGAAGAAAAGCTTTATGTGTCACATAATCTTATTTTTAAGCTGTGTTTTGGGAGATTAAAGTCATCCTCCCGCCACACTCCCCCTGAGCACGGAGCACCCCCGCGTTGCGCTCGCATTTTATCCTGTGCCAACCCTCAGATTGGGAAGCAGACAATACCCAAATGTCTCAGTCCTGGGCCAATTCCATGGCCAACCTCTCCTCTGGAGAGCTCTGAAAAACCTCCCAGAGCCCTGGTTCAAACCGCCCCAGCCCAGCAGGGAGAGGGGCTGGCACGGGGCTTTGCAGAGCACAGACACCCAACCATGCTTCCACAGGAGGAGGAACTGTCTGTGCAATTTGGGCCAGGGAATACTTTTTATTTTCCATCATGGAAAACAGCAAGGAACATGCTGGCAAGGGCAGGAGTTTTGAGGGGGAAGGCAAAGGGGGAGGAGGACGAGTTGCAGCTTTACAGGTATAAGCGGCACTCTTGCAGAGGGAGAAAAATTGCTTTGCATGGAGGGGACAGGAAAAGGTAAACGAGGCCTGTCTGTCCAAGGTATGCTTTCAGCACCACCAGGAAAGCAGAACTGCTCTGGTTTTTAAGGATTTGATTCAATATCCTCAGCTCAGAGCTCCGGGTGTTACTGTGGAACACATTCTCCCCAGCACCTTAAGCACATCCCTGACTTTAGAGTCAGCTAGTGTAATTTATTTAATCAGCATTAAGTGTGCAGAGAGCTGATATCCCTGGAGTTCTCCCAAAAGTATGTCTAAGAGCTCCTGCTTTGAGCAGAGAGGCAGCTCCTGCCTTCACACGAGCTGTGAGCTCACATCACCCTCCTTGCTCCTCACCAGCAAAAGCAGCAGCAGCCGAATGCAGCCCACCAAAATGAGAGCCAAATCCTCAGGCACACAAAAAATTAAAAGCAAGGATATGGAAGACCCCTTGCTCTAGGAACTCCTCTACAAAACTATTTTGGCATGTGCAGATAAAGGTTTCTTCCACCACAGCCCATTCTTGAAGAGGCCAGAGCAATTCAGAGACATCCCTCGCCCTGTCTGCTACACAGGGATTAATGCTCCCAGCACACATCTTAGCAACATCCCAGCAGGAGCACTGTCAACATCCCAAGAAGATGCTCTTCCCTGTGTACAGCCTGCCTGCCAGCAACACACCTCTGTGTGCTCACAGGCTCTGCCTGGGAGGTGTCCTTTCAACACCCCTAAAACCCCCAAACCCAGCCACTCCCTGCTGGCCACCAAAAAAGCCACAAGCTCCATCTCCTCCACCAGGGAGAGAGAGCAACAAGCTCAAAACCATCTGAGTTTGAGAGAGAGAGCACCTGCAGAAGAATGGCTTCAACCAGGGCATGCTGCTCCCTGGGCTCGGACGGTGATGCTACACAAGGGCCACAGGGAATGTGACAAGCTAATGGGGGGCAGAGCAATCAGGAAACCTGCCAGGCAACTTCCTTCCCAAGCATGGACATCCCTGTCCCTCCTAGCCCTCTCCACGGCCAAGTGCAAGGATCCATTCAGCCACCCAGCCCTGCAAGGGGAGAGGCTTTGCCAGCGCCTGCCTGACCTGCAGCTGCTCGATTCGCTTCTCCGAGGCCGTCGCTTTGATCTCCCAGCTCTTCCTCTGCTGCTCCTCTTGCTGCAGCACCTCTGACTTCTCAGACAGCTCTTTCATCAGCTTGCTGCACTCCTGCCTCAACTTGGCCAGCTCAGCATTTTGCCTGCAGCAACAGAAGCGGGGTTATTTCAGCCCACGGGCCAGCCAAGCCTCCCTGGTGTTCGTCAGGGGAAACACATCCTCCTGTGGGCCTGATACAGGACTTGAAATGGTGAACTTTGTTTGTCTGTTTCTAGGACACTCCTGGTCCTTCAGGGAGGGGGTGGAAAGAGCCAACAAATCACTTTTAAAAAGCCCTGTTTCAGTCACAGGAGACATTCCTTTCTTATGAAGTAGAGGACACATGGATCTGTGTTCCCAGACACAAGAGGAAGCACTACAGCTGGAGTCCACTCTGTAATTATTTGCCTGCTGTTAATCACCAGTCATTTCAGACTGTCTATAAAAAGGAGTGTGAAATTCTTCTACCTAGCTCCTATTTGTTCTGTTCTCTGTAGCATCACTCCCATCAATGAGCTGGCTGCATTTCTTCTCAAGCTTGAGGGTATGAGCTCCCCTACGGGGGAAAAACACCACAGTGCCTTCTGATGCCTTCTCTCCCCTCCACTGCCTGATGGATCTGGCACCAGCACAGGTGACCCCAAAGGAGAGAGGGATTCTCTGCCCTTTCACTTGGGAAGAACACTCTTGTTTCTCCTGGTGCACCCCCAAAAGCCATTTGGCAAAGCTCTTCCTCCCTCATTCCCTCCTCCACCTCCAGCTAGTTGGGGTGTCTGCAGAAGTACCTTTTTGGAAAGGGGGTGGTCAAGCCAAGGTCTGCCAGATGGCAGCCCCAGGCTCTGCCCCTCCTCCCAGCCTTACTTGCTTTCCATCTGGCTGGTGGCCTGGTTGAGGGCATCCCTTAGGATGGAATTCTCCTGCTGCAGGCGAGCCAGCTGCGTGTTGGGGCCGTTCTCCAGCTGCTCCTGCAGGGTCCGGATCTAGAGGAGCCCAACAGGGGTTAATGCCACCACCAGCCCTTCTGCTGCTCCTGTCAAAGCCCAGGAGATGAGCAGGAGGGACTGGCAATGCAGGGGAGTGAGTGCTGACGCTGACAGCCCTCAGGGGTGTGACATCCCATGAAGATGCTCCAACATGCCACTTCTCCAAAGAGGTTTGGAGGGGGCTTAAAGGGATTGGGGGGGGGGGGGTATTTAGGGACTGTGGGGGGTACTAAGTGGGTCTTAGAGGGGTGTGGGGGGGCCTGAAGGGGTTTGGGAAGGGATCTGGGGGAGTTTAGGGGGGCCTGAAGGGGTTTTGGGGGAAAATTCAGCACCATGGCTCAGGAGCACCGCAGGCTCTCGCCCCCTCGCATGGCTCAGCCTTCTCCAGCATGTCACCCATGTGCCACCAGCAGCCACCTGGCAGAGGAAGGAGGCAGGTGCAGAGCACAGACTGGGGCTCACCTTGCCCTGGAGCTGCTGGGTCTCGCTGACATGGTCCTGGTAGCTGGCCTGCATCCGTGCCTGCACGGCCACGATCTCCCGCTCGCGGGCCAGCAGCTGCTCCTTCAGCCTGCCCTCCACGGCCCCCGCCTTGGCCCGCTCGGCTGCCAGCTCCTTCCAGGAAAGGAGGCCCCCAGTTAGTCCTCAGAGCACAGGTCTCCCCATCTGAAGAGGATGTGGCCTCCTAGCTCAGCAGACTACAAAGTTCAGCCCTTTCGTTGCTGCCCCCACGCCCAGGTACATTTAGCACTTACATTTCCTCCTGCATTTTGTTTTGGGCTCTGTGGCCACTGGATGCCACTGTTGTTCCATGTTGGGCAAGCTAAGAGAAAGGAGTAAGACAGCCTGGAATTTTATTTTCCTCCCCCAGGATAAATAACATCACACAACGTTTGGGGCAAAGCAGAAAAATTAAGCAGATGGACTTGACAGCCACAAGTTCAGCACGGCAGGGATCTGTTCTGCCTTCAACACCCAAAAAGAGGTGGGGGCAGGGGGCTGAGTCAGAGAAGGGCACTGTAAATAGGATCAGGTTCCTTACAAAGGCACCATCTCAGCTCAGGGGAGCTGAAATGAGGGAGGATTTGCTTTTCTCCCTGAAGGAGAAGAAAGCTGCAGTCTCTCACAGAAAGGGCTTTCCCTGCTTCTCCCATGGCTGCCAAGGGGCACTACCCTGCGGTTCTTTGGGCTGGCACCTCCCCAGACTGGAGCAGCCCCGACAGAGGAGGGCAGGGGGGGAGATCTCCTCTGCTTTTTGGGAAGAAAACAGCCAACAGGTGAAGGGTCCAAAGAGCCCCATCAGGGGGCTGAGATGGGGAGCAGGAGGCACATGGAGAGCCACCGTGAGCAGAGGCCACAGCGGGGATGGCAGGAGGGGCACCCAGGGCTTACCTTGCTCAGCTCCCGCAGTTTGTTCCTGGCAGCAGCTGCATCCTCCTGCTCAGCAGAGAGCTGCTTCTCCTTCTCCTCCAGCTGCCGTTTCAGGACAGCTACAGGGTCACCCTTCTGCGTGGCCTGCCAGCACGGGATGCACATCAGTGGGGACCAACACCTTCAGAGCCATCCCCTCCACCCCACACACACAGGGGACATCCTGCCCTCTGCTCCAGGGGAAAATTCAGCTCCCTTCTCCCAGACCCCCTCAGGGCCAGCCTCAGCCTGCCTGAAAATGGGGTGCTTCCTCTCCCCCTGCATTTCCTGAGGTTCAGCAGAGCCCTACCGTGTGCCAGGTGTCCTGGATGATCCCTGCTTTCTCCGTCAGGATCTCGATGAGCTGCTGGGCCTCCCCCTCACTGAACACCATGCTGCTGACTGTGGACACCAGAGTCTTGTAGGGCAGGTACAGGGCCCCATCCGAATCTGTGGGTGCTAGGGAGGAGAGAGGAGGGATTGGGACTTCTGGGGACAGCAGCAGAAATATTGTATCATCTCAGCTTCAAGCCCACAGCTGCCATCTCAAACCATCATCCAACCCAGATTTCAGAGTCACATTTGGTACCTCTCTGAGTGAGAACAGTGAGAAAATGCTGGAGATGACACCACACACGTGCTCCTTGAGTCAGCTGTCACCTCTGCCTGGCTCAACAGCTGGTCCCAGCACCTGCCATCACCCTCTCCCAGAAGGAGAGACTCTCAACAGGAGCTGGGAGTGCTTTGCCAATGTCAGGGGGCTCAGACATGTCAGGCATCAGAAGCTGGACCACACCAAAACACAGCCTTGCTGAAGGATGTCACTCCACGCAGTGGTGCCGGTGACAGCGAGGTCATCTCCCACCTTTCACCAGCCAAGCTTGTTCCAGCTCTTTGCTAAGGGAGCAACATGACTCCAACCCTTCCCCTGCTAAGCTGGGAAAGCAGGGAGCATCAGGGACCATGATGCTGTTGTAGGACCTCAGTGCACATGGTCACAGCACACAGAGGCAGTGGTTTAGGGGTTCCTGCATGTACCTGTGACCCTGTGGGCTCCTTTTCCTAGAAACCCACAGGAGGAAAAGCAGTTTGGAGTCCAGTAGCTCCAGAGCCCCTGAAGTCATTAACACCAGAGTCTCCTGAATACAAAGCTTGGGATGTCCCAAGCAGCAAGGTTCAAAGAAGGAGGAGGAGGTGCTTCAGGTGTTGGAGCAGAGATTATCCTCTAGAGAATGGACCCCATGCTGGACAAGGTTCCTCCCAAAGGAAGGCCCCACACTGGAGCAAGGGAAAGGTGTGAGGAGGAAGGAGCTTTGCAGAGGGTGGCTGTAACAAGCTGACCACAGTGCCCATCCTCCTGCACCACCCAGGGATGGGAGGTAGAGGAGTCAGGAGGGAAGGAGTGAAGTTGAGCCCGGCAATAAGCGCAGGAGGTGGGGGGGAAAGCATTGTTTTCACTTCTAAAAAAAAAAAAATCTCTGTTTCTCATCTATTTTAATGAGGAATAAATTCGTTTTCCCCAAGTTGAGTCTGTCTGACCAGTGACAGTAACTGCTAAGTGATCTCTGGTAGATCCATCTGGAAAAGCAGTGCCAAGCCCTGGCAGCAGATATGTCTGTGTCCCCAGCCACAGCCACTTCCCAGCAGCTCCACCCCCTTGTGCCACCGAGGCTTGGCTCACACTTTACTCATGCTGGCAAGGGCAGGGCTGCAGGACAGCACATGGCATCCCCTGGCATCCCCTGGCTCAGCCCTGCAGCGTGCAGGGACACACCAGGAGGAATTCCACCCCCCCCCTCCAGGTGGAGTCCCAGGAGAAAAATACCCCAAGCCACTCCTGTCAGGTTTGCCATCTGTTCCAGTGTTGAGGATGTGTCCTTGAGCACTCTGAACACCCATTTTTATCTGCCACAGAATGATTTGTTCCTTTGTGTTTGATGAGGAGGGACCACAGCTGCTGAAAACACCTTGGTCAAACTGCAGCTGGCCTCATGGCACAAATCCTACCAAGAGCTTTCCTTGGCAAAATCCCGCAGGAGCAGCTAAGACATCACTCCTCACTTTCAGGACATGCAGGACTGGCACTTCATACCCAAGGGAATCTAAGTTTGGAGCACCCAAAAACCTCCCAACTTAACAAATGCTAAAAGGTCATCTCCCACCCACATTCCCTCAGCCATTACAGCTTGGATTTAGGAATTTAGGGCTTGGATTTGTGTGTTTTTCACATGGGTGCACACAACAAACCAGTCACCTCCAGTTTCCCCAAGCCCATCACCCCTGCAATACCCTCCAGGAGCAGCTTCTCCAATCATTCCAAACCCCATCACCATGTGGAGATGGTCTTTAGTAAAATCCTTCCCTCAGAAGAGCAGATTCAAGGGATTTAACCCATCTTTGAAACCCAGAAGCTGCCACTGCCCTGCTGAGTAGCAGGCCCTCTTCCAAAATGTGGGTGTGGAAAGTGCCAGGCTGCGCAGCAGGTTTGGATGTGCTGCACAAGGGCAGCAAGAAGGGATGTCTTTTAGTTTGGTGGGTTGTTTGGGGTTTTTTTTTGTAAAGAAAGAAAGAAATCTATGTACAACACATGACATCTTTGACAACACTTGAGAGATTTCTGCCACGTGTCCACATGGGAACCCTTCCACAGGTCTGAAAGCACTCACGTTTTTAGTGCCTGTAATTATCACTTCACCAAAAATAAATCCCAAACTGTTCCCACTGGTACAATGAGAGGCAAGAATCCAGCAAGAGAGCGGATTTTCCCTCCCTACACCTTTTTTATACTCTGTTCAGGACCACCTGATCTTTTCCATCTCTTGAGTCAATCAAGTAAGGCACGACTTATGATGGGTAAGTTTTCCCTTCCCTATGAGAGACCCAAAGTCACTTCCCTCTAATTACTCTACAATCAATCCCCTGCAGTCAGAAACTCCATGCATCCTCTCTGCTTGAAGAATCCTTCTTCACCTCCACCAAAGGAAGAAATGCTAGCAGTGACCAAGTGTGGGAGAGCCCCTCTGTGCTTGTAACAGTCAGGGTTCTATGGGGAAAACACCTCAACCTGGCTTTCCACCCAGATGTGCAGCACCCTGGCAGCTGTCCCTCTCCCAGGACAGGGACATGCAGCTCTCATTCACTCCCATCTGCAGAGCCCATAACACAAATCCCAGAGGAACCTGTGCTGGACCAGAGGGATACAGGCAGAGGAATTTGGCCTCACCTGGCTCGCTCTTCTTCTTGGATGCAGCCTTCTTCCTGGCAGGTCCATCATGCTTCTGGTCCTCCTGGGCTGGGAGAGCCTCGCTTTTCTTGACAGTGACAGAGCTGATGACAGGAGCACTTTGCTGGGTGCCAACTGGGGGCACTGCCACAACAGGCACCTCCTTGGGGGCCACCTCCCGCACGGGAGAACTTCTGGGGACACTGGCAGGGGGTGGAGCCAGCACCGGGCTAGGAGCAGGCTCCACCTTTGCCACCTTCTTCTCCTTCTTCCTCTTCTCCTTAGGTGATGGGACGGGTTTCTCCTTTTCCTGGGGGACAACTGCCACTGCTGCAATGGGAGTCTCAACTGTGACAGGCTCAGGCACCACAGCAGGCTCAGGAAGCACCTCCTTGGGAGGGTCCGTCACTTCCTGAGTAAGCTGCTGCTCTGGGATCTTTCCATTCGGTTTCTCTTCCTTTTTCTTCGCTTTTCCCTTCTTCTCAACCGGTTTCTCTTTCTTCTTTTTCTCTAATTTCTGCTGCTGGCTCTTCTCAAGCTCCTTGCGTTGCTTGGCCAAGGCTTCCTCGTAAGACGTCTCCTTCATGGAGAAGGTGGACACCAGGAAGATCCCGATGGCCGAGATCACCATGAAGCCTCCAAAGACCATAACACCCAGCGTCTGAGGGTCGTACACGTCCATCCTGCCTCGCTCCTCTGTGCCTGCAAGACACCAGGACAGCAGTTAGGGGCAGCAGGGGAGGAAAGAAATGCAATGGCTTTTCTGAGAAGGATCTTCACATGGGCATCTGTGCCTTCCGCTGGGAAGAGGAACACTCCAGATTCACGTGGCTCAGGCTGACCTGCCTGCACACCCCTGAGTTTGCGCTCCTCTGCCACACTGCCCGTGCACAGGGCTCCAGTTGTACATCAGTGACTAAATTTCATCTCCAGAAGAACCAGAGAGAAGGAAATAAAAGCAGGGATGCAATCAGAGACAGCCACAAGCCCCATTCTATGTCCAGTGGGATGGTTTTGTACAACCCTAAGCCACACCTGCAGCAGTAAGAGAGCCCACTTTCAGACTGCTGGGAGCAGGTTGGCCAAAATCTGGGCTTTCCCCCGAGCACCTGGCTTTTTCACTGCCCCCAGATGCATATCCAGGTGTTATCTTTGGGATGAAATATCTCCCTTTCTCCTCCCCTGGGAGGAGAAAGCTTTGCAGCAACCCTTCCCTCTTCCCTTTCCCTGCTGAGCAGCAGCAGAGACCACACTGCCTGCTCTGAGCTCTGGCCAGCAGGGTTCAGCCACACCTGGGGAAAGATGCTGCTATCTCCACTCCTCTTAATGGCTACTTGAACCTGTCCTGGTTTCAAAGCCAATTTTTGTTGGCCCATCCACGTGTTTCATCCACCAGGGCATCACTTCCATGCGGCTCTGAGGTGGCTCACAGTCCCTCAGATGCTGCTGTCAGGCAGTTAATGTGGGGAGGGACATTTTCCAGGAGTTGCCATGGCTGTGGTGCCTCATCACTGTTACTCAAAACAGAACAAGCAAAATGCAGGAAGTCCTCAGCTACCAGGAGCTCTCATCCCCACGATTAACTATTGACATTATCAAATTTCCTCTTTAAGGGGGTGTGGGTCGAGCAGGGAGGGAGGGAGGGAGGAAGGGAGGGACGGGCTGGAAGGGGAGGAGGCAAAAACAAGACTAAAACCAAGGAGATCAGCATCTTTTCAAACCTCAGTGCTTGCAGGGAGACACCTCAGAGGCCCTTCCTTTCTAAGAGCTGGAGCAGCAAACTTGAATCTGCAGCTCAAAGCTGCTCGAGGTGGGGACAGTGCAGTGAAAACTCATCTCCAGCACCCAAGCAGGGGGTGCAGAGCCGGGAGGAGCTGCAGTCTCCCACTGGAGATACCCAATCTGCCTGGGAAAGGATGTTCTAACCAGCTCTCCCTGCCCACCTCTCCAAGGTAAAGCAGCAGAGAGAGAAGCTGGCAAGCAGGAGGGCTCTCCATGCCAGCTGGAACCAGCCAGCCCTGTCAGGGCCAATTTTCTACCCCAGGGCACTGCTGGAGATCCCAGCTGATACTGCAGGCATCACTTATTACTATTTCACACCTACCCTGGCCACTTGGCACTTGAATGGCTTCAGCTCACTCTATCCCAGCACATCTGGTGCCAAGTCATTGCCTCCTGACTAGGGAGCACTGCTTTGGGATGTGCCAACCAGGACAGACAGGTAATTCCTAACCCACAGTGTGAAAAGGAGTGGAATTCCTCTCCCTGTCAGTAAATAAAAAGCAGGGCTGGAGAACACATACCCCCATGTGCTGGGTTTAGGGCTATACCAAAGCACCCAGGAGCTGTTTTAGGGCCAGAACAAGGTGACCTACATTCCTCCATGACGCGGCGACCCCAACATATTTGTAAAAATAAGCCCTTCCTGACCTCACAGCACCACAGTTTCAAATCTTGATAAAAATCCACTGCTCCACTTTGGGGCAAGGGCCATCCCCAAGTGCTGACAAACACACTCCAACCCCAGCAGCTGGTACTGCCACCCTCCAAAGCAGTCTGATGGAACAGCCCACAGGGGATGGGAATGGGGCAAGAAATCCTGATCTCCACTAGGGAGGATGGGTGAGAGGACAGGGGTGGTGAGGTGGGTGAGATGGCCGTGCTGGATGTGGCATCATGGCACCAGAGCCGTGTGCCTGGCCATCCTCACCCCACAGGACTGTCCCCAAAGCCCTTCCAGAGCCCCATTCCCTCTGTCCCTCACAGAGAGCCTCACCCAGCTCCACAGGCTGCAGTAAAAGCTGCCTGTACCTTGCCTCCTGCTTTAGAGCCAGGCTGAGATAAGGATGTAAATGAGCACTAAAGTCCTTCCTAGCAAAACAAAAGCACCCCAGCACCCCTCTCCAGACCAAAAGCAATACAGGAACAAAGCAGCTGAGAGCACTGAGGAGCTGTGGACCTGCAAAAGAGCTGCCAGAGCTCCTGAGAGCAGCCGAGATGCTCAGAGAGGCCTTCCAAGATCCCACTGCTCGAGCAGGGGAACCCCACGCTGCTCCTGAGGACAGATGTGCCAGCAGAAGATCCACAGGAAGGAGAGAGAGGTGCCAGCCAGGAAATGATCCCTGCCAGCAGCAAAATCTGGTGCTGTCGCAGCGCTCGCGCCCCGCAGCCCCGAGGGAGGAGCGAGTTCTACCTGTAGGGTTCCTCCTGTGGTTGGGACTTGGCACGACCAGCCCAGCAGCTCCTTCAGGGAAGAGCCCATCTCTCCAACAGGGCACAGACAGGCTTAAATCAAGCCAGGCTGGCCTTGGCATTTGGGGGATAAGGAAAAGTCTTCCTGCGGGAACTTCTGGTGCAGAGACGCCAGAAGCATTTATGCCACGGTGTTAGCCAGGAGAGAAGCTCTGCTTTGACATTTCCTCACCTTGCCACCTTTGGCCTTCCAAGGGCTGGAAGTTTGCTCCTGGATTTGCAGAGCAAGACACCATCCCCCTTGCAAGCACGTGCTCCCCTCCGTGCTTCCCACCTGGACAAAGTCTCAGCCAGGACACGGCAAAATGGGGCACCAGAGGCAGTCTCACATGTTCAGCTTGACAGCCACCTTTGGAGAGGCTCAAAGACATCAGGATCCTCCCTCCTGTAGCTTCTGGTCCTCCATGGGGCATCACTCCTATGATGGCATTTTTCCACCTGCCTGGGAGAGGGCTGTGTGCCCAAGAAGTGAGTGGACACCAGCAGTGATCGGAGCCCATGCTCAAAAAATCAAGTTCTCGTCCAACACTGAGCATATTTACTTCCATGACATTTCTGGAGCATCCTCTCCCAGCCAGAACAGCAGAAATCATCCAATATCTCCATACACAAACTCCTTCCCCAAAACAGCTGGTCCAGAACAGGAATAAAGTGAACAACTTCACTCGGTGTTCACTTGGCCTTCTCATGTAAAGGAGCTGGCTGAAATGCTGTGCTCTGACTCTTCCACTCCTGTGGCTTTTTCCTGTTATCCATCAAGCTTCCCAAAATCCCAGGTAACAGCCCAAGAGACCTGACCTCCCTCACCTCCCTGCACATGCAGCCACCTCTGTTTGACCTGAGCCAAAGTCCACCTCTGCCCTAAGGAAGCAGAACTCAGCCCTGCTGGTTTTTCAGCACTGAACAATTTCCAGGATGAACCAACCCTCAGACATGTGACATGACAGCACCAGGGCCATGCTCAGTGTCTTGTGGTCACATTTGTCACTGACAGCTGTGTCAAAAAGCAGGCTGGAACCATGCCACCTGCTCAGCCTGCCCTCCCCTCTGTGACCATACATAAAATCCAGGGGAATTCAGCATCTTTAAGACCCAGCCCTCCACCCAGCCTCATTTAAATCACCCAGGCCACACAACAGGTGGGCAGGAGCAATGGAAGAGTCAGGTTGTGCAGTAACTACAGGGATCTTATTTCTTCCCACAGCCAAAGGAAAATACATGTTATCTCCTCCTGGTGTTGACAGGTGCTGCAGACAGGAAAAGCTGCTCTTGGCAAGCAGCACACTGACCACCTGCACCCCAAGGCTTCCACGTTGCCAGGCTGTGAAGGGGGCATCTCAGTGTAGAGCAATGCAGCAGGGGTGATGAGGGGCCAGAGGGCAGAGAGAGAAATGGGTGCACACAGCCAGGCTCTGCACAACCCACAGCAATGCCTGCCTGTGAAGCTCCTGCAGCATCCCTTCCTCTACATATCCCAGCAGCTTAAAAAAAAAGGAGGGAAAGGGCAAGGACGAGGGAACTGGGAGGCCTGATCAGCAACAGCACTGTCAGCAGATAAAAAAAACAATCACCAGATACCTCTCCTGGAGGTTTTCTCTCCACCCTGTTGCAATAGAGACAAAAATTAAAAACAAACGAGAAAAGCCTGCACGCCGTGAGCAGACCCTGCCCACGTTGCCAGCAGCCTCTGTTTAAATACATTTTCTGTGTAAGTGACTGTGCACTTCCAGCCTCCCAGCAGCATGTGCTACTCCACACAGCAACTCCAGATCAGCCCATCGAAAACAGTTATAGCTCGACTTAATTGAACGTGTCTTAGTGCTCCATTAGCTCTGGCAGCAGCAGCCAGCTGGCTTGTGCTTGCCAGCAGCGCTGCCAGCTCCCTTCCTCAGCCCAGGAGTGAGAAAACAGGCAGAAAATACATGTGTATATAGGAGAAGAGTGTAACAGCACCACAACACAGCTGCAGCTTGACTAAACTCCGCAGCGGCTATTAGAAATCCTCTCTCCCCTCCCCGGCCCGCACAGGGATTTCACCGCCGCTCCTCATCAGCTCCTCCCTGGGGCTCACATCCCAGGTGGCCTCGACTCCTTCCCGCTGGTTCAGGGCTTCGACGAAGGCGAGAGCCGGCACTGCGGGCGCGGGCACCTCGGCACGCCGCTCAGCCACGTGTGCAGCACACGCTCCTCCGCCGGAGCGCGGCCCCGCCGGGGCGAGGAGCGGAGCGGGGCAGCCCCGCGGGAAGGCTGCTCGCGTCCCGGCCGCAGGGAGCCCTCGGCGCCCGGGGGTCTCCGCCTGTGGGCTCGATGCCTCTGTCTGATAAAAGCCCCGCGCTGCCGGGGGTCTCCGGGCGCCAGCAGAGTTTCCTCGGGGGGGCTTAGTTAAGGAAAGAAAAGGGACAAGAGACAGCGGCCCGAGAGCCGGGACCTTCCTTCAGCGAGTTAATCAGATTAGCGATTGTCATCCGGCCGGCGCCGGGGCAGGACGGCGGCGCTGGGGCCGGGGGCAGCGCGGGGCCCGGACCTCGCCCTGCCCGCACACCCTCGCCGCCATTCCGCGCTCAGGGCCATTCATCCGCCCGGCCCCGCCGCACGGACCGGACCCCGCGCCGGGACCGCCGCCGCTGCCCGCGCCGCACGGCTCCGCGCCGGGGCTGCCGCGCCTCAGCGCTCCCGCCCCGCTCCGAGCGCCGGGGCCGGGGGGTCCCGCAGGCAGCGCGGGGGGATCGCGGAAGCGCTGGCCGAGGAAGGGGCCGGGGGAAGGAAGGGCTGCCGCGCTGCCGCCGCCCCTACCCACCCGTGCCGGGTCGCGGTCCCTCCTCGCCGCCGCGGCCGTGTGGAGTCGTGGCACTTTCCGCCGCTGTCTCGCCGGGCTCGGCCGCCGCGTCCCGCCCCGCCCCGTGGCGTCCCGCCCGCCGCTCCGCGCCGCGCCTCGGGGCCCACTCAGCGCGGGGCCGGGCCGGGCCGGGCGGGGCGGCCGCGGGGCCCTCCCCGCGGGGGAGCGGCGCTGCCCCGCTGGCCCTGACGGTGCCTCCGCCGGCCCTCACGGTCCCTCCGCCGGCCCTCACGGTTCTTCACGGTCCCTCCGCCGGCCCTCACGGTCCCTCCGCTGGCCCTCACGGTGCCTCCGCGGTCCCGCCGCTCCGCCCGGGCTGCGTTGGGGCCGGGAGAGCCCCGCGGAGCTTCGCCGCCTGGCTGAGCCGCCGGGGATCGGTGTGCCCCGGCCGTGGCTGCCCGCCGGCCTTGCCCCGGGTGTCAGCCCCATCCTCCCTGGGGCACGGCGGGGACAGCGTGGTGGGGGATCCGGGCAGCTCCCGGCCGGCGGTAGGGGTGCTGATCCGTGCTCCTCAAGGGCTGGGTGTGAGCACCGGGGAGCAGATTGGACCCGAAAGGTGCCCAGCCCCAGCGGGAGCCCTTGCTCAGGGTTTGCAAATGTTGTGCGGTTAAACAGCGCTGGGACTGGTCCGTCACGCACCAGCCTGCAGGTCCAAGGATAGGGAGAAAGCCATGGCCACGATGGCCAGTGCCAGGAAGGATGGCAGCTGTCCTCTTGGCACTTGTCTTCTGTGTGTCTCCCGGCCCGGTTGTGACCTCCCATGGCAAGATTTATCAACCAAGTTCCTGTTCACACCAGAGGGAGTTTTCTATCTGGAAGTGGGTCAGAAAGGACTCCCTTCACATCAGAAGCAACCGCCAGGCTCAACCATTGGAGATGAGCCAGAGCATCTTCAGGAGATGCTGCACCCTGCCAGCCTGTAATAAAAACCATCTCAGCCCCACCTCCCCAGGAACGTGCGTCCAAAACCAACCAACATCCCGACACCCAACCGAGGGGGAGGGTGAGGGCTGGCAAAAAGGGTTGGTCTGACAGGGCAGAGGTTTGCTGCCTGCTCTGTAACACACAGGTGGCACTGGCTACACTTTTTATCCCAGAACAGACAAAAGGTTTGGTCTTGAGTGGGAATACGTCTTCCATGCCTCCATACCTTCAGCCAAGCTCAGAGTCGTTTCTTTCCCTACCCTGCATTCTCCTTGGCCATGTTTAAACCAAGCTTCTGCGCCGGCTGTGGAGTAAGAAAGGAATCTATTAAAAAGTGTCTGTGAGGGAGTGATAATTCACCATCACAGCACGGGCTGTGGGGACCTTCCAGCCTCCTGGCTTGGCACATCGACATTATTGTGTTTCAGTGGCCAGACCTTCTCAGGGGGTGGCCACTGGGGCTGCTCTCAGTGGTGTTCCTGGGATTTACATCAGCTGCCACTGGACTGTCACCCCCTGCACGGAGAACAAGCCGTGCTATTGAGGCCAGGCCGGGGAGGGCAGCAGCTCCTGCCCGCAGCCTGGCACATCTCGACACAAGGGCAAGGGGAGAATAAGTGACTGTTTCATGAGGGCTGGTGTGGTGGCAGAAGAGGAAAAATATGCTAATGGGGAAACATTTCAGCTAATCATGATAACACAGCTTCTGCAAGGGGACCTGAAATGGACACAAACACTTCTTGGCACTGATGAGGACTTGGAGGCTCTTTTGGGTTTTCTTTTGGGGCAGGGCAGGGCTCCCCACTTCATGCAGGACCTGCACTGGGAAAACCCATGATGGCCATGATGCCTCCAGGCAAAGCCATAAAAGTTTAGGATCCATCCCTGCCTCAGCCCACCTAGGACCACCAGCTCATGAGACTTCTCCAAACCAAAACACTTGGATGCAGGAACGCAGGGGCTGAACAGCACCGATGTCCCCAGCCCTGTGAGTCCCCATTTCCCTGGCTACTTGTGTGGTGGAGCATGCAGCCAGGCACCCCTCCAGCCCCCTGCCATGCCATCAGCATCCTGGGAGGCCATGGGTGCTCTCTCATGCCTGCTGGGCGTGAGAGATCCGAGGCTGGGCTCTCTCAAGCTCTCTTAGCAAGGCACTGAGCACTTCACTGGGGCAGGGACGGGCAGGCACAGCCCCAACCAAGGGGGCCACAGGGAGCTGGGCTCTCTCAGCCCTCCAGCCAAAGGAACAAGTGAGTGTCTGCTTCAGCATGGAACAATAATGAGGGCAGAGCAGTGGGGAAATGCACAGTGAGGGGTGAAACCCCAGGCAGACAGAGCTGAGATGTGAGCCTGGGTGTTCTCTGCCACCACAGCGCAGATGTGCTCAGGGGAGCGCTCCCTCTGCTCCTTCCCCAGCTGTGTTTGGGGTCTGTTGACAGATGTCTGAAACCCTTGCTTGCCCTCAGTTCCCCAGCCCCTGTGTGGCTGGAAGCTGTCTCATTCCAGAGTGTTCTTCCCAGCACCCACAGTCCCCATTGGTCCACTCTTGGGTCTTTCCCCTCACTTTATAAGACATCAAGTGGATACCTCCCATCATGGTGCTTCCCTCTGCACGTATGCTGTTCATCCAGACCACTGGGATAACGTATTATCAGTGTAATTTGATTTCACCTTCATAATGAAGGCATTCTCCTTAAATACTAAATTCTCCTTAAATTCTCCCAACTCCTGCCCAGAGGCAGAATGCAGCCTAAATCCAGAGGTCTGTGTACCCTGTTGTTAAAAAAACCAAAGTACTGACAATTTTCCACGGTCGTCTTCACTACTAGAAAAGTTTTTTTTTTGGGTTCAGTTTGAAAATCGCTTGCTCCAGCCCAAGTTTTTCAGTTTCTAGTTATTTTTGCATCCACAAGTCTTTGGCCGTTGGTGAAGAAGCTGTTGTTTAGCCCTGGAACGGCTCCAAATCTTTCCACTGGGTGTATTAGTTATCCTGAGCTCCTAACCATAGCTGGGGTATTTTTAGCTCTGCACAGCAGTCATCAAACAAACGCTGCCACAAGGTCTGCAGGATTCCCTGAGGTCCCCTGCAGCCCAGCTCCTTCTGAAGCTCCAGGCTCAGTTGTGCAGAGATGGCCATGAAATGCCACCCAGGACTGTGACCAAGGGCTTTGTGCCACCCCCATGAGATCCACGTCCAGGCTGTGGCCGAGCACACGGACAGGCAAAGCTCGTGCTTTCTGCCAGGAGAGCAGGCAGCTCTGCTTGGCCTTGGTGGTGCCCTCATGGAGGTGCAGAGGTGATTGCCCCCCTTCACTCCCACCATGGAATTCTTCCTGCTGCAGAAATGCACCCAAAAATCTGGTAGGAACAAGAGCAGGGCAGCCCCTTGCTCCAGACTCGGCTGCTGCCTGCTCTGTGGATGTGATGCTGCGTTGTCTCCTGGCCAGGCTGATCCTCCAAGCAGCACCACATCCACACTTGATCTTTTTGAAAACTCTGGAAGCAGCCTCCCCTTTTTCATAAAAGAAGGAATCAGTCTGTCTGGCCTCCCCCTGGCTCCCTGGCTGTTCCTCCCAGCCTGCGTGCCTTGCCAAGCCCTTGCTGGTCTGGGTTTAATAAGCAGCAGCTCTGCTCCAGGGATGGAAATTAGAGGTGGATGCTGCAGCAGAGCAAAGTGCAGGGACGTGGTGGCAAGAGCTTCTGGATCCCTCCTCACCCCTGTTTCTGCCATGGCACAGCTGAGGCCTGGCTTAGAAAATGCACCATGCCACAGCTGGATTTGCTTCTGTACCTCTTGCATGGCCTCCTTGTTTTTCCACCTAACTCCACATGGGATTGGAAAATACCACTGGAATATGAAATATGAACCAGGACCTGCAGGATGACCCCACGCCAGTGGGCTGGCAGCCAGAGCCCAGTGGGACAGCCCAGTTCCCAGCAGACACTAAATCCCTGTGTCTCTGCAGCTGGGCTTTGCCCTGGGTGTTTGTAAAACAACACTTTTCCAGGAGCACCCCTGGTGTTCGTGCCTTAGATCTCTGTTCTGCTGTTCTCCTGCCCTGACAGCTCTGCTCTGTGAGGTGCCCCAAATGCTGGCAGGAGGAGTGCAAATCAGGCAGTCACCAGAAGCCAAAAGTTCAATGAGTTCATCTTTGGGTGCACTGAGAGTGGAAGTGCTGTTAGAGAAGTAGATTGGTAAGGAGCTTGGAGTTCAATCAGCTGATGAAGGGTTTAAGAAGGGAACTTCTATTTTTCCTCCCCACCTACTTCCCATGTTGCCCATTGGCCTCATTGTGGCATCCTTCCTTCTGCCCTCCTGGCCGTAACTGGGCTCCCATTCAGATGGAACCCCATCTGAAATTGGTGGAATGTTGCTCTGGGCCATCTCAAGGCATGAATAACAAATGTGGTTTGTAATGGGGCAAGGTGAAATATCCATGTGCTTCATCCCTTCCTCCATCCCTCACTGGAGATGTTTTAAGCTTAAGATGTTTAACTTAAACCTGTTCTCTGGGAGGATTTATTTAAACAGCTTCATCTCCACAGAGGGAGGGTTGTGGAGCTACACCACCCCTGTAGCTCAGCCACCAATGAAGGAGTGTTAAACCATCCAATTTCAGACCCCCAGAGGTATCTGCTGTGGATAAGGCTTGGCACCAAAGAGATGTCCCAACCAGTAGCTTCATCCAAGCAGCTCCTGCTCTCTGTGGAACTCAAGAGTCATTAAATCAGGGCCCCTGATTATTTTCTCTGTGTGTGTGTGTGTGTATCTGTCTTGTTGGCACATGGAAAATATTTTGCATTCTCCTTTTAATTCTTTCCCAGAACTTTGCATTGTTTCAGCTGAGAACAATTCCTGGCAGGAGGAAAGCAGGAACAGGTGAGTGACTGGTCAAGGATGTGCTGGACAGGCTCAGACCCCATTTAGGATGACTTCAGGTACCAGGCATGTGCACCTCAGCCCTGTGCCAGAAATTAACATTCCCTCTGCCACGATGACAGGGAGTGGGATGCACCCGTGGCCTGTCTGCTGCTGGTTTCCATCCAGCACATACCACGGTGCCCCCAAACCTCACATTTGGGCTGTTTGGGGTTTTCCATGCACTGGTGGCCTGCAGGGCTGTAGGACCAGCTCTCTGTAGCCTCAGCATCAGCCCAAGGTTACTCAGAAAGGGCAGCTGGTGGACTGAGTGTGGCTGGATCTGTCCAGATGTGAGCTGTGATGCTGCAGTGGAAAACTGTATCCCTGTGCCAGGGCAGGCTTGTAACAGGAAAAGCCAGCCTGAGGGCAAAGCAGGAACACAAGCTAATTTGGGAACACAATGGTTATGCTAATCAAAACACCTTCCAGAGGAGAAGGGAAGGAAATTACCTAATCCTTCACTGTGCACAGTGGTGTCCCAGTGCCCAGGCTGAAGGACCAGGGCTAGGCACATCTTGGACCAAGGGCATTTCCATCTGGGCAAGGAAAAAACCCCTGGGACCCATTCCCTCCAGACCCTCTCCATCCACATTGGATGGAGGAGAGTTCTCCTATTCCCATGCCCAAACTGGCTTTAGGTCCTGAAAAATTCAGGCTTCTCTTGAAAGTTTGGCTGGACAAAAACTTACGTGACTCAGGAGCTTAGCAAGAAACTTCATCAGAATTTGGCAAATCAGCTGAGGAGGGTTGAAGCAGTTCAGGGAAGTGCAGCCTGCCTTGCTCCACTGCCAGCAGACTGGGATGGGGCAATCACTGGCTCTGTCAAGGGAGCTCTTCCCACTTCCCATGGATGATCTTAGCAGGGTTCATGCTCATTGCCTGACTCAACATCTGGAAACTGTAATCCAACTGAAAACAGCCCAGGAAGGCTCTCCTAACAAGCCAGGAACAAGCACAGCTCCCAGTTTTGAGAAATCCTGGGCCATGGCCCCAGATAGAGAATTTAAGGTATTTTGGGGATGCCAGTGCTGCAGAGCATGAGTAGAGGACACCAGTGCACTTCAGCATTCAGTAACAAGCCACAAAGTGCCTCTGGCTTAGAAGAAGCACACCTCAGCTGAGAACAGGCTTCCCTGGTTGAGGCTCTCCCACATTCCCAAGGCTCCTCTGCCTACTGCCCCTCACACCTCCAGGTAAAACCTGTGCAATGCCTTTTCTCACCTGGCTGAACCCAGGAGCCAACAGGGAAAAAGTGTGAGCCACGTCCAGAGTCAGAGGTTTGGATGCGCTTGGAGGGACTGCAAAATACAGGCACAAGAGCCATGAAGGGAAAGCCAAGAGCTAAAGGGGTTTTTCTTTTGTTCCATAAAAAAAATACACTCTGTAAGTGGAATATTTTTCTGGATGAGAAAAGCCCCTTCCTAGAATATGGATTTTTCTTCTCCCTTCATCATTCCAAATTTTATGTGGGGAAAAAAAAAAAAGAATTAACTTGCCATTTTTTCCCCTTTGTCCTGTTTGAATGTTTCTCCAGCCCACAGACACCAAAGGGACACCATGGAAGGTGGCAGTGGTCTGTGAGACAGCAGTGGAGGGGAGATGGGAAGCCATCCCTCTGCTCTGATGGGGGGGACAGGAGCCTTCACTGTCTGAGCTCAACACCACCTGGGCTAACACAGCTCATTCCTCTGCTCCTGTGCACCAGCAGAAAGCAGCCAAGCCCTCCATGTGCATCTTGTTAAATCTCTTTATTTCCATGTCACTTCAAGCCCCCTCTGCTCCACATGAATCTTAGAGTGAATTTCTCTTGCTGGGTACAGGCATCCAACACACACCCACTGTTGCAAAGAGGACTTTGCAAAGGGCCAACAGCCCCTCTCTGTCTCTGCAGAAAAAAAAAACTTACTTTGAATCTCCTGGGATTTGCCACATCAGCGTTGAAATGTGTCAGATGGTCTCTAAAACAAACATACCTAGGCATGGTTATTTACCCAGAGAAGTGGGAGAAAAAGAAGAAAAAAAAAGAAGATAAGAAAGAAAAGGATAATTTTTTTAATTGTAATTTTTTAAGCGGTTTCTCTTCCAAAAAAATGTATCTGGAAACCTCAGGCTTGGGGATAAATCTGTGTGTGAGGTGGCACTGAATAATGCCAAGGTAAATCCTAGCTCTGAATTAGTCTCCTTAGAGCAGAGTCGTGTACCTGCACATTGCTGTCCAAGAACATGCTGTGCTCTCTGGCTGCACACAACACTTTGTACTCAGAATCCTGTCTCTGAGCAGAAAAGGGATTTTTATATTAGCAAATTTTAAAAAATTAAAAAAAAAAAAAAAAGAAAAACCAAACAATTCCTGTCCAAGTACATATACAATTACACCCAGGTGCCAGGCTGGCATTTTGGCCAGGTGAGGGGCTTGAAGCTGTTACTGAATGTGAGTCAAAGCAAGCCCCAAATCTTGCTGCAGCAGCACAATGTGAACACAATGTCAAAACGCAGTGTTTGGGACTTGGGGAAGGTCTCAGGGTGTGCAGGGGGAAGCTGCAAGTTGTGAGAGGAATTCAAAGTCCAGGTTCAGGTTTGCCAGAGGTGTCTCTGGGTATTGCCCCCACCATGGCACAGGTGTGGAATTGACACTCCAGGGCGGTTGCTTGTGCCACCCCTGTGCTTGGCTCACTTGTTCCTCATGTTTTAAGCTCCCTGGGTACTCCTGCACCACCTCACACACCAGCCTGGACTGACACCTCACTGCTATCTCCTTGTTTTTCAGCTGTGCTGGAAGCAAACCTGCCCTGGAGGGGAAGGCACATCCCCAGCCATTCATTGGGCTCTGCTCTCCCACCTGGCCCTGAGCACTGGAAAACCTTCAGCTCACATTCAAAGAGGACTGCTGGCCAGCACTCGCCTTGGCAAGGGGCCGTGTTATTTGGTGTTTGACGAGGGCCTTAAAAGTAAAACTGGAGCAAAGGAGGCTGAATGGGAAGGCTGGGAATCAGGTCACCATGACTCTGGTCAGTTGGAAGTGCTCTGACACAGCAGAGCAGTGCTGTGGACAATGGCCTTTGGCATGCTCGTTCCTCCTGGGAGCTGAGCATGGATCCCTCCCAGGCAGCAGAAGTGCTTCCCTTTTCCACTGCCAGGGGCAGAGGCTCTTGTAAATCTCTTCATGCAGCCTAATTAACCCCTGGGAATGGTTTATAAAGAACAACATGTTGTAAAATCCAAACATTTAGATGTGCCATAAGTGCCAAGATTATCTTTAAAAGCCCCTGAAGTGAATCCTTTCAAATAACACATTTTGGGGTCTCTCTGACATTATAGCACATGCTTAAAACTTAACAGAGGGCAGGGAGTTACACTTCCCGGACTTTTTCTCAGCTGTCCTGGTTAGACACACACATGTATATTTATACTGCAAGCTGTACTTTGGCTCTGTGTACTCAAGAGAAACACAATGTAAAGCTTGTCTGCATTGCTGCCTCCACTCCTATTTGTATTTTAAAGGCCTGTTTTGACTCCTGGATGAGATGCATTCTCCTAAAAGTGTCATGTTTCCATCAGTGCCTAAAAAATCAAGAGCAGGTACTTGCCAGCCTGCCCTAGTTCAAGTGGAAAAGCAAGTCACAGATTTTTTTCAATACCCAAGTCTGTAGGTATTACTGAGGGCACTCTCCTGAACATCAAAGCCTTGCTCAACCATCAGCCCCTGTGCTGCTGGGTGGAAGGTTGGTGTTTCCAGTGATGGCTCTTCATCCCAGGAGGAGGATCCATGGGCTCCACAGTGGCTCAGACCTATCCCTGCACCAGCCTCTGCTCTCCAAACTGCACCCTCACTTTAGGTTCCTCTGTTTTTAAATGTCAGGCCAGGTTCTTCTGTTCTTCAGAAGGTGCTGAACACCTACAGCCAGGGCTTTTGCTAGAAAATTTTCCTCATTTAATAATAGCCAACCAGAACGTTTGATTTACCCATGCTTGTTTATTCATTGAGTCTACTGATGAGGCTACATTCAGCCAGTTGAAAGTTCTGCCCTCCTCATGTGACCAAACAAATAAAGAGGGAATAAACCCAGAGCAAACATCTATTCCAGGGAGCCCATGTCTTTGTGAAAGGCTGTCTGAGGCTCAAAAAGAAATGAAAAATATTAATAACACTGCCTGATTGTGCTGAACCATCCCCAAATAATTTGCAAGGGGCAAGTCCACAGTGAATCTTGTGGAGTTTTAAGACCGAGCTGGGGCCAGCTGGAGAAGGGGACACCCAGGGACGTGCACAGCCCGCTTTGAGGGAGCGCCGCCGCTCCTGTGCCGGCAGCTGCCGGGAACAAAACGTTTTTGCAATCGGCCAGCGGCAGCTAGAGAAGAAAGCAGCCTGGCAGTAAATATACTTAGCAAATTCAAACAGTGAAAGAGTTCCAGGAAGCTGAGATAACCCTGCAGGCACAAAGATCCTGATCCAAAGCCCACGGAAGTTGGTGGAAGAGAAAATCCTGTTAGCTTTTAGATGAAGCCCAAAGAAAGTGAAGTAAGAGGTCTGGTCCCAATGAGTCTGTAATTCTTCCCAATGAAACAGCCACCCAAATCTCACCCACCTTCCCTGGCAGCTCCTCTCCTGCAGCTTGGCCCCCACAATGGGAATCTGTACTCATGTATGTACCTGTACATACTTTTTTTACTCACAAACTGCTCCTGGGTCCTGCTCCCCTGGCAGCTCTCTGGTGTCTGTGACCTTGCTTGGCACAAGACTGAGAAGCTGGTGTTTCTCCTTGAGCTTCCTGTTGTTACAAAGGTATTTAAAGATTTCCAAAGGCAGGAAAAAAAGCCCCTGAGCAGCCCCAAGAGCAGCACATTTCCAAGTGACCCCAGAGTGCTCAAAACCAGGGTGTGGGATCCGTGGGTCACTCAGTGGGGACCAGCATCCCACAGCACAGAGAGGACACAGGACGGGAGCAAACAGAGAGTTGCCAGGTTGAAGAAGGCACACTTTACACAAGGGTGCAAAACCCTGGCTTAAGTAGGATCATTGTTTTGGCTGCTCAGCAGCCAGTGGACCTGGCTGAGCACTTTGCTTTTAAAATAAAATGTGAGGGTTTTACTTCGCTCCTTTTAACTGCAATTGCCTGGAATAAAAATTAGCAGTTACACAGTGCCTGCTCCAGAGACCACTGACATCAACAGCAAATTGTTCCTGCCTTCAGTGGGCTTTGAATCAGATCCTAAAAATGCAGCCCAGCCCATCCACATCTGCAATACCACAGTCAGAAACGAGTTCAAGCATCCTAGTAATCCAGGGAGGTGTGGGGGAAGAAACCCCCAAGGTGACATCTAGGAAAAGAAATGTGCCACAAGCCAGCAGCTCCCCTGGAGCTCTGAAGGGGGATCAGGAGAATGGGAGGGCCAAGTCAGAAAGACAATTGCCCTCTAAATACCAACATTAGCCAGCTCCAGCCTGGCCACTCAGTTCCTCCATGCTGACAAGTTTTGCTGTCCCTGGGCTGTCAGAGCAGAGCTAAGCAATGGTTTTCCAACAGAAAGACCCTTGTCAAAGAAGAAAGTGTCTTCCTGAGAACGGTATGTTGTATGAGAAAATACAGACATTTGCTTTTTAAGCGTCCCCTTCCTCCTTTGGATTTATAGCATCGAAATTGATCAGAGAAAAGATAAGACTGCTGGGGTTTTAATTACAGTCTTTATCAAAAAACAGCTTTTATGACACTGGAAAGGAAAACAAGCTGAGACTTTGGACAACTTTTCCTGGAAACAACTCCTTTTTTTTTTTTTTTAGTGTGATTTCTTAAGGCCATTAAAACTAAAGGTAGAGCTGCATCTGCTCAGCATTTCCCTTCTTTTAGCATTTTATCCCCCTGAGCCTTTTTCAAACAGATTTTTTAAAGAGTGATAGAGTTTTCTGGGGAAAGGACTCTGAAGAAGAGCTCCTCCAAAGCCTTCCCTTCCAACCAGAGAGGCAGCTGGGCTGGGAGGGCATCCAGCAAGATCCAGGGGAAGGCCAGTGTGTGATCAAGGACTGAAGTGAAGCCTGCTTCAAGGCAGAGGTGCCCCAGGATTTCCATGAGTACCAGAGGCTCTCTGGAGGTCATGTCCCCAGGGAATGAGGCAGGCAGTGGTTTGCAAGCCACTGCTTCCCACCCATCACCTCATAGCAGAGCCAGTCTCGCCCTGCTTGCTCCTATTTGCCCATCATGGAAAGCATCCCCTGGCTGGGCGCAGGGAAAGCCCTGGCAGAGGCTCTGCCCTGGCTGGGGGCAGCCACTCCTGGCTGCTGACATGCAGAGGATGTGAGCTACAGCCCATCCAAGGGGACAAGCCCTGCTGCAGACTCACCTGCCTCCTTCCCACTGTTTTTCCCCCACCACAGTTCACCCCTCGCCAAATCAGAGGCAGCAGAGCAGATCTTACCTGCTCTGGCCACATCTGCCTTGTTTCAGTGCTCCCTGGTCGCTCTCCATCAGCGCACATGGATTATCAGCAAGGCTGCTGTTTGTCACCCACCTCAGCACTGGCTCAGACCCTGTGCCTGCCAGAGCTTCTCTGAAGGCCAAAACCAAAGGGTCCCATCCCTGAAGGAGATTGCTACAATTCCTTGCCAGCAGAGCTGACCGTGGAATCTCCTCCAGCTCTCCAGGCTCACATTTTCTATTGTAAGCACCCCTAGAGGCAGCTCACATTTAACAGATGTTCAGCTTTGATGCTGCCTTGGTGGGGTCCTGGGCTCACTCTTGGTTTTTTGAGCACTTTCCTGCCTGAACACAAAGGTTTCCAGCTGCTTGCAGCCTCTCAGGGAGCCACACCAGAAGGTGCTAAAAATCCTGGGCCAGACCACCTGCAGCTGCATCTCTGATGTGCTTCTGCTCATCCACCAAATCACTGAGAAAAGCCTGGTCTGTTTGTTTGGTTTTTTTTCTTACAGTTATTTCTTCTTTCCCATAGGATTTTGAAGCATCAGGAGTTTTTTTTTTCTCCACACAAAATGCTTTTCCCCCATCCCTGGGCAGCTCAACACCTAAGAGTAATCCCTTTCCAGAAGTCCTGTGGGTTAAATTATGTGGTGTGTGTTCTGAGTGTCGTTAATAATATTGGATTATTATTGTCCTTAATATGTCCCTATGGAGATTCCCATTCCCTGGGGCTCTCTGCTGAACTCATGTGCTCAAAATTTCCTACTGGAAAAATCAGGACAGAGATTTAAAAAAGGTCTGAGAGAGATATTCCTTCCTCCTTGCCAGCTAGCCAAGAGGAGTTGGCAAGAAAGACCAGTTGTGGCTGCTCCCCAGTGCTCCATTTCATTTGTGTTTCCAGCACGTGGAAGGAGACTTTTGGGGGGCACAGATGTATTTTGAAAGGCTGACCTTACAGCCCATCAAGCAGGCACTGTTCAGAGTTTAAAAAGAAATATCAGGGGCCACCCAGAGTATACAAAAGGGAGGGACTGACTGAGGTCAAGGTGCAGCACAGAGCTTAAGGTGGGGAATAGGAGAAGAAGGAGAAGGAGGAGAAGGAGAAGGAGGAGAAGGAGAAGAAGAAGCAGAAGAAGAAGAAGAAGAAAAAGCTGTCAGAAGAAGAGAATTAATCATCTGTGGGCTTCACATTGCTGTGTTAAATTACATTATTTAAGCTGTTGTCTGAGACCAATCACATCCAAAGGTCCTGTTGCAGGTTTTCCTCACTCATGTCCAGCCTGAGCCCAGCTGTTCATGCGGATACGCCAGAAAACACTGCAGAGCATTTCTGCCCCTTTCTCTGACAAGTTCCCACATTAAAAATAAATCCTAGGGAAAGGATGCACCCTCTGGGCTTGGGAAGGGTGTTTGTATGAAAGCAGCACCTCAACAGCAGAGCATAAAACCAGCTGAATTCTCCTCAGCACTGCCTTGACCACCAGAAATGTGTTAGCACTGTTGCTGGTAATTCCCAGCTGGCACATAAAGAAGCAAGAGCCTTCACATAAGCACACAGCCAGCCCAAATCCTGGCCTCTGTCCATATCACTGACAGCTCAGTGATACCAATTTGCCTTTCTGGAAAGAGGAAACGGGGAAAAAAAAAAGGAAAAAAGCTTCCTCAGGAGCTGACACAAGAACTGCATCACGGCTGGTAGCTGCAGCCATCAGCAGCTGCAGAGCCCATTCCCTTTCTGTTCCTCAAAGGAGCATGCAGACCCAGGGTGGCCAAGAAAGCCAGGACCAAGTTCAGATAAGCCTGTGAGCAAGCAGGTTACCAAATCAGCAAGGCCACCTTGCAGGAGAGCTGTGGCACCCTGCCCAGGAGCAAGGGCCCGTCAGGCTGGGGAAGGGAGTCCTGAGCTAGGAAGAAGAGAGGTCTGGGATAAGGGAAAGCTTCCTCAGAAACACAGAAAAAGGTACTATCAGGAAATATCCAGTCAGCAGTGCAGCATTTAGGCAGTGAAAAGCACAGAAATGGCGCTGCCCAAATAGCCATAAGCTGGGAGTATTGCCATAGCTAATAAAAATTGCAGGTTACACTTGATGAACTCCAAAGGAAACAAACACACTCCCACTGAGAGTGTGGGAGAAGCCTGTCCTGTACCTCACCACAGCCTGTGCAGAGTGGGGCCACATCCCTGAGCTGTGGAAGCCTCAAACTCCCCTTCCAAAAGCACAGAAATCTGTCTGCAGGGCAGGCACCTTGCAGGAAAAGGGACCCTTACTGCGACAGCTCCACCCCACTCACCCCAAATCCCCCCTGAGGGGCAAGCAAGAGGTCTGAAGGGAACTGAGGTGTTCACATAGAGACATTTGTGCTTTTCTTTCACTGGAATGGCAAAGATGACTTTGGCTTCAGCAAGGAGACTCCAGTCCCTGCTTGCTTGCAGAAAGGGGGCGTCCCCAGCAGGGATCAACCACTGCTCCCCACTGGTGCTCAGAGTGACAGCCATTTCTGCAGCTGGCAGCAGGGATGGCCAAGATGGATCATCCAGAGGTTTCCCTGGCGCCTCCTTTCCTCAAAACAAATCTTCTGGGAAGGAAGGAGTGCTGGTGAAAGCCTTGTCCCCCGGAGAGGCGTGGGCAAGGAGCTCTTCCACCCTGCCCTGCTCTTGGCCCATACTGGAAGTGCAAGTGGCTGCCAGCAAAGCTGCAGCCAAAATCATGCCCATGATGGGAAATTCTGAAGGTCACAGATGCAAACAAATATTTGATGTGTTGATAAAATGCAGCCTTGACCAGTGCATGCCCAGCATCGGGAGGACCCCCCTGAGCCACGGCTGAGTGTGAATGCCCTCCAGTAAACCACCCACGCTGTGTTTGAGCCGCCCTGCTGTGTGCACACCTCTTGCTTTGTTAATGTTTACACTTCCCCCAGAAGGCCTGTCTGGGCTCAATGAGCAGCAATCAGCAGCATGAATTCCCAGGAGACAAAGTGTCCCCAAATGCTGCTCTTGTCTCTCTTCTCTAGGTGGAGGAGCCACGGTTCCTCCTGGCCTTGTCTAGGCGGCCTTTCCCTTCTCAGCTCATCTTCCCCTGGGATCATCTGACCCACGTTTCACCCACTCTGGCCACCAGAAATCCACCTGGCCACCTTCTTTCCAGCCCTTCCTCCAAGCCTGACCAGCCACAGCCCAGCTCCTGAAAGAATCTGAAGGGCACTGAGGGGAAAAAGGCATCAGCCCCACTGCGATGAATCTGCAGTGCTGGCGCATGTGTGACTTTGCCCTCAGGATGCAAGAGACTGCTCACAGATACACGAGGGTCCAGAGCAGTCTCAGGGTTGTAGTTGAACCACTGTTGCTGGAAAACATGGATTTTGTCCCTGTAAAGTCGTACAAGATGCCAGGAAACCTGATTGTGACATGCTCAGTAACCCGTAGCCTCAGTCTCTCCTTGTACCCAGCTCCCTGCCTCTCTGCATCTTCGCTTTGCCTCTTCCCTCCCTTATCTCCTTCCCATTCCAGTGGCATTTCTTTCAGCCCAACTGCAAGGACAAGCAGCAGCCTTGGATCCTGATGCAGGAATATCATCACTTTGGGAGTGCTTTTTACCTGCAAAAGGGGGGAAAGTTTTCCTCCCCTCTAAATTTTGTTGTGGGAAGCCCACAATTTGTGTGTCACCGTGTTCTCACATGAGGGAAACCTCCTTCATGACATGAAGAAGAAGAAGAAGAAGAAGAAGAAGAAGAAGAAGAAGAAGAAGAAGAAGAAGAAGAAGAAAGCATTTTCCTGAAGGAAGAGGCTTGGTGGGATGGAGTTTATGTTTTGTTTCCTGACTCTGAAAACTTGGGTGAACCCAAGTGTGGGATGTGCCTCAAGCAACTGCTTGCTCTGCTGGGAGTTTTGTGGAAAGCTAGGAGAGGGAAGTCTTGGAGTTGCTTTTTTTCCCTGTTCTTTGTAAATTTTCATATAGAAAAATAAGCCTGGCCACCCCACAGGTCCTCCAGCCAAATTTCCTGCCCCCTCACAGTGTGGAGACAATGAGACCCAGCAGCTTCCTCCAGCCCAGGTCATCCAACCACAGCACAGACTCAGGGTTCTGCTATCCTGAGGAAAGTCCAGTTTAAAAGGAATTAACAGGATGCTATAGCATTTTTAGAGGATTAGTTCAACTGATATCTGTACCTCAGACAGCTGAAATACCCCTTGCTGCAGCACCTAGACATTTATTCTTGCTAAATCCCCCCAAACCCTCCTCAGCACAGAGCTGCAAGAGCAACAAAATGCCCCTTGGACCATTTTTTTCCCCCTGGCCCTGCCTCATCTTCCCAGCAAACCAGGTTTGCAACAGATTGTGTTTGAATTCTCCAGCTACGTGGCTTTTTCTCTTTCAATGCCTGGCTGCCCAAGCACAGCTGTGGGGCTCAGTAAAGCCCGCTTGATTTTCAGCCTTTGAGGTGGTTTCAGACCTAAACCACCAAAAATTCTGGTGCTAAAAATACACCTTGGTGCTTTCAAGAAATGAAAAAGGTGGCTAGTAGTTGTGTTAATTCACCTGTTGCCTGGCTTTAGCATCCCCATATATCTGCAGGGAGCTATTTGCCATTTTGAAGGGGGTGTTCTCTCGTATCTTTTTTCACTTTTGGTATTAGTTTGCAATCTGTGATGGAGGGGCTATTTAAAAAAGCATCCTGCTCTTCTGCAGCAGTTTCAGGTGATCCAGCTGCTCCAGGCCACGCAGCTGCATGGGTTTCTGGGCAGAGGCCTGTGTATAAGAAATATTTTTATTTAAAGCTTCTCAAAAATGCCAGTGGGCAGCCCAGCACCAGGATTTCCAGGCTGGTAAATGGGTGTGAGCCCAACCTGCCAGCCTCAAGCACTCTGGGGCTGGGTTTGGGGCAAGCCTTTCACTTGTGTACCCTGCCCAGCCCCAAACCATCAGGACTGACTGAGCTGAGAGAAGCAATTCCCGGGTTTCCCTCCATGTAACAACCTGCCAGTGCTGCCTGCTCCAGCCAAGGCTTGATGCACCCAGCTGCAGGGCACGAGGAGGGTGTGAAACCTGGGTTTGTGAGCAGGAGCATCCCAGCCTGCAGATCACCAGCACCTCCCACACCCACCTGGGCACCAGCTCAGCGCCAGCAGCCTCCGCAGGGCTGCTCTTGTCACACGAGTCTTGTCACAGCACTTGGCAGCCCCTGGAAAACAAATTATTCAATCTCAGCTGTTTCTACACATTGAGGCCAAGTTGATCCTGCATCACCACCAGGATCTGTGCCGTGGGAATGCCCTGCAGTTACTGAGCTGATGGAGCACCAAAATTGGACTGGTGCATCAAGGGCACCGGCCTGGCTGCAAACAGTGCTTTGACATTCTTGTGGAGGGATTCGAGCAAAATGAGACAGCAGCTGCAGAAGGGACATTTCCCAGCCCTACTCTGCAATAAACCCCACCAAGAGGTGGGAATCACCCCGACAGGGTGCAGCAGAAATGTGGGTAGTTCCTCTCCTGGAGAGCCCCTGGCACTGTGCAAGGTGGGTCTCAGCCTTTGCCTCTGTGGCCCCACTCTGGTGCTGGGCTTGGGGCTCAGGTGGCCTCCAGAGGCAGCTGAGCTGCAGAAGCTGTCTCTGTGTTTGATCACCCTGGAAAAAACAGCAGCAGATGTCTGTCTGTCTGCTGAGCTGAGGCGGAGATTAACGTGCTCAGGGCCAGGGGAAGGCAGCGAGGGGGACTCTGGCCGCTGGGTTTCCCAGCAACATGCCTTGCATGAACATGTGCACCCTGTCGCAGCAGCAGAGAGCCAAGAACATCCCCTGCTCTCGTTACCCACTGATGGAAACGTGAGAGAAAAGGGGGAGAAACCATTTAGCTCAAGCAAAGTGAAAATTGATATTTTGAGAGACAAATGGTAAAAGCAAGGGCTCCTGCAGTTGTCCCTGTGAGTGAGAGAGGAGGAGGCAGCTGCAGAGGGTTTGGGGTTTGGTTTTTTTTTTTTTTGACGTGAAACCAAGCGGAGGAAGTGTGAATCAAAACCTTGCAGAGCCCAGATTTTGAATCAAAACCTTGCAGAACCCAGATTTTACACGGAATTGCAATACACAAGGTGTGTCTAAGTATTCCCCCAGCTTTCCTGGGACCTCTGACAACAGCTTGCAAGAGCCTTCAGCAGCCAGCTATGCTTGTGGTGACTCTAAGTGACATCCAGGGACCACCATCAGCTCGGGGCTCAGTCAGATCCCTGGCACACCCTTAGGTGTCTCTGGATTGATCAGAATCAGGCACCCCGGGGTCTGGCTTCCCTGTCCTGGCTCTCAGCAGTCCCAATCCTTTGGAGGGACCCTGCCAGCAGGGCTGCTCCCCACCTCCTGCTCGGCTTCGCCTCCGCGTCACCACCCACAAAGGAGGGCCTGTGCAGGAGCTGGGGCTCGTGCCGTGCTGAGAGGAGTCATAAAGCTCCTTTTAAGATGTCCAGCACAAAGCTGAGCCTGTTCAGCTGCAGGTTGGGGGCTGCTGCCTCCCCTCCCTGCCTCTGCCAGGCACTGAGTCACTGCCCTGCTGCAGAGAGGGACAGGGCTGGTGGCAAAGCTGTGCCTCAAAACGCTGCTTCTTCCCAGAGCTGCAAGTGGGAAATGTTATGGAAGAGAGCTGGGGAAAGGGGCAGTGATATGGAAGGGGGGAATCCATGGGGAAGGGGTCATGTGGGATCTTCCCGGGGTTTGTGTTTTCCACCACAAGCGGCTCTCGACGCTCTTTGTGACACAAGGAAGGACGCTGAGGTTTCTACCTGTGTCCTTTCACAAGGCAAGAGAGGGAAAGCTGGAGATATTTTCCAGCTTGCAAGACTCATGGCTCTCGTGGTGCGGGCTTCTTCCTCAAAGACCAGAGCCAGGATTGCCAAAAATCCCTGATGTTGTCTGAAGCAGCACAAGAAACACACAATCTTCTGCCCACAGAGAGAAAAAATGGTTAAAAGGTGCATCTCAGCACTCTTCCAAGTTTTTAAAGCACTTTCTTGGCTCTGTCATTTTTATGACACTCTGAGCTGACAGGAAATCTCTCAGGTCAGGGATTTTACTGGTGCCCAAGGAATTGAGGTGCTGGTTCTTTAGCTCTCTCAAAAAGTAAAGTCTGGTTCCTTGAAGGAAGATGGAGACCTCAGTAGAGATGTGATGCCCATCATGAGCAGACAGGAAGCAGAGCCAGAGATAGACACCGTGACTTCAATCTGCTGTTAAATCATAGAAATACAAAAAATAAATAAAAGGCAGGATAAAGCTGGATAAGGGTCCTGCTCAGGGCCAGCAATTCGAGATGTGTTGGAGAAATGCACTCCTGACTCCTTTACCCTCTCATGCCTACAGTCCTGGTACACACTCCCTTAAAAGCCAGTTAGAAACAGCAGGAAAGTGCAGCAGCCGATTTAAATCGAGGGAAATAAGAGACTTGGAGAGGAAAAAAATAAAAAATAAACTCCTTGAGCAGCTCACCTGTGCCCAGCTGTGCAAACCCAGCAGCTGGGAGCCTTGGGCACTCGCTGCTGCAAGGGCTGAGTCACACTCCTAAGAAAGCCCCAACTGCCTGGTTCCACTGAGTAATTGCCTTTTCAGATCAAAGAATTGAAAGCAGGAGGTGAGGGGGGGAGACGAGCCAAGCAGCTTAGAATCTGCAAGCTGAGAGAAAGTAACTTCAGCACAGCAAAAAGGGAGATGCGTGCCAGGCAGGAGATTCATCCTCTCCATTCATGTTTGTCTTCCTGGTTCTGCTTTTCCTCTCTCTTTCTCTTCCAAGTTATTTAAGATAGGAAAGGCTCTGCCAGCATCACCTCAATGTCCTTCTGAAAATCTAAAGGCAAGGCAAGCCCCAAGGACCAATTTATAAATTGGCATCAGTGCTGCATGAGCTGATGAAGGCTTCCCACCCCATCCAAACCCACACCATTTCTGGGTTCACAGATATCATGGGTGCTCTCTGACAAAGAAATGGGGGTTTGTCTGATGCCATGATCCTGTCAGGACCCAGGCACAGGTCCTGTTCTTCTTACAGGGATCCTCTCACAGGTTTTAGTGTTGAGCTCCCTGGTCACAAGAGGTAGATTGTCGCAGACATCTTTTATGAAAAATCCTTTCCTTAGGATTTTTCCTCCTGAGAAGCTGAGAGGCCTCAGGAATAAAATGTAGACATTGATTATCTGCTGCTGTGGAATGCAACAGGTGCATCTGTCATTGGCCCATGTTGGATGTTTCTAATTAATGGCCAATCACAGTCAGCTGGCTCAGACAGAGTCCGAGCCACAAACCTTTGTTATCATTCTTTTTTTTTCTATTCTTAGCTAGCCTTCTGAGGAAATCCTTTCTTCTATTCTTTTAGTATAGTTTTAATGTTATTTATATCATAAAATAATAAGTCAAGCCTTCTGAAACATGGAGTCAGATCCTCGTCTCTTCCCTCAACCTGAGAACCCTGTGAACACGGTCACAGTAGATAAGCCTTCACACACACCCCTTCTTGTTTTCTTAACTGAAATTAACAGATTTTTAAGTGATTTTTCAGGGAGTCAGGCTGGAATAGGACTCACCACCAAAGCTATTTTAAACCAGGCTTTCCTCTGCTTCCCAGTGGTCAGCAATTCCCTCCTCCCAGGAGGATGCTCTGCCCACGCAGCCCACAATGCACTGGAGCACTGAGGCACAGTGGGGAGGGAGGGAGGGCTGGGAAGCCACTGGGCCATCCAGGACTCCCAGCAGCTCTCGGCTCAGCCCCCAGCTCCCCTCTCTGCTCAGAGCCCTGGGGATGCTGGCCTGGCTGGGAATCTCAAGTCTGCCTGAAGATCCCTCAGCCCTTCCATCACAGCCAGCCAGGAAGGGTCTCCCCTGAAACGCATCTGGTGAATCCAAGCTGGATCCTTTCGGGTGGAACAAAGCTGGATTTGCCATTTATTGAGCTCCTTTGGCAGCAGTGCACAGTGCTGCAGACAGTCAAGAGCAGAGCAAGCAGCTGAGTCCCTCCCTGCCACCCTCAGTGTGCCAGAGGTCCAAATTAACCTCACTGCAGTCCTTCCCCCTCTGCAGCTTCTGGAAGTCACTGCATCCTGCTCCCTGAGCCCTGGCACCCACCTCTCCCAGGCCTCCTCTCAAAGGGCATTTCCTTTCAAGGAAAAGCCCAGGCAAGCCATATCCTCTCCCTTCCCTTAAACACACTCCTGTTTTAACTTCATCACCTTGCTGGGGCTGGCTGTGCTCCACAGAAAATCCATGTGGGTATTCCCACATGGGCTTCCTGATATCCCTCTGGGCAATGCTTCACCCAACAGGAGGTGTGTGAGGTTTTCTGGGGTGGTTTGTGCCACTTAGAGCCAGACACTTGGTAGGACAGAGAGAAAAAGAGAGAGAGGGGCAGAGGGGGTTTCTCAGTTGGTTCCAGCTTGCTGCAGGTCAGCACTTGGCCATCAAGTTTACATGAAAAACTCCTTGATTTTGGTGGCAATCCTTTCCTTTCCCCAGCCAAAAACTTTCCTAAAGCCCTTTCCCCAGTATAAAGGTCCAAGCAAAAGCAGCTCTGACTTCATGGATGAAGAAACTCGGTCTTCTGCATCTCACTCTCTCAGAGAGTCACAGAAAGTCCCAGAAATTCTGCCCAAGGGAGATAAGAAACTGCCACCCAAAGTGACTGAAACATTCTTCCAGATCCCCCTCCTCTACCTCCATATCAATTGTTTGCCTTCTTCCCACACTTTATCCCCTAACCTTCACTTTTCACACAGTCTCAACCATGCTCACTGGGGATGCTCCGGCTAACCACTCCCATGGGAGTGGGAAACTCCACCTCAAACAGGAGCAGGATCTGAAAAGAAGCCACAAGCCCCCACAGGGGTGCAAGAGTTCAATGTTTTTCAGAGTAGCTGGAAAATGCTTCCTGATGAGTTTCCTTGGCCTACAGACACCTTTCTGCCCATCCCCTAGGACAAGGAAATCCTCCTGGAAATCCTGCTTTTGGGCAATGTGCAGAGCAGGCTGGATCTCTGTCCAGCTCTGATCCACTTGGGAGGCTGAGGCAGCGCTCCACCCACCATGAAGGTGTGCCCCATGCTGCTCTCATTGCTGGCTGGAGATGGGAAGGAAGGACCACCATGTCTGTCTGTCTGTCAGGGATCCTTCCCTTCCCCATCATGCTGACATTGGCAATCATCCTCAGCCCCCTTCCTCCTCCCTTAATTACCTTCATTTTCCTTACCTCCTTCCCTTTATTTTCCCTACCTCCTTCCCTTCATTTTCCCTACCTCCTTCCCTTCATTTTCCTTACCTCCTTCCCTTCATTTTCCCTACCTCCTTCCCTTCATTTTCCCTACCTCCTTCCCTTCATTTTCCCTACCTCCTTCCCTTCATTTCCCTTTCACCCTTAAAGATTTTTCTCACCCCTCTCCCTGCCTTTCCTTCAAGCTCCACATTGCCTCTGTGCCTCATTGCTGGGTGCCAGAGGTGGCTTTTTTTTCTTTGTGGAGGTAATTTTGCCAACCAGCCCTCCCATGTGTTTTGCAAGTGCCTGACAGGCACCAGCAAAGAGTGCAGCGAGTGCCTGCAGTCCTGGCCCAGAGAGGACAGCACAGAAGGATGACAGAATCTATTGAAAGAGCTCATTAAACTCACTTTGGTCACGCTCCAAAGCATGTTGGAAGTCAGGAGAGAGTCCCCCATTGACATGAACGGGGTTTGGATCAGGGTTAATTCCATTAACCAGGCTGTTTGGTAGCTGCTGAGCCCGGCTGAGTCCTGGGGTTATTCCTGTGCATGTAAGCTGTCCCTAATAAAATAAAGAAGACAAACTGGCCACCTGTGTTTAATAATCCGTGCTGACTTATGAATCATCTGTGTTTGTTAAGACCCATCTCGTACACAGACTCATCTTTCTCTCACTAGCACCCTGCTCCCCCTTCCCTATGGAAACCACAGCCAGCTTTCCTGCAGGAGGTGAATTCCTTTCAGAATTTAATCTGCTGCAAGCTACCCCTTTAAATCCAGGCTTTTCCATCCAGTTACTCCAGAGAATATGAGGAATGCCTCTGCTGGTTTTTCACTGAGCCTATTTAGCCTTTTTTGGACAGAAGGAAGCCTCTGAGAGGGAGGGTGCATTTTTCCCTCTTTAAATCACAGAAGGAACACCACAGCTCATTCCTTGTGTCCAGGCTGCTTAACTCTTCCCATATCCTAGCAGTCCTCAGCTGCTGCTCCGGGCTGGAGAGACACTGGAGCCCCTGGCTGTCCCTTTCTTTGCCTCCTGGTCTGAGAGCCTGGCGCACAGCTCAGCCACCCTGGCACACACAGGTGGGGGGGTTCTCCATCCTTTCAGCTCTGGAGCCAAGACACTTGTCCCCAGCTTGATCCTGCCACTCCAGGCACAGCCTGACATGCAGCCCCGCAGCTCCTTGCACAGCAGGGCCCCGGGCAAGAGAGATTCTTCTCTCTCTGAAACAAGCAAAGAGTGTTTTTCCCTTCCCACTCGTTTATGCGCTGCCACAACAGCTGCTCTCCACGGGCTTGCTGTAGAGCCCTCAGGCTCAGCTCGGTTTTCAAGAGCCCTAAATTTGCATCCACACCACATGACCCAGGCTTTAAGCCTGCCCACATGGCTGGCAGAGCTGCTGAGCTGAAGTTTGGCTGCAGGGACCGATTTTGTGATGACCATAGCATTACTAAGAGATTCCCTCACCCTCCTATGGGATGGAGTGCCATGCCAAAATTCTGGGCTGGAGAGCACAGGGAAGGGCAGAGCACCAGCTGTGGGGCTCCCATTTTATGTATACACAGAAGATGTATACATATATTTTTATGAGACATATTTTATATTTGATATAATATATAAGTATATATAAATAAATATAATATTTATATTTTATATGCCATATAAATATTTTTTTTCCTAGTGTTCGAGTAGATGTTAAATTATCCATACAAGCAAAATTAAGGGTGAAATGAAGCAGATCACATCTCTCTGCTGGGGCTTGAAGAGTGACAAAAGCTGGCTACATTCTATAATCATAGATTCTGGGGGGGTTGTACACCATCCTTAAGTTAAAGCATTCCCCAAGATGACTTCAGGTAAGCTTGCTTTTGTAACCGAGATGGTGACTGAGATGCTTGTTTGGTAAAAGCCCTGCTCTTAATAAATAGAAAATCCCACATGACAAAGCATTGGCAACATGAAAATCTGGCAGATGTGCCTGTTTGAAAGGCTGCAAAGTGAAATGGTGGAGCAACAATTTTACAGTGAAAGAAACAATTGATGTCAGATGCTGCAAGCTGTAGGGACTTAAAGAATTCTCACATCTCAGCTGTGCCACATCAGCATCTGCACCTGCACTCCCAGCAGTGGGGAAGACCCAGGGATGGAGCAGCAGTGAGACACGGTCACAAACAGTGTCCCATCCCAGCAAGCAGTGCCAGGACTCAAGGACAGCATCCAAGTGCCAGGGCTGACTGTCCTCCATCAGGAACACAGCATCTGTGCATCAGTCCACCCATCAGCATACACTTCATCTCAGGTTTGCACAAGCAGAACACCCAATTTCTATCTGTGGTTCATGGAGTTTATGGTGTCTCTGTGCAGGAAAACAGGCAAGCCATGGTGCAGGGACACAGAGACAGGCAGCTCCTGATGTAGCACAGAGCCTTCCAGGCGGACAAAAATATTCAACAAATCTGAACCAGAAAAAAGTGAGTTTGCATGGGTCATTAGTGCCTTGCATCACAGGGCTGGGATATTTTCTGATGTGGTTCTCAGGAGTCTTGAAACCACAGCCTGCAGTTCAGGGAAGGAGCGTGGCAAACGACAGGAGGTGGCACAGGATTCACCATATGACAAAACAGCACAGCTGTTCTCGCTTCATTCTGGAGGGCACAGCCTTGGAATACAGTTAGGGGAGGACCAGAGAGATGAACAACCAAATTTCAGCTCCTCCAATGTGCTTCCAGAAGAGCCTAAGAAACTTAAAACAGTAAAAAAATCCAGCAGGAAAAAACACCTTCAAAGTCAGAGATCCCCAGGATGGCAGGACAGTGAAACGTTTCTAAGCCGACCAAACCTCTGCAGTTGTGATGGTTTCTGCAGGTGGCCAGAAGGACAAGAACAGTCTGTTTCCCTTAACAGCTCCACCAGCCCAAGGCCAGGACTCCTCTGAAGGGACACTCAAGTGTGGTGTGCTGAGGGAAGGGGCTTTCCCAGCACTTGCCCTTTCAGGGGGAAAACAGGTGTCCTACAAACACTGAACCAGCGATGGGAGATGCAAGGACCCAAGAGGTTTGTACCTCCCCAGTCCCCACCATTTGTCAAGGATGGGCACCCAGAGGAAATGTGACCTGCAGCATACTCTGGAATCTCCTCTGGAAGAGAAAAACCTGCTAGAGAACAGCAACAGCACTTCCAGCTCTTCTCAGGAGTTTCCACACTTCCTTAGGTTCTAACTAAAGAGAGGCTGGAGACCAATCTTTGGCAAAGATGCGGCTGCAGCTGTGCCGTGTTCCAGCAGGCAGGAATTGCCCTGAGCCCCTCACTGTGCTGCTGTGGCCCTGATTACCCTCTCCTCAAATCATGTGAGGGCTGCAGCCCTCCTTGCAAGCAGGTTTGATTGCCCTGGTGTGGGGTGGCTGTCACCCTGTGGCTGTCACACATGTGCCACTCCCCTGCTGGGTGCCACCACCTCACCCCAGCTGTGACTGGCAGAGCTCTGCTGGGCTTCACTGGGCTACAAACCCAGAGCCAGATGGGCAGCCAGGCTGGAGAAGGGCTGGCCTTGCCTTGTTTAGCAGCACATGCAGACCTGACCTTTCTCCCTCAGGCCAGGCTGTCCCTGCTCACACTCAGGCAAAGAAAGCCAGTTCCTCACCCGGGTCATCCCAAGGTGAACTCACAAGGAAGGTGACAAAAGGGGAGAACTAAAGGAAAAAATACCCTAAAAACTCTTCCTCCCAGTGCCCTGAGACAGGCAAAGCATATGGGCAGAGTGTGGCTGGACTTGCCTAGGCAGGGCCATCAGCTGCTCTGCACTGAGCAGGAAAAGGTGACCAGCCATTTCTGAAAGGGCAGCATCCCTCCTTCCAACCCAGGAGAGCCATTAATGAAACTTCTCCTACACCCAAAAGAATGAGGACTTCCTGAGGAAGTGGGAAAACATGCAAGTGGAGGAGGCAGAGACTTCCCAGCAAAAACACCAGCTGCCTCCTTGCCTCCTCACACAGGCCAGCCCCTTCTGCTGCTGCTGTCCCCTTCTCTAGGTGAAAATAGAATTTTTGACTCTGTGACAGTGTTATACCCCTCTAACCAGGGCAAACAGCTTCCCAACAGGACAATCAGAAAATGGAACAGTGTCAGACTCCACCTGGTGCATCATTCACACATTTTGGCCAATTCTGGGTGTGAGAATTTGGCCAATTCTCCAGTTTAGGGATTGGAGCTTTTTTGCCCTGAGATATGCTGTCACTACCTTCAAAAGCTGACATACAAATAGAGACAGCTGCATATATCTCCAAACCCTTCTCTGAGACCAGTTTTGTGGCTTTTCAGGCAAAATATGCCTGTACCCAAAAGCCTAGAGCAGTTCTTGGGAAGTCCGCCTGATGTCTCTGGCCATGGCCGCAATCTCTTAAGTGGAGTGACACCTAAACCATCCATTTCACTAGGTTCATTTTAGCCTGGATCATTTCCCTGCTTCACTGCTGCCCTCACAAACTGGCGTTGTGGATAAAAAGTGAGGCAAGAAGAAGGAGTTAAGATTGTGTTGCTGCAAAGAGGAACATTTGGCAAATCTTTCCCAAAAGCTTCTTTTGTTTGAGCGGGGAGAGGGGTGGGTATTCCTGAACAGCACCAGGAAAAAGGCTGGAAATTAAATCTTGACCCCAGCAGAGGTGAGCAGTGCATGAACACCCAGGGGTGCTTTCTTTGCTTCCTCATGGGAGCAGCCATCCTGCTTGGGATGCCTGACATGCTCCAGGCTGCTGCAAGGGTGGCATTAGCAGCCCCCACACCAAAGGCTGCAGTGGAGATGTGCCCTGAAGGTGCATGTTACACCTCCCACAGTGATTGCAGCAGTTTAGAGATGAAGAAATTAGGGTAATGATTCTCATCGTGCCTGGCTTGTCCCCTCATCCCTCCCCCTTCTTTCATCCCTGAGTGGGATGAAGACACCATGACAGTTTGGAAACTATCAGACACTTTTTTGGTGCAATGGAACAAAGCAAATCTGGGTTTTGTGAGGATGGTGAAGGATCCATCAGGAGGGAAGAGGGTTTTAAACTGGAGCAGATCCCTGATCCAATCCACCCTACAGCCATTGAAGGGGCAAGGCTGGGCAGAAAATCACATGGGTGACAACTCTCATGCTGTGATCCAAAGTAATGCTGAGTTATCCACACACACATGGAAGGCAGGGTGGTATCCAGGCAGGAACTGAAGCAAGGTCCCCACAAAGTTAAGGCTGCTGAGCCTCAAATCAGAGCCCCACCACCTTCCTCTGCTCCACGTGGCAGCAGAAAGCTGCCTGTAGCACTGGGAATGTTGCTGATGCCAGAGGGGCCGTGGCTCTGCAGGAATGCTGGCAAGGGCTGCCTGCCCACCCTGTCCTGGCCCTGGGCAGCTGGGCTGCCACAGCCCCGCGGTGAGGCTCAGAGAAAGAAGCTGTAAATCTGTAACCACGGGGGCTGGCTGCCTCGGGAAAGCACCAGGAGATGGGAGATTAGACACGCCATTAGCAGGAGCCCTGTTCTTTGCAGCTCCTACAAACCCTGGTACTTCAAGCCTAAAGCAGCTCCTGGTTTGCAGGCAGGTGATAAGCTCAGTGCTCCATAAATCCCCAAAGGAACATGGCTGAGACTCTGCCCCTTGGCATCATTACACAGCAGAAGGAATCATTGCTGCTCCCTCTGCTTTTTCATCCCTCAGTCCCAGCAAGGATCCTTCCTGCACAGCTCCTGTGAACGGGATGCACAGAAAATTAATTCTTCAAATGTCTGCTGCCTTCTCCCTGTGCAAATACCAGGCTGCTGATTGACCAGGGAAGGATACAAATATTTACAGACAAGGTGAGGGTGGGAGCTCTGCCATGCATTGTGCTTGTGGCTGCAGCTGGGCAGAGCTGCCAGGGTACCTGTGGCCTGTGCCTGCTGCACACACAGACCTGGCACGCCCCAAATTCAGCAGCAAATGTTCTTTTCTTGGGCTGATTTCAGAGAATTTGGTTTAAAGCTGATCTGAATACAGCTGAAGTGGGAAAACAATCCCACTAACGTGCCAAACAATGAGAGGCCCTAGTGATACACGAGGTTCTCCAGCACAGGGACCTCACCACAGCACCCCACATCAGGCACTGGGGCCTCAAGGAACCTGCTGCCCAGCAGGAAAAGCTGGCACCGTTGCAAGAAAGATGAGCAGCCACAGGAATCCCACCACCACCTCCCAACAAATGCCCCAAAAGACCCTCCTTTAGTTCAGTCTTTTTCTTGTCCAGGTAGCCCTGCAGTTTGAGTATTCCCCTGTCCTCACACAGATCAGCTGGGACAAACTGGATCCAAGTGAGGAGGAGGAGGAGGCAGATTCTGGATTGGCTGGGAGTTGGAACCATGACTGTAAGGATGGTACCTGGTGTGGCCTCAGCCCATGCCAAGGAGCTTCATTCTGCAGGTATCCAAGATTTGGGAGACAGCCTGGGTCAGACAGCACTCCCAGCAGCAGCAGGAGATAATTTAATGGCACACAGACTTGGCCAGACCTGACCACAAAATACCTTTAACTTCTTTACAGCAGTGTAGCCCCCTGCATGGTCCTTTCCCCATTAGGAGACCTAAGTACAAGCACCCAGGGGTGGCTGGAATCTCTCTCATTGCAGTTTTTGCAGGGTCATTTATGGATTCCTCTTTGATCTGGCCTTTGCAGCCATCCAAGGCCGTTTTCCTGGGGTTTCTCCTTTTCCTGAGGCTGGAAAGCAAATTGCACTTGCCAGGGAAGCACAGCCTGCCTTTGATGCTTAACAGGGAGAAATTCACTCAGCATTGCCTCAGTGGAAGAGCATATTGCTCCCAAATTTACAGCAGGACCCTAGTATGGAAACACACACATTAAACACACAGAAACCTGCTATGCTGTCCTTGCCACAGCTCATCACCCTCCACTTTCTGCTGCTCATTCCCCAGCCTAGTGCTACACTACAAGAAGCGCCTGACTGAAACATGCCAGGTTGTTTTTCCAGTCCCTGTCCTTAGTGGCTCCAGGAAATCAGCTGTGATATTGCTTTCATGGATCAGATCTCTGGGCTCCATCCTTCACCACAACAACACCCATATGAGAGGAACACATCCAGGTGGCACAGGAGGCCTGATGGAGTGGCCAGGCAGGGATACAAGGAAAGGTGGAGCCCAAAGGGAGGTTCAGGGCAGAGCAAAGGTCTTCTTTACCCTCTCCTTCCACCAGGCAAACAGCTTGTCCTCCATCTGGGAACTGGATGGCTGGCACAGGGACACTCCTCATCAGCAAACACGGCAGGCACGGATGTGGAGGGATACACCTCTCTGGGCCTGCATGAGAACACTGAAGACACATTATTCCTGCAGCCAGGGCATCCTTGATGTATCCCAGCATTGTGGGTGACACTGTCTCTCCCCTCCATTTTTGCCCCTTTCAATCTGTATTCGTACACTGCAGCATTACAGCTCTTCCCTTTAAGCATTCCTACAATTCCAGGCCAGGGGGACAGACCCATTTTTTCGGATCCAGCAAAGAGCCCCAAAGGTTCAGAGGACTCAGGGAGATCTGCTCCTGGGCTGATCACTGGGACTGGGACTCCTGTACACGAGGTGTCACACAAACACTACCAAAGGTCTTGCCTTGAGCAGCTTTGCAGCTTTGCAGCATTGCTGAGAAACAGCCTTCTGTAAAGCCAGTGCACCCATGATGTATCCATGCTCTGCAGGGCATCCTGACACGATACGGACAGAAAATGCCTCTTCCATAGAGCTCAGCAGGATCTGACCTGCTCCCAAACCCACTGTGCAGCCCAGGGGGTTGATTGACCCACTGACCAATTTCCCATGGCATGCCTTGGGCAAAGCAGCTCCAACAGGTGTCCATCCAACACAGCATCTTCCTCCCCTCTTTGGGAGAGCAAGGGAAACCATCTCTGAGCACTGCAGAGTCATGGGACTGTGATGCTGGAGAGTGCTGGAGCTGGGGGGCACTGCTACACCTCTGGTGAAATTAGTGAGGAATCAGCACTCCCCCATGCTGGACCTCCCTTTGCAACCCCCTGGGGGACAGACACCTCCCCACCTCTCCCCTGCCTGCCTTGTCAGGCCTTTGCAGAGCTGCAGGACAGCCACTTAAACAAGGATTGTGTAACTCCAGCCCAGAGCTCAGTCACTCACCCAGAAAACAAGTCTCCTTCCAGGGCTGCCTTATCTCGTGGCTTTGGTAGGCACAGGATATGCACACATTGGCATAGAGGGGCAGGCAGAGGACAGGAGGTGCACCCAGAGCTCCCATTTCCTTCTCTCTGTTGTGCTTTTAAAAGAAATGGTCCCTTTTTATACCTCCAGCAGTGTCCCCAGAAGCGCTCTACCTGTCCAACCCACAGAAGACCCCAGCTCCATTGCTCCAGGAGCAGGGAATGGGTCTGGGGCTGTCTGCTGAGCCTGCTCCCCAGGCCACTCTCGCAGGCCCCTTCTTATCTGCACCACCCACTCTGGAGCGAGTTACTGAGCAGCAAGCAGGAATATTCAACAGCACAATGCCAACACACGATAACACCATTCCTACATCCTTCCTGCTGGGGCTGAAGTCGGGGCAGGAAAGAGGGCAGGAAGCTGTCACCACTTCCATCTTTCCCCAGGGCAATCCATCTCTCACCAGCCATCAGGCAGCAGTGTCCTCCTGATGTCCTTGCTCCTTTTTTAGCTGCTCAGAAACCAAACAGAGCCAGGTGGTTTATTTACAGAGGTTTCTCCACTAGGACACAGGGATGCCTGTCTCCCACAAGAACTCCCTGTTTCCCTGCTTGTTGTGTGCACCAAGGAAGCTCTGGCACTTTAAGCCTTGTGTCCTCGCACACCACATGGCTTTTATGATTAACCAGTTTCTATAGACCAAATTATCCTGCCTGAGGAAAGCTTTTCAGCCAAGTGTCGTGTTTCTCCCTCCAGAGCACATCCTTCAGCTTGCCACTTCACTGAAGCACACAAATACCATGTGCACAGTCCCAAGGAGAGCAAATAAATCTTTCATTTTCCCCTCTTCTACTCGAGTGAAGGCTGAGCCATGCACAGCACCCAGGTGCCACATTACATTTTGCACGTGGCTTTTTGCAGCCCAAAGAATTTTCTAAGTCATCCTCTCCAGTGCCCCTTGAAATGTCTGACATAAAGAGATGGTGTGTGTGTGTAAGAGATGGACAGACACACAACCACCCAGCACTGGTTCCATTAGCATTGCCTCCTGCCCTTCTGCTGCAGAACACCAAGCTCTTGGTGTCCTTTTTACCACAAAGGAGGAAGATGCTGTCACAAGGTCTAATGCAAGAGATTTGTTCACCCCCAAGCAAGTTCTTTAGCCTCTTCCTTTAACAAAAGGATGTCCTGGTCCTCTAGAAAGATTAAAATAACAGGCTCCATGCAACACAGTTTCCAGAATGGTTGTCATTGACAACCAAATTGAAGATGAGCAAGACCATCTCTGTTTTCATTTATTGCCTTTTATTCCTCCTTTTCACACACCTAAGGAATGGGCAGGGGGTTTCTTTTTCACATGGTCTTGTTGACATCAGTGAGTAATTTCTGTGTCACCTTGCACATTTTACAGGCCAAAGGACTGGAAACACTGGGAATCAGGTGGCCCTAAAGAAACCCAGCCAGGCCCTACACCAATGAGCCAAACAGTGCCAGTTCAGCCCCAGAATTAAGGGTTAAGCAGGCATTCTGCAGCAGATGGATGTGAAGCTTAAAAAGCCCAGTCTCCCATCAGGGAAGAGGAACCCCATCCCAGCAAGGTGAAGACACCTAAAACATACAGGATTCCCAGCTATTGATGGGAAAATAAGGCAGCACAGAGGGTGGGACTTGACTTGTGCAAATATACCTAGGGAGGGCTGGTGGTGGAAAGGAGGAGGTGGCACTTTGTGGTCAGTCATAAAAGGAAGACATGGATCAGGTGGCCTTGTGGTGGCTCCAGACAGACGTCACAAGCTGCCTTATTCAGGGCTGGGCAAACACAGCCAGGGAGCCCTGCTGGTGTCAATCAGTCTTGCCTTGACTCGAGTCAACACAGCCATGCCAGGTGACGTCAAAAGACTCTCTGCCATCGGGAGAAGAAGCAGAGCAAGAGGGTCCTTTGAACATTCTGCACCACATCAAAGCTGGGCTGTGGCAAGGCTGGGAAGGGCTGCAAGGGAAATCCTGGAGCAGCTTCAGGAAGGATATGGGAGTTCTGGGGTTTTGACACCATTCCCATCACACCTGGCTGCCAAAGGTACCTTAAATTCACCCACAGTGTGTCCCTATGAGCAATTCCAAGAGGGGTCCCCAGAGACCTTGCTGCTGATTTTTAACACATCGTGTTGAAAGCAGTGACTGGTGTACAAAGAGAAGCTGATGAGCACAGCTCCCTTTCCAGACAGAACACCACAGTCTACTTGCAGGAATATCCTCTGGAGCCTTGAAACGAGTCCAGTTTCATGAGCATCAGCTCAAAAACTTGCCCCAGAAAACAATGCCAAGCAAAGGCTAAAGCTCACCAAGTCAGACATGGCCTTCTCTTTTTCTGTTCCAAACACAGCTTGGGGTTGCAATGGTGTGGACAGCAGCGGGACAAAACCAGACCTGAACTAAACAACTGACAAACCTGTCTCAGGAAGAAAGGAAATTCCTGATCCAGTGGTGATCAATAATCACTGGTGTACATCAGTTGTAACCTGCTTATCTGGCCTCTGAAGCTGTCCATAGGCAAGAATAACAATCCTGGTGATAGGTGAGGTACTCATGTGTTGGCAGCATCCAGGCAGCTCAGCATTTACACAAATTCATGATGTTAATTAACAGTGATGGCTTGACAAAGTTAGTTAACCCACCACAGGCTTGTCTGGTCTCAGCTCCTGAGGCAACTGGATCCTCACACAGACCCTGCAGTGGAAAGGTGGCACCAACATGTCCTGAAAGATCTGCCTGGAGTCTCACCTCTTACCCATCTCATAAGGACAGGGCAGCTCTAAACATCTGGGTATTGGCAGGGACAGATGGCCAGCTGCTCGATCTGCACACGTGGCCCAAACTGGTGTTCCCAGCAGCCAGGATATGTTAAGGATTCCAGGTAGAGAGCACAGAGCCAGCACAGCACAGAGGCCTGCAGCTCCAAGAGGTCTGAGGCAAGAAAAGGCAGAGAGGGAAGGCAGAGGGAAACAGGAATGAGAGGAGCTGCAGAGTTAAATGGAAAGGCATACACTGAAAGTTTGCAAAGTATCTAACTTCCAAGTGAAAATCCCTCCTGCTTCTCACATTAATCAGGGCACTTAAAACTAGTCCTAACCAGCTGCTCCCACTTCCTTTGTCCAGTTCTTCTTAAACGCACAAGCAGCCCACTAAGAAACAGAGCAAATATGTGCAAAGATTTGCAGACAAAAACAGAGACCTTTGGAAAACACTCCGTAGAAGCAAGCACCCCTCTCCCAGCACAGAGGCAGCTGTGCTTTACAGTAGGACAGTTTCCAATGTTTTCTTTCTCTGTGCAGACGAGGGATTTCCTGTCCTCCATGGCAACCACTTTGCATTTACTGAAGGAGGCTGTGCCAATAATCTCCAGAGCAGAATGAAAATTTTTAAAGTGCCACTGCCTGTTAGCTCCTGGATTGAACTTGCTGATGTTTTCCACACCCATGGTTCCAGTCCATTCTTCTACCCTCCTTTAAAAGTGTTGCCAGCGGGGGCAAATCTCCAGTGCTGCATTGCCCATGCAGAGGGAGTTTCTCAAGCACTGGTGACACAAGGCTTTCTGAAGAAGTCACCAACCACCAGCACCTCCCAGCAAGAGCTGTCTGTGCACCTTCCAAAGGACAGGAGTTTTGCTTTTTCCAGCAGGCACAGCTCCCCGTTTGAAGACAGTCCCTGTCATGAAGACAGCCCTGGACTTTGAGGGCCCAGGTTTTCCTGTTCCAGGTTTAGAAGTAATCTTGCCACTCTTTCCTGGAAGGGAAGCACTCACTGGACCAGTGCTGGTCCAACAGTTCCAAAACAGAGCCGAGCCAAACTAAGCCTCCCCAGCAAGGTGTCCCTCTCCACCCCCTCTGAGCTGCCCTTGCTTAGGTCTGCGTGCTTCTCAGCTCCAGGGACGCAGATTCAGTGCAGTGACTTGGCAAGAAGCCTTTGTTTTGTTTTGGCCCATCTCACACCATTTTAGCGAGTTACATCAGCTTGGCCTGAGGCCACACGAACATCAGGACCGGCCCAAGGCATGCAATAAGAACAAAATAGGAGGGGAAGTGAGGCCATCCCCTTTCAGTGACAGTGAGCTCATGATGAAACTACATCCATTGCTGTCTCAAGCTTTACTGTACTAGAACATCTCTCATTAACCTCTTACACTTAGAGAGGTTTTGTTTAGCAAGGCCTTCAAGCAGGAGCAGTTCAAGAAAGAGCTGGAAGCTCCTGACTAAATGGTACTAAACCTGAGGTACATTTTTGGGCTGAGTCACAGGTGCAATCTAAACTCCCTTTCCTGTTTCATAGTCAGCTCTCTTCTTTCTACTTTTTTCTTTTAAAAATCCCTTGGCAAGGGAGCAGAACAAACTTGATCCTAACTAAACCAGACATAATAAAGCAGGACATTGTTTTCAAAGCAGGCAGTAGACTAGCATTAAACAGGAACCCTAAAGTTCTTTTTCACTCCTGTTTTATGTCAGTGAGTCAGACTCTCAGGGGGCTTTTCCTCAAACAAAACAGTAAAGTTTTTGGGTAACAGCAAAGCAACATTAAACACAAGGAACAAAAAGGGAATGAGAATCCCTGAACTGATAGGGAAGACTTCTACAGTCTTACCTAAGAGAGGTTAAGGTGCTGCAAGCAGTGAGTGCACACAGTCCACTGCTCTCTAGTTTTGAATGCTGACAAGAAGCCAAAGCACCAGCACAGGAGCTCTCACAACCCATTTCTACCTGCCCTGGACCCCAGCAGCCTCTCTTGCAGAAAGTGACCTTGCCATCCTACTGCCAAGTAAAACAGACCCACAGAAGAGAGCACTAAAAGTCACTCAAACTGACTGAAATGCTTCACTGCATTGGAGTGGAGGCAGAACAGTGACATTGGCAGCTGCCACATCTGCACAGAAGAGCAGCAAACCACAGCCAAGGGACAGCCAAGCTCAAAACCACCAGCACTCATTTGACTGCTTCCAAGAGCAGCTGATCAAGACAGCAGGAGCCCAGGAGTGGAATTTCAGAATCAAGTTAATTTCCTGGATCTGACAAAAACTCCCCATGGAACAACAGACAAGTCCCCTTTTCTACACACCACCTGAATTCCCTGTCCTGTAAAACAGGCACCGTTCCTGCTGCTCTGTTTAAGTCATGAAGCACTCCTAGCAGGGATTATTTTTAGCATGACAACCCAGCTGAGCTGGACTCTGATCTCAGCTGGGCCTTTTCATTGGCTTTGTAATATTAAAAGTAAACAAAAAGCAAAGCTGAGCCCACACCAGAGCTCAGCCACAGGGCAGCATTTTGATAGCAGATGAAACACAACTTTTGGTAAACAGTGAGCTGCAGATAGCCAACAATCTGAGGGATTACGTGGATCACCAGTGGCTGCACTCATTCACTGGTGAGCGGTGATCCGCCAATGGACCAAAACTTCAAACCCATTCCAGATATCCCACTCTCAGCAAGCAGTGACGCAGGTGTTTGGGAGGACAGACTGAAATCACTCTTGACTGTGCTCTCAACCATAGCAGCAAGGGCTGCAAGAGCAGGGAAGAACTGAAAACTCCATCTAAGAGCAGGAACTCTGCAGAGCTCTCTGCTTCACAGCACAAACAAGCAGCTTCTGCCAGCCTGTTGAAAGGGATGGCAAGTCAGAAACTTAGTACCTGCTGAGAAAACCTTCCCCAGTCCATGTTTTGAGAAATTCACATTTGCTATCAGAAGTGTAGCACAAGGGTCTCAGGTCAGAGCTCCTTTACAGAGTGTGCAATCCAGAAGAAAGAGGATGGAATGGAAAAAAAGCAGAATAAATTGGGATAAAGAGCACAAAGAGAACATGCCCACGGCTCTTCCAGGCTTTATGTATCCCAAAGGCACACAGCATGTTCTGGTTTTCTTACCAGCCTCAGCATCAGTGATGTGTCTTCCTAGAATCATGACTAGTTGCACACGTCAGGGCAAACCAGTTCCTTCCTGAAGTACATTTGATCCTTAATCATTCCCTTTCTTTGGGTACAAACCCATTTTATTGCAGCACCTGCAATCACAGCCTTGTGCAAGAGGACACATTTTTGAGCCTCTCTTATGGGACCAGCTTGGCTCTCATCTGCAGTTTTTCTACAGCTGAATGTTTAACACACCTTAGTAAATTTGACCAAACAGTAGATTTTCCTCTGCCCTCATTCAAATAGGTGGTGAAGACATCTGCAGCATGTGGCTTTTCACAGCAGTTACCATCACAGTGATAAGGCCTGTGCCTGTTCTCAAAAGCCAATTTTTTACTCATAAACTAGAGGAACAAGATTGCAAAGTTAAAGTTAACCTGCTTTATAGATGGGATCAGTAAATATACATTAGTTAATCCTTGTTTGGGACATTTATGGGACTCTGCTCTCATCCATCCCAACCAGCCTTTTAAATTAAGTCTCAGCAATATTTCTAAAAAACTTATTTTCATATTGATGATGACCTGCCTTATCACACTGATTTGTCCAAGCTGACCTTCATTCTGCTAAGGCTTTATTCAAGGCTCTGCTATAAGAAAAGGCAGATGCAGTGATATTACATGTCTTAAAGGAATATTTCTGTCCTTCCTTATAAGCAGGCTGCCTACATACACAGCTAATTTCTGTTACGTATCAACATCTGTCCAGCTACCAGATAAGAAACTGGGGGGGGGGGGGGGGGATGCAGGAGCCTTTTCAGGACTTCACCTCAACTCAGCCTGAGGGGAAAGGCGGGAGCAGGTAAGCAGTGGCTGTTGCAGCCTGCCACCCACTGGCCTCCAGAGGTGTGAGCTGCGCTGGGGCTTATTTTCCAAGTCACGGCGCTGAAGCTGACTGCGATGCACTCTGCTGGCAGCAGCTGACCCGCAGCAGCTTCATCCAGAGCAACAGTGGCAGAGACTGCTGTACAGCTTTCTTGCAGTTATTGTAAATTAACTGCAACTACAATAATTGCAACGTCAGTATAAAACCGTATTTACAGCCAGTTGAAGTGTTTAACATACTTTTAATCTGTTCACGTTAATATCTTGGATTAAGGTATGTCAAGAACTTAGAGTGCCAACACAAGAACAAACATCTTGTGGAAAAGCTCCAAAAGGGTATTTGAAACAGAAAAAGGGCCTATCACTTAGCTTCCAACACTGCATGAAACCCACCATAGGGGTTTCTGGGCCACTTGTGGGGTTGGGACATGAAGTGTTGCTTACCATGGCAAAAACAGCTGCACCCTTTCTCTGGAGAAAATGAGAAGAGCCTTTGAGCTAGGTCGAACTATTTTAGGATAAATAACATGCTTTTTTAGGAAATACCATTTGCCAGCATGAACCAGCGAGTTTGGGACCACTCATGGCCCCAGGGCAAGTGCTAGGAGCTCATCTGACATAGGAAGCATCACTGTCACCTATCAGCTACATAGAGGCCACATATGCACCATGTGCTTATGGCAAACAGCCCCAGGGTGAAACTATTCCTGCCAAACAAAGGAAAAAGGAGCTCACACATTCTTCAGCTACTCTGCTGCAGGATGGTGTAGCTGGCACAATCTGCTCAGTTTTCATGGAGTATCAAGAAGAAAAAGCAGTAGGTCACAGGAAAATAAACCCTTAGAAACTGCCACAGAGCTGCCCATTCTGAGAGCTTCTCTGGTTGAAGCTGCTTCAGGCAGTCTGCCCAGAGCACAGCCACAGAGCCCACTTTGAGCATGATTAGGAGTTTAGTCACATGAAATTAGGCAAGGCTGAGACACTCCTCTCACCCAAAAGCTGCCTTTAGGAGGGTCTGACTCACTGACCTATATCCACGGATGCCAGCTGATAATAAACTGTCCAGTGATGGCCCTGGGGCTTATGGGCTGAGCCACCTCAGCTGTGGCACTGTGAGCCCAGCTCTTTCAAGAGCTTTATACCTTACAGAAGCCCTGAAGATTTAAACAGCCTCTTGCTGCTAGTAGAAGGTATAAAATTACTTTACAATGCTGTACATGCAGCACAGGGGAAGTAAAAGTTGCAGCCAGCCACTCAAACAGCAATGTCACTTGAAGTCCACACATTTCATTTCAACACCCATTCCAAGAACAATCCTCTTGAGTCAAATATTTCTCTCTAGTGCTCTGAAGAGCTCCAGGTGATGAGTAATTCGTGATAGTTCTGTGTCTGAAGCCTCTTTGTCACTTTACATCCCACACAAATTCTTGCCATAACAGCTTGTTGTGTCAGACATCTTTATTTGCTGTGTTGCCCAAGTGTACAAATAGTGAATGTAGTTATAGAAATTCAAAATATATTGTAGTAGAAATCTGTCTGGGAAGTGGAATGCTAAGATATTCACTTTATAAAATTATTACCCTTAAGTCACTCTCATTTGGCAAGTTTTAAATACATCAGGGCCATGAAGAGACTATGATCCTGCAAAAAAGGAGTTCTCAGTAAACTTTTTCTGCTAGATGAAGTCAGTCAACAGCAAATTAATTTCTTACATTTGACTCATTTTGAGTTATCAGCCAACAGGATGTTAGCTACATCCAGACAATTCATACACAATTCAGCTCCCATTTATACCAATAAAGTCAATGTATCACTATCAACATACCTAAGTATTAGTGAAACAATCTCAGTGACATTATTATTTTAAGCTAATGAAGTCAAGCCAATAAGTTGCCCCTGGCTATTGAGTGCAATTGATGCTTTTGTCACATTTTCAGAGTAGGACTCCTCAGTTCTTGAACAACTCAATACAGCTCTGCAGGAGAGACACATTGTTCTGCAAAGAAAGAGAATTAGTTTCAGATGAGGATGACTGAAAATTCAAATCCTGCCTTTCACAATGAAGTAGCTTCCCAAATAGTGGGTCTGTCACAGGATTTTGTGCAAAGACAAGCATTCAAGCAGTAAAGAACCAAAACCAGATCACACATTCTGCAGTCTGCCTCCTCCTGCAGGCCATTAATCAGTTTGTGCTAAGGAGAGGGGCAAGAGTCAACAGGAAGCTTTTAAAGTGGGCCAAACTGAGCAGTGTTGTCAAGGCTTTGTGTCACATTCCGGTTCAGCATGGATGTGCCTGTGCTAAAGTCCAGTACTCTCAGGGAGCGGGACATTAGACTTTCCTTCTTCAAAGGAAGCTGAGGATGCACAGTTACTGCTTTGTTCTCTACACTAACAGACCCTTCAAGCCTGCCCAGCAAAGCTTGGCAGAGGCTGCTATAAAGCCAGCATGCCCTCCACTGACAAGCCAAGTGACAAGGATTGACAGCCTGATCACAAGCTGCAGGATGTGCTCCTGTGCCAGCACTCAGGAGCACTGGAAGCAGCAGCTGCCTCCAGACACAGCAGGGGTCAAACCCCACAGATGAGGCTGCCTGATGGGAAGTCAGATGACCCAGCAAATCCTCCCAGTTACACACTACTCATTTCTCTCAACCCATGCCTGTTAAGTTCCAAAGAGAACACACCTTTGCATGTTTTATTTCCAGTTCTGCCATTTCAATTAAGTTTTTACGGAATGCTGCTATTCTCTTCTGTTTGAAGCTCATCAGCTCTGTAGAGAAGGAAATAAACAAAGGTAAGAGATAGACAAAGTGTGACAAGCAATGCCCCTCATGTTTCAGGAGTTCTGTTGTGCAGCTCAGATTACACTATATGATCAAAAAAAGGTTCAAGAGTTAGTCATGCTGTTTTTAGACAGAGATGCAGTCATCACATGATACACAGACAGCTTAAGACAGAAAAGCTTTGTAGGAAGACAGCTGGAACAAAGCAGAAATAAGCCACACAAGCTCTGTGAGAACCTGGATCATTTAAAAGCCAGATACACAAAAGGAGCACCATGTATATACCATGAAAGCATATTGTAAATATATATAAAAATATACACACATATACTCATCTACTGAGAACCAGGTGTTTGAAACTCTGTATAAGGCACTCAGCTGTATTGGGAGGGAGCAAAAGCCTGTTTGCACAGCTTTGACTGAGATAATTAGTTACCCTCTAGTAGTTACATTCACATGAAGGCTGAGTTCAGTCCAAAAAGCAAATACTAGGGGTTTATAAGGTTGGTGTAGTACTGACACTGCTCTGCTACAGAAAATTGCTTTAAAAATGTTTAGCTGCATTAGTTTTACAGCATCTATCTCTATTGTCCTTGAGATGTTCAGACTGTTTGTTCAGGAGCCTTCAGTAGCTGAAGGTCAGATGGAGACCTCAACTGCATTAAGCTCTCCTTTAAGCATAAGTACAGCAAAGCTTGTTTTACCTTGCTTAGCAGATTCTGAAATCTTTTCAAACTTCTGACAGCAATCCTGTTGATGTGCCTCAGCCAGCCTGACGTCCTTGCTCTTTAGTCTGGCTTTGTCTAGAGCTTTGTTCGAGTTCTCATAGTCAACAAGAGCCCTGGTTCGCCTGTACAGAAGATCCTGAAGAGATAGAAATAGCACACCAGAGCGTTAGCAGGACTACTTCCCAAACTGAGGTTACAACCACCTTAGCAGCAGGAGGTTTCACTTCTTTCAGCACCAGATTCTGCTTTTTCAAACAAGCTATTAGAGCCTGCTCTTGGCAGCCTTTCACAGTGCAGCACTACATTTTCAGGACAGCCAGTTATGCCTTAGTGAAGGAAGTCTAAGGGCTACTACAGGAATAATTTCTTCCCTTAAAGTAGTTTCTCCTGCTGTAAGGTGGATGTCTCCACTAAGAGCAAAAAGCACTTTCTGAATTCCCTCAGTCTACTTCCAGCAGCCATTTAATTTGGAGATTTGACAGTTTGAAGCACTGCACTAACCTAGACAGGAGTAGTACAGGTCTCTGAGCCAATCCTTTCCTAATGCAGCAGGAGTACAGTTGTGATGTCTAAATAACAGTACATCCCACTGAGGGAGGCTGCAGTGGGTGTTCTGGGGTACCTGACATTACAGGTAAGACACTAGATGAAGAGGCCCAGTAGGTTGTACCTAGACACCTTTTTGCAGCATAGTCATCCCCTGTCAAATCAAGTTTTTATTAGAAAAAGAGTTGCCAGCAACGCTTTTGCAGTCACATCAATCTACCAAAGCCCTCTTGGAAGCTCAGACTCCAAGAGTCTTCACAAGTTACCACATATTTGTGCTAAAGTACCCTAAAAATCCTGAAATCAATCCCAACTACTAATTAGTCATCATTGATTTTATTGGCAAGTCCATGACTACTCAGACAGGGAACAGGAAAGAAACTGCTGCAGACTTAAATTCAGTTTGCTCTAACTTACAGAAATTTAAAGAGTTCTTCCACTTTACATGCCAAAGAAAAATTGGTCCAAGTCTTCTGTAAGTGGCTGGGCTCCAGCTAGCTAATATATAGCTTCTATATTCTGCTGTGGTTTAAGAGTCTCAGGTTTCTTAGGCAAAACAAGGGTCCACTTTCCTGTCTTCTTAAAGCACAAAGAATACCATGAGTGAGTTGTGTTGCCCATAACAAAACTAAGCTTCAAAAAGAAAACTCTTCTCACCTTAGCAGCTTCTATATTGAGCATGTAGTATCTCAACAGTTCAGAGAGCTTTAAGTCTTCATCAGATGAAACTCTACTCTCTACCTTCTGCAGAAGGGGAAAAAAAATAAAAATCAGTTGGTGTGTAACAGAACAGACACATGCAGAGTCAGAGATTCTTCTCCCCCACACCTGCCCCCAGCAAAGCTTCTTACCCTGAGTTTCTCAAAGAGCTCTGCGACTTTCAACAAGTACCTAGTGAGGGGAAAAAAAAAGCATAAATAAGTTTGGATACTTGTTAGTCTGATAAATGCCAGGAACAATTGGCAGGAAACCAGAAAGCTGAAGGCTGGAGTTTACTCCTGTATACAGATCCAAACAAGGGCTTGAAAAAAACTCATTTAGGCAAAGACCTGGAGAAAAGATTCAATGTTCTGGAGTCCAGCCTACCAGAACAGTACAGCTGAGCAGCTCAACACCATTTAATGTAACAATGCTGATCTCCAGAGCATAAAGGTCTTGCTGAGAATTTCCCTGCTGCTATCCAAGAGGGATGAGCTGACTTGTTTATTCAGCTTTACACTCTATTTTAACAAGGTCTTGGTAAATTGATAGCAAAGTCAAAAGGTGGAAGAAGTCACCTCAAAAAAGGCAATGGAGTTCCCCTTAAAAAATCCCCTACTATTCTGGAAGTGCAAAGGTCCAGAAGATAGTACAAACCTAGTGTAAGCTGACCTAGTGCATTTATATTTAACAGCACATTAGAACACACACACACACCCTTTCTTCAGGGGTCTCCAGCAGTTTGTGACTTGAAAAGAATCCAGGAGATTTCTGTTTAGAAGGATTTTGATGACCAGCACAAGTAACCTCTAAGCCACAACTGGCAAGTGATCAACTAGTTCAGAGTTGGGTGCAATTGATAACATTAAGTCTGCCACAGCAGGGATGCCAGAAGAAGGAAAGTTTTGATGCCACTTGCATGCAATTCAAGAACCTCAAACCACCTATGACTGAATCCTCTGGATTTTACAGAAGAAATTTGGTATTCCCAGACTCAGGATATGTTTATGAACAATTGGAATTGCTTACTTTTTGATAACTGTAGGCTCTTCTAATGCCAGGCTGTTCAAACAAGCTGAAGTATAAATATAGTCATCTGCAACATCTGCAAGAACAAGACAAGGTTTTCAGGCTGAAATCATCAAAACTGCATGATCTCTCGAAAGGGCTTTGAAAAGATTCACTTTTATGAGATCTTGTCATCTTATCTGCTTTTGCACATGCATCCTTGATTCTGTTGTAGTAGTTCACAAGAAAAGTCTTCTCTTGCTCAAAAAAATCTTCTACTTCCTGAAAAAGAACATGACCTGTTAAGTCAGTAACTGCAGAATACAAGCTCTTCCCTATTTTAGGAAGGGCCAAAGAAACAACCACAGCCTGGGCCTGAGCTTGAGCCCATGAATCCCTATGGAAAAACTGTTCAAGACAAGATGTGAGGCAAGGGTTTGACATCCCAAACCACATGGCAAACTTCTTCCTCACTATGCAGTGAAGATGAAGTAGGCACTCAAATACTGATGCAGGTTGTCTGAAGCAGCCAGTAAGTTACGGGACAGCCCTCAGGATGTCCAACTGCTGGAATTTTATTTCCTAGGCCTGCTGCAACACTGTAGCTAAGGACTAAGCCGTTTACAAGCTTGTTTCTCATCCACACCAAACATGATACATATTGTAATGTTTCATGACCCTGCACATAGGACAAGAAGCTTTTTGGGAAGTGCTGCTATGGCAACACAACACAAAAGCTGGAGCAAAAGCAGTTACAGGAGTCTTTGGTATTTGATCTTGTCTAGTATAAGCAGAAACCCATAAATTATGTCTGTTCAGAGCTCCAAAGTAGACAAAAGCCACAAGGATATTTCCTGAAGGTATAATTCTTTCCTCTCCAGTATCAGGTATTAAGGTAGGTCTTCTGCATCCAGAAACTTGAATTATACACTGAAATTGAACAGTCTAAAGCTACAATATCTTATTTCTATAGAAATCAGAATTAATACAGGCTACTCCCCTCAACTGGGAGATGAGTAACAAGGCAGGTACGTCAGTAGCTGAGCCTCATGCACAGCAAGCCTGAAGAAGACAGCAGTAACTTCCCTGGAGCAGAAAGCAAGAAACAATCAAGATTAGGGTAAGAGACACAGCAACAACTTTACCTTGACTCCAGAGAAGAGGACCTCATCAGCACTCTTTACTACGCTTTTTAAAAAGCCACCAAACATCTCTTTAGTGTTTTTCCTCCGCACACTCAGCTGTAATAGAGAGGCCAAAGCAGCTTTAAAGTTATACCCAGGGAGGGAAAAAAAGTGACTGTTTTGATACTTGAAATGTTAATAACATCCTTTACACTTGGCATACATCAGAGCAGGTTGATTTCCAAGCCCTCCAGAATACCCATATAAAAATGTAACATGTAACAGGTGGTAACAAGTAGTTCAACTGTCTGGTGCCACAGATTTTTCCAATTCCCATAAACAGCTCTGTTTCTCCTTGCATATCTTGGCTCAGCATCTATCACTCTTAATTAGCTGTGATGAAACATGCAGGATTGACTTTAATACACCTCCACTTTTAGGACCATGCAACACAGCACAGGTACACCTCAGCCATACGTGTTCCAAAGGTAAAGACATGCAAAGGTGGTTTCCTAACTAACTTGACAAGGATTTAGAAACACAGAGAAACGGATTTATAACAGAGAAAGGCTTTCACCCTTAAGCCATCTCACAGAAATACTTGCAATATCTACTTGCTGATGCTGCACATAGAGCCACAGAACATTCTGACTCTGCCCAGCAAAAACAACAGCACTCCTTACAGTTTGCCTCACTTGGAAAGGGAAACAAGGAAAAAAAGTCTCACGTCCTGGTCATACTCCAGGAAAACATGGAAATTGCGATCCTTGCTGAGCACAGGATGAGAAGCAATCCGCTGCAGGAAGATCTCATGTGATGAGACAGTCTTCTTGAAGACAGCGAGGTATTCACTGCAAGGAAACAACAGACTGAGATCCTCTTTGTACTACCCTCTTCAGTATACAAAGAATTGCTTTAACTTTAGCCCATGAAAATATTCAACTGCAGACTTCTGAAATAGCCAGCTTGTGACAGCAAAGCTACTTTCATCTCTTTACCTAGGAAGTTTTCCAGCTTGAAAGCTGGAAAAGCTGGGCCACTCCCCAGCTCCAGGATTTTCAAGACACCCTTTAAAACAGAGGCACTCAAGATCAGTTATCACCAAATGAGTTACTCTCCCAGGAGGCTTCTCTAAATGTAGATTTTGGCAGTAGACTCATTTTACTTACGCTTCCAGCTCTTGCTTCATTTTGGCAAACTCTTCTTTTGTCATGGACACCTCTCCTTCCCCCAGCTTCTGCATCTTCTCTCTGGGACCATCAAAGTCAGGCTTTGAAGGTGCTGGAGGTATCTAGGCAGGGAATTGGTTAGTCATGGATATTAGCAAATAAAGTGGTCCAAGATTACTTCTAGTCTTCTCTAGAAGGAGGCTCTTTTGCCTGGTCATAGGAAAGTGTGGTAAAGAGTGCATGATCCAGGAATTCTAGGTTCCTGGTTTGTGTTATCCCTGCCCCAGGAGGGAAACCAACCCAGAGCAACAGCTTCTGTAATCCACCCCATTGCCAGCCTTCTCCTAAAGAATCATGATAGGAAGGAAAGCCCACATTTAATAGATTATTTCAGTGTGCCACCTTCAGGCAGATATTAATACCACCACAGAGTCAAGGACTCTCACAGCACCTTTTGCTGCTCCAAGCTATATGCAAAGTTAACACAAATGCCACACCACTCAAGCTGTTTAGGAATTAAGGAAACAGGAAGCATAAGGAACACCCAAGCCACAGAACACCAGTAACACTGGTAAAACATACTTCATGGCATTATTAGTAGGCACTTTAGATTGCTACAGTTTCTCACTTAGGATCACATTCTTTAGGAAGTACTTACAATGAGTCCTGCATACTCCTCAGTTTCAGTGAGTGTATCATGTAACCACACAAAGTCTTCGTGCTGCCTTGTAACTGAAAACTCAGGGCTTTGAAAAGCTGGCAGTGTAGTCTGGAAGAGAATATATAGAAGCCCTACTGTTTTGTAAATCAGTGCTTTTAGAAACAGTTCTGCCCATTTCCAAAGGAAGCTATTCTGCTTACTAAGAGCCTTGCCCACTCCCTTTTAGCTGAGCTGGCACTTATTCAACAGCACCACTAAGGAGACTGTTAGAAAAAAAAAAAAGTACTGTTGTAGAACAGCATTAATGCAGTTTGTTTTGTGACATTTCACAGTAGCTCCCTTCCTACTCCCATCCTTCTGGTGCCTAGCTAGGATTCCTTAGCAAAGTCATCAGCTACTTGCCTCTGTTTAGAGAGTTCAGATCCTAGGAAATCTGAATTTCTGCATATATATACACATCTTCAGGCCACCTTTAAGTGGAAAATCTCCATCTAATTAGATTTGCTTCATTGCCAAGCCCATCTTTGCAAGTGTGTCTACTGCAAATACATCTGTTACTTGCATAACCTCTTTTTGCCCATGACCTTACCTTAGTGTGCACAGTGAACTTCACTCTGTCCTTTTCACTTAGGGCATCAGGGATATCAATTTGGAGAGAAGGATCAACATTCAGGTCTACAGATACAGACCTCAGCTGCAAAAGAGAATTCACAGAATAATCCTTGATCAAGCATCAGGTAGGTTTAGTGAAGCTGACTGATCAGCCGTGAACAAGAACCACACTGCACTACACACCTGCCTTCAGGTACACACTTATCACCAGAATTCCTTTCCCAGTGCTTCAAAGAGCCATAAACTGAGCCAGCATTCCTTTGGGGGCTTATTTCTTCATTCATTCCAACAGCCTAGACCCAGAACATCATTTCAAGACTATTCAAACTTTTAAAGAGCAGTGGAATAGCTTTCTTAGTAGAAGATCCTCCAGCTTACACATGCAGATTGTCTTCTAAGATGCCCTCCCTTGCTGCAGCCTGACAAAACATTGCTGTTTTCTGCATAAGGGAGAAACCACCAGAGATCAAGGTCACAGCACAGGAAGTTTGCTGAAGAGCAACTATCAGAGCCAGGAGGAATGCTGAAGTTACCCTCTGGAGATAATTCTGAAGGCCTTCTCAGAAAAGCAGGCCAGAGAACTGCACCAGGACTGCTATCTCAGCACCCTGCAGCACAGACCACACCAGCCAGGAGCCTGCTCCTACCTCTGCACTGTACACTAAGCTTCAGCACCCAAAGGGTGCCAGGATCTGAGCAATCCTATCATGTCACAGATGGCAAAATGCTGCCTCAAGCCTCTGCAAAGCTGCCTAAGAACTGTTGATAGGCTGCTTGTTTTAAGGTGAAGTTTGCTTCCAAAAGGCTCTGGAAGATGCCTCCCCCTAGGCTGGCCATCTGCAGCCCAGATCTGGTATGTGACAAGTGTCTCTGGCTGCCTGCAGAGGACACAGCTGCCAGGACAGGGAGCATTTGCCCCTGCCACTGCTCTCCCCTATGATCAGACTGCTGTGCATAAGTGAGGGATACCCCAGCCACTGCACCCTCCAGCCATGCTAAAAACACTTCTGTCTGCTTCATCCTCACTGTTAGCTAGAATTAAAAGGAGACAAGTAATAGATAAAACTTTTTAAGCCCTACAGCTATGGAATGACCTTGCATGTGAGCACATTAAGCACATTCCCAGAAGATGGGAAGAACAGAAGACTTTTAGCCCATCCTGGGCATTGCCTTGGCAGTGAGCACACTTACAGGGCACAGTTCCCAGCGGTCCCAGGCACTGCTCACATCCCACAGGACATGGTGGGACTCCAAACTCTACAGGGGCTCCAACAGCAACCATTTCCCTGCAGTCACCACTTAGGACTGACCATTATGTTCCCATACAGGCAGGCAGTTCTGGTCCTTGCTAGGAAGGCACAGGCCAAACAGAGGTGCATGGTTCAGAGGTCACTGACACAGGCTTGGGCAGAAGCTGCTCTCCCCTCCCAAGGCACTGCAGGAAGGACAGGTAGAAGGCCACCAGTCAGGCACTGGTTTTACTGGGAGCACAGCTCACTGTTGCCAAAGGAAAGGCAAATTTGTTGGTGTTTTCCATTTCCCAGCCAGATAACACCACCAGCCAAAGCAGCAAGATGCAGACCCCAGTGTTTTACATCCTGCTTACTTGTATTTGCTGTCCAAACAGGATCAGCAGTGCTAACAATATGAACTGCTGAGTCTGGAAAGTATGATAAGCCAAAGGAAACCATTTCCTCTCAGCTAAACTAAGGAAAGGATTACACAAATCAGACAGTCCTGAATTTGTGAGCTTGCTTGCTTGCTCTCTTGTGGAGAAAGTAACCTGTGATTAGATGCTGTCTAGTTACCTGCACAGGAGAGACAAGCACAAACATTAGGTGGTCCTGCTTGGTCAGATTAAAGCAGTTAACATGTCACAAGCATGTCCTGGCACCCTGCACAAACTGCAGATGGGATCTGGAGCTATATGAAACCAAGGATTGTAAGACCCCAGTCTGCTCTAGTCCTGTGAAGGTCACTGTGGGCTCCTAAGCCCACGCCAGAGACCTTTAAGATTACAGAATCATGGCTCAGACTACAAAGGGAACATTCACACTGTCTGACTTCAGGAGGAGGGAGTGCTTTGTTTCCCGACAAAAAGTGCTGGAGTAGCATTTGTCCCTTGAATGGGGGAAGCAGGAAGCCCCACTCCCCTCAGCACAGCTCTGCAAAGCACTAACTCAGGGAGCACCCACAGCAGATGTCTCACACCAACCCCTGACCCACACAAGCACCTGCTCTGCAGCACCAACAGCTCCACACACAGGACCTTTCGTGCCACAGTCCCTCCTGCACCCATCCTACAAGCAGGAATGGGGACCAACCTCCTCATGGGCACATGAAGGCTGTGCAGAGCAAAGGAATTAAACATCCATCTCCAGGCACCCAACCCAAGGCTTTCCCAGGTCACCCCTCTATCTTCACTCTCTGGCAGCTCCTTCACATCCAGAGGCATTTCTCTGCTAGGACATCACTGCTTCCTCCCCAGACTCCAAGCAGTGGGGCAAGAGAACTGAAGGTTCCCCATTCAGTTACCAGAAACCAGTCTGTCACTCCACACCCTCAAGGGATATAATCCAAGCTCAGCAGCTCGGAAGGGATTATTCCTCACTGGTAGCAGATGCCCAAATAGGTACAGAGGACACACAGAATGGAACAGCTGGGTTGGGCTGCAAACTGAAACACTCACCCAGAGCCAGCACAGTACTCTCACTTTCAACTCTCATTTCTCTTCCCCAGAAGCAGCTTCTGGTTTGCAGTGACTCCAGAAACTGTTACAGCTTCTCTGACACCTCCCACGTCTAAACTCAGGACTCGTCAGAGACTTGCTTCAGGATTCCTAGGGTTTCTTGAGGATTCAAGCAAAACTACTCCCTGTTCAGTACAGTTTTCCTGTCCAACTGGTAAATCAGAACAAAGCAGAGCCCTTGACAATAACATAGACATCATACTAGTTAACATTTCTAGGTTTCAGAACCAAAAGACTATAAATAGATGTTACGGTACTAATTAGGACACCATGATAAACACCTGATCTAGAAGCCCAGGAAACAGCAGAGATTATTACTGTGCCCAATCCTTGTAGAATTTTAAAATTTGCTTTTTTTTCTATTTGTTAGAGATGCTAGGGGGGGAAAAAAAAAAGTTGGATCACTTAAATACAAGGCAGTGATGACCATCAGCTACCCAGCCTTCTGCCTGACAGACATGACATTTCTGATATGTTTGCAGACACCCAGAGGGAGGAAATGCCCTCAGCCACCGAAGTCTCCTAGTTCTGGTGAGTGGCCCGAGCTGCTGCTTTTACAGTTCCACCCTTTGCAGTTTTAGCATCAGCTCCGGATGACTCGGTGTCACTTCTGCATTCTAACAAAAGAATCTGCCAGTGCAAGCAACTGTGTACAACTTCTGACTGCTAGTGAAATGTGCATTTGTTCCCAAAGACAGATGAATCCAGGGGTTTTCCACACAGCCAGGCCTTTGGAAGGAGCAAGGAGCCCTTCCACAAGGGCTCACATGTCAGAGTTTTCTGCTCACTGTCAGCTACCTTTTAAAAACCTTCTCCCCTTACTGATCACCTCCCTGCTGTCATTCAAGCAACAGCCCACAAACAAGGCTTCAGAAGTAATTACATCTGCCACTAACTAAAACCCATTACTTTTTACAGAGCAGGCTTTCTAATTAAAGCTGTTTAGGTGCTCTCCAGAGAGCACTAAAAGATCATGGTGTTTACACAGAGCCCTCAGTTCCAGAGGGCCTTGTTTTGACACCCAGGAATGAGCCACCAGAGGGCCTGCCCAGCAGCTATCAGCAGCATTAGCTGCTGGAACTACTTTTTAGTCATACTCAGCACAAGCAGCTTAAGTTTCCTTTCAATCAGGATACTAAAAGGACATCTGAAAGTGCACTGCAAGCATGCAGCACCACAGAGCACGTGTGAAGCTTGGATTTTGCAGCCTTTGTGGCAGTCACCACTCTGACACTGAGCTGAACAGTCCTGAAGTGGTCTGGTTACACACGACCACGAAAACTGAAGCACCGCTTACTTACGCTACGGAAAACGCTTCCCCAAATTCGCGACTTCAAACTGAAGAACTCCAGTGATTCAAAGGTTTAATTATTTTGCTTAAACACCCATAAAGAGGGAACAACAGCTGAGTGTAGTCACACTGAAATGGCATTCCTCAGCAAGTGCAGTGCTTGCCAAGGAAGCAGAAGGCCCAGAGCACCTGTTGCCTTGGGCTGTGCAATAAAGTGTCCCTCTCCTGCCAGAGGGATCTCTGCATCACTCTCCGCAGGAACCTGCGGGTCACACGCCTCCTGACAGAGGGAAGGGCTCCATAAACACCCAAGGATGCCACATTCCAAGCAAAAGCCTTGCAGGTCACACACCTCCTGACAGAGGGAAAGGCTCCATAAACACCCAAGGATGCCACATTGTGAGCAAAAGCCTTGGTGGCTCACCCTGTTCCACCAGCAGCACGCAGACACCTCCACCCAAGCCGTGGCTTCCTCAGCTGGAGGGGTCATGCACAGCTTTGGCCATGCAGGGCAAGCCCCTCCATGTGCCTGCAGAGCACGGCCTGGGGCTGAGCACTCCTGGCCCAGCTCAAATGGGAATCGTGCAACAGCAGCAAACCCCAAGGCACAGTCAGCATTCCCCAGGAATGCTTTGCTGACCTCCCACAGGGAGGCCAGAGCTGGTGGCAGGGATGTCAGGAGCAGGGCAGCCTCACCGTGCTGGCTTCACCTTCCTGGGCTGGCTTCGTGGAGGCTGCATGTCCTTGAGAGGGCATCATCCCTGTCCAGGAGCTCACCTCCCTGCTGATTCCAGGCTCAGCAGCAGGCAGAAGCAGGGTTTTTGCCAAGCACAAGATCCAGCATGGTCTCATTCCTTCCAGAATGTGCAGCAGAATTTGTCCAGCAGAGCCACCACTTGTGAGTGATAACAGCAAGTCCCAGGCCACGACACAACACTTTGTCTTCCACGGATTGCTTTGTGAAAGAGGTGCTACAATACATGCTCTCAGCATTTTGATCCAGAGCATTTCAATTGCAGACTGAAGCCTTCAAACACCATGAAGCCACTGACATTAGGAAACACCAAGGTATTTACTCAAGCTGAGCTTTGGAAGTCCCACCACTCACTTCACATTCTGAAGTGCCTTTTCCTGCCCCATGACAGATTACACCTCATTTTCCACTGCATTTTCAATCCCCTTTATCCTACCCTCCCTTCCTCTTCCTACATATCCTGATCCTCTCCTGCTTTGCCACCTCAGGGTCAGTTTTTAGTTTATACTTAACAGTGGCTTCTATTTAAGTTAATTCCGAATGAAGTTTCCTTTACAGGCCTGGCTTTTATCTGCTGGTCACACACCAGTTCCATGTTGTTGTTTCTTTGCCTAAACAGGAGCAGACAAGATAGGAGCATTTCTATCCTCCCTCGTGCTGCTGGAATCCCGAGGCAGCCCTAAAACCTAAAACAAGCTAATCTTTGTCCGCTGAGCATCAGAGTTTAAAGCTACTCCAGCCCCCACCACGAGAACATTTTCCCCTCCCCCCAATACTCCTGTCTGAGTTAGAAAGGCACCTAAACGCTCAAAAGTTACCAAATGTTGCAAGAGAGTTGATATTTGACCTTCCCCTCGAGCATTCTCCAAGGGCAGACACTTTAATACAAAGAGTTTCACATGCAGCAGAAAAGAAAGCGCGTGAAAGAAAGCACAGCTCAAAGCAAGATACTAGAAAATGCTTCTTTTAAAAATTCTTGCCTGTCTTACTGACTCAGGATTGTTTCAAAACAAGATTCATACGGGAAAGAAGCAGAGAAAAGGAAATTACCCAGAAGTCAATAAAGGCTGGTGTTATTTCTAGCCCCCAAGTTAGTTAATATACATGCTCCAAAGAGCTGGAGAAAACACAGACTGGAGAGACTTGCAGCACACCTAACAGCTTAAAGCAAAGTCATCCTCCTGCCAGTGAAGCTTAGTCACAATGCAAAACCACATGCAGATGTGACAATATGAAAGGCAAATAGGCAACTTGCTGACTCTTACAGGGCTGCCTTGCATTCTTCTCAAGGTGTGTTGAGGGTAGTTATTAAACCAGGGAGTTTAGGTAGGTTAACCCAAGAGAGAAGAGAGAATCCCACTCACTGTCTACACTACATAAACATGAATTCACAAAGTTCCTGCTTCAGCATTTCACTTGCATTTCCTCTGAGGAGAAGCTGAGAGTCTTAACACTAGGAAATCCCCTGTGCCGCTTTAAAGGGGAGACACGAAGCTCCTTGGCACTTACAGCTTCAACACTTCTCCGGAGAAAGGAAAGCCAGGCGAGCGGCTGATGTGACACCCAAGGCAAAGGGGCAGCGCAGGTGAAGCGACAGCCGGCAGCCCAATAAACGCGGAGCAGAGCCAGGAAGGCCGCTCACAGAGCCAGCAGGGCACCGGGGAAGAGCAAGGTTAACCCCCTGCAGCACCTGGCCCGCAGCGCCCGGGGCCAGCTCCTGCATCCATCACCTGCCAGGCCCGGCTCCGCAGCTCCAGGGCCGCGGCTATCACCTGCTCCGCCTCGGCACAGGGCGCAGCCCGCCCCGCCTGCACAGCCCTGCTCTGCCCTCCTCTTCCTCCTTCCCGCTCCGGCTCCAACCCTCCCGCCCGCTCACCTCTCCCCTCCGGGCTGCTCCCCTCGCTCCCCCGGCCACTCTGACCCCCTGCCCTCAGGGAGCCTCGGCGCGCCAGAGGCACGAGGGCTGAGGGGAATTATCTCCTTTTAAAAAGTCCCTAAACGGAGCGAAAGCCAAAGCCCTGTCACTGTCCCAGCGCTGCCGGGGGCAGAGGGAGCAGGGAGCTCCCTCTCACACCGCGGGGCCAGCTCGGCTGCGCCCCTCCCCGCCCGCCCCAGCCGGACTCGGGCGACCACCCTCACCTTGTCCTGCGAGTCCCCACGGAGCAGAGCCATATCTCCGGGCGCAGACAACCACCCCGCACCTTTCTCTCTCCGCTCCTCCCCGCCACCTCCTCCTCATATAACCCGGGCGGAGCCGGCGCCGCCACACCCCCTGAGGGGCACTCGCCATCTTTGGTGAGGGCAGGGCGCTGCTTACCTTCATCCGAGACAGCACAGCAACGCTTTATTTTTCGGCTCGCGTTGAGAGATTTGGGTTGTTTTCCTTTACAGCCTTTCAAAACATACTAAAAGAGAGCGAGATGGAGCAGGCACGCACCTTTCGGGGTGCTCTAGCGAAGAGAAAAGGGCTGGGGGCTAGCAGTGCGGGAGAACTACAAGTCCCATGAGGCAGCGGGCGGCGCATGCGCGACAAGCATGGCAGAGGCGGTGGGCGGGGCGCGCCTGCGCGGTGGCGCCCGCGGCGGTGGCGGGAAGCGCGGCTGAGGTAACGCGGAGCCGCGGGTCGTGAGGGCCGGGCGGGCCTGAGGGCGAGGGGAGGACAAGGGACGGGAAAGAGACGGGAAAGAGGAAAGGTACTGGTGTTCCCCGGGCCCACACTGCCCCCGGGTCCGTCAGCGAGCGGGCCGCATGGCCGGGCTGCCGTGGCTTGGATATGCCCGTGTCCGGCGGGGCTCCTTGGCCACGGTGGGTTTCCCCCTCGGCACAAGGTTTTCCCCCCGGGCTGTCCGGCACTGGGATTTTCAGGCACATGCAGAAAGTTTATTTGCCCGAGGGCACTCGGTGGTCACTGGTGTTGGCCGAGCTCTTTCACAGATCGCAAAAAGCGCTGACTTCTTGTTACGGCTCTATTCCTCACTAATTCCCTTCCCAGCGCTGATCTGGGAATGGAGCTTGAACTGGGAACTGATGCCTGTTAAAGCTACCCTGAAGTAAAGCTCACAGCTGTGGGCTTGTGCTTTAAACGGAGTTGCTGAGTTGTCTCTCCTTGTGCTCTAAACATCCCAAAAGAGGGAGGTGTGTTTTTGACCTGGATGGGTTCAATAATGTATTTTGAAAACTGCAGGGAACTCACAGTTATACCTTCCTTGTTGGATTTGTTCTGCTCAAATTAGGGACAAGGGGCAGCAGGTCTGTCGGTGTGTTTAGGAGTGCTCTTTTTTGTTATCTCTGAAATAAGCTACTGCTTTTTTTTTTTTTAAGCTGGATAGGTTTCTGTGGAGAAAAAGCCAAACTGGGTATTATGCAAAAACACAGCTGAAGGTAGGTTTTTATAGATGTGAGCTTTTCTTTAAGTAATCCTTTCTATTTCCTTCAGTCAAGCCACTCATTCGTATACCAGAAAAAAAAAATTCCTCAGTTATTGTTGGAGCTGCAAAGTCAAATTGCTTGGGAGAGTAAAGTCCTCTTGGGTTTTTTTGGGTTTTTTTTTAGCTCCAAGTTATTTTAATTTTTTTCAGTTCTCCATTGTGGCTCATCGTGCAACGCTTGAAGCAATTCCACCAGTCTTCAACCACAAATGCTTTCAGAGAGAAGGGAGACACTTCCCCGGGGGAAATCTCAATTAAATTCTGTTTTTTGTGTACAAGAGTAGATCCCAACCACTCCATTTCCTTCTTGAAAGTTATCTGCACAGAAATGCCACTTTAGTGATATGTTGAAAAACACAATTCTTCATTCAGCAGGGCACAAGGGTTCCTTATTTCTTAGCAATCCTAGAACCTCTTTATCCTAAAACCTTTTTCTTTTTGTGAAACAGGACAGCAGCTGGCAAACTCTTCCTTTCCTGCTGGTTCTGTTCATACGCTGCACAAACATTTCCACAAGTACTGGGAATTTCACAGGTATATTCCCCAGCACAACACAGGCTGTTAAATCAAAATTCCTGCTAGTCACTGAAGCACTGTGTTGCACTAAATTTAACTCTGGAGCTCGTAATATTCCATATCTCAATAGCCCCATGATTCAAAGCACTGATCTGGTATAAATTTATTCCTTGGGAAGTGTTGAGGGAGCAGCTTAGTACAAGTGAATTTATGCTGAAGCAGCCATCCTCTTGCTTCCTCCAGTGGCACAAAGCCAGAATAAACTTTTTCTTTTGTGCTGTAGCTTTATGTGACAAAGCCACAGCCACTGGCCCAGCATTTGCTCTGTTGTGATTAGTGCATGTCCACAGTGACCAGCAATGAACCTGCTAATAGTCATCAAACAGCAGCCTGGGAAGCCACAAGCTTGGATACTGTCACACAGGAATGAGAATAAATTTTTCCTCTTTTATTTTCAATCCCAACTTTGGCATCTCTAGTTACAGGGAAGCTCCAAGAGGGAAGGGATCCATTTTTCTGCCCTGATGAAGGAAATGCCACTATGGAAGTGTTACATTTTATCCAAAAATGTGTGCAAAAAAACTTCCTAGGGCTTCCAGTGCAGCCTTGGAAGGTGTGCTGTGCATGGTATTGCTTGGATGCTGTTCTTGCTTTTAAATTTCCTAAGTGGCTTTCAGCACAACTATGCTTGAAACTTGGTTTGGAAAAATAAGTTTATATTTTATTCTGAATTTTAAAAAGTTTTTTTGAACCTGAAAATATTTGCAGTGCATCTGGTTTCTCTTTGCCTTTTCTAGTTTCAGGTTTCACAATTGTATATACTGCTGCTGCCTGTTTTCTTCTAATGATACAAAAGAGAATTGTGGGTTTATACCCTGTAAGGTACCCCACAACCCCCTTAAGTTGGTCATTCTCTATAAACTTTAAGAGTTTTAATACCCCACAGCAGTGGATTGGCTTCAATGTCCTCTGTGTAACTTTAATTTCCCCCTCCCTCTTTTGGGGCTGCTCTTGGCAGATCTGGTTTTTGTCCCTACCTCCATGGCAGTTCTGGTACTGTTGCTGTAGGGATGTCCTGTGGTGCAGCTTTAGCTACTTGCAACAAATCTTCAAGTGATTCAGATTTCAGATTTGGCAGGCTGTTCTTTTCAGGAACATTTCCTCTTTTCCTTGCTCCTTGGTTTTTTATCTTATTTATCTGAAGAATAAAGGTGGTACAAGGTAAATGGAGACACTTTGGTCATAGCAGTTCTTTCTTTGGCAGAGGGCAAGAATAGGATGGTGGCAGTTTTATGACTCTGTAGATCACAAATTTCTTTTTCTACAGGAGGAAAAAGATATGGTAACCTACAGACTGCTGCTGACAGAAGGAAGAAAACTCTAACTGCTCACAAACACTTCTTGTCAGGATGCAATTCCTACAGATCCTGTCCAGGAAAGCAGGGAGCCTGGAAGTGCTTTTTCAAATACCATTTTGCCAAAAGCAATTCCCATACACATGTCTGTCTACCTCTGCATGTGTTTACAGCAAAAAGAAAAAAGGAAACAGTTATGACCAAGTTGACCAAGAAAAATACAAGAACTTGGTCCACTCCGTTATATCTTACAAAACCAGCGCCCAAACTCCAGAGACAATACTTGAGGAAGACAATTTGTTATATGGGCCACCAGCCAAACACACACCTCCAATTAAAGCTGGGACAAGAACTCCCAGGAATTGGGTTCCTTTAATAAACCCCAGCAAGAGAATTCTTCCTGTCAGCAGTGACTCAAACGTGCCCATGAAAATCAGGTTGCAAAGAACGAAGATGCCCAGCGTGACCCGCATCCTTCAGCAAACCCTCTCTCCTCAGCAAGTCTTCTATCTGGAAAGATGGAAGCAGAAGATGATAGAGGAGCTTGGAAAAGAGGGATTTGAAGAGTATACCAAAAGTAAGTCTAGCCACAGTGGGATTGCAGAGTAGAAGCAGTAGTTTGGATTGCTGGCAGGTACAATGGGACGAGCGGTTTGGAAATCCATGAAGTTGTTTCCATTTCATGAGAGCGTGTTGTGAGTGTACCTGTTACTAACGAGCCTAAGCTCTGGTCTTTGTTCTGGGATCACTAAAATGGATTTAGAAATTTGTGGAAGATGAGATTCACACTGTGAGCATACTTTGCTCAATCCTGGCTGACTTTCCTTTAGTTCTTGATTTGCCAGTTTCTAATTAGAAATAGGTATTTTCCAGATGATGTTACTGAGCCTCTTTGCAGTTACAAAGCTACTTTGTAACAAGATGGAAATAGGATTTTGAACTCAAATAGTCCTGAGTATTTAAAAACCAACATGTCCTGCTGTTTGTGGTGAGGTTTTTCAGTAACTGTTTGGTTTATCCTGTGTATGTATCAGTAATCAGTGAGACTGAAAAAGTAAAGGAAGCATTAATATAAGGGATACCAAATTAACTATTGACAATTTATTTCTGTTTATTTCCCTTCTCCCCACACCCTCAGACTTTCAGTACAAAAATTGGGACTGGTTTAAGAGCTACATTGTGGAATATGTAGGATACAAATCTAAAGCAGTGTCTAAAATGTGAGGGGGTATGGCATTCACATTCTCTGAAAAAAACCCTTTGCTCAGGATTTTTCTCCTGGGAAGCTGAGAAGCCTCAGAGAAAAAGGAAAACAATTCTTATCTCATTTGCTTCTCCTGTGTTTTGCTCCTTTGGAATGTGTTTGGAGATTGTTTACCCACAGGTGATTGTTTCACTGGATTCTGCTGTGAGTTGTTTTCACTCATTGGCCAATTGGGGCCAAGCTGTGTCAAGACTCTGGAGAGAGTCACGAGTTTTCATTGTTATCTTTTTAGCATTCAGTAAATATCCTTTCTGTATTCTTTAGTATAGTTTAGTATAGTATTTTTTAATATAATATAGTATCATAAAATAATAAATTAGCCTTCTGAGAACATGGAGTCAGATGCATCATTCCTGCCTTTGTTGGGCAATTCCCTGCAAGTACTATAAGGGGCTTTTCCCATTTTTCTTAGATCTTTTTCTCCAAGGAGAACTCTTCCATTCAGCTTTGGAAGCGATATTCCTTTCTGAAGAGACAGCAGCCAGGGACCAGGGCGAAGATGATGTCGTGGCTGGCTACTTATCCAGTGTGGAAGGTGTCTTGGCAGACATCAGCGAGGTGAAGGCTCTGGAGAGTGCAGTTCACCACGAGAGCCTGCAGTACCTGGGCCTGGTCGACTGCGTGGCCAAGTATCGGTGAGTGCCCTTCCCTAAAACCCCTGTCCTGTGATGCTGTGGGGGCCAGGGTGGGATTGAGTGGGCAGATCTCTAGGACTGGTAGGCTGGAGGAACCCCCCTGGATGATCCTCAGGGCAGAAGTGCTGTTTTTCCTGGGGGAAAGCTCCCTACTGGAGAAGAGACAGGTTTAAGCAATTGTCAGCATTTTCCAGGAACTGCAGAAGGTTTTAGTAAGTTACTTTTAGTTTAGTTTTTAGGATCTAAACTGCCAGTGTGAAAGAGACTTGTTTAGTCATAATAATGACAGCAGGGGGAAACGGGCTGAGAATGAAAAGTCTTTATGTGCTGTCTCCCTTATTTCTTACCTGAGACTAAACTTAAGTTTAAACCATTGTCCTGTCTTGTTCTCCTGTGCAGGGGCCAGCTGTGTGTGATCGACTGGAAAACTTCAGAGAAGCCAAAGCCATTTCTGCAGAATACTTATGACAACCCATTACAGGTTGCAGCATATATTGGAGCCATAAATCATGATGCCAATTATGACTTCCAGGTCAGTAGGCCTGCTGCATGCCAAGACAAGCAGCAATGCCTGTGTGATCCTCATTTCTTCCTGCCTTTAGAACCTGCTGCCCACCATGGAAGTGTTGGTAGGATTTGTAACAAAGAAGCCCAGTCTGAGATCAGGTTAAGGTGTCATACTGTGAAATAATTCCACTGCTCCTGCTGCTCCTGCTACCCTTGGCTGCCAGTAGTGAATTTTCAGTGGTTTTAAGGAAGTGCTCAGTGGGACCAAGGGATGCTCAGATGAACTCCCGGGAACTTGGCATGTGGGCAATCCCCTGTGCTCTGTCCTGTGTGGTTTTTGCTTGTGTCAAGAGTAGGAAGGGGGCAGGAGAGGAAATAAAGCAAATGAACCTGCAAACAAGAAAATGATGTGGGAGGGCCTTGCCTGCATCCTCTTGCTGTGTCCCACTAGCAGATGAGGGACTGAGTGATGCACTTGGTGTCTGGGAGCTGCACTGTGTTTCCTCAGGGAAAAGCAGTGTGTTGGGAATCACTTCATCAGAAGACTGTGGAATAATGTTTTTAAAGACCCCAAAAGCAATTCTAGCCTGCCTGCTTGGCCTGAAGGATTTTTACCTCAGTACAGATATTAAAGGGGGAAAATAAGAAGCAGAAGAAAGCAGGGTAGTTTGTATGCTGTGCAAAGGACTTTCTAGAATACTGTAGAGGTAAATGAGCACAAGCACTCCACAGACATGATCCTAACAGAGTGAAATATGGCCTGGAATTCTGCTAGTAGCTTCCTTGCCCCCCCACTGCCAGTGGCTGTTTGGGGTTTGGGATTTGTCAGGTATGAAAGATGTCAGAACACACCTAAGTAACCATTTCTATCCAGACTGAAGCTGAAGGGTGGCATCAGCCTGGTTGTATGGCCCCAGGCAAAAACTCCCCAGTCTCTGGCAATTTTCCTGGCATCTGCAGGGTTTAAATATCCCTCATCCTCAGAGTTCAACCCCTGGTTTTCACTGGAGTTACCCAGAGCTTTGGGCTCGGGGCTTTTGGAGCATTTGAATGTTAAGTCTCTCTGTAAAGGTGAGCTCTTGCCCCTCTATTCCCCATTCCTTACATGAGACGTGCATGTTGGGAAGCTGTTTTGCAGTGAGGTTTAGCTCCTGGGCTTGCACAGAGCTGTGGGGTTTGTGACAGGCCCTGTTTGTGCTGCAGGTTCGCTGTGGGCTCGTGGTGGTTGCCTACAAGGACGGCTCCCCGGCACATCCGCATTTCATGGATCCTGACCTGTGCTCTCAGTACTGGAACAAGTGGCTCTTGCGCCTGGAGGAGTACATGGACAAAAACTGACCCAGACTGAGCACAAGCAAGTGGCCAGAGACAAAGGAAGAACTTTTTTTCATGGGTTGTTTTTTGAGTAACTTCAGCTAATTTCTTACTAGCCAGGCTCCCCTCTCTCCCCTCCCAAAAAGTAACTTTCAAATGAGGAATATTTATTTCCTTATATTGTAGGTGACCTCAGTGGTCCAGACAGAAAAAAGCCAACTTATTTGGCCTCTCTTTTTTATCCCACACAGTTTATACGGCCTGGGGTTGATAGAAAAGTTTCTACTATCAAGTAAAACTGCTTGATCAAATAATTATTTTTTCCTCAAAAATCACAAATGAAAGTTGCAAAACTGAGTCTTTAAAAATGAAGTTGGTGAACTAAAGCAAAACAACATCTGTGATGTATGAGCTGAGAGAAATGCAAATGATAAAGAAGTGGATATAGTAGACTGGGTTTCAGTCAGTTCTTGCTCATGCCATCATCAGGCTTGTTCTTATTTGTGCTTTTTCTTACAGCTACAACTGGAAAACCTGTGCTGGGAGTTACAATGAAAGTCCTCATTAGTTCTCATTTAGAATAGTACAGCAAAGTGGCCACTTAGCAGAAGTGTCTCAGCAATAGAGGAGCAGAATTGGAGCCAACACTCCCAGAAATTTCCAGCCAGTGTTCTGAGAGGGTGGGAATGTTGGCTGCTGCTAGTGGCTCCTGCTTCAGGTGTTTTAGCACCCAGCCCACAGAAAAGCACTGTGAGATGGGCTGTGTGCCTTGGCTTGGGAGCTCTGTGCTGCCTCTGCCTTGAGCTCTCCTGACTCTGCTGTGGGCTTGAGCCAATGAGGAGCCCACCCTGTGGAAGCATCCCCAGTGCCACATGAGTGAGTTTCTGTATTGAAGCAGAGCCTTCTGAGAGGTGAAGAGCTGCTGGTTGGGTTCTGGGGGCTGTTTTTTATGGGTTTCTCTTTGGTTTTCGGTTTGGCTTTTTTTTTTCCAAGTAAGTTTGTGACTAAATGTTTTGAAACAGAACTTTTACTTTTGAGCACATAAAATCAAGTCTGTAAAGCAGAGAATAAGCCTTGATCATGTCAGGCAGTATTGTTCTGGAAATTTTTTTTCCTCTTCTATGAATTGTATGTGTGAGTTTTCACAATAACACTGCAGCTTACAAATACAATGATGACCAACCCCTGAGCTTCAAGAAAATCAGCCAGAACCCCGTGTCTGAGGAAGGCTGCCAGCAAAGGCAGTTTGTAAACTCAGTCCCAGCTGAGTCTGTACCTCATGGAGCCAGGAGGAGGCAGACAGCCTTCAAAAGACAGCAGTGCTGGGAGTCACTCGTGTCTGGCACTTCTGAGAGACTGGCTGCTGCCTTAGGCACCCCTGGCTGAGCTGTGGAGCATTGCTGGAGCAGCACAAGCTGGTTTGTCCTGTAACAGGACTGGCAGGTGCCTGTCACCAGTGTCACACAAACCCAAAGTCACTTTGTGACCAGTTTCAGTGAAGTTGCCAGGCTGTTAAAGTGATGCACCCGGGGCACTGCTACAGGCACTGTCTGTTCTCTGCAGAAAAACTTGCTGGGCAGCCAGGGCAGTTACTCCAGCTCTGACATCCAGAGCTTCACTCTCCATCCAGGATGGCTTTTTCCCTATGGCCTGGCACCTGCTCCCTTTCAATTTTGCTGTGAATCCTTTCTGTGCCCAGCTCACTGTGCCTGTGCTTCTGTCAGCAGGGATGTGCTGTGGCACTGACATTAGAGGGAGAGAAAAGCAACACGTGGTGCAGGAGGGATACAAAACCAACCCATGCATGCAGGTACAGACACAAAACGTGGCTCTGGCTGGAGAGGAAGGGTTCAGCCCCAGCTCTGCTGTGCCAGGGAAGGGCTGAGGTTGCAGCAGAGCTGAGCACACAAATGCCATGCAGTCAGGTGAACATTAATCCCATTGCAGAGTGAGCAGCCTTCCCTTTACACTGCTCAGTTGTAAGACCTGGGGGTCAGTGTACAAGCTTTAGCTTTCTGCAAAGTCAGGATCTTCTCATTTACCTCAGATGTTTTTTTTTTTTTTTTCCCAGCAACTTCCCATTTATTAAAGTGTTCTACAAACTTTCCTGCTACATAGGATTAGTTTGTTTGTTCTTAACACAGTAGCATCACTTTATTATCCTCATTTTCAAGGTCTTGAGCACTGACAGTTGTGCTGAATAAGGCATTAACATCCTTAGGAATGCTTTAAGACCCGTAGAATCTTTTCCCCACAAAAACCCAAGCAGGTGCCTGTACAAAACCTGAAGCAAGTTGAAAAGATTTTTTTATAATTCTTGCAAAGTTGCTCAAATTGTCTCATTTTAGCAGCAATGACTGTGAAAGGCCTGGCTAAGCCTGACTTAGATGGGAAGAGGCTTTACACATAGAGTGGTCACAGAGGAGCAGCCAGATTGGTGCCTGCAGCTTTGCACTGATCTCCTGAAGCAGACAAAGGCTCAGTCCCCCTTTCCACTGCATTGTTGTATTCATGAACAGGCACTTGAATATAAAAGACAAAAAAAAAAAAAAACAACAAACACACACCATAAAATATGCACAAAATTGCATTTCATCATGACAGAAAATACTTAATTTCAAGTCATTACAGTGCTTTCTTTGGGTTTCCGGGTTGCTGTTGGTGTACATTAAAGAGATGTAAAAATCCTCCAAGTGAGCACAGCAAGTCCAGGAACACCAGAGCTAAGATTTCACTTGTATATCAACATGATAAAAGTAAGTTCATGGCTTCAAGTACTTAAGATACAACCAAAAGTCTGCCCTAGAATAATGAGAAATTTTGAGAAGAAAACATTCTGCATCCTTTGGGAATAGTTTCAACTCACCTTGGATCACACTTCCATAAATTGTTTGCAGGCTGCACAGGGGGCAGAGCTGAGGGTATTTGCACTTTGTAAGTCACTGGATGATACAACGCACTCCTGTTCTTAAGGCACTTCAATTAATTCAATTGCATAGAACCGAGTACCAGCAGCACTCTTACCCAACACTTTTCACCCAGACCTCTCATAAGTAATTTGCATGGGAGGTAGCAGTGATTCACTTTACAAAATACAAATACACCTGGGGAAAGGTGAACTCATTTGTCAGGGGTGTTCAGACCTGACAGAAAACAGGTTGCCCAAATGTCAGTTCAGTAAATACTCCGTCCGAGAGGTGACAGCCTTTGCAAGCATTCTGTTTTTATTGGCCAGATTGAAAAAAAAAAAAGAAAAAAAAAAGTCTGATGCTTCCATCACTATCGGGAATATTTCTGCCAAGCTGAGCTTTTACCAACATCAAGAGAGTCCCGTTAACAAAAGCATCCCTTTAATAATTTCAGGCGTCTCTTTCAAAATCGTTCTTAAAAAAATAAGATCCGTAGTCCCGCATGTAAACTTCATTCCCGCCGAGCAGCGAGCATCGGCGAGCGTCACTCGTCCTTGCCCTCCTCTTTGGAGTTCCTCTGCAGCACGGGGCTGAGTTTGGTCTGCAGGACAGCCGCGAGTTTTTTGGAGGTTTTCTTCAGGAAGGCGCTGCCGGGGTGGACGCCGCTGACGTGCAGGTACAGCTCCTCCTGCGTGGGGCCCGTGTAGCCGCAGTCCTCGCACACGTAGAGCTTGTCCCTCCTCTGCTTGTAGGCGTAGTGCTGCTGCACGCCGTGGATCTTCCTCAGGTGGGACTCCAGCGAGCAGCGCTGCGTGAAGGCCTTGTTGCAAACCTCGCACTTGTAGGGACGAATGCCTGCATCAGGGGAAGACAGAGGTTACTGTGGCATTCCTGAAAAATCCCTTCGCCTGGGGTTTTTCTCCTAGGAAGCTGAGAAGGCTCAGAGAAAAAGGAGAACAATTATTGTTTCATTTGCTTTTCTTGTGTTGTGCTCACATGTAGATTGTTTACCCACAGGTGATCGGTTCATTGGATTTCTGGTGTGAGTTGTTTCCACTCATTGGCCAATCAGGGCCAAGACATGTCAGGACTCTGGAAAGAGTCATGAGTTTTCATTATTATCTTTAACATTCAGTAAATATCCTTTCTGTAAAATGTAATGTTATGTAATGTGATATAGTATAATATAGTATGATATTAATATAATGTAATATACTATAATATACTATACTATTATATTATTTATATTATATTATTTATATTATTTATATAATATTATATACTATAGTATTATATACGATTATATACTATAATATGATATACTATGATATGATATAATATATAATATAATATAATATAATATAATATAATATAATATAATATAATATAATATAATATAATATAATATAATATAATATAATATAATATACAGAAATATAATAATTAGCCTTCTGAGAACATGGAGTCAGATGCACCATTCCTCCCTGCCAACGAGGGTCCCTGCAAATACAATAGGTTGTGTCACCTGTGTCTTGTTTCCTACAGCCAGCCAAGAGCAGGGCCCTGGCACATCAGCTGCTGAGATGGTATCCAGCAGCCTAAGGAGCTGCCTGTCTAAACAAAACATCTTCCTTTCAGGCTACGTGTTTGTATATTTAAGCATAGAAAACCTTGGAATGTTATCCTCAGCAGATGCCCATCACTGGTTTGGTCCTAAGGCAGCCATTATCGACTCCTGCAAAACTTATTTTAGACCCCTGACTGTTTGAAATCCTGTGTTTAGGTAAAACTATCAGTTTCGGCTTTTATAAAGAATGAAAACTTCTGTCTTGGTAAGATTTTAATTTTTCTCTTTTGGTTTAATGAGGCTTCGGTGAACAGCAGCAATCCCAAGTACTTTCATACCATACACTTTTGATTACTGAGATTACAAATTCTAGAGAAGTGCAGGAAGATGAAAAAAATAACTCTGTGTGTTTCCAGAGGAGGGAGAAGAAGCTGGCTTGTGATTTGAAAGCCCAGACAACCAACACCACAAAAATCAATTTTACCACCAATCAACACTGATTCAACAACAACTCCCTCAGTGCTTAAAGAGCTGAAGATTTAGCAAAACTTGAAAGAACCTAAGTCTGCTTACTAGACTAGATCAGTAAGTTTCCAAGCAAAGATCACCCTTAAAACTGATAAAAGGAGTCACCTAACCCCCTCTTTTCCCCAGGGAAGGTGGAATGCCAGGGTCTGGAAGACCCTATGGTGAGCCAGGCAGAAATGGGTAAATGAGATTGCTCAGACAGTTGTAACTTTGTGATTGCACTGAGTTACCAGTCAGAACCTGATCTATCCACCAGAAATCCAAGCTAATTAGAAGTTCAATAAGCAGCATCTCAACTGTATTTTGGTTTAGTTAAAAGAGGTTATCCCAGTGCACCAGATTAAACTATGAAGATAGAAGTTTCCTAATGCCTGCTGCTGTGAAATTGCTTCCCTTCATTAAACTGCAGTTGGAGAGAAAGCCCAAACCTTCACTAGAATGCACACACAAAAAGCAGTTTTGTGCTCATTTGAAGGCAATTTAAACCTCCACCATCCTTGGTGCCTGCTCCAGCACTCCACAGGCAGGAGCACAACACAGAAAGGGCAGTGTGAACCTCTTCGTCATGCATTTTAACCATTTTAAATCATTTGGGAATAATTTTAAAGTATTCTGACCAGAGACCCTCTTGGATTTATTTTCTGACTCTCTGATGAGGGGACAGCTTGAAAAATCACTTCTTTTGGAAGCACTGATTCCACACTCCAGCCATACCCCAGTGGCAGTTCTCCTCACCACATGAAAGCTTTGCAAACAAACCCAAACAGCCCAAAACATTGGCTCCAGGCAATGCCTTCCCATCCAAACAGGTACCATTGGTTTTGGGGGGGCTCTACTACTGAGAAACAGCTCCTGCCTACCAACATCCTTGTGTCACTTCTAGCAGTTCACCTGGTTAATGGGGCTCTGCAGAGCAAGCCCAAATAATCTCCAGCTCCCATTGGGTGACCACACATCAGGAAAGATGGGATGTGCCTGTGAGATGTGGTGGATGCACCTTCTGGATGCCCAACAGTGCAAAGACAGAGCCTGCTGAGCACAGCCAGCCTGGCCAGCCAGGAAGATTTGGCCTTGGAGAGGATGGGGTTGATGTTTATTTAAGCCATTGCTTCCAACAAGGAAAAAAAAAAAGCCAATCAAGCTGGCAGCCTGCTACAGGCTGGGGTAAGAATTTCTGGGAAAAGTGAGCTGGATTTGGGGCAACAGAAACACAACCATTGTGATTTGGGATGGACTCAGGAACTGACCCCACAGCAGTGGCCACAGACAGCACATCCTGCAGCCTGGGGGAGGCACAGCATGAACCACACTCTGGTTCCTCCAGACCTTTCCAAAATCAAGCCAGAATCCCATCCTATGGGATGAAAGCATTCAAGAATGAAAGCATTCAAGATTTGCCTGCTGGGTGAAACCTTCATGCTTTCCTTGAGATCAAGTAGGGGATTTCATGTGCACAGTTTGGGACTCAGGCATCTCTGGCCAGCTTGGATTCAGGGGTTAAAACAAATTCTGAGTAGTGGTTTTCTCCCAGGGGTAGCAACCCTTATCCAGCTACATCCATGAACACAAGGGCTTGGGCTTTGAGCGCCTTTCTTGCTCCTGCACTCAGCTGATACCCTGGATGGAGAAGGGAAGTCCTCTCTGGTGCCAGAGAGCTGTTCTATGTGCTGCCTTCACTAGTCACACCTCCAGCTGCTCCAGGTTCCTCAAAAACCATCCAGCACAGTAATCAGCTGGAAAGGCTCCCAACAGCAAAATCCCCAGGAAACTGCTGCTCGTTGCCTCTAGAGGGCAAAACGTTTTCATGGAGCTCCTGCATGGACAACTGCAGTGACTTGCTGTCCTGGGGTGGTTATCCCAGGCAGGTTATTGGGGGGGTTATCCCAGGCAGGTTATTGGGGGGTTATCCCAGGCAGGTTATTGGGGGGGTTATCCCAGGCAGGTTATCCAGGGGGGTTATCCCAGGCAGGTTATTGGGGTGGTTATCCCAGGCAGGTTATCCTGGGGGTTATCCCAGACAGGATATCCTGGGGGGTTATCCCAGGGAGGTTATTGGGTAGTTATTCCAGGCAGGTTGTCCTGGGGGGTTATCCCAGGCAGGTTATCCTGAGTGGTTATGCCAGGCAGGTTATTGGGTAGTTATCCCAGGCAGGTTATCCTGGGGGGTTATCCCAGGCAGGTTATCCTGGGGGGTTATCCCAGGCAGGTTATCCTGGGGGGTTATCCCAGGCAGGATATCCTGGGGGGGAGTTATCCCAGGCAGGTTATCCTGGGGGGGAGTTATCCCAGGCAGGTTATCCTGAGTGGTTATGCCAGGCAGGTTATTGGGTAGTTATCCCAGGCAGGTTATCCTGGGGGGTTATCCCAGGCAGGTTATCCTGGGGGTTATCCCAGGCAGGTTATCCTGGGGGGTTATGCCAGGCAGGTTATCCTGGGGGGTCATCCCAGGCAGGTTATCCTGGGGAGTTATCCCAGGCAGGTTATCCTGGGGGGTTATCCCAGCCTCGCTCCCCAGGCATGGCAGCACAGGGCTGTGTCTACACCAGGTGTGGATGGCTGGTCCTGCACCCTCACTGCTTCACAGGGATTGCAATAACTCTCCTCAGATTTCATCATTCCCAGGACTTTTCTCTGTCCACACCATACACACTCTGTCTTCCCCTTTTCTCCACTGCATCCCCACTGTCTTTGGGAAATGTTGTTAACCAGGGCTTCGTGTTGTGATCTCACCAGGTCACCCTCAGCCTCTCCTTGTCCTTGTCCCATCCCACCCCTTCTCCCCAGAGCCTCCCGCGGGTCCCCAGGGATCGCATTCTCACCAGTATGGGTCCGGACATGCCTCTTCAGATCAAAGGTGTCGTTGAAGCCTTTTCCACAGAAGGTGCACAAGTGTCTCTTCACCTGGCTGTGGCACTTGATGTGCCGGTTGAGCATCCTCTGCAGGCGGAAGCCTTTGCCACACAGCTCGCAGCTATGCAGGGCAGCCTCGGTGCAGGTGCCCGTGGTGAACTGGGGAGTGGGAGAGGATTGTGTGAGCACTGGCATGAACCAGAAGGAGGAATAAAGCAAAACAAGCAGGGCTTATTGTGGCATCAAAAACAAAATTTAAAAAAAAGGGGGGGGGGGGTATATTAAAAATGAAAAGTGAAAGCATTCAAGATTTGCCTGCTGGGTGAAACCTTCATGCTTTCCTTTTCATGTGCACAGTTTGGGACTCAGGCATCTCTGGCCAGCTTGGATTCTGGGGTTAAAACAAATTCTGTGCAGTGGTTTTCTTCCAGGGGTAGCAACCCTTATCTGGCTACATCTGTGAACAGAAGGGCTTAGGCTTTGAGCACCTCTCTTGCTCCTGCACTCAGCTGGTACCCTGGATGGAGAAGGGAAGTCGTCTCTGGTGCCAGAGAGCTGTTCTATGTGCTGCCTTTACTAGTCACACCTCCAGCGGCTCCACGTTCCTCAAAAACCAGCCGGCAGCGATAAAAAAGGGGGTTTTGGAGAGATAAACCCAAGGCACGTTGTGCTGACCCAGCAAAGACTGAAACAATGGCCCTAATCTTGCCCCGTTGGTGTCCCCGGCTCGTTAATTAACAGCAAAGGGACATTAGGGGGTAATCTCATTCCCACTCCTAGCACCAAAAGCATTGTGCCAACACCATGACATAACTTGACTAAAGAAGACACTGATGATTCAGCTCCTGGGAAGATCATTCCTCAGAGGGAAGGCTTAATGTCTGGAAAACGTAAATACTGCGCTGCTGGTTTAATTATTGCTGGTGGAACACACGGACATGCCCCCTGTTAGGAACCAGGGATGAGGGAAAGCCAGCAGAGCAGACAGGACCACGTGCACACATCCATCGGCTGAAAAGCCCAGCTCTCCTGAAAGGTTTTGCTGTGACAGTCACAAACAGCCCAGGTTAAATTATACAAAGTGGGTTAAAGTCAAACAGCAGCAGGGCGGGCTTTTCACAAGGACAGGAATACGTCTGGGTTGGTTTTTTTTTTTTTCCCTGAAGGGCCACTTATTTTTCCCTGTCCTCCTCCTCTGCTTACTACTGAAGTACAGCTACTCGAAATTGTAAATTGTAAAGAAAAATTAAAAAAACCCGGCAGTTGTGACACCACGAGGTGTGAAACTGGAGGGGGAGCCATCTGGGAAGGATCTGTTGGGCAACACCGCTATGACTCCACCTCAAGCAGCTGCATATAATCGGGGTGAAACCTAATCATGGGACTTCAGAACAGGGCGACCGAAAAGCTGTCAGCTCGGCACAGACAATGGTAATCTTTACAGCTCCATCCCGCAAAGCAGCAGCCAGGGTTTAACGAGGTGTTAACTACCAGTGGTAAACACATCTCCTGCCTAGCGCTGGGGTGGCCTGGCTCTGCCTCTGCTGAGGGGACCCTGAATGCTCAGAGAGAGATCAGGAGCTCGCTCGGTGTTGGATTCTCAGGTACCACGAGGACCTGAGGCACCATTTGCCTTCTCCCAGCCTTGGGAAGGAGGGAAATCGCTGCGCTGCTCTGCTGGCTCTGCCCGGGGAGCGGCAGGAGCTCCTGCCCTTGCAGCAGAGAGGCTCCTCAGCCAAGTCCGTGGACAGATGATTGCTCCATTTCACCCAAGCCCGCAGGTCCACCTCAAGGTGGCAATGGTCCTTCACAGCTACGGAGGAGAACCTTCAGCTGCTTTCTCGACAGGTCACGGTGGGAGGGGGACAGCGTGAAGGGTCACCCCAGCCCTCCTTGGTGAGTACAGCCTAGCAGGCAGCTTTTAAGGAGGCCCCACGCTGAGGAACACGATCCACCCACGCACCGTGGGGCATGACTCCTCGCTGCCAGGGCTGGTCCTTCCTGCCTGGGTTCAGAGCTCCCGTGGGAGCCGAGCCAAGCAGGTCAGGGGCAGCACATCCCAGGCAAGGATAAGAGAAGGCAAAGGGCGCTGGAAGATGGTGGCACATCGCTTACAAGGCTTTCCCTGCCGCCGCCACCCCACAGCCGGCTGGCCTCCCCATCGGTGTGCGGGACAGGTGCTGCCACCACCGGCCCGAGAGCCCGGGGCGCTGCTGTCACCCCGTGTCCCCGGGCAGCAGCCAGGCCTTGACCTTGAACAGGGGTCACCCCATCGCCAGAGGAGAGATGGTCGGGGTGTGGGGTGTGGGAGGTTACCTTGATTTTTGACCTGCCCACGGGCCGCTGCACGGCCAGGTCCAGCAGCACGGCGCCGCCCGTGCCCAGCTCGCCGGGGGCAGCCTGCGGCGTCGGGGGGTCGCTGGGCTCGGCGTCCCGGGTGCCGCCGCTGCTGCTGCTGCTGCTCTCCAGGCTGCAGCTGTCCTCATAGCCCAGCAGCACGCAGCCGATCCCGCCTGCGGAGGGGTGGGGATGCGATAAAGCGGGGGGTCCCCGGGCAGGGCAGGGCAGGAGCCGGCGGGCCCCGGTGTTTAACCTGCGGGCGGGCCGCTGGCGGCGGGGGAGGATCCCCGGCTCACGCTGCAATCGGAAACTCAAACACGAACGGTCCCAAAGTTCAAACAAGCCAGCTCCGCCGCCTTCCCGTTATACCCCGGGCAAGGGCAGGAGGAGCGGGAGGAGGAGGAGAGGGGGAGGCCAGGAGTACATCACCCCCACCCCGCCCGCCCTGGGTCCTTCCTTCTCCTCCTCCTCCCCCAGCCACCTTTCTCATGCAAACGAGGTTTCCCACCTTCCTGGACACACACACACACACACACACACACAGGCATTCCCCCCAGATCCGCTCCCAGCCCCGTCATCCCCGGGGTGGGACACGCTGCCCGCCGGGGCTGGCACCGCTGCCGCTGCCCGGGCGCTTTTCCCCGCAGCGCTGTCCCCGCGCCCTCCACCGCGTTTCGCGCAGCTCTCTCGAAAGCCGCGCCCGCCCCCTCGGGGCTCCCCCGGCCCGGCAAATCCCCCTCCCGCGTCTCCCCCTCCGCGGAGCGCCGGGACCCCGCCGGCTCCGTGCGTCCCTGCCGGGGCGGCGGCCGCCGGGCCGTACCTGGGATGTAGGTGTCGGCTCTCTCCTCGTCGGGCAGCCCATCCCAGCTGCGCACGGCCGGCTGCGGGCTGCGGCGCTTCACCAGGAAGGCTCTGGGCATGGCGAGGGCAGGGGGCACGGCTGGGCACGGAGCGGAGCGGCCGCCTCAGCCCCGCCGCCCGCCCGGCCGCCCCGCCGGGGCCGCGCTGCCGTCCGGGGAGCGGGACCGCACGCACCGGGCAGAGCCGCCGAGGCTCCGCGGGGAGGGGAAGGGGAGGGGAGGAGAGGGGAGAGGGTGGGGGGGGTGGGGGGGGAGGAAAGTTTCATAAGGTGGAATAGAAAAATGCACCAGGAAACTTGGGAAGGAGCATGCGTGCTGCAAACATAACGGTGTCAACAAGTCTGCTTACCTGTCCGACCGGTTGGAGCAGCTGAGCTTTGTTCCAGCCCTTCCTAAGGCATGAATGTTTGCAAAAGAATTTAACGTCTGAAAATTAAAAAAAAAAAAAATAAAGAAAGAAAAAAAGAACAACAAAAAACCAAACCAAACACCCAAGCGGGGAGGGAGCCCCGCCGCTGCCGCCTGCGGAGCCCCCGCCGGGCCGGACCCGCCGCCCCTCTCTCCCTCTCTCCGCCGCCGCACCGGGATGCCCTGCCGGGAACGGGGGCCGGGCTCGCTCCCCGTTCGCCCCACGGGGTCCGAGCAGAGAGCAGAGAGCCCCCCGGGAGCGCCTGTCGAGGGGAAGGCTTGCCGAGGCGCCGGGAAAGAGGCCGAGCTGTCCTCGGGGCAGCAGCAGGAAGAGAAAGTTCTTATTACTTTTCTTAATGACTAGCCTTTCTTCTGTTCAGAAAGAAAAAAGAAAAAAAAAAAGAAAAAATAAATTTATTCTTTTTCAGTCATTGATTTAAAATTCAAAACGTGTCACAGCCTTTTCTCTCTCCCCCCCTCCTTTTTTTTTTATTTCTTTTATTTGCCTCTTGTCGTCTTCCCCCTCTTCCCAAAGTGGAAATGAAACAAAGGCAAGAGGTTAGGGTATTGGGGAAGGAAGCAAAAGAAACAGAAGAAAACCCACAAGAAGTCTGCGAGCAGAGCCGAGCCCGCGCCTGGCGTGGCCTTGGGTGTTTAACAACATTCAGGGATCCCTTCTCCGGTCTCCTGCTCAATCTGCTTTTTTAGTGAAAACAGTGGAAACGCACTCGGCGCCTCCGTCCCCAGGCTCATCCCTGAGGCACAGGCGGCACCGGGCTGCGGGAATGAGCACCGGGAGCTGCTTCCCTGTTTCCCCACGCCGAGCAAGGGGCCTTTCCAACGGAGTCACTCCTGCTTGGGGAGCCGCTTTCCGCCCGCAGGGCAGAGCACGGACCACGGGAATTGACGGGAGTTTCATTGTCGGTTTCATTGAGACCGAGGTTTAACTCCAGGGGCTGGAGCTGGAGCCTCTGGAAGGAGCACGCCTTCAAGGATCAGGGCAGGATGAAGGAGCTCTGCTGGATGCCGATGTCCCCGCTGGTGTTCTGGAGCCCCACATGGGGTGATGCACTGTCAGAGGGCCCCTCCAGCAGCCTGTGTCTCCAGCAGGGTATCCCAGCACCTCCCTGCTCCCCCTGCTCCTGCGGGGAGTTTACATTTTCCGCAGGTACCAGGTGGGAAGCCACCTCAGCATGGCTTCGGGCAATACCTCAGCCAGACCGCACATAAAACCTTCCTTTTCTCTCTTTCTCTTTCAGGCTATGTAATTTTTCTGTTATGTCTGAGATTTTGCTCCAGGACAAAATACAGCTATGTGGGGCTTAATTGATTTTTTTTTTCCAGCTTAAGGCTTCTTTTATTTTAAGGACTCCTTGTCTTTTAAGGTGAGAGAGGTAACAAATGACATTAGTCAGAGCTCTCCCAAGCCAAGAGCTTGCTGAGACGACTTCACTGTCATCTGGGCTTTCTCAAATCCTGCTTTGAGGTTCTCGTTTAATGAGGTCCTGGAGCACACACTTCACTTCCACTGGGTGCTCTAAGTCAGACGTGCAGTTACAAGCACGGCTGAATCAGGAATAATAACAGTAACAACAATAACAACAATAATAACATCATCATCAGCTCTGGAGCCTTGACACGAGTGGTCAGGGCTGAGCTGTGCCCAGCACCACGGGAGACACAGAGTGCAGAGAAAGCCCTGCAGCCTCTGGCAAGGCAAGGGCAGCTGGGTGGAGAGGCACCAGCTCCGTGAAGGAGAGCGTTCCAGTGGCTGCTGAGCCACCAGCTGGAAATGCAGACTGCCGATGGTTGGCCAGAGCCCATGGGAAAACCATCCTGCCTTTCCTACAAATACCATCCCTTGGTATTTGCTAACCTGGAGGAGCCTGAGGAGCGTGCTTACAGCATGACCCCACCAACACCATGTGCAGCACCATGAAATGGGATTTTTGGGGATCTTTGGGGATGCTCGTCTTCAGCAAGGCAGCCCACAGACATATCCCTGGATGGCCATGCCCTTCTCCATGCTCCATGCTCCATGGAGCAATGCTGCATGTACTGCAGCTTCAGCACTGTAATTAAACTAGATAAATAATGATGCTAAGGAGGCAATGGCACAAACATTTCTGTAGGATCTTGTGTAATTTTCAGCATTACTTGGGTGTGGGAGAAAATTTAGCACGTTAAATTAATATTTGGGGTGTAAATCAAATTAAATGTACAAAATGCCCCGTAGGGTCAAAGCACAGTGGGACCCACCCTTATGGATTTGACTACTAAATACTAAAATGTGTTTCACTTCACTCAGATCATTTGGGAATGAGAGATGGGATCAAAGAAAGAACCAGCCCTGTGTGCCCAGTGGCATCCTGTCCCCAGCCATCACTCCCCTGGCATGGGAATGTTTGGAGGGAGCCCAGCAGGTCCCCCTGGGGCTGCTCTGCCCTGCAGTCACCCAGGACCCCTTTTCTGGCCATTTCTCATTCTGAGCCCAACCAGGCCAGACAGGGGTGAGAACCTGGCTGGTACAGGTTGGCCACGCAACCTTTGGTTTCTGGCTCCCAGCAGAATTTGGGTGAGGAGATTTATACAAGATCTATATTGACCATGCAGGAGAGGCCACAGCTTCATACCCTTGGGAAAACAAACCTTCATCAGGGCCTGTAGTGTTCTTGACACACCAGGGCTGCTGCAAGTCACCCAAAAACCCAGCTGACACCCCCTTGGCTGGTGAGCCCTCACACTGCTCTCAAGATGTGTTTTGGGAGAGATGGGGAAGAGTCTGAGTGTCAAAGCGCTGCCCAGAGCTCTGCAGGACACAGCCTGGTGTGACATCAGTTCCCTGGAACGCCCGAGGCGGGATGGCAGCACCAGGCACAGCGCAGCACCCCGGAGTGGGCACCGCCAGGAGCCCTGGGCTCACAGAGACACGCTCACAGAACATTCAGCCCAGGCAAGATCTCCTGCACAGCCTTTCCCAACCTCCAGCCTTCTTGGATTAGCCAGCGGAGGACAAGCATCCCATAAGGTCTTTCAGGCAGGATTGTGAGGACCTCTGAGGACTGTGTCTTGAAAGCCCACAGAGAAGCACAAACCCCTCTCCTCGGACACGTGCTGCTTCCAGCCCTGGCTTTCCTTCCACCTGGTTGTCTGTGTGTGTGTCAGAACCCAGGACACTCCTCTGGCTGCCCCGGAGGGCTCGAGACCCTGGCAGGAGGCTCAGAGACCTTGTCACGGAGTCAAAGACACCCATGCCTTCCATTTTAGCCCATGGAAACAATTACCAACGTTGTGTGAGGATTTACAAAAGTTTGAGTGGAATGATAGTGAATTTATCACAAAGTGAAAAAGTAGAATTTTGAGGATTTAGAATGGGGGTTCAAGAAGCAAGATGAAGGAATCTGGGCATGTCCTGTCCTTCTTCTTGTCCTTCATCTTCTGCTGTGATGGTGGCACTTCTGGATTGGTTTAGGGTAGAGACAGACTGTCTAACATAGGTGATAGGTATTGGAAAATGATTGTAAATAAAGTACAAGTAGTTTCTAGTATAAAAAACAAACACCACCCCAAGGGCGGTCAGTGTGCCTCAAACCCGACCCGCTGGACAGATCTCAGTGGGTCAGAGAGAGAATGTGTTAGATAAAAGAAAATAAACAACCTTAAAAACCGGGCTGGGTACAAAAGACTCTTCCATACCCTGAGAGCCATTTCAGCAGCGCAGAGCCCGAGCTCTGTCCCCGTGTGTGTGTGTGCGAGGAGCCGCGGCGCTGCCGGGGATGCTGCGGCGCCGCCCGCGGCACCGGGGCTGACTCAGCCGGGTTTCGGCAGCGCCCGCCCGCCCGCACCGCGCCTCGCCTCCCCCCGGGGGCCGCTCCTGCCTCCCCGGGCACCTTCCCGCCTAAAACACGGCCTCGGGGCGAGCGCCGGCCCGCGGGGAGCAGGGGGATGCCGGCCCTGATGGGCGCAGCAAAGCCGCTGCCCCGGTCACCCCGTGCGCCGGCAGCGCTGGGGCCCGGCCGCGGCAAAGCCCGGCTTCCGAGCCAGCTTTTGGCAGCTCTCCTGCTCGGATGAGGAAACGCTTCACCGCAGCGGCAGGAGCCAGGGTGGCTCGGCGCCAGCATTATCTTGGAAGGAGGGAGCAGCGGCTCTGCAGGCTGCCCCAGTTTGGAGGGCGATCTGCTTTCCTTGACTGAGCAGGGAGCGATGGAGAAGGTGCCAGCTGGGGGGAGATGCCTCCCCGGGCTGCGGCAGAACCTGCCCTGCCTGTGCTTCGCCGCCGCCTTTCAAAGCGCCCCGGCGGGCTGACTCACCGGGCTCCTGTCTCCCTGCCTCCCACGGCCCCTGCCACTCCCGGCGTCTCCCTGTCTTTCTCCAACCACGGCTCCGCTCCCTTCCCACTCTCCCCAGCGGCTCGGCCCCGTCCCTCCGGCCGCCCCATTCACCGTGGCTCCGCTCCCTCGGGGCACCCGGCATCTCCCCAGGCTCCCACCGAGCCTACAGGTCCCACTCCCTGCGAGGTCTCTGGGGGGTGTTGGACTGCAGCATCCCCTGAGCATCCTCCCCGCTGGTATCCAGGGCCCTGTGCTTGGGGAAAGGGGCTGCTGCAGGATCCTGTGTGCCTCACACGCCCTACACACGGTCCAGCAGCAGTCCGGGAGCAGTCTGGGAGCATCTCTGCCTCTTGGAGAGATGTCCACCCTCACAAGGTGGTCAGCAGAGACCTGAGCTCTCAGACTGGCATGGAAAGGTGACTGCGTGAGCATCTGTCTCTGGAGGTCTCTGAAGCCCCTTGCCAGCTTTGCCTGCATTGTCTAGCTTGGGTTTGGTTTTTTTGTGTTGTTGCTTGCTTTCCTGCAATCCCACTGCCGAGTGTTTCCTCCCTGGGAACTTCAGTGTGTTCCTACCATCCTGATCCAGCAGCAGAGGTTCCAAAGGCAGTGAAATCCCAGGAGTATCCTGCAGGAGTAGCTAAATAGAAAGCTACTCCCTCTGAATGTTTCTGCTGTGCTTCAAAACACATCACCTTTTTTAGACAGCAGCAAATCCAGATGGGCTCTAACTTCCAAAATCTTCCACATAAGTCAGAGCTCCTCCAGCCTCTTCCAGTAACCAGTCACTGCTGGTGGTGGCCCCCAGTGCCCTGTGTTTCTCTGGTGCTTTCACGGGAGACCAAACCCAACAGCTGTGTGAACAGTGAAGCGATGTGGCAGCAGACTCCCACCCTTCTTGCCCAGTTGTTTGGATTTTGGATTCTCGCTGGCAGATCACAGGGAGCTTCACCCAGGTGGGTTTGGCCACTTGAGCAGCTTCCCAATTCAGTCTCTGGAGGGGGCTGCTGGAATGCAGTGGAAAGGATACCACAGGTGGTCTGCTGACATCCCACTCCCTGGCTTTATCCTTGTGAGAGGCATTTTCCCTCCTTGCGTTATCATCATCATCATCATCATCATCACCACCACATCTCCCTGTTCCCGTTTTGCTGCCCGGCCTGAGTCTGCTTCCCATGCAGATGGGAGGTATTGCCCTGGAAAAGCCACATTTTCCCTGGCTCTGGGATGCACGGAGATGCACTGCCACCAGGACGCACTGCTGCTGGGATGCACTCATGGAGGCTGAGAGTTCCGGGAAGGAATGCGAAGCCCATTCGCTGACCGGGATGACAAGCATTTGTCGGGGTTTGGGAAGACAGGGGGAAAGCTCTCCGCGAAAAGCTGGTGGATAAAAGCTGGATGAGCCACAACTAGGGGCTGACTCAGTCAGTCTCCTTCCAGGTTCCTGAAAATAATGAGCGTGCCTTTGAACCCCGTGCTTCCCGCAGCTGGCACGGCGCGATAAGCCGCGCTTCCCCCCTCCCACGAGCCCTGCCATCTCTGCCATCCCCCGCCGAGCTCAAACCTCGGGGGTAGAAAATCCCCTGTCCCCTCCCCAAGGACAAATGGCACCTCTGGGGCCCCCCAAGGCTTCCTCATTCCTGCCGGATGACGGCTGCCATAAATCCCATTGTATGCGTAGGGAGTTCAAGCATTTCTTTACCATTTCAAAAATCTCCAGGAGGGGCTCGGCACTGTCCCTGCCATCGCTCTCCTTTTGCAGGATTATTGGAGTGAGAAAGAAGCGATAAGGGCAGAGAGGAAGGAGTAACTGTCCCCAGCTGGGTGCCCTGGCACAGAGCCATTGCTGCCATCCCTGCCCGAGCTCCCTGGGGTTCTGAGAGCAGGAGAAAGAGGAGATGGTTCTGCTGCACTCCTCCCAGCTCCCCCCTGGCGAGGAAGACCACCAGGACACCCTTGGCCACTGGCAGTGGTGACGCCAGCCCGGGCACAAAACGGCCCCAGCAGGGCCAGGGGACAGGACAGGATGTCCCCAGCCCCGTGTCAGGCACTGCCTCGTTAGGGATGCACCTTTCCTGCTCCTTGTGCCGCCGCCACGCCTGCAGGGCTGCTTCCAACGGGGATCCAGCGCTGCTGCTGGAGAGTCCCTGCCTGTCCCGCCTGTGCTACGGCAGAGCATGTGCTCCAACACGCCCAGGAGGAGCACACACACAGAAACACAGACACAGACACACACACTGCTGGGAATAGCCATGGGAGCACAGTGGAGCCACTTCCAGCCGGGCCCCTTTCCTTACAGCTCTGGTTTGACGGCCGAGGGGGCTCAGAGATGGCTGCAGCACCCATGGGTGCCTCTGGCCCCTCCAGACACACCCAGATGAGCTCCCCTCTCCCTGCTGCCTTCGTGGCTGCAGCCCCAGAACCCCTGCTGCCCGTGGGAGAGCCCTGGCAGGGTGTGAGCTGGGGGTGCAGCTCACCCTGCTTTGGGGGCCAGGACCCCTTCTGACCTTCCTGTCTTGCTGCAGCATTACCCTGCCACCACTCTGGGTTCTGTGCACAACGGTTTTGATCTCCCAGTGCCTTTGGCAATGATTTCCAGGAGAGAACAAGCCCAGCCCTAAGCCAGCAACACCCCTGCCCTCAGTTCCCAGCAGCGCTGCCGCCGTTCCCACCTCCCGTGGGCAAGGGTCTGTGCAATTAGCACCCATATAATGATTACTGCCGGGCTTACATCCTCTCCCTGCTCCTGAGCAGGCAGACTTTGGCCTCTGCCCGCTTTTCATCCCCCTCTCAGGGGAAGCACAGGCAGCAGGGAGCCAGGCTGCACTCCCTGGGTCGGGTACCCTCTGCAGCCCCCCAAAACAAGGGGCAGAGACCCACTGTGCCATGGGGAAATCAGGGAGGGATATGGTGGGGAGGCACATCTACACCCTCCTCCTCACTCCCTCACGCTGGTGATGCCAGGGAAGGAGCTCGGGGTGTCTGGGGGTCCCTTTTCCCCCTCTGGCCAGGGCAATGGGAGGTGTTGGTGCCCGGTGGCAGCCCCACATCTTCGCTGATTCAGCTGGAGGTGCCCCCGGGGCTGGCTGCCCCACTGCAATCACACCAGCCCGGAGCTCCTGCCCTCTCGGCTGGAAGGAGGAAGTGCAGGGGGAATTTAAAATCCAAAGTGTTTCACAGGTTGCCCTGCAAATGGAAGGAAAGTTTCAGCACTCCTTGCTCGTAAAGGATTCCGTCGTCTCCCCCCCTAATTTATCTTTACTCCATCATTCAAATCGCAGGACAATCAGATTTGCTTCCCTCCAGCCCCCTGGGAAGAACTATCACAAGGCCCTGGGGCTTGTCTGAATGGGAGGAGCAACAAAATTCATCCAAATTGCTGGTGAGAACAGGTTCACAGAGCTTCTTTCTGTACAAGTGCTGAGGGGATGAGTTCCAAGGGCTTTCACTTCATTCGTGCCCATCAAAAAATAAAACTCACCCAAGCCAGGCTCACCTCCACCTGCCTGGAAAGGAGGCTGACCTGGTCAAAATAAAGCATATTTAATATGTACATTTAATGGATTAAAGGTATTTTTGGGGTTTCCATGCACAGAGAAGCCTCTGAATTACAGAAGAGGGACACAAAAAATTACACATTACAATTTTTTCCTCTGCATAATGCACTTTTGATTACAAACAACACGACCCTGGCCAGCAAATCCTACAGAAACATTTCCTGCAGGGCCAGGGTGGCTGCACCTGGGCCATCAGCGCCTGCACCACCACAGGCAGGTCCATCGAATAATTCTGTTCCTGGGAGGGGAAAAGGTATCACGGTGAGATAAAAGTGCCTACAACACGGCAATTAGCTCTTTTTGCTGCTATAATTAGCCCTGCCATAAGGAGGAAATCAATGCTAACAGCAGCAGGCACAGCCTGCTCCCCTCCCCAGCTCTGCCTCTACCCCAGGCCTTGGCAGAGCCGGGCAGGCACCCACACCCACACTCAGCCACGCTCAGCTTCACAGGGCAAACAGAATTTGCTGAATTCAGGTTTGGGGTTTTGTCCTCTTTGCCAGTGAGACAGGCGAGCCCCTGTGTCCCAGTGGAGAGCTCTGGGTGTGTGCAAAGCCCCCCGTGTGAGAACACAGACACACAGACACACAGATACACACTCTGCAGAGAGGGAAGGACAGCCAGCACCTCACCAGAACGCTGGGGGGAAACCCAGAAAGCTTTGTGAAAACGTGCCTTGAGGATGGCTTCAGAAATTATTATTTTTTGTTAGTTTGATAAGAGAGGTTGGCTCCTGACATTACACAGGGCAAAGGGAGCAGGAGGGGGGCTGTGGTTCAGGACCAAACCTGGAAATGGGCTGTGCTCACACTTTTCTCCTTCCCCTTCCACATCTTGCTGGGTTTCCTCAGGCTTCAGTCCTTTTTTTTTTTTTTTTGCCACAAAGGAGCAGCCCGTTTTCTGGATTCTCTGGCGGCTCATACAGGCTTGAGCTGACACTGCCACCCCTTCTCCTCACAGAGTGACCACCCCGACCCAAAGCCTGCCCAGAGCTCCTCCTCATCCATCAGAACGGCTGGAACAGGGAAACAAACATGAAAGTCTTGCTGGGACAGGGCCTGCAAGGCAGCCCTATCAAAGAGGGGGCCAAATGCCCGTGAAAGAGGGTGGATGAGGCACACAGGGCTTGCACAAGCTGAATTTTCTTTGAAACCCAGGATAGAAATGCCCCCTTAGGATGGACTGCGGATGTTATCCGAGATCATTATCCAGATCTGAGCTGTTTGCCCAGGGGAAAAATAGCCTTGAGCTTTCCAGTCTCCTTCAGGTGTGACCCAACCCTTTTCCGCCTGGCCCCACCTCCACGAGCGCCGCTATTCCCAGCTAAGGAGGAACCAGGCAAAGAGGGCACCAAAGCTCGGGGCATAGCACGGGTTTCCCCAGCAGAGAAACCCTCCTGATCCACCTCTCCCTCAGCCTGAGCCCGTGCTCTGCCTCTCCGTTTGGGAGCCTCATGGACACAGCCACCAGGCTTGTGTTTGTCGGGCTGGATTCTTCTCTCGTGCCCTCCTGCCCACCAGCAGCTGGGAAGGGTTTTCCCAGCAGGAAAACATCCCCCATTGATGCACATCCATCTCCTCTGGGCACTCCTGCCTCCCACCTCCGTCACACCACTTGCCTGCCCCTGCAGCCGGGCTCCGAGAAAGGAAAATGGGGATTTAAACCAGACCAGCTGCTAATCTGGGCTTGGGAAAGGTCCCCTCTCACCCCAGAGCACGGAAAAGGGGCAAAGCAGAAGAGCAGGCTCAGGGCAGGGGAGCCGAGCCCTTCAGCCAGGCACAGCCCTTGGGAGAACGGGAGGAGCAGGAGCACCTGAACCACCAGGGCAGAATCAGAGATTGTGAAAGCGCAGCCTGAATGCTCCCTGGGGATTTTAGCCCCTCCAGGGATTAATGACAGGGCTGCACCTTGCCCAGGGGCTCTGTGCTGGCTCCCATCCACCAGGCTCGACCCCGTCCTTGGCACTCCAGTGGCCCTGGACCCCTGACAAGCACTCACACACAAACCCCAGTGAGAGCCACTGTGAGACTCGACTGGAATATTATCATCCCCACCAATTTCACCTCTCACTTTAATCATGTTCATTCAGCAGAGAGATGGAAAGGATTGTAATGAGGAGGGATCAGCCTGACGTGAGTTTGATTTCCCTCTTCCACCGCAGACAGGGCTGGGGATGGAATAATTCCGTCTTCAGAGCACGAAAACCTGGCAAACACGAGGCCTTAAGGCCACACACCGAACAATGAGGAGACACCAAACAATTGAAGAGCAGCTTTCTCCAGCTGCTTCTCCCATGCAATTCGGCATTTCTGGCCGAGGACAGCGCAGGACTGGTGGTCTTCACTTGACAGAACCAGAAATGTTTCTTGCACGCACAAGAAAATTCCTTTTATTTCGCGTTGGCCGGCAGGAAGCTCCAGGGAGCAGCCCCAGGAGACACAGCGGGCACAGCTGGGCACCCAATCCCCAGCGGCGCTGAGGGAACAAAGGCCCGTGTTTTGGGGTTTCTGGCCGGCAGGGTGCGAGTTCAGCGCCCAGGGCAGTTTCTGGCCGGCAGGGTGCGAGTTTAGCGCCCAGGGCAGAGTTTCTGGCCGGCAGGGTGCGAGTTCAGCGCCCAGGGCAGAGTTTCTGGCCGGCAGGGTGCGAGTTTAGCGCCCAGGGCAGAGTTTCTGCCCGGTCCCGGGGCCGCTCCGCCCCGCCCCGCATCGGCGCTCGGCTGCTCGAGCCTGGCTCGCTGCGCTCGGCGCTCGGTAGGGGCGGGGCGCGCCGCCTCACGCTCTCCCGCTCCCCCGCCCGCCCGGCGCTTCCCCCGCCGCGGCCCCGCGCCGCCCCGCCGGCCATGTCGCGGGGCTCCCGCCTGGCGCTGACCGTCTCCGCGCTGCTCTCCGCCGCCATCGTGGCGGCCGTGCACATCCAGCAGCGCCGGGAGCTGGAGGTGAGTGCGGGCCGCGGGGGGGAGGTGGCGAGCGGGGCCCTGCGCCGGCTCTCAGTGCGGCCCCGCCCACCGGCCGGGCAGGCCCCGCCCCCTGTGTGCAGACCACGCCCCCTCACCTGGCGGCCCGGCAGGCCCCGCCCCCACCTGCGGGCTCAGCGCGGAGCCACGCCCACCGCCAAAAAGCCACGCCCACCGCCAAAGCCCCGCCCCGTGCGCGCACCTGAGCCCGCGTGTCCCCGATCCATCCATCCTTCCATCCATCCCTCCTTCCATCCATCCTTCCATCCTTCCATTCCCGCAGCTATGCCGTGCCCCAGCCCTGGGTGCTGCGGGCACTGTGCGTGGCCAGCCCGGCTCCCAGAGGCTCTGCCCAGCGCTGCTCCCGATGGTGCTCCCTTCCCTGCGTTTTCCTGCCTTGGCCGCTGTGCTTTCCGTGCTCTTTTAGCTGCACCAGCTCCCTAATGCTGTCCTGTGCGTTTCCCTGCAGGGGCAAGTAGCGGGGAGCTGCAGGTGAGGCTCGCTGGAGGTGCTTCCCTCCCTCTCCAGCAGCCAGCATGGAGAGGGGATGTGATCCTGCAGCCTCTAGCTAAGGTCACCCCCCTGGCAGTGTTCCCAGGGCTCTCCCTGTCTGGCTGTGCCCTGTTTTCCCTCAGCCCCACAAATGCAACCTGCTGAAGGACAGACAGCCCTGTGCTGTGCCATGGCCCTGCTCCCCTGTTCTGCCAGTGCAACCTGTCAGAAGCACCACGTGGTGATTGAACAGGGCGGTTCTCTGTGCTGTATTTACAAAAATCAGGGAATTCCTGGCAGGCAGCCTGTGTGCCAGGGATCCCACAGCCAAAGGGTGTTGGGTATGACCATGGTGAGTCCCGAAGCAGAGCAGCCCTGCCTGGGACTGGAAGCTGTGTGTTTGTGTGAAGCTGTGCTGTGTGGGCAGTGATGTGCTGCTTTGGACCCTGCTGATGAGCCCAGGGTTATATGAGGGCACACAGCTGATCCTTCTCCACTTACATACAAAAAAATTAAATCTAGAAAATGCACACAGAAACAGCCTCTGTTAAATGACACTGGGGCAGTCAGAACTTACAGAACACCAGAGTTCAACTTCCTAATCCATAGCCCAGCTGGCTGTTGCTTGGGCTTTATGGTACGTTCTGTAATTAGAGGATTATGTTTTGTTCCCCTCCAGAGATTGTCTCTCAGTGCTTGAGAGGGCTGGAATTTGGAGGATGAGGCTGGTTGGGTAAGGAAAGAGGCAGGTTTGTGTGAGCAGGAGTGGGAGGCCACTCTGAAGGGCACAGGCAGGAGCATGGAGAGGATGGTTGGGATCCTGGAGTGGCAGCCAGCAATGGCTCTGCATTTCCAGAGCTGATGGATGTGCTGGGTGGATCACCTAGCATATTTCGGGTAGGTCACATCACATTTTTGTAGCTGCTGCTCTCTGATTCAGTGTGCCTTGAGGCACCGAGGATCTGGCAGGAATAGCTGCTAAATGCTCCCAAACCGAACTGCAGCTGCAATTAATGGCAGCTGAACCTTGAACGTGTGCTGCAGAATAAACATCACCCTTGGCTGTTTCATGGGACACCTAAACCTCATGGATCTTTTTGACCCAAATCCCATTACAGGCTAATACCTCTTCAGAAGCTCCAAGGCTCAAAGCTTATGTTTTGTAAATTAAATCCGAGATTTTCTTATTATAATTCTTCATGGCCAAGTCAAGCAGTAGTGGCTTCATGTTCAACAGATCCAGTTATTTAGATAACATAATGGAAATAAATAATGTGGATATTTTACAGTCCTGGCATGGAGATTATTTCAAGTTTATCTTTATGCAGATTAATAAAGGTTTGACTTTTATGAATTGATGTGCCAGGCCCAGAGTGCTTTGAGCTTGCACATGCTTTTCATGCCTGCAGAAGACAAGCAGGGCTGACTTCCAAGAATAGAGGAAGATGAGAAGATGAACTTTTTCATTTCAGGTTTTTGTCAATTGTGACAAATTCTAAAGGTGTCTTTTGCAAAATGTGCATTTTCAAAGTAAATACATCCACCATCTGAAAGACTGCAGTGTTTTGTGAAGGAAAAAGGATTACATTATTGGTGCAATTGATTAGTTACCTCGTATCTCCTCACATCTTTATTGTTATTAACTAATAGTAACATAAGAATAAGTTTATGAACTTTGTGTTCAGTTTCAAATTACTGATTTGTAGTAATCAGTAATTACAGTAATTCACAGCCTGAGTTCAGTTGGTCGAAGCTGGTGAGAAGGAACTGGTTTTATTAGATTAATTTCTGGAGAGTTTTGATTATTGGCAGACACAAGTGGCTGTGCATTTTCTTAACAAAATAAAATTATTTCTTAAACAAAACCTTTCTGTTTTGATCTTGACAGGAGTAATGATTGCATTTGAAGTGTGCAGTCATTGGCATGCTAGGTGAGGAATTAAACCCTGTGATAACTTGTTGAATGTAATAGTCACAGACATCCTCTCAAGTGACTTCGGGGTCAGCTTTCAAATAAATTATTTGCAGGTGCACTTTGGCATCATTCAAATGGGTCAAAAATTAATGATCTTTCACCTAATTATCAAAGTATCAATGTGAGTAAAAATGTCCAGGTAAGAGAGAGAGAAGTAGCTGGGATTTTCTTGGGGCTTTTTCCACCCACTGAGGGGTGGCACCCCATGTTGAAAGCTGCTGGTGTTGTGTTGCACATGATGTATTTATTTTTTTATGTGTTACAGATTTACATTATTTATAACGAACATTTTAGGTAAAGGGGATATTTGTGGAGCAATAGCTTTGCTTTTTCAAGACTTTGGCATAAGCAGATTGTGGATTTTTTTTTAAGATTAAGACATGAGCAGAAAGAAGCAAATGAAGACACATGCCAGTTTTTCTTAAAATAGTTTCCAATTTGTCACAAAATTTCCTCTGAGCAGAGAAGTTTTGAGGAGCTCATTCTGATTTGGTAAAGATTCAGGTCAGAGATGACAGGATTTTTTAGGATTTTCACATCTATCCCGCATGGCATGGGAATTACAGGCTCAATACTTATTGGCTCAATAGCTTTGTCACTTAGTAAACCCAACCATCCGAAGCGAGTGCAAATAAAGCACTTTTTGGTGTAGGGATTCTGGATATTGGTGCAGTGATTCTGGATATCCTGAAGATTCCAGCCACGGTGAGTTGCTGTGGGAAGAGCCTTGCGGGAGGGGTGGAGCCCGGGTGGGCTCGGTCCCGATCCCGTGCCCCGGGCTGTGATAAACTCTGTCCTTTGTGTTTGCAGAGGCTGCGAAGCGGCGTGGTCAGAGATCTCGAGCGGCAGAATCAGAAAAAGGAGAACGTTCGCCTGTTGGAGGAGCAGATTGCTCTGACAAAGCGGCTCATCGAGGAGAGAGACAAGGCGCTAATGGAAAAACGTTCCCAGCAGCCCTAGGCACTGGCCTGGCTCCTTAGAGGTTTGATTAAAGACGTTTGAGGGTCGTTCGCATCCCACTCCTTGCAGCTGTTGTGACAAACAGAGGTAATCTGTGAAAGACTGGTTATTTTGTATAAATTATAATCCAGCCTCCGCAGCTTTAGCGCGGCCACAAACCCATTTGGTCTGTGATTGGTACTCGCCCTGTGGGGGCTTGGCTGTGCCGCGTCCGAGGCTGGGGAGGAGCAGCTCGGTGTCGGGCAGGCTCCCTCCAGGATGGCCAACAACGTTCACATGGGTGGGCTGCTCAGCCGCCACGACGATGAAGCCACCAGGACCTCCACCTCCGAGGGGCTGGAGGAGGGCGAGGTGGAAGGGGAGACTCTCCTGATCGTGGAGTCCGAGGACCAGGCTTCCGTGGATTTATCGCACGACCAGAGCGGGGACTCCCTGAACAGCGACGAGGGGGAAACGTCCTGGATGGAGGAGATGTCCTATTACTGTGAGAAGTGCCAGAAGTGGATCCCAGCAAGTAAGGCTGCGTGGTGCTGGCCGTGGTGGTGTTTGTGAGGTGTTTGTGCTGTCCTGCCTCCCTGTTTCACACCTTGTTGGGCTACTCCCAGTTCTGCCTCGGTGGGTGATGCCTGCTGGCAGGGGCTGTGTTAGACACCGCAGTCCCAGAGCTGGTGCTCTCCTGAGGAAGTCAGACTGTCTTCTTCAATTACTAGAGAACATCAAAGTTCAGAAACGTGCCCACCCTCACAATTCTTGCAGCTGTTTAGGGGCTTGGGCCAAGCGACCTGGCCCCTCTGCTCACTCAGCTAGTGACCCTTGCTGTAAAGCTCTGGGGAGGAAAAGGACTTCGTGTGTTACGTTTTTCCCCTCCCTGTTGATTTGTCACATCTGTGGAGCGTATGGCTAAATCTCAACCTTAATGTTTTCCCAATAATGTGAATTTAAGTTGGCTTAGAAACATGCCCAGCCTTCAGCAGCCAGCTCTGGCAGGTGTTAGGAGCAAGGTGCAGAATTTGGTGCCTCTCCTCTGGCACTTGATGTAAGATATGTGCTGTTTGGAGTGTAACAGACAGCTTTGCATTCTAAATTCTGGATTATCTGGTCCGTTATTACATTTAAGATCCAGATATTGCTAAGCACCTTGGCTTTGGTGTTGCTTTTTTTAAATTTTTTTTTTTATTCGGGGGTTTTGTGGGGTTTGTTTATTTGTTTGTGGTTAGAAATAAGGAACTGTTTAGGTGGCACCTGCCTTGCAGATATGTCAGAGCTGCCCTTTTTGCCTTCTTAGGATTTGCCAAAATTTACAGTGTAAAAAACTCCTCTCAAGGCGTGTTATTGAATGTTTAGGTGTTGATGTAATGAAACCAGCACCCGACTATTTAATTACTATGCCGTAAAGGGAAATATTAACTTGAAATGTATTAATAAAAAAAAACGAAGCAGAGTTAAAGGCAGCATGAGCTATCTCATGTGGAGCACTTGATTTAACACTCGTTTTATTTTACAAACATGCTCCTCTCTGCATTTGCTGTGGAACAAATCTAAGGAGCAGAAAAGGCCAGTTGCAAAGCAACGGTAGCCAGCTACAAATGTGCAGAGTAAACGAGCTGCCAAAGGGAGATACTGTGCTGTTTCCTAATCGTTCGGTTCTAGGGAGTTCAGTTGTCTCATGTGAAAATAAAATAGGCAAATAATCACTTTATTACATTGAATTGCCTCTTAGAAATTCTCTTAATTTACCAAGTATGAGGGGTTTTCCCCCCATCAGATGCAGTTGCAACCTGAATTCTACAATTCAGTACGGAAGCAGGGTATCCATGTGTTAAAAATTATAAAATTATACATTAAAAGAGATGGCATCCTTGTAGAGAAACATCTTTGGAGTGTGACTTTCCAGAAACACTCTAGTCTTAACATTGTTTCCCTGTCCTCTGGTGTAATTTTTCAGTTGTTCATGTTTGTGTAAATCAACTCCTGGTGAGTTTAGGAGCCCTGATTTCTTTTTCCTCTGCTGTAGAAACATGGGATTAAAACCTGTAACTTTGGGGTGCATGGGGGTTTACAGGTGGTTCTGTCATTTTTGTTCAGACAAACCTGATTTTGGAAGAAATCCAAATTTCCTTTGCAGCACTTTTTCCTATAAAAAGGCAAAAATATTGATTTTGACCTTTTCATTTTAGGTCAACTGAGAGAACAGCTCAGCTACCTCAAAGGAGATAACTTTTTCAGATTTACTTGCTCTGATTGCTCAGAAGATGGGAAGGAGCAATTTGAACGTCTGAGATTAACATGGCAACAAGTAAGTGAAATGTTTGTGCCATCAGAACAGCCGTGGGACTTTCTGAAATTGTTGGGTGTTGTGTACATGCTACCTGGAAAAGGAGGATCAGGTATTGGTAACAAAGGAGCATTTGCATGAACTTCAGAAATTAATTAGCTGAGGATTGCCTGCACATGAGAACTTCAGCATTTGGCAGGGAAATTGAAAGATAATCATACAAACCACATTCCTTTTCTTTTTTTTTTTTTTTTTTTTTTTTCCTTCCCCTTATGCTGCTCATGAATTCATGGCTTCAAGCGGTTTTGGAAAAGCAAAATAAATGCAATTTGGCTTCTAGGCATGAACAGTGTTTTGTGTCTAAGAAAATGTAAAACCGGTGAGGTGGCAACATAGAAACAGAAAGCTTGCCAGCTCCCTGGGTACAAAGCTCCAACCTGGCTGCTTGTGCACTTGCTGGAATTCACTGTTCCAACCATTTGCACACCTGAGCAATCAAAGTAACATCTGTTTGCATTCTTTGGGTCTGTAATGGTGTGCTGTCTCATAGAATATCACAGGATCAGCTAGGATGGAAAAGACCTTTGAGATCATCAAGTCCACCCCATGACCTAACACCACCTTGTCGACCAGACTGTGGCACTGAGTGCAACATTCAGGATTTCCTTAAACACCTCCAGGGATGGTGACTCCACCAGCTCCCTGGGCAGCCCATCCCAATGCCCAGTCCCTCTTTCTGTGAAGAAATTCTTCCTAATGTCCAGCCTGAACAGATCATCTGGGGACCTGCCCCTCCTGAATCCATGCTGTAGGTGCCAAGTGATGGCTCTCAGGATGATCTGTTCCATAACCTTGCCCCAGGCACTGAGGTCAGGCTGACAGGTCTGGAGCTCCCTGGATCCTCCTTCCAGCCCTTCTTAGGGATGGCTGTCACCCTGGCCAACCTCCAGCCATCAGGTACCCTCTTGGTGAGCCAGGACTGATGGTAAATGATGGAGAGCAGCTTGGTGAGCTCTTCTGCCAGCTCCCTCCTCACCTAGGATGGATCCCATCTGCTCCCATAGACCTGTGAGCATCTAAGAGAATCATCAGCTCACCAACTGCTTCCTCCTGAATAACAGGATTATTATTCTGCTCCCTGTCCCCATCTTCTAGCGCAGGAGGCCACTTGTCCTGAGGACAAGCTGTCAGACTGTTGAAAATATCAGCCCTGTTGGCTTTTCCTTGATTCTTACCCCTAGGCACTTAGCCTTATTGTCATGTAAGATAATTTGAGACACTGATTGTAACTCCTGCACTGCTTTCTAGTGGTGGCCAGTGTAGGGAAAGAGGTTGGTTTAGGCAGGGCTCTGTGCTGGCAGACTTTCACCAGGTTCCAGACTGGGAAAGCAAAGGCTGCTGGCATTGCCCAGGTCTCTTCAGAGTGCCATGGGGAAGGGGCAGATGAAATGAAAATGGGTGAGGAAGAAAGCTGTGACCACCTCCCTGGGCTTCCAGCACCCAGAGCTGCTGCTGCTGCTTCTGGGTAAGTGGAATTGAGAGAAATGGTCAAACTAACTTACCTGAAGCAGGAAGAATGGGGACAGTGATTTCTGGATTTTTTTCAGAGTATGTGGCCTCAACAGATCTGTATCTTCAGCCAGTAGAAAAGAGAATTATTTTTGACATCCTGAGACATTGTCCCACATGATCTAAAACCCACAAAATCCTAGTTATCAAACTGAGAGGGGTTGTGAGGTAGAGATATGGTGAAAGGGACTTTAAAGCTGTCCGTGTTTCCTCATTTTGACATCTTTGACAATGCATCCCAGAAAGCCAAGGTTCACTGTGAGGAGACCCATCTCCCTAGGAAAAGCAGATTTCAGACTTCTCTGAGGGTGAAATGCAAGTTGTTATTGGAAGTAGTGCCAAACTGAGGCTGTGTGATTGTTAAAAGATGATCCCAACCTAGCTGACTTTAGTTCTGTTCTAATAAATTAATTGAAATTAATTCAGTAAATGTAATAAACAGTTGGTTATCTAGGATTTACTGGAAGGAGATGAGATATTTTTCAAAGCTGCCCTTTAGTTTGGGTATGTAACAGGTCAGAGTGAATTTGGTTGTGAAGTGTGTAAAAGACCATTGTCACGTTGTTTCTGATGTATTGGATAGCAGGATTACTTGTGACTTTTTTTTTATTTATTTGAAAGAATGTTTCCCTACCTCCACATTACATTCAGACCCCAGCTGTACTGTAATTCATTTATACAACAGCTGCACAATTCTTGTGTCTCAGCACAAACCTGCTTAACTAGGCAGCTCGTTATTCCCCTGGGAAGGAGAAATCTCTGGAAGAATGTGCATCTAACAATAGAAAGACAAGAACAGGCAGCACAAAACCAGGAAGAAGATGGATTGCAGAAGTTGCCTATGAGATGTTGCAAAAATAAGATATTTATGAGGGAGCAAAGATCTGTGTGTGTGTGGCAGCTGTGGGGGTCTGTTCAGCAGAAAAAGCAGGAGGGATTCACTGGTGTCCAACACTTTCTGTTCCAGGTTGTCATGTTGGCAATGTACAACTTGTCTCTGGAAGGAACGGGCCGTCAGGGGTACTTCAGATGGAAGGAAGACATTTGTGCTTTTATTGAGAAACACTGGAATTTCTTATTAGGGAACAGGTAAAGACATGATATTTTCCTGAGGGTCTGGTGGGTGAGCCAAATGAATGGAAGCCTGTTATACAGATGGACAAGAATCCTGGTTAATTTGGTGACATCTCTGTTGAGCCACATTTACAAGTGATAAAAAGGGAAGATTTAATATCAAGAATCTGAATGCAGGCATGGGGGGTACACTTGAGAAAGAATCAGCATTCCTTACTGGGGAAAAACAACCCCAGGAATGTCACCCAAAAGCAATACAAATTTTGGATTATTTCTTATCTTTATTTGGGCAGCATATGAACCTGCAAATAATTGAGTTTTTCTAAACAGTCACAATGGGTGGGCTGATCCTGGTATTGCCAAACTTCAGGGACAGAAATGTGATCCAGCAAAGTTCCTTGTCTATAAAGCTTGCCATAGGACCAAATTCTTCAAGAGGAACTGGGCCTCACCTTTTAGATTGTTTCAAATCTTAATGAAATGGCTCTTACATAGTAGGTGTTAAACAACTGAAACGTTTTTCACACTGTCAGAGTAGGAGCCCCTCTCCTAGAGGGCAGCCTTCATTTTCCAGGTGAACAGCAGATTTCTTCTGAGCGTGCTGAAGCTGTCAAACCCAAGCCTCACTGTTTGTGTGTGTGCTGTGGAGGCAGGGAAGGAACTGAGCAATCCTTGGAAGTTGTAGATTTGATTGACTTCACAGCTTCTTTCCTTCCCCAGGGATTTCCTCTGTCGTAAGATCTGGCCTTTCTTCCTAACCAGATTTGGTCTTTGGCTTTGCTTTCAGTGCTTGTCTGTGCCTCCTTGCTCTGTTCTCAGAAATGATGTTAGCATTTTCCTCCCTGGAAGCCACAGGGACCCCGACAGGAGGGCAGCTGGTGGCCCATTGTCCTTCATTCAGGGAGCCAGTGCCTCCCAGGGTTTGCTGCTGCCTTTTGAGACTTGCCCTGGGAACTGGGCACTCCTTGCTCTGATTAAAATTCAGAGAGTGATTCCTGGCCTCAGACACAGCCTTACCACTTGCCTGGACAAGCCACTGAAGGAGCAGAGACAGCTGAATCGTGTGTGCAGCAATACAAACTGTGCAAAGATCTTCCTTGGCATATTGAAGTGCAGCTTATCCAGATTTACTGTAACACTCCAGACTTGGAGCTGCAGCAGCTGGGTTTGATCCCCCACCTTTGGGGTTCAGTCCCCCAAGGTGTGCAAGGGCAGCACCTGGGCAGCAGTGAACCCCCACTCAGCCAAGCCTTGACAAGCACAGAAGTTTCTGCATGTGAGGAAGAAATCCTGAGATTCTGGGCAACTGAGGTTAAACTCTAGTCCATGAGCCTGACTCTCCAGAGTCCAAGGGAGTACCTCGGGTATTGGCTACAAGGGCAATTCTTCAGTATTTCTTCTCACCTCTTCCCTAAGTGACATCTTAGTTAGCCTTGTCCCCAGTTCCTAAAGGAACAAAACATGCTCAGATGCGCAGTAAGAGTGCCCTGCCCAGCAGAGGGAAAGGCTTAAATGCAGCTCCCTGCCTCCAAGGGGCCAAAAAAGTGCTTCAGGGGTAGTTCAGTGATTGTGTCAGTGCCTCTGGCAGAAACGTTCTGTCCAGGATGGAAGCACAGCTGGTGAGTGGGGACCTAACCTTTGTTTTCTTCTCTCCCACCACAGGAAAAAGACCTCAACATGGTGGAGCACAGTTGCTGGCTGTCTCTCTGTGGGGAGCCCCTTGTTTTTCCGCTCGGGGGCTCAGGAATTTGGAGAACCGGGATGGTGGAAGCTGGTTCATAACAAACCCCCAACACTGAAACCTGAAGGAGAGAAGCTGTCAGCATCTGCACTGAAGGCAAAAGGTAACTCTGTCCCCAGTAGTGTGTGGATTCCTTGCTGGGCCAGAGCTGGGAGACATGAGAAAAGTTCAGTTAAAACCTTTTTGTGTGTGTGGACAGCTCCTTAGTTTTGTTCTGCTGTAATGGCTGACTGAAGAGAACTATGGTGCATATACTGTAGTGTGAGAAGCCTGTTACATTTTATTACCTTTCTCCATTGCGCTAACTTAGAGGGTTTTGAGGCTTGTGCAGAGTGGTTTTCCTTGGATTATTTTATCTGAAAACCACAATTTTCCCACTTCTCTTCACCCTGGGGAATGTCTTTTATCTTTTGTCACTAGATGCAAATTCTCCTCTGTGCAGAGGAACAAAATTTGGGCTTTAACGAGGTTTTAGTCATACACTGGCTTAATGCTACATGTCCCAGGGTGAATTTCTTGGTCACTTTGAAAACCCCACCTTTTAAGCTCTGTAGTCAGTGTGGTTTTGACTGCACAGTGTGAATCCAGTGACTGCAGGAGCTCAGAATAAGCAAACTCCTTCTGCAGCAGCTTCCAAGCCCCCGCTGGATCCCATCATCACCGTGGAAGGCCTTCGGAAGCGCGTGAGCCGCAATCCCGTGGAGTCAGCCATGGAGCTGAAGGAGAAGAGGTCCCGCACTCAGGAAGCCAAGGACATTCGGAGAGCCCAGAAGGAGGCGGCCGGCTTCCTGGACCGCAGCACCTCCTCCACGCCCGTCAAGTTCAGCAGCCGCTGCCGCCGGCCCGACATCGTCCTGGAGAAGGGAGAGGTCATCGACTTCTCCTCGCTGAGCTCCTCCGACCGCACGCCTCTGACCAGCCCCTCGCCCTCCCCGTCCCTGGACTTCTCCGCTCCCGGCACGCCCGCCTCGCACTCGGCCACTCCCAGCCTGCTCTCGGAGGCGGATCTCATCCCCGACGTCATGCCGCCACAGGCGCTCTTCCATGGTAAGAGCCGCCATGGGTTTCTTTCAGTGATGAACCGTGTGTGGTTTTCTAGGAGTATGTTTTCAAAAGGGAGCTCCCAATGAGGTGCAGGATCCTTTCAGGTTGAGATGGAAAGTAACTGGCAATATTCTTTTGTCTTGAGAGTGAGAATTGACTGGTTTTCTGTTGCAACCTGGATAGCTGCTAGCATAGTCCAATTGTGGCGTTACATTTTAGTTAAGTGGTATGCTCTGTCTCACCCCTCGAAAATGTACGGTTTATTCCAAGCCTGTGATCCTCCCTTGAAGCATCATGTATCTGTAACCCCATTGGCCCAAGTCTTATTCTGTGCCCACTTTGAATCTCCCTGTTAAGCTGTGCGAGGGAGATGAGAAGCCTCTTAGCCCTTTGCTCTCTCTTGGCCCCTTTTCCCCGTAGGCTCTCCCTCTCTCCCTCCCCCTTCCCCCCTTTCCCCTCAGGAACCGTGCTGCTCCCGGGGGTGGGACCCCCAATAAACCCTCATCTAATTAGCACCCTCAGAAGCTGTGTGGAGTCTCTTTGCCTGCCTGCTGCTACCAGCAAACATACAGCTCAGGGAGCGCCCCCCCAACAAACTGCATCAGTTTTCCATAGTTTTATCACCAGCTTCTAAGGCCAGAAGAAACCTCCATTGTCGTTTTCCGAGAGATCCTGAATAAACAGTGGGTAGACTTCACACAGTAACTGCTGGACCACTCAGCTTAAGTATTTCACTGCAACACAGATGACACTGTTATGTAGCAAGTCTAGTTTTGTCTCAAATGTTTTTCCTGGGGAAAATTTTATTCCCGTGGTAATATCCCAGTATTTTATAAGTTTGATTGTGCTGATTAGCAGATGCTAAATTTCTGTGAGACTGCAGAGCAGTGATGCAGGCTGAATTCTCTTAGTTCCTTAAGGAGCCAGTCTTCTGGGTGACAGGAAGAATAGTGAGGGTGTGCTAGCTGAAGATACAGCTCACCAGCTTGACTTTTTGATTTCCCAGCTTTGGGAAGCTTCAGAAGCTTAACGTTCCTCAAAGAACATGTGATTGCAGCTCAGGAGGGACACTGTTTCCAGATGCTGAGACACTTTAGGAGCAGGATTGATTCTGTGTCCTGAAATTGGACTCTTTTCAGCATCTCCCATCCAAAATCAGGAGATCTGGCAGTACACAGAAAATGAAATGTATTGGGCAAACCCACATTATTGTTTCTTAGCAGGAAAATGCTGTGATAACAATTTTTGAAATGGGGCTTTGATGTTTAAATTATTTTTTCTTTCCCCTGGATTATTTTGATCTGTTCCACAGATGATGAGGAGATGGAAGGAGATGGAGTCATAGACCCAGGAATAGAGTATGTGCCCCCTCCCAGTGGGACAGCTGGTGCTGGCACCATGATAGCAAGCAGGAAAAAAGTGAAGACAGCTGAGCAGATCAAGCAAGAGGTGGAGAGTGAAGAAGAGAAAACAGAACGGTTGGAAGGTGACAGTGAAGATCCTGAAGAGTCAAACACACCCTTGCAGGTGCGAGGACGAGACAAGGGCAAGTCACAGCTGGAGAAGGATGCTAAACCCAGAGTTCCCAAGCACACCTCAGTTAGCATCTATGAGGAGAAGCTGCTGCTGAAGAGACTGGAAGCCTGTCCCAATGCTTTGAGCATGACCCCAGAGGCGCGGAGGCTGAGGCGCAAGCTGCTGGTCAGGCAGGCCAAGAGGGAGAGAGGGCTCCCACTCTTTGACCTGGACCAGGTTGTGAATGCTGCACTGCTCCTGGTTGATGGGATTTATGGAGCCAAAGAAGGTGCTGTCTCCAGGTCCCCAGTAGGGCAAGCAACATACAGAACTACTAGCCAGGACTTCAGGATCTTGGACAGATACCAGGTGGGTGTTCCCAAATCTAAGTTAGCTGTTGGCACTGTTTATTTTAAAGCTTTTGCTGCAGCCAGCAGTGTCACTTTGAGGTTATCTGACCCCTAAAGTGAAAAGGATCATGTGAACAAGACTCGTTTTGGCTTGGGGCTCTCCTAAGTCCCTTTTTTCTTGGGACATGCTGGTTCAGCCCTGCTAAGTGTCAGTGTCAGCACCACAGATGTCGCTGTGTTTGTACTCCAGCCCTGCCCAAATGCTGTTGCTGGAGGCCTGGAAATACCCAGACAGTGGGTGCTCTTTTACATGTGTAGGAGGGAGATGACCTGCATCACTTTTAGATTTGGGCACCAAATTTGGGAGTGCCCAGCAAAGTCCAGAGGTGGCACCACCGTTGTCCAGTCCACCCTGTCACACTGAGAGGCCCTTACTCTCCCTCCATATGTTCACTCTCTGACTCCCTGCAATTGTTGTGCATTTTTTTGTGCATGCAGACGATGCTGCCCGCCACGAAGGGATACCGCCAGCAGACAAGCAAGTTCCTGTACCGCCTGGTAGGCTCGGAAGAGCTGCTGGCAGACCACAGTATTGTCAGCCCTTACACCTCCCGTGTCCTTAAGCCTTACATCAGGTACAGAGGGTCTGAGCTTGCTCTTGGCTTGTGCACCGCCAGCCCACGGAGAGGACACCTTTCTTGGGCAGTGCTCCTCACTCCTCCTCAAAGTACAACCCAGTGCACCATGGTAACCCTGGAGGGATACTGTTGGATTTAGCTGAGTAGTGAAACGGATTGCATTGGGAAGGGGACTCTCCAAGAGGGGGCAAGGGCAGAGAGGGCATTGCTGTAGCCATTCAAAGCAAGTTGCACCTGCTCTAGGGTCAGAGCTGTGATTTCCTTGCTCATGCTGTAAGGAAAGACAGGCTGGACATGCTGTGGGTCTGGAAAGTGTCCTGGCCTCTAGCACAAGGGTGTTTTTGCTGCTTCCCCAGCATGTGAATGGAAGACTGTTCTTTATTGTCCTAAAGTTGAGCGTGTCAGAAGATATTTCATGGGCAGTACCCATTTAGCTGCAGTGGTGGTTCTTGTTGCTCACTTGCTTTTTGTGTTTCCTTTTCACGTTCCTGGCAGACGTGATTATGAGACAAAGCCTCCAAAACTCAGGCTGCTGGCAGAAATCCGGGCAAATCCACACAGGAATGATCTCAACTGGAAGGCTGAGCCAGAAGCACCCATTGATTACTGCTACGTTCGCCCTAATCACATCCCCACTATAAATTCCATGTGCCACGAATTCTTCTGGCCTGGTAAGATTCCTCCAGTGCTTGGGTTTCCAAGAAAGAAGTGGTATTGTTCAGAAAAAATATGTTCTTGGGCCAAATTTTGTTTCAGTTGGTGTCTGGCTGGTTCTTAGAAACCCATTATCTGATGTTACAGGAATGTATTTGAGGTGGAGGCGTGGGTTTGGTGTCTTTGTCTCTTGAGATTGTATAAAACTGGGCAATTAGGCCCTAATTAGCACAGCACTTACAAAAATAGGTGCTAATAGGAGTAGTAGGTATGTTAGTAGTTCACTAAACTTAAGCATCCAGTGGAATGTTTTGCAAGAATCAGGGGTTGAAATAAACAGTTTTATACCAGAGATTACTGTTCATTAACTCTGCGAGAAGGTTTCTTCCTAGCAGCCATAAGCTGCGTATGTCAGAGTGATAGTTGGGAGGTTGTAGGAGGAGTGGCTGAGGTCACCCGGTCTGTTCGACCTGGAGAGGAGGAGACTGAGGGGAGATCTCATCGTGGGCTGCAGCTCCTTCAGAAGGGGAAGCAGAGGGGCAGGCACCAATCTCTTCTCTGTGCTGACAGGACCCAATAGAATGGCTCTGAAGCTGTGTCAGGGGAGGTGTAGGTTGGGGGTTAGGAAAAGGTTCTTCTCCCAGAGGGTGGTTGGGCACTGGAACAGGCTTCCCAGGGCAGTGGTCACAGCTCCAAGCCTTCCCCAGAGGAGTCTGGACAACACTCTCAGGCCCATGGGTGTGATTCTTGCAGTTGTCTCCTGTGCAGGGCCAGGAGCTGGGCTCTGATCTTTGAAGGTCCCTTCCAACTCAGCTTAATCTGTGATTCAGTGAATTGCTTTTACAACTGTAGGCTCCGCTGTGATGTCCTTTATTTCTTCAAGCCTCAGTGGGAAAGGTTAGGTTTGTATTTTTCTGTGTCCTTTGTGGAACTGCAGGTTCTTTGGGGACAATGGCCACCCTTTGTGGGGGCGGTTACGAGGCTGCACTCTTTAGTTCTTCTGAAATAATAACAGGGATGTTCATCTGCTGCATGCATCAGCTTCTGATCAGCAAACAACGCAGCAGACTAATTTAGAAAAGGCCAGTGCAAACAGTACACACCTTTATTCCAGGTAACTCTTGGCTTTGTGTTTTGATTTGCTGGTGGTGATTCAGCAGGGCTGTAGTTCAGCAGTGCCCATGTGCCCCAGTCACGATGGGAGCTCCTTTTGCTTCTCATTATGCAAATTGCACAGTGTGGGGGGAAACAACCTGGCACACCTTTCCTTTCACGAGCTGTTTGAGTTTGTGAGAGACACTTGCAATCCCAGCAGAGGCTGAACCACTTTGTCATAGTCTCTCCTCTCCTGATAATGCATTTGAAGTTCTGGCCAAGTTGGGTTGCACCTTCATTAAGTTCTTCAGGACTCACCCTGTTTTATTTAACATAAAGAGCATGGGTGTGTTCCGCCCAACTGTGAACTGTTCATCATTAAATCAGAAAGCTGACACCCCTGTCAGTCTCCAAACAGGAATCCAAATCTTTTCCATGGTGAAAAAATTCTGATGCTGGGATACGATTGTTGCACCTTGGTTCTGTTTAGCAGGAGAGGGAAGTGAGGAAGTGATGCAGAACATAAAGCCTGGGTGCAAAGGGTTTAGCTGGTACAGCTTGGGGGTGGAACACAGGGATATGCAACTGAGTGAGCATCATTAAGCCAGCACTTAGTTCTTCTATGCCTCCAAATCCTTCCTTTCAGAGCTGTTCTTGCCTCTCCCAAGGCAGAACTAGGCTTACAGGTTGAGAGAGATTCCCAGGTGTTGTTTGTCTCAGTGCCTTGGTGCCCTAACGGGAAACCTCTCCCTAGCGGGGAGCGTCTCCAGCGGTGAACCATCCTGAGCTAAGCATCTCCCCACAGGAAAAACTGCACCCCTGCAGAGACACCAGCGCCTGGGGCAGTGAGTGTTCTGTCCAGACACGCTGCAAGGCACTCCACAGGCAGGGCAGCCTTGCCTTAATTAACACAGCTCCCGATTGCCAATCGATCCCTCCCACGTCTCGCTCCACCCAGCTTACTCTGGAGCAAGAAAATAACTCACCCACTTCTTTGCGCCTGTGCCTTCTGAAGCCTTGCCTCTCAGCAGGAGTGATTACTGGAAAACATACTCTGCTGTTTTGTTACCCTGTGTTCCAAATACATTGCAATTGCCAACTTGAGGCCGAAGCAAACGTTTCTGGCACATCTCCTCTATGTCTTGCATCTCATTTAGGGTCTGTCTGCACAAATTATCAAGCAGTCAGCCTTCAGTGCCTCGAGGTGCACTGCTTGGTGCTGACAGGCTGTGTGGACGCTCTAGGACTGCAGCAGCGGGGTGTTAGGCAAGGTAACAAACTCCCAGTCTGTTTTTGAGTCCAGCCTCTGACTCACAGAAGCACCACTGCCTGAGAGGCTACTTCATCCTCAGATTAGAGAATATGCATGCTAAAAGCAAGTTTTTTGATAGCGTTGGAAGCTGTGGTCAGGCTCACAGTGTGGCTCCACAACCAGCTGAGTGTGCACAAGAGACAGCCGTAAGAGCTGCAGGGTGGAGGAAAAAGACAGAAACCATAGCAGGCAATGCTACCAGAGCTGAAGCTCAATTTCATGCGTGCTGCTTCTGAAGAGAGTTAAGTTTCAGTTTCATCTTTGAGTCATTTAAAAGGAAATCAGCTTTGTTAGTGTTTCCATGCAAGCTTCCCTGCTAGGCAGATACTGTTTTGTTTGTTTTGCTGTATCATCTTTTCCCTTGCATACTTACCTGGCAGGGGAGGCACCAGATCAGGCAGCTGGTTTTCCCAAGGCAGGGTTCATCCCCTGCACTCTGGGCGTCCTGACCCCTGGGATTTCCCAAAATCTGGGAAATTTGACCTCATAATTAATAGTAACAGAGGACTGCTCTACCAGGGACCTTGGACTATTCTATGATGCTGTGGTCTCTTGCTATCACAAATTTGAAATAAAGGTAAAAAGAAGGGATTGAGTGTTTCTAAAAAGCCTTAAACCCCTGGATTTGAACAACACTTCTCTTTTGGTTTGCAGTGCATCCAACTGCTGTTTCTCTCTTTCTCCCTAGGAATTGATTTGTCAGAGTGCCTGCAGTATCCAGACTTCAGTGTTGTTGTCCTCTACAAGAAAGTTATCATTGCCTTTGGCTTTATGGTGCCAGATGTGAAGTACAACGAAGCTTACATCTCTTTTCTCTTGGTGCACCCTGAGTGGAGAAGAGCTGGAATTGCAACCTTCATGATTTACCATCTTATCCAGGTAATGAAATGAAATCATCCCGTGAATCTGCCAAAGAACCAGCTCTCACTTCTTCCCTGTGTGCACACCTGCAGATATTGGAGAGTAAGAACCCTTTTTGTGAGTGTTTATGGGAGGGAATAGCTCTGGCTTTGGAAGTCAAAATGTGTTTAGGAAAACAACCATCCTGGTCATGTCCTCAGAATTAGAAGGATGCTGCACACTTCAGCTGTCTTGGGGTTAGCTCTGTGCTCTTCAGTGGTCAGTACTCTGTGTACAAGGGATACTGTAGATGGGCGGTTTAAGGAGAAAATGAGGTAAGAGTGGGCAGGGCCAGTTAGAATTATTGCAGCTTTCTTGACTACACCTGGAGGTTTATTCCATGCATTAAATCACTTACTGATCTCAATCACTCACTTTCACTTTTATCCTCTGGTTCAAATACAGCTGAGTTCACGATGAAGTGTTTGCAGCCTCATTGTTTAAACTGGCTTGTATTGGGCCTTGTTCCACAGGAATACTTGGGAAAATTAATCTCAGCTAACTAAATGGGTGATACTAAAGGAGTTAACTTCATTAAATCTCTGAATGAATACTGTTTTTCAAGTGGCCTTAATTCCACTTGAATTAAATTGCAGGAAAGGCAGCTTAATTGTGAGTAAGGATGAGTAAGATACATGTTCTTTACAGAGCCCAACTCCACAGTTTTACCACTCCCTGAACTCTCTTGGCAGAGCTGCTGATGGGAAACGTTGTAGTCAAGATGAGCTTCACTAACAAAAACTCACCATTGAAACAGTTTTATCCTCTTTCTTTCTTGGCTAAAGCAAGGTAGGGAGTGCTGGTACAGCTTTGGGGAAAGCTATCCCTGCTTTGGAAAAGCACTTTGTGCTCCTGGGCTGTCTGAGGGTAACTCTGCTACCTGCACAGCTCTCTGCAGTGCTGACACAGGCCTCTCATCAATATTCTTTAAACTCACCCCTTGCATCTCCCAGGCAGCTCTGTGTCAAGTGTTGAAGGAAATTGCCCTGAGCTCAGTGTGTTGATGTGAGATGTCAACACCCAGTGGGAACAGGCGCCAAGGTTTGCAGGGATCCAGCAGGTGGACTCTCAGAGACTTCCCTCTCCAGCAGAGCTGGGATGCTGGAGTTGGCAAGTCAGCCACAGAAAATCCTCACACCTTTCTGTAGGATGTATCACATCAATTAACCTAATCCTGCTTGCATGAAATTCCCTGGTTGAGAAAAGCCAAGCAGATTTGAGAGATTTGAGTCTGATTAGGCACGCTAGCAATGAGAGATCAGCACTGTATGTTTGGCTCACCTGAGCTTTATTTTGCCATTGCTGACTTTCTGGCAGCGGCAGAAGGGGTTTAGTCCTGTGGAACAGTGGTGGTTGTGACCTTCTGTTCCTCAGTCTCCAGGCTGTAGGTGCTGCTCTGCAGCCTGCTTGGGCTTGGGGCCTCCTCTCTGTAGCTTGAGACACTTTGATGCTCTGCTTGGATTAAGATAGCTCACTGACTTTGGGATCAGTGTGCTGAGTTTGGGGCTGAATTCCTGGTAACAGCATAACTTAACAGGAAAATGGTTTGATGCAAATAGTGGTGGCTGATTTTGCTGTCAAAATTTATCCTCTCATGCATCTGTCCCAGAGGAAAAAACTGCATTTTCTTAATGATCTCATTCAAATTTTCTTTTCCCCAAAACAGCTTCCAATTATTTCTTTTTTTCCTTCCCTCCTTAAATTCCTGAGAGTTTTCTCCTTGAATGTACTATCTTGGAGATTTCCTAGAGGGTATTACTGTTCCTACTTTAGAGTTACCATACACTCAATATACATGGAATGCTATTAAATCACTCGATGAAAGCAGAAAATAAATTATTTCAGCATCTCAATCAGAGTCTTGCTGGTTAGAATAATTTAGGATCTTCAAGGTAACTTCAGCCTTGCTATTATTTGCTGTCTGAACTGAATTTCCTGCCTTCTCAGGAGGCGAGCGCTGTGCCCTGAAGGATGGGAGAGGAGCTGGGTGGGATAGGCAGGAATTCCAGCATGACAGCACAGAGGTGCTCAGGCAGTCCCAGAGAGCTCAGCTCTGTTTGCTGACAGGGAGGAGTGCAGAGCCTGATCCTCTGGCATGTTTTGTCTTTTCTTCAGGCCATTGTATTTGAGATCAGGGCTGTACACCAAGATTATTTTTAATTAACAATTACTTTAGTAATTTACAATGGGCAGATGACAAATTATAATCCCAAACCTTTCATTGTCAGAGAATCCACGTTTCCCAGAAACAAAGGCTCGGAGGAGCAGCGGCAGCCCTCCCTTTGCTGTTGCTATGTGTGGTAACTCCTGTGACTTTTCTCACATTTCCTCAGTACCTTGGATCCCTGAGCTGATGAGTCTGCTCACCTCCGCATTCCCCCAGAGGCTGTCTCGTTCTCTTGCAGTGATATCTCCTTTTTGTTCCTCTCCCCCTCCCTTGGCAGACCTGCATGGGCAAGGACGTCACCCTTCACGTCTCTGCAAGCAACCCTGCTATGCTGCTCTACCAGAAGTTTGGATTTAAGACTGAGGAGTACATTTTGGATTTTTATGACAAGTATTACCCCTTGGACAGCAAGGAGTGCAAGCACGCCTTCTTCCTCAGGCTGCGGCGCTGAGCTGTGGGAGGGCTCTGGGGAAAAGCCCAGTCCATCCAAAAAAACTCCCCCAGCTTTTGGTGGAGGACGTTGGCTGCCACAGGAGAGCTGCAACACGCTGGTGTGTTTATCCCTAGGACTTTGGATGTCAGCAGGGAGATGTTGTGTGTGTAAAAATGCAATCCAAAAGGATTGATTCCTGTGCTCCAAGGGGAGAGGCCTGGAAATGCCAACTAGGGTACACTGAAACCACTGGAAAATTGAAATTCCTTATGGGGAATTTTCCTGCCACTGTTACTTTGGAGAGCCTCATTAGCAAACAAAAATAGCAAACAAAAAAGCGTTTCTCGCTTCAGAGGGGCCCCATGGATTTCAAGTTTTGAAACCTGTCCAAAAAATGTTGCAGGTTTTTTGTCTCTGTTTTTGTTTATTAGCAAAAATGAACACCTAAACTTAAACCATTCAGTGTTTCTGTGGTTTGATTGCTTTGTTAGGAACTGTCTTGAGTCTGTGAAGGGAAATAAGGTACTGGTGCCTGTAGCTGGATGTTAACATTAGGAAAGTACTGCACATGCCAGAACTGTAGTCTGGAACTATGTTTCAGCACTACTGAAGAGTGTGTGGATTCCTGTTATCCCAAGTGCAAGGCTCAGAGGAGACACCTGTGTTTTCTCCTCCCCTTCCCTTGCCCTCCTTGCCCCGTGCTCAGTGTGGTTCTCGTAGCGTGCAGTGTTTTGTGTTCAGGAACGGTGTCAGGTGGGTTTGTGTCTAGGCAAGGCAGGGCACCACAGCTGCCAGATCAGCTCCTTGGGATCCTTCCACCTCTCTGTGGTTGTGGGTCTGCAGATCAGCCCTTTGGGCACACCTCTAGCCACAGAGCAGCCTCACAGGCTCCAGCACCCACCTCCTCCTGCTGGCAGAAACCCAGAGCAAAAGTCAGCGGGGATGTTTGAAATGCTGATTTGTAGAAGCAGTCTGCTGGCAGCTTGGAGGGAGGAGGAGAGGGCAGAGGTGGCCCAGATCTAGTTCTTGGAAGCACTTAGGCTCACCTAGCAAAGAAGAAATAGAAATAGCCAAGAATTAAAAAATACAACCCCAAACGCTTTCTCTGGTAGTGGCTCTTGTTCTTTTCCACAATGTAGCAGCTTTTCTCTCTGCCTGACTTTCAATGCAGATGAACAGAAAGCTGCACAGACCAAAGGCCAGGCTGGGCATTTTAACTATAGATCATATCCCAATCCTTTTACATCCAGCCCACAGAGAGCTACACACCAAATGTAACTTTTCTGTCCTTAATCTGCTGTGTGTACCTGCTGGCTACCTGACTACAGCAGTAATTGCCTTAGTGGAGTCTTCATTTTGGTAACAGAAGAGAAAGGGACACAAAGTATGTTTTAATGTAGCCAGTGTCCATCATCAGCAACACAAAACCAGTGGTAGTGGAAAGGAAAACCAGCCCAGCCAAGGGTTGTGTGCCCAAACATCCATGCACATTTCTGCCTGTTTCATGACTGTGAAAATTTTCAATGTTCTTAATATTGTGAGTTAGCTGGACTTTGAAAGAAAAGAAATATATGTCTTTATGAATGGAATTAAAGCCCTTCCCTTGGAAAAGCTTGTCTGTAGTCATACTGTTTGTTAAGGTGTCTCTCCATCATCTTATTTCATTGGAATCTAGCAAACTCCAGTATGGCCCTGAGAGGATGTGTGTGGGCAGCTGACCAAGGCAAGAAACTCATTTCCCTACAGGCAGTCCCAGAGAAGGCACACACAGGCAGGCCTGAGCAAGCTCCTCCTTTCCAGACAGAATTAGGGAATACAAAGTAGTCTGAAGATGATCATGGTTCTGCGTTGTGTTCTCAAAGGTGACCGTGAAGATTTTGAGGACCATCTTGCTCTGTGGCTTTGTGCCTCAGGGACTGCCAAGTGACAACGCTGTTATAACACCGCGTTACCTGCTGAGCTGCAGCCAGCTTGTTTTATCCACGTCCCTCGTTTAACCCCAGATCCTCAAAGGCAGTGAAGTGATCCTCGGGGTGGGAGCCGTGGCTTTGTAAGGGGTGAGGTTCTACGCTAGGTAGTAAAACAAGCAGGCGAACGGTGTTCCCAGCCCTCTGCTTCCCTCTGGTGCCTCGGGATCCCGGCTGCTGGGTCAGCCGAGCTGCACTTGAGGAGCCAAGCCCCGCTTAACCCAGCACGGCTTTCCCGGAAAATAAAGGCGGAACCTTTCCTAACGGGGCACAAAGGCCGGGTGTTTCCCCGAGCTCCGATTCGTCGCCACAAGGAAAAGGTTTCCTTTCTCCTGAGGGCTCGGGGAGGGCGGCGGGCCCGCCCCGCTCCCGCCCTGCCCCGCGCGCGCAGCCGTTTGAACGCGGCCATGGCGGGCCGGGAGCTGCTGCCCGACGCGTGGCGGCTCTACTTCCACTCCGTCCGTGCCGCCAGCTTCCACAACTGGCCCTTCACCGACGGCTGCTCCTGCACGCCCGAGCGGGTGAGCGCGGGGCCGGGGCGGCGGGAGCCGAGCGGGGCCGGGCGGGCGGGCGGGCTGGCGCTGACGGCCTCCCCTGTGCCCGCAGATGGCGGCGGCGGGTTTCGTGCACATCCCCAGCGAGAACAGCCCCGACGTGGCGCAGTGCTTCTACTGCCTCAAGGAGCTGGAGGGCTGGGAGCCCGACGACGACCCCCTGTGAGTACCGGGGGGATCCCGGGGCAGCCCCTGGTGGGGACCGAGAGCGGCTGCGTGTGGCTCCTTGGGAGCTGCTGCCTCCTCTTTTATTTTCTCTTTCTTTTCGCCTCTTTTCAGGGAGGAGCACAAAAAACACGCTGCGGCCTGTGGTTTTCTTTCTCTTCAGAAAGAACCTCCTAACCTGACGGTGCAGGAGTTCCTGAAGCTGGAAAAAATGCGAACGAGAAAGGCACTTGTACGTACACGGCATCTTGGCTTTGAATTGTTCAGCTGGCCTCGTTCCTTATCACAAGGCTTTGTGCAAAGTGCTTTGTTGCATCCAGGCTCGGGCTGGATCAGCCTGTGTTCCCTTTCCTGTTCTCAGCCATGCTTTACGTAGGGTGTATCCTGCCTTCTCCTCGAAGCTGAACGATACTCCACTTAGTGATAGACAGTAACATCGTATTATTTTTACTCTTTGCAGAAAAAAGAGGTTTCTCAGACGATGACCAAGGTTGAAGACAAAGCCAAGATCCAGCGCTGTAGTATAAAGAATCTGACCTAGACTGCTGCAGCCTCTTAGTTGCCAGTGACATCTGTCTTGTCCACATGCTGTGGCATTGCCCTGTGACTGAAAGGCCGTGTTTCCTGAGGCTGCTTCCAGACTGGCTGTCCCTGAGAAGCAGAGGGAATTCTGCTTTACTCCTCCCACTCTGTCTGGGAGGTACCTGGGGTTTGATGCACTGCAAACAAAATCTTTTTCTGCAAGGATTCTCCTAATTTTCCTGGTGGTTTTTAAAGGATTACTATTTGTGGGTTTACTTGTTTTCTTCTTCTTTTGTTTTGTTTTGTTTTATTGTAAATCCACCTGTTTAGAGGTATTGCTGTCTTATAGAGATACTGGTAGTTCTGGTGCTAAAACTTGTGGTTCTGATAGGAGTTGACATGCATTTTCATGTTTGTACTGAATATACTGATGCTTTTAGATACTTTGGGATATAGAAAGGAAAAGGAGTTTTAAAAATACTTCAGGGATTTAGGATTGTGGCTAATAACTTGGAGTTATACCACACCTTAGTGTGCCTGGTATTCTTGTAAACTTGTGTTTGTAGTTGGCTGCTGCCTTGTGCTGATGCATTTATAAATAAAAGTTGAAGGCAGAACAACAAAGTTGTTTTACTTGATTTTCTGGAGGACAAGACTCTGACCTTTACTGCAATGGGCTGCACTGACTGCAGTTGTAACATCAAAAGGGAAATTAAGCTCATAGTTACAGCTTGCAGTGCTGTTGCTCAAGTGTCAGTGTTCATCAGGCATTACAGACATTTCAGAGACACTGAAATGTATTTGTGCCTGGGAAGGTTTGGTTTGTCCCTTTGGAAAGGAAAAGAAAATTTGCAGAACAGAGTGCAGTCAGAGGGGAGTTGGGCTCTGAACTGCTGGAAAGGAATGGGGCAATCTTGGAGAAACTATCTGGCTGTTACAGGGCCCCAGCTGATCCAGGGTCGCAGATTCTGCAGACAGAACTGGACACACGTGATGAGGTGCTCCCAAAGTCAACCTTCAGCTTTATTTGGGGAAAAAGTTTGCTGTAATAACACATTGATGAGAACAGTGTTCCTGTGTCACATAAGTTTGTTCAGTGTTCTGTATCCACACTTACTTGGAACAGTGAAATAACCTTATTATCTCCAGCTGCAACAGCCAAATCCAGCGCTGAGTGCCCTGCTGCATTCTTCTTTTGCACGCTTGCATTGCAGCTGTAAATACAGAACACGTTGGTTTAAACTGCTTCAGTTCAGTGCACTTAGTGATGAAGTGGCTCCTAGGTGAATGTTGATGTTGATGTGGAGTAACTTTGGAATTTCTGGATGCTGTTTCCCACATGGACGCGGGGCAGGCTGGGGGCCCAGCCACAGTACCTACCCTAACAGGGCTTGGATGCTCTCCTCTCCCTCCAGTCCCAGCAGAACTGCCTCATGGAGAGCTGTGTTGTGCCTGCAGAGGAGGAATGAGCAATGCACTTACTACCTAAGGAAACTTAGCAAATAAAACTTAGGAAGATGAATAGGAAGGTAGAGAACACAAGAGAAGTGTGGTAGGCTTTGGTGATGTTTATCATATTACGTTGAAGCGGGTGGGGAAGGAAGTTAATAGAACAGCAGCTTTTATAACAGAAGTTATGAGAAATCTTCAAAGCTGGCAAGTGGAAGAGGGAGTGTGGATAGTGTCCTTAAAAGGAACGTATTTGTGGAGGAGAGATGGGGTTTAGTTCTCTCTGAAACCGCAGCACGTGTGATTTCTTTTGGTAAAACTTGGCAAGAGCCGAGGCAGAGGATCGGAACTCACGGCCCTGACTGCTGGTCAATGTCAGCCCCTTTCTGCACCAGAGGGGAGATGGCTCCTGTGTGCTTGTTCAGGACAGCAACTGTGAGGGCAGGGCGCCCCTCCTGGCTCAGGGAGTTGGGGTCAGCTCCCTGGAACAGAGCACAGGCAAAGGGGGCTGCTAAAACCACACAGATTCTTCAGCTTCCACATTGCTTTTGTGTTATGCCAGTTCAAGTTGGCAAATGGGCTTCGTGCTCAAGACAGAGAGAGGTTCAAAGTGTGTTTTGCTTTCTTCTGAAAATGTTTGTCATCTCCTAGCTCAAAGCCAGAGTTAATGTGTGTAACAGTAGCCAAATGAGATCCCAGAGCAGAAACACAGAGATTATGCTTGCTTTTGCTATACAGAGGACTTGATCCTAAATTATAAAAGTAATACTTTTTTTTTTTTGTTTGGCTTTGACAAACCTAGAGAAGACTGCTTTATGGGCTGACCAAACAGAAATTTGGGGAGATCATCTGTAAATGTAAAACGGGCCCTATCTTCTCTAAAATGCTCTTTCAATCTGAAGCCTGGTATTGCAAGGCTGTTGCCTCCTAATCATCAAGCTGAAGTTGCATTCCAGGCTAATATTCATGCAGCAGACAGCCAAAGAGTTGAAAAAGGAAACTTCAGCAAGTATTACTTACATCGCTGAGCAATTGTTCTATGAAGGTGATTCTTCCTTTCCCAGTTTGACCCAGTTCATCCAGCAGCTGTCTGGACTTTGGCTGTGGAGACACACAACAGCCAGGAACATTTCACACAAGGAAAATACAAGTAGGTGGGCCAGATTCTGCCTTGGAATGAAAGTGCAAAATGCACACAGTGGCATGAATTTGATGTATCTGAGCCTCAGTTACTAATCCCTGACTTCTTTGGGAATGTCTTTCTGAACCTGAGTGCTGGGTAACCCTGGCTAATATCTCCCTACTGAGGTCTTCATTCAGCAATGTGTGTCTGCAAATTATTCACTTTATGGCAATGCAGCTCTCCAGGGCTCTACAAAGATCTGCTCAGCACAGTAAAATTAAACATGGGTACCTGTTTAGCAGTAAAGTTTGAAGCTTCCAGAACTTGTGGAAGTATTTTGTTTTAAAAATATGTATGTTTTGCCTCAGTGAAATGTTTACTAAATCTTAACAAACAAACAACAAAACCTAAACCCTTTTCCTTTTATTTATTCCCAGCTCTCAACCTTTTCTCATTTTGAAAGCTCAGTCACTTGACCAAGCATTTTTATCTCTGGACTCATATCACAGAGCTCTATATCTTCTCCCACCTGTTGAGTTGACTGACTGATCCAAGTTTAGATTAATGTACATTTCCCTTTTGAAATTTTCCATGTCATTACTGACAATCCCTTTAATAGACAGTTCTTTCAGGAAGTTTGGTCTCCAGGGAAGTAAATCCTTGCTTCTTGAATTAAACTAGGCCTCTATGGAGTTAAATGTTGTAAAGTCAAGGGAAGATGACAATACCTCCATTTGATGTTGCTTCTGAAAAAAATCTGTAAGAATCACTGCAACAGTCCTTAGGCCTAATGTAGTGTCAAAATTGAACAGGTTCAAAATGAGAGAAAAAATCTAATTAAACTCTTAGTAGAAAAACAAATTAGTTATTTTCAGTTCTGAACTAAAATGTCAGTTACCAATGTTCAGGTTTTCTATTAAGTTGGACTTTTATCCCCTGCCCCCAGTAATGGTTAAAACCTTTCTATTTTAATGCTTGGATGCCCTCCTTCATGTTAATGCTGCTCTATAAATCTTTTTTCCTGTATTTGCAGGGGATACTTACAGAGAGCCTAGATTCCTGTCCCATGAGCATTCTTGACTTGGTTCTCTTTATTTTGCCTCTTGAATAGAAAAGGTTAGGATCATCTCTGCCTACCAGAAATGAGAACAAGTGTTAATTCAAAGCAAAGTCAGTATCCTAACTAGAACTTGGAGCAGAGATCTGGAAATAATTTATCCAAAATCAAAGCAGTATTTATCAGTTTTCCACATGAGAAAGTGATGAAATACTTGTTGCAGTTCAGACTGGTTTTAACAAAAGGTTTGCACAGCTCCCAGTGCAGTGACTGCCTCTTGCCAAGCCTTGGACTGGAAGCACAAAGTGGATGAAACTTATATGTGAATTAAGTTTGTCAAATGATGCTATAGGAATTCCTGAATTGTAATGCTGACTTTACAACTGGTTGATTTCATGAAAACCTAAGTCCAAAATGAGATGCCCAAAATGCTGAGCTGTTACTGACACCAGTGGGAGATTGCAGTTTAATATAATCTCTACATGAATGTATTTCATAATTTCTCATCTCTGCCAAATATGCCAGAGCTGGCAGTCCCTGGCAGAGCTCAGAAGTAGAGGTAATATTGGTATTTATGGTTCCTATTGTAAAAGAATATGTGAAACATCTAAAGTTTTAGTGCTATAATAAAAGCACTGCTGTGACCTGTGGCGGCTGCAGTTCACTGCTCTCCTCAGCTCTCCAGGGATGAAGTTCCCAGGAGTTTTTGAGGGCATCTGTACATTGCTTAAATCTCAACTTGGAAACATTTTAAGACTTAAAAGACCAACTTAAATAGGCACAGAATGTTTGCCTGCCTTGGTGTCTAAGCTTCCAAGCACTACTTCTGTATTCCTGACTGATCTATTTATGGTTTGCTGTAAAAACGGGGAGGAAAAAAATCTCACCAGAATTAGTCTGACTGTGGTCCTGTCCATCTGTGACTTCTGTTCCAGCACTCAGGTAATCATTGCTGAACTTCACTGCTCTGTTAGGATGAATATCCTGCAGAATCATCAAATGCAGGCAGTTACTAAGATTATCATGTAATTCTGCTATAATCTTAGTGGCACAACACTTGCCTATGAGAAAATACATAGGCTTTGAATCAGTGTCAAATTACCACAAAACATTATCATATGTAATTGAACTCTGTTTTGAGGCAAAATTACGTAGCAATTTTTTCTCAACCTTGTATTAGGTATTTCTTTTGATTTAGAAAAAAAAGTGATACAACCTCAGTTAATGAAGATTCTCATCCAAATGAAAGTGTTTCTACCACTTGAGAAATTTCACTTCTGAAAGGATGTGATAATGTGTTTCAGGCCTCACATGGCAAGGTAAACTTTCCAAGATTCCACACAAGAGGTGCAATCTGAATTTTGGATTTTTGAAATGGTAGATTTTCATCTTGAAAAGCTGGAAATGTGTATGTTGTGATTTTTGGAACATGGTAATTCCTGAGATAGAGATTCCAGATTTTGAATAGAGCTAACAGGAGCTCTGACAAAAGTTATCTCCAAACTATTGAAAATTACTAAGCTTAGTTTTTAAGAGCACACTTTGCAGGCTTAAGAAAAGCAGGTTCTGAGATCAAAAGCTAAAGGGTGCTAGAATCATCAAAAAGCATCAGCTGAAAGAAGAAAGTTAATACTAATAGCAAACTAACAAAATGTGAGAGATAGCAACATAACCATGAAATCTGGCTTAATCAGATAAAGATACCTGTTCATCCAGCTCCAATAGAGAAACAAAAAGATTATTTTCTCTGAAGAGGTAAGTTAACAGCCTCTGAACAAAAGCATTTCTTGTTTAGACCTGAATTTAAAATATATCAGCATTACACTGCTCTAGTGACAGCTTTAGACCAGCTGCCTCTCAGCAGGCCCCATCCCATGAACTGACCTTGTTAACAGCAGCAAAATTCAATGTAATAGTGACTTCACAGTCATCTTCAGAGATGGTGGCATAGTTGATCTAAAAGGAAAGAGCAGCCATTAGTATATCTTGGCAAAAAAAAAAAACCCACAGAAGTACTTTAAAGAATAATTCTTGCTGATGGTGTTTCTTGTGCAGCCAATGCACAAAATCACACGTGGCCTTTGCCTTCTTGTGATATTGTACCAACACTTCCCATGTCAATAAGAAAGGGGCAGGTGTGTTTTGAGAAACTGGAAATTTCATAACAACTGAAATGCCAAATGAATCCAAAAGCGTAATAAGGCTGCATTTCATAGAAGTTCAGTCATTCTCCACTGAGATTTTGTAGCTGCATAAAAGGCTGTGCTGTTCTTGGGACTCCCAGATCCAGGAGAACTGGTGGCTGCTTTAGTGACACCAGTCTGTATTAAAACTATGGTACCTTCGTGTATGAATCCTTGAGACAGTACTGCTGGCAGTACATAAGTCTCTTTGTATGGAAGTCATACAAAAATGAGGGCACAGGGGATTATAAAGAAATGGAATGAAGATTATATTGCAGCTGATTGAGAATTTTGAGGTAAGGTTGATTATATTTCTAATCCACATGAAAAACTGAAAAAGCAGCATTAAACCCAGATAGTTGGCATCTGCTTTGAACCATTTGTTACTTCTGGGGGCACTGCTTTTAAGACAATAAACTGAAAAAAGGCCAAGAAGCAGCAGGAATAGCCTTCCCTAAGCAATTTTATATTCTTCAGGCCTATCCTTTTGAATCCTCTAGCAGAGGAAATAAGTTGCAATGGACTGTACCTCAACTCTATTAAGCAGATATTCTCTTATAGTTGCACAGCAGCTTCTGAACATCCTGGTAGATGTAGAATAGGTCTCAGTGAATATAGAAATCAGGTGCAAAGTATCTACTGGAGTAGCTACTCTTTAGGAAGGAGTCCTAGAAAATTTCCATCTTCTTACTATATAAAAGCAGCTGAGCAAAGATTTCTCACTCCCCTTACAGCTCTTAGAATAGGAATTGCCATTGGAAAAAAAGCAGAAAAAAGTCTTCAGAAGAAGACTGACCAAAAAATGGAACAACCAAACAAGACAAACGACACACAGGTCAACATCTAAAGAAAAGGGAGGCATTTACTTTTCCAGTGTTTATGTAGCAGCCACAATAATCTTTTCATGAATCTCCATAGGAAGATATTAAACACAAGCTCCTTCCTACCTTTCCCATTTGAGGTTCTCCAATCAGTGTTCTGAATTCGAGGTTGTTCTGGGCATAGCTTCTTAAATGAGCACAAACATGATCCAGCTGTTTTCTCCAGTAACCTGTTCACAAGGAGAAAAATCCTTAAAATGTGATTAACGCTCCTTCTAGTCAAGTGATGGAAGATTTAAAAGATAGCACAGTTTCATTGAGATAAAAAAAAATCTGTAGAGAAGTCATCTAATCAAGAAAATGAGAAGGAAGTTATACCCCAAAAAGCCAGGTGGAACACTGTTTTATCTATAGTTATAATTCATCCTTATGGACCCACTATTCACAACAAAACCATGTCTTGGAATGATCCTTAGGAGTCAAAACTGGTTCTGTGTGAAGGGAAAAATTTCATACCATTCCAGATCATAAGAAAAGAAAAAAGTAAAATGTTGCAATTAAGCAATTATGTATTATTGAACTGATATTTAGCTGATTTGGGATAACTGACAGGGAACAATAACCCAAATCTGAAAACTGCAAACACAGAAACTCAGGATACACAACATTTTGGTCTGTGTAAATTATCTTCCAAATAAATTCCTTTCAATTCTATATGTAAGAGCATATTAAAAGCTTAAGCATTCCTGCTCTTTTGCCTGTCAGGATTTCTGGGAGGGAGTCAGCATTCCTTTATGCTGACAGAGGGCACAAAACATGAGGGGCTGAATGTGCCTGGATTAAAAATTCATCTTAAGCCATTTAGAGCTTTTTGCATCTCCTGTCCAGGCAATTCCAGAGCTACATTTTGTTTTCATCAGAGAAAAAAACAAATGGACTTGTTCTCATTTTTAACTGATTGTTTTCAGGATCTGGCTGATTTTCTTTTTTAGCATCCTCTTGGTAAACACAGAGCATGATTCATTTTGTTGTAAATAAACTGTGTAGGCTTGGTAACCTCATTTAACTTACACAATGCAGCTGCCCTGATCTTATCCTTTCCTTCATGTTAAGTGAAGCCTAAAACAGTGAAAAGAGACCAAGCTAGAAGGAAAGTGCTGCTCTGGCTTTTACAAGATAAAGCAAGGGCACAAGGAGTTTTGTGCTTGGAAGACTCAAGCTTGACAAATGATGGTATGACAAACTAAACCAACAAATCTTACTTGTTAAGCAGCTTTAAATGAATAGAAAAAGAAGGATCTACAAAACCACATAAATTGTTCCCAAAAACTAATACAAGCTGAAAGCAGTGTTTAAAACATCTAAAATAGACTACTTGCTGAGTGATCTCTCCACAGAAGTCAGTATTATTTGCAATAAAGTGATTCATAATTAGCCCAGATCCCCAGATTTTATTTGAAAAAATCCAGATGGTCAGGAAAATATTCTTGCATGGTTGATGTTCTATTAGATCTCGTTATACCTATATCACATTGATTTAACCTTTGTTAAGAATAGAAAAGGGAAGTTCTTTGTAAAGTTTACCTGGTAAATGTCTTGGTTCCTCTTCAAAACAGACTGAAAGTACAGCAATAAAAGAAATACAGTATGCACCAGGGGATTAGTGTTTTGGTACTGCTGTTGTTTGCCCCTTTCTTAACTGTTTTTTTTTTAAATCTTCACACATGAAAAGAAGGTTAGTTAATAGTTGATGGGGTCAAGAAATAATAACCTCCACCATTTTATTTAATCACTTGTATTTAAAAACTTGAATATCAAAGATCTGATCCTATTTTGATTGAAGACATAATGGTCATATTTGGCACAAATAAACAAGATTTTCCTGGGTGATAGTGCATGATCTTGTTGATAGAGATTGTTTCAAGCCATGTATACGACTCAGCATGAACTGACTGTAAGAGATATTTATTGACTTATGGAATGAAATAATTTCCTCAGTCCTTGGCAGGATCTAAAGGAGAATACATTACACAGTGCAACTTCAACAAAGTTACCTCTGCTAAGTGGATAAAAATGAAAAGAATTCAAAAGCAGCTCAGAATTTCTGCCCAAGCTTTCCCAGTGACAGCAGTTCTCACAAGTCAAGAGCTGTACTTCTGACAAAGATATACAAATATTTAGTGTGAGTTTGCCTTTTTCTTGGCACTATTAGGGGCCAGTCCTGTTTTATCTCTGACTAAATTAAGCTCCCTGACATGTTGAGTCAAGTATTTCCTACAGTGATGCCTAAGAGAATATGTCACATTTCAGAGGAAGGGAGGAGGAAAACAGATTTCCCCAGTGATTATTTTAAAAATCAGAGTCCATCTGAATATAGACACACAGAGTCAAAAGAGGAATTTCTAACATTCATTAGCAACTTTTACTACCCAATACAAAATTAATTCTGGTAACAGCCTGAGGGTTTGGTCATCTGATTGCTGAAGAGAGCTAGATGAGAAAGTGTATCCAAAAGAGTAACTGCTCCTCTAGACCAGGGTTTGGTCCTGTAATGATTTAAAATTAACTCATTCTATGGATTGCTCAGCTGGACTGCCCTGTGAGATTAAAGACAATTTTGGTCAGTGAGCCATTTATTAGATCCCTAATTAATACTGATGGACTGTCTTCAAGGGTTTGGGATCCAGAAAGCTGAAGATTTCTCAGGATCGTAAAACTAAAACCTCTAAAAAAGGCAAGCATTTAATGACAGCAAGCAGCCAAATGATTCCACAAAGAACAAAGTTGTGGAGGGATAGAATGTAAGAGAATAGTGCAGAAGGTAGTCTCACCCCTGAGGAGTTGCAGCTGTACTAATCACCAAAGATTAGGAACAGGCCTGCCCTTAATAGACCACAGCTGTGTCCAGTAATGATGAGCGCTACCAAAGAGTGGGTTAGCTGGGTGACGAGAGAGATGGAGTTTGTTAGCTGTGCTGTGAAGAAAAAGGAGTCAGTGCTGTGAGGAGATGCCTGTGAGAAATCACTGAGAAGGTATGGGAGGTTTACAATAAGATGACAAGACAAAGTGACTACAAAACTCACTGTGAAAAAAATTGTCTGCATACTAATACTGCTCCTACTGTAGCCTCTGAGAGCAAAGACTCTTCAGTGAGTGATGTTTTCATAATCCTATTAAGAATCCTTTCCTCTAGTTTAGTTTACTTTGCTTCTGAAGCTTCTATCATTTATTCCACAACAGCACCCCAAAAAAGTTTCTCATGTAGACGAGCTTCATCATATTTTCAAGAGCTCTGACCCTCTGTGTCTCAGAGTTTTGTTTATCAATATCCCTGCAGGCGCCATCACAGCTCTGCCTGAAGTTCACAGGGCAGGGATTGGGGAGGCTGCTGGGAACTGGGAGTATTCAGTGGTTTCCAATTCCAATACAGGACACCTGCTTCCAGTCTTGTGGGATCTGAAGAAATCAAACTGCTACCAATTTAGTGAGGCTGCACAGGGCTCAGTAAGCCCAATTTTGATATTGCTGATAGCTTTATTTTAGCTATTGGTGGAGATCAGTGATTGAATTCTAAGGCAGTGCATTTACAAGTGACTGGTGGAAACACAGACTTGTAAAGATGTGAATCAGTGTCCCGCTGATGCCACATTCCATACGCTATGATATTTTCAAGAAAAAAAGCAAGGTCATAAATTGTTTAGAAATCATAAAATCAGAACTTCTAACCTTTTCCAGGACTAATGGCTGTCAGGGGAGGCTTATGATCACTCATCTTTTCCATCTTTTCTTTTTGTGAAATCAGCTCAAGCTCCTTCTTTTCCAACAGTTTGCTGGATGGGTAAAAAAGTCCAATGGTTTGGGTTCCTTTATCTTCTCTTTCTGTTAGTTCTGTCCTTGATTTGGGCAAGGAAGCAGGACAAGTTTGCCAGGCAACTTGAGCCTGTAATAGTTTTGCCTGTAGGAGGTGGAGAAGAAGGGAAAATATAAGCAATATAGATATAATTCAATGGCTTACAAGCATAAGTAACCAGAACACCAAATTGTAAGGGAATGAAAAAGCTAGCAGGAAGAATAATTAACAATTAAAAAATTTAAATTACCAGTCTGTAATAACAATGCAACTTATCGCAAATATTCAAGCAAAATCCAAATTCTTCACAGTTGCCAGGGGATGTGTATGCTTTTGTAGGGCAAAAGCTGTCTTTATTAAGTATTGGGCTCTGTCTTAAAACAGTTTAAAAACAACTACTACATTTGTGTGAAAGAATACCTTGTATCAACAGAGCACAAATAATTTACAGCCAATAAGATAAAACTACTTGAAGAGCTAAGACTTTTGAAAGGCTGATTATTTCTCACTTTGCCATTTACAAAGGCTGGATCGAGGCCTTGGGCTGAGACTGCTTTTCAGCAGAAAGCAAATCAAACATTTTTGCCCTCCTTGTGCTCCCAGCCCACAGCATTGTCCCAAGGAAATGGAATTCCCATTCCCAAGGAATGGAGCTGTGCTGATCCATCTCCCCTGGTGGAGCAGCCTCTCGCTGAGTTCAAACCTGGCTTTGTAACACTGTGTGTCCTACCTGGGAGGATGCCAGGGGGTCCCCACGGTCCATGGGAGTGCCAGGAGAGCACTGTCTGGATGGGGGCTCTATGTAGACACCACAGGACACACAGAAGCGAGCATAGGGCTGGTTGCTGGTCCCACACTTGGAACAAGTAAAGTAGGATGGAGGAGGTCCAGGCTGGAAAGTTCAATGCAACATTTGTCACTAGAGAAGCATAGGATGAATGACTCAGGAATGATGAGGGCAGAGGAATTAATTAAAAGGAAGTAAAGTACCACCCTGAGTGCCCTAGTACAGTACAGGACTAATGGTTATTTATGGATATAGGGGAGTTTCAAATTTTATGTGCATTCAGCTCATAGAGAATACTCATTGAGTGAGATCTTAGGTAGAAGCACTGTACAAGGGGAAGTTGTTTACATTGAGTGTAACTACTGAGCAGCAGTTAAGTACTTGTTCTTACTGAAGTTAAGGAGGCCTTCAGTCAAAACAATTGCATGCATCATCTCATATCTGGTAATTGCCTGTATAGATGATTATAGCCCAGAGCTGTTATGGGAAAACTTGCATTGGGTCAGCCTGTACTTTAACCTTTGATGGTTAAGTTACTTTGCCTGAGCACAGGGCTGTTGCATCTCAGCTGATGCAATGACCTGGTGCCTGTTGACCCATGATAATTTGTTTGCAGCTCTAAACCCTGGGGTCACTGACTGATGTGGCGTCAAGACATCGCCTAAGCCCATCATTTTTCCATACCCAAATCCTCTCTGCTCTAAGCAAGTATCTCGATGATAACAGTGTTTACTGACTGGCAGGAGCTTAGCACAGAGCAGTGTGACACTGCAGCAGAGGAGCAGCCCCAGGTTAGTCCCCACAGGCAGCAGGAGCACGTGCCTTGGCCCCGCACCAGGCACAGAAGCGGGCGTCGCTCTGGTTCACGCCGCCGCACTTGGAGCACGCAGCCTTCTGCCCTGGCTGGCCCTGAAGAGCTGGGCACGAGTCTCCTCCAAATATGGGCTGATTGAACAAAACAAGCATTAGGCACAAAATGCTCCTCATCAAGGAAAGTCCACAAGCCTAATAAAGGGAAAGAGGAAAGCAAGCTGTTCTGGCAACATAAAGTAACATTCATCCTAAAGGAATTCTTGCAGTGACTTGGATTTAACCTATAATTTTCATTACAAAACCACAGTAAAATGAGGCATTAATTAATTTGAAAATATGTTTAGCAGAACTAGCAGTAAAAAAAAATAACTTTATCAATGGTATGCTTTTAAACTGAGTATTTATTAATAGGGTCCTATGTATAAGTATGTATGAAATTAAGATGGAGGCTTCTCTATTGACAAACTTGCATTTCCAAATCCAACACACCATTTCCCCTGTACCTTTCTTTTTAGTAGTATGGCAGGGAGAATGTGTTCAGGCAAAGAGTTTCCTCACAGTTTGGAATTTGCTGCATAAATATTTTTTTGCACTCTTTTGCCTTGTGCAAATTATATATTACCCAATTTTTCTACAATTAACTTATATGAGTAAGCAAAACAGGTTTTTCATCTGAAACTTTCAGAGCTTAAGTACAGATCCCAGTTAGGACAAATAGTACTTCAAAATATTTTGTTAGGTTTTGCCTGAAGGCTTATGCAGTTTATTTTCTCTACAAGTCAGGAATATGGATAGGGGACAGAACCCAAGGAAAATTATTTTCATTACACCATAACAGAAAGTAAGCAAACACAAAATAGCCCTGTTTTAGTCTGTGGCCTGCATTGCAATTTGAACAATGTAATTTGGGGGTTCAGTTGGAAAATAAAATTTAGAAAAGCACAAGTCTAAGTATGTTTTAAATATAAATTATTTAATGGCCAATAATGATATCAGCATTATTACTAATTAATCACTATTGTTAGCAAATTTTCTGATTACTACTAATAATTCTTATTAAACATTTAACTTTCTCAGCTAATACAGGTCTCACATTTGAGTCATATGCCTAACTACATATGCAGCTATATATTATCTACACGCATTTCTGCATTCAGTGACCCAGCCAAACATACAATTATCTTAGGTAAGTACAGAATCCTACTGAAATTCACTTTGAAATGGCACTCATGTGGCTATACAAGAGACTTTTGCCTCTAGCTATGGACAGTTTTAGAACTCAGGATGTTAATCATTATAATCAGAAGATTTTAACTTGCAAACCATTGTTGTTCTATCATTTTTGTATTTACCACAACATGGAGAAGTGAAATGTACCAGACATTTTTCATACAAGATTTTTTTCAGAACTGAAAATAAAATTCTTCTAAGGAACCAAGCTAAATGGGGAGTTGAAACAGAGCAATTTAGGGGTAATATTTCAGTGCTTTTCTCACCTCTGTGCAGAGTCACAGCCAAATACAAGCATGCTAGCTGTATGCACGTAGGAGAAGCAGCAAGTAGAGATAAGAAAAATAATGTAAAAGTGGAGATATGAAAAATAATGCAAAAGCCTATTCTATTTTCAGAAAATAACTGAAATTGGTGAGAGTGTTGTTCTTGATGTATATACTCAACTTTTCTAATGCAATTGAAAGAAATCTGGACACAAACAAGAGTCCCTTGGAGTCAAGACTACCCATTTTCTAAGAGCCTTCTAAGCTTTCTCAAGGGCATTCACAATCCTGACTTCCATGTCAGAAACTCAAAGGTACATGAGACACTCATGTTTAATTGGACATTTGTGGTGGAGCTTCTGTGGGAGGACTGGGCTTAAATGTGACATTGGGGAGATAATCTCTGCTTTGGTGATATGGGGCCATGACTTCAGTTTTCCAGAGATAAAGGATGTTGCGCTGTGGTTTGACTCACCCAGTGTGATTGAAGCCTTACCATCTGTACTTCGGGCAGTTTGCTCTCACAAGTTGCACAGTGTTTATGGTGAAGAGGATTCCCTGTGCCACACACCTGACAAATGACTTTGCCCTTTTAAACAGACAGAAAACACATTTCACATAGTATTTGAAAACTGTCAACAAAAAGACAAAGAAGACTTGATATTACAAAATGTTGTGGTTATTCAGCCCTGCAGATAGAGGCTATCCTTCAAGTCTGGGCTGTTTCACACTTTAGTTAGGCCATGTTGCCTCTCATCACATGGGGACTATTTTTTAAAAAATTATGGTATAGTTTCCTCAGGAGATTCAGTATCAGTATCTCCAGGTCTTTGCATACTCTGGTTTCAGTTTGCTGAGTCACTATCCTCACAAAAACCAGACAGCCCAGAATCTGCATAGACAATTATTAATAATAATATAATACCATAGTACTTTGAGGTGCCTTAAAAGACCTCTGGTGGTGAGTTGACCCTGGCTGAAGACCAGGTGCCCCCAAAGCCATTTTATTACTCCTCTCCTCAGCTGGACAGAGAAGAGAAAATATAATGAAAGGCTCATGAGTTTAGGGGCAGGGAGAGATCACTCACTGATTACTGTCAGGGAAAAAACAGACTCATCTTGGGCAAAGTTACTGAATTTATTACCAACCAAATCAGAGTAGGAAAATAAGGAATCAAACCAAACCTCAAAAAACACCTTCCCCCAACTCCTCCTTCTCTCCTGGACTTAATTTTCCTCCTGATTCTCTGTCTCCTGCCCTCCTCAGCAGTATGGGGAAATGGGGGTTAAGGCCAGCTCATCACACATTGCCTCTGCTGCTCCTTCCTTCTCAAGGGAAGTGTGTCCATGTCTTTCTGGTACTGGGGAATCTTCAATCCCTTTTTCCATTCAAGCTCTTTTAAATCCCATTAACTCTTAAAGCTGTCCATAATGTAATTATACAAAGCTGGGTTGGATCAAAATATTAGTAATGAAGTTCATCTGTTAGAAAAATGCATGCCAGGAGGTAAATTTTTATTTATTCTCAATTACCTTTATGCAGATGTTGTTTTGGGGCTGCAGCTGTGGAGCTATTGGCGCCTCACAGATAATGCAAGTGGGTGTATTCATTGGCACAAGATGTCTGCATTCAAGGCACGGTGCCATCTGAAGGAAAAGCCACATCACAGTTATGATAAGGACCACAATGAGATCATTAAGGTTATCATGAGATTTCAGTATTTCCCTAGCTGGAGTCTACATCAGCAGCAAGGTCACTGGAAACATAGCAATTGACAGCAACTGATGCTGATACTGATCCTTAAAGATCAAAGGATCATACTGACAAAATATTAAGACATCTGGAAAGAGAATGCCAGAAAAGTATTAAAGTAATTTTCAATCAAATGAAAATGATACTATAAAATATAGTAGGACTGGCAAGGTGCCATGTTTCTTGAGGGGACCTGTGAAAAGGTTTTCTTTCTGTTTCCAAGAAATTACAATCCTGTTATTCCACTGTCACCCACTTCATACAGGTAACTGAAATTCTCCTAATTATGAACCTAATCTAAGGAGGTGGTGAATCTCAGTCATTACTTAAAACTACAGCATTTTCCAGAACAGACAACTTTCTGATGATACAGGAAGGGAAACACACCACTGACTTATTAGATCAGGTTATGATCTCTTGGGAAGAGCTTAGGGAAGACAGTTGCACACACCACTCCAGAAACTCGGTGTATATGCCCCCACACATGCCACCTTTAAAGTTTCAGGTCTGGTAGTGTTTCCTGACATAGGAAAATAATTTATTTTTTCTTTGTTTTCCTTATTAGAATACGTGGCTCTTGAAGAAAACTATGGTCAATTTCAGCCATTGTTGAAGAATTTCATTGGGTCCAGTGCTAAAGGTACTGAGCAGAACTTTGAAATGAAAGTGTGAGTAGGTAACAGGTTTGCCAGCACTGACTGTGTAATTTGCAGAGGTTGCTGTTCTTTGCAAGGATGATGTGTGGATTGCTGTGATGTTTTGCTGACCTGTGTTCCTTCAGGGACTGGGAAGCGCTGGAATGGCACAGGGGGGACAGGAGATCCACATTTCTGGCAGAAGTGAGCCAAGGGCTCAGACAGGCGAGGGGCAGAACAATGTGCACATCTGAAAATAAAGCAAACTGGCTGAGCTGGGTTTAGTATTGCACTGCTGCATAATAATGAATAATCTGCAATTGGCTGTGACAGGACTCAGGCTGCTGATTTCTCAGCAGTGGTGGAACACCAAACCATGCCCCAACATCCATGATATGGAGTTCTGAACTCCAAACAGCTTTGCAAGGCAGAAAGCTGTCTGGTCTCGGGGGTCTCTGTGGTCATGATGACTCTGAGATGTGTCAGAGTCTCTTTTCCCAGCCTGGTAGTCAAAGAAGGAGTCAGGATTCCTCTGTTCTGGTTTTCAAGGTTGTTTATTTGCTGTTATCTAACACATTCTTTCTCTGGCCTGCCGAGGTCTGTCTGGCAGGTTGGGTTGAGGCACACTGACCACCTTCAGAGGTGATGTTATCTTTTTATACTAAAAACTACGCGTACATTATTTACACTAATTTCCCAATACCTATCACCTATGTTAGACAGTGTGTTCCTACTGTAACCAATCCAAAGGTGCCACCATCACCCAGAGCATGGAGGCCAAGAAGGAGAAAAAAGGACAAGGCACGCCCAAATCCCTCCATCTTGGGACCCTGAGCCCCTGTTCCTAAAACCCAAAATTCTACTTTTCACCCTGTGACAAACTATCATTCTACTTAAACTCTGGTGGCTTGTAATTCCTCATATAAAGGTTGGTAGTTTTTTCCATGGCTCAAAATCAAAGGCACAGAGGTCTTGGGCTCTGTGCCAAGGTCTCTGAGCCCCCTGGCAGGGGCTCGAGCCATCCAGGACAGCCAGAGGGATGTCCTGGGTTCTGACAGTCTGGCTACTATGGAGCTTCATACTTTCCTCATGATGGGAGGTAAGCAGGTCTCCTGACAGGCAGTCTGTGTCAGGCCTCACTGCTGCACCACAGGGAGCCACCAATGCAGATCACAGAACTTTTGCAATCCTGATAAGCATTAATGTTCTGTGAGACTAATCCAGTGAGCAGTGTTCACCTACAGCACGGAGGGTGTACTATAATTTGAAAAGGCAGTTTATCCTCTGATCCTATGGGTGTTAGGAGTTTTTTTTAAGGGATGATAAGACAGCTGATAACAGACAGTTGAAAACTACATTTAAGAAACAGAATTTTCAAAGTCCTATCTAGATTATACTCTGCAGCTATGACCCAATGTCTGTCTTTGCCTTCCTTATTTTTATAGAAGCCCACAGTATTATCAGCTTGGTTGCAGAAGGATCAGATATTTTCCAAAGGACAAGTATGTTAAAAGGAGAAGCCACTTACTTAAGGAAATGTGTTTCACTCTGGATCCTTGACACATGTGTGCTTGCTAAGCTTTTCTGGCTAGTCACTGCAGAGGAACTTGTAAACTGAAATAGAGGTAATTCTTTATGCTTTAGTAAGGAAATATTTGCAAAATGCATAGAAAGATAGAAAAATCAGCTACTGATGCAATTTGAAATAAACTGCACTGAAATGCACTGCTTTGAAGAGTAGCTACCATCCTTGATTCCCTCATTAGCTGAATTAAGGACCCATGGCTTCTTCCAGTAAAAATAAATCAATGCCTTGCTACATCCACCACAGCATCACTGAATATTGAGTTTTAAATATTAACTTGCCAACAAACAGCAGTAAGTATTTGCTAACTGCAGATTCAGGAATTTATTAGAAAAGAATTAGTAGGAATGCAGTCAGTGTTGCTTTCCTTTGCCTGGTTTTGTCCATGCTGACAACCATGTCCTGCTTTGGGCATTCCTATTCTAGTGCATCATTACCATTCCATTTAAATTGGGTCTGTGGAATCCAGGCAAAGGCATTAATAGCTGAGAGAGTTCACAAATCTTCACCTCCTCCTTTTTTTAGACCTCTGTTCTGATGACAGCCTTGCACAGTTTTCTTTAGCCTACCCCTTTGCTCACCTGCAGTGACTCCATTGGTTGTGCTGAGGTGGATTCCTCTCTGTGCTCTGTGGCTCCCAAACCACTGGCAAGGAGCTGAGGCCCTTGAGGGGATCTGTGAGAAGGCTTTCTGTCTGTTTCCAAGATTAAAATTACAATCCTGTTATTCCACTGTCACCCACTCCATGCTTCAGTTAATACATATCTGAACGGGAATGTTACATACTCTAGCTAAGCATAATTAAAAACATATTTGGCATCCACATTTTGGGTTCAAACAAGCTGCATGGAATTACAGGAAATGAAACTAGAAGAAACCCCACACCTCTCTGACAGAGCTGACTTTTGTGTTTTAATTTATTTACAGGTTTTTTCCTTCCTGCATGCCAAAAAACCCCAGCTAGAGAGTAAATCAATGAGTAAACATTAATACAATTACCTGCTCTAAAACAGTCCCATTGCTGTTGCCATGGCATAAGAGACTTTATCTACAGGGAAAATCTGGGTGAAGCTTTCATTTCTGCTCAGTATATTTATTTTGGAATCTTACTGCAAGCAAACATTAGTAAAGAAACTCTGTAAAGGATTTGCAATCCTATCAATTTAACAGCATCTTCTGGCACAAAAGGAAATACAGACAGGGCCTTGTTGTGTTGCTGAGAAATGAACGACATTTTAATATGTTTTAAGAAGTCATGTGAAATGTATGGAAGGTAAATTTTGTTCTCTATTTGCAGTGTTGAGCAATCCAAACTGGAATTTCCAGAGAATGTTCTGTCTTGTGAGAGGGTTTTGAAATTACCCACATTTTACAAGTTATACAAGAGGGAAACTCTATGTTATTTTCTGCTAGAACAGAAGACTATCTCAGTTTTATGAAGTGATACTGTACCTTGAAGGTCTTGGGATGTTTCATCCCAGGCAGGCTTGATTTCCACATTCAGTCTATTCTTCTTAGGTTTTGTAGTAAATGTTCCACCTTCCTTATTCTAAAATGTAATTCCATTTGAATTTCAAACAAAACTTTTGCTTTAATCCTCTCTTGCTATAGTTATTTGTTAAAATTTTAAAAGAACATGCTTAAGGTATTTATTTTCAATGCAAGGATGTTAAAAGGTTAATTTTAATATTACAAAAAGGATCAAAGCAGCAAAGATGGGCAAACAGAGAAAATAGGATATGTGAATAAAACTGGCAGTCAGAGCTTAATATCTAAATAATATCATATATACAATATTTTATGCACAAGGGGTTACAATTTTCAAAACTTACCTGTATGGCCATATCTTTCAGGAAATTCTTGTCATCATCTTCAACAGGGAAAAGGAAGTTTGGTTGCTGGTACTCTACCACAAACACCTTTGTCACAACTGAACTCTCCCTGTAGTCCCTGAAAATCAATATTCACAAAGCTAAGAACCTGCCACAGACCTGTGTGTTGCAACAAGAAAAGCTCTGATGGATGTGGCTTATTAGGTGGAACATCCCTTCCAAGCTTGCCAGTCATTACTGCAGTAGGATCCTGAGCAACATTTATTTGATAAAACAACTGTCATTCTCTAATGCCTATTAAATTAATTAATTAAATTAATTAATTAATGCCTATTAAAGCAGTGGATTGAAATTGCTGTAAATGTCCAAACAACTCTTCCATGATTTATTGTCATTCAAGTGAATCTCTGAAAATGTCTTAGTATAAACAGACTGGAAAAAAATGTTAATCTAGGCAGTGATGGCAAGAAAATAAACCTAGGCCTAGGTTTTGTGTGTTATATAAAGTTGTTGTATTGCAGTGCAGACACAAGCACAGGCTGGCTGCAGGTGCTGCTGACAGGGAACAGCAAACACAAATCTCCAAGTGGAGTGGAAGTTGCTGCTCCATTGGAAATAAAAGATAATGCAACACAGTACAGACAGAGAATTGACGTGTCTTCTCTCTAAGCATGAAGTTAGTTTGGACAAACTCAGTGGTTGTGCAGCAAAATCCAGTTTTCTTTCAATGTATTGTATTTTTGCTTCACCCAATGTTGTACTTGAAGTGTGAGGTTCAGCACTCTGTGATCCTCTGGGAGAAATGAAGCAAATCCCTGGGAGACCAGCTTCTGTAAATCCACAGAACCACTGGATGACCCCAGAAACATCAGCCTGGTTTCTCTGGTGTTTCTGATGGTCACACTCCAAAGGAGGAGCTCTCAGGACAGTACATCAGCTTCTCACCCACAGCCTCTGGGACCATTGGACACCCAGAGTCCAGGAGATAACCAAGAGGGTTATCCAGCCACACAAAACATGGATGTCCATTTTAATGGATAAAAATTATCCTGCGAAAGCCAAGTCAGTGCTATTCATGAGGATCATTTAGATTGCAAACTACATGGGGAAAGGCTCATCTCTCACCTGCAGGGTATGGAGTGCTTTAAACAACACAGGGATGTCTGTCCCTTGCCAAAACAGGACTAAAATAAACCAAAACAGGATACTCACTTTGTAACTGCCAGGGCCTTGACCATTATTCTCCCCTCTGGTAATATGATAGGACCCTTATACTCCAAAGTGTTATGTGGCCCATAGCCGGGTTTCCTAATAAGTTCTGGTTTGCTTCCATCTAAAGTGTAATAAATAGAGGCCTCTGGTGTATCTGAAAGAAACAGAAAAATTAATTCCTCAGACTGTAGGCAACCTTGGAAAAACAAAGTACTCACTACTGTGCTTGATTTTTCTCACATAAAGAAAATAAAGCAGGTCCATAAGTAACTGAATGTTTGGGATCAAAATTGTTTCTCCCATGAAGCAGCAGTTACTCAACAAAAGCAATTTCATTGTAAGCAATATTTCTGACAGCAAAGTAACTGTGAAATGATTTTGCATGCAAACTTTGCAGCAGCTTGTCCATTCCAATGACAGAAAGGGTATCTTCTGCCACAGCAAAAGGTGACAACTCAAAAATTATAACAACAATGTTGGGAGTAAGCCTGGTACATGATTTTTTCAGGAACTGTTTTTTGCAGTTAAAGTCAAATGCAATAGTTAAAAGTTTGGCCTTGGAAGCAATAAAGACTGCTAACACATATAACTTTTATGTCAGTAATATTGTTTAGATGCATAAAATTACAAGCAAGTATATTTGGTGCATCAAATCTGCTGGTCAATTTTATAAGTTCCTTAAATGCACACTTCAAAAATCCTGATTAAATGTGAGAAAAGTATAAAGGCCAAATATTTCAAATGGACACATAAGTACAGGTCTGAGATGGAGTTAAAGCCTTGTTCATACCTGATTTTATTTCTATGAGAGTATTTGTGTCTATTTCCCGTTGAGCTTTCCCTGGAGGTGGGATTCGAAGTGGGATGATCTGAGGAGCTGAGACAGAACCAGCTGTCATTTTTCCCAGCAGTGATCTTCAAAACAGAAAAGTAAAAAGGCAGACAATCATTTTCCTAAAAAGAAGAATGCACTGAGAAATACAGTCTTTTAGCATGACTCCTTGTCTTTGTTCCTCTCGGAGAGAGAACACTGGATAATTTAAACCATCCTGTGACTGTGACTCTGTGTGTCAGTGACACATGGAAGGAGTAAGGGTCAGGAATCTCCACCCCAACCATGTCAGATGTGAAACCAGCCTCATCCCACTATGGCCACCTGAATAAGTGGAAAATACTAAAGAAAACCAGCTATTTCTTAAGCTTATGCCAGTTATCGTGTGAATCCAGAATATATCCATGAAACAGGTGCCAAACCTGATTTATCCTGATGTAACATAGTCATGATCATGTCATGTAATTCAAGAATGCAAAATTGCATTTGGATATGATGACATTTTACAAAACAGAGATATAATATACAGTCCAGATCTTGGGAATTGATGCTCAGGGCCAGGAAACACATCTGGGTTACAAGGATTTGGTTCTGTCACCAACCCGCCAGTGCTCCAGGGACACTCCTCACCCTCTCAGGGCAATCTGTCCCAGTGCTCCTTTACAGGCTCAGGGTGAACCCTTCCCGTGGAAGCCTGGAACTTCCTGTGCCCCAGATTCTCTCTGTTTCCTCCTGCCCCGTTTTTGGGCATCACGGAGCCGAGCCCGGTCCATCCTCTGACCCCACCCACCAACCCCGGCGAGATCAGCGCTGTCCCTGACCTGAGGGGGCGTTCAGCCTTTCCCTGATGCTCCCAGCTGCTCTTGGCATCCCAAAGCTACAGCATCAGGAATATTTGTCTGCTCTGGGAAAGCCAGGGCACTGGGAATATTCCTCTGTCTGCTCTGGGGTGCCCTGACCCCCAGGGGAGCACTGACTTGGACCCTCATTCATGGAGAAAGTTTCCCAGACTTCAAGATAGACTGGAATTCACAGAAGTGTGAAATAGATTATAGAGAGCAGTGCAGGTGTATCACTTGGTGGGAAATTTAAGTTTTGGGATTTTTAGTGTGTTGTGGATGAAAGCAAGATGGAGGGCACAGGGTGTCATCCTGAGTTTCTTCTTCATGCTTCTTCTTCCTTCTTCTCCATGGGTTTGGGTGGCATTTTGTAATTGGGCAGAAAAGTCCCCATTGCAGCTCTTTGGGATCAGTTATGTGATTTATGTTATACAATAATTTGTGCTAAAGGGAATTAAAACCACGGCATCTTGTGTACCAAGGCAGTGTCAGACAAATAAAGAATGGAGATTCAAACAGCAGGAGGACACTGTCTCCAGGGATGTATATTTCAAGGGATTTTTTCATCTGACAAGACCCCAGCAGGAGGCATTTGATAGGCCTCCTCAGAAGTTTATGCCAGGAAGTTTTCACCTGACAGGATTCCAGGAATTATCCACTGGTTCCAGGAAACACAGCAGCAAAAAAGAAAGACTACAATAATATGTTAAAGAAGAGCCCCTTCCAGAGCCCAAAAGACTGTATAAAACAGATACCTTTGAAATGACATTTCAGAGACCCACAAGGACTTTGGTGTGACAGAGACCAAACCCTGAGTCTCCTCAACACTGATTGCCTGGCCCAGAGTCAACTTGCTTGTGGCTTTTTCCGAATTTATATTTGATATTTTAATAAATTTCCTTAATTATTAAATTGGAGTATTCATTTATAACAAGTCATTAGGTTAAAAAGGAAAATAATCTAAGTGTCAGCTCTTAATTGGATAGTTTAGTCTTAAAAGATCTTGTAACAAGAGACAGTTTGTCACAGACATGTTTTATGAAAAATCCTTTCCCTAGGATTTTTTCTCCTGAGAAGCTGAGAGGCCTCAGGAACAAAATGTAAACATTGATTATCTTCTGCTGTGGAATGCAACAGGTGCATCTGTGATTGGTCTCATGTGGTTGTTTTTAATTAATGGCCAAAGTCCAGCTGTGTCTCTCTGTGGTCAGTCACAGGATTTTGTTATTCATTTTATTCTTTCCCTTTGCTTACCAGACTTCTGATTAAATTCTTTAGTATAGTTTTAACATAATATATATCATAAAATAATAAAGAAGCCTTCTAAACATGGAGCCAGATCCTCGTCTCTTCTCTCGTCCTGGGACCCCTGTGATCACCACTACAATAGTTGGCCATTTTGTGCCTTCTAATAAAAAGCTGCCAAACTCACAGTAATGAGACTTTTACTAATAAGAAATAATACACACCTGAGTCCGAACACGAATTACTGTCTCAAGTGCCTTCAATCCAAACCCAAAAAACCCAACAACCAACACCCCACAGGCTCCCTCCGGCCTTTTGGGATGGCATCCCAGGAACGGGGACGGCGCCGCCGGCACCTCAGCCCGCTCCAGGGCGCCGCCCCCACACCCTGCCCCACTCCAGCCCCTGTCCAGCCCCTGCTCACCCTCTGGATCCCGCTCGATCCTGCTCAATCCCTCTGGTGCCCTCTGGATCCCGCCGATCCTGCTCCGTTTCCAGGGACGCCGCTCCCGCCGCTCCCGCCCCCCCATTGGCCGTTGCCCGGCAACCGGCCCCGCCCGCCCCCTCCGTCGCGCGTCTCTGACGTCATCTCTCCGCGCCGGAGCCAGCCGTGCCATGGCGGAGGTGAAGGTGAAGCCGGAGGCGCCCGATCCCATGGACATCGAGAGCAGGTGCTGCGGGCGCCCGCAGGCAGGCAGGGGGTGGCTGTGTGGAGGCCACGACGGGTTTTGAGGCGGGGGACAGCAGGAGTGGCGGGGCCTCGTCGTTTAAGGCCTGAGGGGGGTGGTTCGTGGCCCGAGTGTTAATGAGGAAACAGGTGCTGCAGGATTGAGTTGTTGGGGACGCTGAGAGTTTCGTGCTGGGAGGTGCTTAGAGGGCACTGGGGGTTGGGTCAGGTCACTTTCAGCTGTCCCGGAGTTTTTCTGGTCTTGGAAAGGGAAATGGACAGGGATTTGGTGCCGAGGTGCCTGAAGAAGCAATTGATGGATACTGTTCCCCTGAGCTGCTCTTGTCGCTCTCTTCCATCCTGACTCCAGTGCTTTTTGGATGAAGCAGAACATGACTTTTAAAATTGCTTCTCTTCCCCTGCAGGATCCTTGAGCTGTGCCACCAGTTCCCCCATGGCATCACGGACCAGGTGATCCAGAATGACATGCCTCACATGGAAGCCCAGCAGAGAGCTGTGGCCATCAACAGGCTGCTCTCCATGGTAGGGACAGCCCACCTTCCTCATCTTCCTCAGCACCTACATAGCCACAAGGCTCATTAGGGATGGGGAGTTAATTAGCTGTAGAGGAAAGGAGGGATGTGAGCCCGTGCTCTTGTAGGTGGGGGTGTTCTCTGAACCCAAGTTGTTCTGAAGGCACACAGGAACCTGCCAAATCTGTAAGAACCAAGGCTTTAACTGCAGGAAAAGATCAGCTGGCAATGAGAGAGTGGATATTAATTAATGCTGTTATACACACTTACACCCTTAGGCTTGTCCAGTTGCTTTCCTCTTCAAAATAGGAAATAAGGACTTTGCCTGGCCACAGGCATGCACAGCAGAACAATCTCTTTGCCACTAATTTGCTTCTAAGAGTCACTGCCCATCAAAGTTGGCAGCTTTCCAGTGATGGCCACTTGGTAGAAAGCAGAACTTTGCTGCTGGAACTTGGAATTGTTCCAGAGCTCCACCGTGATTTGCAAATGAGTGCTTTGGTGGAGACTGAGAGCAAAGTGTACAAGAACTGGATGTCCCTTGTGCCATGGGAAAGTCAGGAGAAATAATAAGAATTGGGTAGATGTTGTGGGAAGGGTCAGAAACTGTTTGTTGTTTCTGAGAGCTGATGATAAGGGGAAATTTGTCAGAGGAAAAAAAAATATCCTCAAGGCTGTTTTTGTGTCCAGTGGTTAGAAATGTTAGTTTTCATTTTTCTTTATTTAGTTGACATTGAACAAGGGTTTTTATTTTAGAATTTCAGAATATTCCTCTAAAACACCTGAAACAAGCTGTTTGAAGGGGAGTAAATGCATTGTGCCCATCTCTCCTAGGGGCAGCTGGACCTCCTGAGGAGCAGTGCAGGTCTCCTGTACAGGATCAAAGATTCCCAAAATGCGAGGTAAGCCCGTGTCTGCTGGGGAAGCGTGTTTGGAACACAATTCTTGTTAAAAACAAATCAAACTTCAATTCTCGCTTAAAACAAATAAAACTTCTTTCAAATTTTGGACCTTTTAAAAAAAATCCTGATGTCTGTCTTGTTTGACAGTAAAATGAAAGGTTCTGACAATCAAGAGAAGCTGGTTTACCAAATCATAGAGGATGCAGGCAACAAAGGTACTTTAAATTATCATTGTGAATGGTACTGTTTGCTAACTCTGTCCAAAGTCAGAAATGCTTGCCCAGACAATAGAAATATAAAATCTAATGCCCTATACCTGCTTGCTTTCCCCCAATCCCTTCTGTCCATTCCTTCCCTTTTGCTGGGAGTGGCAGGCAAGCAACACAAGCAGTGTTCTGATGTGACTTTTGGTTGGTATGTATGGAAACAAATGCTTTCTTCTGTTTATTTCTGTTCACTTCTCTGTTTTTTTAACAGGTATTTGGAGCAGGGACATTAGGTACAAAAGCAATCTGCCTTTAACAGAGATCAACAAGATACTGAAAAATTTGGAAAGCAAGAAATTAATCAAAGCAGTTAAATCTGTGGCAGTGAGTATTTTGTGACCTTTTTAAACAATTTCAAACATCTGCTGCATGCTTTGTATGCTTTTAACAGGGGCCTGGGAGCAGAGAAAGCTGGAGGCAAAATGAGTTTTCTCTTTGACTGTGCACCAGTGTTTGACTCTCTGCCTTTAGTGTGCAGGTTTGAGGTGCAACAGATCAGCTGAGGTCCACAGGTCAGCTTCTTGCTGTCTGTCTTCAGTTACCTGGTTCTCACTGGGTCTGGTAAAGCAGATGGGGGCAGAGGAGTTGGACATAGCAAAGCAGTAGCTCTTTTGTGTTCATGTGAAAGATGCTGGCTTCATCTGGTCTTCCAACACTGTTATAAAATGATTAGGAATCAAAATGGGTTGATCTTCTCTTCATCTCTGAGGGTCAAACAGGTTGAGGGTAGCTGGAGTCAGGTATAGGAGTAATAAACCTCTTTTGCAGATTGTCTGCTTCTATGTCCCTTCCTTGTGAAGGAGGGAATGTGTTGTTGGGAGCTGTCCCTTTCTCTCCCCCAGGCATCCAAGAAGAAAGTCTACATGCTGTACAACCTGCAGCCTGACCGCTCCGTCACTGGAGGGGCCTGGTACAGTGACCAGGACTTCGAGTCTGAGTTTGTGGAGGTGTTAAATCAACAATGCTTTAAGTTTCTGCAGAGCAAGGTGAGTGCCAAAGTCATCTGCCATTTGTTGTGTAAACAGGTGCCAGGCAAGGCTTAGGTTTTCCATGGGTGTTGGCCATTATTGTAGCTAGATTGGCAAATCCATACTGGACTATTATTTTTGTCACAGTAGGTGTGATGGTGTTGTATTTAATGATGGATATTTTTACACCCTGGACAAGGGGGGAAGCCTTTTATCTCTGAGGTCCAATGACAAACCATCCTAGGTGACCCAAAATTGTGTATTCCTAAGACCCAGCAACCCGGGAAAGAGGAACTTGTGTGTTTTATCCTGGAAGGGGGGGTGCAGGATCCCTTCAAAACCAGAAATGGACATGAGGGGAATGCCTTTGTTCTCCCTGGGTGCCTGAGGAGATTGCCTGTGGCAGGTCAAGTTATACCCGATGTGAAAAATGCCGATCACTTGTTTTTAAAATTTTAAAAGTTTAATAGTAATAAAATGGGTATAAAAATAGTGATATAATTAGAGTAATAAAAATTTGGACAATCAGGATTAGGACAATATGAGACAATAAAAACAAAGAGTTATGGACAGTCTGGGTATCTCTTTCTGGGCAAAATAAGCCTGAAAAAGGACCCACGTTAACAGAGGATTAACCCTTAAAAGCAACAGCCTGTTGCTTTTAATGCATAAATTCCATTCAAACCCAGGATTCTGTCTGGTCAGTGTCAGCTTCTTCCTCTGAATCCTGATGGCATCCTCAGGGCTTAGTGAGGTGGGAAGCAGTTAATTTCTTCTGCTAATGGAACAATAAATTCTCTTTCTCTGAAAGATTTAGGTGTCCTGGGGCTGCTGTCTCAGTGCGAGTTCTCTCTTTCAAAAAAGTATCTTACACAGCATAGTTTCTATTTTAACATTATAACCTAAAACTATATTTAACACACTACTTAAGGAAATTATTACAGCATAACTTTCTAACATAACACATATAATATTCATTTTAATATTTGCAAAAAGCCAATCATAAAATATGCATTTTTCACACCTGAGAAGCTGCATTTTACAGTCCAGACCTGCTCCAGAGAGAATTTTGCAATACCTTTTCCAGCTGAGGAGCAGTCAGATGCTCTCTCCACGATTTTGCAGCCACCTGCCATTTGTTTGTTGAGGAGGGGGTGGACCTGCAACTTGCCAGGAAGGTTTTTCCAGCGTTTTTGGCAGCATTGGAGCCTTTTGGCCAAATATTGTTTGTCCAGACTTTGTTTTGTCCCTGTCCCCCTCTGATTGTTGTTTGTGGAAGCTCTGGAACTATGGAGGATGTTATCTTTTATTTGATATTTTTTCACTTCTGTCTTCTCCCATTCTGTCTCTTATTGGTGGAAGGAGATAACTCATTTTGGAGTCTCCACCCTGTAAAATTGTCTTAAACTAAGACACAAACCAAGCTGCAAAGACCACAGGACCAAAAAATCTAGGAAAAGTCACGGTGGTTTCTGCAGAGCACTTCATTTCTGAGAGGGTGTAAGGCAGCAGTCAGTCAGGTAGCTCTGTCTAGAACACAGTTGCCCCTGGTCTAAATTGTCCCTGGTTCATTAAATATGTCTGCAGATTCTAGCATTTGTCTATTCCATTGCAATATATTTTTAATTGGCTCTAGGTACAGCAGAAACTTTTTTTTTTTGGTCAACAAAATGCCAAATGCTGGTATTCCCTCATATTAATCTGAATTACAGTGTAAATTTCATGTCATTTATTATAAAATTATATTTGATTGTGCACTGCATTGTCTCACATACACCAGTTTTAAGAATGTGCCTTTAAATGCTAAACATGTCCCAGTAATGGAAAACAAGTTTTGTTTTTGAGTCTGCCTAAAACTGAACCACAAAGGAGGTTCATGGCAGTGAGTGCTGACTCTGACTAACTTTTGCTTTTTCTCAGGCAGAGGCAGCTCGAGACAGCAAACAGAACCCCATGATACAGAGGAACAGCTCGTTTGCCTCATCCCACGAGGTGTGGAAATACATCTGTGAGCTGGGCATCAGTAAGGTCAGACCACATTCATCTCACTGCTGTTAAAATTGTCAGTGCATGATTAGCTCTAGGAGCTGACTATTGCAAACTTGCTGAAGGTCCATAAAGTGTCTTAGCACCTCACAGCTTGTGTAGTGGGGGTGAGCTTTGTGGCTTCATTGCTTTTAGGGGAGGGTCATTGATACTGCCTGGCACACCAGGATAGCTTGTGCCACGTGGGTTCTCAAAAATGTGTAAAAGAATTAGCATTCACATCTGTGTTAACTGTCTCAGGTGGTTTTGATTTCATCATTTCTCTTAAGTGTACATATGCACTTCAAGGAATTTTAGGGGAGAGGAAAAAAACCCCACCATTACTGGTCACCATTAACAAGTATATCTTTAGCAGTCTTGTCTTTTTCTTCTTTCACAATTGTTTTCCTGAAAAACTGGAACTGTATTGTGCTGGGCTGATGGAGACATCTCAGGTGCACAGGCAAGTTCTTTTTTGGTAAGACCAAGGCTAGTGCAAATCAGAAATGCTCAGGAGGTAGGAGGTATTAAAATTGCTTTTCTTTTTGCATCTGCACGACTCCATAAAGTTCCCAGTAGGACTCGTGTCTTTTTCTGGGCTAGGTTAGAACTCTATGGATTTGTTACTCATGGTGTTTGCTCCTTTCTTCCTTGCAGGACTCACTGGCACACATCTTTCCTAACATCTATTTCATAAATTGTTTCTTAGGTAGAGTTGTCAATGGAAGACATTGAGACCATTTTGAACACTCTGATCTATGATGGCAAAGTGGAGATGACCATTATTGCTGCCAAGGAGGGGACAGTGGGCAGCGTGGATGGGCAGATGAGGCTGTACAGAGCTGTCAGTCCTCTCATCCAGCCCACTGGATTGGTCAGGACACCCTGTGGACTCTGCCCTGTGAGTAATTAATTCTGTGGATCATTAGTGGTGCCTGCAGCTCTTGAACATAGGCCTGCAGTTGCCAGATGGCAAGTTCTGCCCACGAGTCAGCCTTGGGGCTGAGCCAGCTGTGCTTGAAAGCTGCCTGTGAGGAACAGGTTCTGGTTTTGGTCTGAACACCTGCTCTGCCAGGGGTTTCCCTCTTCCAGCCTGTCTCTTTACTGGACTCTATATGAAGATGCTGTCAAGTGTAGCCTGTTCCAAATTATGTTACTATATTTCTGATCCCAGGTTTACCTGTGTTTTTACCAAGCTAAATTATTTCTGTCTAGCTTTTGGTCTCTCCTCCACCTCCCTGTAGGTAAAACTTGCCAGCATGTCCCTTTGTGGTAGGATCTGTTTTTCTCTTCTCCTTCAGAGCTGCCATAAAACTTCCTAGATTTTGACCTCTGTTGGACTAATACTGATCTACTGAGAAAAAGCAGAAAACATGGGAGCATGTTACACACAGCAAGCACCAACCAACTGGAAGTAATTACTCTGCTAACATAGGGCTTTCTTTTGCAGGTTTTTGATGATTGTCATGAAGGTGGTGAGATTTCTCCATCAAACTGTATTTATATGACAGAGTGGTTGGAGTTTTAAAGTGAAAGGAAACTGTAAACTGGATTCATCCTTCACAGCCAAAGTGACAAAGCAGCTTTGCTTTTTTTAAAAGCGGACTTCTAAATTTGTAAGCAACTTCAGGACATGGAGTGACAAACCAGCCATGGGGCAGTTGTGTGAGCTATCCTGGGAGTGGACTGGAAGTGGAGTCAGTGCTGAAGATCAAGGCTGAAGTGGAAATGTAGATCCATTCTTCAGTCAAAACTGGAGATGGCAACTAAGGTGGTTAATAAAACAGATTTCTAAGCAACAGTTCAATATAAAGTTCAAACAAAGTTGAGACATTTTAGTCTTAACATTTATCAGTCCCTCAGAGCTGATCAGAAAAACTTGTAACAAGTGGTACCAAGAATGAGATCCCAAATTTTGCCTTCAGATTAATGTTACTGATAGATCCTTAAGTTCTAAACCTGACACTTTTGTCCCATGATAGATTCCATCTAATTGAAGACTATGAATCTGAGGTGGGAAAAATTCTGAATATTGTCAGTCAGACACTGAATATGTCAAACACTTACTAGTTCTATATTATATATATATGGTTCTTTATTATCTTTCTTACCTGCTTATTTATCATTAAACCCCTGATTTTTCCTATGTACATCTGTGCTTCATTTCCTGTATTGCTGCCTGCTGTATTTATTCCTTCATCATCAAATTTCTGGTGGTGTTTTCTGCAGCTGTGTCACATACCTGGGTGTCTCCACTGAAATTCTGAGTAGAGGTGTTCTGGGAAGGTATGTTTTCCACAAGAGAAAGGGTTCCTCTGGCCTGATGATACAGAGAAAAATTTTATAGATTCCAGCATCCAGAGTGGCAGAAGGCTGGAATGGCACACTAGGAGGCAGGGTGGGGTGCACAGGGGCTCTCCACAGACAGGCTGGCCCCTGCACCACTTGCTGCCTGTGGCTTCAGCTGGCCAGGCTGGATCTCTCCACAATTACTCAGTATCTTCACAATGATCTCCCAGCACTGGGGAGCAATCAGGGGGACAAGCACAACACAGGGCTTGTTGCATCTGGCTATTTTCAAATGTGCCTGGCTCAAAATAAGCCCTCTGGACAGTGTGTTGGGAGGGTGGTGAGAAAGCACCTCTGTGGCTGAGTTAGCAGTATCCTGGGTAACCTGACAGAGGGTTAACGTAGATTTTGGATCAGTTTACCTCAGAAAGGTAATAAGAGCTTTTACGTCAGCATTTTCAATATTGTGCAGGGATTTGCAGTTTCTAAAAGCAGTCTGGATCACATATGAAAGTGATCCATTCAAATCTTGATTTCCATTTCCCTTCTTATAGCATGGATGGAGGACAGATGCTAATGAGGGTGCTGTACAAAGAATAAAAAAACCTCCCGTGGTCTGTCCCATGCAGGGAGGGTATGGATGCAGAGAGAAAGGCTCCTTGTGTGGGAGCAGTTAGGTGTGTATGGAGCAAACAATGAGCACTGATAAGCTGCTGGCAAGTCCATGGAGGGGCTCTGATTGTCCCAGTGAGGTGAGCACTGCCAGCAGGCTCTCCTTTTGCTGCACTGTTGTCTCCAGGTGAAAGGGATGCATATCTACAGAGGGCAGAAGGGCTCTTAGGAAAGAGGTGGGGGTGAAATGATTGGAGCTTTGTTCTTCTTCTGCCCCCTTTAACCACTCAGCACAAAGAAGCTGAGGGGAAAATGCTGCTCTCTTCCCTGGAAGGAGCCTTGGATCAGACATCCTTCATTCCACCCAAGGTAATTTCATTGAGAGGTGGGGCTGGGGTTGTCTTTGTCTTCCTGTCTTCAAAGGGCACCTGACACAATGGGGTCCTGAGCCTGCTGCTGCAGAGATAACAGAATGTTTGTGCTCCACTGCAGCTAGAAGATAACTTCCAGGGAAACAACAGGGCTTTATCATGCAGGTATGTCACTTTATGCTCTATAATCGCATTCATTGGCAACAAGAAAAAGGAGAGAAAGCTTCTCCTCAGTGAACAGATTTAGGAAGTAGATAGATGGTTTATTAAGCTCTTTAAATTTTGACATTGGGTTTATCTGGCTTAGATGACCTTTGTGGTATCTGAAACTTCTTAGCATTGAAGCTGTAACAAGACTTCTCAGATTTGGGGAAAAGTGCCTATAAGGGAAAAGTAATTTCAATTTAGTTTCTTACAGACAGCAATCTGTCTATTTCTATATGAATCAGAGGAATGATCTTTCTGTCACTCTGGTTCTTCATGCACCTGGCTGATCTGTCAGCCTGACATTCTTATCTGAGAAGGGAGTAAATGCTAAAAGGTAGCATTAATAGTGTCCTGTGTTGTGTCAATCTTCTCCTCGGCAAAGCTGTCCCTATTCCAAAATGGTATGAAATGTAATGTTTTGAGGAAGCTACTACAGTAGCTCCAGTACTCAATATGAAAACACTTATGTGTAGAAAGCTGAATTATCCCTTAAAACACGTATGACAAATAGGAAGCATGATCTGCTCATTTATTTTCACAAGCCTCATGCACGAGGTCAGAGTTCAGCTGCTGCAGGACCATGAGATCCCTCCTGAGCTGGAGAGAGCTCATCCTTGTTTTCATGAGCCCTGATCCTGCTGTCAACCTTCTTTTGAGTGGTTGCCTCACTAGTAGTAGCCAGCTGTCCAAAGGCAAGTTGGAGGGTGGGCACTCCCAGATGCCACACGGGATCGAGTGCAAAATCGTGTTTTAATTCCAAGATAAACATTGACTACAGTAGCTGGCTGCATTGAGAACTGACAGTGTGTAGCTGGCAGATATTGCCTGGCCTGTGCAGCCTTCACACTTCAAAGTTTGAAACAGGAGGATGAATGGCAAACTTGAAAGTTTGGTCGTGAAAACGTTTTCCTTGTGGCTGAGTGGCTGTTTAGATTTTTCCTGGGTTTGGTTTTTTGGCTGCAGGTTTTGTATTTTTACTTTGACGGTAACTGACCCGCTGGAGGTGTGATGGGTAATTGCTGTTCCTCTGGTGCTGTTAGAGCTCCATCTCCTGTCTCTTCCCGGGATGGCTCCGCCAGGGCTCCAACAGGGAAAAGGCTCGGTTTTCAGCTACACTAGTTTCTTTTTTGCCTCCACATGCAGAGCAGATTTTGGGAAAAAACTGTAGTGAGTGGAGACAACTGGGTCTCCTATTGCTGCTGAACACTTGTTGCTTTGAAACAGGGTACAGACACCTCAAACAGAGCTGTCCTCTGCCACATACAGACCACCTTTCCCTCCTCTTGCTCTGCTTGGCTGGGACTTTCTGTCATTTCACTTGTGAGAAATGCATGGCTAGGCCCTCCTCAGGCACACTGAGCCCAGCTTAGCTTGCAGCCTGGAGGAGATGAAAAGGTATTTGACAAGCTCCACAGGTGGTGTCCAAGTTCTCATTGGAAATATTCACTTCCACCATGAGAAAGTTGGTCATTGCACTTTGTTCACTCTTCAGGAGGTCTTCTGGGGAATTGGGAGGACAGGAACCAGAGCTCAAAGCTCTCTTCTCTTTCAGCTGTTAAACACAAACCAAGTTGGGGCTGGTATAGGCAGACTGTGGTGTTCTCCTTTTTCCCCTTTTTGAGCAAGCTTGTGCTTATGCTTTTGTGAAAGCTTTTATTTGGGTTATTTGTTCCACAGACACAGGGCTTTAAGATTGTGCTCCTCTTCCAAACTGCTTTGGTTCAACCCAGCAGACAGCTAAACACCACACAGGTGTTCCCTTACTTCTTCCCCAGTGGGATGGGATAGACAATTGTAAAAAAAAAAAAAAAGTAAAGCTTGTAGATTCAGATGAAGACAGTTTAACAGGGCAGAAAAGGAAGGGAAAATAATGGTAAGAGATTATATAAATCATGTGATGAACAACAATACAGCTGCTCCTCCTCTGCTGACCATTGCCCAAGGAGTGCCAGAGCAGTGGGCTAGAAACCAGCAGCCAACTCTCCCCAGTTTTATTGTTCAGCATGACACCATATGATAAGGAATAAGGAATATCCCTTGAGCCACTGGGGATCAGTTGTCCTGCCTTTGTCCCCTTCCAAATTATTGTGCAGCCCCAGCTTCCTGGCTGGCCCGAAGAACCTGAAAAGTTCTTGACTTAGCATAAGAAATGCTCAGCAAGAATTAAATTATCAGGGTGTTATCAACATCTTCCTAATGCTAAATCAAAAAATGCAGCACTAAACCAGCTCAGAGGGAGGAAAATCAACTCTGAAAGCTGAAACTCACAATAGTTGCATAATATTTTAGTTAATCTAATGTTTGCAGGGGGGGTGCACTGTGGCCTTGAAGCCCTGGGTCCTGGTAAGATCTTTGCTGTTGAGATGTGGCAGTGGGAGGAAGATGTAAACAAACAGGCAACTTCAGAAGAGCAGATTTGCTTTGCCTCCTACTTGGAGAGCCAGTCCTGGGCTGAGAATGTTAGTCCTACACCTGACAATACTAGTAATACTAGCAATTACTAGTTAGCAATACTAGTAATTTGAATTTTACACACTTCAGGATACACACATCAGTATTATGCTTCTTATTTTTTATTCCCACTGTATTTGGGATGTCAGGAAGCTGGGAAGGCAAAACTAATGTTCATCTCAGACAGCATTTCATTTTGCTTTGTTTTGGACCTGGAACTGTACCCTGCACATTCCAAACACAGATTTCTGTTGCATTTAAAAGAAAGAAAACAGGAAAAAAAAAAAAAAACCAAAAAAAGAAAACAAAACCCCAGAGCTGGACATGGGTAAGTAGACTTGATCACAGACAATAATTTCCTTTAAGCAGTGGTGGAGGGTGCCCACATGGAAGCCTGGGGATATTTGTAAGCTGACCACTGCATGAATATAAGGCAAACAACCAAACTATAAGCAGCAGACTGAGGTATTTCACTGCAATGCCTTTGTACCTCGAATATGTGTGAAAGTCTGCAGGATTCAGGAATGGATTTGCATCCATGCATTCAGATAGGACAAATACCACTTGCACAGCATCACACAAAGCTGCAGGGGAGGATTCCTGTCTTGGGCTCACTAGGAAAAGGCCGTACCTCCTTGTCTTTGGAAGAGAGTCTGGGAAGCAACACAAGATGGAAGCAATGAAAGAGGGACACATATTTGCCTAATTTCAAGGCAGAGACAAATTCCTGGGGCAAGTCAGATGTGCCAAACCTCTACCTCATATCCACAGGCTCCCTGAAAATTGTGTCCATCCCTGGAGCTCTCCTCTCAGAGGGTCTGGGCACTGCAGGGGCCTCCCCAGTGGGCTGGGGTACAGATTTCCTGGCAGAATGGTGAACTGCTGTGGCCTCGAGCAGATGTGGGGGTAAAGCTCAGCCAGGGAACACAGCTGGAGGAAAATCCAATGGATTGTCCCTGCCTTGCTGCTGGACTGGAATGGCCTCATGACTTTGCCCAGAGTGCCCAGGGACAGAACCTTCGGCCCGAGAGGGGAGCCAGGAACTGAGACAAAGGTGAGACTGTGTGGGGCTCGCAGTTTATTTCTTTAGAAAGTGTCTGGGTGTTATTGGTGCAGCGCTACTCATAACCCCTTCCCAGTGTGAAAAATGCCAATCACTTGTTATTAAAATTTTAAAAGTTTAATAGTAATAAAATGGTTATAAAAATAGTAATATAATTAGAGTAATAATATTTTGGACAATTTGAATTAGGACAATATGAGACAACAGATACAAAGAGTTACAGATAGCCCAGGTACCTTTTTCTGGGCAGTATAAGCCCGAAAAAGGACCCACGTTAACAGAGGATTAACCCTTAATAACCTGTTGCATATTCATACACCTCATCCTGATGCATAAATTCCATTCAAACACAGGATTCTGTCTGGTCAGTGTCAACTTCTTCCTCATAATCCTAACAGCGTCTTCGAGCGTGAGCAAGGTGGGAAGAAGTTCGTTTCTTCAGCTAAGAGAGCAATAAATTCTCTTTCTCTGAAAGATTTAGGTGTCCTGTGGCTGCTATCTCGCTGTGAATCCTTTTTTAAAAAAAGTATCTTACATAGCATAGTTTCTATTTTAACAATTTGTTATAGCGTAAAACTATATTTAGCACACTACTTAAGAAAAATAATACAGCATAACTTTCTAACACAACACATATAATATTCAATTTAATATTTGCGAAAAGCCAATCATAAAATACGCATTTTTTCACACCAGGGAGTTCGATCTCTCTGCTGAACACGACAGCGCGCTCCCAAGCAGCCGAGCCCGTGAGGGCAGAGCTGCTTCCCTCAGGCCGTGCCTCGGCAGGAACGCGACACCGCATCCCACATTTAGCAGGGACACCCCGTCCGTCGCCATCCCAAGGCGGAACCTGCCGCTTTTAGCCAAGACGACCTCCGTGCCGCGGCCGCCCCGCTAAGTTTGATAGGGGGACGCCTCTCCCCTCCTCCTGAAGGGCGGCGTGGCGTGCCCTCAGCCAAGATGGCGGCGGCGCCTCAGCGGGCGCGGGGCCGGGCGTGCCGCCGTCGCCGCCATGTTGGCGGCGGGCAGCGCGTACCGCTGAGCTGGCCTTGCCGGGCGCGCGGGGCGTGCCGGGAGGGAGCGGCGCGAGCGGCGCGGGCAGGTGGGAGCGGCGGGGCTCCGAGGGGATGGGAACGGGAATGGGAATGGGAACGGGGGTCTGTGTCCCCTGAGCGACACAGGCGGTGTCAGGCGGTCAGTGACGGCCACTGTGAGGGGGAAGGGGTCGTCCCCCGTGAGGGGAGCCAGTGGCGTCCCCTGCGGGCGGCCGTGGAGGGGGCGGACAGCGGTGTCCCCTGAAGGGGTGTGGAGGGTGGTCAGCGGTGTCCCCTGAAGGGGTGTGGAAGGTGGTCAGCGGTGTCCCTTGCAGGGGTGTGGAGGGTGGTCAGCGGTGTCCCCTGAAGGGGTGTGGAAGGTGGTCAGCGGTGTCCCTTGCAGGGGTGTGGAGGGTGGTCAGCGGTGTCCCTTGCAGGGGTGTGGAGGGCGGTCAGTGGTGTCCCCTGGCCCGGTGCTTTCATGTCCCACAGAGCAGCAGGGGCTCGGCGCTGTTCGCTTTGGCCGGGCTGGGCATCGGCACTGTCCCCCAGGGCAGGGATGGGGTCAGGCATGTCCCCTGTGGAGGGCCCCCTATGGCCGTGCCGGGGATCAGTGGTCTGTGGTGTCCCTACACCCATGCCAAGTGTACCAGCTGGGCCATTACACCTGTCCTGACCCCAAAGTAGGGCCGCAGCTCATGTCAAACCCAGCACGGCAGTCAGGGCTCTGCCTAGGGCAGGGAAGTGATGCTGGGCTGCAGCTGGAGAAACATGGAATAAATTTGCCCCGTGGCTGCGCTGCGTGCCTGAGATGTCAAGTGTTTGTATTGCTGTTCTGATGTGCGGGATCTTTTACAGGCAGACTCAGCTCTGAGTTTCACCTTGACAGACCTGTTTGTGGTGGGGATGTGTTGTGAACCCTTCTGTTTGTCCATCCAGTGGTGGGGGTGGATACATGGGGCAGTTCTGCCTAAGCTTGATTTACATCCTTAATAGCGTAGAGGAAAATGTCAGTGAATTTGGAGTTCTGTAGAAAAAGGTTACACCAAAACTTCCCTTCCTCTAAGGGGAGGTGTTGCTTCTGATTTTTCATGTGTGTGGCCCTCCTGAATATCCCACCTGCAGTGAGGACCAGGTGTAAGGTAATCCTGGAGCATCTGCAGCTGTAGGTGAACCTCTGAGTTTCCTTGTCTGAAGCAGGTTGTGGAGCTGCTGCTTTTGGCTCTGTGAGTTGCTGCTAGTGCTACGTGGTGTTTTTGTGGTCTGGATTTGACAAGTAAGTTTTTTGGTAAGCTTGTCCTTGCCAGAGAAATCAAAAGTAGTGATGGCCTGGAAGCTCTTGTTTGTGCCTTATTTTGAGGAGATTAGAAAGACAATACAGGGAATGACTCCTCTGTTGTGTTGGGGATGTTCCTCCTTGATGTTTCTGAAGTCTTCTGGACTCTCAGATCCTTCCTTACAGGGGGACAATGATGCCATGCAGAGTGGGTGTTTTTTGATATTTTGTCATGTACGCTCTTGCCTTTGTAAGCAGGTCAGGCTGGCAGCTTGGTGACATTTGTGATGGGTTTGGTGTCAGACTTGGCCTCCTTTTCTCCCTGCAACATTTCAGCTGAAGGCTCCAGGATGTGTTGCAAATCTGGCCTGTTTTCCTTTACTGACCCAGTCAGGCAGGATTGCCTTGAGGCCAGCATGAGGCTGATTGGATTTTGAGATGTTAAAAGTGAATCATAAGAAAAAAAAAAAACAACCAACCTCTTGCATTCTGACTTTGAGTGTTGGGTTTTTTTTGGATTTGACAGTGTTTTAATTGGCTGTAATGTTGATGAGAGCACTGGACAGAAGAGATTAATGGAGTCACATGGTTTAGTTGATAATGGGATTAATGCATTGTGCTGTGTTGGCTTTGTCCTGCAGTGCCTTGTGCCCCCACCTGCAGTTGATCTGCTGAGCTCCTTTGCAGGCCTGTTGCCCACACCGGTGGCTGCTGCTGAAGGTGCCTTTTCCTGTCCTTCAGGAGCTTCTGGGGGCCATGGCGACGTACCTGGAGTTCATCCAGCAGAACGAGGAGCGCGACGGAGTGCGCTTCAGCTGGAACGTGTGGCCCTCCAGCAGGCTGGAGGCCACCAGGATGGTTGTGCCCCTGGCCTGTCTCCTGACCCCGCTGAAGGAGCGCCTGGACCTGCCCCCCGTGCAGTATGAGCCGGTGCTTTGCAGCAGGCCCACCTGCAAGGCCGTGCTCAACCCTCTCTGGTAGGAGTTGCTCGGATGGGGATGTTGGAAGGGGCTGGTTAGGACCTGGTTTTCAGCTGAGCTTTGCTGCTTCCTTATTCTCCTCTTTCTTTGCCCTGTGCCTGGCAGCCTCTTTCATTTGGATGTGGTGGGCTTGTTAAAATCCATACATCAGCATGCCTGTTATAGAGCTGACAAGAGCAGAGAGCACAGGAGGATCTTTGGGGAGACTGTTAAGGCAGAGAATTCTCTCAGCATCCCAGAGAATTTCATGGTGAATGATGAACCTCATAATAGACAAAGATGCCCATTATACTGGTATGCTCAAATCTAATGATTTGAGTGCTCTGGACTCTGATGTTCACTTGTTTTCCTGCTTCCTACACGTCCTGCTGCTTGTAGGTCAGCTCCAGTATGAGCATAACAAAGTAATTTTAGAGGAATATCTCAGTCCCAAAATCATGTGATGATCACCATGCCCAGAGTGTGGTGTTGGGCTGTGAAAAAGCAGGGAATGCCAGTAAGAGGAAGTGAAATAAGATCAAAGCCATGGAATGAGAACGTGGCATCCTGCACTAGCAGGATGTTGTACTGGGCTGAGGAGAGTAAACTCTGTGGGACAGGGAACAGCCTGTTTGTTCTGTGTTTGCACAGGATCTGGGTGGATGGCTCCTGCTGCTCTGAGGCTGGAGCACTTGTGTGCTACAGCTGCACAAACAATAAGACATGAGATGAGCCTAAGTGTAGTGAAAGAATTATTAGACTCAAGTCTGTGTCTGCCAAGGGCTGAGCTTCAGAGAGCTGTCAGTGATCTCTCACGCTGACAAGCCTGGAAATGGCAGGGCTGGATTAGCTAATGAACTTCCTGGTAATAGAACCAGAGTCTGAGTCCCTGAAACACTTGCTGCTCAAGCTGGAGTGTCTGTTTCTTCCTCAGTGCTGTGAACCAGCATGGATTAATGAATTAATTGCTGTAAAATTGTTCCTGAAGTGACACCAATGCCTCACCTTTCCCTTGCAGCCAAGTTGACTATCGGGCCAAGCTTTGGGCTTGTAACTTCTGTTTTCAGAGAAACCAGGTAAGTTGGAAAAAGCACTTCCACCTTTTCAGTGAACACTTTATTGATGGCCTTCCCTGGACATTAAACATAAATTCTGCTTCTCTAGATCCCTTCCCTTGGCCTTCTTCTCTTGCTGAACCTAGGCTAGCATACAGTCTGCTTTATCTGACATACTGTCAGTGATTTTACTGACATGCAGAGCATAGCAAGGAGATAAAAATGCTATTTTATTCTATGTGTCCCAGTGTGTTTTTGCATCTGATATTTACTATTCCTGCATATTATGGAATTCATTAGATTTGAGTAGACTTTTGCCATCAGAAACTATGGCTAAAAGAATTTCAACTACTACATTGTTGCTGTTGTAGCCTTACGTTTTATTTACACTGGATTGAGCAGCTGTCCATCCTGCTGGCCACTTGTCTGTGCTTAGGAAAAACACTGTGGGTTTCTTGTAATGAATTAATCAGGCAATAAATAAAAAGTTAAATAACCACATCATCAGCAGGGCAGGCTCTGTGCTGCAGAAGAGAGCCCTACATTTTTGTCCTGCAACTTCCTTGTCCTAATTTTTTGTTCTCTTTTTCAGTTCCCCCCAGCATATGCTGGCATTTCTGAGGTCAATCAGCCAGCAGAGCTTATGCCTCAGTTTTCAACAATTGAATACATAGTGCAGGTAAATGAACCACAGGCAAGTTTGGAGCTCCCAGAATTGTCTTGTTTGTGACAAATGATAGATGTGTGAAATATTCTTAGGATAATGCAAATAAATACCGTGTCTGCAAGGTGCTTAAGAATGGGCTCATTTTATTCCTTGGCTGGAGGCTTTAATAAAATGTCATTTCTTCCCACCTCAGCGAGGTCCGCAGACGCCTTTGATCTTCCTGTATGTTGTGGACACGTGCTTGGAGGAGGAGGATTTGCAGGCCCTGAAGGAGTCTCTGCAGATGTCCCTGAGCCTGCTGCCTCCCGATGCCCTGGTGGGGCTCATCACTTTTGGCCGGATGGTCCAGGTTCACGAGCTGAGCTGTGAAGGGATTTCCAAGAGCTACGTGTTCCGGGGCACCAAGGACCTGACAGCCAAGCAAATCCAGGTGTGCTCTGCCATCCCTGGCTGCTCTGCCATCTCTCAGGCCAGGGGTTTGTACCTCTCAGCTCTGTTGGGCTCTCAAGCACAGGGCTCTCTGGGAGAAAGGAGAGCTTGGTGCTCTCAGCTGTGAGCCTCTTGCCCTCCCAGTATCTGTCCTGTCTTTTTGCCTTTGTAAGTGTCTTGGAAGCTTGTCCAGGATTGAGTTTGTGCATCCCACATAATGGACCTATGGTCCATTCCTAATGGCAGTGCAAAGATGAATAATTTTACAGATTTAAGTATATTTAATGCTGCAGTATCAGGGTATATTTCAGGCCTCAGGGTATATTAAATAATAATACAAGTGATATGTTTAGTGTTTGAATAGTACATCTCTGCCTCCTCTTTGCTGTTCTTAGGATATGCTTGGGCTTTCAAGGCCAGCTGTCCCCATGCAACAGGGAAGACCTGTTCAAACTCCAGAGCAGCCTGTTATTTCCAGCAGGTAAGCTTCACCTGCACAGCACACAGCAGGGCAGATGTTTTATGCCCCTTTATACCTGTAGGTCATGCTTCTAACCCTGGGTTTCCCAGGAGGGGAAAGAAGATTTAAATGGTATTGTCTTGTCACAGTTATTTACCTCCATTGAACACAGTTTTCTCTTTCTCAGCTTCTCTTTTTCAGGGGTAGCTCTCATGCCTTTCAGCAAACTCACCTTTGAACTTCTTTCCTCTTCTTTATGTGACTTTGCCTTCTTGTCAGTTCCTGATGTCTTGCTTTGATAAATTTTGCACAGGCTTGTTGTCTTGGAAAGTTTGCATGTAAGAAGACAGTCTGCTGCATGTCTCTTTATTTCTGATTATTGTCTCAGTGCAATTTATGTGTGCCAGGAACAAAGAGGCAGTTTTTTTCTTCTCCAGACTTAGAAGCAGGAAAACTCTGTATTTGATTTTTTGCAGGTTCCTACAGCCTGTGCATAAGATTGACATGAATTTAACAGATCTGCTTGGAGAGCTGCAGAGGGACCCATGGCCAGTGACCCAGGGAAAGAGACCCTTGCGTTCTACAGGAGTGGCTCTTTCCATTGCAGTTGGCTTACTGGAGGTACTTCTAATGCTGCTGTTTGAGATGAGCAGCCAAAGTAAGCACATGGGATGAGATGAGTGCAGCTGGATTACAGTGGGGTGCAGAGCTGCAATTTATCTCTACTGACATTTGAGCTGTGCTAGCACCAGCTGATGTAGGTGGGCTGGAAGGTTCCATCTAAATGGTAAAATTTGCAGGTGTTTAAAGGTCTCTGATTCTTGTGTGTGTTGCTACACAAGAGGTGATCCTAAGCACTGGATTTATCTAAGATATAAGTAAAGAGAACAGAAACTGCCTGCTTCCTGTTTTGAAGACATGAAGCTTGATATGGTTTGAGTTTAAACTTTATCTGAGTGCTGTGACTGTCAGGAAGTGCATCACTATTTATCGAGGTGGCCTCTAGCAGGGACAGGTCCCCACTGACAGAAGCACGTGCAGACTCTTCTCTAAAGAAAGCACTGTTGCTATTTAATCAGTTACCCTTTTTTCCCCCCCTCCCCCCTCTCTGATATAGGCCTTTGTTTTTATTTTAGGGCACATTTCCAAACACAGGCGCCAGAATAATGCTGTTCACAGGTGGGCCACCCACACAAGGGCCAGGCATGGTGGTGGGAGATGAACTGAAAACACCCATCCGTTCCTGGCATGACATAGAGAAGGATAATGCAAGGTTCATGAAGAAGGCCACCAAAGTAGGTACTAGGGCTTGATGGGTGTGTTTAAAAGCTGAAACTGAGTGTTGTGTCAGAACACTATGTGGGTTGCATGGTTGTCCTTGAAATAATCTGAGTCTTTGTGTATGCTAAATTGTGAGGATGGTTAAGGGAAGAAAGCTTCCTCCTAGTTAGTTCTTCATCATGGTTTTGTGCCTTCTCAGAGAAGAAAGTATTTCAGTGTTGTTTCTTAGCTGATGGTGGGTGGAGAGTTTGGTCATCCCCATCATTGGCATCATTGTATCTCCTCCTGGAGAGGAACAAATTCCCAAGAACTGGTTATTTCCAGAAAGCCTCCTTTGTTTTCTTGACATATAAAACAACCATTAAAATAGAAAAAATGTCAGATATGAAATGTGCCTGTCAGCGTAGAGAAAGTTAAGAGAACAGGTGTCATCCTGCTATCTTTGGGTTCCCAGCAAGTCATCACAGACTAGATGATCCCTTGTCATTTATGTTTATATTTGAGACAACAAACTCAGGCTCATCCGAATGCATCCCTCATCCTAGAAGGGAGCAGTGTGCTGCAGCCAACATCTCTTTAGCTACCACAGCACTGGTGATTGTCCCATCTGTACCTTGTGTTGGCTTGAGGTGGGGAGCAGCAGAAGTTGCACTTTGCAGCCTCCTGACCCCCGGGTGTGTGTTCCCAGCACTACGAGACTCTGGCCAACCGCTCCGCGGCCAACGGGCACTGCATCGACATCTACGCCTGTGCCCTGGACCAGACAGGGCTGCTGGAGATGAAGTGCTGTGCAAACCTCACTGGGTATGTTCACAGCAGGGCAGCACACAGCTGGCACCTGCTTTTTGGGGGTTGTTTTGGAGGGGGAGAATAGTTCAGGAGACAATTAGGTGTGCTGGCAGGGCAGAAGGGTTTTTATCGTTCTGTTCTAAACTGTGGTTTGAATTTGCCAGGAATTATATGGCAAGCCTCACCTGATCCCAGTCCACATTTCTGGAGTCTCAAAGCAGCATGTGAATTAGCACTGCTGTTAGAAAACTCAATGGTGGGTAGAAGCTTTCCTTGTGTGGCCCAGAATTTCTCTGCTCAACAGCTTGCTTATGCTTTCTCCAGGGATTCTTGACTTCCCTGGGCCCAGTTTTAAGTGATATGTCTTAAGGGGTAAAGGTTTCTGTCCCATATTGCTAGAAATGATCTCTGTGAGGAAGGCTGTGTGCTAACCCAGGCGTTTGGGGACTTGGCATGTCTTACTGCAAGGTGTTTGTAAATAACCCCTCAGTGCTCAGCAAGGAGAAGAGAGACTGTTTGACCCTGTGGATGTGTTACTGAGCTGCATCTGGTTAGGCCTGGGTTTGCCAGGGCACTTAGGGGAGGCCCAGCACCTTCCTGCAGCCACCCCTGGTGTGGTGTGGTGTGGTGTGGGTGGTTCCAGCCCTGCTCAGGGAAAGCAGCCTGAGCAAAGAGCTTTCCAGGATTGAAACACAAACGTTTTGAAGGCAGCTGAAGCAATGACAAGAAACAGAGTTGAGAAATGAAACTGACAAAGGTGGAGCACTAACCCGCGTGGCTTTGTAGGAGGCACCCGTGAATCTGCACTCCCTGGTATGAATCCTGCCTATGCAAAGGCATGCTCTAAAGCAGTAACTGCATGTGTTTGCATGTGTCAGAGGTTCAGGGATGTATCCTTTGTACTTCTAGTTCCCAACTGCTTCAGTTCCTTTGTATTTTCTTTCCCAGAGGACACATGGTGATGGGAGACTCCTTCAACACTTCTCTCTTCAAGCAGACCTTCCAGAGGGTATTTAGCAAAGGCTACAATGGGGAGTTTCGGATGGCTTTTGGTGCAAATCTGGATGTGAAGGTGAGAGATGAGTTTGATTGCAGTTTCTGGGATGTTTGGGGTGTAGGAATGTCTACATGTTAGAGGTCAGATGTAGTGCTTCTTTGGGAGCAGCACTGTACTGGAGGGATATTTATTTGGAAGCTTAGTAATTTTGTTGTTGTTGTTGTTGTGTGGGTTTTTTCATTTTGTTTGTTTTATTTGTTTTTGTTTTATTTAAAGCAGCCTCTCCTCACTCAACAAGGAACATTTCATACTGTTTCATCTCTATAAATATATCTTCATTATTAAAATGTGGTTCTGCAGATTCTCTTACCTTCACTAATTGTAGCAGTGGATGGTCTGAGAAAATACCATCTCATTAAAGCTGAGCAACTAATTTAGGCTGTGTGTATTCTATCTGACTGACTTCATGAAAAAAACAAACTTTTTTTTCTTTTTACCTTGTTCAAGACCTCCAGGGAGCTGAAAATTGCAGGAGCTATTGGACCATGCATATCCCTGAATGCTAAAGGGCCATGTGTGTCTGAAAATGTAAGTTTCTGACATGGAAAAATCTTTAATAAAGAAGTAAATATGCAATGCAAAGTTTCTGTCTAGACCTACAGTTGAACCAGAATGTCAGACTTTTCCAGGAAACATCCCTAGGAAATTACAGCCTTTCTTAGACTAAATTCTTGCTTCCTAAGGCTTTCTTATAACTGTATGGCCTTCAGTAACTTCACACCCAAAAGATAAGCAATCTAGAAGGCCTGCCATTACTTGTACCTCTGATCAGAATTTAACAAAAGTTTGCCTTTCCTGCTGCTAGAGGAAAATTGTTGCTTTCTTTTTGATTCTGTGCAGGAACTTGGAATTGGAGGCACATCTCAATGGAAAATCTGTAGTCTGGATCCCAGTACAACTCTGGCCATTTACTTTGAAGTGGTAAATCAGGTAAGTCCTGGCTTTTTTTTTTAAATCATCTTTTTTACTCATCAAACTACTTGTTACAGGTCTAGATAATGCCATGGCACCCCCTGTGTTGCAGGTGGATGATTGCAAAGCAGCCAAGTGTTCTATGATGAGAAAATAATTTCAGAAGTTTTTTGTATGCGTCTCTTTCTTTTATGTGCTGTGGGGGCTTGTTAGAGCTGGGAAGAGTTCTGGAAATCATTTTTTGAAGTGTGCCCTTGTTTCATTTGCAGCACAATGCACCCATCCCTCAGGGAGGCAGAGGGGCAGTGCAGTTTGTCACCCACTATCAACACTCCAGCACCCAGAAGCGCATTCGTGTCACCACCATAGCCAGGAAGTGAGTACCCCGTGCCAGTGCTCTGCCAGAGTGGCAGCACCTTCAGCTCCAGTCTGTGCTGGCATTCCTGGCTTTTTGCTGCATGCATTGGCACACGTGGATGCACGTGGCATTAACCCTTTGCTCACCCTGCAGCTGGGCAGATGCACAGACTCAGCTCCAGCACATCGAGGCCGCGTTTGACCAGGAGGCGGCTGCCGTGCTGATGGCACGGCTGGGAGTGTACAGGGCTGAGTCTGAGGAGGGACCTGATGTTCTGCGTTGGCTGGACAGGCAGCTCATCAGGCTGGTAAGGCCAACACCCTGAGCTCAGGGGCATTCTTGATTTCTGTGAAAATAGAAGAGACCACAGCAGTCTTTGTTCAGATTGAGTTGCTTTGTTCTTGGATGACAGCTGTAGTGTGGAATAACTCAGAACCCAGCGTGATCAGCAAATTTAGGATGGGATGGGTGAACATCCCATCATGCTGAAAGGGATTGAATAAAGGATAGTGAAACATGGAATAATGCAGGTGGGATTGGCACGGGTTCAACCCTCCTGCTTAAAGTAGGACCAGCTCTGAAGTTATAGCAGCTTGCTCCAGGTCCTGTTCAGTTGAGTTTTGAAGATCTCCAAAGTTGGGATTTCTTACACTTCTCTGGACAGCCTGTTCCAGTGTCTGGTCACAGTCACTGTTGTTTGGGTTTTTTTTTCTCTTCCCTGCCTCTGTCTTTCAATCAGAACTTCCATTTCCCCAGTTACCAGTCAGGTAGACAGCAAGTTGACTCCCTGATCTCACTCTTCACCAGGCTGAACAAACCCAGCTTCTTCAGCTTCATTTTCTTCATAAGATGCTCCAATCCTTGACTAACTTGGTGGCCTCTGCTAGACCAGTTTGTTTGTATATACTAGACCATATCTGTGTTTGTCTTGCACTGGAGAGCCCAAAGCTGGACACAGCATTCAGATATGGGCAAGTTCAGGATAGTAATCGGAATTAATTCTGCAACCTCCTACTGTCTCTTGCTTTGAATTTCACAAGCCCAAGTTGTCTAAATCAGTGCTGGTCTTGTCCAAACATCCTTGTGGGGTTGGTACTAACACAACAAGGCATATCAGACCCTAAAAAAACAGAGCCAGTCAAATAGAGATGGGAGCACAAGCACAAACAGCGACAAACTGTTTGCTGCAATGACTGTAGGATCATTTAGAGTTTAATTTCTAAAACCACTGATACTTATTTTCAGTGAAATGGTGAAATACTTATCTGCTGTTCTGCAAGAAGTGTTCCATAGTGTACAGAACAGTTTAGGTGTAATAGCCCTGAATTAATGGAAAAAAAAGGGTAGTGCTCTAGAGGCACCATTTCTTTCATTCTTGGATAATTTCAAATCTAGACTTTATGAATATATATATATCAAAATAGATTAAATCTTCATTCTCATTTCAGTAAGACAGAAAAACTACTGACTCAAAGAAAAATAGCCTGTAAATACTGTAGTACTTGTTCTTGTCAGGTTCATGCCTTGATTATTTAAAAATTAGCAGAAGAACACCCTGTAGAAAAAGATATGTCAATTCTATTTTAAAAAAGGAAAAAAATAGAAAAAAGAGAGTGATAACCAAAGTACCAATTTTGCTTCCAACAGTGTCAGAAATTTGGACAATACAACAAAGATGATCCCAACTCCTTTAGGCTGTCAGAATCATTTTCTCTGTATCCTCAGGTAAGAATGTCACTTCCCACAGCTGTGGGAAAAGTGTGCAGGGGTGAGTGGGAATGATGATAAAACATCTTGCACTGTTTGTCAGATTCAGGAGGGGAGGAACGGGTGCTTTTTTAATGTAATGGACTGTTCCTGTAGTTCAGCACTGCAAGAGACTGGTAAGGGAAGAAGTCTGAGGAGTTACTAAGAGGCAGACTTTTTCCCAAAGAATTTGCTGTTCAAAAATACTGGAATTGGGTTGAGATGTTTTGGCAACTTTGGCTGACATTTCTTGTCTCACTCCTCTTTCTGGCGCAGTTCATCTTCCACCTGCGCCGCTCCCCATTCCTGCAGGTCTTCAATAACAGCCCAGATGAGTCTTCCTATTACCGGCACCACTTTGCCAGGCAGGACCTGACCCAGTCCCTCATTATGATCCAGCCCATCCTTTATGCCTATTCTTTCCATGGGCCTCCTGAGGTGAGTCTGTGTTTTCCAGGAAGAGGTCAATCAACTCAAAAGAATGAGTTTTCAGTTGAAGTAACACTATTTCAGCCAAAAGGCCCCTGTAGAGTTAAAAAAAAAAATTAAAGGACAAGATACTTTTATTCAAGATACTTTTATTCAAGATACTTTTATCAAATTACACTTGGATGGGCATAGAGATTGCTCTCTGGCATTCTGAGATCTGAGGGCTTAGGGGTGCCTGACTTTGTTCTTTATTTTCCCCAGCCAGTACTTTTGGACAGCAGCAGTATTCTTCCTGACAGAATCCTACTGATGGATACTTTCTTCCAGATAGTTATCTACCTTGGTGAGGTATGGTGAAACACATTCTCTGTCTGTGCTCCTTCCCTCCTGCCATGCATGCAGACAGCTTTGCTGCTAGAATGAAATATTAACAAACTAACTTCTTGCAAAGCCCACACAGCATCATGACCACGTCATGTACATGCTGCTTGTTGGAATACAATTCCCACCGCTGTCAGAGTAAAAATAATACTGGAACTACTAAGGATATGTTCTGCACCAAGGTGCAGTATAGGAATGTGCTCTCTTTTTGATGGAGTGACAAACTATCTTTTGTCTCCTTAAAAAGGAAAAAAGCCTAGAAGTTTCTTTCCTCACTTAGGTAAAAAGACACCTCATTAGGACTTGGGGGACTTCACCTCAAACTTAAGGATAGCCAAGTGGACAGGAGCCAAAAAGTCCCACCTAAGCTATTTACTAGAAGAAGAAGACAACAAAGGAACCAATCACTTTTGAGGTGTTTTACCAGGAGCAAGAACCTCTTGCACCTGGCTCAGTTTGTCACTGTGAAGAGTTTTGCCTTTTATAAATCTTATCTATTTCCAACTACCACAGAAGCCATCCTCCTGATTTTATGCCTTCTAAGGTAGCTGAGCTATCTTGGTGTGATATAAATCTCCAAGAGCTTATGACACCTAGCTCGAAGAGACCATATATCATAGCAGCAGTTGTGTTAGCTTGGCCATGAAGGTGGTCCCTTACCAGGCCTGGAAAAGGCCAGAGAAACTGGAAATGAAGCAGGGCATATTGTAAATATGATACATATTTTAACAGAGCTGCAAGTATTTTCAGAGAAGTGACAGACTTTCTTGCAGGGTTTTCATAGTTAAGTACTGAGACTCTTCAAGAAATCAGGCAGTTTTCCAATTTTAAATACTGGATGTTTTTGAAATCTGCTGCTATATTCCTTCTCTTATGACTGAAGGAAGTGCTTAGATACTGTCCCTTTCTAAAAATCTTCTGGAGTTACCTTAAGGAGTTTCTATCTTCTGTTGCAGAGCAAGACACTCAGCTGGTGGGTAAAATTCAGACAAGGGAAGAGCTGAGTGTCTGACCTGTGTATGTACAGAGGAATTGCTGCAGACACATGGTGCATGCAATAGATGCTTTGAACATACTGTAAGGCCAAGTCAGATTCAAAAAGTCAGTGATTTATAAATGTTTCATTTGTGTGCTGGCACAGGCTGAAGCATATTGAAGATTTTCAACAAACTGCTCTGGCACTGCACAAATTGCTGCCAGGTTTTGTGTTGGGTGCCCTGTGCTTAAATTCAGGGACAGAAAGTAATGTTGTAGGCACAGTAGTTGAAGGTGTGTTTGCCCCTCAGCAGAAGCACGTGTAGCATTCTGCTGCCTTAAGACATGCAGGGTAAAAAGGGGAGGCTTTGTACATCTCTGCTTCACTTTCATTTCCTCCCTGTCCCATCAATAGACTATTGCCCAGTGGCAGAAAGCTGGATACCAAGACATGCCTGAATATGAAAACTTTAAGCACCTCCTGCAAGCCCCACTGGATGATGCCCAGGAAATCCTGCAGACCAGATTCCCAATGCCACGTTACATCCACACTGAGCACGGGGGCAGTCAGGTAAGGAAGTTTCTGGAGGAACTCTTTCCTGTTGTTGCCTAGAGCAAATGGCTCATTCTGCTTTTCTGAAAGGGTGGTTGTGGTAGTCAAACACAGTTTAGCTCTTCAAAGTACAGAGCTTGCATATTTTCTTACCAGCTTTTACTACAACTCTATATTTTAATAGGCTGATCACTTGCTGGATGTGCTTATTAAATTAGAGAGTGGAAAAATGGAAAAGCCAACTTAAACATGTTTTTATTCCCCAGTAAAAAGGTGGGAAATAAATGATTTGGCTATGTGTCTATAGTTAGCTTGCTAGGACAGTAATGCAGAATGGTTGACCAGCTGTATCTTCATTTTCAAACACTGAATGAGGATATAAAATTGTTCTTTTTTTCACTCTTCCTGGAATTGCAGTATACTGTAACTTGTGTACAGTGTACTGTACCTGTAGCAGTGAAGGGGCAGGAACTGATGCTCCAAACCAAAGATTTGGTGTTGGTTTTTGAGGTGACCCTTTTACACTGGTGTTGCACTGAGCCCTTTTCAGAATAGCAGATGTGGCATGGGGAGAACAGGGCTGGTGTTTCCTGTGCCATGGAATCAGAGCTGCCCTGCCAGGCAAGCACAGCCTGCTGGAGCAGGCTCTCAGTGCCCCTGGGAGACAAGCTCTCTGTGGAGCAGGGATTTCTGGGCTTGAAACCTGCTTAAGTTAAATTAGTACCTTGCAGAAGCAGAGGAACATTGCTGCTCATGCATCTAGAGTGAGATGAAGCCTGAGGGAGCAGACAGGGCTCTCATTTTAACAAACTCCTCCTCTTTTGTCTTTATAGGCCCGGTTCCTCCTGTCTAAAGTGAATCCTTCTCAGACCCACAATAACCTCTATGCCTGGGGCCAGGTAAGCAATGGAGGAGCTGCTCATGTTTGGGAATGCTGTAAAATGCACATGGACACGTTTGTGTGTGCAGTGGCCATCCTGTCTCACCAAGTGGCCACAAACAGCATTACATTTGTCTTTGGTTCCTTATCATGGTAGCACTGGATGATCAGAATGGAGTTTTCAAGCCTGGATGTCATGCATTTTCAGTATTCTGGAAAAAGCAACTAGCATATGGATACATGTAGATCTAATTTAGCTGAGATACTAGACTTTTTTATCCTCTTTGCTTACCTTTGGGCAGCAAAATTCCCAGTGCTTTAGGAAGAAGAGACTTCCCTGCAGCAGTTCAGATTGTATGAGAGGATAATGTCAGTGCTGTTGCCGAAGAGTGGCATCTGGTTTTGCAGGAGAAAAAGGTTTTAGCAGGCAATTAGGTCAGAGTGCTGACATTTGATTTGCTTTTAGTTCACCCCTTGTGTTAGCAACAGTATTTTAGGCTCGTTATTTCCTTGTTTTTTTCTGCAGGAATCAGGAGCTCCAATCCTGACAGATGATGTGAGTCTCCAGGTGTTCATGGATCACCTGAAAAAGCTGGCAGTTTCTAGTGCATCGTGACTGATCAGACTGAGCAGCAGGAGCAGACGATTTACATGGATCGTGTTGATGACAGAAGTGGACCAATTCATTTACATTTCCTTTCCTCTCTTTTAAACTAAGGATTTTAACTGTTACACAAAATAAACATTCAGGGAGAGTTTTTTTACTTCTCCCTTCTAATTTATTTGTATTGCCGTTTGTCTATATTCTGTTCACTCTGCGTTTTCCACGCATCGTAATTAGAGTTGAAAGGTGTTTTAGCCGACAGAGATTTTGACGGCTTTCAGCTTAACTTTTAAGAGTTCTCTTTTAAGTGTTCTTAAGAGGTCTCCCAGCAAGCAGGGGCCTATATTAATGAAAAACAAAACGGGGTAGGAGCCCTGCTTCTTATTGTTGTCCCCAAATCCCGCTGTCGGTGCCATGGGCGGCTCTTGGCTCCTTTTGCCCCGCCCCCCGGCCCATGCCCCGCCCCCCGGCGCGTGCCCCTGTCGAGGGCGGGGCTTCCGCGCGGGCGGCCATGAAGCCGGCGCGCGCCGCCGTGTGGAACGCCCGGGCCGCCCTGGTCTACTCGCTGGGCGCCTGGACCACGCTGGGCGCCCTCATCTACTACGGCCGCCTGGAGAAAGGCAGCACCGGCACCGGTACCGGCAGCGGGGCCTGCGGTCACCTCCGCGGGCTGGGGAGGTTTCGCTGAGGGAGAGCCCGCTCGGCGAGCGTCGTATCCGGGGCGGGGCTTGCTCGGGGGCGGGGCTTGCGTGAGGGAGAGCTCGGCCGCGGGCGGCTCCTGGGCTCTCATGGCTGCCCTGGGTAGAGCTGGGTTCCCCCCAGTCCCGCTCCCACCGCTTCCCGGCCGGGGAAAGTAACGCTGGGTGTTGCCCGCCCGCCCCTCGGGGCACTTCGGGCTGTGCGGCTGCCGGCTGAGTGAGCCGGGTGTCCGCCTGGCCCGCCCCCGGCCGTCCCTCCCGAAGGGAGGTAAATCCCGTGTTTGTGGGAGAAGCTTGTGCTTTATCTCAAGTCACGGGAACAGGCACTATACTCTTCCCAATCTGTTTCTTTTATTTGCGCTGTGGGAATGGCTCGAAGCTGTGCTGCCGGAGAATTAGGTTGGAAGCATTTCTTTACTGAGAGGGTGGTCAGACAGTGGAATTAATGGGTGTTTGCACCGGGCTGCTTGGCTAGCTTTGATGTGGATAGCTTGGGAAACCTGTTGTTACTGCTACTGTAGTACTGATAATTGTTCAGTACCAGTGCAGGTATCTGATCTGCCCTAGGAAATCAGATTTTCTGGCTACGGTTAACAGATTTTTGCTATCTGATCCTCAGAATGGAAGGAAAAACAAAAAGAATACTGAATGCCCACGTGGCTGCCATGATAAAGGGATAAAGCATTTTTATTGTTGTGCTCTTTTTTGTCTTCCCTCCCTTACCATCCTTTCTATTCCTTAGAGAATGAAAATGATCCTGAGGCAAACCAACCCCGCAAGGAAGTACACACTAAGGAATATCCTTTTGGATTGACAGTGACAACAGAAATAACTTACAAAGAGGTTCAGCCTCCTCTTACTCGGCTGCTCAGGCGTGTGGTGTCATTCTTTGTTCCTGGTGCCGACCCTCCTTCTGAAAAGTGAGCTGTTCAGAAGCTCAGAACGTTGTGCTGGACCTCTGAGAACATCATCCCAGTGCCTGGCCCCAGAGCACTGCTGGAAAAGTGTCCCTTGCTTTGCTGGAACAGCAGCTCTGCCCTGCTGGTGTGAAGGTGCTTTCCCAGCAGGACAAACCCAGGTGATGCAGGCTGTACCTGGGATGGCTCCTCAGCTGGGCAGCTCTGAAATGGATACTTCAGGAACGATGAGTAAATGGGAAGGAATGTAGTTTAATGTTTTGGATATCGGAGTTCTTAATGGTCCTTCAAATAAAAGCTCACGAGAGATGAGTTACAAGTGTGGAACTGTTGCTGTAAGCTAAAAATTTACTGGATGATCTGCTCCAGGCTCTTGTTTCTTTAGGGGTTTTCCTGATCCTTGCACATGCTGTCCCCTTGTAGGGTATTGTCCCTCAGCTCTGTGGCCAGATCTAATGTTCATTCTGTAGGATTTTCCCTAGTCCTTACGGACATCACCTTCCCTGTTTCTATTGGGGCTCTGCCCTTTTAGGACACATCTTGCCCTGCCCAGAAGGCGATCCGAGGTTTCCCATCTTGCTGTTTGGAAAGCGGTCTCCATCTCCTCAGCTTCCAGATCCTTCCTGTTGCTGAAGGGGGCCCCGCAGGGATGCTGCAGGGAGAGGGAGTCTTGGACAGGACCTGTGATGGTACAACAAGGGGGACTTGGTACAAATAAAAAGAGGGGAAATTTAGGTTTGATATTAGGATGAAATTCTTGACTGTGAGAGTGGTGAGGCACTGGAACAGGCTGCCTGGGGAGGGTTTGGATGCCCCAGCTGTGGAAGTGTTCAATGCCAGGTTTTGGATGAGACCTTGAGCAACCTGGCCTGGTGCAAAGTGTCCCTGTCCTTCCAGCCCACACCTTTGATTCTGTAGGAGCTTTTACAACCCAAGCCCCACCCAGCCCATGCACCTACGGCCCTGCCTTTCCACATGGGCTCCTCAGCTCCTTACAGCCACCACCTCCTTTTCCAGCCACTCATTTTTATGGGCACCCCGCTGTGTCCCTATAGCGGATGCCAGTCTGCTTACGTGCACATTCCTTTTTGGGAAGGCACCCGCAAATCCCTACAGGAAGGGGATTAAGAGGAATAAAAGGAAGAGGGGATTAAGGGAATAAGAGGAAGGCCAAGCACCTGGACACGCACCTGTCCCTGTCCCGGGGAATCCCCCGTCGCGGCGCTGCCGCGGCTGCAGCAGCACCTCCCGTGCGCCGGGGGGCGCTGTGCGCGGGGAGCGGCCTCCGCTGCCGCTGCCGGGCGCCGCCGCTGTCCCCGCTCGGCGCCGGTCGCGCTGCGCTGCGCCATGAAGGCGATCGTGCAGCGGGTGGCCCAGGCCAGCGTCACAGGTCAGTGTGTCCCGAGCGCGGAGCTGCGGGGGCCGGGCCGGCCGTGCGGGTGTCTGTGTACGGGGCTGGCTGTGGGTGTGTGCGGGCGCTCCCCTCGCCTCGTCCCCCCGCGTGGGGTTGGCGTGGCTCCGCTCGCTCGCCGCTCCCCCGGGGGCCCGGCCCCGCGGGTGCGTGTGTGTGTGCGGGGTGTGTGCGGAGCTCTGTGTGCAGCCTTGCCTGGCGGGCGTGGGCCGGCACACACGCTGCCATCGCCTCCTCCAGCGCCTTTGTGTCGGCAGCACAGTCGCAGTCGTCTTGCTTCGCTTGTGCTCACGGAATCGCACGGTATTCCGAGTTGGAAGGGACCACAGCGATCGTGGAGTCCAACTCTTAGCCCTGCACAGAACATCCCCGAGAGTCACACCGTGTGCCGGGGAGCACTGTCCAAACGCTTCCTGGGCTCCGGCAGGCTCGGTGCTGTGGTGCCGTGACACTGCCTGGGTGCCGTGACCCGGCCTGGGTGCCGTGACACGGCCTGGGTGCTGTGACCCGGCCTGGGTGCTGTGACACCGCCTGGGTGCCGTGACACCGCCTGGGTGCTGTGACACCGCCTGGGTGCCGTGACCCGGCCTGGGTGCTGTGACACCGCCTGGGTGCTGTGACCCGGCCTGGGTGCTGTGACACCGCCTGGGTGCCGTTCCCCGGCCTGGGTGCCGTGACACCGCCTGGGTGCCGTGACCCAGCCTGGGTGCTGTGACACCGCCTGGGTGCTGTGACACCGCCTGGGTGCTGTGACACCGCCTGGGTGTCGTGACCCGGCCTGGGTGCTGTGACACTGCCTGGGTGCTGTGACACCGCCTGGGTGCTGTGACACCGCCTGGGTGCCGTGACCCGGCCTGGGTGCCGTGTTAGCGGGGCTGCCCTGGCACGGCCGTGCATTGCTGTGCGTGTGGTGGCAGTGCCGTCCCGCTGTCCCTCTCCCTGGCACTGCAGTCCCAGTCACCTCGGTGCATGGCCGGCGTGTTGGCAGCGCAGCCCGGATCATCTTTTTGCGTTGCCTGTGTGTGTGTGTGTGTGTGTCAGTGGTGCTGTCCCAGCTGCCGCCGGGCACTGCTCGCCTGGGTTCCTTCAGGAACGGTGTGTCCTGATGGAATGTCCCTGCTATTGCACTGGTTTGCACCTTCTGTGACTTTTCTGGGGAGCATTTCAGTTGTTGAGTTGAAACTGAGAAGAGTCCCTGGCTGTTGGAGTTTGGTGTACAGTGCTCTACTTAGCAGGACAAATTTCTGGACTGGAGAATTCGTACCCTGATCCAGCCACTGGTGCACGGACGCTTTCAGCTTTCACTGGAGGCCTGATCTCCTTTCTTTCTGTGGGATGTTTGCAGCTTTTTGTCCCAGTCATGAGCCTGGATGCAATTTTAGCAGCTGGGTAACTGGTGCTTATGTCAGTTTTAAGACCACATTTATTCTTACCACAGTCATCTCAGGGTGAACCACATGAAGATAATTTCATTAAATTCAGATAGTTTAAGGCATTTCTTAGGTAAACACTACCTATTTTTGTGGTTTATTGTAAATGTCGTTAAAGAGCTTGTTTTCCCAATTAGGAGGGTCTAATTTGCAGGTTGTTGAAAGTCATGTTTCAAAAAATCCATGAGGACTCAGGTAGAAATCACCTGCTCAAAAAAAAAAAGGCAAAGTATGAAGGGAATGGTGGAATAGAGAAATTGAGTGTACTTAGTGGCATCAACCAGGTGGATAATTTTTCAAGGATTGGGGGGAGTTTTACCTCCTTTCTGTTTAGGACAACTGATGCAATTGTAGTATAAAAATCTTCATACAGTGTTTTTAAATGCTGGAGTAAGTAACCCAGTCTGATAAAGAAGTGGTGGCATTGGAAAGCTTTTGAAAGAATGCTTCTGTGTGATCTTTCAAATCTACAAACTTAAGACAGAGGAAACAGGGTTTAGAATGCTGTTTTCTTTAGTGGTTGCACTGCTGAAACCAGTCCTAACTTGTGCCATAAAACAAGACAAGTGCATTTAGCCTTATTTTTCTTTTCCCTTTCTGTTTTCTCCAGTGGGTGGTGAACAAATCAGTTCAATAGGACGAGGCCTCTGTGTGCTGCTGGGCATTTCTTTGGAGGATACACAAAGAGAGCTGGAGCACATGTAAGTCACTCCCTTCCTTTTGCCTTGTACTCTTCTATTTGTGCATTGCTGACACCTGTGCAGTAGCCAAACAAATCAGCTGTTCTTGTTGGGAAATTCAGGTTTGCCTGTTAGTTCCTCTTCAGATTTTACCCTGAATATAAGTTTTCTCTTCATGTTCCATTGAGAAAAATCTGGTCCCATTTTCTGCTATGTTTTTTTTAATCAAGAGCAGACTCTTTTAAATCCTTTTTGAGTCCAAAAGAAATCCATCCTTCAAGGGTGGGATTTATAAGCATCCTCAAACTCTCCTTTTAGCTTGCACATGAGTTTTGTTCTTCCTTAAGGCAGGATAGTCTTGTCAGTTGCTTGTCTGCAAACAGGAATCAGTTTTGGCAGCCTGGAGGACTGGCTCTGGCCATCTGCTCCATGGCCACAGAATATTGGGATTCAGCCAGCAAACACATGCAAGAGAGAGCTCTCCAGGGGCTTCTGTCTCTTTTGGACTGGTTATTGCTCTAGGGCTGACCTCAGTCCTTGCAAAAGCAAAAAAGAAACAGGTAATGGAGATGACTGAAGTCAAGAAGAAGGGGTTTTTATTCTCACACGCTCCATTGTTTGCCTTCCTGTTTGTCTCCCTCGGTGTGTAACACCTGCTCTGCCATCGCTTCCCATCCCTGCCTGGGTGGATGTGGAAGCTGCTCCTGAATTTTGCAGGCAGGAGATCTGTGGCTGCCATGCTCTCAGCACCAGGTTGTTGGGATGGCTGACACAGGAAGGGCAGGAAGCCAGCATCTGGGCAAAGGGAGTGAGAGAAAGCAGCTTAACCAGGCTTTTCAGGTCCTATTAAAGGAAACTTTAGTAATCCTGTAAATGAAACAACAAACACCTCTATGAAGAAAACAGAGTGGTGGTGATGGTTTAAACCTTCTGCTGGGGCCTTCCAGTGGATGCTTTCAACAATCCACTTCATTCAGGAGTTAATTCTGTTTGCTATTGACACACACAAATTGGCAAGGATGTTCTTGTGACTGTGCCTTAGTGATGGCAAAACCCTGAAGCTAGACCACAGCAAAGTCTCAGCTTTGTCTTGCACTGACTGCCTCACCTCTGGTGCAGTGCAGAACGCCTGGCTTATGGCTGCAGTTGCAATCCTTTGTACTGGATAGGCTCCCTTGATAGTCTGCAGGTGTGGAGAAGCCAGAAGAAGAAAACCAAAGACAGAAGAGGCTTGGATGCAGTCCTGTTATCCAAGTCCTGACATGGGCTGGGTTGCAATTTCCTGCTGCTTTTCAGGATCCACTTGTGAAAGTCCCCTTGTTGTGTTGAGCCAGTCAGTTCTGTCCCCTATCTCTAGAAAATCAGCCCAAAATTCAAACCACTTTGCTGCCAGCTGCAGTTCTGACCTGTTCCTTGGATTCCTCCTCTCATCCTGATGAAAAGTGTTGTCATCATCTGGCTTATGGGGCCTGGTCTGGAAATAGTGCTAGGAAGTGACAAAGCAGGAGGAGTATATCGTGAATCATGATTGGAATCATGATTGGAAACAAAAACCCACAGTTTTTAACACAGTTTAGGATGATCTCATTTCCTACTGAGTGTGATTTCCTGGTCTGGTGGGAGGATTCGAATTCCCAAAGCTGTTCACACGTTCAATAATGTTGTGACACATAAAAGCAGATAGTAAAGAGTGAGCTTTCTTACTTCCTGTGCCATCTTTATGTTGCTGTGGAGCATGCAGTTATTCTGTCCTGGTGCCACACTGTGAAATGATGGTGTGGATTAATAACCTGACACTGTTGTGTAAGGGCTCTCTTGGTTAAGGCTCTGCCTCATGTGATGAGATTCCCATGGCTGGGAATCAAGGGGCAGAGGGATAACTTGTTATGTGGGGGCAGACTGAATATGCATCTGTTATTGTGTATGGTACCTGTTGATCCTACAGGGGGCAATTTAGGAATTAATTATCTTCTCCTCCTCCCAGGGTTCGAAAGATCTTGAACTTGCGAGTCTTCGAAGATGAAAGTGGGAAGCACTGGTCCAAAAGTGTGATGGATAAACAGTATGAAGTGTTGTGTGTGAGCCAATTCACTCTCCAGTGCATCCTGAAGGGAAACAAGCCTGACTATCACATGGCAATGCCCACGGAGCAGGCAGAGTCTTTTTATAACAACTTCCTAGAGCAGCTAAGAAAAGCCTACAAACCAGAGCTTATTAAAGGTAAGGACAGAAGGTTGGTAAGGTCCTTGCTCTGACCAGTGGACACTCCTTGTGTGTGTCCTTTCCTGATTGTTGCTTTCTTTATTCTGTGATTTTCTGTAGCTGAAGGGATGTTAACAATATTTTTACTAGAGCCTGTCAGGGTGATTGCTCCAGTTTTCTTCTATCCAAGCCTTTCTCTGGATGGCATGTAGAGGTTGTATTCCATGACATGTAGATGTTGTATTCCTTTTGGCTGCCCAACATGAGCAGCCCAGAGGGGCTGCAGCCATGAGAGCAAGCTCTGTGGTCAGGCTCCCTCAAAGGCTGCTGGATGTTTTGTTCTGTATAAATAGATTAACCCAAGAGAAGCATTTTTTCTGAGAAGTGTGTTTAATGAGGCTCTAAGGTGTCACCAGTGTGTGATGGACAGCTCAGTTCCATCTGTCACTTCCACATCCTGTTAAATGGAATTGTGACAGTGGGAGGTGTAATGTGCTACTTGAGAACAGGTTTTGATTTAGACTCTCTTTCCTCAACTCTGTGTCATGTGTGGAGCAGTTTTCTCTTTATCAGAAGATACCTGGCTTTCCTGTTCATTTGTGCTCTGTCCACACTCAATCTTTTCTGTTTGGTTTTCTGAGTACTTTCTGTCTATTTTCATATTCAGATTTGACTTTTTGCTACGCTTGACAGAAGACAAATTTCTAGAAAAGACTATTTTTTAAATGGTGTCTGCTAATAGGTAGTGGTTGGCCTTACTTTCCTGATGAGGAAGAAAGTAAAAAAAGCTGAGGAAAGATTTAGAGGCTAATTTTCATATTGACTCTAGGTTAGGATAATTATTCCAGTGCTTTCCAAGGAGGCACAGTGAAATGCACACATGTCCACATGTCCAAAAATGTCAATTTTTCAAGCTTTTCTAGCTTGATATGTTTTTCCAACATATGTTCCTGATAAAGAATGCGTTTCTGTTACCCCTTCAATCACTTTATATTTTGAAAGCAGCTTTATGAATTCATTCTCTCAGTGAATAGCAGTAGTGTATCTGAAATGAATATTAAGTGCCCTTATTTTGGCACTTTTTTGCCAGTGCTTTCTGCAAAATGAGCTTTCACTTCTGCATTTTTCTTTCAGTGTTAAAAGCATAGATTTGGAAACCCAAGAGTCATATTGTGTCAGATAACACATGAATTTGAAACTGCTGGCAGCACTGGAGCTACCTGTCAGTTGATGATTTTGCTTTCTTATTAAGCTGTGCCAGTTATGGTGTGTTGCACCCAACTCTGTTAAGATTCTCTTAGGTTGAAGTTTCTGCTGTGCCAATTGCTTTGCCAGTGGTTTTTTGTTTTTTTTTTTTTTTCTTGCTTCTTTTCTGTCTGGAAAATCTGTACTCACATTCTTCCTACATACACACAGGCACACATGCAACACTCGTAGTTATTGAGAGGTTAGGGTGTGATTCTCTGGATTGCTGTGGGTGCCCTTCCCTTTTGATCCTAGAAATTGCTTAATGCATTTTAGAGGAGTAATTTAGTCACTGAAAGTGGAATTTGTGTAGCTGAGGCAAAGACAGATCAATAATGGTCTTGTCCTATCTCCTGAGAGCCTTGTGTTTTCTGGTTCCAGGAGATAATTTGGCTGTTGGAAGTTATGGGTGCTGGGCAGGCAGCTCCTCTCTGCTCCCTGCTCTGCGTGGAGCTTGCCAGCCAGGAGCTCAGAGTGGAAAGTGTTCCCCAAAGAGAGGCACAAGCCATTCTTCCACACCAAGAGCAGTGGGACACTTGGCAAGTGAAATCTTGGAGAAGCTTCAGAGCCATGGTTCCTAGGTCAGGGAATGGGCACCCACATCTAGGAAATAAAAGGCTGCATCAGAAGTCCTTGCCTGTTGTTCTTCAGTGCTCTCTTGTGTTCTTCAACATCCCACTCCCCTCTGGGGAGCAGAGCTGGTGTCTGCAGGCCTGAGCACTCTTGTGCAAGCTAATATCCAAATATCAGACCTTCCAAGGCTCCTCCTTCTGTTTCAGGGCCCTTGCTCTCTGCCTTGAATGTGGATTTATTCTTCTGAGGTAGTAAAGATGAACATGGCAAGGAGTGTGAAATGTCTTACTCCCTTAGTAGTAATATCTAAGTAAATATGAGAGGATTGTTCCACAAGGAAGAGTTTAACTCAGATTAAGGTTTGGTACAATTTTTCTCCCTGATTAATTCCCTTTGTGAGTGTTGTCATTTCAGAATAAGTGCTTTTATCTGGAGTAACAGTATTCACATGAGGTTAATTAAGAATAACTTTCCAAGTAGACAAGCTTAGAAGTATAAAACCAGTGTGAAATTTCTAGGTCATAAGGCTTGAAATATGTACAAAAATATTCTGGAAGTAAATGATGCCTCTTTTTCAAGTCTTTATGGCTCAGATGTGGCTTCTCTGACTCATGTCAGGTGCAGATATTCCATCTGAGGAAGGCATGTGTGCTGGGCTTTTAGAGGCAAGGAATTTGGAGAACTGGGTGTCCAGCAGAATGAACTTGTCACTTTAATAATGCTTCTAGGATCCTGTTTTATTGTAGAAGATGTTGCAAGATGAATTGATCAGTCCAGAAGTCTTAAAGTGGGGAAAGATGAAGAAAGTAACTAGAAATTTGAATGTGTGAGGAGAATGGGAGGGAATTGTTACAGAAAGATGTTCCTTGACAGTAGTTCTGGTGCCAAAACAAGACGGAAAATGCTTATGACATGGGAGTACTTTGAGTGTTCTGGTAAAGTTGGGGGTTTATTTGACCACTTTAGCAGCCTCTGGAAAAAAAAGGCTTGTGGAGTTTACCTTCTTTTTTTAGGTCCATACACATGAATGGGAAATGGAAAAGACCAACCCTTTTTGTAAGTGAAGTCCAGCAGAGGGATGGCAAGATTGTAGTGAGCAATTTGAAAAGTTGTGCTCCCACTAATAAAGTTTAAGATAATATTCTTTGTTAAAGCAAGATGCATTAGTTCTGACTGGGTTTTGTGGTCACAGGCTGTAGGTTACCTCTGTGTAACTCTCAAAGACCAGCCTAGGTTACCAGCAGGAATGTAGAAATGGCTGTGGCAGATTGGGACTTACTCTATTTGCAGGGTGCCCCAATGAAGGAGGGAATGATGAATCTGACTCCCATCTTCTCAGAAGGCTAATTTATTATTTTTTAATACTATATTAAAGAATACTAAACTAAACTATACTAAAGAATACAGAAAGGATACTTACAGGATGGTAAAAAGATAATAATGAAAACTCGTGACTCTCCAGAATCCCAACACAGCTTGGCACTGATTGGCCAAAGAGTGAAAACAACTCACACCAGAAATCCAATGAAACAATCACCTGTGGGTAAACAATCTCCAAGCTCATCCACATGAGCAAAACACAGGAGAAGCAAATGAGATAAGAATTGTTTTCTTTTTTCTCTGAGGCTTCTCAGCTTCCCAGGAGAAGATCCTGGGTGAAGGGATTTTCAGAGAATGTGAATGCCACATGAACTGAGCTGCACCCTAAGTGTCCTCTGCTCTACAGTATTCAATTGTCAAATGCTTCAGAGCAGGCTCCAGGTCTTCTTACCTTTTGCCTAAATATAAAGTTTCTTCAAAACATCAAGTGGTCAGTTGGACTGGATCCCTAGGCTGAGCTGATTTCTGTTAGAGCCTTTGAAATGTCATCTTCTGGCACTGAGAACCATCCTGTAGACTTGGTTTGTTTTGTGCATGTTTCTCTTCTTAGCTGTGTATTTATCCTCTCTGAATGTCAAGCTACATACCAGGGTGCACATACGCTGTTTTTTTTCTTAGTAACTTTCTGCAGTTGGCTGCCCTTCTATGTATTTTTTATTTCTTTTTGGTATCACTTTTGGTAAAAACTTTGGTGTGTGTTATCTTCCCAAGGGCTCTGAGCACTTGTTGTCTTTTCCCTTTTCAGATGGCAAGTTTGGTGCCTACATGCAGGTCCACATCCAGAATGATGGTCCTGTAACAATAGAACTGGAGTCCCCAGCAGCCACTGTTGATCCTAAACAAGTAAGTGACTCGTAAGGTCTGTCTGGAAAGGATGATGTGTGTCCTCTGCAAATTTGTAGCATTCCTGTTGAGAAGCAATACAGCTTCCATTGAGTACAAGGACCTTGTCCTTCCTCTGCAGCCTCTGAACAGTCAAATAATTGCATTATTTTCTTCAGTGTCCTGGCCTTTTGATGGCTGCCTGCTGTCCTGGGAAAGGTTATTTGTGTGTGTAATGCAGAATAGCTTTTCACAGTTTATTCCTCCTCCTCATTAAAGCTGTTGTTTAATCATGACTCATTAACAATGTTTTTAATAAGTCTGGACCACCCGCCCTGCCTTTAGTGAAGTTTCTTGCCATATGGGTGACTGGATGGAGGTGAAGAGGTGCCTCTCTGTCAGAAACAAGGGAATAGGGAATTTCAATCCTGAATTTAAGTCTGGAGTGGATAGGAGAGTGAGCTAACTCTGCTGAGGAACTGCACAAGCTGTGCTGAAAACCAAATGCAGTGCTGAGGCTTCCTCATCCTCTAAACACAGCAGTGGCCAACTTTTCCAGGCTGAGAGAAAAGGGGGAAGGATTGTTGTGCCTCAGCAAGGCCACACCAACTTTATTTGTATAATGCTTCACTTAACCTTGGTGAAATTGTTACTGCAGTTTATAAAAAGGGCATGAGGGAAGAATCAGGAAACTACAGCCCTGTTAATCTAACCTCAGTGCCTGGAAAAATTGTGGAGGAGATCGTGCTGGGTGCTACTGAAAGGCCTTTAAAGGACAGTCAGTGCACAGTCAGCATGGATTCAAAAAGGAAAGTCCTGTCTGACTGATTTAATGCTCTTCTACAGTAAGGTCACCTGCCAAGTGAAGGAAGGGAAGGTGGTGGATTTAGTTTTTCTAGATTTTAGTAAAGCTTTTGATACTGTCCCTCACATTATCTTTCTTAACAAGTCCTCCAGCTATGAAATGAGCCGATAAAAGTGCCCTGTGTTGCCTTAAGAAGCTTGGTTTGAAGTTGGTTTCATCTTTACCTTCAAATTCTCTTCTGGATTCTTGTGTCATGTTTTAGCCCCTGAAAAATCTACTTCTGTTTCCAGTCTTTCTTTCTGTAACCTCAGTTTCAGCCCAAAGAGTTCTCAGACCAAACCATGCATAATTAGCAGCAGCAGCAGCTCTGTTTTTGGAGTGAGAACTGCTGCCCAGTGTGTAGGTATAAAATAACCAAGGAATTACCAAGATGTGCAGGATTCTGCAAGGTTTCATTTCTTTCTTGGAGAATATTGAATTGTTTAAGGGTTTTGCCTTCCCAGCTCAAGGCTGCCTGCTTTACCCATCTGACAACACCTTCCTGATGCCCCCAACTTGGGCTGAAGAATGCTGGTTTTTAAACTTTCTCTGGCAGTGTAAGGCCCAAAACTCCCTTGACAAGCTTCTTAAAAGGGCTTAGGGTTTTTTCATGTTCCCTGAGTTATACACAAGGGAGAAATTCCAACAGGATATTATATCAAGAAGTCAAAACAACAAAAACTTCACTGGAAACCTTCAGAAAATCAGACAGCTTTGTTAAAAATTTAGAGCGACATCCAGTTAACACAAAACATTTCACAAAGCATTGACTTAACCCATTCAGCTTCACAAACTCCAAAGCTGTCCAATTTTAAGTTGCTCGAAACTCAGAGGAGAGGGAGTTAGAAGAAGAAAGAGACAGAAAAGAATGAATAGAACTCCCATTCCTGGTCCCAGCAATGTTCAGCTGATAGAAATTCCAAGAGGAGGTAGGGTCAAGACATCCATCCTGCAAAGTGTGATGAGGGAGAGCCAATTTTAGTTGTTGTTCTCTTTCCTCTTCCCTGCCCATTGCATTGTTTTTTTGCTTACAAAAATCTGTTGATTTGTTTGTAGCATGGGAAGTAAGGCTTAGGGATGGTGTGGTTTTTGTATTTGAGCTTTCAGCTTTAGCAAGAAGAGATAACTGAACCATCCTGCAGTGTTTAATGTGATGTTAGCAGGAAGATACTAGATAAATAATTGCTGATGAATAGCTCTTTTATGTCATTGGATGTGACAGTGAAATATCTCATTTTGTCTGAGCAATTGTCTGTGTTTGTAATTGGTAATCAGAACTTTAAGTCATTTGCAATGTAATTAGTAAAAATACATTTGGATTAGTCAATCCAAATGTATTTTTTGTATTACTTGTGCTGAGGGATATAAATAAATCACTTCTCTTTTATACTTGGGGTGATCATGTTATCTTATAGCGATAATTCACTGTCTTTTCTAAATTTTTGAAGATCTCAACCTTCAGAGTTTTTTTTTTTCTTTCTTTTTTGTTTTATTGATACATGTATTGGTGTTGTCAATCTAAGTTGCAAGTTTTATACAAATGCTTACATTTACAATTTTTTAGAAATAGACTTCTGAAATAATTTTATTACAGTTTGTATTTTTTCCTTACTTTGTGAATAGCTGACAAAACTTGAAAAACAGCAACAAAGAAAAGAGAAGACCAGAACCAAGGTGCCCTCTGAGTCAAGTAGAGAAAGAAATGTCCCCAGAAACAAGGATGACCCCAGTGCCAGCAGTGGAGCAGAAGGAGATGTGTCCTCGGAAAGAGAGCCTTAGCTCATCCAAGGCAGGCCTCAGGTTTGGCTTCTCCTCTCCTCTGGAATGCTTGGCCCCCTGCCTCTTTTACTGAAGCAGCACATGCAGAGAGTGGCATTAGAAGTGCTGGAAGGTGAAATTTTATAATCTTGCTGGTTTTATAAATTGTACGACTTCTGCTCCCATCTGCAGTCGCACACCAGAATGTTGGGGTGGGTGAAAGCCTCTTCCCAGCTTGGCTGGAGTTGTGGGTCTGGCCCAGTTGTGACTGTTTCCATGTTGGCTCAGGAAATCTGAAAGTTTGATCTGATAATACAGCAGTGACTTAACTCAGAATCCTGCCTTGTGTTCTTCAGATACACAGAGACACAGGGTTGTATTTCTGTCTGTCCTCACCTAGCAGGGAGCTCGCTCTGGGACAGCCCCCAAACACAGCACAGTCCCCAGCAGTGGAGGTGGAAAACAGCTCCAGAACTGCAGAACTGCAGCTTCCTTTCATGGTTCTTACCTGCCCCTGCTCAGTTTTGTTCTTTCCCAGGATGAATTAATCACAGGCTGTTTCATAGACCTCCTCTAATAAGGACATTAAGGCAGGCATTGAGAGCCAAACTTGCCTCAGCAGCAGCAGATCTGTTCTCCCTTCAGGCACTCAACCTCCAGGACATGCCTAGACATCAGTGAATGGAATTAGGCTGAATACAGACCTGAATCCTTTGTCATGGATTATCTGCCTATGTAGATATGTGTTTATCATACTCTTCCAGTCAGCTTTAAGCCTTCAGGACTCAGCTTTCATTATCTTCCCTCCCCCTCCCTGCTCCCAAAAAGTTACATTGCTGATTTTGACTTTTCGTGTCCAAGCTCTCAAGAAAGTGTTATTATCCTCATGTGCACACTGGAGCCCTGAGCTGGCTGTGCAGTTTAATTATTAACAGCTTTGCAAAGTTAAGCTTTAACCTTTCTCTCATTTTCCTGTCCCCAGAGTTTAGTCTGGCTGTGATTTATACAATTCAGCATCGTTCATTACTCACAAAGTTCTTTACTTTTTTTTTTCTTTTTTAAATCCATAATTTCCCAGATGGTCAGATATTGGGTGATGATTTCTGTTTTCTACAGGGTTTCCCCCCTACTGTTTCTGGGTTGTGTGTTGAAATAAGGACATTTTAGAGGGTTTGCAATGTTATTGGAAAAATTTGGGTCAGTCCAGTCTTTCCAATAACATTTGGATTTCTATGGAGCTGAACGTCTCTAAAATGTGGTATACAGATAACCTAGCATTAGTTTTCATGCTGTGACAATAAGTAAAGATTCTTTTCTCTGTGGGATTTGAAGGAATCCTGCAGTATTTCTGCTCTGCCTACAGTAATGTTCCTGTTTGTTTGCCTTCCGCAGTTTCTTACACAAAAGCTACACTGAATTCTTGAAGAAAGACCCAACATTGGCCTCAGCAACACTCTTCAACGACTTTGGAGAAGGATGGAAAATGGGAAAGCAGAGCTGAGACATTAGAAACCTTTCATTCTGTATTGAACCAACCAAAGCAATGCTATCAGATTCAGTTGTTAATGTGTAGTGTCAGTAGTGAAAAGGACTTGTGACATTTCTGTGTTTGCGTTCTCACACGACTGCTGAGCAAAGGGTGACTGTAGGCAGGTTGTAGCAGAGCATTTCACTCTCAGTACATAAGCTCCATTTAAAGAATAAATCAGGGTTTTTCCTTAAACTTACACTTGAATTCTGAAAATTCTCTGAGCAGGCTTGTGTATTGATTCTCACTCCGTGGTGTCATGTGCTACCTGTTTCCATTGCGGTGTGCAGATCTGTGCATATTTTGGTAAATTGTTAGCTGCTGCCTAACATCAGGTTAGGCAGCCCAGTCTTTCTGCATGGATTAAGTTATTACAAGAGAAGATGAGACTCTAGTTGTTTATCATGTGGAACACATCTGTCTTGTAAACTTTTTTAAAACCAGAAAAAACTTTATTAAACAAATGATGCCAGCTGAGTGCCTGTTGGTGTTTGTGTATTGCACTCTCTGAGTGGGTGTAACAACGTGGGGGACACAGAGCTAAAGTTGTAGGCCAAGAAACACATACTGCTTTAACTCACCCACTTTTTCTATGGAAAGTTGGAAATCAGGCTGCTGACCTGAAATCTTTGCTGTTTCTAACACATCTGAGTCATTTATTTTGTGGTGGATATCAAAATGCCACACAGCTGCTCCACCTACTGCATCCAGGGCTGCTGACAGACACTTCTGTCACATCCAGGGGAGCATTTGGAAGCTGCCAGCGAACAACAAGAGCTGAGAAGAAGCTGCAAAATTACCAAGGAAGCTTCAGGGGAAATGAAAGACTGCAGGTTGTCGCACTTTGACTTCTTTCAGAGGTGATGGCACCTTTTTTATTTGCTGTTCCCCAGGTCTGCCTTGCCCTTCCAGTCTGCCCTGGGCACCTGCTGTGACTGCCATCAGAGCCAGGATGCAGAGCTCTCTCCCTGATTGTAGGGATAACTCACTGGTGAGAGCTTTTGGTCCAAATGCATGTCACAGTTACAATGCTGCACGTGTAACCACTGTGGTTTTTATTATTTAACTTGTAGGCTGCTTGTATTGTAAAATATCAGTCAACCAAGACAGGAGATTTAGAGCTGCACCCTGACATGGTTTTTTAAAAACCATGAAGCTCAAGTAAAAGGTTTGGCAAGCTACACAGCTGGCATTTGAACAGGAATGGTGAGTGGGCAGGATGGGTGGAAGTGTTGCACATAGTCTTCTTGCCTTTAAGAATGACATGATTTCCCATTTATCAAATCCAGGGTGCCCCTGATGCAGGGAAATGATTGGCATCTGACTCCATTGATTCAGAATGCTGAGTAATTGTTTTATTAAGACTCTATTATATTACATTATACTATATTAAAGAGTTACTATACTATACTAAAAGGATACTAGAGGAAAAACCTGTGACTGTCTCCAGCCAGCCAGGACACAGCTTTGACCCAACTGGCCAAGGAAACAAAACAATCCTCAGCAGAATCCAACTGACAAATCACTTCAGGTAAACAATCTTCCTAACACATTCCACATGTGCAAAACAACAGGAACAGAGAATACAGATAAGAATTGTTTTCTCTTCTTCTCTCTGTGCTTCTCCAGGAAAAATCCTCTGAGAGAGAGAAATATGTCTCTCTCTGTTCAGAGAATGTGAAAGCCACATCCATTATATGTGATAGAAGGAAAAGCTGTATGTTTGGGACAGATGCTTCCTGTTGTCCTGCGCCCCAGAGTATTTTTAAGCATCACAATTAGTTTCAAAAAAAACCACTAACCAGCCAAGCCCACTTCATTTAAAAGCACTATTTACTTTAACAAACATTATTGTCTTACTCTACTGGCAGTGAAACTTGGGCAAGGCCACTTTTCCAAGTGCAGTTATGTGGCTTTGAAATTGGATATTTATCCATGGATTTTTCTGCTTGTAGAGAGCTGCAAACAAAAGCCAGGACACACGAATTCCTGTCTTTTGTTCCCCTGCTTGATATTTCTTAGGAAGAAATGTTTTCTCAATGGAAGACACCTCCAATGGAAATGTGCTGCTAATCGTTATGGACTGCTAAAAACCAGAAAATATAATTATTATAACACTAAAAAACTTTTGCAGGTGTTTTTCCAACATCTCCATTCAGATACTGGCCCTAGGGGCTATGATAGTTTGAAAAATAGGATTTTAAGATTGGAACAGTCAGACTAAGTGATGTTTCTACAAAGCTCTTTGGAAAAATGATCAGAGTATTTTATTTTGGGATGTAAATACAGTAATCAGAGTCAAAATAACATGACTGTTGATGTAAGTACCCAGTGGCTAAGCTCATAGATTGGAAGATAGTGTGGACAATTAATTAAAAATGTTCTTATTTACAGAGATGCTCATTCATGGAGCACCCCTACTCTGCCTAGTGGAGTTTCTTCCTTTCAGTACTTGCCCAGCAAAGGGCACACAGACCTCCCCAAGCAGCTTTTCAGCTGGTGTGAAGTGTCTGCTCTTCTCTGGCTGCCAGTCCATACTGAACAGTCCCCACAGTGTTCTCAGAAATGCCCATTTTTGGTCAATTTTTCATGTGAGTGTTTAGAAATGGTTCTCTGTCAGCTCAGCTGCATGTAACTATGGATTATGCAGACAGCAAAGGTTTGGTGAAAATTCAGAAAGAGATTCCTAAACTCTTTGCATGTATTTGATTCTCAGTGGAAGTGATGTGGCGGGGCCTGGCAGGAATCAGAGCAGATGCTGTGAAAATGCAATGGAGCCTGGTCACCTTTCCATATTCTGGAATACACACTCGCTCTCATACCAACCTCAATTTTACTGTAAGTCATTCTATTCCCAGTGCCTTAGGAGGAGAGCACCCTCTCTTCTCCCCAGTCCATGGTTTGCCAGGCCAAATCCCAATCCTTCCTATGAAGAGTGGCCTCCTGTTCACCCTGGCATCAATGGCTCAAAGCTGAGCTCATTCAAAGGGATGAGGAGCCAGGTTGAAGCTTGAGGGAGTTTTGACAATGGTCTTTGAAAATAAACCATGGAAACCTCATCTTGGACTTTCTCCTTTAGGAGAGCTCCTCTGATTTAATAAACAGCCAGCAGTATTTGCAGCCAGCAGTATCTGAATATGCCAGCAGTATCTGAATATTTTTTTTATTCTTTGTGAGTTTAACCTAATACCCACAATATTTTAGAGCTGCTCCTTGTATTTCCAGGCCCAAAAATTATTGATTTAATAAATATATTGCTAACATATAGGTGTGTGGGGAATGTGCCTAAGTTGTGACTTAAGGAGAGGAGATTTACATTTTTTGTAAGACAGTACCTTGCGATTCATGCAAAAGTGGTTTTTTTCTCTTCTGTTTAGCTTATCTGGATGATGTTGACCAGTGCCAGATGAGGTATGATGGTGATTTTTTTTCCTGTTAAGAACTGGGACTCATTTTATAAGGGTGGTTGAAAAGCCTCTGGCTGTATAGAGCATATATATCTTTTTACCAACCCTTCTGCACTAACACAACTGTATGCAAAAGCTTGAAGCACTTGGGGGCGAACACTTCATAGAGCAGATGTTATTAACATATAAAAGCCTTCCAAGGCATCTCTTACAGAACTTTGTTTTGGTTTTTTAGTAACAGAAATGGCACATCTTGACTCAGAAAGGGTGAGATATGATTGGCTGCTGAAGCAGGACCAGAGATGTTTATTGCTTTGAGACTATTTCCCTTTGTGCCACCTGGTGTCAGCAGAACCTAAGAAATTGAAAACCATTACAGTGGATTAAGGTGGTTTTCATTAAAGCCTCCTTCCCTAGAGAAAAAATTACCATTCCAGTGATAATTGTCACCACTGTTTCTTCAGAGTGTATTTGATATAAGTATGAATGAATCTGTCTTTCATTCCGGCATGAGTTTCTTTCTTTGAGGTGCTCTTGCTCCTCAGAAGCCACACACTGTTTTTTTTACTATGGATTTTTATTTCTATCTTGTGACAGCTCCAAAGAAGATCTCTCTAATTGCTTTCCTTTGTTTGGTGTGGTGGTGTTCACAGGGGTCCCAGGATGAGGGAAGAGATGAGAATCTTGACTGCATGTTTCAGAAGGCTGATTTATAATTTTATGATATATATTATATTAAAAGAAAATTATCTATTAAAACTATACTGAAAGAATAGAAGAAAGGATTCCATCAGAAGGCTAGAAAGGAAAGAAGTGGAATCATAACAAAAGCTTGTGACTCTCAGAGAGTCTGAGACAGCTGGACTGTGATTGGCCATTAATTAAAATTAACCAACATGTACCAATCAAAGATGCACCTGGTGCATTCCACAGCAGCAGATAATTATTGTTTTTCCTTTCCTCTGAGGCTTCTCAGCTTCTCAGGAGAAAAAATCCTAAGGAAAGGATTTTTCATGAAACATGTCTGTGACAGTTTGGGGTTAGGGGGACACAAGACTGGAATGTCAAGAGCAAACACAGTGGTTGTCAATCCTGGAATACATTCACATTCTAAAAGCTGTAGTTTCAGGGGGATGCTTCAAAAGGGCAGCCAGCTGGAATATTTCTCCCTATGGAGAGTTGATTGTTGTGTCAGGGTCTCACAGTGCTGAGTTTGCTGTCCCTGAAGCAGGCACAAAGAGCAATCAGACAGGCAGAATTCCCTGGTGTGCTTTAGGAAGAGGAACAGCACGGGCAACAAGTTTGTGGTGCCCAGCCAAGGAATTCCTGGCCATTCCAGGAGGTTGATAAACACCCTTAGAAAAGAAACCTGAACAAACCCCCCTGAACCTGCTAGAATAGTTTATGATATGCGAATACATAGTGAGGACTTGATGAAATGGGAGGCAGGGTGGAGCAACGCAGATGTTTCCTAAGGATTAAAAGGAATAACAATGGAAACTTTTAGGAATTTTACTGGAATATAGCCAATACTTCATAAGTTGAAGTATCCGCTACAACCATGAAGTTGTTGTGTGCCTGCTGCAAAACTGCCTCTGTGTTTCAGGGGAGAAGAGAGAGGTGAGAAACTCTTTTATTCCAATTGGTTTAACATCCATATATTTTAATAAGTCTAACAAAACACTTTATGAATAAATTTCCATTTCCCCACCTGTGTTTTGGGGAAAACCATGTTATTCTTCTATAAAACTGACTAGAAATATTTCTGATGGTAGGACAAATTCTATTTTTTCCATTATCCTCCAGCAGTGAAAGTATACTGAGCTGGCCAGAGTGTCCCTGCAAATAATTACAGTGAAATATAATGTATTATGGATTAAAATCCATAAAGAAAATTGATCAGAGTATTTAGATTCAGACTAATGTCTCTTTCTAATAGGAGGTATTGTTGAGAAGTCCATGGAATCATATGCAGCCACATGCTGATAAGAAAATCACCTTGAAGAGCAGCATAGTGTATTCTTGCAAGGATAAAAGTGCTGACATTAAAACTGAAATTGTTTCATTTGTATTCAATGTGTTTTAGGAAAAAGGATTTCAAAATAGCCCAGAAGTTTTGGCCACAACCCCCTAACTTCAAATCTTGTTTGGTGTTGGAACTGTGGTCTGTGTTGATGTGCTTTCACTTGTTTTTTACCTGTGCCAGCCTCAGGAATTTCTCAGGGTGAGTAGGATCTCAGGCTGGGAGAAGCTGTGCTGCTCCTGATGTGGGTACTGGTGTTGGTGATCCTCCAATCTGCCCCAGACCAGGCAGAAAGCTTTTTGCATATCCATGCCAGGCCAGTCACCATTTTTTCCCCCCAGTTATTTCCTACATGAAATACATATATGTTTGTAAAGATAAACACAGAATACATTTAATTCCTGTTTCTGCCTCGTGCCTCCTAAGGAAGGTGCCAGATGCACTGCTTTTGAGCACATTTTATCTTGCCTTCCAGCATCCCTTCTTTCCCCACATCAAGCTGATCAGCTCCTGCTCCTCTGTCCATTGTAACCCCATGCTGAAAAATGGACCCATCCCCCTGGGGCTCCTCCATAAGCCCAATTTCCAGCACAGCTGGCAAAGTGGGCTTTGTTTTGGTTTTGGAAATGTTTAGAAGGATGTAAAAATAAAATATAAGATGCTGAGAAGGAAAAAAAACCCTGCAGGCATAAATCCCTTTGAGGTCCCAATGGGGAAATGGAGAATAAGGGAGAAGAGTGGGAAGAATAAGCTGGAAGCTTGAGTGGTATCTGTGAGGTTTTTCCCTTGGACTAAACCAAGTAAAAGATGCTTCAGGTGTGAACTGGATGTTTCTACACTGATGGCAGCATACCCAGCATTACCAAGTGCAAATGCCATAGGAAATTAATTAAATGCACCAGAATGGTGTTGCCATGCTGTTGTAAATAAAATATAAAATACATTGACCTGTAATCTGAGGAGCTCTGAAGTGGAGCCCATAGGCTGATCATCTGTTCCTCTCTAAATGTACATTATCAGTGATATTTTTGCCCAGTGTCCGGGAGAAATGATGAGGAGGACTCCATCTTATCAGAAGGCTAATTAATTACTTTATTATACTATATTATTCTATATTATATTACATCACATTGAATCTAGGTGTGTGTCAACAGTCCTGACACACACCTGGATTCCATGGGTCAGTGAATCAAAACACTCACATCAGAATCCAATTCCCAATTCCCTTCAGGTAAACAATCTCCCACGATGCATTCCACTTGTGAACAACACAGGAGCAGTAAATGAGGTAGGAATTGTTTTTTCTTTCTCTGAGGTTCAGAGGATGCAAAACCCAGAAATATTCTTGGGAAGTTGTGCCTTGCTTTTCTGCGTGAAGAGAAATGCAGGAATTTGGGCCATCACTTTTTTGCATCTTTCTGGCCTGCTCCATTGGTGTAGGACAATATTTCCCAGCCATCTCCAGGATCTGAAGTGTGATGTGTGAGCTCTGAGGTCCATCCTCTGTCCCCTCTCTGCTGCTCCTGTTAAGTCTGTTTTACACCAAACCACAGTTCTGCTGCAGGATGCTTCCTACAGGGGCCAAAAATCAGGGGAGCTGCTGACTCCTGGAAACAGGAGCAATGAGGAAGAGCACAAACACCCTGACCTTGGTGCCACACAGTCCCAGACAGATTCTGCTCCTGGCCCCCCATTCAGAATGTGCAGAAGATGCTGAGGAAGACCTCTGGGGACATGGCATTATTTGTATGATGATACTTTTCACCTCCAGCTCACCAGTGTGGTCATCAGATTCACTTAATTCAGTTTTCTTACATCAATAGCATCTGGGTGAAGTGAGGCTTAGTTCATGAGTGTGGGCTGACAGAGGATTAATTTAAATTAGCTGAAAATTATGTTTCTGATGGGGAAATCCAGAGATGCTGGAGAAACTGCAGCAGCTCTTTGCATCCAGGAAATTTGTCAAACCAGCTTGGATTACTGAATGTTTTGTGTCCTCAAAGCAACAGGGTTTCATACAGTATTTGTCTTTCTGATTGGTTTGAGATTTGCCAGTTTTTCCCCTTCAAGCCAGATCTTGCTGGAAAATGCATATATATATATGTGTGTATATATATATATGTATATAAACTAAATAAAATTTGTGAAGTGGCACTTTAAAATTTAGATATATGCATATGTCATCTATATAAATATATGTAATATATAACATATATACATGTGCATCTGTGTCCTGCAGGGTCTTGAAGAGACAATAACAATTTTGGACATAAAGAACTATGGAACACAGTAACATTTTGGGTTACCCTCAACAATCTGTCATATCCAACCAGGAATATTTAATATTTTCTTATTAAGATCAACCTTGAAGTTACCTTAAACTTTAGACATGAGCAGGCCCAGCAGGTTTTTGCTTCATGGGGTGTGCTAAATTCTGTGTGCTTCTGTTTCTCCAGACTGATTTGATTGTCAAAATCCTCACTCAGAGACAATTTACTTCTGCCCTTGCTGGAGTCTCCTGTGTTGTGATGCTTAGCATGGGTATTTTCCTGAAGTGGTACAGCTCATTTCTTGGGACCACTGGCTTCAGTTCACCTCATCTTATCCAATTCTCAAAAAGAATAAAAATATTTACTGTATAATAAAACACAGTGTAATAATACTTCATGAGATTTTTGTCTAGACCTGTGTTCTCACCCATAAAAACCCTGTTTGCAGAAATCTTGAACAGCCTTTTCAGTAACAAAGTGGAATATATGGAATATATTTAGGCCCTTTAGGTGCTGCTGTACAAGCTTCTCAACAAGTGAAGAGAGAGAGCCTGCAGGAGCAGTTTTACTTCTTCCTTCACCCCAAATTTATCTCCTTGAGGGCTGCAGGGCACATTGAAGTTTGCAGCATCTCATTTCATGATGTTGCCATGTGATAACTCTTTATTGGTCTCTCTGGGAAAGCCTGCAGCGTGTCACCATGATATTTTCTGAAAAATCCTCTTTGCCCAGGATGTTCTCCTGGGAAGCTGAGAAGCCTCAGAGAGGAATGAAAACAATAATTATTGTTTTCATATTTAATAAATATTGTTTTCAAGGATTGCTGCTCCTGTGTTTGCTGCTTTGGATCGTGGCTTGGACATTGTTTACCAACAGGTGACTGTTTCATTTCTTCCATGTTAATTGTTTTTTCTTAATGGCCAATTATGGCCAGCTGTGTTGGACTCTGAGTAGTCAGTCATGAGCTTTTATTATCATTCTTGCTAGGTTTTCTGATGTATCCTTTCTCTTTCTTTAGTATAGTTCTAGTATAGTGTAGTATAATATAATATAATATAATATAATATAATATAATATAATATAATATAATATAATAATAAATCAGCCTCCTGAGAACATGGAGTCAAATTCTCATCTCTCACCTCATCCTGGGGAACCTCACAAGCAGTGTCTAGAAGTCTTATCAGATGAGAATAACCCCTTGCCTCAGCTGCAAGATTTTGCCTTTTTAATTTCTCCTAGTAGGTCCATGAGAGCTGAAATGGATGTGGGAAGTGGGGAATCTTCAACCTCCTCAGCTGATGATGCTCCTTGTGTTATACAAGGTACATGTTTGGACAAAAAAAAAAGTGGGGGGGGGAAATGACATGGATTCTTATAATTTTCATTTTTTTCTCCCCCTTTTATTTGGTCCTTGAATTTAGAAGTGTTTGATGAAAGCCTGTGCTGGTGAGCCTGTGATGCCAGAACCCCTGCAGCAGCTCCAGCTGGCAGCAGGAGAAGCTCCTGGAAGCAAAACTGAGGCAGGAGAAATGCTGCATCAGGAGAACTTCACTTCAGGTGATTTCTGGACAGTTCTGCATACGCTTGTATTTTCTTTTAATTCTTCATTGATCTTGCAGTGAAACCTAAGCCTTCTTTGGTACCTTAGAGACTCCTTGGAGTTACAAGACTTCTTCCAACAGATGGTTCTTAACTTCCCTCACAGACTATTTCTGGTGAATTCCTTGCTTCTTGCTTTGGCTGCCAGTACTTTGAATTTTACTTTTTTTCTAATAGAAACTCTTCTAGCAGCAGGTTGGGGTTTTTTTGTTTGTTTATTTGTTTTTTCCCCCCAGACATGTGCTTATATCAACTCCAGAAATGCAGCCCACCAAACCAAAACTGTAGTTAGATTTCTGCTATTTTAACAAGATTTTGAGACACTGGAGCATGTCCAGAGAAGGAAAACAAAGCTGGTGAAGGGTCTAGAGAGAAAATCCTATGAGGAGAGGCTGAGGGAGCTGGGGGTGTTCAGCCTGCAGAAAAGGAGGCTCAAATCCCTGGAAGGAGAGGATGTCCTCTTCTTCCAGACAACCAGGACAAGGGCACTCAGCCTCAAGATAAATACACCAGGGGAGGTTCAGATTAAACATCAGAGAATATTTCCTCATGGAAAGTGTTGTCAAGCATTGGAACGGGCTGCCCAGGGAGGTGGTGTGTCACCATGATATTTCCTGAAAAACCCCTTTGCCAGGATTTCTTCTCCTGGCAAAATGAGAAGGCTCAGCTTCTCCATGTTTTGCTGCTCTGGAACGTGGCCTGGAGATTGTTTATCCAAACATGTGAATTGGTTTTAATTAATGACCAATCCCAGTCCAGCTGTGTTGGACTCTCTGAGTCTGTCACAGGTTTTTATTATTCATTCTTGTCTAGCCTTCTGATGACTCCTTTCTCTTTCTTTAGTATAGTAATATAATAAATATAATATAATATAATATAATATAATATAATATAATATAATATAATATAATATAATATAATATAATATAATATAATATATCAGCCTTCTGAGAACATGGAGTCAAATTCTCATCTCTCACCTTGTCCTGGGGACCTCACAACGCCACATTGGTGGAGTCACCATTCCTGGAAGTGCTCAATAAATGACTGGATGTGACATTCAGTGCTGTGGTTTAATTGCCAGGGTGGTGTTTGGTCAGTGGTTGGGCTTGGTGGTCTCAGAGATTTTCTCCAACCTTAATGATTCTGTGATTCTATGGGTTTCTCCTTCTTTTCAGTGAGTGCTTTTTGGGGATCTGATGATTTGCAGGTGTTTTTTATATATTGATTTATATCTTGATTTGTATCAGCAAGAATGTATTACACACCCTCTTTAAGGTGAAGGTAAATAAGGAATCTTTTCTATAATTCTGTGCTCACCACCTATGGTGTAATGAGAACTAAAGCCCCTTGTTAATCTGGAGTTTTTATTGGCAAGATCTGTGTGACCTAAATTGTTACTCCTCACATACTCAGACCATTACATCCCATGCCCTAGGCCTAAAAAGTTCCTACAGCTTCAAATTACCATTTATACCCATCACATGAAATTCTAATTAATAAGGAAACCAGCATTTTCTCATGAACACACAGAGAGAATGATGTTCTAAGTGCTCCTTAAGCATCATCAGATGGTAAAGTTAACATTAATCCTGGCTGCTTTGCACAAGTGATTGCCTCTTCTTATTTGCAGGAACTTCCACATTTCAGCGTGAGTGGGTGTATTGAGTGTATTTAAAATAAAGTGCCTTAATTCTGGGGGTAAGAAATCAGGTACTGATCAGTTTAGCTGTGCCTCCTGAAGGGAGTGGGATGTGCTTGTCTTTCCTCTAATCGCTGGCTACACCTTTATTTTCATCTCTGAAATATTTTGTCCTGTCCCTAATAGCAATGTTGCAAAGAATTTGTTTGGCATGAAACCCAGCAGAAGTCAGGAAGGGGGTGTGGGTTTGATTTTTTAGACCAGACCACAGAGTGGGAAACCAGCACTGTGTGATCCTTTAGGACAAATTAGTTTTGCCTTGGGGGATAATGTGGCAGAAAAAAGCAAAAAAATTATGATTATTGCAGTAAAACAATAGTGAAAAAAATAAAGTTGTGCACTGAATCCTTTAATTATGTTTTCTTTGTGAGAATGACTTCTTTTTTCCTGTTGGCCTTGAAGGTGCTGAAAATGGGCACACAGGCAATGCACATAGGCATTTTGGCCTATCCCAACATGGATGCAATTCCATGCCCCAAGCCTTGTGTCAGGTAACCTTGGAATCTCTCACCCCATTTTCATGTAATGCCACATTCTGAATGACATTTTGAATAGTTTTCCCATGGTTAGGTGATTTTTTCCTGCCCTATCCTGCCAGCTATAAGGCAATCTGAATGCTAATGGAGTTGGAATGAAAAGAATGCATTGAGACTACAACAGCAATGATTCTTTAGGTATTATGAATGTTGTGTCTATTTATGAGTTCATTTGTTATGTTTGGGAAGGGAATCTGTTAAGAGATTTTTTTTTGAGAAAGGTTTCTATTTAATAACTCTTCATAAGTGAGACACATGACCTATTTCCAGAACAGAAATGTATTGGCTTAATGGTTCTAATAAGCTAATTTGAGTTCCATTTCTGCTTATTGGCTAAATGAGCAAATGTGAAAAAAATGAAATTAAATTTGTCTAATTTGTTCCACCACCAATTTTTCAGGTTATATTTACAGTACTGAATATACTGCATTTTTTTTTCTGATTTCTGTTGGTAATGTGCAGGGAAAAAATGGGCTGTGTCAGTTATCCAGCATTTTTAAGGGGAAAAAAAACCCCAAAACTTATTTTAGGGATACACAAGTCCCTGAAATAAAATAAAAACAATCCAGGAGGAGCAGCTCAGGGATGTGAGGGTAATTTTGAATTACACATTTCAGTGTAATTTGAATTACACATGCAAAGCTGGAGAACTTAAGAAAGTTTCTACCTCTTGGTAACAGTCATCATTCCTTTAGTGTGGGTTTTAGACTTTCACTGATTTATCACCTGATAGAGTTCTACAGGTTTAGTTGTACTTTTGGACATTGCAATGTCAAATTTCAGAGTTTTGAATCTAATTCTAGTTGCAAGCAGGTGTCCAAAACTGTTTGGAGTAGGAGTAGAAAACCACGTGTAACACTGAAGTAGGACTGTAGATAGTAATGAGCCATGAACATGATTTACAGCTCCACTTCTCACATAGTTTTTTATTATTAGCAGGCAATATGCCACTAATAATATGTGTCTGTATGAAGCCAACAGTCTGTCAGCTGAGGAAAATTATTGGCATGTGAATTAAACCACTGAGTCCTCTACATGGAGGAGGTGATTCTCTGTGCTATGTCATTTTAGCGCAGTTTTAATAGTGCAGCAGAAATAACTAATACCCAAGGATTACATTTTTTTAATATTTTATTATTAACTTAATAACAGGGTGAGCACATTGTGCTGGTCTGGAGAACTATGCAGCCCCAAATCTTGAAAATGCTATTCCTTGAAGACAGGGTAAATCTTCACTACACAGAAAAGAGCTGCCACATGTCTCAGGTGTAGATTTCAGGAAGGTTGGTTGGGATGTTACTGCAGAGGAACTCACCCTGGAATCCCATGACTTGCACCTGACTGGCAGCATTTAGGAGGAAAGATATTTAATACAGATGGAAAATGTTTAAAACTGCAAAATAATGATGAGATGCTTGATCTTAACCCTTAGTAAAAAAGGAGATCTTTGGCTGAGCTGTCATTGATGCTGTGTGTCAGACTGAGGGCTCTCACCAGTCTGATGAGGGTTTTCCACAAACCCTTCAGGAGTGAAAGATGGGCTGGCAAAGTTGTCAGTACCAGAAATGTTTTTGATTTCTTTCAATCAAAAACAGCCTTTGCAACTTTTGCAACAACATGAAGTTTGGAATCTCTGAGCAGCATCAATAAATGAGTAGCAGAGTGTCTCTCCCCAGTCCTTGTTAGCTGGGCAGGATGCAGGTCACAGGGGTGAGTCATGGAATAAGATTATTTTTCTGCTTCAATATCTCAGTGTTCAGAAGAAGGAAATATTAATTTTAGCTGCAGCTCACATGCTCACCTCTACACTCCAGGGAAGCCTGGATCTAAATGCAAACCGTGGGCACCCAGTACCACTGCAAAAGGGACTGCTGGTCGTATCAAGTATGTGTTTCTGGTTCCAATTAAAACACATTTATTGCTTGGCTACTCAGAATAATGGAAAACAGGGTGTTAGGGGCACCTGAGCCTCTGTGTGCAGTGTAATTTGCACAGCCAGTCAGAGATGTAAATCGGTGCTGAAGCACACGTTGTTAGGAGAACGTTACTGAATAAGAAATGCTCTTCTTCAAAGCAATCCCAGTCATGAGAAAAAAAAAAAAAGAAATTAAAATGCAGTTGTTCCATGATGTCTCCCAGATAATTAGTGGCTCCAGATATTTGAAGTTACCTGGACTTGCTAATTCTGGTGACAGAGCTACACCTTTAATACCTGGGTGTTGTGTGGGGCTGGGGCCACCTGCGAGAGCCAAACCCCCTTGGGGAGACCTCCTCTGGGAAGCTCAGCCCTTGGAAGAGGAGCCTTGTAAAACATAATTGCAGTCTAGATTCTGTGTGCTTGCAAAAGGCCTTATCAGCCTCATCTGTGTCTTCTGGGAACTTGGCTTGCCGCTGTAATTGAATCCAATTGACTCTCAATTAGCTAGGTTCCATTCGGGAAGGGCAGGTTAGTGAGAAATCCTGACTGACTTTCTCTCTGTGTGCCGTGCTGCCCAGCTGGATGCAAATCCTAAACCAGCTCCCAGGATTAGGACACTCCCTGTACTTGAGATCCAGGGCTTTATTTCACGAATAAAGCACAGCTTGAAGGTGAAATCTAAGCAGGTGGGCATGGTGCTGTCTGTCCCTAAGTTTAATTAAAATACTCCTGAAAACATGCAACCCCCCCCTTCCTACTCTGGAGTAATTTAGGATGCTCCTTGTAACACCAGAAGTTTATTTGGATGATTCTTGAGTAATGCCCATGAGCAGCATGAGGATCAGCTGCCTTATCTGCTGTCAGGTGGCTTTAATTCAGTGAATTTACTGTGCAGGGCACCTGGTAAGCAGATAAAGCTGTGTTGCTTATTTAAATAAGGGCTGCTAATCTCCAAACCTCTTGCCTGGCTAGTCCAATGTGTGCTTTCAGAGGATGGTATGTGGTAATTAATTACTGGGATCAGGTTTAGTGAGGGTTATGGAAAATCTGAAATAAAGAAGGGAGTGTGTGAAGGCTAAACTCAGTAAAATTCAATTTAAAAAAATTCAATTGGTTTCCTCTCTATAGGAAGAAAGCCATATAGAAAAATTACTTATTGCCACCCTGGAGAAAAGCATCTTTTCTCTATTCCTATGTATTAGACCCCAGATTTGGTTGAGCAACAGGAATAACTTCAAATGCATAGAAAGAGGTCTGAAGATACAGGAGATGAAAGTAAATATTAGGAGAGAAGGAAATGGGTTCTGTTAGAGATTGTGCGAGACAAAACTACAGGGCAAAAATACCTGTCTGATTTTGGTATTTTATCACATAGGAGTAATTGTGTGGTAATGTGTAGCTCCTAACTAGGCCCTATAGAATTAAGCTTGTATTTAAAATTATTACATATTTGTACTTTCTTCTGATTTTTATTATCCATGAAAAGATGCGTAGACTTCCATATTTATAAGCTTTACCAAAATAATTTAAGCTTTATAATGTCATCAAAATTATTACTCAGTTCCATGAAAAGTGCAGGATTTTAAGATTTACTTAGTTTTAATTATTGATTTATATTTCTGACACCATTGAGATGTCAAATGTATTTCAGTAATTTTTTTTTTTACCTGAGCGTAACTTTTAAAAGTGTTTATGAGAGTTTGATGTTGTGTTCTTTGCAATTTACCCATTGCCAGTGACAAAGCAAAATCACCATTTTCTTAAAGAGAGCTGGGCTTTTGGGATTCTCCCCTGTATATTTTTTGGTTGTTGCTTAAAAAAATATTTTCTTCTTGTTGAGGTCAAACATAAAGCCCCTTAATGTGGAAAGAGGAAACCATTTTTAAAAACTATGCTGGAGCGTGTACAAGAGAACCTTTGACACAAATCTATTGGAAAATAGAAAATTATTAAAGATTTTTGGGTTGATATTTTTTTTTTCCACTTAGCACATTTAATTTCCCATTCAGGAGGAAATTCAGGAATGTTTGTAGACCTAGGCAGGAATGACATGGCTTTTTATCCTACATAACACCATAACAGTTGCTCATACACATAGTGTTCCCCAATTAAGCCATCATTAAAAGTTCACACACTCTAAACATTTGAAATGTAAGTTAGACCAATTCCTGAATATGTGCAAATGCAATCTCTGGTGGAAGGAGACTTTGAAATGCTTGCTAATTCTGTATTTAAAAAAATTAGCAAAACCCCAAAAGCTAAATATGCTTAATCTGAGAGATTTTTTTCCTCTCTTCTTCTCCAAAAGTGCCACCCTGGTAGCAGGAGAGCCTGGAATTAGAAGTGGGAGAGCAAAATTCTGCAGAGGAAGGTGCTGCCTGAGGCTGAGGCATTCCCCTTGGAAAGCAGGTACACTTTCTTCCAGCCTTAGTTCCTTTCAAAAAGAAACAGAGGGATATCTGATTGCATTAGCGAGGGTGATACTGTCAAATTGATTTTAGAATTGCTTTTGATGGTTTCCTGTCCTTAGGATATAAGTTTGGGGTAAGGATTTGTTAAAAAATAGCACAGCTGCCTGTGCATTCTTTATTATTTTAGTGCTGTTGTGTGCAAAATTTTGTGTCAAAATTTTAGAGGAGTGTTTGGCTGTGTGGGATTTACCCTGTGGATAAGGATGCCCTTAATTTCATTTTGGAGGTAATGAGGTGGGAGGAACCCCCTCCAGCTGTGGAGCAAAACCTTTCAGGCTCTGTAGAGGAAGCTGCCTGGGCTGCCAGAGCAGCCCCTTTGGTGAGGGGTACAGTTGGCAAAAAACCCTCTGCATGCTCCAATCTCCAGAACGTAAGTGAGAAACAGCTCTTTGTGCTCCTACCCAATAGCAACAGAGCATCAAATAATCAACAGGAATTACCCAGAACCCGGGGAGGGGCAGAAACTTTGCAGAAAAAACAAAAAGGTATCTGAGTGCCTTTTGCTGATTGTGATGTTTATTTCATGCATGTCATGTTTAAAGGAGGTATTTTTGATATGTGTCCACTTGCAAGTGATGTGTGTGCCTCATGTTGAATGCTCTAGGAAGTCCCTGAGATGCTGTCACACGAGCCCCAGCACATGTCACAAGGTGATGCTGAGAGCACACACATCAACCTGCGCTCCCAGCACAGCTCCAGGCTTAAATGAGGGAAAAACCAGGGAGATGGTGCCATGGTCTTGCTTTTTAGAGACCACCTTCGGTACCCAAAAGGAGTTGGGACTCACTCTGGGAACTGGGGAGAGGAGTTCACATGGGAAAACCCAGGGGATGTCAGTGAGAACTGCACCTTCCTAATGTGATTTGTTCAGCCTCTTGGAAAATTTGGGAGATGATAATGAGTATTATTTGATTACATTTTTTCCTAGACAATATCCCACTGACTTTGTTTATTAGTTTTGGAATTTGATTTGTATTTATAGCAAAGTGTCTACCCTGCTATCTTAGCCCTTGATAGCAACTAAATGCACACAGCAGAAATTATCATAATAAATATTTGCAGCTTATTGTCGATTCTATAACCAAAACCAGGTCAGCCAAAAGGGGAAGATTCAATGGCTCTTTGTCTTCAAATGCCACCCTCCAGAAAAGCAGATTTAGTACATAGAATTTATGATACAATATATATATTGTTCTTGAAAACTTGTGCTCAAATGCCTTCAGTACTGCCTCACATCCAACAAAATTCTTCTTTGAAGGCTGATAAAGCTGTGTTAATGTTATTAGAATTTCTTTGGAATATTATACCTAGTATTAATTGGCATAAGTTTTTTGGAATGACAAAGGGGGTTGCCTGGGGAAATTTACTTACAGTTCTTTCTTTGTTTCCACTTCCATTTGGAACTTTACATATGAAAAGCATGATTACCTCCTTTCATTGTTTTTGTGTGTATGCAAGTTGCCTGCCTCTGCACAAAAGCTGTGCCAGTGAGCACATCACTAACCTTTTTAAGGAAGGTGTTTGAGGAGAAGCAACGATGTGAATTGCCCAGGCTTTTGGGAAGGCATCCTTGGCAGTTTTACTGAAATTACATCAGGTGAGCAGCTCTGTCCCTGCACACACAGCAGGCTCAGCTTCCAGAGACCAAACACCAAGAGAGGGAGGGGAAGAAAAAGCCCCAAGTTTTCCCTTTTTCGTTTGCTGAAGCAGCAGCAGGTAGGGAGGGCAGCTGCTCTGCTGCGATTGAGCCTTTCCCACCCCAACAGGACTCAGAGCTTGGGCTGAGCTGAGCTCATCACTTGGCTGAGCATGGGAAATTAAAGGTGGAGTGTTCATGCTGGCAAGTTCAGGAACTGGTGCTCACACCTCCAGCTGACATCTGCCCCTGGCACACTGAATTTACTGCCCATTGTGTCTCCTTTATAACAGAAATCAGATTTTTTTCTCCACATATATGGGAGTAAAAGGTGACATGATGAAATTTTTTTTTTTTTAGAAAAGCTATTTCTTTGGAACCCTGCAATATTGTAAAATTAAAAAGTTTTGCTTCAAGAAGATGCTGCCTTCTGGCAGCTGTTACTTTGCTCACCATCATCCTTGTAAGAATGGGTTCATTTTCTTCTCAGCTTGGAGCTTTTTTAGGAAGAGAAGGCTGTGTTTTTAGAGGAAAGACAAAAGGGTCTCTCTCTTACCTTTTTATTTAGCATCACTTTTGAGCTGCACAACACTTTAAAGTTTGATAACAAATTGAAAAGTTTCTGTGCAACCCCCAGCTTCTTTTGTGCCCTAAAAGAACTGTTTAGGGACTTGATGTATATGCAGTTGTCTTCAAAGATATATTTCACATTATGATAGGAAATAGCAAGTGTGCCATGGAAGAGTTTGTTTCCCAAGAAGCTGAATTCTGCTGCAGTCCAAAGCAAGACTTTCATTTTAGAACACCAAAGATTCTGTAAAACATCTGAGTAGTAGGATTGAACTGAGTGAAACAAACATCACTTTGAAAACTCTTATTCATGTTTTCTGACTGCTGGTGTGACTGAATGATGTTGTTTTGTAGAATCAATGGATAAAGCTGAATGCAGATCATTAGGGGAGTAGGCTGGAGCCAAGGTTTACATTTGGGAAGCTGCTGCCTTTTTTGTTTGAAAACAACCTCTAAACTACAAAAGTGCAATAGGTTTTAGTGCTTTTTAGAGAGTACCATTAGAAACCCCACTTTTATTGGTAAGAATGTGCTAAAACATTTGCTCTCACTGCCTCAGTCATTAATGAAGATATTATAATTGAAGATTAGGATAATCTGGTCGTAATGTCTCCAGTGAATGACTCTAAATCTTCCCCTTATGCTCTTTCCCAGTCGCTAATTGCTATTATACCACTGGTGATAGGAGCAGTTTTATTTCCAGTTTTGGTCATATTCTGCCCACGTGGTTTTGCTGGCTCACAACATCCCCCTTAAGGTATTTAAATTCACCTTAAGACAGGGGCAAATTTTGCAATTGTTCCACGGCATGTTGTGGATCTGTGTCTCCTGGATTGACCTTCTCAGGTTGTTTTGCTTTTAGAAGCTGAGTTTCCAACCAAATGCTTCCAGGCAGTGGCACTGCAGAAAAGAAGTGACATCAGTAAGACACCCTACTAGAGGCAGCCAAAACTAACATGCATAACAGGAATTGGCAGGAGGTGTGAATAAAACTCCCAGCCCAATGTCACAAAGAATGATATCAGGCTTATGGAGCCAACAAAAAGCAGAATCTGGTCTCGACTGAAACCCCTTTGAGCACCTCCACCTCTCCACCTGAGTCTCTTGTTAATCCTTGTGAGCATCCTCAGGGTTTTTTTTCAGTTTCCAGCCCTCTTCCTACAAAAGGTGGTTTGTGTCAGTGAATTTGGGGCTGGACCAGGTTTCTGAACTGAAGCAGAGTCTTCACTTTCTTCTTGTTTGCCATCTCCAGTGTCTTCAAAGCTGAGTCCTGACTAGTGACAGTACGATACTCTCCAAATTGAAAGGCTGGCAGGGCCCTCGCTTGTGATGTTCAAACTGCATTGTGCAAAACAAAGTGAGATCCCATGGAAGAAATCTGTGTAGATAGGGAGGGACTGAAGCAAGGAGTGCATCCATGTCACTGTCATATTTTCTGAAAAATCCCTTCACTGGGATTTCTTCTCCTGGGAAGCTGAGAAGCTTCAGAGGGAAATGGAAGCAATAATTATCTGATTGCTTCTCCTGTGTTTTGCTGCTTTAGAATGTGGTATGGAGATTGTTCATCCAACGTGTGAATTGTTTCCAATTAATGACCAATCACAGCCAGCTGTGTCAGGACTGTGGAAGCAGGCATGAGTTTTTTATCATTCTTGTTAAGCCTTCTGCCTGTATCCTTTCTCCATTCTTTAGTATAGTTTTAGTATAATATAAAAAATATAATATATAAAATAATACATAAAATATAAAATAATATACTATATATAATATAATATACTATAATAAGTATAATATAATAATAAATAAACCCTTTAAGAACATGGAGTCAGGTTCACACATCTCTCACCTTGTCCTGGGGACCCCTGCAAACACCACATGTCCAGTTCTGGGGAGGGCTCAGCTGAAGCCTCTGAATTCTGCAGGGAGTTTGTCATACAGAAAGTTCCTTCTGAAAAGCCTGAGTGAACTCAGCCCTGTGAAAATCCAGGGATTGCCACTCATGAGGGGATCTCAGGGTTCATTCCAGGTCTCTCCACAGCAGGGCTCCCACCCATCCACAGGGGAAATGCAACAAAAGTGAACTCAGAGCTCGAGTGACTTTCGTGCCACCACAAACAGGGGCTCTGAAATAGATCAGAGGGGATTAAAAACCAGCAGCATTAACTCCAGGTGACTTCAATGAGCTCTGCTAATTCTAGAGACAGCGAGGAGCTCAGCACTGCTCACAGAATAACAGTGTTTGCAGAAAAAAATAGCAGCTGCTCAGAGGGGAGGGCAAAAGACTAAGGAGAATGGTTGTGCATCCCTTTCACTCATCCATTTTCTTCCTAAATGCCAGGGTAATTTAAAAAATATTTATTTATTTAATATCTTGACTTTTCGTATTTTTAGAGCAGGAAGGTTTTTCAGGCTCAGGGTGAGGACTGTGCTCACCTGCAGCCCCCACACCTGCACGAAGCTTTTGGAAAACAGGGCAGCTGTGCCAGCGTGGCAGGAGAGAACAACTCAGGGCATTTGGCCCAGGGAACACATCTGCTGGGGAAGTAACTTCTCCCTTTTTCTTTGCTCAGGCAGCTCTATTATGAAGGGTCTCTCCCAGGAGGGTAATCCATCTTCCAGTCTCTGAGCTAAACACGGGCAGGATCCTATTGATTTTTGTGGGAGCTGGATGGGCTCATATAGGCACATTTTTAGACATAATTTTCTGCTCTCAGCTCTAGTCAGTGCTTTCAAATACTTGAATTTCATCAAATCAAGAGTGTTTCTGTACAGGTGATAGTCTTTACTAGTTCTGGCTGTATGATCTTGAACAAATCATAGAGGCAGGAGCCTCCAATTTTGTATTTTTTGGTCCATTTTCAGGTGACATTAATAAACTGACATTTCAAGGTGTCAAATGCCCCCAAGGAAACAGTCCCATGCTTTAAAACTAGGAGAGGATTTCTTCACTAAGCAGACACTAAGTTTGAAGGACTCTGCCCTGTGCTCCTTGTTGCACATATTTTAAGGTTGTAGTGGTGAGTAAGGATGTGCAAAACCAGAGCATCCTCTGCACAGGGAGCTTGAAGGATCATGGCAGCTGCTCACAGAAGAAAACTGCCCCTGCAAGGTGGCAACAAATGCCTCTGTTTTAGCTTTTCTTAGCAGAAAAAGCTAACTGAAAGATCTCAGAGCTACTGCTCCTCCAGAACATGTAAGCAGCACCTGGCAGGGTTCCTGGCTTCTAAAGTCTTGTAGCTGATTTTTAGCCTTTCTTGTCATAGGGTGGCTAACAGACCTTATGCTCTTTGCCATCAAAATCTCAGAAAACTTGTGTGCAATTTTCATGTATTGTGTGTGTCACGTGCACTGAAATATAATACACCTTGGGATTTGGAATGAGGAAGGAATGGGAATGAGACACCAAGCAAATGGAGAGTCTTTTTGAACAGACAAATTTGAAAATTCAAATTTTCCCATGTGTGTGGAAACCCAGGGCACTGGGAATATTTCTCTGTCTTCTCTGGGGTGCCCTGACCCCCAGGGTAGCACTGACTCTGACCCTCACTCATGGAGAAAGTTTCCCAGACTTCAAGATAGACTGGAATCCACAAAAGTGTGAAATAGATTATAGAGAGCAGTGCAGGTGTATCACTTGGTGAGAAATTTAGGTTTTGGGATTTTGAGTATGTTGTGGATGGAAGCAAGATGGAGGGCACAGGGTGTTGTCCTGAGTTGCTTTTTCTTCCTTCTTCTTCATGTGTTTTGGTGATGTTTTGTAATTGGACAGAAAAGTCCACATTGTGGGCATCCAGGGATCAGTTGTTGGGTTAAAAGGGAAATAATCTAGGTGTCAGTTCTAAATTAGATAGTTTAGTCCTAAAAGACCTTGGAACAAGAGATTGTTGGCCATTCTGTGCCTTGCTAATGAAAAGCTGCAGAAGTCATGGTTGTGAGACTGTTTTATTTCCGATAAGAAATAATAAACACCTGAGTCAGAACGTGAACTACCATCTCAAGTCCCTCTAATCCAGACCCAGAGAAACTGATAAATGTGGGAAAAAACCTGATCTGCTTTTAGTAAGAAAAAAGCAAACCCCGAACCAGGGTGAAACTCTTGCTCTGCCGCACGTTCTGGCTCCAATCATACAATTTCTTTGCTGGTGCCTTTCTTGCCTCCCCCTGATGTCAGCAGGGAGAAGCTGCAGCTCCCCACAGCTTGGGAGAGCCATCCATGCCCGTGGCTGACCCTGTCTCACTTCAGCCAGGCCTGTTATGGATTCAGCATCAAGCACATGTTTAAAGTCCCATTGAGGCACGAATATAAGACCACTGGGATTTCAGCTTGTGCTAAATTTGTTGCTGGAGTGCCTGGCTAAATGTGTGTTTGAGTTGTGGCCTCTGAGAGAGCATGTTTGTATAATGCAATATCCTGATTTGTGAAAGGAGGGAACATAAAATTTACTGGGATACTGCAGAATCAGGGTAATCTTTGTGCACCCTGAAATCCTCCTGTGAATCCCTGCAAGACTTTGGGCTCAAAGACTCCTGGGCTCAGAGTGCTGCTATGTGAAAAAATGATCATCCATGATGCCTTTTTATTTATCAGAGGCAAGGAGTTCCCATAAGAAAATGATGCATTAGGAAAAGTAACAGAAAACCTAAATTTATGCAGCATGGCAGTTTTGAAGTAAGCAGGCAGTCTAGACACCTACAGTTGTTACATAAGGATGCATTGAGGACTCATTAATATTTCACTAACCAATAAAATGTTGTGTATTAAAGTATTAAAATGTAGTGTTATCCATTTAGTTGCCTTGCAATGGGAAACAAACCACAAGAAGGCATCTCACAGGAAAAAAACCCACCAGGGTAGACTTGAAAATTGCTTTAGATGTAAAGTTTTGTGGGCTTAAAAAAGATGCTGGGTAGGAGAAGGGGAGCAATTTTTGGGATCTGTCCTGGTTTTGCAGCCACACACATTTCAACTGTGCATTGGAACCTGGGGTAAACCCCCAAGAGGTGATTTTTGTGTGCTCACACTGGTTATGGCAGGTTCAGGGGGCTGCTGCTGGCTTTATGCAGGGGTTTGGAAAGCCTTATCCTTTCTATATCACCAAATGTTACGTTTGCTTCCCAATCCAGTGGGTTTTTGCCAAGTGCAGGTGTAAATTTGGACTAAGGCAGCTGCAGGCTTTGAAGGGGAGCTCCTTGAAGGAATTGGGTGCTGAGCTTGCTCTCCAGATCCTTTCAGTGTGTCTTGGAAAAGGCCAATATCCAGGGAGGGTTTCAGATTGCAGTGGGGTGACCCTGGCTGGATGCCAGACGTGGCACCCCTGTCCCCACCCCACAGCCAAAACCTGCCCACACAAACCCAGTCCCCAGACACACAGGCTAGGCTTATTTCCATTTGCAAAAAACAGAGCAAAACAAAGCAAAAAAAAAACCCAGGAAACCAAACCACCAAGAAATACGAGTAAGAATCAACCTCTCTTTTTGGCTTGGGAGTGACACACTTTAAAAGGCAGCCTTTTAAACAGGGCTGTTCTCACTAGGGCTTGAAATACTGCAGGAAAAAAAATAAAATAAAATCTGTGTCATCAACTTTTAGGCAGAAAAAGTGAGGCAGTGCAAACTCTTCCCCTGCCAAGTCTCATCTCAGGCTGTGGGGGTGAGGGATGAGGTGACTGTGGCTGAATCTCCTTTTTGGCTGCCAAGGGAACCAGCCTGGGCATCAGGCCCTATGAACAAGTGCCTGCTGTCAGGAAATTTACATTTGCATTCGCAGCCCCAAATAAAATAAACCCCAAAATTAAAGTAATCAATACAGAGAAATGATGGGGTGGCTTAACTGGGATATAGTTCTAGTTTTACTGGGGAATGGCTACACCAAAATCTTCTGGGTTACACGTGTATGAATTGAGATGTGTATGAGATGCAGGGGTGTGTCAGTCCTTAAAATAAATTTTGGTGAGATGAAAACTTTGATTATATCTTGGGTTTTGGCAATGAATTTCTTTGAAAGGGTAGAAGCATTTATATTATTATTATTATTATTATAACTCTTTGTAATATGCTTTCTATCAGTGTTTCAGAGTAAAATTGTTCTGTAAAGTGCTTGCACGGACAACTAATATTGACTACAATTAAAGTCTCTCTTTTGAATTTGAATTTAAGGCATGCCAAATATGGCAAGAGGCCATGACTTTGTTATTGATACGTGTTTTTTGATGGCTGATATCAGCCTATAGCTGTTTAAGAACTTGGTCTCCCATAGTATAAATATTGTATGTGACTCACAGCCATATTCTGGATAATGTAGTATTAATTTATTGTTGCTTTAATTTTCAGTAATGGAGATAAAGTTGTGTTTGGTTTAATATATAAACAACTTAAGTCAACATGCCTGTTGTTTGGTTGTATGAGGTATTGGTACATTTTTAATTTAACTTTTAAACTAATTTTAATGTAACTTTTAAACTAATGCCATGTATATGTGTGTTCATTTAAAGGCCAATATTGTGTTTAAGGCTGCAACAAAGACAACTGAGGAATTCAATCTTTAATTCTGTAGAAGATGTCCCTCAAATGTAATTAAATCTGATCTCACTTACTAGCAGACAAATGAATAATTCATGCAGTTTAGGCATAATCAGGTTACGAACTTTCTTAAAATTTCAGATGATGTGCAAAGGTTAATCTTTATATTAAAAGAAGAAAAGCTGGGATAGTTGTATCTCCAATGTGATAATCCAGGTTGCCTAGGATACCATGTTAAAGAGACAGAAAGTTCAGGAGATATATATATATATATATATATATATATATATATATATATATATATATAGAGTCAAACACGACCTGGTATTTATTTAATCCAGAAGATGTATAGATTTTTGTGTGTGTCTGAATAACTCATTATTTCCTCTTGACAAACACAACAGGGAGAAAGGGTTGGGGGAGCTGAAGAGGGAAGGGAGAGCTGCAAACCAGAAATGGCAAACAGCCAAGGAGGCAGAAGGAGAGAGGCAATCCCGAGCCTGGGAGGAGCAGCGGATGCCTGGCAGCTTGAAAGAAGCCTGATGAAGGTAAAGAGAAATTGTGAAAAACGCCAAGCACTTGGTTTTAAAAGTTTAATAGGAATAAAATGGTTATAAAAAGAGTAATATAATTAGAGTAATAATAATTTGGACAATTAGGATTTAGGGCAATATGAGACAATAAAAACAAAGAGCTATGGACAGTCTGGGTACCTCTTTCTGGGCAAAATAAGCCCGAAAAAGGACCCACGTTAACAGGGGATTAACCCTTAAAAGCAACAGCCTGTTGCATATTCATACACCTCATCCATGAAGCATAAATTCCATTCAAACACAGGATTCTGTCTGGTCAGTGTCAGCTTCTTCCTCTGAATCCTGACAGCACCTTCAATCCTGAGTGAGATGGGAAGAACTCGATGAGAGAGCAATAAATTCTCTTTCTCTGAAAGATTGAGGTGTCCTGGGGCTGCTGTCTCAGTGCAAGTCATTTCTTTATAAAAAGTAACTTACACAGCATAGTTTCTATTTTAACATTATGTTACAACCTAAAACTATATTTAACCCACTACTTAAGAGAATTAATACATTATAACTTTCTAACATAACACATATAATATTCATTTTAATATTTGCCAAGAGCCAATCATAAAACACGCATTTTTTCACAGAAATTAAGGCGAGGCCATGGCTTCAGGCCAGCAGCGAGGCTCCCAGGGCCGGCAGAGCTCTCCTGTCCTGTCCCCAGCCTGCAGCAGCCTGGGGGAGCTCTTCCCACGCTGGAAAACCCACAGCCAGGATGGGGGATCAGTCAGCCATCAGGAGAGAGGGATGGGGGGTTCCTGTCATTACCAGCGCTGGGATGTCCGCAGACAAAACCATTCTACCCCCCAGAGCATCGTGGAAAAATGCGTGTTTTATGATTGGGTTTTGGCAAATATTAAAATGAATATTGTATGTGTTGTGTTAGAAAGTTATGGTATGTTAATTTTCTTAAGTAGTGGGTTAAATATAGATTTAAGTTATAACATAATGTTAAAATAGAAACTATGCTGTGTAAGATACTTTTTTTAAAGAGAGGACTTGCACTGAGACAGCAGCCCCAGGACACCTAAATCTTTCAGAGAAAGAGAATTTATTGCTCCATTAGCAGGAGAAACAAACTTCTTCCCGCCTCGCTCAGCCCTGAAGACACTGTCAGGATTCAGAGGAAGAAGCTGACACTGACCAGACAGAATCCTGTGTTTGAATGGAATTTATGCATCATGGATGAGGTGTATGAATATGCAACAGGCTGTTGCTTTTAAAGGCTAATCCTCTGTTAACAACATGTGTCCTTTTTTGGGCTCATTTTGCCCAGAAAGAGGTACCCAGACTGTCCATAGCTCTTTGTTTTTATTGTCTCATATTGTCCTAAATCCTAATTGTCCAAATTATTATTATTCTATTATTATTTTTATAACCATTTTATTCCTATTAAACTCTCAAAATTTTAAAACCAAGTGATTGGTGTTTTTCACAATTGTGAGCAGAGTTCTGTGCTCTGCTGTTTCACCCAGTTTCCTTTTGTTCTCCTCCTGCTGCTCTTAGAAATTGTTGGCTTTGGGAACATCTTTCCACCATGGATTGGATTGAATATATCCAAGCAAGACCCCAGTGAAAAAGACATCAGGGTTTGCTCAGCCAAGCAATGAACAGATCTTTCATTAGAAATGCAAAATAGACATGAGAGAAGTAATACACATGGAAACAAAAAGTATTATCTTTGGGATGCTTGCCTGAAATAGCAGCATGCTTAGTGTCTTAGCAGAGGGAAAAATGGGTTTGGAGTAGCAAATCTCAGCTCTGACAGCTCTCACCCTGTGTGTTACAGAAATCCCACTTTTTCTTTAGCGTGCTGTGTAAATTTGCAGGAGCTGTGCCACGAGAAACACCAGTGCAGCCCTGTCTGGCATCTCCAGCTGTGCTTGGAGGCCTTGGCCTGGAATTTCTCTAGCCTTGCTTGCCTGTATTTTTGCAGGAATATGTGCACATTAATCCCTGAAGAGGAAGGCGCTCAGACTTCCCCACAAGCCAGCTTTAGAGGGTTCCCTGCTCTGCATGCAGATGTTAGCAGTGCCAGCACATCCTCTCTTCCTCTGTCATCCAGGAGCCCAGCTGGGAATGATTCCAACCATCCAGTCACCAGTGTGCTTTTATGGAGACAATTTATTTTTGCTGACTTTGCTGATATGTTGGGCGTGTCCACCACCATATTTTTTTTTTTCCCACCCCATATTTTTAGGCCAGCCATCATTTCTGCCTGCAGCCTGTTGCTGCCTGGGGCTGGCAGCACTCAGCCCTGGCTGCTCACAGTGCTCAGGGCTGCATTGGCACTGGGCATCCCCAAGTCAGCTGAGCTCCCCAGTGAGAGGTGCTGGCACCCAATCTCCTCCCAATTTCTCCCATTTCCCACTTACTGAAATGGGCTTTGTTTGCACCTGTGTGTCAGCACCAGGGCCTTGTGGATTCAAGGCTTCTGGGTTATATTGGCTGAGCTCTGCTGCCTCTGCAGATTGGGGCAAAGCTGATGTTTTTCAAGCAGGAGCGAGGTAGTTCTGATCCTCTGCTTGAAAAGCCCCAGCAACATCTGAGAGTCCTGCACCAATGGACTGGAACTTCACTCCTGAACGCTGCAAGATCCTGCTGCAGTGACAGGATGTTTGGAAATAATAACCAAAAAAAAAAGCTGTTTCTACTCCAAAGAGACATAACTTACAGCACTATGCTGGGCCTTGACTACTCTCCTCTGCAATTTCAGAGCAAAAGCCACTCATTTTCTGATGGAAGTAATAAAGACAAGGTTCTCTGACACTGTAATGTTGGTCATTTGCTGCAGACTGTACTGGGCTAACTGCACTATCCAGTTTCTTGCTGAGGTAGCTGAAAAAGCAGGTGATGCCAGTGAAATGCGCCCTGGGATGCTGGGAAGGGAATTTGGGTGAAACATTTAAAGCCATTTATCTCTGAGCCCAGAAAGCTGAGGTTCTCAGGTCAGCTAAGCCACCAAGTGATGAGACAGTTTAGCACCAAATCCTGGTGCTCTAATTTAATGTGGAGCCTTATCTCAGTGCGAAGCCTGGTCCCCACTCCTTTCTCAAGGAGCACAGGGTTATTGCTCAGGAAACCTCTGGGGAGGGCAGGGAGAGCAAATGAGCTCCTCTTGCTGTTCAGGTTACATGGATTAGTGATTGATTGATTAATTAGAAGCCTTATTGACAGTCCAGCAGGTCACCAAAAGCCACAATCCTGTCTCATCTGAAATACTTGCTCAAAATACCAATTTAAGGGATAAGGTTTATTTTCTTAGCAGTTTCTGCTAGAGAAGGCTGGGAGAGGAGGGGTGCAGGGAAGGAATCTCCCCAGAGATTTAGGATGGAAACAGAATAAAGAATGATCTCTGCAGACATATTTATAGAAGATTCATGGGACAAAACTATTCTGGCATGTTAGCAAATGCACCTGTGTCCTATACCTTGTACAGGGAAGATGTATTTTGGGGCCTGTAACTTCTTTAAGGTTTTTTAGGGTTTTTTTTTGTTGTTGTTGTTTTTGTGGGTTTTTTTTTGTTGTTTTTGTTTTTTGTTTTTTTTTTTTTTGGCTTGGCCATCTTTGTTTTAGAAGCTGCTGTGCAGTTAACTCTCACCCAGAGCAGCCTTAGCACAGGACAGACATCCTGTTGTTTATCTGACTTTCAGAGGCGCCAGCTTCTGTAAACTGCCTGTTGGCATTTTATCCTCTGACTTCAGCACTCACAAGAACATTTTAACATGAATAATTTCTAAATCCCAAATAATAGGAAGGGAAAGCTGTACCAGGGCTGTGTTTGCTCTCTGAAGCTCACTGCTCAATGTCTTGGATGGAATTTTAAATATGTAGAAATCAGGGATGCTGGCAGAAAAATGCAAAAAAAAAAAACAGTAAAATATTTACTGTATAATGGCAGATATAATCTATATAATGACATTCTAATATTCTGTTCTAATGACATTCTACACAGAAAAAGAAAATAATTTTCAAATAACAAGTGCTTCAAACCCAGTTATTGTGCTGATTCTTAAAAGTACAAATATGCTCTCTTGTTTGTGCTGGCTTATCTTTGAACCGTGGACATTTATGAAGTGACCATCTGTGGCAAGAAACATGTTTCTCATCTTGTCAATTCTTTTCTTCCTGGCTTCTCAGAGCTAGGATTTCAGAACCCTTATGCTTGGCAGGTTCTTGAATTTGTGATGCTTCTTTCTGTGCCTGGAATTGCATTTTTAATATCTTGGCAGACGATGTCCAAACAAGTTTTACACTCGTGGTTCCCCTGTTAGGGCATTTCTTCTGAGGAGCACTTTTGTCCCCAGTTACACCACAGTGCAGGGGTCTTTTTCCCTCTTTCCCCAGCAGTAGTGAATTTTGCAGTTTTAGGTTACATTGCATAATTTGGAGCAAGGTGGAAAGAACTTCCACTGACCTTCAGAATTGTGCTTGTCCATTTACATTTCTGTTTCTCCTCTGAGGAAGGAGCCCTTGTTGCTCATTGTTGGCAAGTTCAGGACTTAGAGGGTAACAGAATCTGACCAGTTTGCATTTAGGAAGTAGTAGTAGCAACAATAATGTGCAACCTTATGTAATTGTATTACAACTTTTAGGATGGTGGAGGAAATAAAGCGAGGTCTGAATAACCCTTAAATCTGATGTGGGTACAGCTGAGCTGTTGATCTCCATTGCCCACAGGAAAGGACATCTGGCCTAAAAAACAGTGGCTTCTATGAACCAGAGTCAGATTTGGCAATGCCTAGGAGTGAGCAGCATTCAAATGCAACTTTTGAATTGCTGGATTGTCACAAAAGGAGGTATTGATTGCTGGATGATTATGCTGAATCAGAGCAATGTCGACTAATGTAAGAATCTGTTTGTTAGCTGTTAGGAAATGCTGGATTGTACTTGAAGTGAGCATTCATGTTGATTTAACACTTATTTTCTAGTATTTTGCCCCCACAGCAGCCAGAAATGTCTCAGTTTTTTTTTTTTTCTTAGATTATGTCAAGCAAACCATGTGGGGTACTGACCAGCATTTGCCTCTTCTCCATGAGTTATTCCAAGGCTTGAAATGTATCGAGACCAAAAGATTAAAATATCTGGACCTGCCTTTTCACTTGCAGGGCCCTCTCCAGTGGGTTTTGGGGACTCTGTCAGACCTGTCAGATCCCATCCATCCTGGCAGCTGCAGTGCATTAACTCCTGTTCCCAGTGATGGTGGACACTGCCCTGGCAGCGCAGCAGCATTCTGTCCTCAGCTGCTGCTTTTCCTTGAGTCTATTTACAGTGCCAGCATGGGGAGAATTAGCCTTTAGAACCATATTTGCAGGCCCAAATTAATCTGCAAAATAAGTCAGGAAATTTGCAGAAAAACTCCAGTGCTCTGAGGGAGGGTGAGGAAAATCCACGATGCCATAACGTTAAAGCAAGTTGCAGTCCTTTCCAAGGGAAAAGGGATTTTTACAGTGCCTATGTAGGCACTGTGTAAAATTCAGGTACAATTAGCAGAAAGTGGTCTTTAAAACCTTTAAAACCAGTATTTTAGTCTTTTGAATTACTTCTCTGCAACCTCTATTACCTTCAGTACTGCCAGCGCTGGGATTAAGTCCTCGGGGCTCTGAGCATGCAACAATGATCAGGAAGGCTATAGGGAGGCTTAGTTGATAGGAAAAGTTGGTGTATGGAATAAAATTCCCTTAATTCCTCAAAGAGATTGGAGTGTGCATAAATGGAAGTTCAGAAGGCTTCGTGCAGGCTAAGGAAATGGGAATGAACAAGAGCAAATATGACTTGGGCTCTTTTGACAGCGTGTTTGTTTTTATGAATTTGTGACATCCAGTTGCTCTGTGATTGCTGTGCCTGTGCTGTCCTTACCAGCCTCTGGCTGTGCAGCTCTGTCTTCTCCTCCTGGGTGAAAATCTTGCTCCTATCATCCCTGTCCACTCCCTGTGCTCATCGTGGAACACAGGGAGAAATTCACCCCATTTCCCTTTGGAATACTGGAAGGCTCTTTCACAGCTCGATTCTGCCTTCCTGGTATTAAACCCCAATCCATTAATCCTCTGATTAATCCCATGAGACCACGTTTCCTAAAACCTTGATCTCTCTTAGTTGGATTCTCTGGATGCTTTTTCATTATTGTGTGTCTTTTGTGAAGGGTGATCCTCAGAAACAGACACTATTTGAGCTGAGAATTAGCAGAAGACCCCAGGCTTGACTCTCAGAGCAGTTTTTCCATCAGCCATCAGAAATTTGGTGGAGACTCCCCTCTGTGAGGCTGTTGATGGGCAATCAGGTGAGAGGCTGCGGGGACTCTCTTGGAGTGAGAATTGAAATAGAACCCTTCAGTTAGAATAATATTTCATTTTTAAATTAAATGAATTAATTTTCATTTATTTCAGTTTATTCTAAGTTTACTCCATGATGTTTTAGCTCAAGGGATGTTTTGATGTGTGTCAGCTGTGTGTACTGGGGAGGAAAAGATAAAATTGAGTGAGTAGTCAGAATTTCTGCAAATCTCTTCACCTGTGAAAAGCAATTGCTAAAAATGCTTTTCAGTGCTCCCTTTGTAATCTTGCAAAGAGCAGGCTGATACAGCAATATCTGCATCTCCAGGAGGCATGATGATTTTCTCATGAAAGAGTAAATCAGAAGAAATGCAATTTGTCAGCTTGCCCCCTGAAGCTGGAGTGGGGTAATTTTTTATCAGGCGGTTTGGCACTCTGCGCTCTTGAAATGTGCAGGAAACAGAGCTGCCTTCCCTCCAGTTTCCCCAGTCCTGGCTGTTTTCAGTGGATGTGCTCCCCATTTGTGTCAGGGCAGGAGCAGAGCAGGTCCTTGCCTGACAGTGCAAGGTGAGCTCTGGTTGCCAGTGCCTGCATTCCTTGCTTTCATGCCAAGTCAAATGCCAGCCTGGCTCTGGCAGGGAGGAGGAGGAGGGTGCTTTTCCAAAAATGACATTTAATTGTGTGTCCCCATTCCCTTGGCAATAAAGACTGAAGTGCTCTGTTTACCAGTGACTTTACCCTGATGTGGAGCTGTCTGTGATTCTGTGGTGCTGTACTCTGTTCCCAATGTGAAATCCATTATATCCATCTCGTTTCAATGCACGGGGATTGCTGTGGCATTCAGCCTTGCACAGAATTAACTCCTTTTGTAGTTCAGAAATCACTTCTATCACAGGGTCTAAAGCTGCCTTGCACAGCTTTATCCACTGTATCTGAATAACAGCCCAGAGACTGCTGCACTTCAGATCTTCAGAAATTCTTGCTGAGCAGCAAAGTATCATTCTTGCACTTAGCATATTTTCCCACTGTCATTAGTTTATGTCCCATTGAAGTGAGACATCAGAATGCTGGAAGTTATTCTGTGTCTGGCCTGACAGCTCCTGCAGGTTTCCAGCAGGATCTGGGAGGTTTCTTGGTACAGGCACTGCTTTGCTTCGTGTGCTTATTTCCGTTTGTAAACAGAGAGCTGACTTTTCTGGCTGATCCATTCCAGGTTTAACTGGAAAACTTGATAGTAGTGTTCATAATAAGGGGTAGATATGCTTCCCAGATATGCAGTTCTCTTTTCACCTTTTCTTTCCTTACACAAAATGACTTAATGGGACCCCCCTCTATTACTGTTCAGCAGCCAAACCTTCAAGTGAGAGCTCTCAGATTCTCATTGTAGCAGTTTGTCTGCTTAGCCCAGCTCTGAAAATTCATGCAGTAAACAAATTCCTTCTCTGTCTCTTGCTGCTTTCTTTTTTTTCCCTCCGGAGAGTGCACTTACTCAGCCTGCTTGCTGTCACTTTGAAATGCCAGAGGTGCCATTTGGACATTACTTTGCAGGAAAACAATGACAGGTCAAGAAAAACCCACAGGTCTTAAAGAATCAGTCCAATGTTTCTCAATATCTAAATGACATCAGGTACCAGCTGAGACAAGGATATAAATTTCACAGTAACAAAGAGGAAATGGGTGAGCCAGATTGTGCTGTGCCATCTCACCCATTTCAAGTTTTGTTCCTTTTTTTATTCTGCATTCAGATTGAAGGATAATTCATGGCATGAGTATTAACTGCTGTCTGAATTCAGAATCTCTCTGAAAGTTATTACTGTAAATGTCTACTTCTGCTTTTTGATCAGGATATACCCCTAACCTGTAATTGGTGCAATTCTAACAGAGATTCATAGGGTTGGAAGGCACCTTAAAGATCATCTAATTCCAGCCCCTCTGCCATGGCCAGGATGGGTGTTCCTGTCATTTCTTTTTAGCTCTATCAAATCCCTTTGAAAGTCCTTCAGTGTTTTAAACCCTTTTCTTTTTAACCAAATACTAAAATAGGGAGTGAGTGCCACTAGGGAATGAGAGTCCAGATAATTACATACATGAGATAAGCAATTACATGAGTTGTTTCAAGAAGTGTGTGGGTGTGACTTGAGCTGTGTGAAGAGTTTGAAATCTGGTTTGTCTCTGGCCAGGTGTGCACAGGTCACTGTGTGGTGCTGACAGCAAAGCACAGCCTGGGATTTAAAGAGAGGATGTGTTTGCTTGCCTGGCCCCATGGCTTCAGCTTGCAGGAAAATCACTTTTATTAGCTACAGAAAAGGAAAAAAAAAATCATTGCTTGAGAGCAGAAGGGAATTTTTACATGAGGCAAAGAAGGGAAGTGTGTTTGACAGCGTTTGATGTCCTAGTTTGATAGATGGTTATGTGTGGCCTTTGTCTGCAGAGGCACTGAGAAGAAAGTGAGCCAGTAGCTAAAATCTCAGGAGAAACCAGTGGAAGAAGAGGGAGAGGAAGGAGCTTCAGTCCAGGGCTCTTGGCAGCCTCCCCAGGGCATGGCAGCAGTGCTGGTGTGCCAGGGGCACAGCTCCAGCCTGTCCCTGAGGCCATCACAGGCTTTCCCAGCCAGGGCAAGAGATCCAGAGCCAGAGCCAGTCAGCCCAGCCGCTCTTTGAAGTTTAAAAGAGGGAAAGAGAGCAAGGAGCAAGAGAGAATTGCTGGAGAGCTGCAGAGCCTGCATGAGTGAGCGTCCCCATGGGAAGCTGTGCTGGAGCCTGGCGGCAGCCAGTGGAGGTGGGATGGTTTCACTGGAACAAAGATGGGAGGATGCTGTAGTAAGTCTTTGATTTGTGTGGGTAATGGAGAGGCAAACAGTGATCAAAAACTACTCCTCTAAAGCTGTCTGATCTCCTGAGTGATTTGCCACAGCCCTTCTTTCCCTCAAGCATTGTTTTGTGGTTCCCAAAAGCCCCCTCAGAAGTGGGATGGACTCAGAAGTTGCTTTTAGTTAGCAGTGAGCTCTAATATTTGATTCCCAAATTGCAGTCTCTGAATTTTCATTCTCCTGTATTTTATGTTTCCAGGGGCTATATTAATGTAATGTAGCAGTAAACCTTTTGTCTACACTAATTTGATCATCTAGTTTTCCTTACAGAAGTTCTGCAGTTACAATTATCTCTCCTATACTCTAGGAAATAGATTTGTTTTGAATGCTACAGCTGCTACATTTTATTTTTTGCAATGGTGGAACAGGTTTTATGCAAACAGAACTCCTGATTCACCTCATTTACTCCTCACTTCCCTCAATTTCTTCCTGTTGCATCTGAAGCACAATAACTTCATTTAACTGAATTTGTCTTTCAAAAAGCTACAACTCTAGTCCTGGTCCTAATTTTGGCCTAATTCCTTGGGACAAGCTTTTCTCACTTTTCCTAATGATACATGCAAAAAAAAAAAAAAAAAAAAAAAAAAAACATGGCTAAGTGCAGACAAAGTTAACTGAACTGAATTATTTTTTAATTTAAACTTGGGGAAGGATAATTTTTATCACACTCCTGATAGTGCTGCTTGCTGGTCTATATGCAAATTGTTTCTCTGCTGTGCAATGCAGATGATGTGCCACGCTTGTGCTGTTTAAACATCTAGTCGCATCCTGTAGGGGACAAAAGGAATTTTCTATCTTTTTCAAAGGTCAGATTAATTTACTTCCTAGAATTAGGCTTAGGTTGAAGTGCAGCATACCTGAATATCCACAAGGGTTGCACTAAAACCTCTAGAGGAGGGGACTGTAATCTCTGTAGGAGCTGTAAAACCTGGGGATGTTTTCTTCTGCAAAAGGGAACGCGATTTTCTGGAAAGTTCACTGCTGGCTTTGAGGCACTCCTGTGGCCTTGCCTGTGAGGGAGCTCCTTTGTAAGGTTTGGGGTGAGCTGGGAGCCAAGGGAGACCCCAGAACCTCCACTGGCCAGAGAGCAGCCCCCCAGGGTTTGGGCTGGTACCAAGGTCCAGCAGCTCAGAGCCAAAGAGGAACCACAGTGGGGCCACCCAAGCCATCAGGAGAGGACAGGAACAGCAGGGTGGGCATGGGGAGAGGGATGACTACAGTGGATGTCCAGAGTCTGTGCTAGGATAAAAAGCAATTACAGGGATAAATAGGGATAAAAACAATGACACAGCTCAGGGGAGGAGCGGGAGTGCAGCCCAAATTTATCCAGAGTTTCTGCCCTGTGGCCAAAGGTTTGGCTGGGGGTCCCAGGTGAGGATGGTCAGGGTGATTGAGAATGTGAAAAACACCAATCACTTGGTTTCAAAATTTTAAAAGTTTAATAGTAATAAAATGGTTATAAAAATAGTAATATAATTAGAGTAATAATAATTTGGACAATTAGGATTTAGGGCAATATGAGACAATAAAAACAAAGTTATGGACAGTCTGGGTACCTCTTTCTGGGCAAAATAAGCCCAAAAAAGGGCACACATTGTTAACAGAGGATTAACCCTTAAAAGCAACAGCCTGTTGCATATTCATACACCTCATCCATGATGCATAAATTCCATTCAAACACAGGATTCTGTCTGGTCAGTGTCAACTTCTTCCTCTGAATCCTGACAGCACCTTCAAGGCTGAGTGAGGTGGGAAGAAGTTAGTTTCTCCTGATAATGGAGCAATAAATTCTCTTTCTCTGAAAGATTTAGGTGTCCTGGGGCTGCTAACTTGGTGTGAGTCCTCTCTTTAAAAAAATATCTTACATAGCATAGTTTCTATTTCAACATTATGTTATAACCTAAAACTATACTACTTGAGAAAATTAACACAGCATAACTTTTTAACATAACACATATAATATTCCTTTTAATATTTGCAAAAAGCCAGTCATAAAATACACATTTTTCCACATGCACTGTTCCCAAAGTTTTGGCTGGGGGTCCCAGCTGAGGATGGTCAGGGTGATTGAGAGCACTCAGGCCTCTGACACTGTTTAATTATGCTCTGTGTGTGTGTGCAGGGAAATGTTTTCATTAGGTCAATTAATTGTGATTGATTTTCTGATTGCATTTAGGGAAAGACAATATATTTAGAAAGGCCTAAAGAGACACAGGCTCTTTCTGCCTGTGTGGTGCACAGGTATCTCATGCTGCCCAGCTCCCAGGTGCCACCTTGTCCAGCTGCTGGCTGCAGCCACCAAGCTCCCTGGCTGGCACCAGGAGTATCAGCAAGGTCAGGGCTGCAGAAAAAGAGATTCACAGTGAAGCTGTTTGAAAGGAACAGCACTTGAGCAGAGCGAAGGAACAGTGTTTGAAGGCAGGTGGAAGAAGTAAGGTGTATTGAGTGCAGAAGTGTTAATTTGGCTGGTAAGGACAGTGGGTGTATTTTATACTGGTTCTTGGATTTGTTTGTATTACAAGCTCTGGTTAACAATTCTGCGTTATTTTGCACAATCTGAACTAGAGCCGTGGGCTCTCCTTTGGCCTGTGTGGAGTCTGATGGAATGAGTATTTGTGTCATCCAAAGGCATTTTGAACAAATAAGTACAAGCAAGGAAGGAACAAAGCCATTTTGGTTACCAGTTGTACAATGTAATTCCTCCTGCAAGTAATTACTGGTTTCCACCTACTTCTCACAGGGCTTGATCTAAATGCTGTGTTAGCAAGCTGCAGGCAGAGTTCAGGAGATTGGTGCTTATGCAGCTGTTTCTAGAAGGAAGGAGTAACAACAAAACCCAAAGGCAGTGAAAAGGAAGAAATTTTGGGATTATGTTGCCACAAACACTTGACATGAGCAATTTTGGTTGATTCCCAAATGAATGGCTCTTGCAGATCATTGCCAGCTTCCTTTTTTTTTTTTTTTTTTTTGGTTTGTCATCTGTTTTCAGCAACAGGTAAGGTGTTTCTCTCCTTTTGCACAGTCACTGCCACACAGGTTACTGCTTGTTTCCAGCTCCCAAAAAAATATATGCTGAACCTTGCTGACACTCTAAAATTTTACAGGGGCACTGGCAATGTGTGAGGAAGGAAACAACCCCCAAGCTTTGCATGTTTGCTGCAAAAGCAGGGAGCAGAGAAAAGGTGCAGCAGAAGCAGCAAAGAGGATCATTTAGCATAAAATAAATGAGCTTCAGCTGGGGCAATTATGAAACTCTCTCAGAAGCAGGGTTGTGTTGAGGGTTTCAGGATGCACATGGGGTGCTTCATTTCAGTGTCACATCCATGTGTGACAGGCAGGGTAAATATTACCCAAGAATCCAGCACTGCCTCTAGCCATGGAGGGCTTTGTTTGGAACTGGTAGGGCACCTCCAACATGGATCAACAGCTGTGAACACTTTAACTTAAATTAACCTGGGAAAAAGCAGAATGCTGTGGTAGCTTGGGAGTTATTTTGGACTCCTGGGTAAACACCATTTAGACTTGTGTAAATTTGTAGGAGATATTTTGACAAAATTATTATTTACCCAAGTTAATATGTGCTTTATTTTGCTGCGTGCTCCATATGTATTTGATCAGTCAGCACACTGTGTACTTAGACTCTGCCTCTGATGGTTTCAAGGCTGCAGTATATTTTCAGCTTAACTCAGATTTAAGACAGTGTTACTGGATTGACACCATCTAACATGAGTAATTTTAACTGAGAGATTGCCTGACCCATTTCTCCCTAGAGTCAGGAGAGGCTCCTTAGATGTTTAATCCATTGGGTCAAGACATCTCTGCTGATAGAGAGAGAAGTAAATATACCTAGGCTAATGGTTTCCCTTTTTTAAAATGTGTTATTTGCTGGGTGCTTGTTAAAAAGCCTGTGCTAATATTTCTGAGGGGTGCTGCCCCTTTGCTCTATTTTTCCTGGAAGTACATTTCCTGCTGATGGCCCTTGGATCCTCCTGGAGTCAGGATCCAGCAAATATTCTTGGCAGCCTAAAACTCAGTAGGGCCATTAGTCTTGCAAGACAATCTTGACAAACCATCCATGAATATAGCCTGGTAATTATTAATTACAGGTCAGGAGGAGGTGGGGAATAATGGAGAAATTCTTACTTTGTTTTTTTGTTGTGGTTGGGTGAGGGTTTTTTTTTTTTTTGCTTATTTGTTTTTGTTTTGTTGTGTTTATGCCAGGGATTTGGAGAATAAGGGACCCAAAAATAGTCCTGGTCTGTGGTGTCCTTCAGCTTGTCCCACCCCTGGCTACTCATTCATCTTATCCATCCAAAAGGGCATTATTTTTCCTTCCAAAGAAGTTTATAAAGTTTCAGTTTTCTCCAGTTTTGTGAGAATCTGTCAGGGAATGGCTTAGCAATTTGTGATTGAAATGAATTGTTTCTATTTACTCCAAGTTCCTTGAGGCTCCTTCTTCATCCAGCTACTAATTTCAGAGCTTGCTTGTCCTTGTCCCTCTCAGATAGATTGGTTTCCTTTTTTTCTGCATCTGTTCCTCTCTTTCATGGTTTTTGGAGTGATTGTGATGGGACTGGAATGAGGGCTGGTAGGCAGGGCCATAGCAGACTTCCTTTGTTATGATTTATTGCTTTTCAAGTGTTGTGTGCATGTGAGGGATGAAAAGGAAATGCTCTGTGGGCCATTCCACTGCTCCATTTGCAAAGAGGAGAATTCAGTTCAAAAGGAAAAGGGGAATTCAGCCTACAGCATTAGCAGGTGATGGCAAGTAGGGAATCACCATGAGTTTATCTACCATAATGAGTACTGCTTAATTTCTATATTAAGCAGTCATATCTTTGATTCGTCTGATCATGTCAAAGGAGGGTATAAACACAGCAGATCTCCTTGTTCCTGATTAGGGCTGTGTCAATATCCAGCCATCTGCAAAGGTGTGCTCTCTTTCAGGATGTAATTATCTTTAAAACAACTGTCAGAGCTGCCTCTTAATGAGCTTTCTTGTTGTCAGCACCGTGCCTGGCACTGTTCTTGCACTGGAGGTGATGGCAGCTCTCCCCAGCAGAGGAGCCCTGAGCTGCCCCATGCTGCTCCCAGTGTTTGGAGCACCTCTGGGATGCTCAGCAGCAGCACAGCTGAACATCCACAGGTGTTGTTTGACTTTGTGCTCGCTGCTGAGAATTTCTGTGTGGTGTTTCCAGCATGAGTAAGAGACACCCTGAGTGTCACTGTCATATTTTTTGAAAAATCCCCTTGCCCAGGATTCTTCTCCTGGGAAGCTGAGAAGCCTCGGAGAAAAATGAAAATAATAATTATCTGATTGCTTCTCCTGTGTTTTGCTGCTTTGGAATGTGGTTGGAGGGCTCTCAGGCAAAAAATAAGGGAGCAGGAAATAACAGCTCTTTGATAGGGAAGAAAATAAAAAGATAAACAATGCAGTAAACTAAAACAGCAGAGACAGAGTCAGGACACAACCTGACACCCTGTGGGTCAGGATGGTGGTAGCAGTCCAGTTGGAATTGTGGCTGGAGCCCTCCTGCAGTGTCAGGTGTGGTTCTGTTGGAGCAGGGATCCTCTAGAAAGGTGCAGTCTTCCTCTGAGGATCCAGTGGAAGGGACAGCTGTTCCTCTGGGAAATCCAGTGGAGAAGCTGTGCTGGTGTTCCATAATGTCCAGATTATATCCAGGGAGGAATGCTTGGCTCCCCACTCTGGGCAGAGCATCTCCCAGTGGGATGCTGTAGTTCTTATCAGCCATGCAGGGACATTCAACAGCCTGTTATCAGCAGATGTCTCCCTGGAGGGAGGAGTGGTTGTGGAAGAGATAAGGAAAACTGCCCACTTGACAGAAGACAACTGCCATACAGGTGGCAAATGGAATGCAGTTTGCTTGGCAATCCTGGACACCTCCTTTCTCCCCTGAGTGCAGGAATTAAATGCTTTGGGCAAGAAGAGGGCTGAGGGAAGGGGCTGCACTGGTTTTTGGGGCACTGTCACTGTCCCAGCCTTGTAGTGCTCCCCAGGGCCTCTGGGGCCATGCCACCCTTAGCTGAGCACGCCTCAGGCTCAGGAGTTGTTCTCTGTGGGGAAAAATGTGGCATTTTCTGGGTCCGCAGGATGAAGGAGGAATTGAGAATCTGACTCCATGTTCTTAGAAGGCTAATTTATTATTATACTATACTATACTATATCATACCATACTATATTAAGAATAGAGAAAGGATACTTAGAGAAGGTTTAACAAGACACTAATTAAAAACCTGTGACACTCTCCAGAGTCCTGACACAGCCTGACCATGACTGGTCATTAAATAAAAACAATTCACGTGCTGGATGGACAATCTCCAACCACATTCCAAAGCAGTAAAACACAGGAGAAGCAAATCAGATAATTATTCTTTTCATTTTTTCTCCGAGGCTTCTCAGCTTCCCAGGAGAAGAAATCCTGGCAAAGGGATTTTTCCAGAAAATATGACAGTGACAGAAGAAGGCATGAAGATGCTGACCTTGTGATTTTCCTCAACCTTTGAGTTAGTGGGGTTTTCCTGTTCTAGTGTCCCTAAATCCCAGTGCCAAGAAATTTGGTTTTCAGTGGTACTTTTTAAGAAAAAGACAATGTGATTATTTTTGCTTCTTTTTTATAACTTGACACCAATATCTATGTTTAATTCTTTAATAATGACTATTATGAGGGACCCCAAAGCCTGTTTTTCATGCTACTTAATCTTGCTGTTTCATCTCATATTGGGTATTAAGCCTCACAGTATCCCATAAATCAGATTAGGTGGAAACAAATACAAAGATGGAATTGTCCTGGATTTCAGTCTTGTTCTGCCTCAGACTTAATTTATAAATCTTTTCTTGTTAATAGCATAGATGTTGACAGCTCTGTATTTTAATTATATTAGCTTAGTATAGTTTATCAACATTGAAAGCAGAAACTATCAAACCCCAAATGGAGCTAAATGTTGTCATGTGTGAAATTTATAATTTATTGAATTATAAGTTTTCCTTGACCTTAACCTGGGCTTCTAACTGCAGTTTTATCTGTTCTTACACCAGCTCTGATTAGTTACTTACCTTGTCATTTGTATAATACTGTTGATTACATTTGCTTCTTGAAAGAAGTCAGGTAATAAATGAATAAATTTCTTTCCATATAAAGAAATAGATTAAATGTTTCTTTAGCACAGAAGATGTTTATTTTAAGAATGTATGCATACTGCCCTTGGTATATCTCATCTTTTGCTTTGCTGCCCCTCCTGAAATCCAAGTAAAACTGTTCTGAATCAGATTTTTAAAACTAATTTATTTGAGGAAACTGGTGGGACAAATGTACTCAGAAATAAAGCCGTTTCAAAGTGATTAAATGCAGAATAATTAAAGCATAATTCAGGTAATTTTCAAAATTAGATTGTCCAAGTCTGCAAAATGTTTTTAAACTCCAGCCCCTCGAGCTGAGGATTGTGAGGGTGTTAAATAAGATGACACATCTCTGTCCCAGCTGGATCAATATTTGAGTTGCTTTTAGGTCTGCCTGTCACAGAGGAACAAGCAGATAAATGGTGTGAATTCCTAAGTAATATTCACAATACCAGCTGCCAGGGATGCTGCTTGCTTCTAAACACAGAATCTGCTTGAGTGTGATGCCTTTGCTGGCAGGCAGGAGCCCCTGGCTGCAAGGTGCTCCTTCAAGGTGAAGGTGTGACACCTCCAGGACATTGCACAGCACCTGGACCTGGGGGCTCCTGTCATCTGGGAGCCTTAGCTGCAGTCTGGTAAGAAAAAAACCTTCACAGGGGAAGAAAACCAAAGGCCTGCTGGTGCTGTGTTTGCTTTCACTGATAATTTGCTAAGATATCAGACCTCCCGTGGTGGCAAAAAACATCCTTGAAATCTGTGATCTGTGACCTAATGCTTCATCTCATTTAGGTCAGTCTTGATAAGTGATGTGTGATGGAGTGGTGGGTTTTTTTCTGTTTTTTTTTTTTTTTTTTTTTTTTTCTGTTTTTTTTTTTTTTTGTTTTGTTTTTTTTTTTTTTTTTGTTTTTGCTTGTTTTTCTTTTGCTTCGTTGTATTTTTTTTTTTCCTTCCTCCCCCCATGCTGATTATTATCACTCCCTTGACCTGTTTTTTATGGAGAGGGCTCCTGGGCTGGGAGATGGGCAGCCCAGGCTTGCTGAGCTCAGTGTGTGTGAGGTGCTGAGAGAGGGCAAACCTGATGAGGCAAATCTCTGCCTGCTGCTGTGAGCTCCCGTGCTGGAGGGCCTCTGCTCTCCAAACCAGCTACTTTTTGGGTCTCTTTTCCCCTCTGAGAGCCCAGAGATCTGAGCCTCCCTCTCACACAGCAGTTACAAGGAGTAGAAACCTTTTATAGGCAGCAGCAGACCAAAGAGCTGCTAGGAACAGGGAAGAAGAGGAGAGGGACAGGGAGATGGAGGATTTACTTGCTTGTCATCCTTGGTAGGATGCTGCTGTGGTAAGTTTAGATGGCAAGAGCACAGATTTAGATGGATACCTACACCCTGGAAGCTGCCTGAGAGCCTGGGTACCTCTGGTGCACTGATGAGATTGTGCATCACGTTAAACCCATGGATTTTGGGCTGGGAAATGCCCCAAAAAACCCTACAAAAACTACACAAAGCTACATTTATAACTCCCTACTTGGGAAATATGCATCTACTTGAATTTGAAATCTGGGAAGTCTTGTCTGCATTTACCCTGACTGGTGACACACAGCTTTGCATGGAGTAGACTTCATGATGAATAAAATGTGTTTGGAAGGGAGTAGCTCACAGTCTGGTTTGATTTTTGGGGTCTGGCACATATTGCAAAGGGGAAATTGGTGCTGTCCCTGAGGTTTGATGCCTTGGTTACATCTGTGGGTTGAGGTGAGCTCTGAACTTCTGGTCACCTTGTGCTGAATTGCTCTCCTCCGAGCTCCATCTCTCCTGGCAAAGGGATGCAGGAGAGAAGAGCTGCGAACAGAAAACAATGGAGCCTGGAATATCTGCAGGGAAAGGGACACCACGGGGCACTGCTTGGGCTTTCTGCAAACCTTTGTGACTCAGAAATGCTGTCCCTTCATAGCTGACACTTCTGCAGGCCCAGTGTTTGTGGTGGCCTTCCTGCCTGTGTCCCCTCTCTGTCAAAGAGCTAAAGGTGACCTCACATTGAGGTTAACTCCCCCAGCTGCAGTGCAGCAGGCTTATCAGTGGAGCATGCATTTAATTATTTCCTTTTACCAGATTCAAGGCTTGAATCCTGCCTGAGCATGGCAAAAAAGGGGAACATCATCTTGCTGTATATCCAGGTGCATGGAGGGTGCTCTTCTTTTTCAGGGAAAAAGCTGCTTGTGTGACAGAGATTTCTTCCTGAAAACAGGGGGCTTTTATGCTCAACAGCCTGATTTGTCATGCTTTACTGAAAAAGAATATGTGAAAGAAGGGAACAAAATTCTGCTTTTCTTTGTCTACTTACATATTAAAAGATTTGTGTTGTGTTGCCTTTTTTTTTTTTTTTGTCTTATAAGCATAAAAACCTAAGTAAACAACTTACAGGTTTACCTAGAAGGCTGTAGCTCTTAGACAGTCATTAGTATTCCACTTGTTTTATTCTGTTTGAGCAATCATTTTATCTTACAGGGCCATCAGTTTGGGAGCAATTTCTTGACTCTCAAACTGCTCTTTCTCTCTTTCAGACACACGCATTGCATATATCTGATATTTTCAAAGAACCTCTGATGCTAGAAAAGCAGACGGAATAATTTGCTCAGCATTGCACTCTGCTGAACACTTTCCCTCCTCTGATTTCTTATAACTGTTTTTGCATGGAGCACAGCCTCCACAGCAGTATGCATGAAAAGCACTTGTACCCTGCATTTTTCACAGTAAACATTTGGATGAATTTATCATAAAGAAAAATGCTGACCAAAGAGATTTTCTGCTCAGTTATTGGGAGGCTTTTGAGATAATTCACAGAAGTCTGCAAGACACTAAAATATAAAATCTTCTAGCAATTTTCCTTTCTATTTTTTAAAAAGCAGATTGGGTTTATGTTTCATTGGATGGCTTCATTATTCACAGAAACATGGAATGGTTTGGGTTGGAAGGGGACCTGGAAGATCATCTAGTTCCAGCATGCCCATGGAACTGCCATCAGCAGTGAGTCAAACTTTTGTTGGAAATTGCGGATATTTTTCTCTGATATTATTTATAATGGTTGCATAGAAGAAGAATGTTAAAAATTATATTTTAGGGATGAAGTAAAAAAGGGTATTTAGCTGATATCTGTGTGACCCAGACCAGGCAGGACTAAATAGGAGAGTGTGGTATTCACATTCTCTGGAAAAATCCCTTCACCCAGGATTTTTCTCCTGGGAAACTGAGAAGCCTCAGAGAAAAGGAAAACAATTCTTATCTCATTTGCTTCTCCTGTGTTTTGCTCATGTGGATGTGCTTGGAGATTGTTTACCCACAGGTGATTGTTTCATTGGATTCTGGTGTGAGTGTTTTGACTCATTGGCCAATTGGGGCCAAGCTGTGTTGGGACTCTGGAGAGAGTCACGAGTTTTCATTATTATCTTTCTAGCATTCAGTAAATATCCTTTCTGTATTCTTTAGTATAGCTTAGTATAGTATTCTTTAATATAATATAGTATTATAAAATAATAAATTAGCCTTCTGAGAACATGGAGTCAGTTTCATCATTCCTCCCTGCCCTGAGGGTCCCTGCAAAAACAATACACCTGCAAATACAATACACCTCCACTGCCTTACTCTACAGAGGTGTAAGGCAGAACCTGAAGTGGTGAATCCAGCTGGGCTTGTGAAGAGAGCAGGTGAGTGAGTTTCTTCTCCTTCAAGGTGAGTAATGTGACTTTTTTACTCAGTGTGTGCAAATTTAATTGAGCAGTGACTCTTCTTCCCTGCCTCATTGGTGCTGGCAACAGGTCCCTTCCAGATATGTGCTGCAGTGATCAGTGGGTGGCCATGGGATTTGGCATTCCTGGCTGTGACAAGGCAGGAGCTGCAGCCCTGACCACCCAAATCCCTGCCAAGCGCCCCTGACAGCAAACTGATGAGCCATCACAGTTTGGGCATTTCTATGGAAGTGCAGGGACTTTTTCACCCATGGCAAGGGGGTTGGAACTTGATGAGCTTTAAGATCCTCTTCCAACCCAAACCATTCTATGGTTCTGCATAGAATGGTTTGGTGGTGAATAAAGAAGTCAATCAAATTTCTTGATTGGGGTGTTTGGCTGTGCATTTTGATTAGGAGCCTTTATCTCATGGCCTTTGAGTTGCCTCAGGGGGAAGCAGCAACAGTGGGAATTGACCAAAGAAGCAGCAGCAACAAAAAAAAAAAAAAAAAAAAAAACCAAAACAAAAACCCCAAACACCCCAAAAGCCAATTAAAAACCCCTGAAAAATACTAAACCTTGCAATTCTGTCAATCTCTATTAAATATCATTTGAGTGAAATGTTTTACACTACCTCATGTAAGTGTCTTAATGCCTGAAAGTGAAGATTGGTTCTCTGTTTCTGCACAGCTGGTTTTGGACAAATGTTTGTTGGATTACATCTGAATTAAACCTCTAAAACGTGTTTTAAAGGGACAGCAAGGGGATGGAAGCAGGAACAGAGGATGTGAGTTGGAATAGGAGCCTATAGTAAAACAGGGTGACCCCCGAGCAGGGAATGATTGGCATCTGACTCCATTGAGTCAGAATACTGAATAATTGCTTTATTGAACTATATTATATTACATTATACTATATTAAAGAGATACATACTAAAGAAAAACTCCTGACTGTCTGAGACAGCCAGGACGCAGCTGTGACCTAATTGGTCAAGGAAACAAAACAACCTTCACCTGTCTCCAATTAAGAACTCCCTTCAGGTAAACAATCTCCCTAACACATTCCACATGCACAAAAGCAACAGGAGCAGCAAGTAGAGATAAAAATGGTTTTCTCTTTCTTCTCTCTATGCTTATCCAGGAAAAAACCTGACAGAGAGAGAATTATCTCTCTCTCTGTTCAGAGAATGTGAATGCCACAGGAGCCCAGCTGGAGTTTGAAATGGGGATTGAAGGCATCATCTCCTGTCCTTTATGTGAACTCCTGTGAAACCTTTCCATTAGGGTTGGGCTGGTCCCTGTGTGCCTTGGGACTGTGTGTATTCTGACAATTGTAATGGGATTGGGATTATGTGGGTGCTGTGTTCTTATCCCTTGGAAATGTCATGGTAGGAGGGTCCCCTATTGTATTTGTGGGGTGCCCCAATGAAGGAAAGATTGATGAATCTGACTCCATGTTCCCAGAAGGCTAATTTATTACTTTATGATAATATATTATATTAAAGAATACTATACTGAAGAATACAGAAAGGATACTTACTGAATGCTAAAAAGATAACAATGAAAAGTCGTGACTCTCTCCAGAGTCCCGACACAGCTTGACCCCAATTGGCCAAAAAGTCAAAACAACTCACAGCAGAATCCAATGAAACAATCACCTGTGGGTAAACAATCTCCAAACACGTTCCACATAAGCAAAACACAGGAGAAGCAAATGAGATAAGAATTGTTTTCCTTTTCTCTGAAGCTTCTCAGCTTCCCAGGAGAAAAATCTTGGGTGAAGGGAATTTTCCAGAGAATGTGAGTGCCACAGTCCCCCAGCAAGGACCCCCCTCCCCTCTGTTCCCTGGGATTATTTTAGCAGCAGTTTTATTCCAGATCCCCTAGCGCACAGCCCTCCACCAGGGTAAGGATCAAAGGGACAGCATGGGATGGGGTCCAGGGATGTTCCTGGATGAACAGCTCCCAGGCAGGGTGGTTCTGGCAGGGGCTGGGCTCTCTGCACACTGCCATCTGGCCTGAGCAAGGGGGAATTTGGATGAGATAACATCACTGACTGAGCTGTAGCTGGGATGAGGACTGGGAGCAGGTGTTCAGGACTAACCTCAATGGCCAGTGTTGCCAAAGGAGATGAATCCACTTTTTGCCTACTCATGTTTTATGTTTAGCATGAGACACAGCGTGGTTTTCCATTTCTGTTTGGGATTTTAGAGGTTTGGCACTGTAAAGGGTGCAACTGCCCAGTTACCTGTTTGCAGCCAGTGCTGCTTTTAAAATGCTGACCAGAATTCTGTGGAGCAGCATTCTCTCTTGTGATAGATGACTAATGTGATGATTGACTCTCAGAATTAATAGACAAATATCATGTATATAGGTTAAGAAAAGTTTTATAGACTTATAGTTATGTTGTACCCCCTCACGTGGTTATCAAGAGACAGCTGGGGTTGGGACATCTGGGAGGGCTGGCTTGTCCATATGGCAACACCTGAGCTCCCATCAGGATTTGAGGAGGAGATCTCCACCCCTGGACAGTGAAGAAGGGGTCAATGGACAGAACTTTGGGAGGATAAAGGGTTAAAAGGCGAAATCTCCATTGTGTGGCCGAGCACATGGTGGGAAAATCCTTTGCTCCTGGTGTCGTAACCTTTTTCTCCATTCAGTCTTCTGTTGTGTTTTTGGTAAGGTTTGAAAAACCTTTTTAAATTATGAAAAGTGAGTGACCATTTCTCACACTCTCTTCACTCAGTACTGAATGCAGCAGTTTGGGATTCCTGTTCTGCCTGAGGTAACCTCAGTTATTTCACATTCACGGGCACCAGCCTCACTTTAAGATATGTTACCTGCATTTCCCAAACTGCTGTGGCTAAAAGGATGCAGTGCTGTGTGATACCCCATCTCTTTGCACAATCCCACCTGAAACTACCCTTGTTTGCAAGCCATTTTGCTTTCCAGTGCTTCACAGCTAAGATGGGAATGAAAATGAGGCAGTTTTGGAGGTTTCCATGGCTGATGTCCTCCTGCTAGCAGAGGCTGTGACCCATTCCCTATGCGCCACCTGAGGCAGGAGCATTCAGGTGAGCTCAGAAATGTGTGGTTTTGCCTTGTCAGTCTGTCACCATGCCTGCAAGATTGATGGGGTATGGTCATGAATAAACATATGGCATTTATATGGAGTCTCCTTTGAATATAAAGCAATCCAGGAATTCCTGAAATAAAAGAGAAGTGGGGGAAGGGGAAGATGGGAGTCAAATCCTGCCTTACAAGAAGTTATTTCCTCTGGAAAGAAGCCAGCTGCTATGTAAATAGAAGCAAAGGCAGGTAATGAAACAGAAAATAGGCCCTTAATCCTGCTCTCCTGGAGGTTTTGTGGCAAATCTGTAATTGCTGCCCATGGAGGGGTGGATCAGCCTGCTAGACCAGCAGCAAAGCCTTGTGCTACTTTGGCAATTACAGACATTGCCATATTTCCAGCAAAGGTTTAGCTTGTGGCTCAGGGAACCAAAAACCTGATTAATAACTTCCCCCCAGACAGTGAGGAATCACATATTTTTCTCTTGTCTGTTTTCCATTTAAAGATAAAAGTGGCAGTAGCTGCTTTTCTCTGTTGCAGCTTGGAGTAGTAGTTTACATAAAATACACAGATTAATACAGGAATAAAGCTCTAAGATGAAATCACCCCACGTGTTAACACAGAGGGCTGCTGAGTAATCCCCCACAGGCACACAGATAAGTCTTGTAAGATAACATGGTAACCCTCTGTGTATAAATTCTGACTTTCCTATAAAAATCTGTTCTTTTTCAATTTCCCTGGAGTTTACACACATGCACTGCCATTGTCTGGAGATAAGCCCACACAATAGCTCAAGAGGAAATTGTTGGTGCAGGTAAAATGTCCTGTGGTGAACTTCTCACAGTCTGCAATGCTTTACTTCCTTTTTATCTTTAGAGCTCAAGTTCTGAACTTTCTGTCCAACTCTTGTCTTCTCCAGGGCTCAGTGATTTTTACAGTTCAAAGATTTAGGGGTTTAGCCAGGGACATTTTTCTGTTGATTCTTTTTTGAAATGCTTTCTTCAGAAGTGTCTCTGTTGCATGCCTGCAGCTGAGAGGCACATACAGTGTGGAAAAAGTCCCGTCCTTAGTCTGGAGTGTTGCTGCTTCTTCAAAATCAAGGATGGTTTCCTCATAATACTTTCTTTTAACGTTTCCTTTCATAATGCATGACAGGAAGCTTTCCCTTATTTTGGTCCTTTTAGGACCACAACCCTCTCCATTCTACAAATCCTCCCCTATTTTCTTTCTAGGAGCCTTATGGGGGTGTTTAGGGCTCACCCTTTAATGCTTTCTAGGACTCCACCTGGTTTTGCTTTCTAGGCTTCTCCCCCTGCTTTTCGATTTCTCGATTTTCCACAATTTGTTGAAACCCATTCATTTTGCTTTCTAGAAATTCTGCTCCTTGATGTTTTCTGGGAATATTTGATGTTGTCTAGGATTCCTGGGTGGCATCTGTAATAATTGTCCACATTTTCTGAGACCACACCAGTTTAATCTCTAAGACATCCCACCCCAGGAACTTTCCAGATTGATTTTGCTTCCTCCCGTGTCTCTGGGGAACCCCAATGTCTTTCCCTATCAATTTCCTAGGAATGTTCCCATCCTGCTGCCTGTGAATTTCTGCTCTGCTTTCCAGCAATTCCTCATTGCTTTCTAGGACTGCCTACATAGAAGGAAGTCCTCTGAACTTTCTAAGAGGAATTCCTAATTTGCTTTGTAGAAGATAAGCCTTATTTGCTTTCTAGTGGTTTGTCCTTGCTTTTCCAGAGATGGGCCCTTTTGAGGAAATATTGATTTTCTCTCTGGCAATTCCCTGTTTGTCTTTCCAGATTCCCTCCATATCTTTGTAGGAAATCTCCCAGTTACTTTCTGTCACTTGCTTTGTTAAAAACTCCCCCTTGTCTTCTAGGAAGCCTCCTCTTTTTGATCAATTCAGTCTCATACCTGGGAATTCTTCTCTGCTTTCAGGCAGTTCCCCACTGTGCTTTCAAGGAATTTTCTGTTTTAATTCCAGCAGTTCCCCAGTGCTGCCTGGAAAGTCCAGGGTTCTTTCTAGAATTTATAAACCGCATTTCTTTTCTTAGAGGGTTTATTTTGCTCTTCTACTTGCTTTGAATTCTCTGTTGCTATTGAGAATTTAGTGTTTGCTTTTCTTAGAAGCCCTCACGTATTTTCTAATAATTCCCTTCTTCCTTTCTAGGACACTTTTTTTACTTTTTTTTTTTTTTTTTTTTTGGAAAGCTGACAAAGTGACACTTCTAAGCAACTGACCTGCTTTTAAAACCCTCCTTTAGCTTCCAGAGAGTTAAAAGTCATTGGTGTGTGACGGTGTTCACAGGGGTTTTCAGGTGAGGGAAGAGATGAGAATGTTGGCTCCATGTTCAGAAGGCTTGATTTATTATTTTATGATATGTATATTACATTAAAACTAAAAAGAATAGAAGGAGAAGTTTCATCTCAGAAGGCTAGCTAAGCTAAGAACAGAAAGGAATGAATAATAAAGATTTGTGTCTCGGACAGAGAGTTCAAGCTAACTGGGCTGGGACTGGCCATTAATTATAAACATCCAAGATGGGCCAGTCACAGATGCACCTGTTGCATTTCACAGCAGCAGATAACCATTGTTTATATTTTGTTCCTGGAGCCCCTCAGCTTCTCAGGAAGAAAAGATCCCAAGAAAAGGATTTTCATAAAAAGATGTCTGCAATTTTCATAAAAAGATGTCTGTTGGTGCTTTTAATAAAAGGTGGCTCAGAGAAAAAGTAAAGATCAGGATATCCTCAGTTGCCAAAGAAGTGGAGAAGCAAATCTCAAAAATCCTTTACAGACTGATTCTCCATGATTTGAACTGGAATTTCTTCATGCCAATACAAGTGTGCATGCCATACTGGTTTTGTGAGTACCTCCACTTCCAATTTAACTTGAACCTTAGCCAGGGCATGTCAGATGGTAGAGTTAAGAATGCAGCATTTTTAAACAAACAGTGGAATCTCCTTTTCCTTCATGTAGCTGCTTTACACATTAAGGAGGCTTTGCTGGCACAGCAATGCCAGTCAAGATGACAGCTTGGTTTTGGCACAGAGGCAGAACTCTGCAGCAGGAGCCTCAGCTGCTCAGTGATTAGTGCTCAGTGACACCAAACACTTTTAGGCTGCATTAATTTTAGCAGGATTTGTGAAATCTGGGCAGCTAAGTAAATAAGACTATCAAAGAGATGTGCCTCAGGGTGGTAACTCTGCAGAAAAGCATAGCATCTCTTAATTTTCTTTTCTGAAATACAATGGGATGCTATCTTGCTTTAGCATGAGGGTCAAATAGAAACTATTCACAAGCCCCAAAACCAAAATGGAAAAAGCGTAGGACTTTACATTTAATGCAATACCAAAATCCTCTGGTTTTTCAAAACCTGAGCCTCACAGTACAGAACTATACCATGTTTAAATGTTTTAGTTTTTTTTTTTTTTGTTGTCTCTCAGTGCTGCAGACATTTAACTTGAAATCACCAAATGGCAGTGAGAAATGTCAAGGTAACTTGTTTGTTGTTTACCTGATGCAATTTAAGTGATGCTGACATCACACACTGACCACATTGTCAGCTAAAGATAAGTTTTAGTTCATCCACCACTGTCAGCAAAGCGTTCCCTTATCATCTTTCTCAGCTATTTGTTTGGATATCATTAAATTATTCAGGCTTCGGCTTGTTTAATCTTTCAGGTCACTGCTACCAAAAGAGATAAGGAAGTTTATTAAGAGCGCATGTAGGATGATGTTAGAGGGAAAAACTGGATGGAGGGTTTGTGGAGCTTATCTTTATTCATGAAGCCCTTGAGGGTGATGGGGAAGGATACCAGGAATCCACGGAGGCTGTTGGCTCCTGCGGCTGTGTTTAACTCACTCGTCCTGGCTGCCTCAGCTCATGCACACAGGAGGCTCTGCCAAGGCTTGTGCTCTGCCTCCCTTGCATTATTGATGCTCCCAGAAGGGCTTGTGCCACTGCCTGAGGTGGCACTGCCACTGCTGCCTCTCTGCAGGCCTTTCCCAGCCACGGCACTGGGGCTCTGTGAGTGACGTTAGTGATGCCTGAGGCTTTAGCTTTTCTATTTTTCAGATTCTTCAGTGTGTACACTGCTTTAGTCTGAGCTTCATATTAGGGGATGGTGAGCTCTCTTCACAGAGTATTTGGGTAAAACAATTCCTGCTCTAGCTGGGGACCAAGGACAAATGATCCAAATTTCAGGCCCAAGGGCATAAACAATGGTGGCATGAAGAGAGAAAGAAAGAAGGATGGGACTTCATAAACTAAAGCTGTAATTGGATAATTAACTCCAATATGCAAATGGACCTGAACTTATAAAAGTGAGAGACCCTGTGAGTGGTTGTCCATTTTGTGGCCATTTTGGGTTCATCTGGGGTGTAGCCCTGGCTGGGCTCTTGTGCTGCCCAAGGTGCATCCATTGAGGCCTTTAATAAATAAATCCCTACTTTATTCTTTAGCTCCATCTAGCCTCTGTTCTAGGCCAGCCCTCACAAGGCATCATTAGTACTGAGCAGGCACAGCTGGAGCAAAGCAGGGTCTGGTGTTTGCCAGTGGCAGGACTCCAGAAATACAGGCCTCTTGGAATTCTGATCAATTTAATTAAAGAGATAGTGGCACATGCACAGATAGCAAAGCAAATCTGACTACTCTTATCCATAGTGTAATTATACCATGTGTCTTAGTATTTGTGCCTCTATCCTTTCTTAAAACTGAAATAATAATTTAAAAAGCCCTGCAAAATCTTCTAGGCATTTTTAAAACGATAATTTTCTAGTGCTTATCAATGCAGACAAAAATGTAAAACACGCATATGTGCAATGTAGGCACTGAGATAATTCCTCACAATTATTTAAAACTGATCTCATGGATTTTGGAACCAGATTCTTTGCTTATTTGGCACCAATAACACCATGGATAGATTTATTTGGTATATTATTTTTTTACTGTTGCTGGATGGTTTTGAAGAGCATATCCAAACAAGCTGCTCACTCAAAGCAATGTCTCACCTGCCTGTTTACTCTTTATTTTTTTTTATCTGCAGCATTTGGCCTACTTCTAGTAGGGTAGAGCCAGATCCTTTAGAAGTTTGGGTATTGAACTCTTTCTTTCTTTATTCCCCTTGCTCCACAATCCTTTGGAAGGCCTGATAATGTGCTGACATAAAGTTTCCATAGCCAGGTTGTGCAACGTAGGCAATGTGTTGTGTGTAATGTGATATTCCTGCAATAAATTTGTGCAACCGAATTCTGTTCCACTGAAGGCAGATGAGGCAAGCAGCAGTATAAACTAGAACAAATTTTTCCAGTTTTAGGAGGAATTTTGGGCTGCCAGAAGCTCTTCCTTTCCAAGAGGAGTGTTGCTTCCGGGCACAAAGTGTGAGAATGTCTATTCAATAAGTCAATGCAGGATCTAACCCTGGTCTGCTTGATTCTCCCAAAAGAGTAATAAAGGAAACCAAAGAGATTGCCTCAGTATCAGTATGGTACTGCCACCCTCAGGCTCTCCCAAACTGCAGAACTAGCTTAAAAATCAATATATATGCCTTGGCTTTTTTTGCTTTTCCCTCAAAAGCTATCTCAGAACAAGTGGTTAATTTGAATTTTTACCCTTTACTCCACAATGAGGTTTAAAAACCTAATTATAAAGAAAAAAAAAAAGTGAGATTTGCTGTTAATAGACCTCAAAGAAAGACACAAAGTGTCATGGGACTTGTGATTTAAAGGGGGGTAACATGCTATTGTTAGTTTTTGCACGAGTATTCCTTTGGGTTTCAAATAAACCAGCACCTGTCTAGAAATCTAATTGCTTGGGCTTTTGTTCACTTAATTTAGCCCTCACTCCTTGCCTCCCCATGGCTGATGCTGTCACCTTGTTCACTGTTCTGAGATGGAGAGCTGTGAGCAGGCACGTGCACAGGATTAGTGCCAGCCCATTTCTCTGTCCTGCTGCAGGGTTAGATCTCCTAGGTACAGGAAGGAATTTCATCCTCATCTGTTACTAATGTAAAATCGCTGGAAAAGTCGATTTTTAATTAAAAGTGGAGAAACAACGGGACAGCTACACCTTAAGCTTTAATAAATTTAGGTCACACTTCACCCAGACATCAGCATTTCGTGCTGAGCCCTCAGTGGGTGTCATGCCTGGGCAGGTCAGCAGTAATTCCACCTAATGAAGTGGGTAATTCAGGTAAGTGGCCAACCAGACAAGTGAGACATCCATTTTTAATTGCCATGAGAAACGTTTACACTCTTGGTACATCAGGGGGCTGTGAAAGGACAGGAGACTTTGAAAAGGGCTGTTCTGTAAAACAAGCCTATGGCTTTCTCACAACACCTGGCAATGTAAAAAAAAAAAAATAAAGAGTCAAATAAGATGTTTTTCAAACAGGTGCTAAAGAACATTTGTGCTGAGCTTCCTGAGATTTCTCACCTTGCAGGGAAATGGCCCTGGAGAGCTTTGTGGAGATGCTGGAGCTTCTGTATGGGAGCGCTAACCACTACATATTAATGGCATAATTTGTCATTAGGTGATTAGTGCAGCACACCCCCGTGGTGACAACCAAATGTTTGTCTCCTTCCTAGGAGCAGAGCTATCCTGCAAGGTGGCAGGGAGGAAGGAGGGTGAGCAGTGAAATGTTTGTTACCCTGGAGGAAAACAGCTCCTTGGTATTAAAACATTATAAACAAGTGCCAGCCTCCTGCTTCAGACCAAGGCTGCTTGTGAACCACATCAAACTCCCTTCCCGTGTCAAGTTCTGTGTGCAAATTAAGAATTGATTATAGGGAAAAAGATAAAGCTGAAAATGACTCTCTATGGATCTGAGCACTGCTTGCCAGCAGACAAAATATTTGTTTCATGTTGAATCAGGCCCCTCAGATATGGCCTGGCAATGAAGGACAAAGAGCAGCTCTAATGTGGGTTACTGTAATCATTTGGAATAATCTTGGGGTCCTATTTAAATAATTAATATGCCTAAGGAGAACCTTCAATATCCCTTCCTGCTGAGCCCTTTAACTCTTTTTCTCTCTAAGTTGACTCAGCAAGGTTGTGAGTTTTGGGTTTGGGGGATTGCAGAGCTCTTGCTGCTGTCACACTGCTGCTGCTGCAAATGATGGGTGGAGGAATGATGGCTGCTGCAATCAGTATTCAAAATGTTTGTCTACAAGCTGAGTGACTCATTAATTACAGGCTATAAAATGCTACATTGCTTCTCCTGTCCGCCTCAGTCTAATTTGCAGGCATTTAGCTCAGCCTTCTCCAGACAACACATTGATGCAGGGAGTGAAAAAAATACCCAGTAAAATCACTGTTTTAGCTCTGTCAAGTTGCCTCATCCTTGAATCGATCCCACAGGAGGAGAGGTAAAATATAAAACTAAAGTAAGGGGATGAATTGGTCATAGGTTGTTACCATCATATTTTCTGAAAAATCCTCTTTGCCCCGGATTTCTCTCCTGGGAAGCTGAGAAGCCTCAGAGAAGAAGGAAAACAATATTATCTTATTTGCTTCTCCTGTGTTTTGCTGCCTTGGAATGTGGTTGGAGGTTGTTCATCCAACAGGTGAATTGTTTCTACTTAATGACCAATCACGGTCAGGCTGTGTCAGAACTCTAGAAAGAGTCACAAGTTTTCATTGGTATCTTGTTAAGCCTTTTGTAAGTATCCTTTCTCTATTCTTTAATATAGTTTAGTATAGCGTCTTTAATATAATATCATAAAAAAATAAATTAGCCTTCTAAGAACATGGAGTCAGATTCATCTTTCCTTCCCACAACAGGGGACCCTGAAAATACCACAAAAGGTGAGGATTGTTTGTCCTTCTTCCCTGCACACTGCTTTGCAAGCGGGATGACTCTTTCATCACAGGCAGATAAAACTGGGTTTGATCTTGTTGGTTACTACATGTTATCAGAGAGATATTTTTATTTTTAATTTGCCTTCAGTATCTCTGAGGAAGGAGATTCCACAGCATCCCTAGGGAAGCTGCTCCACTGCCTGACCACTCACAGTAAAAAGCTGATTTGTGATTTTAGGTGGAATTTCATGCCTTTTAATGGGTGTCCCTTTTGTCTTGTCCTGTCACTGAACACAACTGGCAAGAGCCTGCTTCCCTCTTCTCCAGGCTTGCTCTCAGCTCTCTCAATCTCTTCTTGTGTGGGAGGTGCTCCAGCTCTTTCCTCATATTTCTAGCCCTTTGTTGAAATTACTCCCTGTATATTGTGCTTTTTTCCTTTCTTGTTAAGTCAAAGGACGCTTACATGACATGGTTAATTAATGTCTATGAAAGCAGCTGAAAACTTGGGGGGAGATAAATTTTAATATCATTGTTACTCAGAAACTTTGAGCACTGAGGTTTGTCCTCAGAGAACCCTCACCTGACAACAGGCTGTCCAACAGGAAGAATGCCTGTAGAGGTATTCCTGCAGTAAACCAAGAAAAGTCTAGTCAGAGGTGAATGCTGAGATAAAATATTGCTCCAAATATTCTTTGTGGATTCTTAGATGAACAAAGGGTACTAAAGGCAGCAAGTGTTTACTTATTACCTCTGATGTGTGGCTGTGTGAGCCTGCACAGGGAGAGTTTATGCTGTTAAATCTACAGATCCAGACCTTCCACCCCCACAGGATTGTGCTGTTACACATTAAAAAGATTTGGCTCCTTAGGGTGAATACAATTTTTTGAATCTTAGTTTCAAGCAGCAACACATATGGAGATTCTAAAAGGTTTCTGGGACAACTCTTCCCCATGTTTGACCACCTCCAAACAAAACAAAACAGCAAAAACCCATCAAAACCCAAGCCAAACAAACAAAAATCCCCTTTGTGTTCCCTAAGAGGAGAAAAAGGAACTTGTTTCCTTTCCATTTCCATATCAGGCTCCTTGTGCTGACATTACGGTGAGAAGTTTCTTCAAGAAGGAAATGTTAAAGTAGATCCACTGACAGTCTTGGAAGTGCAGTTAAAAGGCAGTAGAACATTTTGAAGGGTAAGAAGAGTGCTTGGGAAACAGTATGAGAATTGCTATGTATAAATAATCTTTTTCTCTGAATGGATTTTTACAGCTAGACTTAGAGGAGCCAGGTTGAATTCAGGCCCAGTTGGACAAACAGACTAAATTGATCAAATGTCCTCAAAGATAAACTCATGGCAACCTTTGGTTGTAACCTTAAAATTGGGACAAGAAATGCTCAGAGAAGCTTTTCCAGTCTGATTAACTCTCATATGTGCCAATCTATCTTGCTTAGTAAGAATACTTTTTAAAAAAAACAGCAACTAAAAGCATCCAACCTTTTCCCTTTGAGGAAAACCGGCTCCAACTGAGAAATCCTCAAGTCATCTAAGGGACAAATCTCTATCTTTTGTATTGTTTTGGATTTTATAAAAGAGTGCATGGTTTAGCATCCCACTTCCATTCATTGCCTATCAGTCCTATGAATTTCCAAAGGAGAGAGAAAAAAAAAATCATCTCTTCCACTTGCCTGGGTCATTTCACTTGTTATTCAAATTTATGTCCAGTTTTTGCCCTCATGATCTTTAAGGTGAGAATGGTTTGAGTAAAACCCATGACTCAGCTGATTCCAGCAATCCCCACTGCTTGTCTGCAGTGAACACAGGGCTGTGTCATTTCTGCCCTTTGTGCTGCCCCTCTTCCCAGTAAAACCAAAGCAGACTGCAAGCAGATTTCCATACAAGTTCTAGAGGGAGATTTTCCAAGGAAATTGTGCTGAAGTCACCATATGTAATCCCAAAGCAAAAGGCCTTTGACCAAGGCTGTCTGGTTACAGCAGTGGGAGTGTTTCACCTGCCTGGCAAACACTGGGTGCAAGGTAGGGCTGGGCCCAGAATTCTTCATTTCAGTCAGCTGAACTAATTTTCCGTGGGCAGGAAGATTTCTTCAAGCACAAATAATTCTGGTTTTTATAAGACATTAAGACTCTCTTGGTGTCATGGGCATTACATATTCAGAAACACTCAGAAGTCAGAAACTATTGAGTGAAAAACACAAAGGCAGGCAAAAAAAAAAAGGAGGAAAACTTTCCAGTCTGCCAAATCCAGATAGAATAATACCTGGGCTGCATCCTTCCCTGAATATGTGAGCAGCCAGCATTGGTCTCTGTTTGCTGTATTAAAAATACCCATGTCTCTTGTATATGACTGAATGGGAACAATGGACTCTGAAGCCAGTATTACAGGCAGTAAAATGCTGTTTTTTTTTGTCTAGGATTGGGTTTCCTATGCCATATTCTTGATGCTTTTCCTCTTGTGAGTTGGGCTGTATTTCAGAGGTATATTTCATCCACAGCTGTACACAAAAGTAGAAAGGGAGCACCGAAATCTTTCCATCCTAGCTGCAACCCCCTGAGGTAGAAATTCCTGTTCCAGAGTTGTTGAGAGGCAGGCTGGCTCTGTTTGGTGTCTAAAAACCACCTGTAGCCAGCTGATGACTGATCAGCTGCATGCAGTCCTTGCTATGAAATAGCAGAAATTCATGGAGCATAAATTGATTCGTTCAGTCCCTTCCCCCAGCAATAACTTTGCTGAACGCTGTCTAAGAATGCAGTTTGTGGAGCATCTTCTAAAAGGCTAAAAAATGTGTGACAAGGGTAATTCAGCCACTGCTAATGGATGATGTCAGGGCTGTGGAGAAATGTGTATCAGTCTAATGCATGTCTGCTGTGCAACGTGTGAATTAAAAAAAAAATTGGCAAAGTCAAGTGTGTGTAGCAGTAAATATGGACGTGAAAGATGATGGTGGGGATGGATGAAATTCAAGTCTCTATTTATAGTCCAGCAGTGTTGTTTTCTGAGTGTTTTTGGAGAAAAACTTGGAAGGCAAGTATTGTATTTGCAGGGTTCCCAGATGAAGGAAGGAATGATGCATCTGACTCCATGTTCTCAGAAGGCTAATTTATTATTTTATGATACTATATTATATAAAAGAATACTATACTAAACTATACTAAAGAATGCAGAAAGGATACTTACAGAATGCTAAAAAGATAATAATAAAGACTCATGACTCTTTCCAGAGCCCCGACACAGCCTGGCACTGATTGGCCAATGAGTCAAAACAACTCACATGAAACCAATGAAACAATCTCCTGTTGGTAAACAATGTCCAACCACATTCCAAAGCACCAAAACACAGGAGAAGCAAATCAAATAATTATTGTTTTCCTTTTTCTCTGAGGCTTCTCAGCTTCCCAGGAGAAGAATCCTGGGCAAGGGGATTTTTCCAGAAAGTATGACTGCTACAGGTAAGGGGGCAGCCAGGGTGGCTACTTCAGTTTGAATAACAACAGTACCCAAATGTGTAGTGTAAAATCCATTTCTGTGATCCTCATCACACTTAGAAAATCATTTGTGTGGCTCTCATTGTGAACCTCTCGATCGTGGTGAACAACATGGATATGTGGCTCAGAGAATGAAAGAAGGAGAACAAAGACAGTGCTGGTAAGAAATGGATGAGCCAGGAACAGCAGGTAATGAAGAGGAACACAGCAGATAGGAGGCTTTAGATCATTTAAAGCATAATAGATGAGAAAGATAGCTCACTGTAGATAAATGTGGAATAATGATGACTACGATGAATCCTTTTTGCTCCAGACTCTCTGTTTCACAAAACAGAGCTTTAAAAAAATAAAACCACCAAAACTTAGAAGTCAAAAGGCACAGCTCTGTGTGCTGCTAACGAATAGCAAACAGGAGGAAGATGAATATCTACATGGAGAATGGTGCTGCTGGTGGGGATTGGGATCCAGGGTGCTCAGGGGTGGGGTAAAACAAAAAGGAAGAAAGAAGAAGGGGAGGGAGAGTGAACCCAATGGCAAAATAAAAAGGTCAGCTAATTGAAAAAGCAGAAATTTGGAATAGCACACTTGTGTATGCAGACTTTTGATGTCAAGACAAATTATTTGGTCCTGGAACTCTTTCTCTCAGCTTATTGTTGGTGGCTATATTTTGAAAGCAGTTCTATTACATGTGTTTAGAAGGCAAGTGTCTTGGTTCACGACAGTTTAAGGAATGCACTCTGAAATCAGTCACCTTCCCTTAGTTTTAACCAATCCCTTTCCACCAATGAGGAGAAACAAATATGAATAGATTAAACTGAAAAAAACCAACAGTTTACTAAAAAAATGAAAAAGCAACAGGCAAAAAATAACAATAAATGATCACTAGATACAGAATTGGGCTGAGATAAACTGGACTGGATAAACTTTGAATGAATAGGTTAAAGTAGAAACACACTTTCTAGCTGGGGAGTGGGGATGGCAGGAACATCTAGCCTAGAGTCAGGAGTTGGATTTTTCTTTAGTCTGGCTTTGTCAGCTTTTGACTCTCTGCTTGTATGAAGAAGTGGCAGCTTTGTATATCTAGATAATACTTAGACTTGCTGATCTGTTTGTGATTCTGTCTCTTGTGCACTGAAGCCTCTGTCACAGGGCACACTATTTTATGTGAGATCTTTAAAAGGAGCTGTTAAAATGTGATGTACAGAACATACACACCTTGTATTCCATATTTTACAGCCATCCTGAAGGTCAAAGGAAAATCTGGTGAGTCCTTTCTGAGCTATTTCTCTGCTCCATTTCACAGTATATGTGCTTGTCTTTTTATTATCCTATTATACTGTTTTACTATGCCATTATTGGTTGAAATTAGTAAAGACATAAGAGAGAGGGTTTAGTATCCCATATGCAATCTTTGCAGCTTGGATTTTTACACTGATAAAAAAGGCTCCATGACCACAAATGCCTTTAGAGAATAATGGTGCTTCAATGGAAGTGTCTTTCTATCAAAGGAAAAACATCTTTATTCATCACTTAGGACCCCTTGTCAGCCTTTAGCATTAGCAAATGAACCAGCACATCTCAAACAGAAATACAGAGGAGGCACAGAAATGTGTGAACTCTTGGCACAACAGGCCTTTCATTTCTCTAGTTAATATCAAAGAAACAAAGAAATAGATATTCACTGTGTTTTTGTTAACAGGCAGAGGTGATAAAAGATTTTTCATGTGCTCAGGGAGGGATAAAGCTTGGCTGAGCTGTTGTTCCTGGCCCTCATCTCCTCTGAGCTGCAGTTTCTCATGGGAGTGGCTTCTGCTGTGGATGCTCTGGGATTCTGTGTGCAAGGAAGGATGCAGCACCCTGCTCTGTGCTTGTTTTAGGAGTGGGATGACACAAAGTTTTCAACCAATTCATTCTCTTGTCACATTCAGAGCTTGCTGAACAGCTCTTCAGACTTTAGTCTGTGCCAGAGATGGGCTTGGAGCACAAGTGGAAGTTTCCTTTGGAAGCACTGGATGTCATATCAGTTTGAGTGTGGCCAGAGGATCTCCTGACCAACAGCAGGTCAGGAAAAATTCTGAAATTCAAAAATTCTGAAGGGCAAGAGTGTGGGGCTGTGCATCTAAATCTTAGATAGAGCTGTTTGTTCAACCACGCTCTGTAAATGGCTTGAAGAAGGTCAGAAATTCAAAAATGTGTTTTGATGTGGACAGGCGAACAATGTTCATACTATCAAAACCTGAAATGTCAGAGTAAGAATCTCTGCTCATTACTGTGGGGGCATCTTAAAATCCCTCCCTGGTTCCTTTACACTGCTTATTGTTTCCTTCCTGTTTATGTGAAATGCAAGACATTTAGCATCCATTTCTTTGGAGTTGGTGGTCTGTGGTATTTTCTGGGTCCCCAAGATGAAGGAGGAATTGATGAATCTGACTCCATGTTCTTAGAAGGCTAATTTATTATATTATGATATTATATTAAAGAATACTATACTAAAGAATAGAGAAAGGATACAGAATGTGACAAAGGATTGATAATGAAAAACTTGTGACTCTCCAGAGCCTTGACACAGCTGGATGGTGATTGGTCATTAAGTTAAAACAATTCACATGAAACCAATCAAACAATGACCAGTTCGTAAACAATCTCCAGACCACATTCCAAGGCAGCAAACACAGGAGGAGCAATCAGATAATTATTATTTACATTTTTCTCTGAGGCTTCTCAGCTTCCCAGGAGAAGAAATCCTGGCAAAGGGATTTTTCAGAAAAGATGACAGTGACAGTGGTCTGTTGATGTCCTCTTGGTTTAACTCTCCATTCTTGTCTTTTCTCAGAAACACTTCTTTTCATGGTGATGCTGGCAATGTGCTTCTGTGGAGGAAGGATTTTATGAGCACTTGGGCATTATCTGTGCTGATCCTTACAGATGGCTCAAAACCCTGGACACAAGCTATGCTCAGAGAGGACATGATTTCCCTCATTTCAGCTTTTCTGGTAATGAACCATATCTGAAGTCAAAAGCTGAGAATTATCTGCTCTGAAAAGTCCAAACTTTGATCTTTTTAAACTCTTATTCCTGTGGAGTGCTGCTATTTTGATGGCTTATGGTGATAACCTAGTTCCCCATAAAGGACTCTTAACCTCAGTTACCTAGAGAAGCACCAAACCAAGCTTTTGGCATTTGAGGAAGGTCAAAAAATATCTCACACTGGTAAATATTTTAAATTAGTAGTCCTAAGGGTGTGCATATGAAAATACTGAGAATATTTTCACAGTGCCTTGATAAATGAGCACTGCCAGGATGGTTGTGGCAATTGGTCCTTTAGCACAATAAACTTGTGTGCTTGGATATGTTGAGGTTATAAAAATTTTCTAGGAGATAACCTTCCACTCTGTAGAAGGGAATTTACTAACTGTAGGGGAATTTACTAACTGTAATCCAGAGAATTTTATCTATTTGTAATAGATCCGTGGTGTTTTGCTGTCCATGGTTTTCCATCATATGACTGAGCTGAAATCTTTGTTCTAGACAGAGAGAAGCAATTATGAGGTATTTATTCCTTGATTGCAGAGTCCCACACTGATCCTGGAAGTTGAAGTGAAGCACTGCCCAAGCAAGAGCCTGTTCTTACAGGCAGACAGAGCGTGGCCTGGAGGATGTGCTTTCACTGATGGAGACACAGGAGGTACTTCATTGTCACAGACATATTTTATGAAAAATCCTTTGCTAGGATTTTTTTCTCCTGAGAAGCTGAGAAACCTCAGAGGAAAAGGAGAACAATAATTATCTGCTGCTGTGGAATGCAACAGGTGCATCTTTGATTGGTCTCATGTGGTTGTTTTTAATTCAGGGCCAATCACAGCCCAGCTGTCCCGACTGTCTCGATCAGTCACAAGATTTTATTATCATTCCATTCCTTTCCTTGCTAGCCTTCTGATGAAATCCTTTCTTCTGTTCTTTCAGTATAGTTTTAATGTATCATTTTCTTTTAATATAAAAAAATAAATCAGCCTTCTGAAACATAGAGTCAAGATTCTCATCCCTTCCCCCATCCTGGGGCCCTCAAACACCACCACACTTCATGACATCTGAGCTGGGCACTGTCAGCTGAGGCAAAACTCCCATTTCATACCTGGATCCATAGGGGGTCATTTTTGGGAGAGGGGATAGTGATGCGTGTATCAAATGTTCCTCTTCTCCCTGGCAGGACAGGCTGTATAATTACGGATGGCCATGCTGGAGTTGCCACACACTTCCAGCAAATGACACTGGATATTAGTGATTCTGCCTGATCTGCAGGAAGCAGCTCAAAGCTGCAATTCTGCAGAATCACTGAATATTCCATATCCTTACAGTCCTAAATTGGACTCTTTCTGACTTGGAAATTAAATCCCCAGTGCTGCAAATGGTGCCGGAGTGATTATTTGTCCCACAGCAAAACAGGAATAAACTTGTGGCAATGTGTTTTCTTTGTCATGTTGTCTATATTTATAGATATGTAGATTTATAGCAGCTATTTTAATATGAGATATGGGCTAGAAGTGCTTTGGGGCCTTTAAAAAAAGGCTGATATATGACAGAAAGGGAAGGGTGAGGGATATGGAAAGGGATACTTCCAAAGACAATGATGCAGTTGTGGGAGACAGGAGCAAGAGAACACAAAACTCTTAAAATGATGATCCATCAGAATCAGAAAGTCTTCCCAAAGGGGTCATGGGAGAGGAATATCAATGTGGGTTGTCTGGGGCAAAGGGTGATCTCTGATGGGCCTCAGGAAAGATGCCTCAGTGCAGGATGCACAGTCCAGGCCCACAGGGAAGGAAAGGGAAGATACAGGAACAGGTAGTGAGAGAATGAAGGGTAGAAAATTGACTGCTGGTGCCAGACACGATTGCAGCAGAATTATCATTGGGCTGGAGCTGTGTAAGTGTCAGCAGGAACCTTTAACCACAGTGCTGGGTGCAGGAGGATGAGCAAATGCAGGGACTTTGAACTGCAGTCCTAATGTCCTTTGTTCAGTAAAGTTTGCTTTCTGGATGGTTAAAAAAAAAAGAAAAGAAAAAGACCTTTTATTTTCCACTCCACCTTTAAACTTTAAAAGAATAGCACCTTTTATGCTGCACTATAAACTGTGGAAGTACCATCTCCTCCCCCTTCTCCCGAGTCTTTTTCATGTCAGAGTGTTCGGACTCTTCTATAAAGAAAGGAGAGCTCTGAGTCACCTGCTGGTTTTACCTCTGTCATTGGCCATAGTGGGCTTCTTCTCCTAAAATGCCCTCTGGATCTTTCAGCCACCTGCCTTCTGGTGGGTCATGTCACATCAGGAAGAAGGGCAGCGTGTGAGACAGCAGGAGCAGGGCTAAAATAAGCAGCAAGGTCTGACTTCCCCTTCAGTCTCTGAATTCTGTTTGCATCTCCCAGAGGTGCTGCTTTCCCATCGCCACTGCTGGCAGGACCTGCTACCCTTGGAAAGAATACAGAGTGAAATCAGGAGTGTTCTGCCAGTGCAGTTCTTGCTCACTTCTCCCATAGCATGGGGAACATGCATTGCTCTGCTCTCCTGTGATGTCAGCTCCTCTGCATGCACAGGATTTGGCTTTTATTCTGTGCTGTTTGCTGTGGTTGGTGCTTGAAACCAAGGGATTTCTCAGAGCTCATTAAGACAAGGCCTAAGTCCATGTTCAGCATCTCTGTGAATGTCAAAACCCCTAAGCATGCTTTTTTGGTTCTTAGAGAGTGTAATTTTTCAGGATGCATTCAAGGAGTTGGAGGAACACTCCTGTCTTTAATAGAGCAGCACTTTTGAGATGTGAAGTTCAGGACATTTCTCATGAAATACAATAATTCTGCCTTAAAGCAGCAGCTGGATGCAGGACATTCAGTTGTGCACACAGCTGCAGATATGCTACTGATATTTGAGTAGATGGGTTTATTCATACATGCCTTAGAAAGAAAAATTGTGTGGGATGATAATTTGGGAGAGTTGGCTGGATGAGGATGAAGAAAAAGAATGTTGGGATGGGAAAATGGAAAGGAGTTAACTCAGCTGATGCTTCTCATTCCCGTTTGTCTCCACTACCCTGCGTGGACTGATCACACTCTGCTCACAACTGCTTCCATCTGGATGTGAAAAGAGCAGAACCACTTTTTTTATGGCACTTTGCAAGCCACTTGTCTGACTTAGAGGCCCTTAGGTTTTTATAATTTCTATAAATACAGTACTTTGTATTTTTATTTTTTGTAATTATTGCAATTTTTGTAATTTTTGTAAAATTTATAATTTTTTTCCTGATTTTTTTTTCCTTCAGTATTACACTGTTTCCTTTCGTTTTCACTTTAACCTGTTAAGTGAATGATCTAGTTCATTCTCTAACAAATCCTCAATGATGAAAACTGTTTATGTTCTTCAGACCTTTTCCCTTACCTTTCTATCATGATACATCAATCTCTCTTTGCAATTCTTTTGGGGTTTTTCTTTTTTTTTTCCCCACAGGTTTACATCCTTGGAAATGCATTCTCACGTCAGGCCACTTTCAGTTAATATAAAAATTAGGTTTGTGCTTGACATTTGTTTCAAATTAATTTACCTAAGGAGCAGAAATAATACCTGGAGCTAATTTCACTAATTTCACTGATATTACCCAGAGCTGCATATAAATCACTGTGTACATTTCATTTTCTTGACCACTAATTTTGCTGTTCTCTCTGGAAGCGCTGGACTGGGGCTGGAGAAATCATTATCCCAGACTTTCATGAGACCACACTCTGTTATTTTTACTTGTAAACAGGATCTATGATTAATCGAGTTCATTAACTTCAAGCCAGTCCCCAGCTCTTGATTTCTAATCAGTTTTATTTTGCTCAGAGATCACTGGCTGCTAAAGCATAACATCAGTCTTCATGTCAGAACTGAAATTAATCTCTTTTTAGAGCTGAGAGGCAAAGGGCCTTTTCTGAAGCCTGTCTGAAGGAGTTTAGTTTTATGCTCATGCTTTTCATAACCTGACTTCCATCAGAGGTTGGTGTCTCAGAGTCCTGCCAGCAGAGCAATTTGTGCCAGGGCTCCCTTACCCCACCACAGGCAGGGCCCTCTGAGTTATTCCAAGCAGAAGGGCTGATACTTTGGCATTTCCTAAAGTCAGAGGAGGAAAATAAAATCTCCCAAGATTCACCCCAGCAAATGGGAAGAGGCCAGCACAGCCCCCAAGCCCTCCGTGGGGCCGTGTGGTGACCGTGCAGGTCACCAGCGGCAGCTGCTCTCTGTGTTTGTCCTTGGCAGGTGATGGGCAGCAGAAGGGCTGAGCAGAAATTGGCCCCAGCCTAAGCCCAGATTGGTGCTGTGACATCCTTGCCATCCATTCTCGGGGTCAGTCTGAAAAGCCAAAGAGGCAAAGATGTGTCGGTGGCACTGAACACCGATGTGATCTAGGTGGTGGTGCAGACTCCACAGCTTTGGGAAACTCTGCAATATTTAGGTGAAAATTGCTCATTAGCTGGAAGGTTCAGTGTGGCTCCTCCTGCTGTCTTGAGGGCAATGCTGCTGTACACCACTGCTGATCCAGTGCTTTTCTCTCCAGGGTGGGCAGATCCTTCCCAAAGAGCCTGGAGCCACATCTGGGAACCCTGTCTTGGCCAACTGCATCCAAGTGCAATGTGTCACTACAGGCTGACTTTAGCTGCAATCTGCAACAGTTAAACAACATCATCCTCTTAGCTGATAACACCTGCAAGGATCAGATTTTGAAGGGAGAAGTTTTCTCAGGACTTTCTTTATCAAGAAAGATGGTCCTGGCTGCGGGAAGCCCTCTGACAGTTACATTGTAAGGATAAATAAGATTTAATGCTTCATTCAGTAGGATTTAAGATGACTTTGTAAGATGCAGGATTGTAAGAGCCAAAATGAGGGATGTGGGACTCCAGGGGCTCTCCAAAATGCAGTTTATTCCATCCAAGGTGTTACAGCAGCCCAGGCAGGTGGGTGACAGAGCTGTGCCTACAGCTGTCAGCTCCAGCTGCAGGCAGCCCTGGAGACCCTGAGTTTGGGTTACAATGCATTATAGACTTTCCTTTGCTGAGCATCTTAATACAGTAGAACCAATCTATACCTTAACTTTTATCTATAGCCTATCATAACTCCTGTAATTACCATATTCATGTTACCATTCTCCAATCACTAAAAGTCAGTACATTACAGTTTAAGCTAGAAGATGTTTTTCAGTTTTCTTGAAGTGGAAAATTCTGAGACCTTTTTTCTACTTGCAACATTTGCTGACTTGTTTGCCTGTGCTATCTTTCTGCTTGGTAAAAACATCTTGTTTGAGGTGGGTTTATCCTTTGCTCTAAGCCATAAAAACCCCTTCTAACTAACATACCCTTTGACTTCTTGGTTATCTAGTAAGACTGGCTCAGCAATTCTTTTCTTCTTTGCTTCTATCTCTATTTCTTCATCAGACTCTACATTTAAAATTCTTTCTGCTAAGCATATACATCCGTGAGACTTTCTTGTCAAACTTTCATCTTTCCCAACACAGGATGAGTTTGCCTGTTCCTGAGGGAGGGAGGAGATAACCAGTTGCTGCTGGTCATGCAAGTGGAGAGGACATGCTCAGGAGTGAGCAGCTGTTTCTGATTTATTGACTAACAAGACATCCTTGATGCCAAGCACACGAGGCTGAGCTGAATTTCTTGTAGCTGAGGTTGGCCTGGCAGGTTTTCCCAGCCTCATTTCCCTCTGGGTGCTCCTGCCCTTCTGGCACAGGAGAGCTGGGATGCTGCTGGGCTCTGCCACTGCCTGTTTGCTGATCTGCTGAAAGGTGATTTGAGAGACAGAGGCTGGCAGCTCTGTGACTCCAGCCAAATCCAATTCATTCAGGATTTGTGCTGCACTCCTTGCTGTTGTAATTTAGCGGGGCTCTGTTGATTTAGTAGTAAATTCAGCTTTTTAGCCTCTAAAAAGCACCGCTCCAGTAAGGTGCAAATGAAGCTGGCAGTCTGACAACTTGGTCTGTAGCCCAATCACTAGTCCTTGGAAACAAAATGATCACTGTAAATTTCAGTTCTAATAGTGGCTGAAACAAAATATCTGTATGCTGTGCCTCTTTAATATTACAATGTGTATCAATAGATAAATGCAAATGGACATTTTCAGTATCTTGGATTATTAATTTTCTTTTTCCTGAACTGAGCTGTATTGTTTTTGCCTTAGGTCTTGGAGAAGGCTCTGCTGACCTTAGAGGATGTGGAAGGCCAATAAAATGTGGTTGTGTGAGATGTGTTCTGTCTTCCTGGGGAGCAGAAAATGCATCAGAAGGAGGTAAGCCTGAGGAATGGTCTTGGTTTAAGGCAATTTGAAGACATGGACACTCTAAAATGAGTGTACACTCTAAAATGAGTTTCCTGCCCCTAGTTATAACCAATCCCTTTCCACCATTATTATGGCATGATTATCCCAGAGCAAGAAGGTTTGGATTCGTTTTCCTGTGTATCTCCTCAGAGAGAGGGCACAGCCAGAAGTTCTCATCAAGAAAAACATCAGCTGTTTCAAAAATAATTAGATGCCTTCTATGGACACAAACCTTGCTCTTATTGTATTCTCTCTTGTGTGTGGGAATCAGAAAAGTCTTATTTATTAATGTTTCAGATATGACATAGTTGTGACCAGATGAAATCAGGAGAGACTGTTGGGCATTCATAATTTATAGAACAGAATTATTTAGGCCATTTTCTAGGAAAAAGGTTTGGATTTTTCACTGCTCTGGCAAGTTAAAAGTTCTTTGTATCCTAGAGAGCTGTAAGATCGTGAGGAGATGGATGAGTTTTACTAATCCTGTGGTGAAGGGCAAGGGACATTTCCTTAATAAAGACTAAAAAAAAAATTTTGTTTTGGTTAAATTTCAGTCAGGTATTATCAGGGAAACTTAGAAGAATATTGTTAAATTAACTACACACTAGGTTCTTTGTGTTAAACACTTCAAAAAATTCAGTATTTTATTCCTACTTTTTAGTGTTTTATGGATTAGCGGTGTAAAAAATTTTGTGGCTATAACAAGGCCTTGTAATTAACTGCAAAAACTGGTGGGGAATAGGAAAACTTAAAATCAGAGTGAGGCTCAAAATTGTCTGGGAGAACTTGGGTCACAGTCATTTCCATCACTGGTGCTCAACTTCCAGCCTTCCTAGTGGCAACTGGGAATCTTTCAACCGTGATTTACCCTGGAAAATGTGATTCATTTAGAGCTCAGCTTTCAGCTGGGTCTTACAGCCTAATTAAAAGAGATGAGGGGATAAAGACACAGCATGGGAATGCCAAAATGGGGCATTTCTTGAACAGCAAACCTTTTTCTCTTCGAAAATACAGTGCTCAAACTTCATAGTGCCTAAATCCCAGCCTCTCACTCACTGGGCATGAGGAGGAAGCTCTGATCATTTCAGAAAAAAAAATTTTCCAAAAGCTTTTTGAAGGTCTACACTGTCAAGCCATACCAATAAACAGAAACAACTGTGTCTTGTGGCTGCTGAAGCCAGGAACAACTTGTTCCAGGTCCTGGGGAAATTCCCTGTGCCTTGCAGGATGAGGTACCCATGCAGCAGCACCACAGTACCTGTGAAGGCAGAAATGCTTTCTCCCAGGAACTGCTGGTGGCTTCCCCCAGCAGTGTGAAGTGGCAAAATAGGGGAAGGCCCTTCCTCCCTGGAGGATGAGAGTGGTAAATGCATGGTTTTGTGAGTTGTATTCCAGCACAGGAACTCTCAGGCAGACAGCCAGAGTACAAAGTGCCTTTCTGCTTGTGTTGTTTTGTGCATGTTGGTGTAAATTAAGGGCAAGGAGTGCTGCATTGCACTTAGAGCAGCATGGCTTATAATTTAATTTTCTTTTATTTGTTCGATTGATTTGGTGACTTTGATACACAGAATCTGGTTTCTGAATTATCCATGGGGAAAAAAATTCTCAGAAAAGGCCTCTTTCCTTGAAATAGGTTTGGCCCTCACAGTATGCATTATTTCTTTATCTCCTGTCAAGGAGAAAGTCACTAAATTATTCAGAGGCTGCAGGGAAATCCAATGGTATCTTCAGTTACTAGTGTCTTTTTGTTTTGTTTTTCTTTAAAGCGCTGTAAGAAGAGGGACACATCACAGTAGCTGCTTGGGACTCCATGAAAGGAATCTGCATCTTCTTTTTCTCATTGACTTGTGTCTTACATAAATCAGGGATGTCACAAATTGCTCACAGAATGTGGTGATACTTCTCTCCTGTGATATGTGATAGTTAATTCATGCTGTATAAGTAGATATATCTGTAGGTATAAAATATTGTAAAAGCTATGTGCCGACCTCCCCAGCCAGGAGCAGTGTCCCATTCGAATTACAACCAACTCCGGGCAGTGCTGAGATAAAATCAGGCTTGTTTAACGGTCTGAATGGGACCTTCCCAGACTATCAATGGTGATTTCCTTGTCTCCTACACCTGGGAGATAACATCGAGGCCTTCCTGGCCTGTGACTCCAAGAATTTGAGACTTGGATTCACCCTGGCTGCATCTGTAGCTTCCAGGAACCGATATCAACATATTGCATATGAAAACCAACTCTGCCTGTGCTCCAGACTCTTGTCTGCAAACTGGGATTTGTCTATAGAAATGGATTTGCATTCGAAGAAATGAATAGAAAGATGTGGTCATCTGTGCCTCAGGCAGAATAAACTGTATATAAGCTGGACCCTGGAAGAGATCGGGGTGGACCTCTGAGGAGATAATGTCACTCTGTTGGTTGAACCTCTGGTCTCACCCAGCATCTGATCCCAGGTTGATGCTGTCTTGATTGTGGAAGTTGCACGAAATTCTATTTTTTTGTAATTGACCCAATAAATCATAGTTAAATTTTTTGATATATTTGGCTATCTATTTGATCATTTATAACATCTCCCTTCCCTGCTTTAGGAGAAGATGAGCTGCTGGATCTCTGTCCTGTTAAAACATCCCACCTGGTAGTAGCCTGAGTGCTGTGAGCTATTTCAGTGTACCTGCACATGGCCATGGAGGATGTCAAATACCTCTTCTCAGGGTCTTTGCAGCTTTTTTATTCATTGCTATCAGTAGTGTGGGGAAGCTTCTTTGAAAAAAATGCCCCAAACAAGTGTAAGCCAAGGTAGTAGGTGCAGCAGGAAAGAAACTCAAAATATTAAATTTGTGTTTTACATTAAGTTACACCATGCTATCTTATTGTGGGTTGTTCACATAAAGTGACATTTAATCTGCGGGGAGAATCATTGAGCTGGTTTTCATGGGAGGACTTTTTGTCTGTCCTGAAATATGGATGGCTGTAAAGTGGTGGCTCCTACTCTCTGAAAATAAATGCACTCCTTGGTTAGGCCTGTGTTGTGGGTTGTTCTTGGACTGAGTGACCTGAATAATCTCTGAGGAATGTTTTCTCTGACCCTGATATCTCCTGGGAGCTGCAGCAGATGAGGCCATGGCGGTGGCCACGAGGAGACATTGGGAATCATTGCAGTGGATTGAACTTGTGGGCCATTTTCCTTGGTGTCCATGTCCAACAATAATGGCTTGTATCAGATGAAAATGCAAGCAAAGATAATGCCCAGCACCCTGTAATTATTAGAGTTTAATTATTGAGACATCAAGGTTTACACCATTCCTGTTTTTTGGTGTTCTGTTGTTTCATTAATTGAATTGAACAGCAGAGTAACGTGGGACTCTGGATATATTCTTAAAAATCCTGGGCTCCTTCTGCCTTGCAAAATACCAAGTCTCTGTCTGAGTTCTGACTGTTCCAGTGGATTTTAGTATTTTTCACAAATACTCCCTGGACAATGCAATCTTTCTGTTTATCCAATCTCGATGAAGTACAAGAGGAGTGCAAGCTTCCCCCCATTGTGGCTTATCATTATGCCACAAATCAGGAAAGGCCAATTTTGAATGCAAATTTTGTCTTTTTGAAAGGATTGCCTAGATGAAATGTGCTGAGTGGAGCTGCCTGCATTCTGAGTGCTCAGAATGTGCTGGGTTTGGTAAAAAGCTATAATTTTCTGTTACAATAATACAGCTGTGGGGAATTATGTGGTAGCTAAATTCACATCAATTTTCCCAAGAATTAGAAACAGTTCTACTCAGCCCCAAAGACAAAGAGGAATAAGGAGGTGATGGCATCCAGCAGGATGATCATAGAGCAGATTGTTTTGGAATGTTACCAAGAAGGCATCAAAGCTGTGAAGCTGGACCTGGCTCCCTAGTCCCAGTTCTTGATTGTCAGAAGACAGAAGAAGGAAGAACTGGAGGAACACAAAGGATTTGAAGATAAGAAAAAAAAAGAAGATAGCTTTATTTTTTCTTTTACATGCCCGAGGGTGAAAATGAAAAAAAAAAAAAAAGGTTAAAAATACAAATTTCAGGAAAATATCCGCTGAAATGGAATTCTTTGTAATCCAGCTCTGAGGAACCCATTGAAGTTAGGGGGACTACACACCTTAAGAAAATGCTTAATTACTTTAAGTCTTTGCCCATTAGTGCTATGGACAGAAATTACACAGCTGGAAAATTCCAAAGAATTAATGAAAGCAAAAAAAGAAAAGTGAGATGAGGCTGTGATGAGCAGCAGAGCAGGCAGGGCTGAAACCTGCCATTCCTTTTAAAAGAGGAAAGCAATGAAGTGGCTGAGGCTGCTTCGTTGGAATTAGAGGGGAAAAAAATAATCTTGCACCGCATCCTGTATGTTAATTAGCAGCAATAAAAATAATTGTTGCCTCCAGCTTGAAACTGTGGCTAATTGCACTTAAGTGTTCATTGCCAGCTAACATAATTAGACCTTCAGTGTGTTTCATAAATACATGGCTTAAATTATGCAGGGAGGGAGGAAGTGTCCTTTGCAGCTCTTTCCTGTCTTCCTTTCCCTCTGCTTCCACAGCTGTTTCTCAGCTTTCCTTCTTAGATGATCCTACTGTGTGTGCTGGAACTGATTGGGGAGGCAATTTCTTACTGAGACAGACTTTTATGCTGGTTTTGCCCCTGGTGACAGACAGGTTTGGTAAGATTCAGCTTGGCAGAGGATTTCAGGAACTTCAGCCTCGCTGAAGCTGTGCTTTCATGTCTCTGATCCCCAGTACAGATCCCAAATGCCTAGTTTAAATAATAAGCTTTTGTAAAATGAGGGAAGAAGGCATTAAAAAGGAGGGGAAAAAAACCCCAAGCCAACAAGCCCAAAGATTCTCTGCCTTTCTAAAAATGCAATTTCCTCATAAAACAGCTGGTAATTATTTAGGTGATGTATGTTCCTGTGTCTGCAACAGATTTGTGTTGATTCCCCCCCCTCCCCCCCCGACATATAAAGGATAGAAACACATTATGCATTTCATTACTTTTGGCCAGAAGTTGCACAGTGATGCTCTGTATTGCTATTTGAGGATAAAATATCATCCACCCATCCACCATCCTTTCTCTCGTGTCCTAATTTAGATGCAGGCAGCCTCTGAAAATAGTTCCATTTAGCCTTTTCCCTATTTTTGTCTCTCTTCCACCTTTATTTTCATGGAGTCATGAGACTGAAAACGCAGACCTGAGGCTGGGAAGCAGCCGCTAGCAGGGAGCTGCTCTGATGGCTGGCTGGCAGCTGGAGGGTGTGCAGGCTCTGTCACGCTGCTGCCAGCTCACAGGAGGTGTGGGATGTCACCTGCAGCTTCCCCTGGTCCCTGCCTGGCCTTAGCTCTGCAGGATTTGGGAGTGGTTGTGGCTAAAGGAATGCCCGGCTAGGGAGAAAGGATGGAGAAAGGAGAGCTAATTGATGGAGATGGAGAAAGGAGAGCTAATTGAGCATGAAAAGAGCCATGGAAGTAAACAAATGGTTGGAGGAGGGAGGAAGGAATGGTTGGAGAGGAAAAGGCTGTTCAGCAAAATAAGCAAACAAAGGGAATGCCCCAGGCTGTGATTCCACCAGACTGAGCAAAATAAAAGCGAGCCTGGTTAGTAGGTGGTAGGAGGCAGTGGGGATTCCAGGGTTTTGCATGGCTGGCATACCCCTGCATTGAGCTGTGTGACGCCTTAATGACTGACTTTGTCACAACAGAGATTTCCCACCTTGAGCCTCAGCAGTTCCCTTCTGGGAGCTGCCATAATATTGTGCTGATTGATTTCTAATGGTTTTATTGCTCTGCCTCACCTCCTGTCCTGACACCCTGTGTGGTGCTGCTGTGGACCCTTGAACTCCTGTTGCACATTGAGCTGAAGTGACTTCTGCCACCTTTAGTGCTTGTGGCTGTACTCTGGGATGAGAGGGACAGGTCAGTGCTGTCTCGGAAGGTTTTGCCTTTGTGCAAAGCCTTTCAACCTGGAATAGGAGTGATTGTGTTACAGAGTAATGATAAAGTAAGGATTGAAACTGAGATCTAGTTTTTGTGCCCCTTATTTGGGAAACTGTTTCAATTTCTCTTAGCCAATTTCATGGCTAAGCCTAAAGATTAAAAAGGGAACATCCTTCACAGACTTTTTAAACAGCATATCCATAAATGAAAAGATGGAAAGCCATTCAAGTAAAAAGGAACCTCAGGAGTTCTTTACTCCAAACTCCAGCTAAAAGCAAGGTCAGCTGGTCAGAGAAGTCAGGCCACTCAGGGAATTATTGATTTGGACCTTAAAAATGTCTCCTAGTGGAGGCTGCATTTCCCTGGACAACCTCTGTCCCTGCTTGACTGCCCCAAGGCAATAAAGTTCTTTCTTGTGTCCAGGTGTACCCCTTCCTGTTTCCATTTTTGCCTGTGGGTTGTTCCTCATCCCCCTCCCAGTGCTGTGAAGGGCTGGACTCTGTGTGATAGTGGAGCCCTGGAAAATGTTAAAGATAGACTCTGGAAATGTTAGGCTTTGTGTTTTCTCAGATCACTGCACCTGAGTAAGCAGTATGGTAAATGATATAATTGTTAGATGCGATGATTGTTTAGTAATTAAATATAATTATTATATAATCATAAGAAGAATCATGAGAATCTATGTTGGAAATTTAAGGGGGGCTCTGTTTGGCTGAAATCTATGTATAAAATAGAACAATATAAGTTTAATAATTAACATGAAAGTTATATGACAATAGAATATAAAAACATGATCATCTCAAATGCATGGTCGGAGTCAGATTTGGGTGAAATACCCCTGATTCCCAGAGCTCTTAATGAAAGCACTGACATATAACCATTCTCGTGATTATGTGTTTCTGAATGCTAACATGTGCTTTTTGTAACATTCTCAGAGATGGTTCTTCCTCCAAATCCAACTCTCCAGGCCCAGGAGCCTCAGTCTGTGCCCACAGGGTGATGCTGCAGGCGCCAGCCACAGGGTGACCCCACACTGCCCTGGTTCCAGTGGTGCCTTGTGCCACTTTTCAATCTGTGTGGTGTCCTCTGCATCCAATATAAAGCACAGGCTTGGGGCACAGTGTAAAGAGCTAAAGCTGAGGTGCATGACATGGATTGCTCTCCCCTTGGGCCCAAATTCACCCACTTTCACCTGGAAGGCCATCAGGCTGTTCATGAATTGTGTTTTCTTGGTAAACACAACCTTGCTGAATTGAACAAGCGAAGAAACCAAAGCATTGCTCTGTTCTTTGTGGAGGAAAGGGAAGTGGTCAGAGCACCAGGCCTGCCAGAGTCCAGTGGATGTTTGGACACTTCTCTTAGGCACATGGTGGGATTCTTGGGGCTGGTCTTGTGCAGGACCATGACCTTTGTGGGTCCCTTCTAACTCACAATATTCCAAGATTCTGTTATCACTGCATCTCCAGTGCTGCTTTCAAATGCATTAAATTCCAAGTGCCACGATTCCTCATGGATTTCAAGCTGAGCAGTGGTTAGTTTTTTTTGGGAGGCTGACCTCTAGTGTCTCAGTAAGACAAGCTCAAGAGAAGAGGAATGAAGCCCAAAATATGTCAGCATTGACTGGCATTTTATGAGCCTACAAGATACTTTATTTAATAATAAAAGAGCAAGTGTTGCTATGGTATCTTGAGGTGTATTTTCACTGCTATGGCCACATAAGGATTCCACGATATTTTTTAATCTTTGTTTTAATTACTGAGTTCAATTTTTGAAATTGCAGGGACCTCTTTCATTTTTTTGATTATGCAGTGTTCTGTGAGATTGAAATATTAATTGAAACAAGAGCTGTCTTGCTCTTTCTTGAGAAGAAATCAAACAATCTCTGAAGCCCCAGCTATATGCAAGATTTGATTAAAAGTCTCATGGAGGTCACCAACACAGCCAGTGCTGAAACACAGTTATTTTTCATACATGAAAAGCACGAGCTCAGCCTTAGCAGCCAGACAGAGATATCTGTTATGCATGGTGGGTTTCTCTGTCTGCCCATGTAAAAATCCAAAACACTGGCAGGATTTTATTGCTTCAGCTCAGACTCCACAATGCACCATGGTTCAGCTCTGGGGACTCTTGTCCACTTTTGAATTCCTACTGGTTTGGCATCATTCTCCATCGACTCTCAGCTGATGTCTGGGGTAGTGGAAAAGGTGTTTGATTGTTCTGCTGATGCAAAGGTGTTTGTAAAGCAGGTGTTTGTTTATTGAGCAGAATGAGAAGTACTCCAGTTCTTCCTATGGTATTGCAGGGAAAGCTGTGTGTCCCCTCATCTGAACATGTTCATGTACGTTATGGAGTTATTTCTATTTTAATGAAAATACATAATTCCAGATGTGGGTAGAGAGTATAATTCTTTGAAACAAGAATGAGATCTCCAGAACTTATTTAAAAAGCAGCAAAAAATCACTGGCTCACATAATATCCCCAGGAAAAAAAATACCTTATGTTACTCTAAACCAGTCGTTGCTGCTGTTGGGAAGTTCTTGCAGAAAGCTTCTTTTCCATACAGTGCATTATTCCCATCCTACACCAGCTCAAACAGCCTGAATTTTTCATCTTCTTGCAATGGTGCTGGACATTTATTTATTTTACGGGAAAGCTGCTGAGAAAATCAATCTTGCCTGAAGGGCTGTATACTGAGACCATGCCTCGAAATATCTGTTTTATTTTTACTGCACAGAGCTTTAGTGGCTGGTGTTTTCAGAGATGTTACTTTGACTTGTTTATGTTGTTTTCCTTAGGCATAAAAGTGAGAGTTAGTTTAAGAAACAAATGAGCATGCATTTTTCACAGAGAAAATAAAATGTAAGACCAGACAATTGAGGAGTTCTAGAAATGTGGAGGTAAAGCTGTTTATGTCCTCAGAGCATCTCATTCCATGGCAATATGCCTGAGATTTTGTAGCATGATTGTAAATTATGTGTGTTACTGTCATATTAAGGGTTTTGCAGTGTGCTCCTCACTCAGGCGCAAGATCTCTCCATGTTATTTTGGCATGTTTGGTTTTTCTGGAAATCATTACATTTGGTATTATATTTCTTTTTTTTTTTTTTTTTTTTTTGTCCTTTTTTTTTTTTTTTTTTTTGTGCTGTAGTACATATCTCTGTAAAAGAAGACATTTTACCCTTCTAAATTCACTCCATGTCTGTGCTGTTAAAACTGACTATGGCAACCCTCAAATTCTGGTTTGTAAACCTGGGCCTACATTCTTTCTTTTAAGCAGAGTTTAACTTTTTTGGCTTCATGGTTCTGTGGTCATGTAGAAATCAGATCTAATGTTCAACCTTGTGTTTTTATCTGGGAGGCTGAATAAAGTGGATCAGCCTCATCATTCACGTTTCTCATGTGCAAATAAAACTTTGTCACTGTTAATTATTTAAACTGAACCAAAAAGTTTGGGGCCTATATCAGAAATTATATAGGTTCACAAAAGCAGAAAGATTTTGGTGGGGTTTTTTTTTTTTTCCTTTATTTCACCAAAGTCTACCAAATTTTTGAAAAGCAAAAAATGTGCTGCATTAGGAAAAATCCCATAAGCATTGTAGGAAATGTTACCTAAAGACAAAACTGAAAAGTCTAGAATTTTCTTTTTTTTTTTAATGAATGATTTAATTTTTTTTTTTGTTCTACCATACCCTGGATCAGACCCAGAGCAGCCTCTGTTTGCACAGAGGTGGTACCTTGTGAGGCTGCAATTTTTTTTTGAAACAGATCTAAATCCTACCTATTTCTTTTGGTATTAGCTTGTAGGTGATACCTTTCCTTTACTTGCTGTCTCTGAATTCTCTCTGGAAAAAATTTGGTTATGGTAATGCGCTCATGCTCTTTCTTTCTCTGTCAAGATAGTGGTTTCTTCAGCTGAAATTTTATGTTCCAGGCTGTGTGTGAACAGTTGTTGAATGCCTGGTAAGGCTTCCATTTGCCAAGCAAATCTACTTCTAGTGCTTAAAATTCAACCTCGCATGAAATCTTTGCTGGTGGAAGATCTATGCTCAGTGGAGCCTGTGATAGTTTGCAAAGAATACTTAAATTCTAGGCTGTGGCCAGAGTTATAAGTGCAGAGGAATTAAAGCACAGGTTTCACCATCATGCTATTTCAGGAGAGAGAAATTAGTCATAAAATATTTGTTTCTTAAAAAAATATAGATCATACTGACAAGACTGGATGGCTCTTTCTGCCAGCCTGCTTAACAGTGAAAATTATGTAGGCTATGGCTTGAATATGGAGTGGAATATATTAATATTAATATTGTTGACTTGCTGAGATATTCTGGTACCTTGCAGTGCAAAGTCTTTGCTAAGTTTAAGTCCATAACAGTGGTTTGATATAATTTCCCTAGCCTGGTTATCTTGATATCAGGACATATATCTGTGTTATACAGCTTAAAATCTGAGTGTGTATGCCAATATTTTTCCTCTCTTGTTAAAAAAAACCCTCACATCATGAGGTGAGATTGCACAAAGTGTTTCACAAAGAGCAAAAGGGTTGAATCCACTCCCAACCAGGTAATAGTTCTGCTTATAAAGTAAAAAGTATTTTTTGGTGCTCCTTTGCCCTGATGAGATTGCTGGTGCTGCTCTTCATTAAATTGTGAGCCACATGTGCCATTAGCATGGCTCTGGCTCTGCCAGGTTAAACAGGATGCAGGTTGGAACTGCAGTGTTTCTCTGGCTCCTCTGCTGTTCCTCAGGGGCAGCTGGCTGAGATTTTTCCCATGTCCTTTTCCACCTTTTTTTCCACCTTTTTCTTCCACCTCTTTTTCTTCCACCTCTTTTTCTTCCACCTTTTTTTCTCCCACCTTCTTTCTTTTCTCCCACCTTCTTTTCTTCCACCCTATTTTCTTCCACCTTTTCCACTTTCCTTTCAGGCACAGGCCTTCCATTCTTGACTTTGCCCTTCTTGAGTCCCTAGTCCTCATTTTAGACAAAAAAAAAAATACTTTAGGCAAGAAGTTTTCTTGCCATGCTGCCGTGGGATTTGAGTTCTTGAAATATGAATGTGCTAAAATTCAGAATTTGTAGGTGCACAAATGGTTATTTTAATTGCTGCGCAATTGCACGGGGAGTAAGCACATCAGGGCCTGCAATTAGAGACTCAGTAAGCAGTTGAAAATGTTTTTCTAATTTTTCAGGTGCATTCCCAAAGGCACAGGTATGCCTGTTACAGCACATCCTTATGACTCTGAAGTGTGCAGGGGAAACTGACTTTGGCATGCACGGGCAGGCTGAATATTTTAGTTCTGGAGACAACAGCAAACATGCATATTTTATGTTGAGTACAAATTAGCCATGCAGGATATCAAATGAGTGCCTGAGGGAGGGTGCAGAGTGCTGAAATTAGAGTCTGAATGAAATGTATTTAGTATTAAACCAGTCAAATCCTGAGCTGGCTTCTCCACTGGTGTCAATCAGTCCAGCTCCATTAACTCCAGAGGAGCTGTGCCTCTGCGTCTTCTGGGGAAGAGGCCTGCTCTGAATATTGTCAGTAAACACAGCACAGTTCTGTTGAGAGAGGAAAAATGCTTTTCTACGGTATTTGGGCTGTAAATTCACTCCCAATTTCTAAATGAGCTTCGTGCCTGGTCTTTAATCAGCCCTGCTGGGGCACTGCCTGTTGTCATGGAGAGCTGCTCAAGGTCTGGTGGAAGAGGAAGGATCTGAATGGGGGCCAAGCAGGATTTGGTTGGATGCTGAGCCTCTATCCTGCCAGCTGGCGTGGGAAGTGCATGTCCTTACCATGGGGGAGACCTGCACTTGCTCTTGGAACATCCTATGAGCTTTCCTATCCTTCAATGGCCACAAATTGTGACTTGGGACTCAGGCTGGCTTTTTCAAAATTAGCCAGATGAGTTAGAAGCTTACAAGACATGCTCCTTGTTAGCAGGATTCAGGGTCCTAAATATGCAAGATTTTTAATCATTGTTTCTCAAAGCCTTGAGTAATGATGATACTTTGCAAAATTTCTTCCTCTGATCTGAAAGAGACAGGTATTTGCAAAATATCACAGTTTCATTAGGTGAACTGAATAAAAGGAAGTCAACTTGGGCATTATTTCTGTCTGCCAGTTTCAATTACCATGCAGAAGAAAGAGGAGTAGAGATGCAGGAACACATTTGAGTCCTGTTTGGGTTTGATGATCTCTCAAAATAGAGACTGCCAAGCGTCCTGGGAGGTGGCAGAATTTGTCCTCACAGCAATGTAAGACAACTTCTCTTTCATTAGAATAGCAGGGATTTTGGATGCTTGTGCTCTAGTGACTAAGGTCAGCATTGGGAAAGAATTGAATTGTTAGATTTGACAACTAATTCTTTCAGGTTTTATTTTTGCGTGGTTTCTTGAAATCAAGGCAGAAATCTTTGCTCTCCAGAACACAAATTTTACCTGGCAGTGGTTATCACTCGTGTCATGCACTGCCTCTTCCCTCACCCTCAGCAAACACCAGCAACTCCTTAATTGTTTACCTCACATTTTTGGAGTTGTAAATACTCCATTTAATAAGGGGCAGGCAATGAACACATTATAGCTGCAATGTCTCTTTTCTCATCTGAGGTTATGGTTATTCTGGAAGTGCCAACCAAAAAAACCCCTGTGAATACAGCAGCAGCATCTTCTACAGAGGTGCATGACAGGCATATGCTCTTGCAATTAATGACATTAATTATAGAGATAAGATAATCATGATGGTGCCACAAATCAGCTGAAGATTTGTGCTCTTTATAGTCTAACCTGCAGGCTTTGCTTTCTGCCAGGGCACCTGCAAGGCCCATTGGCAGATGGGGAAGAAGTGTGTAGTGTTTAAAATAGAATGATATCCATTGGCAACCAGGGAAATGTGGTATTTGAAGTATTAGAATAGCAATAGGGAAATGATGTGGTATTTGAAGTATTAGAATCACAATGAATTGAAATGAACCTTTTTAGCTTTATATTTGCAGATAATTAATATTGCACAAATCACCAGTTGCCACTTCTCAGAGAAGGGGTGCGAACCTCCTGAGAAAGTCTAATTTGGTTTCTTGCACCTTACTTTTTCCAATAGGATAGTAGAAATATCTGATTTGCCATGAAAATTTTTATTTTAAAAGTTATTCCTTCCACTTGGCTAAAAGCCTCATTAATGCCCAGGAGTTCACTTAGCTGATCACTTACATGCTCTTTAACTTGTTCATGGAGAACTCTTTATATTTTGCATATACACAGGGTCTTTGTATTGACATAGGCTTAAAACATAATTTATCTTAAATAAATAGAATTCCTAGATGTAATTTATGCAATTGCATTATTGCAGGCACTTTCTTTGAATACTCATAATCTACATTTCTATGAATACTCAGCACTTAGGAGATCCCAGACCTTGCCTGTCTCTTTCCAGCTCTTTCCACCCTCCGGGACATTTTTAATCAGACTTGGATGTCCTATTGAAGGGAGGAAATTTTGATAAAATAATCTCCCAAATCAATAAATCCTACAGATTTATTGCTGTGAACCACATGCAAAGTTATGGCAACATCTACTAAGTAGGAGGTATAACTCTATACAGAATCAAAATTCAACTCATTTTAGAAAGTAAAAAGCAGGTAAGTGCAGGATTCACTTAATCTTGACATTTACTGGAGTATACTTCCAATAAGGAATTTTGAATATTTAATAAATATTTTTGGGGGTTTCTTTGCTTACTAGTATTGCCCTTAGGCACTTAAATAGTCAACATCTTTAGTCTATTACAGCTACAGGTTCTGCAAACTAACCTGAAAATTCATATATTTAGAACTTTTTTTCCCTCGTCTTGTTGATTCTAAAAGATTTTAAGGATGTGGTATTTATAATATTCTGTTAGACAAAACTCAGTCCAATAGTAATTATCTCACAAATGCAGGATAATTTCTGATAACAATACTTCAGAAATTATTACTTAAAAAAGAGAAAATATGAACAAAAGGGTAGTAGAGAACCTTCTTGTTTTGGAGGAATCACAATAATGACTAATAAGCGATACCAGTAAGCTGGGAAATCTGTCCCACTAAAACTTTCTGCCTTTCTCAGTTTGGAAGTTTGTGTATTAAAATTGGGATTTTTCAAATATTTCCTGAGCTTTAGTATTCTTAGGATAGGCTTTCAGAACAAACAGGCCCCACCTGTACAAGAGTTGGGGCACTTGATATGTTTTTCATGAGGAGTTGGAGCTGCTGCACTTTTATGAATGTGAGATCTCATCAACTTAATCAATTAGGCAATTCTGGGCAATACAGGTGCACCAGTTCATATATTTTATGAAAACAAACTGCCTGTCTAATTTAACTTTACATAGAGAAAATATTTTTTCTGAGATGCATTTTATTTAGCAGCTCTTCTAGGCTGAATGTTGCTGTGGGGCTTTCAGGTTTATGTCAAGAAAAACTTCATTCAAATATTGGAGCTAGTGCCTTATACCTTTATAACTGCTTCTTTCATTCCCTGCTCCACCTCAGTTCTATTCCAATGCTAGAATCAGAAAAGTCTCTGATAAAATTCCTAAATATTATATTTTATTCAATCTCATGCACAAAGAAAGTTTTAAAAGCTGCGGATTTCATAATTGTCTTCGTTTTTCAAATATCTGCTCATTAGCGGGTGGCAAAACTGATTTTTTCCTATCATGAGACTAATTGTTTTAATCCATGTGGTGTCTTGACTGTCTTTTTCTCATTGACACAACTAAAGACAATATAATAGTAACATCTAATAAAAAGTGTTTTAAGTTTAAGCCTTTATTCAGCATCCTCTACTTATTAGAAGCAAGTTTTGATTTTCTTAAACATTTATGATCATATTAAACCTTAAGTAGCTGCTGAGAAAGTAGGAAAAGCAAAGCAGGACCTTATATATGCAATAAACATCATTTCAGCACCAAAATCCCAGTGCCCAGAAAGGTGTGTGGGATTGGAGGGACCTTACAGTGCCACGAGGAAAAAGAATAAGCTGGAAAAGAAATACTGTGAAATCTGTAGTACAAAAACCTTGGTGGTGTAAAAGCAAGATGGTGAAGGCACCCTTTGGAGGAAAATAAAACCAGCATTGGTGTTACATTTGAGAATATAACCCAGTCAGGAAATAGGAATGTTCTACAGCCATTTTGTTCTCCACACTAATTTTCCTATTTTTGGTGTTGTTAGAGCTGTCTACATAGGATACTTCCAATTTTCACTTAATGTGGATATTTTTATTCTGAATTACTGGCTCTTATTTTTCCTCTCCTTGCTTGGGTGCATTTGCAGGTGAAAGATCTCTCTTGGTGTGAGGTTGCTCTTGAATCCCAGCTGGGAGTTGGGAGCTGCATTCATTTTCCTGAGCCATACACCACTGGTATGTTTTGCTCCTTGGAGGGATATCACAGGCTGTGGAGAAATGGAAAGGCAACCACAGACATAAAGGAAGAAAAAGGGGAGAGAAGCAGCTGTAAATGCAGTGTTGTTGAATGGCAGAGTATTCTGGGAGCAGGGTGGTTTAATGTTTTACTAATGTAAGGCTGATAAAGACCCAGAAGTTGGTCATTTCAAGATCTTGACATTTAAAGAGCCTCAGGCAAGTTTATTTTAATTTGCTCTGGTGTATGTCCATGCCTGTACACAGAGCAGGAATAAAACCAGAGTAACTCTTGTTTAAGTGTGCCATTTAATATGGCTCCTGGGTGTCAGGGGAATTGAGAGTAAAATCTTTTTCTGGCTTCCAGAACAAAGGCAGCACCGTTCTGTGGCATCAGCAAAACCCCAGTTTCAATGACAGCCCCCTCAAGGCCATTGTTCAGGGCTAAAGGGAAAACCAGAAAATGCCCTTTTTCTTGTAGGTAATAATAATTAGTAATAGCAATAATAAGTAATAATAGTAATAATTAGTGCTCTTGGTCTTTTCAGTTGGTTCCAGTTTGAGAGGTGAAGGCTCTCTTGCACTTCCTTGGCTCTTGGTGCTCCAATTTTGCCACTCTTGTAAAAAAGAAGCATTCATTCCCTTTCTCTTGGAAATCCTGGCTAAATAATGCCTGTGGTTTTTTGTATCCAGCTTTCCAGACATCTCATCTCAAGTAATATCATACTTTAGATTTTTTTTTTTAATTTATTGGAATCATTATAACTCCAAGGGATTTCTGGTAGTAATATTATACTGGAGAGATGAAGTTCATGTTATGGCTGCTGTTTTTTTTTTCTCATGGTTTTTAGCTGGCGGTGTTTATAACCCTTGTTTAGTTTTTCACTAAAACAATGCCTGTGGTTTTTTGCTTCCTATGGAGTGGGTACAGTGCAAAGCTGATAATGGTTTCTATTTAGAGGTCTTGATCCACAAGCCCTCTGAATCCAGCAGTTGGTTTTGTACTTTTCCCACACTTGTTCAGTATTGTATTTGCAGGGAATGCCCTGATGAAGGCAGGAATGATGCATCTGACTCCATCTTATCAGAAGCTAATTTCTTACTTTATGATACTATATTATATTAAAGAGTACTATGCTACACTAAAGAATACAGAAAGGATATTTACTGAATAATAAAAAGATAACAATGAAAACTCGTGACTCTCTCCAGAGTCCTGACACAGCTTGGCCCTGATTGGCCAATGAGTGAAAACAACTCACAGCAGAATCCAATGGAACAATCACCTGTGGGTAAACAATCTCCAAACACATTCCACATGAGCAAAACACAGAAGAAGCAAATGAGATAAGAATTGTTTTCATTGCCTCTGAGGCCTCTCTCACTGCTTTTCAGCGGCCCAGGAGAAAAACCCTGGGCAAAGGAATTTTTTCAACGAATGTGAATACCACAATTCAGAGGTAATTTTCTCTCTCTCCCCTTCTCTCTTTATTATTATTATTTTTTTTAACTGTTGCTTTCTGGGATTTTGCACTGTGGTAAAATTCCATGGCAGTGTTGAGCTTCTGACAGCTCTAGAGAGAGTGAGGGGCTCTGAGGAGACCATTTAGGCTTGCTGGATATGAACGAAGTGCCTCCAGGATCCCCTGTATTCTCTCAAGATAAAAGGCATGAGGAAATTTTTTAGGCTGGGAATTTAGTTAAATAATAGAAGAAGAAATGATATTATGCAATAGCAAATCTTTTGAGTAATTGGTACTCAAATTAATGAGAAAATAGAGATGTGAATATTTGCCATAGGTGGAGTGATAGCATGGAGCAGGGCAGCAAAGAAGGAGTGATTTCCTGAAAATAGTTGGAAAATGCAGTCTTTTTTACAGAAATTTAAAAAATAAAGATAAAAATAAAAGCATGGAGGTGAGAAATTGGAGGAAAGACAGGCCAGTCCTGTCTCTGAGTTGGTGTCCTGGTTTGGGGGGTCTGTGAAACTGCTGAGCCATCAGAAGTCTGTCCTGCACTGGTAACTTTTCTATTCCCACTGAACTGATAGTATGTAAAATATGAGACATATAATGCAAAACAAAACCCCAAGCAAACTCCAAAACCCCCAGGAAGCTTTTGACAAATTCCAATGAAAATATAAATAAAATCCCATTCAGCATTTTCAAGCCCTTTCTCATGATCAAGCAACAACAATGCAAATGCAACAGCTGAATATGTTGAATATTCAGTATATTGAATGAATATGAATAGCAGCAATGTTAACTGATGCAAATTTTGTCATGTCCTTCTCTAGTCACCCACAGGGGTAGTAACAACTCGGTTGTTGGAGATGGTGAGCACCCAGAGCATTTGTTCCATGTCCCTGTGCCCAGAAGGGCACAGAAATAACACTGCAAATCAAGGTGGTGTGTTCTGATCCTGTATATGGAACATATTTTGAGTAATAAATATTTTTAGGGAGAGGCTTTCATTGTTTTTTTTACTCTGTTAAACTTGGGTGCTGGTTCAATGTCCCTTCTGGCAAAGGGACTCAAACACAGTCAAGGATGGACCTGCTGCAGATCACTGATTAAAGGCTGACTTTTCATGTTGTTAAATGTATGATCAGATTAAAGACCTTGGTTCAGAAAACAGAGTGGGTTTTTTTTTTTTTTCCTAATTAAGCAAATCATTTTAATATAAAATTTTAGGGGATAGAATATAAGAAAGTAAAGATAGTCTAGAAAGTAATCTCAGCCCTAAGGAGTTGCAGCTGGGCCAATTATCACAGATTAGGAACAGGCCTGACTTTACCTGTAACCAGGGAGAAGAAGAGGCTCTAAAGGAGTGGGGTGGCTGGGTGAGAAGGGCACTGGAGTCAGTGGCTGCTTTGTGAAGAAGAAAGAGTCATTGCTCTGAGGAGCTGCCCATGAGAGAACACCAGGAAGGTGTGGAACTTTTGTGATAAGGAGACAGCAGTATGGAACCCCTGCAATGAGATGACAATAGAAAATTGGTACAGTAGCTTTATAAATAATTTAAGATTGTCAGAATTTGGAGTTATTTTGGAATATATTGAGTTTCACTTCTTTTAAAGAGCAAAGTTTTATTGTGGTGTAGATTCAGTAAGCCTAGAACTGTATTCTGAGTTAACAGCCCAGGGACTGCTTCATTTCTGGCCTGTAAAGGCTCATAAACTCTTCAGTAAATTTAGTAGGGGCTCTGTCCTACAGCTTTTTAACAACAAAATATTTCAAATAATCTCCATGAAAATATTTGTAGGGCATCTCCTGCTAATCCTTATGGCTGCTGTCACACTGCAACTGTTAAAATAATGGCAATTTAATGGTAATACCTAAATAAATAAATAAATAAATATATATATATATATATATATATATATATGCACATAGGAGCCAGAGGTTGGAAAGGGACCTGAGGAAGTTTCTAATCCAACCTCCACCTGAAAGAAAGATCAGCTGTAATGCTGGAATAAGTTGCTTAGGGTTTTTTTTGCAATAGAGTCTTGAATCATCCAAGAATAGAGAGTCCACAACAGCTCTGGGCAGCCTCTGCCACTTCTGGATTTTTGTTTTCTCAGAATGGAAAAGCTTAAGTGCAGTTTCAGTATTGTTAAGTCAGGTACAGGCTTTTATGTAATTCAATAGGTACTGAACTCTGGGCTGTTTACATTACACATCCTGCCTTTGTCAAGTTCTTTATCAGGCACTGGGACTGCACACAGTCCTTCAGAAAACTGAAAGCAAATCTCTTTGTAGAATGCCATTAGCTCCTGGTGATTTGTCTTAGCAGCTGAAGAAGCTAGTTTTTTTTTCCCAAATTCTTCTCTATTAAGGTGCTTTTTTAAAAAACTCAGTTTCCTTATAAATCAGAAAGGTCTGCTCAGCAAGAGAAATATTTCCTTTTGAGGTCTCAGATTTGATCAATGCCATGCTCCTTGGGGAACTGTTTTATTTGACATTTTACTCTGTCATGGTGCATTATCAAACAAAAACTGCATCTCCTACTTAAAAAGTTGACTGTTGTGGGTTTTTATACCCTTTGATGCTTGCTTGTACGTTTTTATTATGCACCACATATCCTTCTGGAACTATAACCTTATTCTGATTGTCTGAAATTTAAAGTAGAGGTCCTAGGATGTTCCTATGAATAAATCAGATGATCCGTGCTCTAGGTAGCATCTTTTTAGTGTGGAGCATTATAGAAAACTCAGGATGGACATACTGAAAGCTTCCAGCACAGTCAAAGACTGGAGTGGAAGCCTCTTAGTCTCAATCATGCTCTTTGTACTTGCAAAACCAGATTTGACCTGTCTTCTCTAGCACTTAATCCAATATTCAGGTCAGTTTAAGATGCCCATGGGCAAAAATCTTCATCAAGTAGTGGTTGTGTGGTTTTGCATGTGTTGATACCTTTTGTATGAAAACTGAGTAAATGGAAAGATTTTCTGGCTGGATCTGGAATCATGCTTAAACAGGCACACACACAGCTCAGAAAATGGATCTTTTCTTTGTGTGTTCTTATGTGTGGATGGATGAATATGGTGCAACTTTAATTTCAATTTTGGTACTAAATTTGTAATATAACAGTGAATTTATCTGTGCACTCAAGCATGTCTTGAGTGAGTGGTCTATAAGTAGCTACATTTTCAACTGTGGGGATTTTTAAATTTTTTTTTCTCATATGTTTCTTGATTTCTAACTCTAACTGCAACTGTTACTCTTGGCAAGCCTACTCAAAAAAATCAGTTCAGCAGAAATTCAAGCTCCTTCTTTCGCTAATATCTTTCATAAAACCTCAAAAGGTTTTAAATATTCTTATGGTCATCTCCCTTTTTGTGTCAGCACAGGTATGTTTTAATTGCATCCTTTTTCAAATAGGCACCCTCCCCTTGAGTCAAACCATTTGTATTCAGGAGATGGAAGAGACACAGAGGAGAACATGGAATTTGAAAGCCCCACAGTCTTTGCCCAAGGAAGGGATCCTTAGGGAAAGGGGAATGTTCCTCTTTGTGAAGCCAAGAACAGAAAAGAACTTGCAGGCCATTAGGAGGGAAGATGAGAAAACGAAGCTCTTCATTGCTTGATATAATTTTTCAGCATTTCACAATTTCTCTCTTGTACAAACAAAGAGAATCTCTAAGGTTTAGTTGGAGTGTACCATGGGTAGGTTTTACATCTAGGTACAGAAATACACACATTAAGGAGGGTGTTTAATACTAAAAGGTCACATATCTGGAAATAGTTTGGTTTAAATATACATATGTATAAAAACTGATTCATTGCTGCATAATTCTAGTTTTGGAGTCAGTTGATTTCAATGTATTTTGGGACTGAAGTAATACAAGAGTGAATCAGTTCTATAATTATTTTGGGAAAAAATGATATGCTAGTAGTTCTGGGGAATTTTTTTTCCGTCCAAATCATTGCTGCTTAAGGAGGGAAACCGTACCTTTCTTCATATGTCTAAATTAATTTTGTCTTGCATATGCAGATATGTTTCTTTTTAGGTTTGATTAGGGAAAGATTTTTTTTCCCTTTTTTAAATGGCAGATGTCTCAGATGAGTAAGAGAATTAGGCATGCTGTTATGAGCAAGAATCCTAAAAAATCAGAATATTGTAAGAAAGAGGATCTGAAAGCGTGAAAAAAAAGCTTGCTTATTAACATCTCTAAATTTAACTTATTAAAAAAATAAGATATTTTCCACCTTTGACAACAGAAGGTGCTAATCAAAAAGAAATAATCAAGTACTTAGCATTTTCTTAGTAACAAAGAAGAGAGAGTACCATTTTGGGTGTAAATTAATCCAGCATAACATTGGATGATAGTGAAAGAGAAATTTCAGTAGCTACCTTAATTGCTGTGGAAACACTGGCCTTAAGGCAGCTGGCAGGGTATTTGTGGAGGTTGTAGGTTCAAAATATTTTTTTTTCTTGTCAGTCTTCATTAAGGTGTAAAAATTACAGTAATAAATGTGTTATATGTAGTTCTTTAATTAGCTGAGAAATACATACTGCTAAGTGTGTGGTAACCTAGCTGTCAAAAAAATCTTAGAGGTCTGAACTATTATTTAGTGTTTTTCTTTAAATTGTCTGAGACGGCTAGACAAGTATTAACACAAACTTAAAAAATGTTGTAAAGAGAAATATTGGAACACTAATGGGGTCTTGTCAGCTAAATATTATTACTGAATATCCACACAGAAATGTAAAATCTTCTGTTTTGTTGATTAAAACCTTGTCAAACTGTGTGAAAAGACAGATGTTTCAGGAAAAATGGGGAAGAATCCATGATTAATTGCTACTAGAGTATGTTTGTGGCTAATGTAAATCTACCAAATACCCAAGTACCACAATCTGTTTGCCACAGGGTTTCAAAGGTACATCTCTGCTTGCAAGAAGCACTCAGTTGTGGTCAAACTTAGAATTCATGTCAGACCTGCGGCTTCCCAGACTTTAGCAGGTCTGGAAAAAAATTCTGCCAACATTGTTTTATTCACAGGCAGAGAAAGAGCATCCTGCTGGAGCTCCAGTCTGAGAAGGCACAAGAAATTAGGAAATTATGTTCTCAGCATACACAGAACACTGGTAGGAGTGTGGCACTAAGGACAGTGGTGGAAGACTAAAGAAAAATTATTTTCCCCTGACAAATGGAGGCATTTAATAAAATAGGAAATGTGGAAATAAAAGGGGAAAATAGTTTCAGGTGAAGAAATCTGAGAGTAGAAGGGTGCTGGGGACCTGTTTTATCTAGAGTTGTTCTGGGAACTATTGATAATGGACAAAAAAAAATCTCCTTGATTGGATGTGAAGAGTCAGATGAACTACTCCTACACAATGCTGTCAGCCTTTATGTAAGGAGTTTTTTTACACAGTAACAAAATAGATTATTAAAACCTGATCTTGTTAGCCTCTGCCTGTGCAAAGATTTATTCATTCTTCCAACCTGTGGAATCATGAGATTCTTGATTTAGTAGCTGCAAAACCAATGCTTTTAATATTAAAAACCTAGAGTGGAGCAGAAAGTAGTGGTATTATCTCACAACCCACATCTATGTATTATTTTAATGTTTTATTAGATGCAGTTGCTGCTTATCATCCTAACTTCAAGTTTTCTAGCTGACAAATGTATTTTAGTGATTTCTTCTAGAATTTTGTGTTTCCTATTTATTGTTGACTGGTCACAGTTCATTGGTGATTGTAGATGACTGTGATGTATTAACCCATGGCAGTTACCTTTTCAGTTTTCCTTCCTTTAAAGCATAAACTTATAATTGTATGTGCATATATAAAACACTGCAGGTAAAACTTGGAAAGCCAGGTGGGCTGTTTATCAAAAAATCATTAACCACTGACATGGTGGCTTTTCAAAGACACTATGTTCTACTTTGGGATTTTATTACTTATATAGGCCATTTCATCATCTCTTTACATTTGGGAAAACCAGAAAACAGTCTTGATGGAAAGGTTTAGGTGAGATGAAGATGTAATTAATGGAGACAGATATTGATAATGGCACTGTAGGTGGTGTAGCTCATTTAAACTTTATTCTCACTAGTACTTCAATGATGTGCCTAATACTGAGAATGCTCTGCAGCATTTCCCTTCTGGCTGTTTGAGTCTTGGCTTGGTTTTATGAAAATTAATGATCTGTTCTACTTTAACACCCTGAATAGGAAATTGCAGGATGGCCTGTTTGTACAGCTCTATCGTGAGAGCATTGGAGCTGGATCATAAAGAGCTTGTAGCTACACCATCATTTGTGGGGAAACATCCAATGGTAAACATGGAAATGGCCCTTATCCAATAAAAAAGATTAATGTGTTTTCTCCATGTGCTGTCCTTGGCTTAAAAGTATTATGATCTGCTGCAAAAACTGCCACTTCAGGTGTGCTTTGGGCAGAAAAGAGAATTAGGGAGCAGAGGGAAGGACATGTGTGGTAGTTTGTGGGGTCCCCAGGACAAGGGAGGAATGATTGAATCTGACTCCATATTCTTAGAAGGCTAATTTATTATAGTATGATATGATATTATATTAAAGAATACTATACTAAAACTATACTAAAGAATACGGAAAGGATACAGACAGAATCTTAACAAGAATGAATCATGAAAACTTGTGACTCTCTTCAGAGTCCAACACAATTGGACTGTGATTGGTCATTAAGTTAAAACAATTCACATGACACCAATGAAACAATGACCAGTTGGTAAACAATGTCCAAACCACATTCCAAAGCAGCAAAAACAGGAGAAGCAAATCAGATAATGGTTGTTTTCATTTCTCTCTGAGGCTTCTCAGATTCCCAGGAAAAGAAAACCTGGCCAAGAGATATTTCAGAGAATATGTCAGTGACAGATGTGGAATAGCCACGTGAAGTTGTTTGGATGCACAGTTTGAGGGGTGATTTGCAGGACCTTATGCAGTGCCTGCTCAGCAGGAGAGGTGGTGGGAGAGGATGGAGGAAATGTTTGCACTCCTGTGCAGACCTGTGATGGGAATGAGACTTTGCTGCCATTCTGGTGTCCCCACCTCAGGCAGGACAAAGCTGAGGAGGTGTGAGAAAAGGCACTGAAACTGGTGTTAGGGATAGAACTGCTGCTGCACAAGGAGACACTGAGAAGGCTGGTTTAACACACCTGTTTCAAAGCTGGGAAGGGGTAGGACTGAGATTTGGAACTTGTAGGGGTTGGTGAATATAGCATTTATAAAAGAAAGTGCCCATGTACCCCCTGAGCAGTGGATGTGAGCCTAGCTGGGGTGGATACCTGTAAAAACCTGTCTGTGGTAGAACAGACTTGTGCCTGGGATAATTTATTTCACTGCTTGCACAGGTTTTCCCTCCTAGAGTGATGGCCTTGAGCTATTTATGCGGCCTTCAATCTCTCTTTTGCTGTGGATCAGTGAAAGGCTAAGCTGTGCAACTTCCTTACCAGGAGACTGTAGGAAAATTATAGGAAAGGGGTTTTGTTATGAACCTCAGTTTTGAAGTTGCTCTGACATTTCTTTGCCTTACATGCCTATGAACTATTCTTTCTGCTTGGTCAGAAATGCACAAGAAGGACAGTTGCAGGTGGAAGGTTATAATAAATCATTGATCCTCAACAAAATAAGAAGAAATTTGCAAAGAATATTTTTCCTTTCTCTTCAGTAGCTGCAGCCTCTTGCTCCCTGGATATTGGCCTCAAATGAAAGAGGGTTAACCTTCTTCCAACCCTTTGGACACATCTTCTACCCCTTTTCCATGGCATCTACGGTGGGCTCCAGGGACTACTCATTGCTGTAATTTCCACATTTCATGGTTCTGTATATTTAAAGGGAATATAAATTAATATGAGGTGAGATAAAATTGAGACGAAGAGAGAAGACTGCAAAAGCAATAGGACATTTTATGGCTAGTAAGAAGATGATCAAGTTTAAATAGCCTTTTACCAGCACTCAGTTAACTGAAAATAAAGTGAGCTGTGATGACAGGTTTGAATTTTGGGTAGCTGGTGAAATTTCACTTTTCCTAAGCCAAGATTTATTAATGCCAAGACAACACTATCCTAGGGTTCCTTGTGGACTTACACCCTCACACCCTTACCTGCAAATAATTTTTTATACTATTTAAATGTACGTTTTGTAGATTTTAAATTTGGGCTTTAGAAATCTAAATTGTGGATGCACCCTTTGAGGAGAAGAAGGAATTACAAGATATATATATACATATATAATGAAAAACCAAGGAACTCAGCATTGTTGAGTCCCTGTGGTACCAACCACCCAAATTCAAGGCATTACACTTTCTGTCTCATCTGGCCTCACAGGCACTGTTATTACTTCACAAATTGCAAGTTGATTCAGATTGCCCTTCAGTCACCAAGCATCCTTCTGTTAACTCTTGCCTGCCTCAATTGGTTCACGCTTTCCAGGACCCCCGACAGATGAGGTCCCTACCTAGGTCAGATCCTCAAAACACTAATTTTCTCCTGGGACTGCTTTTCAGAAAGTACCTCTGTGACACCACAAGTTGTCACAAACAGCAGAAGGATTGCAAGGTAAAAGTCTTGGTGCTGCAGGAAATTAAGAAAAAAACCTTTAATCACTCAGGTTATTTAACAGCATTAGGCCAGTCTGATGTATTCAGTAAGCTCTCCTAAAAGATGCATAGAATTTAAAAAAAATCTAATATATTCTCATTCCCAGATTTCTTTCTTCTTGAATTTCGGGGCCTATGTTATGTTCTCCTAAGGATTTCACAGTTCCTGCTTCTATTAAAAGATGTTCTTGAAATAAATACCTGTTGTCTGACAAGGGATTGTCACATTCATATTTTCTGAAAAATCCTTTCGCCCAGAATTTTTCCCCTGGGAAGCTGAGAAGCCTTAGAGAAAAAGGAAAACAGTAATTATCTCATTTGCTTCTCCTGTGTTTTGCTCCTTTGGAATGTGTTTGGACATTGTTTACCCACAGGTGATTGTTTCATTGGTTTCTGCTGTGAATTATTTTGACTTATTGGCCAGTCAGGGTCAAGCTGTGTTGAGGCTCTGGAAAGAGTCACGAGTTTTCATTATTATCTTTTTAATCTTCTGTAAGTATCCTTTCTGTATTCTTTAGTATAGTATAACATTCCTTAATATAAAATAATAAATTAGCCTTCTGAGAACATGGAGTCAGATTCATCATTCCTTCCTGCCACGAGGGACCTCAGAAATACAATCGGGGATCAGAGGCAGCCTATCCTGCAGAGACCAGCACTGCTCTGAGATGCCATGCCTGTTTTTATTCCACAGCAGTGCACGTGGTGGTTTCTGCCAGGTTTGCTTTCCGGCTGTTTCAGCTCCTGTATCATGTTGCAGAATTGATACACAGCACTGTAAATAGTTTGAAAAAATAAAAAGCAAATAGGGAGAGCAGGGCTAGAAATCCAGGGTGTGAATTCCAGTCGTTAGGTAGGGTATTCTGATGGCATCATGTCAAATCACCATGCAAATAATGCTGAAAAGAATTATGTTTCAGGAGACCTCTGCCATCTGGTGCTGGGTCTCTGTCTCCTTTTTGCTTTTGCCTTATGTGAGCAAGACAATACTCCTTTCTTCCCTAAATCTGGAAGGCAGGGTTTGTTATAAGAGAGTAGACTATATTTTGTATGTTTTCTTTCTTTCTGGATAGGATGTGTTCAGAGCACGACTAGAAAGAGCTCCAGAGTGTGATCTTCCCTCTCCAATCTTACCTTTGTTGATGAGCATTGACAGAGATGTCATTGTGGCCCCTAAAGTGTCCTCATGGCTCCTGAGATCACACACATGGAAATGCATGGCATGTCTTGGTGAGAGCCCTGTAGGTCCTTCACAACCTCAGATAGATGTCACTGTTTCACTTGTGTTCTGTGTTTTCAAGGTTTTCTTGTGGATTTTTTTTTTCTGCTTTTAAAAGTAAAAAAATCCCGGATATACTGGGGGACAACCTGAGCTTTCCCAAGTGTTTTCCTGGTTAGTCTTTTCCTGCATTTGCTGTAATGGCACTGGCACTAGTCTGAAAATTGTTGATAGTTGGTTGGACTCCTGCAGCTTCTCTTAGAAGTCTTCTTCTGAAGCAACTCTATCCTGATGAATTATTTCTCTAATATTCATATTTACCCAACACAGCAGATGCAGCTGAAACCAGCTGCCTCAAGTCCTAGTTTGGGTCTCTAACAATTGGGCCATTTTACTGTCTTGTCAGACACCCCTTTGAAAAGCTAATTGTGTCTATCCAGGTGTTTCATGCTGATATTCTTTCTCAGAGAAAGTAATTCTATTTTGGCAGATCTGTATTTCCTTGTAGAGTCAGTCTCTTTAGCAGTCCTGCGTCAGATTTTTCCATTCTGTCAATACTTCTGGAAATGAAGGATTTGTAAGAAATGCCATTTTAAATAATAAGCACAGCTTGTTAAATTGCAGTCACAACATTCATAATGTCCAAGTTTAAACAAGGAAATAAATAGTTAAAGCACAGCAACTCATGTATTTTTCATACAGTAAATATTATTTTCTATCAAGTGTAAGCAAACATTCAGTAAATCTCTCCCTCCTACCTCAATTTACCTGTTGGGGTCTGTATGACAGATTGCTTTAAGGGCTTATCACTCACTTGGTACCTATAAATTCACAATTGTTGCTGTTGTCATAAATCTGTTAATTTCCTGCACAGTAGCTCTTATCCTTTTCTCCTGCTTTCTTGGTTTTACATTGTTGATAGTAGTGTTAACAGTATCAAAGTAATGAATAGGGCACTTGATGGAAGGCAGAGAGGAAAGTGGTTGAGATGTTGTGGACTGGTCTTTTAAAAAGTATACATAATTCAAAACTTGCATATTTATACCTGTTAGCTGCTTTGAATGCTCAGATGAAGAGCTAAAACAAGGTGACAGATTTGATGTTTCTCTTTGAAGGAAAGTGGAGGAATAATTTTATAACAAAACAGGCATGTTTCACTAAAAAATCTGATTTTTAGGAAGGAGGAAATATTTTTTGTCCCATATACAATTATACTTGATTTCTAACCCTGTTATTCTGCTTCTTCTGGAATTGCTTTAAAGCTCTTGAGGTTGACTCTAATTTCATGAAATGGAGTTCTCGCCTTAGTATAACACACCAGAAAGATATTTAATAATTTTTAACATTTTAAATTGTATGAAAAAAGCCAAGGAAGACAAAGAAACAGTTGGCCTTTACACTAAAAGTGCTGCAACCTGGTTTTTAAGTGGGATGCTTGGGTCCCAATGAGGCCGAGATGGGAATGTGTTCTTTTCTGTCCTATGCAAATTATTATTGGTTTTCATATCACCTGAAGCCTCTCATGTGGTTCATCATGACTTTCTCCCCAGGGATGTAATTCATGGGCTTGATGGTGTAGCAGTTTATTAATGTGCCTTAAACTCTGTGCTTATATGTAATGCTTGTAGCCTGATTTATGAAGACTATTTTGTGCCAAATCCTTGGGAGGCTGCTTCTGTGGATTTGTCTGTCTTTTGTGGATTCCTTAGATAAAATTCTGTAGGCAGCACATATATCTAGTGTATTTGAGAAGGTAAATATTGCTGATCCTTGTGGAAACAAACAAGGAATACTACTTATATATATAAAAAGGCAAATATAAAAGTTATCATGCAGTCTGCTACCTGTGTTCCAGTTAAAATCCAGAAAAATCCTTCAAGGGCCAAAAATTTTGGTTTTGGTGGGCTTTATCTTTTTTTTTTCTTTATTTTCAAGATTCACAAATGCCTGCGGCTCTACATGGGTTTGTGATTTTAAATAATAAATGCCTGCAATAGCTGTATGTGCCTTCATAACATTGTCCTCCAAAATTAGCATAAAATCCTTCATCGGGGGGGGGGGAGTTGATAAATTTGCTGCTATTCAGCAGCAAATAACCTGTTTAGAGGATGTTTATAATTTAAAAGCATTGTGCTAGTCATTTTGAAATTGCACATCAGCAGGAATAAAATATTGGATGTGAAAGCAGAAACTGCAGTTACAGAACTGTTAAGAAAAATGATTGTATTTTTTAAAGAAATACAAATGTTTGAATTTTGGCGTGCTCAAAAAAACAGAAGCAGGAATGTGTTATTAAGTGAGTTAGCAGGGATTCCAGTGTGTACTGGGGGTGAAATGTGAGTTGTCTACCAATATATTCAATAAAAATTCCCTTACAGTGCTAAGAGCTTGCACTGAGGAAATCAGAAGACAATCCAGAAAGGAAAAAGGTCAGAAAGTTGTGACTTTGTGTTTTGTGGCTATTTGAGTGCACACAGCCCTCTGGCACTTGTTTTGCTGCAGTTGAATGGAAGCTCTTTGCTCAGTTTGAGGTTTTAATTCAGGCTGTGTAACCCGGGCTGGCACAGGTGAGAATCAGATGAGGAAAGTCCTTTGGCTTCAGAGAGGGAGCTCAGAGGAGCTGCTCTGAATGCTTAGTAAAAAATTATTTCAGATTGACTCATGGAGGGCATTGCCACATGGCCTGAAAGCTGGAATATCCAGCAACAGATACAAAGGAAAGATATCCAGTTGATCAGCTTTCAGATATGACTAAATATCTTTGGGTTTGATCTGGAAGAGAAGTAGAGTGGAATTTGCCAGAGGCAGCTAAATTGAGGAAAGTGGTGAGTGCTCGTGAGGGTGGACAAGTTTAATTTTACACAAGCACTTAGAAGCTGAAGAAAGGGGCAAAAATATATTTAAAAAATTAAAGTTCAAGCAAGTGAACTTTATATATCTGGAAAATAATTTAGCTAGTCAGTGGGAGGGAAAAATCAGCGAGACATCAAGGAATGAAACTGAACAGCAATTTTCATTTTATTATGCAGATGAAAATCTGGAAGAACTCTTTTCTGAGAGTAGCAAATTATACCTTCCTGACACCTGCATGTGACTTCTATTGATGCATCTGCATGCAACTCCCTTTAATAGCTGAGAGCAGGGATTGTTGCAGAAAGTACAGGTGGTCTGAAATCAAGGGATGGCTGTGCCCCAGTTTGCAGGCTTAACTGAACCTCTTTCCAGCCAAGGTCTGAATTGTGTGTTCAGTTTGAAGCTGGCTGAAGTCCATGACCTTAAATTGAGCTTTCTGGAGTAGAGTGTTGGTGTGTTCAGTGTAGAAAAAAAGGGCGGTATATTACTCCAGTCGGATCTTCCAGCAAAGCATTTCTCCTGCACACAGCCCTTGCTGGAAAAATATAAATTCCATTCTTGAACTGGATTAATCCTAATGAAAGTGCATAGATAGTTTTGCTATCAGACTTCACTTTTGACCTTGGACAAATCACTTGAATTATTCACATCTCTGATTTCAGCATATGCTTTTAAGTTTGCACTTCCTGTTTATTCCAACTCAACTGTTTCCTGTGACTTGTCTGCATGGTGGAAGTACTGTAGATTCTGGACACTGCTGGGATTTGAATAAGAGTAATAGCAGGATGGAAAAGAAAGAGGTTAGAAAAACCCCACTGTTTTAGGTACACATTGGACTGTCCCTTACTTGGCCTGGACACTGAGGCATTCAGCAGTGCCTGTTGCTGGCATCTCATTTATTCTGCTGAGAGTCACAGGAAACACCAAGAGGCAGAGTTTGTGTCTATCATAAAGCTCAGAGGGTCACAGGCACAGTGCCGTCATTAACTGAGCTGCTGATTAAATGCTGTGCTCATTAGAATACGTTTCATTTTGCATGAGTTTTTATTTATATAATTCAGCGGACACCTTTTGTGTCTCCTCCTTTCGGGTTTTTTGAGTTTTATTGAGATGGAAGCAAACATAGTTCAGTGTTCACTGAAAGCCTCAGGCTGACAGAAACAAAGTGGCTGCTCACAATCTCAGCTGTTGTTCTCCAAATTACAATGTCAAATGCCAGAATGCATTTTCACCAACTTCCCTCATTTTTTCCCCCTCTCATCTTGGTGACAGAGTGTAGCACAAGCAGACCTTCACCTGTGACAGCCTCGTGGATCCATGGGTTGAAGTTGTGTAGGAAACGGACAATGTGTCCCCTAATGAGAGACAATAAACTTAACTGGGCCAAGGCCAGCTGTTCTCTGGGTCTGGGGGGGGGACAAGGAGGGTTATACTGATGTGCAAGGAGATGGGCAGAGCTCATAGGTGGGCAGAAGGGTGTTCAGAAGGTCTTTGAGAGGTTACACCAGATATAAATACAGGCTTGTGGTCTTTATCTGTGCAGAGCAAGGCACCGCCTCATGGGAGTGGGTCAGTATTCCACTGTGTTGATGCTGGTGTGTGACAGAGGGCTTTGGCAGATTCTTGTCCTAACTTTGTAATTTCTTGCTGATTTAGCAGGAATATTGGTCTGGAGCTTCTCAGACTTTCCCACACTGATTTCTCAGCATTTACTTTTTCTCTCTTCAGCTTGTGGTCTTCTCACAGAAGGGGTCTTTGTGGCAGAATGACATGCTCTGGTTAAGGACTTTAGAGCTTGACTACATAGAGACTAAAAGTTAATATAGTTGCATTAAAAGAACCCCAACAGAACCTCAAAAAATTCTATTGTATTCTCTTCTATGATGCATTATACTCCCAAGCAGCAGCATAACCACATTGTTCTTCTTTGCTTCTCCTTTACTGTTCTTTTGACTTAATTTGTAAGCTCTTTCGTAGGAGCAGATTAATCTTCACACACACTCTTGAAATCTGTGTCTATATTGCTGTTAAACGTTGTCTCATAATATGAGAATTCCTGAATGATTCCTGACTATCCCTCATTGTTTCAACTGCTCACATCAGCTTTTTTTTGGGCTGTAACACAAGAGCCTTGCTGGCTGCCTATGTCAGAGCTTGCCTCATTCCCTTCACATGTTGGTGATGGCTTTAGTGTTTCAAGGCAGAAGAATAGCTGAGAGTTGGAGGTGAAACCAACAGATAAGGGTAGAAGAGGGATTTGTTGCTGCTCTCATTTCAGCAACTCTGCTACCTGGAGCCTTCCAGCCTCAGATGCTGCTGCTCTTATTCAGTTGTCGCTGTCTTTTTCCATTTCTGTCCAAAACTGCCCATGCTGATTACAGTTTACATTTGTCACTGTGGAGAATGGCTTAGAGAGCTTCACAGTCATGCCCACCCAGAAGGACTACAGGGACATTTTGCCTGTGTTTTACCCTCTGTGGAGTTTTGGGCTGTTTGCTGGGTACTAGGGGCATCCAAGGTGGCAACCAACAAAGTCTGTAACTTTGTGCTTTTGATGTAAAAAAACCTTTTTGTTTTAAATTCCTGGAGTACTGCAGGTTACGCTTGAAGCTTAGAGATCAATCCTCAAAGTCCCTGCTCCCTCAAAGTTAAGAAAGGATGAAAAAGCAAACAAAGGTGTGGAGGTAACAGGAATCAGTGCAGGTTCACCCAGCAGGTCAGTGCTTGTGCTGGGACTGCAGCTGAAATCTGAGGCATTCCAGATCAGTCTTTGCCTCATCTCCCTGCCATGCTCATAGCGATGGAGACACCCAGCTGCCTGGGCAATGTGCAGGTTTGCAGAGCTGATGCCTTGCGAAGGCTGACCCAGAACAGAGACTAGATGGAGTTAAAGAATAAAGTAGGTGTGTATTAAAAGACCTCAATGGATACACCGTGGGTAGTACAAGAGCCCAGCCAAGATGGACCCAAAATGGTCACAAAATGGATGACCGGTCATGGGGTCTCACACTTTTTGTAAATTTTGGTCCATTTGCATGTTGGAGTTAAGTGTCCAATTACAGCTTTAGGTTATGAATTCCCATCCTTCTTGTTTCTCTCTTCAGTCCACCATTGTTTATGCTCTTGGGCCCAAAACGAGTATTGATTGTCCTTGGTCCCAAGCTAGGAAAGGAATTGTTTTTGTCTACTTACTCTGTGAAGAGAGCTTTACTGACACTTAATATGAAGCTCAGAACTGTGCACTAAAGCAGCACAGAATCTGGAAAATATAAAAGCTAAAACTTAAGGCGTTGGTGCTGCTTTAAACTCCACAGTAATGGGGAAGGTCTGGCTGTCAGGCCCATTCTGCACTCCCTGGAGTGATTGCTCTGACTGTTCATCTTTTGATTCTGAAAATGTGGTGTGAGCTGATCCCAGGATGCTGGAGGGAAGTGCTGCAAGGTGGTGTCAGGATGCTTCTCTTCCAGACAAGGCCACAGCTGAGCAGTCTGTGCCCCATCCCTCTCCCCCAGCCTGCTGCTCCTGTCTTCCCCTGTTCCCTTCACCAAATACAGGGGCCCTTGTCATTTCCATAGCAATAGTGACAGCTGTAATTTCTGGTACTTTCTGATGTGCCTAGAAGAACTGGTGCTCTGCTTTGCTGGGGGTTTGGCTTTGCTCACAAACACTCTGCCTCAAGACATAGCAGGGATACACAGGTTTTCTTATGGTAGTTCAGTGCCTGTCACACATTCCTCATGATTTTTTCTTTCTTGACATGAGTAGGTGGAACCCAACAAGTTTCTGACCTGACCTATCTGCACCAGAAACATTTAAGTCTCTTTCAAGCTAGGAAGTATGCTAATTCTTTTCTTCATTATAAATGAGGTAAGACCTTTCAAATAGGACAGAATGTTTATTCAAAACCTTGAAATCACTCAGCTTTTATGTTTAGTGAACAATATTCTGTGGCTACAAGCACAGAGGAAAATTGTACTAGAAGAAACAGCTTCTTGTGGCTGGATTTCTGGCTCTGGAAATTAGTGGATGCACCTCCAACTACCTTTATTCCTGCCATTACCATGAGCTTCTTCCTGAAGACTGAGGGTAAAACACATGAAATGTTCACAAACATTTAATGACAAACTGCCTAAATACTGGGAACTTTCAGGGTGAGTGGACTGCTGTCATACTTATGAACAGGAAAGATGACATCACCAGGAAAGTTTAAGTTGCACACCAAGATTCTGAAGAGCAGTTAATAGGTTAAAGAAGCAAAGCTCATATTTAAGGCTTTAGGATTTTTTTCTCCTGTACCCGCTGTACCACTAGAATTGTTGTTTGGTTGTTGTTTAGTTCTGGAGACTTAATCCAACCCAGTGCCATTGTAGTGTCCAAGGTGGCAAAACCTTGGAGGTTATCTGGTCTGATCTGTGATCCATCAGCACAGAAATGCACCTGAAGAACAGCCCAGGTGTGTGCTTTTGAAAAGAATATTTTGGCACAGATGCATCATCTCAATTGATGATGTCTGTTGCCCCAGCTCCAGCACAAGGAGTACAGGAATTACCTGGTAATCCTCTATGGTGAGATGTACTGCAAATGAAGAATTCACATTTTCCAAAAAGAAGTAAATGCTTCATATTAATTCAGGACGTTGTGTGGATGGGATTTCTTCTGGAACATATCACAAGGCAGCAGATCAGGGGTAGCCTTGATATGAGAGAATTTCTGACTATTAAGAAAACAATTGAGTTTTTTTTTAAATTTATGCACTACAGAACCTAATTTTCAATTCCCTGGTTTGGACCTTCTTGCCAGATAGCTTTGTTTTCCCCTGACTTGGATTATTGGCAATATATAGTATAAACAAATTAACATTTATTTTTCGAAAGCTTTAATCTTGTTGTTTTTGCCACACCAAACAGCAAAGAATACACAAACAAAAGGCATGAAATAGTTTTAAGTTTAGATCTCAAATTGATTTGGTCTCCTCGATGTTTTTAGCCTTAAGTAGATTGCTTTTGAAATATGACATTTAATTCTGACAGTGTTATCTGGATGCTATCCAGGGGGACCCGGACAGGCTTGAGCAGTGGGAATCTCAGGAGGTTTAATATGATCAAGCTGCACCTGGGTTGGGGCACCCCTGGTGTCAACACAGGCTGCAAAGTGGTGGGCTGGGGGGTAATTCCATGATCATTTTAATTCCCTTTATGATGTCTTGGGAGTACATGGGATTTGGCAAAGTGTGATGTTGAGCGCATACTCACTCATAAATAAGGAGGTGCATGTATACACACATATAAAATGTGTGTGTAACCTCCAGAGGCTTTTCAAGTGGAAAAATCTGGAATTACAAAGATATCTTTGCTTTGGAAAAGCCTCTTTGTGATCAGCTGTAATGCAACATCATCTACCTCGCTGCCTTACATATTGCACATGAAGTGCAATTATTGTTCAGATTCTTGTCTCAGAAACTCTCAAAATTGTTGAATGCACCCTTGTTTTTTTCCCCCAGTAGCAAGCTCTCTTGACAATGTTCATTGTTTGCTCAGGATACATTTTTAATTGAAAAAGAAAACTCAAATAAATAAATAGATAAATGTGGATCAGTTTTATCAGTGGTGGCTGTTGACACAGAATTAGATCCAGGTTGCACTCAGAACCTAGTGCTAAATGACTGAACTTTGAGTAATGATAAGTTGTTATAAACTGCAGTTTAAAACTCCTATTTTCTTTTGTTGAAGGAAATGAGGCCTGTCTATATTCCAGCATATCAATTTTGTGTGCGAGCATTTACAGATAGAAATTTTGCACAAATTTACAAGTTTTTGTCACAAAGATCTACATTTTCTCTTGCATACAGACAAATTCACACTTGCAAAATCAAGGCATAAATTTGAGTATGTTCAGTTTTGTTCTGCCCAAAAGACAAAGCTTGCATTTAATATTTATTTCACTGGAGATTAGGTGGAGCTGTTGAATTAATGTTGAGAATTGCTTATTTTTGTAGTGCTAGATCAGTATGAATAAGACTTCCCACATTTTATTGTAGGTGGGAAGGGTATATCAGAAAAAAAAATTGCATTAATTAATTATTGCCTGGCTTTATCAGCCATCAGGCTCCCAGTGACTCACTCAGGAATACAGGTTGAGGCCTACAAATAGTTGTAATACCCATGGGAACAACCCTTTTGTGTTTGTCCTGATTGATTCCAGGATCTGTATTTAAACATCATTTTAATTCTCTGGGTTTTATCAGATGCTTTAATTGCAGTAAGTAAAAAATATCCTTATCAGGCTAAACTTAAATCTAAGTTAAATCAATTGCCAAAGCCTGACAGCCAGATCTTCTGCTGATTAATGCAGAGTTGGGTATTTCTGCTGTGTTCCTATTTGCTTATTCTACCAAACCATGATTTCAGGTGTGCCTGACCTTAAAATATTATTTCCTTCTCCCTTTGCATAGATTATGCTGAGGTCTTTGAAGAGTAAGACAAGCCCAGTGAAGACGACTACAAGAATGGAATGTGCTGCACTCAAGGACTTCATTTCTGTGACAGAGGCTGCTCCCATCTCAGAAACCCACATGATCAATGGCCAAGGGTAAGTTCATTAGGACAAACACATTCCAGACATTATTTTAGCTTACATTCTGAAGGAAAAATTAAGTTTGCTGCCTGCCAGGGTAGTTCCTTCCACACAGTGAAAATCTGTAGAAAATAATGTCAAGTTTTAAGCACTCCAGGCAAAAGGTTGAAGATCTGAAAGATAAATTTCTACAAATTTCGTGAAAATCAGTGGTTTTTTTTAGAAACAAGTGACTCTGACTGCTGCATCTTCAGGGAAAAAATGAGTAGGAGGAATATTTGTTCTTGTTGGCCTGTGCTTCACTCTTAGAATACTTCTGGAAGTGTTCGATATCTGTAATTGTCCAGTGGCTGCTGTGACTCCCTTTCTTATGGGAGCAGCTAGGGGGTTAAAAAGGTGTTCAATTATGTCAGACAAAATACCACAGAAGACATTGATTAAATTATATTTGTGGCTATCAGACAGAGAGGAATTCCAGATTTGTTCTGGAGTGTAACAAAGTCAAAAAAATTTTTACTTTGCTAGCTAAAATTAAAATAGCAATAGAGGTAAATAAAAACACTGAATCTACTTAGAGCTCTTTTAAATAAAAAATTTTATCATCGAGAGACTGCTTAATCTGCTCTCCTTAGCACAGAGTTTTTTCTCTCTTACCTCAACTTTCTCCAATATAAGTAATATATTGGGCTCATATATTGCATGTATAAGTGAATCAAAAATTTCTCATTTCATATGGGCAGCAGTGGAGTTTGCAGGCATTTCAATTGAGCCATTTAAAAAATTTATGAACACACTTCTGCCAAGCAGAAATAAAACTGTTTTCTTTTGCTTTCTGTAACTTCACCCAAAGAAACAATAAGAAAGTACTGTTTGTTTCCAGACCATTTATTTTTGATCATGCCTAAAAAATAATAGTAATAGTCCTAACTGCAAATAGTCCTTCTAGCAGATACACAAATCATCCAAAAATGAGCCTCTTCCTTCATTGCACTTGATTTGTGTCCAGTAAGACAGTCATTGAAGGAGTTTGAGCAAAGTAAGTCCATTTAGATTAAATTTCTGAGACAATTGTAGGCAACTTGGGTGAAAATTAATGGCTAATTTAATTTGACCTTTTAAAAATGCAAACACTTTAAGTAACTGCCTTAAATATCTTGCATAGGATGCTTAGTTTAATAAATCTAGTTTGCTTTCTTTTATTTATTTTATTTCTCATTGTGTGCTTTCAAAGTTTTCTCCAGCCCCTTCCCTAGCGTATTGGAATTGGAAAGGAAAGCAGATGGCTGTCAGATGGCAAGGCAGCTCTGACACTAACCAAAGTGAGTAGGCTTGGGTATTAGCTGTCAGAAACCAGCTGCTTTCATGATTTTTGTTTCATGATTTTTTCATGGAGGTTCCAGTAGGGATCACGTTCCCCCTCACTGAACAGTGCTTTTGGCCTCTTCCTCATGGAAACCTCCTCTCCTCTTGCAGCTGTGGCAGCCACGGAGAATTACATTCAGAAATAGAGTCAAGTATTTTCTCACAGTTTCTCAAATGAAAGATAAGCATCTTTATACTGATGTTAATTGCAGCTGCAGCCTCAGCAGCCCCACTCTGCTTCCCTCAGCTGAGCAGAGTGGTCACTGCATGGGGGGCTCTGCTGCTCACCAGGACTCTGCCAGGGGTATTGGCATTGCCTGTCTGTGGGTCTCCACCTAGGCCCCAAAATGAACAATTTCCCACCTTTGTGGAAATAAATTCTTTGCAGAATTGCTAAAGCAGTGAACCACAGTGACATGGATTTCCTTCTAGGTAGTCCTAAGCACCTGTGAGGAGATGAGTGGGAACGAGCTGAGGTCAGCAATCCTGATGTGGTTCAGAGGTATTACAGGGGTAAAAAAGGAATATTGGCTTGCAAAAAGGAAACTCTTTCTATTTAAAAGAAATTAGAAATCACCCGAAAGGAAAAAATTAGGAAATTAAATCCCTGGACTCAATATGGAGGAACGTAAAGAGCGCCTTATTAGCATCACAGATGGGACAGTGTGCACACCCTGGAATGTAAAAGGAAAAGAATTGGAGGAAATGGGAGCTCCAATAATGTGTTCAAGAGATAACATAGAATATTTTATTGAAGCTAAAATATATTCTTTGGAAGCACACTTGAAATTTAAACAATTCTAATTCAGTGGAAGGGGCTTCAGCAGATAAGAGAAGCGAGGCAGAAATTTGAAGAACTAATTTTCAAAGGTACAAAGACAAGGAAGAACTGATAGAAGGTGATTGGAGGTAATCTGCCTGTTGGAAAAAGCCTCTGAATCTCTTAGACTTTCTGTGGAGCAGAAAGAGGGCAGCTGAAGCCCTGGCAGCTGCAGAGTGGTGTAAGTTTCTTTACAGGCCAAGAGGGTCCTGCCCTCCCTGGGCCAACAGGAGGTTTTCCATTTGGCATTACAAGATGTGGATTCTTTCTAGGGAAGAAAATTTTTAAGCCAGATAAGCTTTATTTTGGCATTGCTATCTTTGAGATCACGAACACCAAGATGAATGAGTAATGGTGAATTGTTTTCCTATAATATCTGTAAGTGGGCTGAGGCATGGAGGGGCAGGCAGGGTTATTTTCATCCACAATTCGTGTCGTCAGCTTCAACCTTTGGGTCCCTTTCTGTAGACTTCTCTCTGTGCTGGAAATCTATTTGTGAAGATGTTCTGCCTTCTGGCCTTGATCAATTCAGCCTGCCACAAGAGTTAGAGAGTTAGGCTGGGTTTTTTCCCCCCACTTGTATCTTCATTTTCCCCAGTCTAAGCAGTTTCTATTCTTGGGCTTTAAAATCTTGCACTAAATAATCTCTCAACATTTTGCTGATTTGCTCTAAGTCCCCTTAGACACCTCTTTTGTAGATACAACTTTAATGAAAGTTGGACAGAACTATAAGGATTGATTATGTTCCATTGAATTTAATGAGATTTTGTAATTAATTTTTCTGGAAAATTTCTCATATTCTAAATCTGTGAGAAAAAACCCTCCAAATTTTCTGCTGTTGGTATTAAGCAGTTCCAAAGTTGCTGCAATTGCTATACATCTATCCACTCTTCCCTTACAGCTCTGCTTCCTCAGTTTTGTTACTTGTGTTCAGTTATCAGAAAGATATTTAGCATTTCTATTGCTTAGCTTTGCTGAAGTCTTCAGAGCTTTCTCCAGCAGCATATGAAGGAAATATGAAAGGTATTCTTGTGGCATTGCGGGACAAGAAGTTTGTAAAATTATCCTGTACATCACACATGGACAGAAACCCCACCTCTGAATTTCTGCTCAGCTGTTCCATGGTGAGAACTGCTCACCCATTTACATTTTCTTGGTTTGACTTAAAATGATCATAAGGATAACTGTCATTTCTTTGTGGCTATATGTGGGATTTGATAATAATATTCCAATTTCTTAGCTCTCAGAAACAACAAGAATAATAGTAATGATTGCTGATAATAGGAGTTGGTTCTGTGCACCTGTCTAAATTGCTTTATTTATCCAGTTGGCTTTTACTGATTAGGGAGATTTTGCAGGTTCATCAGAGATGAATTATAAGTCTGTCTTTACAGACAGAAAATACAGGTTGCTAACAAGCTCAAGCTTATAGTGTGTTCATGTATGATCCTGTTTTAAAATGTTAAATGTTTTCTGGTTTTATCCTATTGCTGTTGACAGAATGAATTATTTAATAGCCACCATCTAAATAAAATACTGACAATAACAGTAATTTAGTTTGGGTATGAGGAAAAGGTTCTTCACCCAGAGGGTGGCTGGGCACTGGAAGAGGCTCCCCAGGGCAGTGGTCACAGCACCAAGCATGACAGAGTTGAAGAAGCATTTGGACAACAATCTCAGGGTGACTCTTGAGGATGGTCCTGTGAAGAGCCAGGAGCTGGGCTCAGTGATCCTTATGGGTCCCTTCAAAATCAGAATATTCTGTGATATAAGTCCAAACCCATCAGGTTAGCAGCTTTTTATTCCTTTTTTTGTTTCCCCTGCTTTTCACTTCACAAAAGAATCTGTTTATTTAGTTCTGACTCCCTCATCAAAACAGTTCTGAACAGCTCTGGTTAATCAGCATCTGCCAACTTCCTAGATATAACTACAGAATATAAAGGCTGATTGAGCTGGAGTTGATTTCCATTTGGCTTTTGCCTTCTAATTATTGAGTGTCAAAACCCTTCTACCACAAAAGGCCTGCAGGGCCCTGCTGTAGGCAGGACATGGCTCACTAGAGTTCAGCAACCTCAAAAGAAACGTTACAGCTCAAGTGATTTGGAAATATTTGAAAGCTGAGAAACTCTGCTGCTTATGACTGTATAATGAAAATTACCAAAACCCCCCAAATTTAGCAGGTCCTGGGCAGGTTCTCTCTTGTTTCACTGGTTCTAAATAAGAGGAATTGAAATCTGCAGAGATTTATTTTGAGGTTCTCATTGAGTACTCAAGTAGCTGGTAGCCATTTTTAACTCTTTGGATAAGTTTTTTAAAATGCAGAAGAAATTGCTAATTAAGTTTTAATTGTTTAGGAAAGGACTCCCCCTCTCAAGGAATTTTTTTATAGGTCTTAGTATGGAAACAACCTTGGCTGTTACCTGTGATTTCTGTTTCTGAAGGTGTTGGCAAGATCAGGCACATTATGCTCTGGTGGCATTTGTTGTACTTTTTTAAATAAAGAAATCCACCATTAGAGAGCTGTGTCATAAAAAATGAGATTTTCTAGGATAATCTTTTGAATCTCAGAGAAGAGATAGGAATCACTTCTTTCCTTGCATCAGAAAGCAGGAATTCAGCCCAACTTCCCTTGTGAATTCCTTCACATCCAATGTTTGCTCTTGTTCTTTAAGAGAGGTTTTCAGAGTAATCCCTTTGGTGCAGCTGGGAATTCAGTCCATTGCCCAGCTTCCCAGGCTGGAATGGAAAAGGTGGCTAGGACTGTTTGGGATGATTTTTTTTTTGGATGTGTGATGAGTGGTATGTTCCAGTAGTTTTGGGCAGAACTCAGGTCAGGCACCATGCAGGATGTGAAGGCTGTCACTGTAGTTGCACTGGTGTGTGTGGTGCCTCTAAGGATTCTTATATGCAGCCACATCTTTAGGCTGTAGGAAGACAAAAAAAAAAAAACCTGTAGAAATTGTACTTTCCATGCAAACTTTGCTCCCCAGTGGAATTTTAGTGTCACAAACAAGGTGAAACATAGTGGAGTCACTTAAAATGGAGCATTTATTTACAGTGTGTGTTTATCTGACACTGCTGTGAAAAAAATCCAGATGGGCCTTATTCCTAACACCAGAAAGCAGAATACTTCAACAGCATAAATTTGCCCTTTCCATTTCTTCCTTTGGCACCAATGGTGTTCATCTATTTGTCTTTTTGAACGTTCATTACTTCTGCAGATTATAAACCCGAAGTCCTTTTCTCCTCTGGATGCATGTGTTTACCTTGCAGTAATACCAGGAAATCTCTGAGGGGAAACAAGTCTCCAAGAGCCTTCAGAAAACCCATGAACTGTGTGTTTTGTTTGGTTTCTTTCCAGTGGTAGCCTTTGTTTTAGCTGACTTATTGAAGATGCTTGGAAGACTCGTGTAAGATTCAAGGTTAGTTAGGACAGAGAGTTTTACATCTCTCAACAACTTTCTGGACTTCTTAATGAACTATGGACTCTCTTATCACATGGTGGTTGCTACCAAAAGTCCCTTCGGTAATGTACAGATGCAATATGTTTTAATATTACTTAATTTTCTTTTTTTTTCCTTTTATTTTTATTCCTTAGAGATGCTACAGCTAAATTCTGGCTGGAAACCCAGACACAAGAATAAAAGCAGCTATAACTCAAATGTATATCTTTCCTCCTATGGAAATTAAGTTCTTATCATCTTAGCGCCTTATTCACAGAGGCCTATATTTGTAGCACTATTTATCTTCCTGAAGGGAGTTGTATGAGACCCAGAAGAGGAATAATAGCTTTTCTTAATCAGCCTTTTGAAATACCATTGTCTTGTCTGTCTTTGTTGGAACACCAGCACAGTGGTGGGTGTTTTGTAGCATAATATGAAACAAGGTGCTTGCTGCTGAGAGCTTGTAATTTACACAAAGAAGAAGCAATCAGGAATGGGGTTGGCAAACACTGGCACTTGAAATTCAAGGGCTGAATGTTTTCCACACTGAGGGCAAGCGTGAGGGCAAGAATGAACAAACACCGAATGGGCAAGAGTCCTCTGGTGCCTGCCAGTGCAATCTGCCAGGTGCTGCTCAGCAGGCTTTGCTAAGATTCAGACTCAGAAAATTTATGTAGCTTCTCCTTGCCTGTTTATTTTGCTGTTATGTTGCACTGATTTCTATCTCACTGTTATGTAAAGATTCAACCTCTCTTTGCTCTAGTATGCTTGGTCCCCATTTTTGTTGGTTGTCCTGCTCTAGATAAATGGTATCCCTTAGAAGTTAAAATAATTTGAAAATAAAATAAAAGAAACAACTTTTTATGACACAACTCCCATCATATTTAGTACCTTTTCAGTACATGATAAAAACATGCATTTTCCACTTTAAGACTTGGTCACTTGTGAGTGACAAAGAAGTAACTCTTAAGAGGTGTGTGACATGGCATTGATGTATTTGGACTTCAAGGTTGCTGTTTTGTCTGCACTGTCCATGGTCAGTGTGTGCATATCCTGTTTGTGTTACAAACCTAGGTCTCATCATTTCTTCTGTTGCATCACCAGCTGCTTCGTGGCTTGAATTTTTGTTTTCAACTTCTCCTTACTCAGTGTAGTGGTTTGAGCCTGTCTTTAATGAAATGCACCTTGTTAAAGTTTTCTTTCTGATTGAGCAGGTTCATATTGGGTTCTGATTGTGTCCCTCAGTCTCTTGCAGCCCTGTCTCCTTACGCTGATTTTACAATTATACACTCCATTCCGTCATCCAAGACAGTAAGGAAATATTAAATAGAATTTGGTATTCAGTGGTGGGCAGGGGTGAGTAGGCTGCAGAGGGCTCAGAAATGTGGCACTAGGCTTGAGAACCCTTGCTCTGCTATTTAATTTTTCCTTCTTTCCCAGAAAACTGGAGACAGTGGACTTGCTGGTAGGGTTGCAAAATTCCAAGGCAGATTTCCTGCAGGCTTTGCACCCCAAAATTGTTTAAAATTGCAGCAAACACCTTTATCTTCACGTTCTAGTTGCAGAGGGGAGAAAGGCAGGCAGCAGGTTGGTGATAAAGCCAGTGCTGGCAGTGCCCTTCCCTCAGCAGCTCTGGGGGCTCCATCCTCTGCTGTGCCCTGCTCCCAGGGAAGGTGTCTGCCTTCCCTGGGTTCCCATGTGCCCTGCAGAAAAGCTGGTGCAGTGAAATCAGCCGTGCCCATCAAGCAGGCACCTCCTCTACCTTCATTAGCATTCCTAAAATGCCCATTAATTGTTAGTGATGCTGATATTGCTAAGAGCAGAAAAGGAAGGATAAAAGGCAAATTATCTAGAATTATCACAGTATCATATAAAGGCCTTTAATTTCTTCTCTTGCCACTCCCCAGCTGTAAGTGGGTGATGTAGAGCACCCCTGTGGGTGCAAGTTGTGTCCCCCTCATCTCTGCTGTTTGCTGCATGCAGGCAGGAGCTCAGTGCTGCTGTTTCACGACTATTGATGCAAGATAAGTGAATATGTCACAGCACGTGGGTTTATCTGTATTTCTCCTGTCTCTCAGCTCCTGCACCCATTGCAGCAGCAAACGTGTTTTGAGGTTGAGTTCAAGGGCGAGGGTGGGGAATTGATCTTTGTTTCAAAACAAGTGATGGCGAAGGTTTTGGTGCTTTCTCTGCCTTAGATGTTTTGAAGTTCTGCTGTTCTACCCTTGTATAACAAAGAGAGAAAAGAGAAAGTGCTGCTTATTTACGCTGTTTGCTTTTGAGTAAAATGATGACCTTTTTTACCTTGATTCTAAAGAATTGTACATTGAATCTAAATATTAAATGAATTTCAGGAGTGAATTGGCTGTTTAATAAGAAGAGTTATTAAAAATCAGAATCAGAATAGATTGAACTAGAATTGAACTCAGGTCAATTTTCCAGGCATAAACATATATTGCAACAGGTGTTATGTATGATACTTCATAACTCTCAAGTCTTCTGGGGCAAACTCAGGCTTAGAATGAAGAAAAAACCCAGAGATCTGACTGATAGGAATTTTCAAAGATTTCTCCTCTCTTAGGCTACAGAGAGTAAATATTTAATCCTGATGCTAAAACTAATCCAAGGTATTAATATCTGTAGCAGAGTTTACATTTATCAGTGCCAGGGACATATCCATCATCTGCCCCCCCACAAAAAAAAAGGTTAGACCAGTAAGAACCAGCTTAGAAAAGCAGTGAAGAAAAAAGAATGAGTTGCTTTTCATGCAACATCACTACAGTAGTCTGCAGCTGCTAAATTACATATCTTAATATTTTTTCAGCCAAAGCTCCTATGCAGAGCAGTTCTGCTGTCCTCAGGCAGAGAGCTCACAGAGGGATGCAGGTCAGGGTTTTGTTTCTGTGGGGAAGCCAAGCAGAGTTGGCAGATAGTTCTGACTTGCAATTTTAAGGTTGCCCTGTATTGCTGAGTGCACTGAACACAGGAACACCTCACCAAGAGACCTAAAACACTGACCCTCTCTTCTGTTTCATCGTGTTTCATATTTTTTGGAGGACTACTGGGAGTTCCTCCAGCCCTGGGAGAGGAGACTCCTGGCAGAGCTGACCTTAACAGAGGCAGTGACCTGCTTTTCAAAGGGCTCTGTGCGTTTGTGTGTTCCACAGCAATTTCAAGATTTTCATGTGCATTCTGAACGGCAATATAAAGGTCATGGATGACCTTTCTTGCTGCTTGCCATTGATGTAGATGCAATATCTTTATTCCTGTTTTGCTGGGTTCTTCATAAGCATTCAGTCCTGCAGGGTGGGAAAATGTCACTGTTTGACTCCCTCTTCTCAGAGTATACCAGTGCAGGCTTTTGTAAACAATGCAAAGAAAATCTTCCACCTCACTCTCCCTTCCCCTCTAGATTTCACACCCAGTTTCATTAGGTTGTTTCACCAACTTAATTGCAATTTTCCCCACTCCAAAGAAAGTAAAAGAAAGCTGTTTGTTTCAGACTTTCCAGTGATGCTCTCTCTCACTTCTAGGGAGGTTGGTGTGTTCAGCACACCTGGGGAGAGACAGTGGCCAAGCTCATCTTCTTCCTGTGCTTTTGGCCCTGTCTCTTACTGAACAGGGACATGCCCACCTGATATATGGTCTCCTCAAGACAGGTCTTATAACCTCTTGGAGATTTATATCACACCCAAGATAGCTCATCTACCTTAAAAGGCATAAAATCAACAAGGTGGCTTCCGTGGTAGTGTTGGAAACAGAAAAGTTTTAATAAAGGGCAAAATAACAAAGCTCTTTACAGAGAAAAACCGAGGCAGATGCAAGAGGCTCTTGCTCCTGGTAAAACACCTCACAAAAGTGTTTAGTTCCTTTTGTTCTCTTCTTTTTCTAGTAAATTGCTCAGGTGGGACTTTTTGGCTTCTGTCCAATTGGCTATCCTTAAGTTTGAGGTGAAGTCCCCCAGGTCCTATGAGGTGTCTTTTTACCTAATTGAGGGGAGAAACTTCTGGGCTTTTTTCCTTTTTTAGGAGGCAAAGGATAATTTTGTCACTCCATCAACAGGGGGCACATCCTTATACTCACCCTAAAATATGCCCACACAAAACTTGAGTATTCTGTGTATGCAGATGGAATGCAAAGCAACAATATTCATGGGAGGATTGTCTCTCCTGCTTTTGCGTCAGGTTTTTAGATGGGAAGGTTCCAGAGTGAGTATTTTAACATTCATTGCTACTCTACTAAGCACAATTTGTACTTAGATTTGGTGTGCTCCACATTGTGGGGCACCAGCCTGGAAAGCAGACTGCTGGAATTTGGGTGAAACAAAATAATCAGTCAAATGGACGGAGTTGGACATCGGTTTTGGAGAGGCAGCACTATTTTCAAAGTGGTTGCTTCGCAATAGAGGAAATGTTTGACATTGCCTCTGTCCTAAGGTTGTCATAATGATGAAGCTGCCAGTGACTTAAGTGACTGTCCCCTGTCTGAATGTGGCTCTGCCAAGGGTTAATGCTGCTGTGCTGTAAGAGACTGGGGGTGGGATGCTGTTCAGTGTTGTAGGAAATACAGCCCTCTCAGAAAGTTTGGCAGTAACTATAGGTTTACACCTGTCTGTGTTTTGCACACAGCATCTGAACACAGATAGAAAATAATGTCTCATTTAGAGCTCTGTTTGCAGCTATGTTTACTATGTTTAATATGTTTATTCTGGCTGGTTGAATGTAGTTTTTCACATTAACAGTACTGAGGGGTTCACATTAGGCTGTTTACATGAAGTATGAGGCAATCTGATGTCTTGCCTTAAAATATTTTGAAAAACTGACCAAGTGTGCAAGTTTTAACTGTCCTTCACACACTTGTCCCTTGCCCATTTTGCAGCAATGTGTTTTGGTAGCCACAGCTGCATTGCAGGGGTCACTCAGAGAGATGAATGCTTTTAGGATTTTTCCACAGCCCATTAGGCATGGGCTCTCTGTCTTCACTGTCAAATGTGGCTGTCTTTCTGTCTTTTTTTTTTTTTTTTTTTTTTTCCTGAAAAGACATTTCTGTGGGCACTGCAAGGAAAATCACTGTCCCTGCTGATGTTTAAAACCTGTCTGATTGCATCACAAAGCTGTAATTGAGTACAGGATGTCATTCAGTACTTGTGGTGTGTCTTTTTCTTTGGAAATGACACTCTTCAGGAAAGGTCTGGTGACAAAGGGAAGCTCATGGAGTTCATTACTCTGCTGCATCCCAAGTTTTCTTTCCTCTCTTCCCTGGGCAGAGGCAGATTTATCTTACTGTTGATGGTTAAGATTCAGAAGGGTACAAGCAGATTTTTCTTATAAGCATGGAGGTCTTTGTTTTTTTTGTTTGGCAAACCTGTTCTGTGGAGAGCGCAGTGAATGTTTAAACTCCTTTCTCTTTAATCTCTGAACAGAAACCTATAGTTGATGCTACAGTGATTTCCATTCTATTTCTATTGCCTATTAATATTTGCATGATGTCTCCCACCTTCAGTAGATTCCTGGGCAACGTGACCGCTTAAGAAGGGTTGAAGCTGGTTGACAAAAACAATTGTCCAGGATTTCTCTGGAGTGCCTTCCTCCATTTTTGATTTAGCCCATTTTAAGACAGAGGAACCATCAAAGCCCTCTGTGTAATAAATTGAGGTTATTAGTAAGCATGCACTGATGTTTAAGGTCAGATATATAAGGTAAATAGTTAACTAAAAAGAAACATTTAAAAATAAACATTGCCGCCTCTAACTTAGATGATTTTTTCCCATCTCTAAGGCTATTATATGCTTTTGCACACCTGTGTGAATCAGTGCAGCATTATGGCCTGTTACATCTTGGGAAATGTGAAATTCCCCTTTGAAATCTAATTCCTCCATCATAGTTACTGGCTATGATTGCTTTCCACTGTTCTCTCACTGGGCATGGTCACTTTCCTCCCAAGTTATTGCTCTGCAATCTGATTTTAATCTAGCTCTCCCAACAAAGAAGAATTAAAAAAAAATAAATGTAGCAGCTACTAAAACTAATTAGAACCCAAATTTATTAAATTCCAGCACTGATCATTCTTACTTTTGATAATTCCCTAAGGAGAGGATCACTTACATAAGGGAGAATGAGAAAAAAATCTCTTTATATGAAAAATTAGTATGCAGAAAAAAAAAAATCCTTGGAGTTGAGAATAGTGTGGGAGCATCAATTCTTTCTTCTTTGCTCTGTTGCCAGCTTGGAGTTTTGTCTTCGTGCTTTTCTGGGGGAACAGTGTCTTTTATTCAGGCAGCTCACCTTGTTCTGCCTGTCACTGAATTGAAGCTCTCAGAAATATAAAGACTGGGGGTTATCCAGCTCTTTCATTCCTTCCAGAGGTGATAATATCCACTGCTGAAATGCAGCAGGCTCTGTATTGTGTCTGATCTCACTCACCAGGAGTCTGCTGTACCTCCCTGCTGTTGTGCTTCCCCAAAACCTCAGGGAGAGGGGTTTTTCTGTGCTGAGTCTCTCTGATGGGAGATATTTCCCTTCACTATGATATTTTTAGATCTGCTGCTGTAAAAATATGCTCACCTCCTGATGTCTGATGGGTTTGAGCTGGGGCAACATAGGGTCTCCCAGTGACAGGTACTGGATTTCTCTGACCTGAGAGCAGCCCAAACTGCAATTCCCATAAACAAGCAATTCCCAGGTGCCAAGTCAAAATCTAACAGTGAGCTAATCCTGGTTAGTGCACTAAGTTGAAAGGAACCCTTAATTAGTCTAAATGTACCTTCCTGACTCAATACTCTGATATTCTGTACACCCATTATAATTTTCCCTTCCTCTTTCCCACTCCCAATTTAATTTGCTGTTGCCTCCTATAGTGGATGACACCTCTGTAGATCTTAAAAGAGCTTTGATGCTTATGTGCTAAAGTATTTTGCAAATTAAGGAACTAAAGCACTTTTGTATGTAGGAGTCATGTTTAACAAACAAGATAATAAAGTAACTTGCAACTGATGACACATCACCATAATTGCTGGGATAGATTCTGCAGAAGTAGGCAAGAATCGGCCCTTGAAATAATCATATGTTTTTCACTTAATTACAGTGGCACTTTCAGGATCCAAGGACAATTCTTTTTTAGCAGTAAAATATTTATTGACTCTCAGTTTCAGGTGAACATGTGCATATTTGGTGGCATTGTCTTTTTATAGGCAGACATCCCAGCAAAATTGCTCCATGCTGAGATGTGTGGAGAATGGGAGTTATGAACTAGAATTTCTTTCTGAATCTGGTTGAAAACATACTTTTTAAAAATACCTAGACAGGAAAAGAGGTCTTCTTTTTGTCTGTTTTTAATGACAGCAAAGCTTTTATAATAATTTTTGTTTCAGTTTGTTTTGAACTGCTTTTACAACACCAATGATAAGGCAGTACAAAAAATGTTTCAAAATATTTCAAATATAAAATAATAATGAAACATCCAAATCTTAAAACAAACCATTGGGGGCTATTTTGCAGACCAAAGTCCTATTTTTGCAGGATACTGAGTGTTCGTTTTTTCTCCATATCATGAGATTAAAAAAAAATTCTTTTGAAAAGTCTCTGATAAATGTCTGCTCAGCACCCCAGACCAGAAGCATATGTTTCTTTTGTTCATTTTGAAAGCTGGGTTTTAGCTAGGAAAAAATCCAGTGGGATGCATTAGGCTTTCACATATCAGGTAGCTCATTTTCCATCTGACCCTAATTGCAGGTGTTGAGTGTCTAAAATTATGGCTCTGAGAAAAGCTCCTCTCAGGTCATAATTTCAACTTGCTCTACTGTTGCTTCATAGAGTAACATCTGCTCCTTTTTTTTGGTAAATTTTCACTTAATTTTCCTTCTTCTTAAAGAAGATAAAATTCTCCAGAGTTTTGCATCTTTAAATTTTCTTTTAAGCTTTATAACAATAACCTGCTCAACTTCTGAAAACCTCTCTCTATAAGAATACTTCATGACGTTGAGACAGAACAGTTTTCAAGAATAATCAACAAAAGTGAGGAATTGTATTTAAGTTTCTGCACTATCTTGTTTCTTCTGGAGCCTTCTCAGACATGTTTACTCCACACAGCACTTTGCTGACACAAGGATATTTGTAGTAATTTTGGAGCAGTTGTGCCTATCTCTGAATTGAGCCAATGACCTCAGGTTTTCAAAATAATAAGTACTACAAAAACCTTTGCAAGGCAAAAATACTATGTAGGGATGAATGTCCAGAAATGGTCACTTAATGCAAACAAATATTTTTTTTTCCCGTAGAAAGAAATCGAAATCAATACAGCAATATTTTATAAGTAAATAAGTAATTTCTATCTAAATAGTAAGCAAGTATGATTCCTTTAATACCAAGGGTGTACCCTTTAATATTGAGTCCCTGTGGGGCAGGGTGGAATTAGAGGATCTATAAGCTCCCTTCCAGCCCAAACCATGGCTCTATGATTGGTATTTGGTTTTCTGTGAAAACCCAGCAACCCAAATCCTATTATTTATAGGCAGTAGAACAAATTCTTTGAGAGGACAAAACAGCCTTTAGCCCTTAATCTTGCCGTAGCCTAATCATTCGCTTGCCTTGTTCTTCTGGAGAAGCATGTCCTGATTTTTGGAGATGTGAGCTGGCATCAGCTTTTCAGAGGTTCTTTTTGCACCTGTTGCCTGAATAAATTCCCATTGAATTAGAGGGAAGATGTTGCTCTAGTGTATCTGCCAAGAGATATAATTTCCTGGCAGGACTTCCTGCCTGCCTGCTAACTCCCTATGGAAATGTGTTTTGGGTTCAAAATCCATGGTTGGTCATAGTTTAGGGGCAACACTGAAAGCCTGATTCAGTCAGGAGGAGACAGCTCACCGTGAGGGGATTTTCATAATTGTATTGCTCCAGGCTGCACAAGCATCTTGTCTCTCCTCCTATGGCCCCTCAATCCCTCTCTCATCAACAATTAAAATATTCAGGCCAACAGCCTCGTGGGTCTGGGCACATCCAAAGCAATGAATCTCAGCACAGAAGGGGTAAAGGGATAAATGTTCCCATGGCAATGCCCTCACAGTGCCTGGTGCAGAAGCAAAATTTGTCTTATTGTTACTGTCACATCCAGTGCTGTCAAGCCACAGTTCCTCTTCTGTACAGTTATTGAAAAAATTAATTAGTTCAAAGGGAAATTTCTTTCATGTGGACAAGGCTAATGAAAAGGTTGCTGTTTATGGCCTCATTTATGAACAGTTTCTTCATGGGCATGGTTTTGACTGCTTGTGTTTAATATCCATAGGCCTTTTCAAGAATTCCTTGAAAGAAAACAAAACAAAACAAAAATGTGTTTAATCACTTCTATGCTTAATTTTTTATAAAATAAAATGCCATTCCATCACAGAATCTAGCAGGGACTGCACTGGAGATCTTCAGCCTAATTCAATATTTAGAGTGAAAGGGTTTCTGTTGGCAATTTAGATAAAGTGAAAAACAATTAAGTGGAAAAGAAATTGTGACTAGTCTCAAAGTTTTAGCTTGATTTATATTTCCATGGAAAAGATTGTTGTTATGGACACCCCAGGAGGTATCTATGTTCCAGTGCCTTTTCTTTGCTAGTAGCCAGTATTGGATGTTTATGATAATAATTTAGGGACTAAAAAAGTGCAGAGTTGTATTTTTTTCTACTTTATATTCTCAATCTGAAATGCAGAAAGTTATATATAAATTTTAATAGCCCTTGATGGACTTCCTGATAGGGTTTTGAGGTAATATATTCTAATTTCCACATTTTCTCATTTATCCCTTTATAATTCCAACATCTTGTGGCACTGAATCTCACAATATAATTATGTCTTTTCTGAAATAAAAGTCAGGATAAAACATCAGCACAAAAGCAAGTGGCTATAGAGTAGAATGAATATATTTAAGGCTAGAAACTAGAAGAACAGTCCCAGTAGTTCCAGTCAGACATCTAGGGGCAGCCTGAAAAAAGGAATATGAGAAGTTTGTCAGATCAATTATAAAGTAAATTTTTAGATGACTGAACTTAATCACCCAGGTATTTTCCTGCAATAAGTTCCTTTTTCCCCTCTAACTTTTAAACTAGTGATGGTACATCTTTGTACAAACGGTGAAAAATTAGGGAGCACAACTCCTGTCAACATTAATTGCAGCAGTTATAAAGTCAAGGTACTGTTAGGAAAAAGGCTTTTAAAAACCATCTGTAACTTTTAAAGCAAGGACTGATCTGCTGTTGCCATTAGGAGTCTCACATTTTGGAATGCACTATAAATCCTGCAAGCTAAATGTAGGAAACATCCTTTTGGCACCCTGGAAAAATTGCCAGTGGAGTCTTGGTGTGTTCTGAAATGCCCGAGGACATTTTTATTTCCTGCCTCATCAGGATGATTGCTCTGCTGTATTTAGCCTTTCATTTGCCTAGTTTGTACACACTTCCCACAAACTCTGTAATTAATTGGCAGGCAAGACTATACCCTGGCTGGAAGTAATTGCAGATTACACTTAATTGTAAGAGCACACTTCAGGTGGGTCGTTTAAGGCACGTATACAAATTAGAGGCAAGCAATAATTAACCTGTGAATGTAAACACTGCCTTGGTTTGGAAGGTGTGTGCAGGATTCATTTGCTTGTCCAAATCTCCATGCACTCCTACTTTTAGGCTGGAAAGGCTCCAAGGAGGGGGAGAATATTGTCAAGGGTTTTCATTAATAATGAGGTGACCACGAACTCCAGGCATTCCTCACCTGACAGCCACCCAGCCCAATTCCAGCCCTCCCAGCCACACTCTGTCTCCTTTTCTTGCCAGCTGGAATAAATCAAAAGCTGCAATGAGTCAGCAGAGCTCAGTGAACATTTCTTTGTTGGATTGCAACGACTGCTGAGCAGCCTGAGCCTGCAAAAAGCAGCCGGCCTCTCGTCAGGGAGATGGATTGTTATGCAGATATAATGAGATTCTGATTTAAAGTGGTATAAATCAAGGCAGAATCAGCCCCTGTAAAGCTGACTGGTTGAAATAGTTGATTTTCATGTTCTGGTTCTTTACATGCTTTCCTGCAGCATCCCCTGAGGTGGGTGTGCATTGTCCATTCAGAATTTATATTTATTGGTTTATGGAATGGCCTGCTGTATCCTCATAAATTTGTTTTGATTAAAATCCCTCGATAACTTCCTTCTATTTCAAGCTCTGAGTAGGGCTAGAAATTATTCATGCTGCATGTTAAATTTGCTATTTCTGCAAGTGTGACCATGTAGTGCTTTAATATTTCCATTTTTTTCCAAGTTTGATTCCCCCAGGAATTGCTTACAGAAATGATGGAAACTTTATCTAAGTAATCATGTAGTAAATATTTAAATAACACATACCTGAAGAGCATCATGCTGTCAAATAGCTTTAAAGGTGTTTCTGTCCAACCTCAGCAAAAATGAATAGTGTGTGTGATATTCCAGTTCTTGTGTGTGATATTTGGCTGAGGTAAATTGCTATATTTTGGCTGAGTTCTTTCTAGAAAACTACTTATGTTTTCTTGGAAGTGTCTGGTCGTACATTAGGCTTGTGTTTGAGGAAAAACTTGTTAGTTTTTATGACTTATCTGTTGAGAATATAAATCACAATCAGAATTCTGGAAAAATCATGGACTATAAGAATCTATTACATCTTGGGTACATTTTCACAGCTTATTCTATAAAATTCATTTAAGCTTTATTTTGGAGGTTTTTTTTCTGTGAGATAATGGGTACTTTATAGAAAGAACTTTTCAAGACTCGCAGTTTTTATATTCTGGTTTAAGAGAAAAGATGAAGATTTTTTTTTTTTAAATGCAGTTTATGGGACAAAAAGCGTGTATTCTGACTGGAAATAAAACCAGGACACAAAAATATAAAAAGGATCATATATTGTGACTTAATAAATTCCACAAAAAGAATTTCCTTTGAAGAGCTTCGGAAGTAACTTTATCTCCACTATCAACACTGAAACTGATTCTTGTTTAAAAAAATAATGATGAAAATATTGTAGCTTTCCTTTCTTTGGTTCCAAGAAATGTAAAAAGTGACCAGAATTATCTATAGCCTTCTAACTGTAATTAGTATGTTTATTATAGTGTGTGTATTAGTCACTAAATTAGTCATTAAATTTGAAAATGTTAAGGCTATGGACTCTTAATCACAAAGTGAATTTTAAAATTTGTACTCAATTTCAGGCCGCTGTAATTAGATTATAAAAAATTGTGACTCATTGCATTAAACACTGGGATTGCCTTTGACAAGGTGCCCAGTAAAAGCTGTTTTGTTAGCAAATTTAATGACAAAATATCTGAAAATCTATAGTGGTGTATAGATGGACAATATGAAGATGGAAAGATAATCACCTGAATTACTTGCTGGACTAAATGTAATAATTAGCTATTTATTAACTGGCTTTTACTGTCTTTTGCTCTGATATAAAAAGCTCAATTCTAATCACATTTATGGATGTTTTGTCAGTTATACTATAATTTTACTGCAGCTGTTAATTTGGGTAAATCCAGTAAAATATATTTTACCCAAACACATTTTCTGTCTGAGTTGGCTGTGAAACACTGGTACCATTTTGAGTATTTGAGACCTGAGATACAAAATCCAGGCTAAATTGTGTCAATCAAATTATTTCAGTTCTCTGATCTTTGTGCCACCTCTCTTTAAATGCAGTAGCATATAAATACACTTAATTAAAAACATTCAGTACCCAAAATGTACATAGTGCTCGATGGAGCTTGAAACGAAAGTGTTACCTAAATAAAATCACATGAGAGATGCAAGGCCAGAACAGGTTTGAACCCAGTGCTGCAAAAGCTGCAATGCCCACCTAGTAATTTATTATCTGTTTGGTAACCTTTCATGACTGGAGTCTTTTTTTACCTCCTTGTTTCCCAGTTTCTGGAGGAAGGACGCCTGCCCTGTCATGATCTGTACATGTCACTACACCTGAGTGCTTTATTTGAGGCATCTCCTTGCCTTTATTTCACATGGAAGTGCCATGGCTTGTGTGGTTTATGTGTTATGTTCACAGATAATCACTTGTGTGGTTTATGTGTTATGGACTGCTTTTCCAACACAGGACATTTAATATGCTGCAAAATTCACTGGAGACAGTTTGTCCGAGGATCCTGTTTATCTCTTGGTAGATTGGTTTTCTAAATGTAGGAATAATGTGTACCTACATGCCTTGCTCTAGGTTAAAAATGTATTCAGTAACCAGCAATGTTGGTGTGTGGTGTTTGTGAGGTCCCCAGGATGAGATGAGAGATGAGAATTTGACTACAAGTTCTCAGAAGGCTGATTTATTATTTTATGATATGATATGATATTTTATTATAGGCATGATATACTAAGATTATACTAAAGAAATACTAAAGAAAGGATACATCAGAAGGCTAGAAAAGAATGATAATGAAAGCTTGTGACTAACTCCTCAGTCTGACGCAGTTGATGGTGATTGGTCATTAATTAAAAACAATTCACATGGAACCAATCAAAGATGCACCCGTTGGTGAACAATCTTCAGACCACATTCCCAAGCAATCAGATAATTATTGTTTGCATTCTTTTCTGAGGCCTCTCAGCTTCCCAGGAGAAAATCCTGGGCAAAGAGGGTTTTTCAGAAAATATCATGGTGGCCTTGGTGAGTTAGAATGTCCCTGCAAGTTTCCCAAGCTGGCAGTGCTGGGGGTTGGTGTGCAAATTAAGGTGCTTGGGCATCCTATTTACAGTTCTGCTCCTCACTGGCATCGGGGGATTGAGAATGTTCCTCACTGCCAGTTTTTCACTTTATCTTCTCCTTCCTTTTTCTCATTATTTTCCTGTCCAGCCAGGGAGTTGCTGTGTATTACATTTAGGCAGTATCATTTCAGCTGTCTTTGGTTGTGTCTTCTCTGGCCTGTTCTCCTCTCGCATGTAAGGCACAAATAATCATCTCAACTCCCTGTTTCACACGTTTTAACATTCAGAAATAGGCAGATTTTTTTACAGTGTTATTTCAATTTTTTGTCTTAGTTTTAGGATGCATAGCACATTCTATCAGGTTCACTTTAAGAATTGTTCCAAAACAAGGTAAGATGGGACTCCTGGCTGCGGGGCTAGGACTCAATAAAATTTTGGGTTCAAAACCTTGTCAGCAGGAAATGAAAAGCACTCTTATCTTACTCAGGCCATTTGTGTCAATTAGAAATGAATTCAATCAATTCACAGCAAAGCTGGCACAAATCCTGTCCCAGTATCAAGTAGTCTTATATTAATTTTAAAAAATATAAGAAAAAAATATAAAAAAAAAGACCAACCTCATTCCTACTGCTCAGGCATACAACATAGCAGGCTTAGCTCTGAGAAATTTGGAAGAGAGACACAATTTTTTTTCTTCTTTATTTTTTTTCCTTTCCCTGTTTTACTGAGGGTTCTTTATCTTTTATAAATGACAATAAAGCAATAGTGCCTCCCACAGTATTATAAATTATTTCAAAAATTCATGGGTTTGCTTGTACTGTTAGGAGAGGAGGATTTTATCTCATGATCTACCTTCAAAATCTTTGTTTCCCTCTGAGTTGGCACCAGCACTGTTGGTATTTTCAGTATGCACAGTTCAAGGAAAATATTACCATATTTTCATAGTTTCAGAGATTCTGATAAGCAAGTCTTTTGTGGACTGCCCAACACAGCATGATCTGCACTCCACAGATGTCAGTCTTTCTGTGCTTCTCATTTCAAATTCAGCAGCAAAACTGGTGGCATGAAAATTGCAGGCAGGGTGAAAATGTTTCTGTAGAAATAGATTTCCTGGTCAGAGTCCATATAAAATAAAAACCAGAAAATATATGAGCATAATTCAGAGGATTACATGGCTTTTGAGGAATATTTTATTGTTAGGATTTAATTTGCTGCTCATGTTTTTTGCCCCTCTAAGCAGGAGTTGTAAATAGTTTTTTTCCTTAGACTTCTTTGCAATTCAAAAAATTGGGCTGATAATTTTCTTTCATTTTAATGAAAAGGTTGTCAGGGAAGACTGGTAGATGTGAAGAGAATGAAAATTATCGGTGATATTCAAGTATTCAGGAGAGCTGAAGCTCATAAACACAGGGTCAGGGTCAGTCCATGTGTGCTCTTTGATGTTCCTGTGATGCCTGAATCTGCCTGGTCAAATCAGGCTGTTCCTGGATCAGGTGAGCAGATGTTTAGTTACAGTTATTTACCTCTGCCAGCTTGCATAAAAAAATATTGGATAATGGTCAATGGGAAAAAAAAAGTGGCTTGAGCAATCAATTATAATTTAGTTTATAAACGTTTTGCAGTGAGGTTTATATTTTCATTTACTGCTTGTGAAGTGTAACATAGTATTTTTTAAGAATAATACTGATTTTTATCTCTTTGGAAATGCTCTGACCTTGGTTTCCCAAGGACAGTGCTGCAGATCTAAGGAGCAACCTTTTTATCCCCTCCATTTCCATTTTGAATTGCTCTTTACCATGCAGAATACAGATTTAATCTTTAAAAGTAAAGGATTCAGTCATAGGTGTGTCATAGGTGTGTGTATAATATTGCACTTCTGATGATGGGATGATGTGTTTCCTGTTGGATAATCTGCAGACAGTATGGAGAAGCCTGGTTGGATTTCTACTCTACTACTTCCACTGGCCCCTGGTGATTTTTTTTTTCTTGGAAGGGTGTGAGTGTATTTGTTTCTTTTAGTTTAAAAAGAAGATATGCTTTAGCATCTTTAAAATAAGATGCTATTCAGATTTTCATCTGATGTCCACACAAACCAGAAAGAATTTTTCAGTTACACCTCTAAATGGCTGCAGGTGAAATTTGAATAAGATTATTTCACATAAAATTCATGTGAAATCCTGCCCTGGTTGGGCTTAATAACAAAATTGCCTCATTCAGCAGGGCTAGGCTTTAAGTAAAAATTCATATAATATTTCCATTCTTCATCTATCTCTTCCTTCTCCTCCCTCTTTAAAAACCTTACATGTTAAAATTTTGGATAAAACATTGAGATACAAAACAATTTGATACAAAACAAAATGTGTTGAATACACATTTTAAAGTTGCCTAGGACAATAAGAGAGCTATGTCACTTGTAGCCAATGAACTCCAAATCCTTTGTATTATAAGATACATAATTAGTAAAAAGTTTTGATAGCTGACATGCTTGATCTGTGGAACACCATTGAGCACCCAGGCTTGTGCAACTCTGAAATAAATAATCTGCGTCTCTCTTGTGTAATTGTTGGCCTGGTGCACGCTGGCTAACAAATCCAAGTTTTGTAGTCAACACTAATAAGAGCATAGCATGAAAACAAAAGCTCCTGAGGAGCTTTTGTTGGTCAAGAACCTTTGCTTCTTTTCTGCAATTGACAAATGTACAGCTGATAGCAAAGTTCAGGACCCAGGTCACCAGTGGATTTCTCTACTTGGTGGTAATTGAATTCAGTTGATCTTCATGTTGGCTTGAAGTGTCTTGAATCTCCAAAAGCATCTTCCCAAACAGATGTCCTGGGATTCAACAGTGTTTTCAGCACTGAAATTTCCTGGGAAATTTCTTCTCTCAACTCCTTATAAAACAATTGAAGGACAAAACCATTGAAAATCATATATATGATTACCAATTTACCATTCAGTGTGTGATTGGTGTTTATGAGTATAAATAATGTGTACTATGTCAGTCAATGGTCTCCTCATTCTTAATGTCTTTTTTTGCGTGTCTGTTTTGAGAGTCCTCCATTTCTACAAGGTTTTTTGTTTGTAATTTCTGTAATTTCAGATTTTTGCCTCCTCGTCCTTGAGCTTTACATAAAAAGAGAAAAGAATAGTACAAAGATTGCAGCTGGGCAGCAATTTTGAAGTGTCCCCCTTTTCCAAGGATACCAGAGTCATCCATTTAATTGTCTGCAATTGATTTTCATTCTCATCCACATGCAGGATATGAAGATTTTCATCACAATCCTCTCTTTTAAATTGCTGATTTTAGAAGACTGCTTTGCCCTCTAATCTTTCTGTGTTAATCTATGTGGAAAGTAATTTTGACATCAGCCTTTTCAGTCTGTTTCACTCTTTTTTGCTAAGTATGTAAGATTAGAAGGATATTTCATCTCTAGCTGAACTACTTGAGTATTTATTTGGAGCTAAGAAGTGTTAGTTTTCCTCACCAAATGATGTGGTTAAAAACAGGCATGAAAGACTGGATGGAGGCTTCTGGGAATGAGTTATGGATGTGAGTTTTTCATTTCACTTGGCATTCATTGTAGATAACCAGTGAGATTAAGTTTTATGCACTAGTGATATTGCTGACTTGAATTATGAAGGGATATGATAAACTAGGGAACTTGAGCTGTAGCTGTGGACATCAGGAAAAATACAACATAGATGGAAGATGTGCAAAGGCTCTGCAACCAACAGGAACAGGGAGAGCAGATGGAATTTAAAAGCTGTGGCAGAGGAAAGAAAACAAACCTTTTTGTCAGGGTTCTTCTTAAAATTAATGCAAGGCACTGAATTAGAGGTGTGAAATAGAAGTCTCAGGCAGCTGGGTGCCTAAATTACACATTTAGGTTAATTTGTTTGCTCTGGTTTGTTACTTTTTTTTTTTAAACACAGTGCTGAAGATGGGAACAAGAAGTAAAACGATGGGGGAGGGAGACTGCAAAAATTACCTTGTGATAATTCCCTATATATGGCTGTTTTAAAGTGATGACCAAAATTAATTATATTTGTGTTTTCAGGCTTTAGATGAAAAGCTTGCAACAGCTCATATCTGGATATGTAATTAATCTTCTATTTCATCTTTTAAACTGGAAGAAGCTAGGTCAGATTTTGAAGTGTTATGTGACCCCTTTTCCCTCTCCCCCAAAACCCAACCAATCAAACCCTCCCTCAGTCAGGCCCTTTTTCTTCACCTCCATCCACATACTTTTCCCCCCTACTTCTCCCTTTGAGTATGAGGACCCTGCAAGCAGCACAGGGGTTTTCCTTTGACAGTTCTCTCTCCTCAGACACTAAAGGGGGTTCCAAGGTCCCATTAAAGTGTCACCTGAATAGAAAGAAGAATTGGACCTGTTTTTTGTCTAAATTAAACCACAAGGGAGAAGGGTTAATGAACTGTGCAGGGATAAATAAAGGTTGCCAAAAGGATGGTTTTATAATGCCAGTACTTGAGTTAAGTGTTTTGAAAGGTTTGAAAATGCAGAAAACCACGTATTCAAAATGTATGAGTGAAACCAAGTCTTTTCCTGGCATAATGATAGCTGTGTGGGAACCTCTGTACATCACCACTGAGCTGTGAGGAGCCTGCACTGAGTCACATCAGAAATTACTTGGAAAATGGATGAAAAGGTGTCTTTGTTCATCAGTGTGTACTGTATATATAATTCTAGTAACAACCAAGCCATCGTGACTAAAAAAACTTCTGAAGAGGCACCATGGGCCATTTCATTCCTCATAGAAAGCAAAATTTTGGGGATTATTAGACCCTGTCTAAGGGAACATTTGGTACAGTGCATGATTTGTATTAACTTGTTACCATCTCAGTCTTTGTGAGTCATGCTATTCATCCCCCATGACTAAGCAGCATATTTTTGAGATTTTTCTTCTTTAATTTATAAATATGGTGTATAAATATTTATATGCCGAAGAGACAGTTAAAAAGTAGCTACTGATGCCTGAAATCTCAGTTGTGAGGAAAGATACCTGAATTGGAAAATTCCTTATGAAACAAGATAAAAAAAGAAAAAAATATTTATTGCTCCCTGGGTAAAATCTTTAAATGGAACTGTTTACTTTTTGACAGACATATGTGCTGATACATCTGTGAATTGTTTTGACTCAAAATGGAAACTACTGGATGACTTTCTGTGTCTGTTGGTACTCAGCAGCTCAAAAAAACCAGACCATTATAATTGGGCCCTCCTACCCCTAAAATCTAGAAGGAAAAGCTTGCTCTCATTAGGCCATGAAGGTTCCTGTCAGTCTCAGTGTAACTGGAACTGTGCCATATGAATTTGTCATAATATACATGTAAATATTATGTAAATGTGCTGTTCTGATGGGAAATGTTCTTTATGGCATGCCAGAGGTTTAAAATTCTTGACCTTCACAGGTGATTTCCTAGGAAGCCTTGTAAATTTTTCTGGTATATTTATTTCCTAAGAATGCTGAAGAGGCTTGGTTTTTTCCTCCAAAAGACAGGAGGAAATTAATTGCAGCATTAATTGGCTGCAGTTTTGGAGAATATTCTCCATATTGAAGTTTCTCTGTAAGGCTGAGCTGTGGAAGCAAAGCCAGAAACTGCACTAGAAAAGAACTTAGAGGAAGTGAAATACAGCACAGAGAAGGAAATATAAGCCACACTACAAATATGACACTCATTAAAATGTTCTTATCATTTATGCTGGAAATAAAGGCTGTTGGTATAAAAAATTTTAGTGGCAGAAACAGAGGGCTTTAAAGAACATCTTTTGTGAGTGTTGACATTGTCATCTTTGATCATTGTGAAGCTTTAAATATGTTTGGAATGGAGTATGTTAGCAGGACCATGGTCTGGAGATCCTATTTGAATCAGAGACCACTTCAGGAGACAGAGTTGATATGTCTGAAGGAAAAAAAAATTGAAGGATATTGATAGTAACATTTATTGTTGAGCTTACTTTGATTTTATAAACTCCTTTAGAAGTAGTTGAAATTTACCATCTTCTGGAATAGCATTGCTGGAGTGTGTTTAGCTCCTTCTGCAGGTTTCAACAATGTCTGTAGAGAGTAAGAAGACATAAATCTGTGGGGAAAAAATTGTATAGAGTCTACAGGGAATGAGAGCCTTCTGAGAGGAAGGGAAGAGAAATAACTAAGCAGAGGGAGGCTTCAGAACAGCTCCCTGCATGATTCAGAGATGTTTTGTGCTGTTACAGGTGCTTTCCGTGTCATAATTTACAAGCTGAAGTTACCACTCTGTATGTGGCAGCAGTTGTCTGTGCCTCCACCACTTCCATCCCACCAGGGCCCTTCAAACACATGCTAAATAGAATGAGAGTTTTCTGGCTGAAGGGTGATGGAATTGCAAGTGATTTGAGGATTATTGTTTCTTCATAAATCCACTTCAAACCTGCCTCCCTACTCCCCCAGCAGAGATGGAAGAACAGCCTGTTACTCTGTAAAATACAGATTAAAATCAGCAGCACTCAGGAAAGAATTGGGATGATGAAATATCCAGCTTCAGGAGCAGGATTGCCTGCCACTCTGCTCACCATGATTTGTTGATTCCTCTACACTTTGCCAAAGTAATTAATGGAGAGAGCAGTTTGTAAACTAAAGAAGGAATTTCTGGGTTAAGAGTATCAGTGTGGCACACAATGAAGAACTAGGCCTTGAGTTGTTGGGGGTGGTTGCTTTCTGGCATTTACTTTGGTATGCCTGTTCTACTGCTAATTAAACAGCTGATGGGCTGGTTCATATTTGGGCATGGTCACATTAAACAGTGAGCCTTAGCTCTACAAAGCAATAATGTTCCCAAGTTGTGGTTTAGTGAAAAAAGGAGGTGTTCATATGTGGCATTCACATTGTCTGAAAAAATCCCTTCACCCAAGAATTTTCTCCTGGGAAGCTGAGGCCTCAGAGAAAAAGAAAACAATTCTTGTTTCATTTGCTTCTCCTGTGTTTTGCTCCTTTGGAATGTGTTTGGAGATTGTTTACCCACAGGTGATTGTTTCATTGGATTCTGGTGGGAGTTGTTTTCACTCATTGGCCAACTGGGGCCAAGCTGTGTCAGGACTCTGGAAAGAGTAATGAGTTTTCATTATTAGCTTTTAAGCATTGAGTAAGTAACCTTTCTGTATTCTTTAGTATAGTATAATATTCTTTAATATAGTATCATAAAGTAATAAATTAGCCTTCTGAGGCCATGGAGTCAGATGCATCATTCGTGCCTTCGTTGGGGCATCCCTGCAAATGCAATATTCATAGATAATGCTGGGTTTGGTTTTGGTTTACATTTTTTCAGGTCAGGTGTGTTTGGCAATAGATTATCATCACTTACTTTTACACCTTTGTCAGCTTTTGCAGCAGAACAGCTTTACCTAAGGTTTTCTAGGGGCTGTTTAATTACGAGTTTTGAAAGCATCACTGTCACATCAAAGAGATCCTGGGAGATGCCCTTTATTCTCTTATTTGGGTGTTTGGAGGTAGAGGGATATATGACATTACACCAGTAGTAAAAGCAGAAAGCATTTGTTTGTGTTGATGCCCTGCCTTGACTTTCTGGCAGCAAACCATAATCATATATTCATGTGAGAAAAGTGTGAAATTTTGTGAGATCATGAATATTTATCAGAGCACAGAGGGATCCTGGCCAAGCTCCCCTTTTCTGCATGCTGGCTGTGTAAAATCATAAAATATCCTGAGCTGGAAGGGACCCACAAGGATCATTAAAGTCCAGCTCCTGGCCCTGCACAGGACAACCCCAGGGATAACTCTGTGGACCTGAGTGAATGTTCTCCATTGCTCCACATGCCCTGGCCAGGAAAACCAGCATCTGGTTGCAGGTGGGCATGAGCAGAGAAGAAAGATAATTACTGAATTTCCAAAGTTTGATGGCATACATTGGTTTGGAAGAAGGTGCCTTGTTGCATGGCATCAGGAAGGGAATCACCACCAGTCTGGCATCATAGTAATTGCTGCTAGGTCTTGAGGCGCTGGTTCAATAGAGGGGTCTTGTTGGATAAGAATTTTTTTTTTTATTTAGAGATAGGGTAGTTGAGAGATGTTTTAAATTTTTTTATTTTTAGTCTTATGAGAAGGGTGAGATAATATAGATGCTATAATTCATGCTATTACAATCAGAAGTTAACTATTTCTTAATTACAAAACACCGTGTTTCTTGGTTTATTAGTTTTTTTGTCATGCTATATTGTAGATGTTTTCAAGCCAATCATATAAAACTATTTTTGTGGGTTTCATTACAATTTTATAGCTTTATTTTTTCAAAGTATCTACTCTTATTTGCAAGGCCATCCTTTGAAATTTTTTTCTAGCTCCATTTCTTTCTCAATAATATCTGTCCTATTCCATGGCATTTCTAAGTCAGCATTTCTTATCTCTAAGTTTGCATACAGATGCATACTGTGGGGGCCTTCTGTCAGGCCCTGAGAACTCTCTACAAGTCCATTTCCCACATTGTCTGATTACCAGATAGTTCCAAATTAGAGTGGGTATTGGAGCCTGTGAATGTATTAGGCAGTAAGGAGATACCTCTTTGTGTGACTTGTGTTATTTCTCACAAGAGGACAGGGCCAGGGGGTTCCTAGGAGAGTGCTTAACCTGGTCTGAAGCATGAAGGAATTAAATAAAAAGGGGAATAATTACCTTCTTCTGTGTGACTTCCTTCCAAGTGGTTTCCAGATGAGTTAATAATGTTGCAGGCTAACCAGAGCATGTCCCTTATATCTTGTCTGCCTTACTGGGTGGACAATAGGATGAGTTTACGCTGTAGGGATTATGAAAAAGGTAAAAAAGAATTCACTCATTTCACAAACTCTTGGAACTAAATCCAGTGATCAAAAGTGCAGTGTTAGCATAATAGAAGGCAAAGAATGACTTTTTAAAGGCCCATTTGATGTATTTTTGGCACTACTACATTTCTAGTTGAGAAATCTTTGAAGCTCTTGAAGCATTAGAGCTGTCAGCTGGACTAAATGACTGGTTAATACTTTTACAGAGCAGTGCTTCATCATAGTGATGGCTTTCCTCCTTCCTCTTAATGACAGGCAATTTGAGTTTCTGTAATAGTTTGCTCATATTCTATGCTGTTTTTGAGTTTTTTTTTGTTTTGGTGATATCCTCTGAGTTGAATGTTGAGGATGTGCTATTTAAAAATTATCCTTCTTAGAGTGTTAGTAGAAGTTGCCAGTGAGATCAGTGGATTGTTTTATAGAAATATTTGTATCCTGGTTGTTCTGGCTTGGAAACAAAAGCCCTCATGTTTCAACCATTGTTCACAGTTTTTAAAATTAATTCTGGCTATAGAGAGAATTAAAAAAATGTTTTTGAAAGTCAGACCATTATTTTCAATATGTTGAAAATATTGATCAAACAATGACTCAAAAAGGGGTCCATAATCTCCAGTTTTCAGAAATTAGAAGGCAATAAGGCACACAGAATTTTTTAGTGAACAATATTCATTCCTATTCAGGTGGAATATTTTTTAAATAATTCAAAGGGATGTTGACAATCAGATCATGTATGTTCTGGAAAATAAACTCAATACCTATAACTTTCAAGAAAAAAAATTATAAAAAGATTTAGAGAACGGAACACATTCTGACTGTCAGAGAAATTATTAGGAATTTAAAATTTTGATAAAATAAGGAACTTTGAACTAAGGATTCTAGGTTTGAATGAAGGATTCAAGATTTGAACAGAATGAGAATGCTCTTCAGTATCATCTGCAGAAACATCAACTTATACAGGGATAAAATAAATAGAAATATTATCAAGTCTTTGAAATGTTTTCATCTGATAGGAGTGCCAGCATCTGAGGTGCATTTGGCAGTGAAACCCATATAAATATGTTGATGATGGTTGGTCAGAGGTGGTTGGCAAATTCCCTGCATAACTGAATTTTCAACAGATAACCGTGATGAATTTATTTTTATGATTTAGTTTTTTTCCCTGAATTTTGGAAAAAAGCTCCAAACCAAACCCAAGCAAATCAACCTACAAATGTTTGCTATGATGAAAAGCAAAACAAATATTTAAATTTGTGTTAGTACACCTGAATAGAAATAGCTCCGTTTGCTTCATTAATTCAGAAGGGTTTGTGCTGGATCACTCCAATATTAAACTAAATCTTCTTGTGTAGTGGCAATACATATACTATGGCAGATATATTTCAGATTCTTTTTTGCCCCCTCAGATATGCAAAGCTTCTCCCCAGATCTACAGTAAACATAAAAACATCCACCCTGACCAATTCTCCCAAATAGAAATCCCATTGTTTTTGTCTGTATTACCGTGGATCAGATTTTAAGTATAGTAAAAAAAACCCAAGAAGTTTGTGGGTTTACTAGATTTTAATGCTTCCTGAGAAACACAGGGTAATACCTGCTAAAAGCCAAATATTAAATTTTTTTTAGGGATAATGAAAACTACTTATTGCTTATTTCCTATTCCAGTAGCACTAAAGAATAAAGGGTTTGCAGTTAGGCCTCCAGCCAGAAAAGACCATAAACACATGTTCAGACACATGAATAGTCTCATCAAAGTCAAAACATTTAAATTTTATCCTCAAAACATGTGGGCTTTTATAATGGCACTTGCAGACTAGACTGATGAATTAGCAGCAGATTTACAATTTAATAAAACCCTCTTACTTTCCATATTCACATGAATAGGAGTTTGTTAGTATTTCACACAGTCTGAAAACTTTGGCCAGATCCTCCATGAGTGAGACATTGCTTTGTTGAAAAGAAAGCAGAAAACCTGGCCTGTTTATGGAAATATCTAGACAGCTGCCCTATCTGGGTTTGGATTGTTTTGTTTTCTTCCCTGCTTGTCTTTGAACTGAATAGCTGTGCCACGTGTCTGTACTCCAGAATGTGATAACCAAGTTGCTGCATTTTCAAGCCTCCTTTGAATCTACAATTTAAGCCATTTAATTCACTTTTTGGCTCTTTGGGGGGCAAAAAAATCTGAGGTCACCTTTGGTAACTCCCATTCTGAATTGTTCCCCTACCCATGTACAATATTCTACACACTGGTGACAACTTCCTCCAGAGAGGCTTTTTCTGGTTAGGCCATAATTTATTTGAAGTCTCCAGGCTTCCAAAAGAGGATAAAACACTTTATAAATATGACTGCAGCATTAGAAGGGTCAAGACTTTGTAATTGGGTAACTAAAATTTAAAACTTAAGTAACTTGGATTTCAGTAATTCATGAGCCACCTCCTCCTGACTTTCCTATTTCCCATTCAATTTTAAGGGAGGGAGGTTGTTGTGGTTCTGAAAGTTTTGGATACAGAAAGATGTGGAACACCTGTTACTGCTTTTCTTGAAAGGATTTGTAAAAAAGCTGTCTTCTCTTTCCAGTTTCTGTGGTGCCTGTTTCTCATGCACCTTCTTTTCTTCTCTCTGTCCTGCTGCCTCTCCTGGAAGCTTCAGGATGCCCAACCTCTGAGTTCTGCAAATGAGCTGCAGACCTCTCTGTTCTCCCTCTGAATTTTGTTGTTTGCTGCTAGTTTCTCTTTCCTTTTATATGCTGCTGTTAAAGAAAAAAAATCCTGGCTTAGCAGTCCTCCTCTTAGAGTCTCCACACTGGGGCAGAACACTCCCACATATCCTAAAATGAACTGTGTGTCCTCATCCCCAGGACAATCAATTCCTCCCTTGTGTGTGCTCTGACCCTCAGCATATGGAAAGGTCACCTGGAAAGGCTTGACCCACAATGCCCCAAAGTAGGTGCTTGTCAATCCTGTGATGAACTTCCTCTCTACAGAAGGAGATTTCAGTTAGCAGCAGCCGAAAGGAAAAAGGCCATGGAGGTGGAACTGCTAAGTGGAATTAGTATTATTAAAATCTTGTCACTGAAAAGCAGTTCCAAGCTGTCAAATGTGTTTGATATTCTCTAGGAGGATGCTCAAGTTGGTCAATTAAGATTTGAAGGATTTTAACACTCTGCTTGGAAGAAGGAGGGGGAAAAAAATCCGTGGTTGGGAAAACTTGGAAGGATTTAACACTCCGTTAGAAACCTGGCGACTCTCGCACTCTGCTCGGGAGCTGTGCTCTCAATGAAATGATCAAAAGGAGATGCCAGCTTGTGCAGACATTATCTCTGACTGCACTGCAAGAGCGGGCTCTGTTTTCAGGCCTCTGTGTGAAGAAACCCAGTGGGTAGGAGAGGGTTTGGGATGCCAGAGGCTTCCCAAGGGGTTCCTTCTGCCGTGCGAGCCGCGCTCAGGCTCTGCAGCCTGCCTCTCCCTCAGGCGCTCTGCTGTCAATAGCATCGGTGATTACAATTCCTGACAAATTGATGTTACCGAATCCCTCCCCTCTGGAACGGAGCTCGTGTGGGCTTGACCAATCCTTCCAGCGGCCCTTCGGAGGGAGCGGTTCCAGCAGATGTCACTGTGGGCCCTCGAGTCACAGCCGCCCCGGCGTGAGCTGCTGCTTGCCTCGCTGTGCCACAGACACACAGACAGACACACAGACAGACACACAGACCGGCTCTGAACGCCTTGGCAGTGACAGCACCGAGCTCCAGCCGGGCTGATTCCGGCTGTGTGCAGGGCCCCGGGGCTCAGCTCCATCCCGGCTGTGTGCAGGGTCCTGGGGCTCAGCTTCATCCCGGCTGTGTGCAGGGCCCTGGGGCTCAGCTCCATCCCGGCTGTGTGCAGGGTCCTGGGGCTCAGCTTCATCCCAGCTGTGTGCAGGGCCCTGGGGCTCAGCTCCATCCCGGCTGTGAGCTCCCATCCCGGCTGTGTGCAGGGCTCTGGGGCTCAGCTCCATCCCAGCTGTGTGCAGGACCCTGGGGCTCAGCTCCATCCCGGCTGTGAGCTCCCATCCCGGCTGTGTGCAGGGCCCTGGGTCTCAGCTCCATCCCAGCTGTGTGCAGGGCCCTGAGGCAAAGCTCCATCCCGGCTGTGTGCAGGGCCCTGGGGCTCAGCTCCATCCCGGCTGTGTGCAGGGCCTTGGGGCTCAGCTCCGTCCCAGCTGTGTGCAGCGCCCCGGGGCTCAGCTCCATCCCGGCTGTGTGCAATGTCCTGGGGCTCAGCTCCATCCCGGCTGTGTGCAGGGCTCTGGAGCTCAGCTCCATCCCGGCTGTGTGCAATGTCTTGGGGCTCAGCTCCATCCCGGCTGTGTGCAGGGCTCTGGGGCTCAGCTCCATCCCGGCTGTGTGCAGGGTCCTGGGGCTCAGCTCCATCCTGGCTGTGTACAGGGCCCTGGGGCTCAGCTCCATCCCGGCTGTGTGCAGGGCTCTGGGGCTCAGCTCCATCCCGGCTGTGTGCAGGGCTCTGGGGCTCAGCTCCCATCCCGGCTGTGTGCAGGGTCCTGGGGCTCAGCTCCATCCTGGCTGTGCAGCTCCCATCCTGGCTGTGTGCAGGGCTCTGGAGCTCAGCTCCATCCTGGCTGTGTGAGCTCCCATCCCGGCTGTGTGCAGGGCTCTGGAGCTCAGCTCCAATCCTAGGCCCCGGGCTCAGCTCCATCCCGGCCAAACCCCGAGGCCTGGGGGCAGCCCAGGTGGGATGAGCCAGCTGCAGGGTGATGGAAGGGTGATGGGCATCCCTGTGTGATGTGAGAGGGCTGCAGGGTTGGGAGCTGTCCCTGAGTGACAGCGACGCTACAGCAGAGAAACAACAGCTTTACGTAGCAGCAAAGCCTTGGGCTCCACCGATAGAGAACTTAAAAACCCCCACCACAACCCTTAAGAGTTTTCTAAATATCGTGTTCGGGTGGTCCTGAAGCGAATATTTTATTTGATTGGCTTATGGTGAGGATTTTCCTGGCACGTTGCATACAAATGCTGGAAGCAGAATAAACCTGGCAGTGTTTTGTAGGCTTTGAGTTTTCCTAAATAAGATAATTCATAGCATGTGAGTCAAACCAAAAGAGCAGACAAGGATAGAGCTGGAAGCAACAGAGGAGTTACAGGCTGTAACAGGAGTAACAGGCTGTGGAGATGGGGAAGGAAGAAGGAGGAGTAGAAAATAGATGTCAAGAAGCTCTGATGAAGAGCACAAAGGATACCAAAATATTCTGATACTGAAAATGCTAAATGTGGCTTTGACCAATACTTTTTAAAATACAGGCTTGGACAGCAAGGCTTTTTAAATTCAGACCTTTCTAAACCTCTCAGCTGATTTCTTTACAGTGCTATTCTTCATGGCCTTTGCTCTTTTGCCAAGGTACCAGGGAGACACTTCTGTGGGCTGGCAGCAGCCTTGTCAGCTCACATCCCCTCTTGCCCCAAACTCCACCCATCCAGAACACATCAGTGCTGTATTCAGGTTAGATCTGCTGTCAAGGAGGGGTTTCCTTTTGGTATGTGAGGAAAGTTGGCATGGTCCATAAAAGATATTTCTGTTTATGGTGAGAACAGAGATCAGGAGAAAAGCTGGGAAATTCTTTCTTACTTGGATGGCTTAATTCTGATGATTTATCATATTTACAGATGTACAGCTTATATGGTCATGAGTATGCTACTCCTCCACAGCATTGTTTTCTTTTAATTATATTGATTTTAGATTGCAAAATCAGGCAACAAGCATTGTTAGAAAGGGAAATCATCTTCTTGAACTCAATAGATAAGAAAAAGCAGAAGAATTATTCAAGTATCTGTTCACCCTGGGCTTCTGAACCTACACATAACTCCTCAGGAGTCTCAGAATGTGATTATTACAAGGCTTGAGTCAATATTCAGTCAGAGCCCTACAATTTTCCTTTATAAATTTCTATAATAGACTGATTTTTATCCACTCTCTCCTGGTGTTAATACAGAAGTGAGAGAGCTCTGCTCCAAGGAAAAGCTGTGGCCTTTGATGGAGCTTTCAGAATTTTTGGGTGAAGTAAAGTTGTGTTATTTTAATACACTCTTTGTTGCAGATGTGCTCTTGGGGTGTCAGGTAAAAACATCTGGGTGGCTAATGAGAATATTTTTGTTTTGTCAGGCCAGCATGTACTTTTACCTTCTGGAGGTTTAGATCACTGAAAGGACAAGCAACAGCTAAATAAACACTCTTACAAGTCAGTGATAGAGGAAATCACATATTGTATGTTACTCACAACTGGTTATGCCCTGCTTGTATCTAATTGTTAACGTATGACAAAAAATATCATTGGGATTTATAATAGTTCAGCTGGACATAGAATGTGTACTTGCACATTATGCACACATACTTTCAGCATTACCTCAGTTTCTGCATACAGAGCTTTCTTTTTGTTGCTTTTGCGAGGTGTGTGTTGAGGAAGAAATCTGTATAATGCATGGCTGAAGGCAAGGAGTTTATTTTGCAGCTCCATCCTGGAGCCTGGAGGAGGATCACCTCTGCTGGGAAAATTTCTTTCTTTGGCAGAGCCTCCCTGGCAGAGAGATGCGCAGAGACAGGTCAGGGTTGTGTCTGCATGTATGGCTGTCCTGAAGGTATGAAAATCCTTCATGATCTCCAGGGAATGGCTGGAGTTAAGGCTGTCTGACAGCAGAATTTATGTGTGCACAGGCTGCAGGTGGAATTGAGTCAGGAAGGTGAAATGATTTCCTGATTTGCTTTCCTCTGTTCCTCTGTCATGCATCCCCACCAAGCTGTGGTCTCACAAGGGCTGTAGCTGAGTCTGAAGAAATCCATGAAAGCACAGTGTAAGTTGTGAGTTCCTGGTGCATAGAGGTCTATAAAGGTTTAAGTTCACTTCAAGCATTCCAAGTGACCAATTTCTGTCAGCTTTACCTTGAAAATCATAGCCTTTAATGACTCTTTATAGTGATTATCAGTGAAAGCACAAGAACAGAAAGCTTGTTCATCCTTAGCAGTTTTAGGCACTAGATGCTCTTAAAGTTTTCTTTTACCTTTTGAGACATTGACAAATTTGATTTGCCTCCCCCTGCAATTACCTTTGAGATGAGTGAGAGAAAGACAGAATCAGGCTTTTGGAACCTGTGGCCTGTTCTGCACCTTCTATCTCAGCCCCTTAATGACTACAGTAACATAATGACTTACCCCAGACCCTCAGCTGGTCTGGATCAGCAAAGCTACCATGCCTCTAATGGAGAAAGGGTGTTTGGCAGCAGCTAGAAATGGGACTCAGGGTATTTACTTAGGCCAGACCTTTATCTTAATTGTCTCATTCATGCCTTTGGAAGTAGGCTCTGTGCAAGGTGAAGAAGTAATCATAACACTTGAATTTCCTGAGATTTGAGTGCTTCATTTCTCAGCTGATGTTGCTTTGTTGTTTTTTTAACGCTACCAATCTCATCCAGCTATTTTATGGCTCCCACTCCCAGTATCTCATATCCTTTTGCCATTGCTGGACTCGGCTTGCTCCAGAAGAGATCAGGGCTTCTGCAGGGTGCCAGATTTTCCTTTTTAAAAACACTGGCTTATGCTGATTTAGACAGTGCATTTCTAGGCACTTTGTCATAGAGAGCTAATGCCACAGGTTCTGAAACAGAAAGCCCTTGAGTAAACTATAATCCTAGCTTGGAGCAAGAAGCAATAGACCTGTCAGTAACACAGTGGCATGGGAAATGCTGCTGTAATTAAAGTTCACTCAGCTTTTCCTTTATAAATCTCTGTAATAGAGGCTTTGTGTGTTAGTGCAGCCATTTCAATTTATGTTGTTTTGAAACTAGGTAATCAGATTGTCAACTTCAGTGGGATCATTTCTCCATGAACGTATTTAGCAAAAGTATGCCTAAAATCATCAGAACCAATTCTTCTGTGTGGTGCTGTAAAAATAACAAAAATGGTTTTTAAGCCTGTCAGCCAAGGTTGTTTGGGAAGCCTGTAAGCTCAGGTGCAAGACTAGGGAGACTTAGAAAAATTATAAAAAACTTGTTATACTCATTTCTTTTAGGTGAGCAAGATTTTGCCTAAAGTTAATAGGTTTTTAATAGCTCATAAGCTTTTTAAAAAGTACATTGACTGGTTACTATGTTGCAAAATACGTAAATATCTTTATTTAGGAGGTTTAAACAATACTGGGGTTTTTCCTATTAAAAAAATATCTATAAATATTGGATTTTAAATACCTCTTGGTACATGGAGTGGCCTAAGATCTCATTGAAGTCAGATACTGGGTGCAATTAAATGTAAAGAACTTTTAATCCCAGCATTATTATTATTATTCGTTTTTTTTTCAAAGGTTAGCAAAAAACCCCAAAGCATATATACAGTGCCTTCATGTGAATGTTTATTTAAATTGTTTGTAGAATAAAAACCCACAGAGAAATGAAAACCTGTTCAGTTTGCAGTAGCAGAAGTGGCAAAAATGTCCACAAGAGTCATTAAAAAGGAGTAATTCTTCTGTCTGGAGGGTTGACCCATTGAATTAGAATATAAAGACTTCACAGTGGTTCAGAATTTTGCCTCTGGTAAGAGGTAGAGGAATATTGTTCCTCTTTAATTTTTTTAATTTCTCTTCTCTTTTTCTGTCTTTTAAATTTTTTTCCTCATCTGCTTAACACAGTCTGAGATTGTCCTACCTAATTTTAGGTGACATTGGTTAACTCATTCTGAATTAGCTGTAAACCCCTTCCAGATGTAACTTACAAATACAGAGCTCTGCAGTTGTGTCCAGCTTCAGACAAAGAAGTTTGGATTCTCTTGTCTGGCCACCAGCACAGTAAATACCAGATTCGTGACTTAGGTTATTTCATTTCAGTCAAAAAGGATTGTTTGGATGTAAAGGATTTTCAGCAAGGCTTGCAGCTCAGACATTGCAGCACAGGGCCCAAACAGAACAAGGAGGTAACCAGCAGTTCTCACTTGGACTCTGCAGGAAGTGTCTATGGCTCTGCAATACAGAATTTGGAAAATATTAAGGTCTGGTATCTGTAAACTCATGGCAAGCCACTGGCCTGTATTCATCTCCTCAGAAAGTGGGAACAAGTACAATCCCTTTTAAATCCTAACCAAATGTTGATTCTGGAGATAATGACACAGGGAGCAGATAGTTTAATAATACCATCTGCTGGACCCAAAGGATAGGAATGGATGGAAGAGAAAAGAAAGTTACTGATTAAACTGGTGGAAGAAAGGGAAACTGTGGTTTTATATCTTCTTTCAGTTCCTCTCTCATAAATATAACCACTACTCCTCTGAGGGTCACTATCATTACCTGACAGTGGGCAGCACTACTGGCAAAATTAGGAAACAAAAAAATGTTTACTTTACCAACAAAGTTAATGATAACTTTCTTAACTTTGACGTACATGGATAAGGAAGAGCTCACTTCAGCACCTCCTCTGAGCATGGGGTATCCTTGCATAAAAGCAGGTTAACAGGGTGGGTGGAACACTGGAAAAATTATTTTTACTACTCAGCAGCCTGCAGTTTTTTACATTCTGCATTACTCACGTGCCAATGTGTAGGGACCTCAAGGGAGGCCCTACTCTCCATATCACTTTGTCCTCTGATTCTCTCCTCCTGCAGGGTGGCCTTGGCTTTCCCCAGAGTGAACTGGTGGTTTCAAATTGAGTGCATTGGCCTCAGTAATCTGACCTTGCACTAGCCTGGATGACATTATTAGCATGAGGCAGAACTCTGGTGAGGAAAGGATGTGTAGAACATTTCACATGGCAGAATGTGCAAGACAGGCTGGAAATTCAGTGTCCTGTTGTGCTTGTTAAATAGCACCACATTTTCAGCACTTCAGCCACACATCAGGCAAGACCATTCTTTATTCCCCCAGCAGTCAAGACTTTTTGTTATGATAGTAACCCAAACAGGCAGAATTTGTTGGCTTTTTAAAGTGACTTTTATTTCTTGTGTGTTCTCTCAAGACACATCTTATCACTGAAACCATATGAAATATTCTGAAAAAAGTTTAAGCAGTAATGTCGTAAATTTTCTGTTTGCAAGTTTGTTGATAAGGTTTTCACCAAATTTATTGTAGTAGTAGCTATAATAGCCTTGTAGTTGAACAATGCTACTGCTATTTTCTGCTACTGCTTTTTTCTTTGATTGTTTATATAAATAAATTAATTTAACAGATAAGGTAAATAGAAACATTCTTCTTATTACCATTAAATTGGTAAAAGCTCTCACTGAATTTTGCGATCACCTTCGTAGTTGATAAGTCTTGTTGTTTAAACATAGATATGAAAATGAGTTCCTTCATAATGGTAGATTTTGATCACACAAAGACTCTTCATAAAGAGATTTGCTTTTAATTTAAAAGAAATGGAAGCATCAGCTCTTTAAGGTTCTGCATTGTACTCCTCTTCCATCACCCAAGACTCAAGCTATAACAGTAGTAGGTATGTTTAAAAGATACTGACTGCTTCTTTTGAATATCTGAAAGGTTTTTAATTAATAGTTCCACTGGAGAAGCAGGCTGTATTTTAGACCTGAATTCCCTCACCTTTTTCAGCTAAAAGGATGAATATGAAGTTTTAGAAAATATATTAAAAATACATTGCATATATTTTATGTATTGGTAGTGTCTGTAGTCCTATGGAATTACTGTATGTGGATTTTTTTTACTTACTGTTGACTGAAGATGCTAAAAAAGAACTCTTGGGAGTACCAATGAAAGGGGGAATTGCACTTGTTTATGATTGAGGGTGAGGCTGTGTGCAAAGCTGATCCAACAGAGGTTTTTAATTGCATTTTTTCCAAGTTTCAAAGATTGTCTTTGATATTTACTGTGTAAATAGTTTATTTTACTACTGTAAGTGTATTATTCTCCATCACTCCTCTTCCTTTTGTCATAAAGATCAATATTTCCCCCATTGGAAATCCCACATCACCTCAGTGATTTCTGTGGCTTTTATGAATGTGCACTGTTAAAGTAATATTTGCACTTAGTGCTGTAGGTTTGGGGCAATCTGTAAGGAAAAAAATATTCCATTTCTCCATGAGACCATTTGTGTTTTGTTCAAGATCAGTGGGAATCTGCCATGTTGGTGTCACAGGGAGAAAATCAGCTACTACTGGAAGTTCAATAACAGGTAAAACTGCTAATTTTGAATGCCTGCAACCCACTTATAAAAAAGTGCAATTTTAAGGGTAGCAAAAACAGTAATTACTTTGTTTGAATGGTTTTAGAGTTCTCGGTCTGAACACTTCCTTCAAAGATTCTTTGAATTTTTAGCCAGAAAAGAGCTGATGCAATTAGTGGGAATATTATTTGAAAACACATTTATGTGTCAAACGATATGAGCAGAATTTGAATGAAATGAGTTCAAGTGTGATGGTGTATCCTGTGGTGTTCTTCAAAAAAATATTAACCACCTTTACCCTGTGCAAGTGCAAATTATTATTCCAGAGTATATTATTACACTGCATTGCTCCTGTAGCTATAGCAGTACTCAGTGTATTGAAAATGACTGGGAAAATACTTTTCTACACAGTAAGAATTGCACTGTGGTCTTAATTAAGTGATTCATTTCAGTAGAATATGGATTTTAACTTGATAATAGTCCCTATCAGCAAGATAAATGCTAATTTATAGGTGGGAAATTATAGAAAATAAGCATCCAGGCAAAGTGGGGAACCATGAGCCAGTCCCAGTGTTCAGTGCCACTGACATTACTGCTATTGCATCTAACAATTCATGTGGAAATAAGAACATAATAAGTAAGAGATGGCAGTGGCAGATGGACCCCATCGGGAGTAAAGGACTTAGAGCAGCTCTGAGAGTGTAAAAAGGCTTTTTTTTGGTTTGCTCTTGAATTAAACACCTTTTAGTCCAGAGGAGCCTGAAACTACTTCCTCATACAATCCTACTTACTTCTGGTGGTCCCAATATTGGCCACACACCTGAGATCAGCACAAATGTCCAAACCAGGTCCCTCCTCAACTTTCTGTAGTGGTAAAGAAGCAACAAACCAAGGCTCCAGCTTGTGAGAACATGGGTGGGGTGGGGATAGAAAGAAACCAAGAAGTTTTACATGAGCAGGAAAGGAAAATTGAGTTGATACCATGCACACATCAGGGAGAGGTGTTAAGTTGTACATGGAGCTGAAACTCTTCCATTTCTGGACGTCTCTGGCTGACTTTGAGAGCACAGAACATGTTTTGAATCTGGTGTTTGTCAGGTAAACTAACTTCCAAGTTGTCTCTGGGGCCAAAGGTGCCAGGGTGGCTGAGGCATTGGAGTGTGGGGTCTGGAGCAGCTCTCCTCAGGCAATCTGCAGGGAAGGAATAACTGTGCACAGGGAGTGGAAACCAATGACTGCTGTTGTGGAGAGCTTTTTAATTTTGGGCATATTTTCTGCTGCTTATCAGAAAATGACTGGATTATCTTTACGTCCTTATAATTTGAATAGTACCTGATTGCAGTGCTTGTGCAGCATATTCAGTAATGGATTCTGGAGAGTGCTTATGAAATTGTTTATTATGCAGTAATCAGTTAAACGCTTCCCTTGTTACCAAAATTCTGTGAAGTTGTTGGGATAAATAAGACCCCCTAACACTGTGTTTTAATGTTGGTGAGTAAGGCTTTGTTTTATTCTTGTCCAGGAGGTGTGTGACCCACAAAATTATGGCCTCCACACAGATGCTGATATAAAACTTTTTTACTTATTTATACATTTTTAGCAGTCGAAGAAATGAATGCTCATTGGCTCTAAGTTATGTATTTCAATTAATTAGTATTCTATTCCCTATTGGTTATTGATTTCTCACTTTTCATGCTAATTAGTTAGGAAAGTTATATAATTTACAACACCCTGTCTAAATTCCACAATGCATCTTCAGGTTTTACAAATGTGTGTAACATTTTCTGCAGATAGGAAAATTAAAAAAGCAAATAAAAGATATCTTTAGTTAATAACTATGTAAAATGGTTTCATTTCCTTTTAGGTACTAAATACTCAGCATTGTTAAGCTTGGCATGCCACTGTGACTATTTATATTTATTTTATATATCAATATATCTTTTTCTTTGGAGTTAGACCTCTGAAGAAGTTTATGAACACCATGTTCCATAAATTTGGAAGGGAAATGTGATACCAGGATTAGTAATCACATCTTGTTTCATGATTCAGGCAAAAAGAATTCTGCTCTGTGTAACAGTGAGAACTTTGATTCTTACTGAATTTTCTATGGTTCTTTGAATGCTTAAAAGAAATGGTGTATTATTATGTTTGCATCCTTACTTTAGGGAACAACAGGTCTACTGAAATTTGTAAACTGCCCTTCAAGTCCACTTGTAGGGTAATAAGTCAGCTGGGAGATTTCTCTCTTTGTCCCCAATTAATGTTTTATGCTTGAGCTTTACAATGGATATTGTTTCTTTGACATAAACAAACCCAAAGTCACTGAAGAGGTAGCTGTAAACATTAAAGAAGTTGAAATAAGTGAAATGCAGGTAACTTTTTAGATAACAGCTATTTTTGTTGAAGTCTTATTAAAGACTACAGTTTGACACATTTAGATTTTTCTATCTGTCTGCATCTGGTTGGGAGATTTGCTTGTTTTTTTCTTAGTAACTAAAGCCACAAATTGTAACACAGTATGAAATAAGTTTTTGAAACCGCTAATTAAAGTGCATTATATTTTTTCTAATAAAAGAAATAATGACAGAGTCTAAAACACTCACTTCCAGAGAAAGGGTCTAAGATAAGACCTTTTGCTGGTGCAAGTTGGCTTGACAAAAATAAATTCCATGAATATCAGACAAGCCAGGACAAAGTCTAAAGTTTTCAGGAATACAATAAGCATCTTCAAGACCTGCATATGAGGCGTGCAACTGGGATATAAATTGTCATTAATAATTGGCTTGTAGGGGTCTCATTTTAGTAAAGGGTGACACAGGGTAGCAGTGACTCCTTAATAGGGCTCTTGTGCTCCTCCACAGGAGCGTTCATTTTCACCCTCTGAATTTTATGAGATGAGGGAAGAGTAAATTTGGCTGAAAAAATATCTGATATTGGGGACCTGAGACCTCAGGGAATACAAAGTTCCTAGTCAGAAACACACTGCTGGTTTTATTTGAACTTCCTGTGGCCATGTGCTGCCCAGAACTCTGGAGGACCAAATCTCCATGAATTTGGCTAAGATTTTAGCAGGCTGTCAGAGCATCAATGATGCTCATATCAGAGATGTTCCCTTATTAAGGATTCTCATTCTGCCTTGTATATTTTGACTGCCTCTAAGCTCTATTTATGGTGTACTATAAATGTTTTCACATCAATTTGTCAGCCAGGAACAGTAAAATCAACGAACTCTGATTGCTATCAGTTCCCCATAAAAGCTTTTTATTTTTTTTTTACTTTTGCTCTTAATTGCAATGATGTGAGGATTGAGTCTTCTTTACAACCGTGTATAACAGATTATTTATGTCATCTTTCACATTATTTATATGAATGAAGGCTTCTTTAATAAGAACTTCTATGAAAAGCTCTAAGTCAAATCCCAAAGGCCAAAAATTACTTTTAAATACTTTTGCATTTCAAATTACTTCCTACTTGTCAGTAAATATAACCAAGCTATATTTCAAACATTACCAAGCAACTTTAAAATTTTATCCTGCTTTCTTACCCAATTCAAGCTATGCTTGTTTTAAATGTATCTGTGATGAGTTTAACAGTCTTGTTATGGAAAGGTTTAATTTTCTTTTGAATATTTTCCAGGCACTTAATTTAAAAATGGAAACAGAATTCTAGCTATTTCATGTGGAGCTGTGGCCCTGATCAGGACTCTTTTTTTTTGGTAGTAATTAAACTGGAGATTTAATTAAACTGTGAATGGAGTTAAAGAGTATTTATTACAGAAATTTGTGCCACAGTTGTTGGCAGCTTCTTGGTGCTAGCAGTGCTCCTTTGCTCACTTCCTGTTGAAGCTGGGCTTTTTCCAGGCCTGTTTCCAGGGATGGGTTGGACATCCTCCTCCTCAATAGCATTTTTCTCCACCAAAATATGGGTAGCTTTGACCACTGAACCCACAATAAGCAATGAATAGATGTGGAGCTGGTGCAAATAAATTTTTTTCAGTGCCAATTTACCTGATTTAATCAGAATATGTTGGAAGCTTCGAAGCAGCAAATTCAAGTTTTGAAGATTCATTTTCTAGCAGTTTTATTAGGAAAACAACTTGTAGGAGGGTGACAAGTCTTGATTACTTTTCTGTCTTGTAATTGTGGAAGTCCTGCTTTTTCTTAATGTTTGCTCAGGTTGCCCAGAATCACATTAGAATAAATGCAGTTTGTGACAAGAATGTGAGTGTTGGATGAATATATTGTAATATCTGGAATGATATTACTGTTCTGATAGCAGTGGGATTTCATGTAAGGTCCATGATCAGCAGCCAGTGGAGTTCTCAAAGGTTTCTGGGTGGGTAGTCCTATGTGTTTATTTATAGTATATGGAGTTTTTTGAGGAGGAATGGATGGCTTTTTGTTTGGATTTTTTTTTTTTGATGGTAGGGAGAAGATCCATGCAAGAGGCTCCAGCTTCTCTTATGTGGAAAAGGGGAGGTTTGGCTTGTAATAGATTGTCCTACTCATTGACTAATAAATGGACTCATTAAGGGAAAGAGAGAAAAATGGGATTAAACAACTGCAGGCCCAGTGCTTGCCTGACCACAAGTATGAGATGGCCGAAGGTGATTTATAAAGAAGTTAGAAGCACATCAGAGAGTACAGGGTCTTGGAGGGTTAAAGGCTGCTATAAATTCTCATTTACCTGCATTTCACTAAACCTGACAAACAGCAGTGAAGTTTATTTACTTCTGGGGGAACTTCTTAGGTTGTTTCCCACCAGATTGTCAAGACCTAGACAGACTTGTGACAGATCAGCCAGCTGGTCTAACCGTTTAGGAAGAGACCTAGAGCAAAGCCCATTGAACAGTTCTTACAGAAAACAGCCATCTTACAACTTACAGACTGCAGGGCAAGCTTTTGGAGAGTGATGTTTTTCCATGCCCTGTCTACCCTTGTTTCATAATAAGTTATTGCTGCCTTCTGTCAGTTTTTTTGACCATGTCCAACTCTGTGATGACTGAAACCAGGGATAAAGCGCTGAAACGTGGCTGAGCCAGCTGAGATTGAGCTGAAGAACTTTTAGGAACATGGTGTGCCTCAGCATAGCCCTTGCTTGCAGCTGAGAATTGGGCGAACAGTAATGAGGCAGTTAAGTGACTAATTATGAAGATTAAGGACCTGCTGGGATTTTCAAAATGATTATGAGTTCTATTCCTAGCTTTAAGCACCTTTATAAATCAGGCCCTGCTCCTGAAATTTGCATCTAGATGCCTAAGTGCCATGGGAATCCATGGAATCTGAATATAAGCATGGATAACAATGCAGGCCCACCCTTGGATTCTTGTTCTTTTTTATTTCCAGGGTTGCTATTAAATTTATGCAGCTTTATTGCTATTAATTTATGCATTTATTGCTATTAAAATTATGCATCTTAAACATCCAAGTGAATCCTTGCAAGGTGCTGATATGAGCTGTTTTAGGTGACATGAAACATCCAACTCATGTGCTTTGAGTAGCTCATAAATGTGTTAAAGAAAATTTAATTGCTTGATTTTGGACTATTGATTCACACTAGTTGGTTTTAAGCAAAATGGGCTGGTTATAAACAGCTGGAATGCAGCTGCTCTTTTTACCCTGGGTGTTGACTCTTTCCATGGAAGACAGCAGGTATTCCCTTGGAAAGGTGGATTTTTGCATTGTCTGAGTGTTCTTCCATAAGAGATGATTCTTTTTGGGGAGCCCTCAGCTGGTGTGCAAAAACACTGAAGTATTTTCCTTGTGCATCATAAGGAGAGGAGAAAGTAGGTTTTGGGCTTTTTCTATTGTATGAAAATACCCTTGGTATGTCAGGCAGGTTTTATTAAAAGAAGCGAGACAATCAAAAGAAACCAGAAGATTGCTTTGCAAAGTTCTTATAACATTGAGTGAAACATTTTGCCTAAAATGATGACTAAAGGAATTTTATGTGATAGTCATGTTATAATAGGAGCCTGAAGAGAGAGAGGTACAACTGTGCTGAAATCCATGACATAGGAAGCACAGGGAGGGAAATCAGTCAAACTCTTGCTTTGTGTCATAAGTCAGTAAGTAAATAATCTTGGAAATCCTCGAATCCCAAGAAGAAGAATTGAATCCCAGCTAGAGAAATGTAATGTAATAGTAGATAGTGCTGGCAGCAAATCACCAGGCAGTTGTTAAGGAAAGCATCTATCTTAGATGTGTCCCTGGTATATGGGAAACTGTCCTCTTCTGGCACTGTAGGTGTCTTGTGGAACACATTTTGCCAGTACAAATGTCTCTGTGGCTTAAGGAAATGATTCATTAAAGTTGCTTAACTCTAAAAAAGCATCAGTTCAACTTTGGAAAAATTTATATTAAACTGTTTCTCTGACAGTCCTACCTTTTTGAAAAATAACATTATAACATTTTGGGAATTCTAGAGACAAAGTTTTGTGACAGGATAAGTGGACTTCCTTGGTAAATCTGTAATCCATGGGAATGGTTACTGGGAGACATGAATGATACAGAGTTTAATGAGTGGGAAATAATGAATGCTAATGCACATGGATTTGTGGGAAATAGACCTAAACAATTTAGACATCCCTGTTTTGAGACTCTATATTTAATTGATAAAGGCATTGATTTAAAGTCTGCCATAAATGTTGTCAGAGCCCAATATCCTCAGACCAGATTCTTTTAAATATTCCATGCATGAAGAGTGTAATGTTTAATGTCAAACTTACTTGTTTAAAGATATTTAATGTTCCATGTAATTTTTGATTTAGCGGAGTGGTACAAAATATATGGAAAACACAATGCAAATGTAAATTACATTTAGAAGAGCATAAAAATTGCAATAAATCTGCCCGTTTAAATCAAATAAAGGAATCAATCACAATACCAATGTGGTTCACTTTACCTGTCTTAACATTCTTGGCATCCTCAGTTGCCAGGAAGGAATATTTGGGCTGAAGCCAGCTCAAACCTGTTGCTCTGTCTGAAAGTATTTTGTTAGTTTTGGGTGAGCCACATCATTGCTTTTGCCATTCTGGTCTGATCACTGCTGTGGTTCTACAAAGCCAGCTGCTTTGTGCTTTGCTCTGAGCTTCCTGGGCACTTCACCCTTGCCCAGCTTTGAGTGTTGTTCATTTTAAAGGATTCATTCAGAGACTCCTGTTCCACCCTGAGGGGTTTAGTCAGTCACAGATATCTGTGGAGGTTTGAATTCAATAGATTGTGGTAGTATTTCCATGGGCCCTGCTAAATGGAATAAAGCAGGTAAATGTTACTGTCATATTTTCTGAAAAATCTCTTCACCAGGATTTTTTCCTCCTGGGAAGCTGAGAAGTCTCAGAGAAAAATTATCTCATTTGCTTTTCTTTGCTTTGCTGCTTTGAAATGTAGTTTGGAGATAGTTAAAACAATTCACATGTTAGATAAACATAATATCTAATCACCATCCAGCTGTGTCGGGACTCTAGAAACAGTCACGAGTTTTTCATTTGTATCTTGTTAAGCCTTTTGTAAGGATCCTTTCTCTATTCTTTAGTATAGTTTTAGTATATCATTCTTTAATATAATATCATAAAATAATAAATTAGCCTTCTAAGAACATAGAGTCAAATTCTCAATTCCTCCTTTGTCCTGGAAACCTAGCAAATACCACAGGTAAATATGTCTCAAAATATATTTGTTAGCGGCCAATCATTTTTACACACCTGTGTTTCTCATGTGGTCCTTAAAGGGCCTGCTTTTTAACCCTAAGGTATTTTACATCTTTCTTTTACTCTGCAAGTAAAATCATCACAAATTTGTATATGCAGTCAGCTGTTTGGGAGAAGTGTGTCACTTGCAGAGAGAGCAAACTGAAAGCTCTGAGTAATGCTGAACTCCTTGGTGAGGCAGGCACAAGGGGACAATATTCACTGTGGCCACATGTAAAACCAGGCTGGGGGCAAGGAGCACTGAACACACTTAAAGCACAGGAATCTCTGTCTCGTGGAAAAATGTAATGAAAGCTGAAAAAACTTTGAAGGCTGATATAACAGTTGGATTTAAGAGCGGATGAATGCAAGACTGAAGTGGAGAAAGTCGTGGTGCTTGTGATGCAGTAGCAAAATGCACGAGCAACTCATCCCTGGTGTGTTCTCCAAGGCCAGAAATTGTCATCAACAGTGGTTGTTTCTCTTAAAAAATACCTAGTTCAGATTAATTAGAACAAAGGTGGTTTTGCACACCGGCTGAGGCCCCACATCTCTCCTCAGTCAGACCTGTTGTGTGAAGGCAAATGTTTCTCTCACCTTGGTTTGTGAAAGCAGTGGGCAAGGTAACCCTTGCAGTGTGGCTGCAAAGTTCTTTTTGCTTACCAGACACTACAAAGCAATCAGAGTGTCCCACTCTGTGTACTGAGGGTGTGACTGTGCTATCAAAATTTCCATGTATGTCAAATTAACTCTGTGTCTACCGCATGGAGGTTTAATTGGTTTTACACATGATTGTAGGGAAATCCTGGTTGTGTTGTTTCTCAGGTGGATCATGTTTCCAGCCTTGACTTCCTTCTGCTCTTTTACCACACCAGGCTCTTTTATAAGCTGTTTAATGCCCTGTAGATGTAGATTTTTTATCTGTTTGAGGAGTTGTGTCATGCCTTGTACAGAAAACTGATGCTCTGCTTTCCCTCCTTCTCTTTCTGTTCAAGCTTCCCCCATGTAGTTGTTTACACTAAATTACGTTCAACCAAAATATCACTTATATTTGCTGCAAGTTCAGTTTGTTTTCAGTTCCTTGGTTGCCAGCTTATTTGACCAAGTGTTTTGTGAAAACCAATGCCTCCTATTGATAATATTTACAGCTTTAACACGAAATGCTGCAAACATTTTAGCAATTTAGGATTACTACCTTTGACCCTCTCTCCTGGTCAGATAATGTGTGAACATTGAAGTCCATTTTAGAGGGCTTTAAGATCTGCTTTTTCTTGTACACAATTGATGAGAATCTCTTTGTGTCACTGTCACAATTATGTTCAGAATGAGTGTGTGTGTATAGATATGAATGAAGGTTGATAATGCTTGATAACTCCTAAGTGGGGATTTATATTCATGGGAGGATTTAATCACAGAAGTATCTGCACATAAATATGCACCTGTGAGAATGGAATTTGTTAAATAAAGCAGGCAGCAATCTGTAGCTGCAGGGAGATAGCACTGCTATCTGATGAGGCTAATGGCTTCAGCACTGTGTTTTGTTAACACCTTTGTTCTTTTCTGAGCTTCTTAAGAAAGGAAAAACAAGCATCTGATCTCACATCTTTCATGAGAGGAGTGTATTGATTTCTTTTTATTTAGAGTCTTTTCACAGTTTTTGGACAGTGGATAAAATACTGGTGAAAGCAGAATCTTTCAACCTTCCTCTGTGTGTCTCTGCACCTTATGCTAACCAAACCATCTCATCATGACTGTATATTATTGTGCATTTTATATTTATATATAAATTTTATACGTAAACCCACATTATACTTACATAAAATGTTGCTAACTGTTGGTGACTGGCATAAGTGACCAGGAAAAGTGAAGGTAAAGAGTTTTTTATTAGTTGGTTTTTCAGTTTAGGTCATGTGGAAAGCTTATCTGCCTGCCTTCAGAGTGTCTAAGAATTACTGAACAGGCATCTTTCAAATTTCAATGAAGTTATATAATAAAATCCAGGTTCTGAATGGAGAAAAGGCAATAATTGGAAAAGTATAATTGAGAAGAGGCTACATGAAGTATTCATTTAGAAATATGTTGCTGTTTTCTGAACATTGATAATGAGAAAGTTAAGGTGGAAATTGTCTGCATGGAAATTCAAACTTGTTCACTACATTGGTTAAAGGAAAGAAATTTAAATTACTGTGAACAGACTTAGTTAAGAAAGGCTGCTCCTAATTGAATTGAGCTATGCTGAAAATCAGGCTTTAATGGAAATAAGAGGTTCCACATACTTATTTGCAGCAAATTAGCTTATGGAGTTTAAAATTCAACAGAGGCAAATTACAGTGTAGATGGCCTTTAATAGATTTGAACTACAAACATGGGAGTAAGCTCTCAGCTGGTGAACATGTGCCTGCTGAAATTCCCTTCACATTCCCAGTAGGATCTGCAGGCTCTGCCTCCTTGCCCAGGTACATTGTGCTGCTTTTCCTGGGAGCAAACACAGAATTCCCTGTGAAACTGAGGTTTGACTTTGTCCCTAGGGAGATTGAAATGCTATTCCAGAGCCATGTTTTCAGCATGGAGCCTCTTCCTGATGAGAACAGATGGGCACCAGAATATTGCCCAGTGGGTTGGGAACCCTTATGTAACAACACTTTTTTGCATCTGCTCATATGAATAAGTAACCATGAAATTGGTTTGTTTAATTAAAAGCAATTCCCAGTCCTCCAAAAGAGCCACCCTTTCAGAAGTCTTTAACAGAAAGGCAGCTGCATGAATTTATCAAATTTCCTGAACCCCGCAAGAGTTATGAAAAAAGAATTTGCGTGTATATATTTACAGAGGTGCTAAGAGTGACAGAAATTCAGTTATTTGCACTAAAATACTGCTTCTAACTTCATGCATGTAGTTGACACCCTGGGTGTCAGCAGAGGATCCTGGAGATACAGAGGATACAGAGAGGGAAGCAGACTCTCAAGACTAGTAGTGTGCAGTTGTAAATGTGGAGAAAAATATCAAAGTTGTTTTTATGTTTGTTTTTTTTTTTTAATGGATGGAGAACATAGGACATTTAATGAGATTCAGATGGTATTTGAGTATGCACAGTATAAAATACAAATACCATAAAGTCAGTAGCATCACAGAATAATATATCCTCATACTGCTGAAGGCACCCACAACGGTGCACTTTCACACAGAGGGAGGAGAAACCATGCAAGGAGAGGTTTTAGGCATCTGCTCAAGTGTTTCAATCAGTTCCTTAGTTGAGACTGCAGCTGTCAGTTGTATGATTTAAACATACATTACTGAGGCTGTAATGCCCTCCTCGTTTTTAATCATTTCCACCAAAGCAAATCCCACTCCAGAGGTTTGGCTGTTCTAACAATGTGTTTGATACAAACCTCCCTAAGATATAAAGCAGGATGGGCAAACACTTTGGAAATTATAATAATCCAGTGGAGGTTAAGGTTGCCTTGCTCTACTGGGATGTAATAAAATTGGAGCCTTATACATACATCTGAAATAAATTAGCTGTGGGTGGTTGGTGGAGTTTTATTACTCTAGGGTACTCCTTCTTTAAATTTGAGATACATTGGAGCTTCCCATTATCTGGAAATGCATTAATTTCAGCGGCATATATTTCTAGATTGATGTTGGCTCCAAAATTATTGAAATTTTTGGTATAAAATTGGATCAAAAGAGGTCATTTTGAAAGGCAGAGAATATAATTATTACTTTAGAGTCTGTGACTACTGGTCAGGAGATACTTTGCAGTTCCTTTCTGTTTAAAATATCTGGTTTCGGGTGAAAGAGGCTACAGAAAATTACCACTTAGCTGGCTGAATGTACTGACAAAGAAATTTTAAAGGTGGGAGAGAGAAAAAAAAATGAGAGCAAGTCAGCACAGATGTGCTGAGAAAAAGGTGCATCTCTTATGAAAACCAGATACAAAGAGAATGAAACATGAGGGAGAAGCAAGAATGATTGCTAAGTGTTTGTTTTGAGGCAATGTACCCTAATGAAGGGCTGTGGAGCATGGGGAGGAGCTGATGATGGAGTGTAGGCAGGAGTCAGTGGGGTTAATGACCTAAGAAACAGCAGAGAGGGGAAACAGAAGATACTTGGGAGCAGAAGAGACAGGATGAGATATGAGATGAAGAGCTCAGAAAGGAGTTGGTGTGGGCTGGAGCTTCCTGGGAAGTGCCCAGCAGCCGTGGGGAACAGGAGGCAGCAGGAGCCAAGGGGAGGTGAAGGATTGCTCAGTCCTAGGTGTGTGCTCAGGGTGTGAATGATAAATTGCCTTCATTTGCCCAACCACCCTGCTCATGAAGGGCAGTTCAGTCCTCCCCTCTTGCTGCCACCTCTGCATTTCTCACTGTGGTGTCTCAGGAAGGGACTCACTATGGCCTCTGCAAACTTCCCAGGTCAAACCAATCCATTGTAATCAGCCTAATCCACTCCCCTAAAAACTGTAACAGGTCTTTGTGGCAAATTTTCAAGTAGCCTCTTTGGTCAGAACATAGGTTTTTAGAATATAATGAGGATATTTTTGCATGTTTAATACCATTTCTCCTTGTTTTAAAAAATTTTTTTGTGGTGTTTTGTGACCTCTAGAACAAGGTAGTTTTAGAAAAACAATAACTTGCTTATAAATCTCTTCCCAGGCTATCTGAGCTCTTATTATGCATAAGAGCTTAGATAGCCTGGGAAGAGATTCTGACAATTCTTGAGGAAGTGTTTTCTCTTTCTTAATGATCTCAGTCTACATGCGAAGCAAATGTAATTAAACAAGCAAACCCTGCCCAAGTAGCTGGTTTTCATAAAGGTTTGTGCATCCTGCAGTTGATGTGTGTTTGAATTTTGTGTTTCTTATCTGACTCCATTTCCTAAGTCAGAGCTGAGTATTCTAGAGCCTCAGGCGCTTGGCCCAGGCTACATACACTCTGTTTTTTCCCATGTGCTCACTGACAAGCTTGTGTAACTCTGAGGAGCACCTCCTCAGGAAGGTGCCTTGAATATAAAGTTTCAGTGCACTGAATTTAAAGAAAGCCTTGCCCTGGGAGTGCACATCAACCCTTGCTGACAGGAGCGCTCCATAATGTGCAGCCACTGTAGCAATATGCTCAGATTGGAAACAGCATTAAAGTCATAAAAACAGTTAATAAAGAAAGCTAACAGTAGCCTTGAAGTCTTTTTCACGTTGCAGTATATTAGAGACTTGAGCCTTTGTATGTCCATTTTTGCAGAGTGAAGTGAGAACTTCTCTCCCAAGGACCAAGTTAATTGGCTGGCAGACAAAAGTGTGAGTGTGCAGGGAGGGAGGGAGGGAGGGATACAAAGCATTCAGCCTCATCCTGTTTACTACCCCATGGGAGTGTAAAAGAGTTTGTCTGCATCCCATAGGAAATGGAGCAGTGCTGCAGCATTTATGCAATATAATCAGCATATATTGTAGGGCAAATTCAATTCCACTTCATAAAGCTCTCACTGTGTGCTGTCATAATCAATAGGAATAGTACTTCTAGGAGATGTTATCTCAAAGTAGTTTTTTATTTCCTTCAAGTGGCTGTGGGTATCCTGCATCTTGCTGATTCAGTTCTTTGTGTGAGTACTGTAAGTTTTAACTATTTTTATAAACTAAACCCTCAGGTTTTGGAGGGAGTGAAACTGCCCATTCAGCAGTTCCCATGTATTGGTTTGTGAGTATCCCACCTTTTTCTAAGAAGCAAAATCAGCTCTGCTTCAAGACCAGTCTCAGGCTTGGCTCTTGCCTTTTGTGTAGAGAACTTTTTATGTCCAAAATCTGGCCTGACCTTTGAGATGAAAGAGAAATCTCTGAAAACCATCATGCTTGGTGTGGTTTCAAGAACTAGGAGCAACCTGTTTGGAGATTATCCCATTTTCTTCACTGTGGAGAATGATAATAAAGCAGTTTGACATAGAACAGACTTTGAATATGGTGTTCATCCCTCTTTATGCCAGAGCAATAAATTGTGAGTCAATAAATGGTTCACTAAAAGGAGAACACACACTGTCTGGGTTATGGAAACTCTACATGAGCAGAAAGTGAAGAGATCATGTTGAGAAAGGAGGTCAGGTAGAAGGAGTCCAGAGAAGAAAATAACAAGGCGTCCAGGGAATAGCTAAGGGAAATCAAGTGTCCTTCTTGGTAATGCAGGACAAAAATCAAAGTCTTATAATTGTGGTCTGCATACAACTTCTGGTTTTAAAGAATGAGTTGGATGTTTTAGTATTTTAGGAGTTGATCTCTTCTTGCCTTCCAAGGAGATGTCAGTATAAAAATGCCACTGGAACTTGAAGCTTTAAGGTCATACATCATTAATTTGCAGTTGATTTCAGTGGCAGGTGTGTGAGGTTGGTAGGGCTTTTCTTTTTCCCAGAGATCTTGGGCACGAGTCACTTCAAATGACATCAATAAAAATGACCAAGGACTGCTTTCCCTGAGAAGTGAATATTATATATATATATATATATATATATATATATATATATTTTTTTTTTTTTTTTGTATCATATGGTTTTGTACTCTGGAACACAATTAATAAATAATAGAATGGACTTTTTATTTACATGATAAGGTAAAGGCTGAGGCTTAATGTATAATGGTATAATTACTGAGCATAGTTTAACAAAATAATATTTAGCTTCCTTTTTTTATGTTTATTTTTTTCAAAAACATTCTTTTTTAGCAACACAGACCGCAGTACCAAATTTTGTGCCAGGACATATATTTTGAAGAAGATTGCACAGGGTTGATTGGCCCTTTAACAGAATATTTAATTTATTTATAATGAAACTCAAAAAAAGAGAAAGGTAGAAGAAATAAATAGGTGGGGAAGATGTAGGCAGTGGTGCCTGCGTGGCTTCTGAACCTTCAATTACTCCTTCCACTTTATTCTGTTGTTCTGTTCTGGAGTTACACCTTTTAAAATATACATTCTGTTTCTTCACCACTGTAAATCCTAAGTGCTCAGCTGCAGGTCTGTTTAAAACAAATCTTATTTTTACAATGAAGATTAAATGTTTTCCTTGAGGGATAATTTCTGCATTTTATCCCTGCTGAAATCCATGAGAGACAACCCCATACCTGCAGTGCAGCTGGAGCAAATCAATACTTTTTAAAGTCTGTCTGGGTTTATCATTCATTATCTGTGGTAGGTTTTTTGCTATTTATATGTACTTATAATAGGTAAAAGTATTAATGATTAAAAGGCTTGGTATGTGTGGTACAGAAAAGCCTTGGAATCTTCTCAAATACATGCAGAGTATTTTTATCCAACACGTTTGCAGAATGATTTTTCATCTCACTATTCAAAAAATAGGTTAGGTGTGCATGTGTGTCTGGACACGAAGAGTTTGTATTCTAAAGTATCATGACAGCAAAGAACATCTTGGATATCCTTGTTTGTGATAGGAGAGGGTGGTTGTGATTTTCCCAGATGTCACTGTAATGGAGCTGGGAGCTGTGTCCAGATAGCTCCAGCTGAATGTCCCTGTCCTGGATGCAAAGTCCATCTTCCTCTCTAATGGAAAGGTTTTGTTGCTGTTCTTGGTTTTGTTGTTGTTTATTTTTGTTTCAAAATTATTTATAGTATGATTTCAGATGGGCACACTTTGAGAGGAATTTTACTGTTTCCTCCTGCTATTTGAAAAATTCCTGGTGAGCATCTTCCTGGTTTTAGGAGTCCTGAACTTGAGGAGCTCTGGCATTTCCAGAGCAGTTTCAGATCTTGTCTTGAGCTGAAGGAATCTTTGTTACTAGGAAATAAAGGAAATAAATGTGATTTGTGTCATAATAGAATGAGAGTATAAAAGGAACTCATTATCCAGGCAGTTTTGCATAAAGGGCTGAAGAACTGAGCTCTTGGCCTGACATGCATTTGAGGTTGTAGAGAGATCTGCTTGCTTTTATTCCTCACTTTTCTGGGAGTCTATATCTGATTTTCTGCAGCTACATTCAACATATTTAAACAATTTTGTTCAGAAATTTTTTCACCTGTCCTGCTCCTTTGTATTTGAACAGAAATCAAAGCACCCAGATACCAGAGAATCAAAGATATATACCAGTGGCAGGATTTTATTTCTTCACAGAAACTGTGGAAAAATGAGGTAATTGCTCTGGTGGCTTCTGGAGCTGCCTTTGGAGTGTGTCACACTGATGTAATGATGAGATGATTGGACATTATCTTGTCCACCTGGACATGCTTTGGCTTTGATTCTCCATCAGTTCTGTGGGAAATCAAGCTGCCTGCCAGTTCCACTCAGTGAGTGACTGTCACAGATGCCTGTTCATTATCAGAAGGAAATGGTATTTTCTTGTGGCCATATGTTCTTTGGGATTCCCCTCTGCAACTCTCCAGAAACCTGCTTGTCACCCTCAGAGATGGTGTATGCACAGAACTTGAACACTGGAGCTTGTAAAGGGACTGAAAAACGAATCAAAGTGTGGCAAAATAAGTCCTTACCCTAAAAGGAAAAGGACTTGCATATTGATAACTCTGAAATGAAATAATCAAAAATTCATGATGGTGCATTGTGGATTAAATGCATGTCTTCATGACTAAGCCAAATGTGAAATTGGAGCTTAGAATATTCTGCTGCCAACAGAAGTAGAATTTTTCCCCCCATCTGTTTTACTGGTAGCAGAAACTTATTGTGGTGTCTGCACAGCACTGGAAATTATTTTAAAGTTTTTATTAATATTTTGTCATCAAAATGCTCAGATTAATAAAAAAAACCAATGCAATGACAGTAAACAATGCAGAAAGGAAAGGTAATTTGTGGTTGCAATGTAAAGGTAGTGTAGTGTAAAGGACAGGATCTGTTTTACTAGGTATGAATCTCCCTTACATTCTTGTATGTTGGAGCAAGTATTGGAGTTTACCCAACAGGCAGAGTAGGTGACATGGAGTTGAATGTTTTGTGGAACTTTTTAATTTCAAGGGAGTTCCAATGGAGTTTTGACACTGACCTTGAATGCTCTGCATGCAAAACTGTGAGGTCATGAAAATACATGGTAAAATGAGAGTACCCAGCCAGAAATGGCAAGAATTTGATGTTTTACAACAGAACATTTTGGCAGGTCCTAGCCCCCTGCCCTCTCACTTCTGAACAAAAAAATGCACAGTTTGGTCATGGTTTTTTTGAAGGCCTGAAGTAAGTACATGCTTTGGGGCCCCTGAGACATTCACTGATGTCTCAGTGAAATACACTTAAGTGTAACACATTTCACTGAGACCAGGATCCTGGCTGGCCTCAGTCTGCAAGCCAACAAAACACCTGCACACACTTTAAAGGATCTGTTAAAATAATTTTGTGTTAATTAAAACATACTGAGTGACCCAGTGACATTTAGAAAAATGATGAATGGATGCCAGTGATGCATTTTGTGAATTCTAGCCTGAGAAAGTGGGAGATTTTCACTCAGTCTGTAATTCATTCATTAAAAGTGGCCCCTTCTGGTGTTTAACACTGAATGGGGCAGCTTAGAGCAGACTGAATAGTGTCTGACCCAAGGGAATCACAAAGTGAATTTGGGGAGGCAGGAGGCAATTACCTGTACTGGAATTTGGCCAGGAGATGGGAGCTAACATTGCAGTGCTCATTAAACCCTGGGAGTAATGAAGAGCCATCTTTTACTGTCAGGTAGAAATGAATGTGGTTGATCTTGTAATGACTCGGCAGGATTCACTTTTCCTGGGAACACTGAAATGACTGACACTGTCAGAAGCTAGGAAGTACTCCCTGGATAAAGCATTTCTTTTGTCTAGTGGGCTTCTCTCTGGCAAATTCATTTTCCCCTGCAACAGATACGGTTAGAGGATCAAGAAGCCCATAAAGAGCATTCTTCTTTACTTCATAAGTGAGCAGCCTCTCTCTTTGTTGCCAAAAACATGTTGGGCATTGCAAGATGTTTCTGATAACTGCCAAAAAGGGGGTTTGCAGGTTATCACTTTCTTTTTCAGGATATTCCAAGTGATACTTTGTGTTTCACAACAGAATCTTTGTGTTTGATGATAGAGTGTATTTATCAAAATTATTCCACAATTTCTATAAATATCCTATTATTATATTATAATTTTTATTTTCAGTGTGAAATCATGATTTTCAAATATTTAATCAAGATTCTGAATCCTGCATTTAGCATAAGTATTTAACTTACAGGTTAATGTGGTTTCTTTTTGGTTCTTCTGTCTCCTTTAGCTGAATATTCTTTCCAAAAAAATTGCAAAACTCTTGCCTGGAGTATAAAGTAGCTCTATACCATTTTTTTGTTTGTTTTTAAGTAGAGATGAAATAGAATTATTTCAAAGGCTTACATTTCTCAGAGGAACATTGGGGACCAAGTGATTTCAAGGAATTCTTTAGGAGATTGTGAGAAATCTAAATTAGCACTGTCTGTATGTTGTGGCTACCCAGAAACTGTCAGAATAACCAGCAAAGTTTGCCTGAGGAGGCAATATGGTTTTATTCATAACCTAAAGATCACAAATCTTGGTTTTTATTCCACTTTAATTTCTCACTCTGTATCTGTTTCCTTTAATTTTTTTCCACTGTTTTTGTTTAATTAGGCTGCCAGACCTTTGGTCAGGGACTCTTCTACTGTTTTTATACACTGTAATTATAATAAGAGCATGTGAGATTGTCAGCACTGTGTAGAATAAATTTCAAGTACTTTAAACCAATTTGAAATTACCAATTTCACCATGATTCTCATTCAGCAAGGCACTTGACTGTGGGGTTGTCTCTTAGCATATGAATGCCACTCTTGATTATTTTAAGGGTTGGATTCAAACACCTGCTGAAGTGCTTTGTAGTGAAATATATTCCAGAGTAAATCTGCTCAGAAATGCACTTATAAGCAGAGTTTGATTCATTCTAGCTCTATCATACTTCTGAGACAGAATGACATGCTTGTGGGGAGGAGCTCAAAGCTCTGGTTCATGTGAAAAGGGGAGATTTCCTGGACCCTTAGTGTTTGATTTGTCTGTCAGCACCCCAGGAAAACCAGGACCTTCGTGCTCAACCATTCTGCCAGTGTCCCATTATAGGGATCCTTCACTGAACAGTCCTGCTGGCTCAGAGGTGGCTCGACTGACTTGTTCAGGGACACACACCAGCAGCATAAGGGAGACCCCTCAATGTCTCTTCCTACTTTCTGACCCCTCAGCAGGTCACCCACTTTATTCGGTTGTGTTCCCTGCTGCTGGTGACTGCCAGTGCTTGGGAAGGACTTAACACTGACAGTTCATGGAATAACATTCCTTATCAACATAAAATTGTGACAGGTTAAGATTCAGGGACTGCCAGTGAAAGTATCTGACTGCAAAAATATGTTCAAAACAATTCAGAGAAGCTCTGATTCCCAGTAAAAGTATCCAGTGTGCAGAGTATGTTTCTTACCCACAGGGGAAGAAGATGAGTTCAGTCTGTTGACTGATCCCAGTAGTAACAATGGAGTCTTCCCTAACTTACTCCTATTCTCAGCTTACTTTTGTGCTATTTCTTTTGTGTTTAGGTGGAGCTTGAGTGGCTCTTAGTCATAAATGCCTTTGTTACTGATTGGTGTAAAATTCTCTCGCTTTGCTCAGAGGTGTAGTCAGTAAAGCTCAGAGCATGTGCCCTGTGAGGGGTGGTCATTCTGGGGTGGAGGATTTTGGGAACGGGATGTGTGTTAGTACAGCTGTGTTATGGTGAACTGAGCTCACCCAAGGAGAGTGATTTTGGGAGGGAGATGTGTGTTAATACAATTGTGTGAACCGAGTTCACCTGAGGAGGGTGATTTTGGGAAGAAGATGTTTGTTAATACAGTTGTGTTGTAATGAACTTGAGCTCATCCAAGGAGAGTGATTTTGGGAAGGGGATGTGTGTTAGTACAATTGTTTATGGTGAGCCAAGCTCACCTGAGGAGGGTGATTTTGGGGAGGGGATGTGTGTTCATATAATTGTGTTATAGTGAACTGAGCTCACCCAAGGAGGGGGATTTTGGGGAGGGGATATGTGTTAATACAATTGTATTGTAGTGAACTGAGCTCATCCAAGAAGGGTGATTTTGGAAAGGGGATGTGTGTTTGTAGTGAGATACAGTATGGGTAAATGAAGGTGGTACAGAATGTAATCTTACCCCCTAAAGAGTTGCAGCTGGGTTAATTACTAAAGATTAGGAGCAGGCCTGACTTTACCAGGCCACACCTGTAGCCAATAAGAGCAGTGTTATAAAAGAGTGGGTTGGTGGGAACTGGAGTCAGTTGGTTACTGTGAGGGTGAGGAAGAGTTAGTGCCTAGAGGAGCTGCCTACAAGAAACATCAAGGAGGTACGAAACTTTTGCAATACAGAATCTTTGCAATATAATGACAATAGAACTCTTGCAATATATGATAGCATGTGTTAATCAAGTTGTGTTGTGATGAACTGAGCTCACCCAAGGAGGGTGATTTTGGGAAGGGGATGTGTGTTCATACAATTGTGTTATGGTGAACCCAGCTCACCCAAGGAGGGTGATTTTGGGAAAGGGATGTGTGTTAGTACAATTGTGTTGTAATGAACCTAGCTCATCCAAGGAGAGGGATTTTGGGAAAGGGACGTGTGTTAGTACAATTGTGTTGTAATGAACCAAGCTCACCCAAGGAGGGTGATTTTGGGAAGGGGATGTGTGTTCATACAATTGGGTTATGGTGAACTGAGCTCACCCAAGGAGGGGGATTTCACCACGGTTCCTGACTCAGCCACAAGACACCTCCTGTCTCCCGTGGCTGGCAGGCCCTGTGCAGTTTATCAGCTGCAAAGCACCATGGAGATCCCCTCCCTGCCAGGATTCCAAGGGAACTTGGCTGTGGTGTTTCCACTCTGCTCCACGCTCTGTTCCATCCCCTCAGCAGGGGCTGTGGCTGCAGGTTGTGTCTGTGGGGAACCATCCTGGAGCAGGCTTGGAGCATGCCAACAGCATTCCATCCAGGGAACAGCAGCTGCCTTTTACCCTGTAAATCCTCTACTGTTGCAGCTTCTTTTTGGATGTGAATATAAGTTCTCAGCGTCCTCTAATTTCGCCCCAGCCATTTTTCCACAGACTTGAGAAATCTATATAAAAATGAATTAGGATCACTGCCCTTGAAAGTTGGAGAACTTTTTCTCTTCTGTGAATGCATGACAGATGCATTTAGTTAGTCGATGGGAGCTGTATTTTGTTGAAGTGAATTTCACTAGCCCAGAGAAGACCTCCAAATGATATGATAAGGCAGTCTTGCTGTATTTGGGTCTACCAGACTGTCAGCTGTTTGCACCCAGCATTTGAATGCTGAGGCTTTTACATATTTAAATGCAGGTTGAAGAGCTGGTTAATTAAAAAAAAAAAGGTGAAATCTTTGATCACTTTCCCTGATCATTTCATCAGTTATGGCATAAAATCTTTTAAATTTAAACGTCCCCCCCACCCCCTTGCCTTCCTTTTATCTATTTTATTTTTATTTTAAGTTGCTCAAAGCACAAGTCTTATGAGAAGTAGCTGAGTGTACCAGGGGTTCTTTAACCTAGAAAAAAAGAGGCTTAGAGGGGACATTGTCACTCTCTGGTGACCTGAAAGGCTCTGGGAGACCTTATCACTCTTTGCAACTGCCTGAAAGGAGTTTTGTAGCAAGGCAGGTGTTGGTCTCTTCTCCCAAGTAGCAAGCAAAATGGCATCAGGTTATGCTGGGGGAAGTTTTGATTGGATATTAGGGACTATTTCTTCACTGAGAGTGTTGTCAAGCATTGTAACAGGCTGCCCAGGGAAGCAGTTGAGTCACCATCCCTGGTGGCATTTCAAACACACGTAGATGTGGCACTCAGTGATGTGATTTAATGGTGGACTTGGCAGTTCTGGGTTAACAGTTGGACTCGGTGATCTTAGAGATCATTTCCAACCTGAGTGTTTCTTGATTTACCTGGAATAAAGCTCCATTCTACACAACTTTATTTAGATGCAGAATGCTATCAGGAAGATGTGTTAAATTTTATTGCAGCATTTCATAAATGGATGCTGCTTATTCAAGAAAACCCATTTCAGCGGGCTAAGTGAAAATAAATAAAAACACATGCATTATTTACAGACCATAATGTGAGTAAGAAGGCTGCATGCACAAATAGCAGATGAAAACCCAGCAGATGTTGCAAGGAAAATTACTATTCAGGAAAAAAGCTCGCCTTCAGGCCTGCATGCTGTATATATACACACTGTGTTAAAAACCAAAGGTAAATCTGTTTTACACAAGAATTGCCAACCCCAGATTTTACTTGGAATCCCCTGCATTGGCTTCCTTCAGCAGTAGGACTGCATCTTGATTGCCATCTTCTTTCTTTATGTAAAATAGGAGGAAGAGATTAACCTGTGTAATTAGGAGATTGCTTTTGCTTGATTTTCCTAACTGGTATTTCCACCAGACCTAGAAAATAATCAACAGCTTGCAAGATGTGCATAATACTGGCATGTAGGAGTCAGCCAGGCAAACTCTTCCTCACACCCATGAATTGCACAGGTTGATAGGTTGCCCACCAAAACTGCTCTATCCCTCCTCTCATCATCTGAGAAGGGGAGGGAAAATATTATGAAGGGCTGCAGGGCTGAGATAGGGCAAGGAAAGATCCCTCACCGTCTGGTCTCATGAGTAAAACAGATTTGACTTGAGGAGGTGGAATTTTTTACCAATCTCAATCAGAGCAGGAGAATAAGAATTGAAACAAATCTTAAAAACACCTTTCCCCCCATCTCTCCCTCCTTCCTGGACTCTACCTCCTCCTCCTCACTGGTACAGAGTGATATGGAATGGGAGTTAAAATCAGTTTATAACACGTTGTTTCTGCTGCTGCTTTCTCCTCAAGGAGAGGGCTCATTTCCCTGCTCCAGTGTGTGGAGACAGTCCTCCACAAATTTCTCCAGTGTGAGTACTTTCCCCAAGCTGCAGTTCTTCATGAACTGTTCAAGCACGAGTCCTTTTTCTTTGGTTTAATTCTGTTCACAGTTACATTTTTCTTCTTAATGGGTAGTTCAGCAGCTCAAAAAATCTCCCTCCCAAAATATCTACTCTGTCAGAGATAACCTGTCTTGGATGTAGAGTGTGTTATGTCATTGTCAGGTGTCCCAGGTTAATTAGGGAGGTTAAAGCAGGGCATGAAAAGCTTCCTGAGAAGTCAAAGGCCAAGAGTCAGGGAGAAAAGGATGGAGCTGCTCTGCAAAAGAAATTCAGATGGGAGCAAGGGTGACAACTCTGCTTACAGGGAAAGCCTTCTAACAGGATGTCTCCTGGCAGTCTAATCCCAGGTTGTACAATGCCATAGCAGAGCAGCCTTGAATGCAGTCTCCAAGTATTTGAGTTTTCTTAAGCTTTTCTGACCGTACAAGAACTTTCTCAATCAGCAGAAGGTGGCCAAGAACCTTGCAGACACAAATCACAAGATAAGAGGAGTGATGCTCTGGACTCCTGCATAGTTTAAGATGACAGATTTTGTATTATTGTCTGGTTTAGGCTTTCTGTGAGAAGTTACAGAACACAAAATTAAGCACATGGGATAAAAATACTAAAAATACATAATAAAACATTAGGCTGATTTTTATTCTACCCATTTTACCCATGGGGCAGCAACAGGACAGATTTATATCTGTGTCCAATGGTCTTAAAGCTTATACAAGGATCCTCCTGAGGAAGATATGAGCTCTTGATAGTTGCATGTTTTTCTCAGTAAATTACAATTTGTGAATGGACCTCTATTTTTGAATAGGAAAGTTCAAAACAGGCACCTCATGGAATCATAGAGTGGATTGTTTAATTCCAACCCAAAAATCTGCCCCCAGCTCTTCATCTTTAAAAATGCAGAACATTTTAAATGGAGACAGTTTCATTTAATCAGCATTGCAAAACAAAGCAAGCTTTCCACAAGGTGTCATATATTGACTTGCCTCCTTTTTTTGACATTGGATTTAGTGTTGAAGTATCAGAGATTCCCCCTGGAACTGAAATTCTGTTTTCTACATAACTCTAAGTGGATCTGCTTCACTTGCTGTACTGGTTTAATTTCTTAATTTTTAATGCAATTACTCTTGATTTATATGACTAAATGAGAAGGTGTTTTTCAAACCAACAAACATGAGCCACCTGGGTGTTCTTAATTGCCAAAATTAGTTGTTCACATATGCCTGCTTTTTATGCGATGGAATTATTTTATTTAAAGCCCAAGTTTCCATTCAAGAGGAGAAGGAGGAGTTCCTATTTGCAGTGCTGGTGCCAGCTGAAGTGATTTAATCTGTGCACTGCTGTGCCATGTTGTGTGGGTTTTCTAACTCTGCTCAGAAACCAGGGCTTTCCCTGGCATTTTTAAAAATCAGAATATTTCTGCTTTTCTTTCCAATTGCCAGACCAGTGTCAACCCCAGCACAGCACTCTCAGAGCATTTGTGTTATAGATAATTCTTACTCAAGTCTGTCTTGCTTGAACTGATACTTGATGGTTCTTTCCTTTATGGGACAGGTCCATGCCCCAGTGAAGCACAAGTGACTGGAAGAAACCTCTTGACCCTTTTCCTTTGCAACGTTCAGTATGTTCACGTTAATCCAGCATGTCTGGGAGGCAAGAGTTTCAAAGGAGACATTCCTAGAGAAAAAATGTTTTAATTTTTGCATCTTTCAAGGAGCATTGTGCATACATTTGGAATGGCTCTGTCTGGAAGATGAGAAGTAAATCTGAGTCCTATGAGGACTTTCTGAGTGTCCATTAATATTTTATTCTTGCAAAAAGAGGACCTAATTAAAACAATGTTTGAGGGTTATTTCACTGTCTTCCATTGTCTTTAGTTTTGTAATTACGCCCTGAATGAATATAGAATTAGATAGGGGTTCTTTGTCCCACTAACCTTATGTTCCTGAGAAACACAAAATAGAAGGAGCTTCCTTCATGCTAGTCCTTGCCTTTCTTCATTCTTTTTCACTGTCATTAACAACTTTTTGATGACACAAATAGTCCAGCCAAATATTTGTAAATTCACCATTGAAAAAGAGCTTATTTTACACAGAAAATTCACACTGTTCGCTTTCTATCTAGCTAAATTTGATAAGCAGACTATTTGTACATTTTTATTGATGCTGTTGAATGACTGAATTGGTTAAAAGGATGAGTCCAGCTTCTGTTGAGGATGGTAGTGGTAGTGATATATTGATATATATATATAGTGTTATAGTTGCATAGAAAGAGATATACTTTCCCTCTTCCTTTTGTATATAACTTGTCTGTTGAGACTTGCTAATATTCCCATTGAATAGCATCAATGAATGGCTATTTCTGGACAAATTAAATGTTAATAGGTCCTTGTTATAGGTGTCAAGAAAAGTAGCACTAATTGAATAATACATGATGGTTCACTGATAAGAATCAATGACCCAGTCTATAAAGCCTAAAAAATTCACATTCAGGTACTTGCTTAGGATAAATTACCATGGAATCCATGTTACAGACCCAGCCTTGCAGGCTTGTAAGGTTCTACTTTAGTTGCTTAAAGGAGAATTTGTTGCAGTTTCTCTCTCATTTGATTTTAGAGTATGCTTTCTTTTAAAAAATAAATACCTATTTTAAAAGGTGTTACCTATCCAATTCCATTGAAAACACAGGAGAATATTTATATTATTTACCAGAGTTCTAGAGAAAAATTTGGGATGTGAAATGTGTTTCTTAGTGATTTTTTTTTTTTTTAATGAGGAGGGCTATCTTCATTAAGCTAGGGAGAAATGCTTGGATAAGATGGATCTAGAGTTTTCTTTGTAGTGTTGAAGTCTATTCTTTTCCTCATACTGCAGAGGAAAATGCAGTATTCAGAGATAAATGCATGATATGGAATGAGTCAGCTCTCATTTCTCAGAGAAGAGAGAATGTGCCTGTCATGTTTGTATCTTGATTAGAATATTCTATGGATCTGAGGGGAGAATCATGCAGAATATTTTTATTAGTTTGCATATATGTGACAAATACCCCAGTTTTGGAAAGCTACTTAGTGTGCCTTGTAAAATGTTATTTTATTAGCTGTACTGATAGTTTGATACTATTCTGTTTATTTTTTCCAGTTTCTTACTTGTAAAAATGCAAATATTTTTAGTGTATGAGTTACAAGTTTACACACGTTTTTGTACCACTGCTGGGATTTTTCTAGCACCTTTTAATAGCATTTTATGTTGTGTGATAGATCTCCAGACCTATGGAAAGGTCTGGAGAATTTATGCTCTGAATAATTCCACAGTTTATCTCAGATTCTGCTGAAAGAAATGTGATGTATTTGAAATTTGAAGGGGAAATCAATGCATGTTTTACATATTATCCCTCAAAACACTTGTGAATCCTTCAGTAGAAAAATATAACTCCACCCTTTGTGCTTCATTTCAATGAAAGATCTCTGCAGAACAAAATTCCCCCTTTTTAATCTGTTTTCATCAGTGTGAGTGGGGGATAAAGGAGGGTAGAGATGAGCAATTTCTCCCCTCCTTGTTTCTTGGAATTATACTACTGTAAAATGTTATCTGGGGAAAGATCAAGAGGAAGAGCTGAGCTCAGAGCTGAATGCTCAGGGGCTGGAAGCTGTGGGAAATGAGCACACCAGGAACAGTCAGTGTCTCTGCACAAGAACCCGTTGTCTCCATGGGGCTGGAGCTGGAGGCTTCATCTGGAATCCACCAGATTAACCATATTTAAATTTACAGCATCAATCTACTGACCTTAATCCTTGAGTGCAGTTACTGGGGTAGAGCCTGCACTATATTTTCTGTACTGAACAGAGGAGATATTGCCTAACAAAAGAAAGAAATGGAAGTTTGTGACTTATGATGTTCCCAGTGTCTTCCTTGACCATGACAATGGTCTCATATATCTGGTTACTTGGTTTATAAGGCCTGTCATCAGACCATCAACATTTCATGCTTTCCTTCCCTGCAGACAGTGAACAAAAAGCTCTTTTTTCTGGGCTCCAGTCCATGCTGCTGCTATTTTGTTTTAATTGTGTGATAAGGAACAAGTTAAATTGAATCTAAAGTTAAAAATTGTTGCATTGACAACAGATTTATTTAGAATGCATTTAAAAAACATTAGTGGGGGAGAAAGATAAGCTTGATTTGATGGATAGAAAACTCTAAATGGCCTTGAGATTTTCAGTGTTTCTGTCAGTGAGGGCTTGATAGAAGACTGCTTAGCTCTTATCAATGAACTTTTTCTTGCAGTCTGAATGAAACTGCTTTTTTTTTTTTACTCCACATTGAATCCCTCATAGTAATGGTGGCTTTCTGTCCCACCAGCACCATCCAGATTTTTTTCCTTGTTGATCCAGTTGTTCTTCCCACAGTCCATTCCTGTTTCAATATTTTAATTTTTAAATTTTAAATCATTTATATCTCCATTATTTTTAATATTTTTATCTTAATATTGTTTATATTTTAATTATTTTTTAACCCTCTCTTACTGTTGACAAAATGAAGCACCTCAGCCGCACTGATCTATTTTGGAACTTGTTTGAACATCTAAATTTTCCATGCATCTTTGAGATGTTGGTACAAGTGTGGTCTACTCAGTTACTTTGAAAGTATTGGATTAAAACCATGCAAAGAGTTGCCCTGAAATTGTTGAGTCTCCTGATAGAATAAAGCTGGATTTAAATATCTTTGTGCAACACAAGATGCTTCCACAGTAAAAACTACCAAATTATGATGACACAAGGTGCTGGTTTTATTTTTTTTTGTTTTTTTTTTACCAAGTCTGTGAAAACCACACTTTTGGGGTGTGATTACAATAATTACAATTACATGGCTCTATACATTTGCAGCATGAAGCTCTTGGTGAACTTGAAAGAAACTGGATAAAAGCATGAAAGCATTTCCAGATACAATAGGATTTTGTGGAATATTATTAGCAACTCCTATTTTTAAATGAAGGTATATTCAGTAATCCTATGTGTGTCATAAATACAAAACCCGTTTTTTTTTATACCAGTAGAAACAAAATGTGGAAGTATCACTGGGTATTTCTGTGTGATTTGGAAGAAAAGAATCTCCTAAGAATTGCATGCGCATCAATTTTTATGCATTCAACTCGACTAAAATAAGGATAATATTGCAAGTGGGCCAAATTACTCAAGTAATTTCTGATAGCTGAATCACCACAAGTAGTATTTCAACATGAGTATAGGTTAAAATAGCATCTGAAGAACCCTGGCCTGATTTTGTAGATCTACTGATCTTTTTTTTCAGTAATCTGCGAACAAAAGCCCATATTGACTTTCTTTAGTGTCGGTTCTTGTGGAAACCTCTGTTCTGATCCTCTCCCACATCTGCTGAAAGTATTTTGAAAGTATTCCTGTTATTCCTTTAACCACAGTCTCCTTGTTATTTGTTATCTGTAGTGTGTTTGTGTGAATGCTTCCTGCATAATAACTTTCCACTGAATTTTGAGTTGTACATCCCCATGGCAATAGTCTGTTAGTTTTTCTTGGTACAGAGAAAAACATTGTATTTGGGGCAAGCAGGTTGAGCATTGGCAGGGAATGGTTGTGAAGTAATGCTGAGTAACTGCATTTTGGTTTTGCATGCTTGAAAAAATGTTGGGAAAGAATTTAAAAATCAATTTAAAATGAGCCCCAGACCTCAAGACACCAATTTAGTTTTTATTCCTGTGTCTGATATGAGTCTTGATTATCTGAATAAGTCTGAACTACTTAAGAAGTACAGTGGTAGAAGTCAAACTTCTGGTCAACTATCAAATTAGTTTAATTTAGGTTAAATTTCCCTTGCAGGTTATTTTACACTTCATAGATGTCCATGCTGTATTTGGAGTTAGAGATGACCAGAGTAGGGATTTTCCTGCCAGGAGAAAAGTAAATAAAATAATTTTTTTAAACATTTATTTCAATAACAGTAAACCAAAAAAATTTCAAGTGCTCCTGAATGGTGGGCATACATGATACTGACAGGCAGGCCTTAGAGGGAAAGCAGAATGACATACAGTGAAGAACAACAACAAAAAAAATTGTTTATGGATTTTCTGGATTGTCTATCATGGTATGATCCTTTCATAGCACAGAAATGAATGTTGCTTAAGAAGCATCCATTGCAGGCTTTGTTCTCTCACTGAAAGCCTCACGTCCTGCACTCTAATCTGACTGACTTCTTCCTCCTCCTTAGAGAAGCTTCTCTTGGATTCCAGAGAAATATAGGTAGTCAGGATGTTATTTCAAGAGGGAGGGCATGCTAGAACTCTGGGAGGTGATGGGGGCTGTGGGAACTGAGGTAGGTTTTCCTGCAGTGAAGTAGTGCAGAGGCTCTCAGATGGATATTGTGAGCTGTGCTGGGGGACTTCAGTGTTTTCCTGCTCTTTGACTGCAGAAGGCTTAGTTTCCCTTCCAACAGTGCCTTTAAACTGAATTTTTATCCCCCTGAATTGCACAGCATTTTATAATTAATGGATAAAAATAGGTGAACAGCTACAACAAAGCCCACACAGGATCTTTTTTAAATGCCCTTTTTTAGGATTATTGACTTCTGCAGGGCTGAAATCGATAGAAAATACAGTCTTGATTTCCTCCGTGCACAAACCCATGGAAATCTATAATAACCTCTAGGGAGAGAAAATCAAAGTTCATGGGCTCAGCAGCTGTGAGAAGACTCATCAGCTCCAGAGCTGAGCATGCATGTTGTCAAAACAGTTTGGTACTAAACAAAAGTAAACTTTTTGAAGTATTTTTGTTTGGCTTATTTGTGCAGTAACTGCACTGGCTAATCCTTATTAAACTGCAGGAAGGAAGGGAAATAATTCCTCCCTGTAAATTAATCTAAAACACTAAGGGTACCTGTGGGAGTACAAGGATGTATCCCTAATGGATTACTTTATGAAGAATGCAGAAAATACAGCCAAGTGCCCATGTGGTGGTAACTGGTGGTTCCTTTTAGCATTTCACTAGGAAAAGGAAGGCCTGAGCCCAAGGGACTTAAGATCCACATCCAAGGAAAGGACAATACAGAAAATCAGAGGGACTGCCTTGAAATAGTTTTATACCTAATTCTTTTATTATGTCTATCCTTTTATATATGTTTAACTTCAGCAGAAGAATCAAATTGAAATTAGCAGGTTGAAATAAATATGATTATATTTACTTTATATTATTGAAAAGGGAAATGTGGAACTGATAAAATATTTTTCAGTACAACTTTTGATTTAACTGTAGAACTTTCAGACACAGTAGGCCATTGATGTCATGAATATAATATTTATGAAATGATAAAGTATTTATATTGGATGTCCATAGCTGCTCTAATTAATGGCCAGTACTTGTGGAAGGATTTCAAACAGATATTTCTTGAAGATGAGGTTTGGGAGTGCATTATTCTGCATCTTTTACTTTGTTGGTGTTGCAGTGAAGGCCAACTGTAGGTGCTGGTTTGCCTAGAGGAAGGGCAGATCTTATTACCATTTACAACTACCTAATTTGGAAATTCTTTTTCAGTGAGTTTTTTTGCTTATTTCTTTAACAATGAATGTGCCAAACACCCCCTGACATGTGAGAGTTGATTAACCTGTTTGGAAAGCCTATGGGATGTCTGTTCATAGATGTATTGAAAAAGTGCTAAGAGAAGACCATGAGCCATACACACAGGCTATAATTCATAGTTAAATAAGAATCCCTTAAAAAAAGCTTAAGTAATCTGTTCTTGTCAGAAACTAACCTACTTGTGACATTTATCTTCATGCTTAGTGTTTGTTAGGCAAAACAGGACAAATCTCAAATGTTTCCAATAGTCCCAGACATTTTCAGGGGGGTTTATACCTGGAAAGGGGTTTTTAGCTGTTATTTAAATGCAGTTGTTTGCTTTTATTATCTCTGTGTGTTTTCATTGAGCACTTAGGACAAAGAAGTGGAGCGAGTCCTGGCTGATATGTTATGAATGTCTCTAAAGCTCAATGCTATTTTATTTGAAAGGTCTGTACTCTTTTTGAGCTAGACTGTCCTACAGTTCTTCAAAGATTATATAAAGATGTCAATGTTGCTCTTGTGCATCATACTGTAATTTCTTAACTAATATCTTTAAAAAAAATTACTTCAGTATTAGGACTTGCATTCATCCAGTACCCAGTTGCACAGTGGTTATGTTAAGCACTGCCAAAACAAATCATCTATAATCCTGAAATTTTTCTAAATTATATTTTATTCAGCTTCATAACACTTTCAGCTAATTTTTAAATGTAATCTTTCAATGATTCTGTCACGCAGTTGTCTAACAAGTTGCTCATGGCATAATGAAGATTATTCTTAGACGGTAAAAGACAGAACAAAGCCACCTCCATGGGATTTATATCTCCTTTTTTTGGAGATTCATTTTTGTTAGGGAAGAATGTATGTGAGGGTTGATGCTCTGGGAAGCTGATTCTGGAGTAGTATTTTGGAAACATAGCAGAGGGGGCATGAGAGGGTGTTATGGATAACAGGATACTGTGGGATTGAAGGCAAGGAACATTCCAGTGTATTCCTGAGCTTGTTGGCACAGGTAAAGGAGGGATTTTAGCAGCACTGGAAAGATGAAAGTGAGAGCATGAATGGACTTGTGGATTCAATACAAAAGGGAAAGTGAAAGAAGATCATGGAATGGTTTGGTTTAAATGGGATCATTAAAGGCTATCTAGTCCAAACCCCCTGCAATAGACAGGGGTACCTTCAACTTAATCAGGTTGCTCAGAGTCCCACCCAACCTCCCCTCAAATGGAAACATGGGGCAGCCTATCTGGGCGACCTGTTCCAGTGTTTAACCACCCTGTTCATGAAATATTTCTTCTTTATTTTGAAACTACCTTCTTTTAGTTTAAAACCCCTTATCCTGTTGCTGTAGGCCCTATTAAAATGTCTGTCACCATCTTGTAACACCTCTTTAAGTACAGAAAGATCTCAATAAGGGGCCCATAAAGCCTTCTTGTCTCCAGGGTGAACAAGCCCAACTCTCTTAGCCTTTCTTCCAAGGAGAGGTGTGCCATCCCCTCAATCATTTCTGTGTCCCTCCTCTGGACCTGCTCCAGCAGGTCCCTGTCTTTCCTGTGCTGAGGACGGCAGAACTGAACACAGTAGGGTTTCACTAGATCAAAGCAGAGAGGCAGAACCACCTCCCTCACCCTGCCATGCCATGCCTTCTTTTGTGCAGCCCAGGATACAGTTGTTTTTCTGGGCTGTGGATGCACACTGATGGATCGTGTCTAGCTTTTCATCCACCAGTCCCCTCAAGTCCTTCTCAGTAGATCTGCTTTCAACCCCTTCATCTTCTCAGCCTGGATGGGTAAAAGGGGTTGTCCTGTAAGTAAGCAATCAGAAAAATATGAAGAATTTTTTTTTTGGTGGAATTATTCACTCGTAACCTAAACAGCTATCAAAACTCAGGTGTGTACAGAAATGAACACTTGAAGCAGCGTGCAACTTATAAACATTAAATATTTTTCTTATGCCTGTTTGCATTTCTAGCACATTTCTTCCTGCTGGTTCTATTTCCATTTGATAGGAATACCAAATGAAGCATTACTGTAGTTGCAGCTCTGTGAAATGCTCTGTGTTCATTTGTGGCGCTGCATTAAACTATGAGGGCATTAATAACCAATATGATGTGAACAGGGAATGATGTAATAAAACAGAGGCTTAAAGAGACAGAGATCATTAGTGAAGCCAGGAGATAGGAGGTACAAACTTCAGGGACAAATGAACAGCATTCATATTTTATAAACTACCACCAGAGGTGACAGATTTACCAGCCAATCTCACTTTTCTCACAGAAATTGGCCCGGCAGGTTTGGAACTGCTCTGGATGGACTTAGTTCCCTGCATTTGCTGCCAGAAGTTCTCCTCCACTCTCATCTTTGCTCTTCCAGGGGGAAGGTTGAGCTGAGAGGGGCTTTCTCTGCCATGTGGTTTCGTTTGTTCCTGGGGAGTCCATGGCATTCAGTATTTTTTCTCTCAGGTGTTTATTGCTGGTATCTTGGTTGTTGCTGTTTTGTGTTTCAGTAAGCTGCTATTTTTTCACTTATGTCTTCTCACATTCATCTCTCCTTATGGATGAAAGGGAAGGGTTTAAAAATGCAAGGGTAAGTAACTCATTTTTGAGTGTCTGCCCCCTAAATTGTCTTAAACCAAGACAAAAGTGTAACTCTAAATTCTCACAAAGACACATTGCAAGACTAATTTCCATCTCGGAATGCATTTTGGCTTGCTTGTGTTGCCTGGTGATGTAAATACACCTCAAACTCAGACCAGGATGGAACTCACCAGGCATGCTCCAGAGATGCGAGATAATCAAGGCCCCTCATTTGCTGATGCAAATAATAAGGGAATAAGGGTCTAAAGACAGGGCTAAGAGCCAGCCCTGGAGCAGGGAGACTTGTGGGGCCAGAGGAGCTGTGAGACTTTAGAAAAAGCTGCTTCAGGGATGAGACTGTTCAGCACACCTCAGCTAGTGAACCAAGGAGGATGTGGTCCATCCTGTGCTGGATGCTGAAGAGGACCAGTTTTGAAAATGTGAGGTAGATACCCACTTGTCCATGTAGAGTCCCTATCATCACATTGCATCCTGCTATTCCAGCTCTGCTTCTGTTGCCTGAGTAATCCTTTAATGTAGTCAGAGCAAAACACACCTGGACAGGAGGCAGAGGAGACTCACAACAGTGGCTTGTGGCAACCACAGAATGAAGAGAGTAGAAAGGCTTGAGGCCAGAATGCTCTAAGATACAGGGCACCCCTGCACTCTGGGCAGCAGGGGTTTGAAATCCAGGGTGGAGAGACCCAAAGGCCAGAGATCAACTTGAGCAGTTTAAATGTGGGACAGGCTAGCTCCTGACCTGGGGAAAGACTTGTGTGGAAGAAGATCTGCCTGGAATGCCTAAATCTAGAGCTCTAGAAAGTGGGACTGTCTGGAAGGTGAAGATTTCATTTTTGCTTTTTGAATCATGGAATCACTCAGGTTGGAAAAGACTTCTAAGATCGTCGAATCCAACCATTAACCCAGCACTGACCACTAAGCTATGTGCCTAAATATCTCACACCGTAATTGCTTGTAAATGTTCATTGTCCTTCCAATGATCCTTCCAGAAGGCAGATGAAGTAAAATTCCTGATACTTTTTCTTCCCAATGACAGTTCCTTCAGTACTCTCAGTTGGCATGGAAACATGATGCTGAAGCTCTGACAGGTCATCTGCAGGGCCCAGTGTTTCCAGCAGGACCTGCACCTCTCCTGACTGTCTCCAGCTGATCTGTTGTCTTCAGCTAAATTCTACTTGGAAACTGAGCACAAACTGGGGCAGTGTTCAGAGGCAAGGAGAAAGAACATTTTGAGGTCTTAAATAACGAATACAGCAGGCTGTAAAGAAAAAAAACAGGGTGTAGTGGAGGAAACCATAACTGGAAATATGGAACATTATCTGATTTTCCCAGTATAATTTCCTTGGCTCAATCAGTGGCAAATTCTGCCCTGTTTTCACAGTTCTATGGCAGTAGCATGTTTTGAGCAACATTTGCTTTTTGATCTGCTCATGTGACTGCGCTTATAATAATGCCCAGGTAAAGAATGAATGTCTTGCATTAGAGTACATTGGCATATTTATACTTTTTGAGAAAATGAGTTAGCAGTTATTAAGAATTATATTGACATGCTCTTACTGTATTTATTAGGTCAATTTATTAGACTAGATATATTTTTCACATCTCATTGTAGAAATATTCGTGAATGCTGGTCTCTGCTACTGATGAAATGACCCCCATACTTATGCATAAGATAAATGTGTTTGTAGGTATTTGCTGTCCCTAAGCTCAGGAAAGAAAGATTATATAAAAATTATGGAGAACATGTTAAAGATTTCACTTAGTTGTTCTTTGAGCTGATGCATTCTATTTTTTTCCCTGTGAAATAATAGCAAAGACCTGCTAGAGCAACCCTTTTGTTCTGCTTTGTCTGGTGCCTTTTTCAATCATGTCATTTACATGAGATCTTCAGCACAATTGTGTGACACTGTTGCCCGAGAATTTCAGCATGATTTTGTTGAAGTGCTTTGTCACAGAGGTTCATTTAATGGGAAGACTTGAAGGGCGTATCACTCACATCTTTTATTGCACTGAACATTTGACACAAATCCACAAAATTGACAGTCACAGCCTCAAAGTGTCCCACAGTAGCACAAAGAGCCTCTCATTGTGTTGGACTATTGTTTTAACATGTCAGAGTGTATTTGAGAAACAATATGATTGCCTGTGGATAATGCTCTTGGCCTCGTTGTGCTGATTAAATAGATGTTTGGTTTGCAGGGAGGTCTGTAGCTCTCTGTTCAGCCTGACCTCCTCTCCTGGCTGCAATGAGCTGGGGCCCATTAGCATTTGTTCTGCTCATTAGAGTGAGAGGCGATTGCAATCCTGAAAAACACCAAATAGCCCTGTTAGTACATGAGCTGCTTTTCTTTTCCCTTGGCCTCCACCCACTGCCACTGAGTATCCTGAACAAATGCTGGAGACAGTTGGCAAGGTTGTAGAATAATTGATCTCTGCATCTGGCACAAGCTGGCTCTTCAAGAGCAAGTGTTGCACTTCTATTTGGCCCCTTGTCACCTTTTGTCTTAGATAAATATTTGTGTCTTTAGTACTGAGTCTGCCATGTGGTTGGGAGAACACAGTGCTGAGGTGCCATGACTGGGGTACAGAATAACCCTGGCATAAAAAGCAGCAAAAACCTGATCATATATATTCAGAAAAAAGAAATGTAAAAGGGCAAATCTTGCTTTGTGGTTCAAAGCACATTTCTTAACTGTTCCAGTAAACATTTCTGGTGTTCTTGCTCTTTAGTGGTGTGGGGGTCAGTCATGACAGGGAAATTAATATGACCATACCACAAGTAACAGTGGAGACCCACCTTGGTAGATATGAATTAACTTTGGTCACAGTGAAGATGTTTCAAACAAGCACTAATAGAATGAAATCAGAATCTCATTATAAAGTTGTTCAGTGTGTAGCAGCTTAAAAGAACTATATTGTTGATCTGGCTGGGGCAGTGAGATGGGTCTGAGCTGCCTTAGCCCTTCCTTCTTTGGGTGATCTTCATATCATCCCATTACAGGGGTCAGTACGTGCTGCTGCACACTGCAGTGCTGGGTCTCACCTTTTGCAACCCCCTGGGTGAAACTCGAAATTACTGGAGATGTTACAAAGGAGCCGTACATCTTAACAAGACATGCTTTGCCTTTTAAGAAGGAAAAAGTGGACAAAAAGTGGTTTCATGAGAACAGAAACAGTTGGATAATCTGATGTTTTGTAACTGTTCTAATTGTCTTCCTGCTGCTAAGCAAAGTATCCTCTCAGACCCTGTATTCTTTAATTTGGAGAGACTTGAGTCACTTCATTGAAAATAGAGGTCATATCCTGAGTTTATAGGATAATTAATAGTTGTATTTGTTTTCTGACCTGAGAGCACATCCTACATTGTCTTATAAACATGTTGTATATATGGAAATAGATAAAAGCAACTTAGTGGGAAGAGATGGTTTCCATAGGTAATGAGGTGGATGTGCTCATTTTTGTTAAAATCTCCAGAATTATCTCCACCACATTATTCACTCCAGTGTCTGTTCTCAAGTACCAGAGCTCCTGCTTTAGCAATGTGTTAATGCTTTATCAACCTTTGAAGCTTAAAGGTTTTAGACATAATGCTGAAAACATCTTCAGCTAAGAGGTGAACCAGAAACTTTGATATTCAGTCTATCATCCAGGTAGAGAAGATATGCTCCCTATAATTCCTGCAAGTAAAGAGGAATTGGCATTCCTTGATAAGAAATTAATATTTTCTTTAAAGAAAAATAAAAATAGGGTGAATACAGAGCTCAGAGATAAGAAGTGAATTACTGTATTTTTGCTGCATTGCAGCTGTGAAGAATGAGCTGTGTCCTGAAGCAGTGAATATGAGAGAACAGTTAAGTTAATATTGCCTCCATCAGTAACTCTTACCCTTTAGCTGCATGTCCTTCACTGTATTTTCCATATTTTATTGTTTGAATAGCATGCCTTCGCCACAAATGGCTGAAAGCAAGCCAATAAATGAAAGCACTCTGAGAACTGATAGTTCCTCTAGTCCTGCAATAGCCCCATTAGTTATTATCCGGACAGCCAGTGCTGTATTTCATTGCATAGTGATGTTCTTTCCTTCTGCCTACAGAGGCATCTCTAAGGGGGACTTTTTAAAGTGTGTGGAGAAAGAAAAGTTCTGCCTTGTTTGCTTTCTACTTCTTTAAATGCTTTTTAAAAGTTCTTTAGAGAGAAGGGGATGAAAGCCTGTGATTTCTTGGAAAGGTAGCGTGCCTTTTGAGTTTTGATCTGTGTTAGTGGTTTTAACCCTTAGGTCTTCTGGCTGTCCATTTAGCTTAGAAGAAGAAATGATGGCTTAGATCTGGAGGGCACACCTCATCAGGGCATTTGCTGTTCCTACAGCAAAGCTGCTCTTTCTCTGCAGTTCAGTTCCAGCCTTTTTGGTATTAGCCGGGCGATGATGTGACAATAGGGTGATGCTTGCTGTTCATTTTTAGCTGTGTTATTTAGCTGGGGATGACAGGTCCTTCTGCTGTCCCAACTAATTGCAGACATCAGAAAATATGGTGTGATGTCTGGGAGGAAGAGTGAGACCTGACTTCTGGCCCAGTTGTATGATTTATGAGCAGCTTCAGTTCTGCAGCTACAACTCTTTCATTTATTTGCATCACCTGAGTAAGATGTGCTGTAAAGCAGAATGTTGTTGATGACTTAGAGTGAACTTTTGGACTTTTCCATGATTACGAGACTACTGAAGTGCCAGACAGCAGCCTGAGGCTTGAATCAAGGCTGGGTTTTGTTTCCCTGAGGAAGTCACTGAATCTCTTCTTGCTTCAGTGGGTGAGAATGAATTCATTCGTGTTTCAAAAATGCTTCAAGATTGTCACCTGGATGGAGTCATAGCAGTGCAGAGTGTGAACAGTGCACCACAGGATGGCTGAGCAAACCAGGGAAGCACTGAGGCATGTACAGAGCTGAACAATATCCAGGTATTGCTCAATCACATTTATGTCCCAAGGGATCAGAGTGCTGAAGTGTAAATGTGAGTTCTTTCCTTTGAAACACATGGAACAAAATGAATAATTTGTTTACTTGCAAGCTGACTGTCTCTTTGATAGTCTTCATACTCACAATTTAAATGTTGCAAATGAAATGTAGTGTTACATTATCCACATGCCACTCCTGACTTTTTTTTTTTTTTGAAAAATAGAGTAAAAATGAATCGTGCTTAACATATTGTTTGCAAAGTAAGCCTTCTGGGTTAAAATTCTGAGAGGACATTTTGCTTGAACAGGAAAATATACAAATACAATTATGTATCATTCCTTCTCATGCCCGCTGCTATGCTTGTATAAATAGCACAGATCTGTTGATTCCTGCCATTTGTGGTTGGCTTAAAAGAGTGATGTCAAATGTCAAACTTCTCCTAAATGTTCCCTCTTTTAAGACCTATATATTCATAATTGTCCTCTAAACAGGCTTTTCTTTCATGACCTAAACAGAAATATTAAATCCAGAAAATTTCTGTTATTTATGGCAAAATGTAAGCAACTTAAGTACATAGTGGGAAAGGAATTAATATTTTGCAAAGAATAATGCTTAGAAGAATTTTCCTTTTAGCATCAGCAGTAAATTTGTCAGCAGACTTTGGTTTACTCAGGTTTTTGATTTTTTTTTTTCAGCAAATGCTTTTAAATGTTTGCTCTCTTGATTGTTGGTGAATATTCAGTGTTTGAGCTCTGTGCCTACAGACTATTGATCAGAAGCATTTTATAATGCTTTTCCTGCTCCTTGATTAGACAAACATGTAAGCACTCTGGCTCAAATAACTGTGTGGGTGAAGCTGAAGCTTGGTTGCTAGGAACACTTGAGGTTTTTAAAATTTTTCCAAAGCCTTTGGTCAGGAAAACAAGATCACTCAAGCATTTTCTGAGAACCAAACAAAAGGGCTCAAGAGGGGCTGAAAAAGGACTTAAAATAGCCAAAGAAATAGTGGTGGATATCCCTTTTTTCAGCATTTTCCTTGTTGTATTCAGACTAGAGAATAAGGTCACAGATTATGTCGATTCAAATGATCACATCTCTGAATAGCAGTAGCATTAAAAGTGATTGCCTGGACTGGGAGAACCAGTTCTGTTGAGACTCATCCTTTACCTGTGACCCACAGAAATTCCCTGGGTTTGATCCCCCCAGTGCCAGTGGGGATATGAGCAGTGTGAACTCAGTGACTGAGCCTGCAGCTAATTGGTGTCTGGGTGCTCCGGGCAGTAACTGAGACACCTGTAAAAAGAAGGATATGGTTTCTCTTTCCGACAAAGCCACTGAGATCCCTGACATGCTAGGGGCTGGGAATAAGGAATAGAAGAAAACTATTAACTAGAGGAAGAAATGCTGGGCTGTGAAAGACCCCAGTGAAAAATAAAAATCATTAGAGCTACAGAAAACACCGTTCCAACTCTGATCTGTGCCCTTTGAACTTGCCAGCTTTATCTCATAAGCTGCCTGTGGTTCCTGCAGGGTGTCAGGGAGGAGAGCAGGAATTGTGCTTTTCATCCATCAGGATGTTGGGAAATGTCAGGCTGTCAGGCTCTGGTGGTGGGAGCCAGCACAGCCGCTGGAGTCAGGGAGTGCGGGACGGCGTCTCCTCCCTCTGTGGCGCTGCTCTAGACACGACCTCAGCCACATCCATCAGCTGAGGCTCACACAGAGCATGGCAGCAGAAGGGTGGGTGCCAATAAAATACTTCTGAATAAAATACTTCTCACATTCAGTGGTGCAGCAGTGAATGTCAGAGGGAAAGTTAGCCCAACCTGGGTTTTATGTATTTAAGCATTTCTAGGCACACGTTGCTTGTGTGTCTTCACTGGGGTTCATGAAGTGGTTTGTACTGGGACTGAATTATTTACTGCATTTATTGCAGATATTCGTAAACTATTTGAAATTTGTGAGAGTGTTTGTTCTTACACCCTGTCAAACACTGAGGTTTGCAAAATATGTGACCTTCTTTGAGGTCTTCCCTTTCATGGGGAAGTGAAGACGCAGATTTGGTGGAACTAAAATGAGAATTTTTCTCCTGAAATTGGTAGGCTCAGGACTCTCAAGGTATTGGTTAATCACCCTGATTGGGCTACTCAAAAATTTAAAGCAGTAAATCACAAATGAAGTGCAAAGAAAGGTGTTTTCTAAATTAAAATCTTAATACAATTCTTTTTCTGGTGTGCTCAGTAGCCCAGCTGACCAAGATGACTCTCCTTTTGTTGCTTTCCATGTAGTGAATTTCTGTGTCAGCAGGCCTGATCATTTTGGGACTATTTTGAAAGTACCTATTCATGTGAACCCTCTTGAAAAAAAGAAAAAAAAAAGGGAATACTGTGCTGCCAGTTCCCTGTAGTGAACAGAGAGCAAGAAGGCTGATAGAGCTGGACAAACAGAGCTACATATCAAGAATAACAAGGACATGGGCAGATTTCTTTTTGTCCACTTCATTCACTGCTACCCTGGCTTCTCTTTCATTTGTTCAGCTGCGTTTGCTCTCCGGCACGTCCGTGCTGCAGCCATTTCTCACCTCTGTTTGTTTGCCAATATGAGGTGTGTGTATATCATATTCCTCTTGCTCAAACTGAGAGCAGCACTGGAAACTTTTCTTTTGTGTAGCAGAATATACAGGGTGCTTTGAAGGCCCTTCAGTGAGACAGATGCAGTGATGGAAGACTTCAAGGCACGCAGAGCACAAGAGGGGACAGGTTGAAATTCTGCTCTTGGCCTTGAGCTTTGCTTTTACATGTTCTTGTCAGCTGGTTTTTTTTGCTGCCTTTCAGTTTTGAAGTTGCTGATATAAAATGATCTAATATGATTTTCTCTCTGTAGTGGCAAAATTTCCCAGGCTTACCACAGAGAAAGAAGCGCGGACAAAATTAAAAACGCCAAGAAAACCCCCAAACCAAAACCACAGATCAAAAAACCCCCAAATCTCTGAGATTTTGGGGTTCCCCATAGTGTCAGTTGTGGAGCTGGTTCAGTCCTTAGAAAGATGGCCGGTTCTGGTTCCCTGGGAGGGGGAAGCCTCTGGGCCTTCTCCAGTGACCCACCTGGGAGAAGGGTTGCAAATGGAGGTGAATCAGTTCTGTGAAACGAAGGCCAAGTTATTTTAAACTTGGCAGCAGCAAGCATCAGCCTAGCTAATGGCAGCTTTGGAAAGGGCTTTTATGGGAATGTGAGGGTGATTATTTTGACTTGTAAATAAGCTTGCACGGTCCTCTGACTTACAACACAGCTCTTCCTGGTTCTCACTTGTTACATCTCATTATATCTTGTACCTTATATTACATTTCTCGAACTTTTAACCTTTTGAAGAATGTAACTAATGTGCTTCTGGCAAGCATTTGTGTATTGTTATTGTCATATTTCAAAGTAAGCTCATTTCTCATTGTTTCTTCAAATCTTTTTTTTTTCCCCCTATGAAATGAGAATATTAGGCTAAACTCCTAAAGGATGTAACCTAGATACTGAGGGCACACATTTATCCACTGTTTGTCTATTTAAAGCTCTAATCCTAAATATAAATACTCATCTGCTGGTTATTTGTATGCATGAAAGATGGTGGATGTATACACAAGGTTTTTTTTTTTCTTTTGCTTTCCCTGCTGTTGTTGGGGAAGAGCTCTGAATTACCACAGAGGAGAAAAGAAATGCTTTTGTGTCAGCAAGAACAATAACAGCTGGAACCACCTTAATTAATTTAGAGCAATTATACACTGATTTCATATATTGTTTATATGTTATACACCGATTTTCTATATTACTCATCTAATAAATAGCATGAGAGAGCACAAGGACTGTCAGGTTATAAATGTTAAAGGTGTAGCCTTTTAATGTATTTTAAAATCCGATTATTAGAGATTCCTCTGCCTAAATTAAGGCGCAAACAAGACTTTTTGGCCAAAAACAATAGTACAAATTTTATTTAACAGGAAATGTGAGGTGGAGAGAGAGAGATATGAAAGTTCCTATCAGGTGGCTTAGTTCACAGTCCAAATTCCAGGAGTCCAGAGGCACATTCAGGAGGGTGGGCTTCAGTGGTCACAGATGAGCAATTGCTTTTAGGCTTTCAACTCTGTAGCGTGGGGAAGAACCAAAATCGAAGTGGGATTTACAACCTCTTCTGTTCCAGTCATTACCTTTGTTTTGATGTCTCAGCTTCTAAGAGAGGTGACCTTTGCAAATGAAGAAATAAGGCACATACACAAGAGGGGAGGCAGTAAAAGATTTATGGTGGTACATGTCTTTTCAAAGCTTTAAAGGTTTCTTCATTCATTATCTTCTCAAGTTTCTTCTTCCAAGGGACAGACAGTAAAAGTGGGGCTTGTCTCTCTCTCTTTAAATTTAAAAACAGCTGGAGACTGCATGGTAAAATACATGCTTGCAATAACAAGGTAACAATACCAAGGAGCTCATTGAGGCAGGGCTTGTGTCCCATGTGAAAACCATTGTAATTGGCAAGTAAGACCTTTTGTACAAAAGCATAAGAGTATTTATTTTACAACAAAATAAGTAAAGAGGGGAAAAAAGCAGCTGAAGGTATTGTGTAACTGGTGCAATAGAGAAATTCTTGGGGAGTACTGAATCCTCATGACAACATTTGCACAATATCCATAGGGTCATGTTCTATGTGAGAAAGGCCTTGCCTTGCACACCTGGATGATGTTTTTGCATTGGCCACTTGACTTAGTGTCCACACTCCTAAATATTCCTATTTCTGGATGTTGTGGATTCAACAGGCTGTTTCTGATTCAGCTCTGTTGGTGTTAGACTCGATAGACTTGGCATTGAGAGGCAACCTGGGGTGGGGATAGAACACAAATTAGTGGAAATTCAAACTGAGATGCTTGTGGGATGTCTTAAAAAATATATTCTGAAAGAGAAACAACACAATGTGATATTCCAGCTCTGAATGTTTGTGTTCTTTGTGTGATTTAGATTCTGTGTGATAATGGACTGGGAAGTGGGCAGTGTTATTTTCTAATGAGATGTCAGTCCTAAAACACAGTGTGCATTAGTGGAAAGAAGTGGTATCCAGCTGATGAGCTCTGCTGATGCTTTTTCATCTCATTAAGCCTTTAGTAACATGCATGTTACTTCATAAATACATGGTAATTACTGCTTGACCCCACATGTGGCTGGCTGGGGCAATACAGGAAATTCTATTTACTTAATCCCTTTTTCTCCCCTCTCCTTTCCCCCACAGAGCATTTCCACTCAAGAATATGAGTGGTCCTCTCCTCTCCCATGTAGTTTCTTGCCCTTTTGATGAGATGTGTGAGTGTACCCCAAGCTATTCACTATCCACCAATTCCTCCATCTGCCAGGAATATTTTCTGCCTGTCTTGGATATAATTTCTCTCTTCAAAGGCCTCTATGAACTCTCTGTGTGTCCAGTGATAATACATATACATTTCTCCACAACGGTGTGCTTTTGTAGTGGGATAAGCAATTTTGTGTCAAAATCCCAGCTGGAATCAGGTGATCCTTACCTTGACATAGATGAAGTTAATGTATTGCTTTCTCAACTGCAGTTGATCTCAGCCAGTTATGTTAGGATGATATCTACATAGCTGCTTTTCTTACTGCATGTCTTAGCTAAATCAGGTTTGTAGTTGTGCTATCAAATGGTCATCTTTTTCTTTGGCAACAGAAATGTAATCTTTGACAGTAGAAGAACTCCATCAGTTGGAGTGAGGGTGGTAAAAGTAGAATCTTGTGTTCCTAAGGAGGGAGGAGAAAGTATCCCATTGGATTATGTGTGTTGAAGGCTGGATGGCTTGGGGTATTTATTTCTTCCCTTTTTCTTTCCCCCACCACTCCCAAGCTGAATCTGGTTTCATGACAGTTATCTTGTCACTTCTGTTTCTATACATATTTGTTCAGATATCCTGACAGGTGTCATGCATGAGGACAGAATTTACATGGATGATTCTGGAGAAGCTACATACCAAGAACCTTTAGTAGACGTTTGCCTGTCATCTCTATTATCCCTCAAAAAGTATTCACAAAAGTCTCTTCTGTGTCTGGCTTTGTTTAAATTTCTTAAACACAATTTTACCCTCTTTGTGTGAGAAATGCCTTTTTCTGGTTTGCATCTCTACAGTAGCTTGCAACCTGCTAATCTCTGGTTAGAACAGTAAAATACTGTGGCAGTACACTTCTTGTTTATTAAAATAATAATGATGATGATTTATAAGGAGAATAAAACCCTCTAAGCCCCCAAACCAACAATACTTTACCATATTAACCAAGTAAAAAATATAAAAATTGGGATTAGGGGAACATAAAATAAGATGTTTGCATAATGCAATTGTTAATGGTACTTAATTTTTATCATGGGAAGTCCTTGCTGCTTCAAAATCGCATAAAAGATATAGAAAATAAAGCAGAAAGCACCTGTTGAAATTCTTGCCTAATACCTGCGTGCAATATTAAAACCATAACTTAAAATATGACATTTTTAAACAAATCAAAATAATTCATTTTGAGTTCACTTGACTTCAGTTATATGCATTGAAGCCAGTTTTAGAAAATTTCACTTTTTTGCATATTGCAGGTTCTTACCTAAGAGGAAAAAAAAAGTATAAGATCTCTTGCTGGTGATGTAAAGAATGTGAGTAAGAGCTGACAGGTGGCTTACAGATATCATTCTGAAATATCTGATCCTGCCAAAAAACAATGATGTGTTTAATTAGCACTTCGCAGATGGCATGCAAAATGATCTTCACTTAGGAAGTTCTTCCTCCCCTCCTTTTTTTTTTTTTTTTTGAGAGCCTATTTTTGAGAGTTGATTTTGAAAACATGGCTTGTGGTGCTGCTCAGGATACACCCAGATGTAGCTGGGGATGTGTTCTCCTTGTGGTCCTGGGTTGCAATAGTCCTGTAGCTCTGGGGCCCTGCTCCATGTGCAGAGAGTGTTGACATGACCAAAGTCAGAATAACACATATTTAGATCATATTAGACTAATACAGGAGTTGCTGACTTGTAAAGAGAGGAGTCAAGGCAAGGAAGTGGAATCATTTCACTTTGATTCCTCTGAATTTAGTGAATTGTCAGATATTTCTAAGCATGCAATGCATTTGTAGTCCAAATGTTCCTTTCAGCACAAATGTTCATACCTGGCTTTCCTGCTGGACTTAGTTTTCATCTCTGCTTTTTTCAGTGTTTTTTCACCCAGTTATTGGCAAAAGCAACAAGCAAAGAATAGACTCCAATGACCTCTTGCTGTAAGGATGTTGCTGCTGCTGGAGGCCACAGGTGAGCACATGCAGCTGCCTTAGTGACTGTGAGGAAACAGGAAATTGGTGCTTTGTTATCTCAGGGTCTGACTTTGCTTACATTGCTGCTGAAGAGAACATTGCTGCTGAGAGAAGGTGCCATAAGGAACACAGGGAAGACGAGTGGAAAGATGCTAATTCCAAAAACCATGGCAAATAAATGATGGTGAGAAAGGTCATAAGCCCAGTTAGGACTGAAAACATCCTAGGTAATAGGTAATGGAAGATTTTGGGGAGGAGGTAATGAAATACCTCAAAAGTGAAGGAGGAAAATGAATTTATGACTTCTATGAGAGAGGATGGAGCCCATAGAGGAATACAAAGTGAAAAAGCTGGTGTAGTTGAAGGAATTGGGTAGGAATAGGATCCATCCTTCCATGTTTGAAATGTCTATGAACCATTATTTTTATTTTTAAAAGCCAAATTAAATGATATAACAGTGAGCAAGACAGAAGTGGGAGTCTGAAAGTGAATTTTAGCAGCATGACAGTAGCCAGACAGGAATGTTTTTCACTAAAAAGCTATTCACAAGCTAGCTCTACAGAACCTGCACTCAGAATTGAAGATCAGGCATGGTTTTATCATCCTAAACAACCAGTGAAATGTGAGTTATAATGATCAGAAAAAGAGAAATGGCCTGGGAGAAGGAGGGATTTCGAATTCTTTTTAGGTTTACTTGTGCTTCCCTTCATGGCAAAGAATCACTGATGTGTTGGTCAAGATCTGAATTTCCCAGGAAACAAATACAAGGTATACATGGGTCCGTGGGGTGATGGCAAGGTGAAGATATCTGCATTTCTTATCTTGTGTTACCCCGGGCTGTCCTGGAGGTGGAAACCCCTTGCAAAAACAAAAGGAGTTAGATGGATTTGCTCAGGGATAATCTGAGTAAAGAGAATGAGAAAATAAAATCACAGAAACCAGAAAAGCTGATATAGTGATAAAACACATGAAAGTGCGAGAGTGAATTTTATACAGACAGTGATAGAACAAGGGAGTATGGTTTAAACCCATACTGTGAGGGTAGGAAGGCACTGGAACAGATTGCCCAGAGAAGCTGTGGATGCTCCATCCCTAGAGGTGTTCAAAGCCAGGCTGGATGGAGCTTTGAGCAATCTGGATCCCAGAAGGCCCACCTTATCCATTTGTGCTCTGGTTAAACATAGGATACCTACATACAACAGCAGGAAAGCAACATGGAATTTAATTCAAGGGATAGGAGAGGTTTTCTTAATGAACTGGATGCTGAGAGGATAAACCTGTAGCAGACACCTGATCTTGGTGTTTTTTTCCTTCAGGAATTCTGAGAAGGCAGAAAGGGGATTATGAGGATCATCTGGGGTTGCCAGATTAGGAGATGAAGAAAAGAAGTGTTAACTAGGCAAATAGCAGTAGGTAAGACTAAAGCAGAAATTGTTATCGTGGTGGTGGAGGAGTTGGTGGTGCTGGTGCACAGGAATTAGTGCTATTCAGTGAAAGAGCCTGAGAGAATCTTGCTGATATTCAGGTAAAGAGAGCAGTATTGGGTAAAAGCTTTTTGAAATTGCTAAATACCTGTATTGTATTATAGACCTCAAAAATCTGCAGCTATGTTTGCTCTTTGTGATTCTCTTCCACACCATCCTAATTTTCTGTCATTTCAGCAGTAATGAAATTGATTTTGGAAACAAAGTTTTGGAAAGAGAGCTGGATTGAGGTGGATGATGTGACTCAGGTCAGTGTGTGCTTGCAGAGGCCCCCAGTGCCTGAGCAGTACCAGTGGCAAAACCACGGGGAAAAAGCTGGCAGATAGCAAAGAGCAGGCCACCCCGTTTGGGAGACTTGGAGAAACTTGGGAAGAGACACCTGGAAAGCTGTGCTGGGACAGCATACATCAGGAGAGGAGGGATGGTTCTTTAGGAAAGTGGGATTCAGATTACAGAGCCTGTTTCCAGCAGCAGGTTCAGTAAACCAGATTCGTCCACTTCCATCCAGCCCAGTGTGTTGTCAGAATGCTGTATTTCAGTACTCCTTTGTAGCCACAGTTATTTCTGCTCCCAAGATGAGGTCAGCTGGATTTATTGATAACTGAGAGTGACACAAACACTTGCAGATGGAATAATTCTTTCTTTTTTAATGGCAAATTCTATTGTGCACAACTTTTCTGCTGTTATTCCTAGTGAGGATGAATGTACTTCAGTTGACTTTGGCATTTAGTGCCACTTTCAGAGAGCTGTCAGAACAGCACACCCAGAGAGAAATTTTCTCTCAGTTCTTTTCTTATACTCAGGTATTCTGTAATGCCTTATGTCATTCCTGTCAATAAAAATCAGCTCCTCTTCAGCCACATGGTACCTGTTGCTTATCTTCTCCCTTGAATTCAAATGGACAGTTTTGGTGATTTCTAGTCTGACTCCAGGACCACATTTAAATGGGATCTGCACTGCTATTTACAATGGACTTTATTTGAGTTGTGAGTAGAATTAATGAGGGACCTGAACATTGCCAAGGATCTACAGGAAAGGCTTAAATGAATTTGTGTAATATGCTCTTGAGATTTACCCAGTGGTTTTTTGCCCCCAGAGTCTGTGGTGCATAACTTTTAACTGAGTAATAAACCATACATCTCTCAATGTTCCTTGAGTTGCATTAAATACATTGAGCTACTGCAGCTGAACAGAGGGGGTTTATCTATGTCTACAATTCTAGTCTCTGCTGGCAGGTGATCCATTGAAAGGGGGCTGTCAGTGGCCTGAAGTCAGGATGAGGCTGCTCTGACTGGTTTTTCTTTCCTTTCAGCAGTCCTAATGCCCTTCTGTATTACTCCATAGTTAATAGAAAGGGATTCCTTTGGCTTCTGTGGAGCTTTTCTGGATATGAATGGCTGAAAGAGGGAAGTCTTACATACATAAACCATGTTATGCTTGGGATCCTTGGGATTTCTTTTGTGTTGTCAAATCTGTCAATCTTTGTGGTGTCTTCTTTTCACCTGGCAAGAGCCCCTGCAGGTACCCCTTTTGTGTGTTCTGATGTCATGCCACAAATGCATAAGTTTCATTATTTACTCCTGTATTACTCCACTTTTTCCTAGTGCTTGGTTTTAATGCCCAATAACACCAGTCAGGTTTTAAACTCCAAAGAAGGAAAGGAAAGATTTGAGGACAATCCTTACATAGCGAATGGGAGAAAATTCTCTCCATAAGCCAGAGTTGACAAGAAGTCAAGGAATACAGGAACAAAATGACAATTGCCACAAGCCAGACTGAGAGAGACCTTGAAAGAAATATTAATAGGAAACAGCAAAATATTCTTCAGCCTTACAAACCAAAAAGAGCAATGACTGACTAGTTTGCTGTATGATGAAGGAGAAAGAAGCATAATCCAAGCATAGATAGGAATTGAACTGAATAGTTTGTGCTGGGATTGAGCAGTCCTAGGATGGTGACCATTGAGCAAAGGCAAGCAGCTGTGAGGTTTGGAAACAGAAATTACCACTTTCTAGATGAGAACACAAAGAACTTAATCCTATCAAGTCAGGAGACCAGCTAATTTCCATCACACAATGCTGAAAGAGCTGGCACATGAAACTGCAGGACTGTGGCTGAGCATCTTTAATAAACCTTTGGGGAGAAGGGATATGACTATGGAATAGCAAATGCTGTACCTTTATTTAGGAAGGGAGCAGAAGTGATGTGGGAAAGGACAGGCCATTAATCTCACCTCAGCTGCATGCAGGGCTTAGAACAAAGTCTGAAGGAAGAACTAATTAAGACACATGAGAAAATGGGCAATGGGATAAAGAGTGGCATGGCTTTACCATAAGTAAGCTAAATGAAAGGCAGGCACACTATTTTTTTTTGTCTTAAAGGAAAGTGCTCAAAAATTTGAAAGAGGGCTTCCAAGCTTCTGATCTTTGGGGAATATTCTTAAATATCCCTCCTTAGTGGCTCAGACTTTACAGTGACTTTGCTCAGCATTTCCCTCTAGACTTCCTTTAAGTTTCCTGCTGAATAAAATGATCTTCAGCAGTCATTTAAGATATAGTTGTGGTTTCTTCCCTGCACACCAGACACCAAAAGCTAGATGTCATGCTGAGCTTTACTTTGATGTTGCAATAATTTACATTATTGTTTCTGCAGTATTTTATCTTCAATGCTCATTATTGATTTGTGCCTACAGATAAATGTCCTTGTTTTGAAAATAAGGGACAGCATGTACTGACCCAGCCAGAACATCAAAGAGAAATTTAATGGGGTGTAATTTTGCTTCTAAACAAAACTGAAACAATCAACATTTTTAAATTCTTTTAGAACAATCTTCCAGCTACATTGTTATGAACAATCAGTTGGCCAAGTAAACAAAGTGAGGAGATCATTTTTATGTGAATTTTATGCAATTTAATTGCAGTATCTTAGAATTGCATGGAATGTCTTCGCGCTTGTTGAGCTTTTATGATTCTTGTACAGTGCAGAGAAACACCAGGGGAAGCTGGGTTGTGTCAGGTGAAGTGCTGACTCAGCCTGCCTCCACTCTCCAGTTCAGCTCAGATCTTTGCCACTTTGACTGGAGCATGGGTGAGGGTAGTGGATGTCACATCAAATCAGACCTGACTTTTCCGTTTCTTTAAATTGCTAGACCTGCACGCAAACAGTCACCACACGCACTGATAGAGATATGCAAAGTGGAAGAACTAAATGCTCTTTGAAAATTGCTGCAATCAGCAATATATGCTAAAAATGTGTTTACTTTAAATGTCACTTTACACTTTTTGCTCTGTAAGTGTGATCCCTGTGCATTTTGAGCTGCTTAGGATATTGCTTCTTCAGAGAATTTTAAGTGCACCATGCTCAGAGCCATTAAAGTTTTTGATCCTGAAGGCACCTCTGATTAGCAGACCACCAGGAAACCTAATGGATGTTGCTTGTAGGTAGGAGACAATATCATCAGTGACATTTACTCTCTTCCTCGTGAAACAACAAGATTTCCTGGGAGGCTTCCATAAGGATTCAAAGTGATGCTCAACAGGTGTTTGGTAGGCCTGGTTTTTACATCTACCTCCTCTCTCTGGAGATGAAGTTTGTCAGAAAATGTTGGACACCGAGGAACAGGAGCAGAGCTAAGGCAATGATCTGTGTGCCTCTTGCTTTAAAAAAACATTGCCATGAGGGAGGGAGGAACATAAAGTAAATATTGGCTTGTTCTCAGTGGAAGGCTACAGTCATACAGAAATTAGGTGGTAATTTTAGCTTCCTAATAATGTAGAATAATGGAGAATGTAGTTACAGATTCCTAGCAATAGGAAAGTTGCAATCTACACATGGTAGGGCATTTTTCCTTTTTTTGAGCTTCAGTGAACTGGTGGCAAATGTCTTTATTTTGTATAGTCCCTTACAGCCTCCTGAAACATATTCCTGCCTTTTCTGAACTCAGATTTTCCATCTGTCTTGCTGAGAATGTTTCTTGTTATCAAATGCCTGCAGCAAAGCAAAAAAAAAAGAATCTCCCCAATTTAGCCTGTAATAATTTCTGTCTATGGTACATCTTTGTTACATTTCTCCTGTCTTTTAGACACTCTGTTCTTACAGGCCTCGTTCTGCTTCTCTCAAGACTGAATTTTGCTGTAGTAAAAGAATTAAAAACCAATAGGTTAAATAGGTTATCCCCTTATCTTCCAAAATTAGAAGAGGACATAATCCATACCCCTGCATGAATGGGAAATCTTTAGGAAAGAGTTATTTTCCATACCTAGCACAGCTGACTGTGTGCTTCCAAATATTAATCTGCTGCTCCTTTTTTTCCTTTAGATGGACATATTTAGAAAATTTGTATCCTGATAAAGTTAGTACATTCCAACTTAACTAGCCTATGGAAATGTGTAATCACTCAGTTTGCATTCATTGATTTTTTTTTTAATTGTCTTCTTATTAAGGTTTAATTGTATTAACCTCAGAAGTCAATCTCAACACTTTCATTAAATGCAGATGTATGAAGAGCTTTGAGACTGGTGTAAATTTTGAGTCAGTGTTTGCTTGCCACCTTCATTTTTACAGCCCTTTTATTAAGTCTAGACTTTATTGTCTTTTGATGCACGATGTTTTCTAAACCAGACGAGAGCTGGGTGAAAATTTGTGACTGAATGAACTTTGTAGATATTCATAGCTTCATATGTGAAGTAAGTCTTGCCTTGAGCTAAATTCTGACCAGACTTTAAAAAAAATAAATAGAATAGTAGCTAATGCTGTCTATGCTGACAACCTGAATATTGCCAGCTGGCTTCCAAATTCATTCTGACTTTAGAGATATTACTGATTTCAGCAATATTTAAAGAGAACTATATTAATTGTTTAAGGTGAAAAAGGGATGAAGATACAATATCACCTTTTGTGGTATTTTGACCATGGCACCCACAGGGTTGCTTGCTCACTTCACTCCCTCTCCCATACCTGCAAGATGTGGGAGAGAATAGGGAGATTGAAAGTGAAAAAAATCATGGGACAAGATAAAAAGATTTTATAGTGGAAGAAAAGAGGGGAAATCCCCAGGCTGTTTAGTCAGGCAGGGGGGAAAACACCTTAGAAAGGGTAGGTATTCTTTACCTACTGGGTGTCTATTGTCAAGGGCAGCCTTAGGAAGCAGATATTTATATAGTTCACATCTGTAACACTTTTTGCCTCTTCAAGAATACTCGTGTCATGTCAGAAAACACAGACTAGATTCCTAAACCCTGTGAGCAGCAAAAGATGCCATTGCACTTTTTGGTTTTACGTTGTGATTTTCCTTCCTGTGCATCAACTAGCTTACTGTAGGCAGCATTTCAGGTGTGCACACTTAAAACATTGAGGCCTCCTCAACAAAACATGCTCTGATTCACTTCACAGTGAACCTAATTAATTAAGTCTCTTTCTGCTCTGCTGTGAGACAGCTGGGAGAAAGTTTGAGGTCTGTAGGATTCAAAATATCCCAAACCTCCATGAAACACTGTTAAAAATAGCCCTGTATCCCACAAACACATGTACTTGACATTCTGGGTCTGTAATCAGGCATTAGCATCATATCCAGCATGACTTTACAGAAGATCACCAGCTAAAAAATAAAGGAGCATTTAAATATCCACATAGTTAATTTACAATTCAGTGTTAGATTGAGTTTTATTAAATTACAGCTTTGCATACAGTCTACAAACCAAATAAGCCATCAAATTTAAGCAGTGAGGGAGATACAAGGAAGAAAGTCAGTTGTTAATTCCCTGGTTGGTCCAGGATCTCATTGATGTGTCTGCCTGAGTGTGACAATCCAATGGTTTGAGATTCAAGCAAATTATCTGAAGTCACTATTGGAAGGACTTTTATAAATAATTCTCATTGTCAGTCAGAGAGCAGCTCACCCTTCCTATTCAGGAGACTGGGGACAGTTGTTTTATCGTCCATGTTGGCATTACCACATGTGAAATTTTCAGTAAAGTAGGGTTTGTTTTTTTTTTTTTTATGCTCTGTCTGTGGTGCTTGTGTTACTGATCAGTGCTGTGTCCTAATCCATCACAATGAAATCAAGGTTTTTTTGCTAAGATACTGAATGCTCTATCACTCAGAAATCTTTACCCATGGTATTATTGGCCACTTGACTGACTGTAGGCCCAGCAGCAGTGGAGGAATGGTGACTACTTGTCAAATCCCCAGGGTCCCAATGGCTAGGCTGAAACCAAATCACCTTACAGGATGTGCTGAATAAAAGTTATGTTATTTCATTCTGAAAACCTTGTTACACCCTCCTGGAGGTTTCCTGAGCAGAGGGAAAGTGGATGGTAGAGCCAAAGAATTGCAAATTCAGAGCAGCCCCATGAACTTGTCAAAGAAGCTGAACTAAATTCTTTCATGTGCTGTAATAAAAATTCTTCATCTGCTTCATGGCTAGCAAAACAGAGAATGTTTGCTTACTCACAGGCATTAATTCTATTGAGTTACTATAAATGACACCTGAGGGGGAAGTTTTTATTACTGTAGTAAAGAGGATAATCAGGAAGCAGCAAGTGAGGAAAGTTTGAGAAGTGCCAAATTGCTCTAAAAATGGCATAACCTGTTGCCAAAAGACTGATTCCTCAGAGATGAATCACATTCAAAGCTTGCCAGTTTCTCAAAGCTGAAACTATTATTGGCCTCATGAACTGCATTTAGGAAAAAAAAAAAAATATATACCATGATAACTGAGAACTGGTTATAAATATTCAATAAATGTCTACAAAAACTAGTCTGGACTTCTCTTTGGTTCTCTGCTTGTTTACATGATGTAAGAAGTTCAGTGAAGCATAACTCACTCCATAAGCACCCTGCTCATCCCTTGGCACTCCTTAGGGAACAGCAGGGGCCTAAAATAATGTCAATAAAAACTTGAGTTACAGCCCTTCAGTCCAGTTTCTCAGGGGCTCACACAGCATTACGTGCATGGAGCCCTGTGCTTTATTGAGTCTGTCTTCAAATGAGTTCTGGAGCCCTGTGCCTTACAGGAGAGGAGCAGCTCGAAAAGTTCCTCAACAGCAACTGTTAATATTCTGTATTCTATGAATCTAAAAAATTTGTAAAAATCCTTCCAGGGTCATTGATAAGTTTTCTAAATCATGACAAACTTCCCTGCAGTGAAAGAAAACAAGTCTGCAACATTTAAATATGTGAAAGAGGCTGTTCTTGGTAGTTCTTGACCAATCAGTCTGGCATCTGCCCTGGACAAAAGAGTCTGTTACTTTTGACTTGAAAGCATTGATAATTTAATGGCAATGTTATTAAACTTTGATAAGATTTGCATTAATTCTTCAGAGTCGTCTCATTAGGAATAAAAATAACACAAAATCAAATGGTTGTACAGTCTATGGATGAAAATCATTTAAGTGGTGTGCCCCAAACCTGACCTGGAAAGAGGAAGACATGACTCCTGTCTGAAACCTTTCCTTTCTTTCCAGAATTAGCTCAGCAAAGGGTGTGTAACTGAGCTGAAGTTTAGAGCAGTGCAAGAATCAGGAATTTGACAGTTGTTTGCTGAAGATGGCTGATGGGAATAACCTGGTTTGGTTTGGCATACTGAAAAGAGCCAAGAAAACTGTCGTTTAATGGGGAATTCTTCTGTCGAGGCAATGGCAGTTAGGATGGAGGATTTTCTGGCAAGTGACATTGGAGAAATCTTGAAACTCTTGTGGTTTTTCACCACCCAGGTGAGAAATGAGGATGATGTTGTGACCAAGAGACTTTGGCTGATAAGCGAGGGATTACGACACCTTGGGAGTACAGAAGGTTCCTCCTCTGTGCATTTGGTACCTGTGGTCACTAATGAACTGGAGGGGAAATTACCTGACCCAGCCAAGTCCAGTCCTGGGAGCAGCTTAGGCTTTCAGGATTTAAATTTCAGGGAAGCCTTACTGGATTTGGTTGTGCTACTAAATGTCCTCCTCTGGGAGACAGAGATGCAGAATGCACCACATGATACATGAACAAAGAGTTGACACTGTAGGGCTGTTTAGTCAGGCAGGGAGGAAAGCACCTTGGTCAGAAGGCTGGGAGCTGAAGGTGACAAACTCAAAGGTGAAATAAAACACACGAACAGGGAATATAATTAACTTTAGCTTGACATGCATGGTGGTTGTCTGAGCACCCTCTGTGATTTTTAAAAGGAAGAATGGGTTTGCTCCTGAGAGTGCACAAGATAGTCCAAGCAGAAACCATGTCAAGAGTCCCATGGCTTCCCTTATGCATGAAGCCACAGACCACAGCAGCCTGTCCTCCCATCATGATCTGCGGTAGAAACCTCAAAAAATAATTAAAAAAAAACCCCAAAACTGAAAAAGAAACAAAACAACTAAAACATCCTATGGTTGTTTTGCTTTATACAACAACCCAGCTGGGTTGAAACACACCTTTGTGATTGTCCCAGGAAGCAGAACAAGCTGTAGCATATCAGAAAACATTCAAAACGCACTACACGCGAAAAAGAAAGCTTCCAGCTCTTGATTAGCCTCAGAAGTCTTATCAATGGTGAATTATCAAAAAGTGAAAGTACAGCAAGAGGGCTTGCCTAATTTACATTCTTCTAATGGGTTCAATTTAGAAGGTTAATATACAATATTAATCCCTGCCAGGCACATTTTCCTATCAGAGAGCATTACCAAATGTTAGGGGGGAATGCTCATGAGAGGAAGGTCAAGAATTTATCATCCTTTCATTAAATAATTTGAATGGAAATCAAAGAACAAGGAAGAGGTAGAAATTCAGAAGCTGCAATGGCAGCAAGATTAAAACTTGCTCTTTCAGAAGGATTACTGTTAAATTTTCACAGTAAATGGCAAGCTTGTGTGTTTTGTTGGTCTTGAAAACCCTGAGCTGCTTTCTCCAGTGTGATGACCTTTCCACTGTAATTTTCTTTTGAGTAAATTGATAATAAGAAAATAAAAGTGAAGATAATCCTGCCCTGATGTGCTCTGCCCAGTCACTGTCTTGTAGGTGCTCAAGATTCTGTTAGCAAATGAGACAAAAAACCACTTTTATTTCATGAAAACTCATGAGTTATTTAGGTTTAAATCAAGACTTACAGAAAATTCCATTATTTCAGAGCTTTGCATTGTGTGAATAATTGTGTTTTCCTATGAGAATATGAAATTATTGCTTGGTGAAGTGTTGCTTCTTAATTCAAGGAAAAGTTCTCCTTTTTAAACTTTATTGCAAATAATGTTTTCTACTGGTTATAAATATTCTTGTCTTCCCCTTTCTCCCCTTCCATTTCCACTTTCTCCCCATTGATCTCACCTTCTTTTTTATTATGCCCTTAAGAAAGTTGGATATATTTTGTCTGATGTGGGCTTAGATAATCTAAGAAAAGACAAGGTACCTTAATATTTGAATTCTATGGTAACCAAAATAAACCGATGAATTTCATCTGCCTGTAGACTTTCAGTGGTGTTTAGAGATTAAAAAATAGTAAATCCCTTTCCTTTGGAAATCAAGTGTCCATTTTCCATATAAGCTGCCCTAGGTTTGAACACATATACTGATTATGGCCTTAAATTGATAATGCAACTGTGCCTAAAATATAGGCCAAGTCCTGGCAATCCTGCCAACAAACTCAGCCTCAGAGAAATTACATTATTTTATAAATTCTTTTTTGAATAGACTTTGATTCTATTTAAAGGAAAAGAATTCTTCTTTTCTTCTGCACAGCCTCAGAGGAAGCTGGGGGTGACTATGTTCTATTGGGCGGACTAATGGAGCAGTTCTTTCTGCTAAACTTGTGTCACTCTAGAAATGCTATGTGCTGCTTGCTTCTTCCCTAATCATTTTAGCAAGTCAAGAAAGATCCCTCCCTCCTTTTAGGATGTTTTTCTACATCACAATCTTGATGCCTCACTTGCTGCTAATTGCAGTGATTTCAGATCTGTTGACACTAAAGCTTGGTGGGTGCTGAAATAATTCTGCAAGTATTTCCTTGACTTGGTATCACATTTGCTTTGGCAGCATTCACTTTCCTTGGAGATTTTCTTTCACTAGCAGACTTTTAATGGCATAAATGGGTGCAATGGGTCCAATACAAAGCAATGTATTTTGGATAAATACACCGAACTTCCAGGAAGTAAATTTCAAAATCAAAATGGTAAATATTATTGCTGCAAAAGTAGCTTAGGCAGAGTGCTGGACCTGTTGGTGTGGATGAAATAGCTTTCAACAGCACATCTGGGGGTTCAGGGAAACTGCCAGTTTATACCAGCAAGAAGCTTGACTGCTAAGCCATATCCTTGAAACATCTGGGCATCATTACTTGAGATGTGCACACTTTGTCCTTGGGGAAATGAGGAATTTAAGTGCCAAAATAAATGTAGCGTGCTGCAGTTTAAAATACACACTGAACTGCTTTACCATTCTCATCTCTCTTTCCTTTTGCAAGTTGCACTGCCCAGCAATGATCAGGTCATTAGTAAACTTTTGTGAAAAATGGTTTTCAAAGGATTCCCATCACTTTGTGTCTTCTAAAATTCTTATGATGTTTCCCATGCAGGATTTTTACTGGCAACCCTACACACTGGAGAAGGTAACAGTATGAAAATACACTAATGATTTGGAAAGGAAGGAAAGATACAGGTGAGGTGATAACAGGAAAGGAGGAAATAATCCTTATTTCTAAAGATCCTTTGTTTTAAAGAGGAAGGGGAATAGATGGATTTGTAGTTTTTGACTGGTAAATTTCAAACTTTTATGTATATACCATGAAATGTTGGTAAATTAGAATGTTATAGAATTGTGAAACCTGCTCTTTTAACTGCCTTTCTACCTCTGATCTCCATTAAGCTAAGCATAGGAACAAGGCTAAGCATGGTAAATAAAATTACTTTTTTTCTTCCAATTCATCTTTAATATATATTGCAATGTTAGGGGGAAATGAGAATATTCATTTTCTGCAGCATTTCATCTTGCACTGCTCTTTAGGCTCAATTTACTGAGCCCTGCTTTGATGAAGTAGAAAGAAATCAAAGGATAAAAATATGCTGATAGACAATCTTAGAGAAATTGCATTTCAAGCTTAAGGAAAGAGAAAACTACTTTCTTATGGGTGCAAAATGTAAGATGTTTACAAAAATCTATAAAGAATTAGAGGCAGAAGGAGGAGTTACATTCCTTTGGAATAGAATTGTTGGCATTTAATGTTTCTTTAGATGCTTCCCTTTGCCTCAATCCCTGCTATTTAAAGTTTCCATGTGGTATTAGCCAAAAATCTTAGATCAGTTTATTGCCAGTGTATACAGCTTTCCCCAAAGTATTATAAGAACTCCAACCACATGTAATGTTTGCAAGCAATTTAGTGTTGCTTTTTGTGTATTCAGTGCTTACAAGATGCAGTTAATTGTTTTAATCATTTATTTAGTGTTACCTGATTAAACATGCAGACATGTCACCATAATTAAGCTGGTTCTGCTTTGAACTTGACTCAGATCAGCAGTTTTTACCATGCTTGTAGGAAACTATCATTCTGGCATTAAGTGGTGTGAAACCCGGTCTGTGGTTCCTTAAGAGAACTCTCAAACTAAAAACGTTTCTGTTCTTTTTTTATTTTTTTCTCCTCTTCTCTAAGTGAGGTGCAAAATTTTAGCCAGAGCCTTTTTGTTCTGGAGATCATACCTTTAAAATATACAAGACAGACAAAGTGTGGCAGAGGGGAAGAACTGTTATAAGTAATTTAAGGGAAACTGGAGCTCAACGATGTTACCTTTTCCCAAGATCAGACAGGAGGCCAGAACTATGAATTAAGGAATGGACCTTAAGGACAAGATGTTCCTTCTGGATCTGTTTCCTTAAATATTGGAAGGAAAATGTTTGTGATCTTCAGATTTGACATAGCAGGGATAGTTCTTCACAAATCTCCATGGAAACTCACAGTACAGGTTGGAATGGACCAAAGCAAAGGCAGTGAAGTTCTGGGCTGTCTCATCATGGCAAGGGATTTTCTGAGTGATAACATTTCCTTAAAAGTGTATTAGGAGCTGTGAGTAAAGGAAGTGTTTTTGTCAAGGACCAAAGCCAGAACTTTGGCTGTTAGTGAAATGTTGGAGCAGCGTGGCACCTCTGTTCTAGGACTATCAGATTTTAAAGGTGAAAAGTAGGACAAATCCAGAGGAAAAATCACTCCCAGAACAACCCAAATTTGCTTACTTCACCTATTGAGTAGAACTGCTGCTGCATATGTCATTTATTCTGTATTTTCTGCAGAAAAAGCAGAGGAAGTCTTGATGGATACACTTTTCAAATGAGTACAGTATTTCCTACACAGAATGAAAGTTTTGAATGATAAAGGAAGTCTGCCAAACTTTCATTTTTTTCTCTGGGATGTAATGAACAGACTCAGCCTATTCTGGGTGCAGGGACACAGAGAAGAAATGTTGAAGTTCTTTAATGTCTAAGATTTCAAGAAAAAAGCATTGAGCATGGTGGTACTTTTTTTTAAAAGACTGATGTTGGTTTTGTCTGCCCATGCATATCTTGATTTAAATGATAATTTTTAGGTCCCAGGAAATACAGATTCGGGCCTTATCTATTCCAAACTGAGTGCTGAAACTTAATTTGTTTTGAGTTGATGGTGCTGCATTGTCAGTTTGACCATGACTCAAAAAAAATATAAACTGCATGTTTTCTTCATTGTTATGCTATTATCCTTTTATTCTGACCTTAAAATAATTGGCTAATGAAGTTTCACTTCAATTAGCACATTTTGCTTTAATTTTTGTAGCTTATTTAAGATGTTTAGATTTCTTATTTGCTGATGTCTATTTGTTTTCTATGAATTTACAGTTATGCTCTTTTAATGAGAAACAACATTAACTATAAATGACAATTAACTTTCTGATAGGCTCTTTTTGTATTTTAAGTTATGCCTAAAAGTGCTCAGATTAGCAGTTCTGAATTTCCCCTCAAAGATAGTCTTGATATTTATGCAGTGGTCCTGATTCTGTCATTATCTGTGTGTTAACTGCTTAACATTCCTGAATTTAAAATCTATACTTTCAAGTGGTGAAGGTATGGAGGAATGGTGTCTTTGTACACAACAGAGCATGCACAAAATTTGACCTCTTGTATAGGAAAGGTGTTTTTTAATGAGTCACGAAATGTGACATTTTCAGGTGGCAATAATGGTTTGCTTTTATTGAGAATGCTTTTGGGAACACAGCATTACTAAGTGATAAATGTGTCAGGAGAAAAAAAGCAGAATCTTGACTCTTAGTGGCCAAATCTGTAGGCATTTGCCAGAAGTGTTTTCCAGCCTGTACATAACCTTTCTCCTGTCTCCTCCCTTTGGTCTTCCTGTCTCTTGAGACCTCTTACTCTACAGTTACTCATTTCCAACAGAGAAGATTCCATTTGGAGCAGCTTCTTATTTTACTCCATGGGCTTCAAAACCCCCGTTGTGAAAATCTTCTCCTTTCCTTTACATCTGGGTTAGTGTGGTTTTGTTTAGCATTGCAGCTGTTCATATTTCTCTTTATGGGACATTTCTTTGGCTTTGTTTTTCTCTCTCATGTTGTTTTTGTGGGAACTTGCCCAGAGTGGGAGTTGGAAACAAATTAATTTTCCTGAAATGTAATTCTGGGAGGGCTGCACCAGATGAGAGAGAATATGAGACGGTCTCCATTACTGTGTTTATAGCTACCTGTCGCTATTGATCACTAACTAATCTTCTTAGAAGTATCATTTCAATTTTCCTTTTTTCTGTGTGGGCTAAGCAGTGTTGCCACACACATTTTTCTCTGTCAGACATCACAGGAAGTATGTGGCAGACAAAAAGTTTGAAAGCCATCTCCTCAGATTGCGGTTAAAAAAGACTTTTGAATGACTCCATTGGAGGCATCATGCTTGCTGGCACTGAAAAATTAGGATTTTTGAAAGTAAGGGGGTTGGATATTTTCTACTAACCTGTGCTGAGCATCTACACATCCTGATGGGAAAACAGGTGAAAATTAAGTCAGAAAAAATAGGCAAATGTATAGAGAGACTTGAGATTTGAACAGTCTGTATTAAATGCCTAAAAGCAAAGGGCAACATCCTAAAAATCGGTGGGAGAAAGAGTGTGGGTCCATGTTTTGCCAGGGACAGTGGTGGGACTTTCTGTACTCTGAATGTTTCTCCTGGTTTTGGTCCATGGGACATTTATTTCTATGTTTCTGGTGCTACAGGGAAATGCTGTCTGAGCATTTTTGGTCGAAGTTCAGTGGCCTCCTTTGTAGGACTGTCCATCCCAGTCCTCACAAAAGTGGAGGAACTTACTGGGACATGGTTTATCACTGGAAGGGAGAGCTGAGCTCTCAAGTGCTCTGGTGTCCACAGCCAGATTGTTTGCACTGATTTATCAAGATTTTAGCAAGCTTAGTGGGGTGGTATTCCAGAGATGAGTTATGGCACATAAAAAATTTAGGAAGCATGGGAAGGAAAAGGTACTTCATCCAAGAAGCTGCTTGGGAGGGACTTCAATAGCTGTGGGAGCAAGAGATTGCACTGAAATCTGTCTTGGAGGCTGCAGCAGCTCCAGAGAGTGCAGCTCTCTGTTTTCATGCGTGAAAACCACAGAAAATCCTCTGTCCTTCCTGTTCCCCCTGCTGTTAGAGCTTTCTGTGATTGGTTTTTGTAGGATCACCAACTTGGATTTGCAAGGCTCTGTGAGGAAAGAGTAAATGTGTCAGGTAGGCATGCAGGAGGCACACCTACCCTTCAGGGCTTCCTACAGAAAGAGCTGCCCCTTCTGCTCTGCTCTCTCTTTGAGTAAAATAAAACAAAATACAAACTTTGAAGACACTGGGAGCCTCTAGGCAGTGAAATGAGAATTCTTTGGTAAATAGCAGTAAATGCTACTTCAGTAGTAGCATTTCAAGAGGATGGTGCATGTTCTGCACTCAAAGTAAGAACATTTGGTTAATTTGGATGTCTGTGACTCCTGCACCTTCCTTCAGCTGGTATTTAGATGAGAAGCGCATGTGCAGCACCTATGGTCCATCTGAGAGGTGCCAGGTACCAAATCAACCTCCCCAGCTGCCTTCCAATAAATGAGAATTAAAGTATAGAGGTAAAAGAAGTGCTAGCAATCTTTCGAGATATCACATACATACATACATACATATTTATCTCAGGGCTCAGGGTAGCATATGTAAGAACAAAACAAGTCACAGGTTGGAAAAACCTGCCCTCAAAAACAAAGGAAATAATGCTGGAGGTGAAAGAAAAAAACCTGAATCTTGTAGAGACAAAACAACTTTTCAAGCTATTAGAAGTTATAGTAGATGCAGAGGTTATTTCAAAAAAGAGAGGTCCACCTGTAAATTTGGAAATAAAAATTTGTAATAGGCAGTTTCTTTCCTAGTGCAAGAATGAAAGAGGGAGATGAGTGGCAAGAGATCAAGGGCACTTAGAGGATGTACAGACTGGATGAGGGACAGGCAGGCAAGACAGAAAGCAGGATCAAAGGACACTAACGATGAAGAAGCTCTGCTTGCTATCTTCCATAAAGAAAACACAGTGAGTCAGCAGAAGTTCAGAGGGTATTAAAAGGAAAAAATCTAAAAGGAGATCACATTAGAAGCGAGCTCCATGTATTTCTTGCCCATCAGGGGACATATTAATAAAGGGACATGGGCAACATTCGTGCACAAGGTTTTAAAGTGCAGGGGCCTTTGGTTTTCAAGCTATGGATTTTAAAAGCCTTGAAGAAAGCAGTCTGAAAAAAGGTAAAGCAGCCAGCACATTAATTGACAGTCCCATTACAGTGCTTGGTGGAGCCTTGTCTGGAGTGCTTTGAGTTCTGTTCTGTTCCCAGCTAATGCCCTGTTGTCATTTAAATACAATGGTGCATGTGTTTATTTTCTGTTCTTAAGTTTTCCTCTGAGGCAATGACAGAAATATTACTCTTGTCTACTTATGGGTAGTAAAGCTACGTCCCACAAATCTATTGGTGAGCTAGAGGACATGCCAGGGAAAAGGAGCTTCAAACTGTACTCTGGAAACACACTTAATTAAGGATATCATAGACAAGATGACAGTAATTAGGAAATTGCTCAGTATAATATTTAGCACTGAAGCAATTTGTGATTGTCATCCATTGCCCACAAAAGACTTCCTGCACAGGAAGGCAGCCTCCTTCTTGCTGTTTTTGAGAGCCCTGTTTGTGTTTGGGTCAGCGAAGTGACACGTGCAGGGCTGTGCTGCAACTCCAGCTGAAAGCTGGGAGCCCAACCTGCACCTGAGACTGGAAAGAGAGGAGAGAAATGAGCCATTTTGGAAAAATCACACTTAAAGCTTATATGTAGTCTAGAAGGAACATTGTAGGGAAGTATTAATGATTATCTCTGGAATTAGGGAAAGGAATAAACCAACATGACAATTCTTCCCTGAAACAAAGATTCTTTACATTAAATCTCCACCTCCATCTGCAGGCCATGCAGGCACTGTGGTGTGTCAGGGGAGAGGACACATTCAGGAATCTCATTGCACTGTTCCTTGAAATAAAATGTTGTTTTTGAAAGCCTTGGGAGATCGATGGGAGAGGTGTTCTGCAAACATATGTAAAAATCCAGTACAGGGTGTTCTCTTTTCTGTGTGTGTATGCCACAAATTGTCATGGAGCAGTCAGTAACAGCAATTTGGGGAAATTACACTGCAGGGTGCTGGGTCAGTTCATGTAGCTGAGGATCTGCTTGTCTCTCTGGTAATAAATCCTCCAAAATCTTTTCAGATTTGCTTCAATGAGTGAACTTTGATCCTTATGTGGCTATTTGGGGAATAGGTGTGGTTAATCAAGAGTGCTTTCTGCTCAGTCCCGAGTCTTTGTGCTGCTGTTTCTCTGTGTATGCCCTGTGGAATTTCTCCAATATGTGAATATAATCATTGGGCCTTCTGTCTTTATTGCTTTCTGTTCAATTTCTCGTAGCTGGCTTGCTTTTTGCTGCTACCCCAGATTTTTACTTGCTCTCTATTTCCTGTTGAATACAATATGGAATGAAAACAGTTTAAACAAGACCTAGAAATACAGAACTTCCTTAGCAATTATTCTGCTCTTTTATCTCTCTCAATTTTAATGCAATTGGGCTCCCTCCTTTTATCCCCGTTCTGCTGCTCTTACATCTCATTTTCCATATTTGCTTGAATTACCTTCTGATTTCCTGATTGTACTGTGCCTTTTCTCTAGTAAATTCTGCAACTATTTCGGTGAACTTTCCTATTACAATATTATATTCCATCTTACCATCTCTTTTCATAGTCATGAGAGAAATTTCTTCCTGTGTTTTCTATATCAAGTCTAAGATTATATCTCTATCATCCAAGTCTCCCATACCTAGGATTCTTGGCAGCTTGAAAGTACCAAAACTGCCAAATTGCACAGAACCGTTTTTATTTAATGATTTTTATAAAAGCATATGCTGAAACGGAGAAATTTTTAGTAACTTAAAGACTTAATTTATTTTCCTGTTGAATTGTGTTGTCCTGTTTGGTGATCCAAGTTGTTTGGTGATTCTTGAAATACGGCAGGATGCACTTTGCATGTTTATGTGATTTTTAAGGGAATTAAACTTTCTGAATGAAATGTTTTAGTTTGGATGGAAATTTAGTTTTAAGGTCTTGGAATTTTAGCTCACTTTTAGCACCATGAGACATGGCAGTAATGAGAATGAAGACAAAAACTTGAAAGATATTAACGTGTCCAGTCTAATCACCGATGATGCCCTCGGTCCATTTCTGCTGGTCAGAACCATGTGTGGAAGAAAAATAAGTCAAGCAATAGAAAAATCACTCCAGTTGTTTTAACAGAGAAATATTTATTGCTGCCATGAGAAAACTTCACACATGAAATTAGAAAAATACATTTAGTCAGGTTCTGTGTTGGAAGGCCATAAGGAAATGGGGATAGGCCAGTTGACACTGCCTGAGGATCCAGCCTTGGAATGAGGCAACATAAAGGGAAAAGATGTACACACTACAGCTAAAGTAGAGGTTGATAAAGTGTGAACAGAGGGAAAGTAATAGTGCCAGTGCTACAAAAGAGATTTAATAGGGTTTTGAAACTGAACTACACAGTTATTGATAGCACATCATCAGCCTGAGCTGCTTTTTCATTATGGCCCAGCTGGTTAGAGGAAACAGCATGAAGAGATTGAGGAAGGCATTTTTAGCAGTGGCCCATGAAAAACAGAGCTAATGCAGCATTCCCTAAACAAACCATGGCTTTTGAGATACAAAAAAAAAAAAGGAGTTGGAATGGAAGAAGCTTCACCCTGATAAGATGCATTTCAAACCAAACACTGAGATATAATGATAATAAGCCACACATTTATCCAAGGTATAAATCTGAACCCCTCGGGTAAATTTTGCTCCTTTTCTTTTATGTTTAATTTCCCTCCTTAGCCTTTATTCCCACATTTTTGCTTAGATCACCAATAGTTGTGTAGGAAAGGTATATTTGAGTATCAGTAGAAACAACCAAGGTCATAAAAATTATTCAAAATTTAGGAAAAAAACCCCAACCACATGTGCCTTGAAACTGGAGAAAAGTTATGTCTTAGCCAGTTGTGTCTTCTTTTCTATTTGTAAGAGCTGTTAAATCATGTGACTCCCAGGGCAGAAAGAATAAATGGGTTTATCTTGGTGGAAGCCTCACAGATTGATGTTTTAGAGCTTTAGTGACTGAGCACTGGGGTATTCATTTAGAGTATCAGTATTTTCCATCTTTTCCAGGGCTTCTCCTGGAGAAACAAACCTCTTAGCAATGAAGAGACTTTTACCTTTTTAAAATCATTGGGCAGGGGGATTTTCCTCCCTTCTTGGTTTTAGCCTCAAAGTTAAGTGTTTAGGAAGTGACATTGCAAACTGGATTATTTCAAATTCTTGAAGCTGCATGATGTCAAAGTGCACTGATAGACCAGACCACCTCCACCTGCTAGTCCAGTTTGAATGGAATTTGTTAGGTCCTAGATTGAAGCATCTTTTCTACCTGGTTTCCAAAATGCTGATTGGTTTACAGCCAATTCTGGTACCTTAATGTAATATTGCAGTTTGTAAGATGGGCCACTGATAAATCAAACAGAATTGTTTACATTCATATCATTATTTGAATGAGAAGTTTCAGACTCTAATTCTCCATCCTCAGAAAATTTTCAGTCTTGCATCTTAACAGTAAAGAAAGTAGAACTGCCAAAGCATAAAAAACTTCCCCAACCAAACCACCCCAAAACTAATCAGTCAGAGTTCAATTTAAAGGCCATTTATTAAGTATTTATGGAGCAAAAGCAAACACAGATGTGTAAGTAATTTTGAGAGACTGGTTTGCTAAGCTGGTGGGAAATTTCATTCCTAAAGCTCTACTGTTTTGGAGAAAAATAGTATTGTAGGCCCCATTTTCAGATGATTTGGATGCAGCCCTAACTCTGGAATATCTGTGAGTTGCTAATAACCTCTGTACCTATCTACTACATCTGTTTGCAGAGAGTAGAATTTTGTGTGCCCAGTAATTTGTGATTACACAGTGAGAAAAGAGAGAACTCTGTAGTAACCGCAATGGTTGTAATTATGCTAAATCCATAAATATATCAAATAAACTCTTTGATGTTCCTCCTTTTCACTGTATTCAGTGTAAAAGGGAACATGAAATGACCTTCTGGTGATTAGAGTAACAAGTGCTCTAACAACCCCAATATGTGCTTAATGTATCATGCAAACTTTGTGATGATGTGTATTCTGGAATTCGATGAAAATACTGCAAAACAGTATGAAAAGGAGCTATGTTTGACATCAGATGAAAGGAAATAATGGAAGGAAAGAGAAAAGGCTGGCATTTTATAGCTACCTGGCTTTGGAGTGTATGATTACTTGTTATTTTTACCGCTGAATCACCTCTTTCACCACTGACTGACCTCTTTCAGGTCACAACATAATATCCACATGACAGTATCTATCACCAGTTTTGTCCTTATAGTGAATAACTTACAAGTTAGAAGTGTAATTTCAGTGAATATTGGACAAGTCCTCTATTGGTTTTGGGATAGAGGTTAAGAAACTTTCCTGGCACCTATACCAATGTCATATTCCATGAAAAGGTTCACCCTGACCTGAGTAACTCCTGTCATCTGATTAGCACTTTGCCTATCTTGTGTTGCCTGTAAGTGGATGTTTTTGGCTTGTCATGTTCTTCTGTTGGCCTATTTGTTGTAAATAATCTCCTACTTTTTAGCAAGGGACCAGTAATTATTCAGGGCTTTATGAAATTCAGTCCTTTTTACTGTAACATCTATAAAGCTGATTCCAGAATATCTATTCATGCCAATGAAAATTTTAATACTTTAGAGCACTTATGCCAATTGTACATTAATTGTTAATGTCATTTACTAGAACATAGTTGTTGTTCTGCAGATGACTCTGCTCACTGAAGGGCTAGAATATACTGATTTTCTTTAGAATATTAGATACTGCCAAGAATTCCCTTTTTTCTTGACTATTCCTACTACCCTGCACTGTGAGCCCATCTGTCCTGTTGGATCTGGTATATCTATTGTTAAAACAACCACTGTAAATCCAGTGGGGTTTAAATATTTTTTTACATTTTACTCAAGTAGTGTTGCTGACACCCAAACAGTTCTGGTGACCTTTGGCATGACAGAAATTTGTTAAGTACTGCTTGTCCTGCACATAGCATGTGTGAAGACCCTCACATTTTATCTTTGTATGCAATTATTTGAGGCCTTAAGAAAACTCTCCTTTTTTTCCTCCTTTTTTTCCTCCTTTTTTCCTCCTTTTTTTCCTCCTTTTTTTTCCTCCTTTTTTTCCTCCTTTTTTTCCTCCTTTTTTTTCCTCCTTTTTTTCCCTCCTTTTTTTCCCTCCTTTTTTTCCCTCCTTTTTTTCCTCCTTTTTTTCCTCCTTTTTTTCCTCCTTTTTTTCCTCCTTTTTTCCCCTCCTTTTTCCCCTCCTTTTTCCCCTCCTTTTTTCCCTCCTTTTTTCCCTCCTTTTTTCCCTCCTTTTTTCCCTCCTTTTTTTCCCTCCTTTTTTTCCTCCTTTTTTTTCCTCCTTCTTTTCCTCCTTCTTTTCCTCCTTCTTTTCCTCCTTCTTTTCCTCCTTCTTTTCCTCCTTCTTTTCCTCCTTCTTTTCCTCCTTCTTTTTCCTCCTTCTTTTTCCTCCTTCTTTTTCCTCCTTCTTTTTCCTCCTTCTTTTTCCTCCTTCTTTTTCCTCCTTCTTTTTCCTCCTTCTTTTTCCTCCTTCTTTTTCCTCCTTCTTTTTCCTCCTTCTTTTTCCTCCTTCTTTTTCCTCCTTCTTTTTCCTCCTTCTTTTTCCTCCTTCTTTTTCCTCCTTCTTTTTCCTCCTTCTTTTTCCTCCTTCTTTTTCCTCCTTTTTTCTTTTCCCCCTTTTTCCCTTTCTTCCTTTTTTCCCTTTTTTCCTTTTTTTTTCCTTTTTCTCCTTTTTTCCTTTTTTCCCTTTCCTCTTCCCTTTCCCTTTCCTTTTTCTTCTTTGCTTTTCTTTTCCCTATTATAGGCCCTTTCTCTGCTCTTGCAATCACAGATTCCCTTCTTCTGATGTATTTCCTTGGAAAGAGGAAGAAATGACTTTCAGAAGACAAGCCAGCTGACAAGAGGTGGGATTTTAAAAGTCACAGGCAAGGCTGTTGGAAAGAGGAGTGCCTTGGTGAGGGCAGAGGGAGCAATGACTGATCTTTGGGGGAATCCAGTGCACTTTGTAGTGGCTCTGGATTAATGCAGTCAAATCTGTACTGGTCCATCCATGTGCTCTGCTGCCTGAGGAATACTCCACTATTAGGAGTTTTTCACATAGGTCAACTGAGCTAGCTATAAATCAGCTTTTTTCCTTTAAAGTAGCACCAAGAATGACACATAATGACAGGCAGACCAGCAGAACGAAAATTTGATGCTTTCCCAGTTTCCCTCATGCCCTTCACAGGGTTTGGAAGCTCCTTCCTTCTGCTCTGCACATCCACTTTTGCAAATGGGCAGCATCTCCCTTCAGGGACATGCAGGGAAGGGCTGGCAAGTCCTGCCTGCCTCTTTTGTCACTCAGCAAGGTCTCTGCTGTCTGTGCAGTTTGACAGGAATAGGTGAGAGACAGCCTCTTTTTTCTAAGAGAGGAGTGAAATCATGCTGTGTTTCACTTGTTGTGTTTTCATCCCAAGAGATTATACAGAATACTTTCCACGACCCTTTCATGTTCTGGAATTTTAGGATCAATGGGTCTCTGTCTATTTCTAAAACAGATTGAACAAGAGCAGACTCAAGAATTCTCCATGAAATAAAAATAGATGTGAATGATTGTTATTTGGAAGAGTCTATTGGATTCAGAGAAGAGCTAGGAACGTGAACACACAAGCTGAAGAGGAAAAGACTCTGTTGGTTTTGTAATAAAGAAGATTGTAGAAAGGATTCCTGCTACAACAGCATATGCATTCATACAGGAAGTTCCACCTGTCTTTCTCAACCTATTGCCTGTATCCTTATCTACTGATTTTTCACAGCATTTTTCACTACACCAATCAGATGGGTTTTAATTTTGTTTCTGAAATGACTTTATATGTGTTCTAGCAAAGTTTTAATCTATTATCTTGCTTTATGCATTATTATGTACTTTTGCCTTCTCCAAGCTTTTACCAGGCCGTACTCTGCAGCCTCCAAACCCAAGCTTGACTGTAGGTCAGTTTTTAAAAGGTGATAATTCCAGTCACAGCCTCTAGGGAGATAATCCTGGTGCTGCCACAGGGACCCAGCTCCATCCTGTCCTTGCTCTCCCTTCCTGAGGCATGTCCCCAGTGCTGGTGGCACAAAGGTGGCCCAATTTTCATGTGTTCCTTCATGCCAGGAGGCATTATAAAATAATATTGAATAATAATGATCCCAGGAGCAGTGTGTCCCTCCATAACCTCAGCTGGAGGGCAGGATAAATTGCAGTACATTCTAGTTAGGAGTTCAAAGTCAGTGGAGGATATGAGACAGCACCACTCCATGAAGGTGCCTCCCACATGGATGCCTGCAAAGCTGTGGCTCTGCTGACTCGCCTGTTTTACAGGGGCCGTGCCTGCCAAGAGCACTCCCTGATAAACTGGATTTGTGCTCTGCAATCAAGCTGTGGGAAGAAAGCAAGCACATGTCTCTCTGATGCTAATGGAAAATCTTTGATTGGAAAGAAATTGGCATAGTCAGGGAAGCTCTCATGGACACCTGAGGGCGATTACTGGCTGGACTCATCAATATCTAAGGATATCTGCAAGTGTAAAGAGCTGTTACCAATTATGTGTTGAGGCAGCACCTTCACAGGCAATGAAAGTACTTGAGAATCAGGATGAGTGAGTGTGTGAAGCCATTCCCCCAAGTCTCTGCCACCAAAACAGTCTGTTTCACTTCCTGTCCACTGGTGGGACTGTGTGTAACATTGTCCTCTGCTCTTGAGTCTGTACAAGTCTCTGTTATGAGTCCTTGCAGCATTTCTTGGATCAGACAAATATCACATGTCTTTATTCTGTGCTGTCAGTGTAGTGAGGCAGTCAGACCCCACCCATCTGTCAGCTCACTATGAATTTTGTTTAGGTTTTGGCTGCTGGCATCATGCATAGGACTCCCACTGGCAGCACAGCAGAGCTATTTCCAAATTAAAAAGAATTTCACATGTTCCTGAAGGAATTTCATACGTTCCTGTAGCAAGAAGTAACATCTCTCATAATGCAATAAATAGCTGTCCCCCTACTGATACTCTTAATTTCTCACATGGGAGAAGTATGAAAGGAGAACATTTTTCTTATTTTAGGAATTTGCTAATCTTTGTGGAATCATAGAAAAGAGGTGTGGGAGAGACTAGTGAAATCTAATGAAGAATGAAATGCATGACAGCATCATGCAATAAGGAACCATATGATAATTTCAGCTAGCTGGTGCATGCTGGTGAAATGTAGTTATTGTTTTCTCTGTCATCTGTTTCACAGCTCTTCCTATCTCCTCACCTTTAATTATCATTCTGTTGGGGTTCTGCCTAAGAAAGCAGAGCCATCTGGGGAAATCAGCATTGCTTCACTCAGTCTCAGCTGGAATTAAAATGATCTGCTGTGAAGATGAAGAAGGAAAAAAAAAATCCAAAATATCTTGTCTAGGGAATTAACCAGAACTGTTGACCAGCTCCTACAGTTCAGTATAAGAAAGAAATTTTATTTAATTAGATACTGGAATGTACTCTAACATTACAAAAAAAAAAAAAAAAGGAAGGTAGGTAGGTGAAAGTTTGCTCCTATTTTTATGTAGCAGACATGCTGTCACAAAATCACAGTGCATGTGTGCTTTAATGAAAGCCAATGAATCGTTCCTACTTATAAAGATGACAGGTTGAGGCCAGCATCTGTTAAAATCAGTGAAATACATTAATTCTCATTCCTAAATCATGACCTCATATTCCCAGGCCTGCAGAAAAGGAGGATGTGCAGTAAATTAGTCCCACAGCCTTTTACCTCTGAGCCTGGACCCTGCTGAGGCCACCAGCTGAAATGAATCCGTGTCTCCATCTGAAGCAAGTCCCCTCAGAGTATTTACTGCCGTACAAAAGTGCTTTGGCATTGGGACAATTTGACCTGATTAATGGGCACTGTTCAAAGAGAGCAAGGGACAGCCAGAGCAGAGAGAGAGCTTTTGTCTGGGAGTCTGCGCTGCTCAACTCGTGTTGCTGCTGTCAGGTCTAGACTTCCAGAGCACAGGGGAAGTTAATATTAACCAAAAAGTTCCTGTGGGTGAGGAGAAGGATGAACAACAAATAGCAACACCCAGTCCTTCTAAAAAACCACGTATCAAACACTGTTGTCTTAAGTGAGGCTTGCTGCTTATCATTTTAATTTGTCTCATAAAATAATCAGTCCAAGAATACATTGGCTAAATTATTGAGTAACGTGAGAATTAAAGTCACCTCAGGAAACAGCGTTAAATGAATAATTCTCTGAGTGCTGGAGCAAACGAAGCCTGATGTTTTATGAATTTGTCTCCACTGCTTTGACAGGATAGGATTTATTAAAAAGGGAGATTTTCCTGTTAGGATGTTTCTGTCATTTGCCTGCTGTGCAGATCCTGTGGTACTTGGTAATGACTTGGTTTGGTGTGACCCTTGGTGAGGACTGCACGGTGTCTCTCTTCTAGCCGGGCTCAGCCATGAAACATCTGCACAGCTGGGGTAAACAGGAATCAGAGCCTTTACTCAGTCCTGCTTACTTTATTTTAATTTTTTTTTTTACTGACTTGTATTGCACATAATTGTTCTGGCTACAGTGAGGCAGAAAAGTAAAAGTAAAGTCCTGGGTGGGAGAAAACCCCAAGCTCTCCACCATAAAGGCAGTGTGGGTGCTACTTGCAGATCATTTAGCCGCAAGAACTTGAGTACAGCCCTTCTGTTGAATTTAGGTGAACATGCTCAAAAGATGGTAACTGACAGATTTTGTCACTGCGTGGTAAGATAAATAACCAACAAAAGCAGATCAGCCATTGTGCAGGAGCTGGAGGAAAGTCGTATATCCCTGCTTTTACCCTTTTTAGTGAGTTGGGGCATAGCAAGGAAAATCTGCCAGTTTCTGGAAAACAAATATAAGACTCATTAAGTCAGTCTCATTAAATCTTAGACTCATGGCTTCTATGCAGTGCAGGCAAGGAAAGTCTTTTAACTGATAAAAACCCCCAAAGGTACAATTAGCAATAGCATAAGGTAAGACTTTTTATTTGTTTCTTTCTTGTCTGTCATTTGATGCAGAGCTGGAATGAGGCTGCAGTGTTTCACTGCACAAGAAGGTCATAAAAATGTCTGAAATTGTCAGGAAATGTATGGATATGGAAAGAGTGTTTTCACCCATCAGATTTTGTAGCAGCTGAGCAGAACTCCTGAGAAAGGAGTAGCTATCCTCTGCCAAAACCACTGGCTAGCTGGTTGCCCTCAGTAGGAGTCCCTGGCAGATGAAAACAGCAGAGGGAAGAAAAATCCTCTGAAATTCTATTCCTAAAATTTGACAGCAATACAAGAATATTCCATCTAAATGTCTGTAGGCATTTTTCATTTTCTGCATTCACTGTCTGTTTTGATGTGGTTTGGTTTAGGTTTCAAAGTTCTTTTATATTTTATGGAAGTATGCATTTATAAAAAGACATGTATTTTTTCATAATTAAATAGGTATTTATTACATGCATTATCTGAAATGAGGCAGCATATAGCAGTGAGTTCATTGAGCACAGGCATCCAGAGGGACTTGGTTGTATAGGAAAGATGCTTCATTCCCTGAGCAGCTCAAAATCCATGGAAGTGCCCCACATCAGACAAAGCCTGGCCTGAGTGGAGGAAGGGCAGTGTACAAAAGTCAGGGAGGGAAGGACAATTATGGGTCAATGATGAAACATAAAAGTTTATGATTAAGAAGCAGAAGAATGAATGAATGAATGTTATTGGAGCTGAATATTATTATGAATGTTACTAGAGCTTGTGTTTACAGCTTTCCTGAGCCTGCTTTGCCAGTCACTCAGGCATCTTCTTCCTATTGGGATGCCCCATCCCTGGAAGTGTTCAAGGCCAGGTTGGGTGGGGCCCTGAGCAACCTGGTCTAGCCAGAACTGACAGCTCTGGTTGGCCTTGGAGGAAGAGAGGCTTTAAACCCTGAAACTCTGCCTTGGGGGAATTTTCTAGGAGGTCCAAGGCTAGCCAGAGCTGTTGGTCCTGGCAGCTTTGGTCTGGGAGAAATCCTGTGATGTTAGAAATTTTTGGAGACAGAATCCCACCTGAGGCCATGTGCTCCTGATAACCAATATCAGCCCTTTTCTGTGGGCAAGAAAAGCCAGAAACACAATTTATTGGGAGCAGTTTAGAGGGATTTTCTGGGAACCCAAGGCCAGCCAGAGCTGTCAGTCCTGGCAGATTTGGTGTTGGAGTAATCCTCTGATGTTTGCAGTTTTAGGATGTGGAATCCCACTTCTGGCAAAATGCACCTGACTGTGAATGTTGGCTCTTTTCCATTGCATGGAAAGCCTGGCAACCCAATGTCTTGAGGGTGGTTAAGAGGCAGGCCCTGGGAGTCCAAGGCAGGCCACAGCCATGGGTCCTGGCAGCTTTGGGCTGGGAGGAATCCTCTGACATTCAGGATTTTTGGAGGCGGAATCCCAATTTCGGTCCTCAATGCCTGACTCCCAATATTGGCCCTTTTCCATAGGAATGTGGTGTGGGTTTAGGCTTCTCAGTGAATTTTTCCCTTTATCATTGCTTAGATGTTGGGAGTGTGAGGTGCTGCCTCGTGTGGGGGGGTGTTTTTATTCCTGCTTGTTGAAGCTGGGCTCCCAAAGATGGATGGAGGGGATTAAGCCATACATGTAAGACTAGATTTACACAATAACTCAGAATCTGAAAAATATAAAAGCTAAACCTGAGGCATCATAGGAAGTGGGTAATAGTATGAATTGCTGCTGCTTGCAGGAGTTTGCAGAAGCCTCCTGAAAGGGGGAGAACCCCCTTTTCTTGACCCACCTGGGGATGTTCTGAGCCAGCATGGAGTGTGTCCTGGCCATGGCTACACCAGGAGAGAAAAACAATGCCAGGCTGGCTTAAAACTTCCAAAAATTTGCCAATTCATATATACACACATATATTTTATATATATATAGAAGCCAAATATATGTGAGAAGCCATATATATATACATATGCATATATATATGTATGTGTATATATATATCTCCAAATATATCTATTTTCTAGTAAAGACCTATTATTCCTTTTTCAGCATTTTTTTGCCTGTAAGTCCTGTAATTTCCAAATTAGTAAAAATCTTGAGGGAAGAGTCTTTCTTTTCCAGCAAGGTTCCCACCTCTCTTGACAGACATTTGTCTTTTAACCCAAGGCAGAAGGAACTCCCTGCAACCCAATGTCTCAGGGGCAGTGGATAGGCAGCACCCAGGAGTCCAAGGCCACCCAGAGCCATTGGTGTTGGCAGCTTTGGTGTGGGAGCAGTCCTCTGTCATTCCCAGTTTTCAGAGCCAGAATTTCACTTTCACCCCCGGGTATTTGGCTTCTGTCGAATCAAAAAAGCCCTCCACATTTTGGAGCCATGGTAAACCAGGTGAGTAAGAAATCATCCATTAAAAACTGCATGTATAAGTAGAGCATCAAAATCTGCTCAGGAAATTAGCACATGAGCCTTGCTGCATTTATTCTTTTTGTTTGGCTGGCTTTAGGTGAGATTTTGGATTTTTATAGTGTAATGGTTTTGTTTGGTTTTGGATTTTTTTCTCTTTTTTTTTTTTTTTTTTTTTTTTTTTTTTTTTTTTTTAACACAACCAACAGGTTGTCTTAAACAGAGTTATTCCCAAATCATCTGTGGTTTGACAACAGATAGGGTTGACAAGGCAAATTATTCTTGACTATTTTCACAGAGTGCCCAACCACAACACTCAAATGTTTGTTTATTTGGTTGTTTCAAAGTGACACTATGATATAAAGAAAAGTCCATATGCAACCATTTACCAGTTCTACCATTGGATTTAATAAATGCTGCTTTAGCTTTTATTCCCCTGCTGCCTGATTTTTGGGAATTGCCCACCACTGGGAAATTGGAAAGTTCAAGAGAAGAAACTATGAAAGGGAATATCTAATTTCTTTACTCTAGCTGCTGTTTCATGGCCTCAATTAATCTACACTTGCAAGGCCTTCAATTTATGGAAAATTATTGGAGTGGCAATGTGGACTCTGCATAGCCAAAAGCTGGATTTTAATAAATGTGGGCTATTTAGTACGTACACACAGGATGGCCTTTGAAATCCATCAAGGCTTGTCCAACCTGCTCTGAATAATTTTAAGAAATCAGTGCATAATTAATGAAAAATGCTATCAGATCTTTTTTCCTGTGGGCTATCATCCTTATTTCCAGCAAATGTGAGGTTGGTACAGCAGCTTGGGTTGAAATTTTTCTTCCTCCTTGCACACTAGTGAGATTTATCTCTGCAATATAGACATGGATAAAAGAAAAACAGCTGTCCAACAGTACATCTCAACTAAAAATACAATTATTTACATAATGTGGGTAATTGTAGGAAGTCTCAGGAAGGTATTTTGAGCACCGTGCCTTGGCTTAGATTCTGATTTCTGTTTGCTGAATCAAAATGGTAGCCTGAGAAAAAAACATTCTTCATCCAGGACATTGCCCTTATGTACTTGTGTGTGTAGAGAAACAGAATCCACTTGTCATAGTGAAGGAGAAAACTTTATTTACTGAGATTTATTTTAAAAAAGGCAGCTATTTTAGCCACAATTCATGCTCAAAACCTCTGCCTGTAGAACAGCTTGTACCAATGTCAGCAGGCAAACTCGGCACCTGTCAATCTTTCACTTCCATTGTCTTTTTTCCTCCCCCCACCGTTTTGATGTGCAGTTCTGGTTGTTAGTCTTGCTGAGTCACATCTCAGTTGCTAAAGGAACCTATCTAATTGTGGAAACTCTGGAAGTGAGACAAGGGAACTCTGATGCTGCTGGGTGCTGCCATTCTTGGTGCTGTGGAGAGCCTGGCCAGGTGTCCTCCCTTGCTGACAGGTCTGGCACCCAGCTTTGCCCTGCCTGCTCCTAAATGTCCACATAAGTAGTGGAGAAAGGCTTCGGCTCTTCTCCTCACATAGCAAGTGGCTGTGCTCAACAAAAATGATGTTTTTGTCTCCTTAAACTCCATTTAACTTTGCTACCTCAGTGCTCGCCCCCTGTTTGGCATCGTTTCAACCCCACTTCTCCTGTTCTGCCTCAGACCATCCGTGGCTGAGGATCTTTTCTAGATTCACAACACACAGCTGTTACTGAGTGGTTTTATTTGCCCCTACTTGATGTTTTCTTCTGGTTTAATCTGTTTTTTTTTTTTTTTAATAAGTGGCAGGGGGAAAGGCAGACTCTGCTTACAGATTGGTGATAATTTGAAGCAGAATTTGCCTTTTCCTCTGTGTGAAGTCATCTCCAGATGGTTAAATAAGGAATGCCTCACATGAAGCTGCCCTCCAAATTGTAAAATGCTTGTTTGCAATTTGCCAGGTACCTGCAAACCCTCTCTTTACCTTTAATAACCATATTTTACAAGTGGGAAAGGGAATTTTGTGCTGCTGGTTTTGACCAAGAACTGTAATTTGATTTAATTGAGTTTGCTTTCCCTCCAGCTTCTCTGACTTCTCTCCCATGCTTTGTTCAGCCTGCATTGCCTTTCTTGCTGGTTATAAACCCTGATCCATAGTATGCCCAAAACCAACACTGGCAAAGAGTATCATGTCAGCTGCACCACTAAATAAAAGAAACTTTAATATTTTATGTTTTCAGTTAAAATTTAGTGGTTGAAATGTCAGCCTTGTAGCTCATTAAACTCTTCAAGAATTTAGAGTTTATAGGAAAAAGTTTATAATGTTCTTCTTGATTAAAAATGAACTATTTCAGCCTTGGAAATGACTCCTTAATTAAAAAGTAAATCATATTATATGTTCACCATGGTGAACTGATAATTGGAAAATATTATTTTATTCCTTTTAATATCAATAAAATGGTGTAGTATTTGTGAGTAGGAAATAAAAAAATAACCTTAAAATTCTTTTCAGTGATAAGCTCTGTAATACCTGTAAGCACAGGAATTACTTCTGTGTCTATTGTGGCTTAATGCTTTTATTACCTGGAATGTCATATAGAAATAAAAAAATATTTTCCACCACATTTTAAATATTATCCTGCAATAAACCTTGGCTGTGCCATTAAATCTTCTGGAGCTATTAGCGGCCTTTAAAGCACCAGAATTTACATTTGGCCATACTGCAGCTGTTAGTTCAAGCCCAGGACATTTGAGGCTTGGTCTGAGCTCCAGAACGGAATGGATTTTGTCTCTTTCCTCAGGATTAGGAATTGTCCAGCCTGCAAATGAGGCAATAGTGCTGAGCTGCATCAGGGCAATACACAGAGCTGGGGTAGAACTGGTAGAATTCCAGCAGTGGTTCATTCTGAAGCAATTTCAAGAGCTGTTCTAAAGCATTTAGCTTTGGGTGTCTGAGCTTGTGGGAATTCCTTTTTATAGTCTCTGCTGGGAAGTCATTGTGATCAAAACTTTTGAGGGGATACAGGTGGTTTTGGGAGAAAGAGTAAATTCCTACTGAAAGTCTGATCCTGCATGCTAATTTCATTTTGGAATAAAGAACAAAGTATACCCTTGTCTATGAGAGAAATATTGGTGTTTTTAAAACTTTCTGTAGTTACCAGACACCAAAAGGATAAAGGGAATTTGACATAATAAATTGGATTTTGTTTAACTATCTCCTTATTCAAGTTTGCCCAGGTAGGTTATTCATTCTCTCAGTTTGAATTTTGCCATTAGATTTTGACAGAACTAAATGGAAAATTTTAGTGTCTCTCAAATCCAAACCAGCTTCTCAGTCTTGTGAATTTGGTGAAAAGAATTTATTCCAGAAGCTCCTCTGGGCTCATGAAAGAAAAAAAAAATTGAATCCTGACCTGCTACTACTACTACTACTACTATTATTATTATTGATAATACTTATTTATTTATTTATTTATTTATTTATTTTACAGATGAAAAGGCTGATGGAACTTACTTGGAAGCTGAAAGCTGAACTCTCAGGTATTGGCCAACTGATAATATTCTTTGACAATTCTTGTCCCTGTCTGTTTTAGTATTGTTTAGAAATAAAGAAAATCCAGCATTGCTTCTGTCTGGCTGTGAGATTTCACTTTCCAGCTACATTGATTTTATTACTAAATTAATTTAGTGCCAGTGTCCCTTTCAGTGATCACATAAACCTGCACAAGGGACACTTGGAATTTCTCTACTGGTTATTTAAGAATTTTGCTGCAGAATTTTTGCTCTAGCTGCTGTATTTCATATGCTTCCTTGTTTTTATACCAAGACAATTATATCAAATTTGAGCACTTTTTGAGAAAGTGAATTGATGGGTTTAGGTACTAATGATAAAGTAGATGCTTTGATCTCATCATTTAAATATTCACAGCCTTTTCATGCTTGGAGTTTTAATCATAGGTTAGCAGTGGCATACTTGCTGATATATGATTAAGAATTCTGGACAGACAATTCTGGATTTAAATTAATTCATATAAAAACACTTTTAGAATAATCTCCTTAAAAGCTACTGGGTTTGCTGTTGCAAAGAGACCCAAGTGCTTTAAGGGTGATTTATGTGTGCACAATACTCTCTTCACACAGAAACTTCCCCCATAATAGAAGCAAATCTTATGACAGCTGTAGTCTTTTAGGAGTGAAGACCTTTTCTTGCATAAAGCATAAATTTTAAAAGCTGAGTAGCTTTTTATGTGGTTTATTTGTGGAATTTTTTTACCAGCTAAAAATGCAAACTGCTGCATAAATATTTGTTCAGTTTAGTTGCAAAGAGAGAGAGCAATGTTTCAGGTACGGTATTTTATTGATGGAACAATCTGATTGAGGCCTATAGGGAAGCTCAGATGATGGAGACAATTATTTGAATGCTGGCATCATTTTCAAAGGGATTTCAAGCACTTCCAGCCATGGCTATATAACATGGGATGTGCATAACAGCTAACTCTGGGCATGATTTCTCTTTCAGTTTGGGTATTCTCGGTGGTATTTCTGCCCTCTTGTGAGATGTGCAGGAATGTGTGAAATTTCCAGGTTCTCTCTTCAGCAAATCTGGGAGTCTGGGAGATCCATGTGTGTTTCAGCTGTAAGGAGTAGGAGTTTAATCTCTCTCATGAACGTTCTGCTTTGTTTAACATTTTCACATTTCATTCTCCCATATACACAGTAGATCTGTGTCTGATATTTAAACCTAAAATTATTTCATTGGGAGAAATAAAAGGAACGTGAAAGTCTAGTTATTGCTCTGTACAAACCACATCTGTGATGGCTCTGTTACTTTTTCTTCAGCCACTTCCTTAAAGACAGCTTCATAAACATAGGCCAAGGTTAATCTTTTCTGGTGTAAAGCTGAGGTAATTGGCTCCATCCAGAATTTCAAGTGTTCTCTGCCTTGTTAAAAAGAGTTATTTTGTAAAGCAGTTGTTTTTTTTTTTTTTTCTCTATTTTAAGATTAACGTTGTAACACAGTTTTTTCATTGCAAATAGTGTGGAAATTCAGAAGCACCAACTGCATAGAATCTGAAATGAAACTTTCCAAACCCATAGGGTTTCACTATGTCAGTTATGCCAAGATATTCTGGTGGAGTAGTCTGGACTGTTAAAATTACAAATACAGCTCTACACTAAGAGGTTCACTGCTTTTTGGAGTTACCCAGTGATAAGTAACTTTGGAAAAAAAATGAGTATGAAGGAATGGTAGTCCTGAAAGGTCTCTAGTCCACAAGCATTTAGGAGGATTCCTCACACATGCACTTCCTATTTAGGAGTATCTTAATTGCCTGAGAGGAATTGCATGCTTGAGTCTATGTACTCTGAATTATTTTCTCTCATGCAAGTCAATTTTATGCTCAACTCTCCTATCTCAAAGTAGATTGTATTATATGAGAGGATTTTACATGTAATCCAAAGTCTCCATCTGGGTCACTGGGTTCTTGATAATTGCTTCTTTTCTGGGCTGGAAATCACTACCACTGACAGGATAAACTAGTGCTGGAAAATCTTGCAGCAATTATGAAAGTATTTTCTGACATCAGACATGTTTTTTGTTCTTCCCTGCAGAAAAATGCACTCTTGAGAGACACAGACAAGATTATTTACAGAATCTGAAACTCTCCTTCTGGGTTCTGCTCACTGAGAGAAAAGGTGGAGAAGCAGCTGTGGAATAAAGAGCCCATTTCACCCTTCAGAGCTCTCTGGCTGGTTTAGTGGAAAACCCAATGGATGGATGGATAAAGCTTGCAGAAAGAAAAATCAGCTCTTGGCTAGGTGAGAAGGAGATTTTAACCACAGAGTCCCAGGAGAAATTTTTGAGTCAGCTTCTCTTAGCCTTGTAACAATAGCATGGAGGGTTGAACCACTATTCCTGCAGCTTTAACTCTGTGTCTTGGTTTAAGACAATTTAAGAGGTGGGCACTCTAAAATGAGTTACTTCCCCTTAGTTTGAACCAATCCCTTTCCACCAATAAGGAGAAATGAAACATGAGTAGATATAAGTGAAAAAATAACAGTTTATTAACAAGTGAAACAGTAACAGGCAAAAAAAAAAAAAAAAAAATCAACCAGTGAATAATTAGTAGATACAAAAAATTGCTAAGTCCCATGAATAGCTTGAGGTCATTAGGAAACATCAACTCTCTCAGCCTTTCTTCATGAGACCAAACTGCCTTTTGACCTTGGAAATACCTGTGAGTTCTGGACTTGATTGTGGCAAAATCATTAAACAACAGTTAGCATTTGTTTGATGGACTGGTCTGTCAGTCCAGCCTTTAAAGGTCACCTTGAAAAAAAACAGTCAAATGGTCTGGAAGAATGAAGTTCTAAAAGTCTGTAAGAGACCTTTTAGAGAAACTTCTTTAAAAAAAAGTATTATGACATAAAACTTGCAGGTGATTTGAAATAGCTGGAAGCACATGAAAGAGAAGGCTGCTGTAAGGTGAGAGAGAGTTTCTGAACCTGCCCAGTGTGAATTCCTTTCCTGTTGACTCATGTCAGATCTGTTCCTCCTTCCACCTTATTCCTTTCTATTTTAGAAGACACTGTTCCTAAAATGGATAAATTTACTTTTCTTTATTCCCAACCAGTGGCAGTTCTTGAGAACTTAAGAAGTATGTTAGTGGTCATTAGTGAGGCTTGGTTTTCTTTTTCCCTTAATATTTGGAGTTAAGTCTTTATAAAAACTGTGCTTAGACTGCAACTTTTCAGAAGTTTACGGCTATCTTGATTGATGCTTCCTTGAGATACGTAGCAGCAAAATCAAATAATCACAAAGAGCATGTGCTAGGTATTTCCACCCAGGGAATTTAAAATTTTCTGACTTCATTTATGATGCTGCAGTGTAACCACCTGGTGGAGTGAGTGATTGCAAGGCCTGATTAATGGTACAGACTTTTAGACTAGAATTTGTTACTTCTGTACCTTGTACGCTGTTCTGTGGTGGAAATATTTCACAGCTTTTGCCAGCTTGAATTTTTTTTTTTTTTAATCGCAGCTTGCTGGAGCCTTGATTCTCCTCTTGCTGGAGGATGTCCCGTGGTTCAGGTCTGTTTAGATGTGGCAGGGTGAATGAAAATATGTTCTCTCTAATGAGGGCTGGATATATCTAACTTTTCTGTTTGGTAAAACCCTTGAAGCAAAGTAAATGTGGTACCTTTGTAGCAAAACATGAGTGAAATCACATGGTGGCTCTTCTGTAGCTTGGCTTAGAAAAAATAACCCTTTGCTGAATATATGAATATAGATGTCAAAGCTCTCTTAGGTTTGTGGGATTAAACAAGAAGTGAGATGGGTATTGTCTTCATCTTCCCTCTCTTTCAGAGCTAAGTAGTTTCAGTGTGGCAGACAAACTTCTTGTGCCACTAAACCTGACGTGTGGCGTCTCAGGAAGAGGGATGCTTCATTTCCAGCAGTGTTTCCTTTAAAAAAAGGTTAATTCATTGGATACAAAAAACAAAGCTTCCTGAAAGAAATGTGCTGTTGATCCAATTCCAGTACTTTCAAGTTTTTGGTGCCTGCTGAAGCGCAGTAATGCCTTAGAAGCAAAATAAGGGATTTTTTTTTTTTATCACAGATTTTAAAGTTGTGACTTTTCTCAGTTTTACAAGAGATTCTCAGGAGTTCCAGTATTAACTCTTTTATGCTATCATACATCCAGACTGAAGAACCACTTTGCTCCCTATGCCAATTATCTTTTTAGGGTTGAAGAGTTGCTACAATTCATGTATACCACAAGCTCTTGATTCATGGGAATATGTTTAGCTTTGCTATGCTTAGTCTGAGCAAAAAATTCTGCTCAGTCTTAGAATTTTAATGATTGTCTTTTGATTGAATGGTTGAATTTTGCAGAATCATAGCTGATATTAATGAATTTAAAACACATAAGTCTGGAGGATCTGATATTCCAGAGGGTGTTTGAGTAAGCTGAGAAGTGAGGCTGATGTTTTACTCTTCTATTTCGTTGCAGGTTCAGTAGTAATTGTTTACACTGATGAATAGAGAAGTGGAGCAAAAGGTTCTGCCCCGGGCTTTTACTGTAACTTTGAGGCTGAGCAAAATAACTACTGTTTGTTTTTCCTGAAGAGCAATGCAGGGGATGTGACAAAATGTGCCTGAGGAATAATGTGGTGACAAGATCCTATCTGTGAGGAAACCAGCAGGAATCAAGGTAGGATGTTCCCCAGGGGGCCAATCAGTGCAGCTTTGCAGAGCCAGCTCAGGAAGCCTGATGACCTGGCCCTGCCTACTAAAATATCTCCTCGAAACAATGATCCTTGTTTCCCTTTTTTCATGAGAGAGACATCTACCAGAATGTTCCCAATAACCCCCACCAATAACCAAGCAACAAACTCCAAGAAATACCCTTTGTGCAGATTGTAATGTGGTGATGCCAACAGGCCTGCTCTAACTAAATACTCCAACAAAGGAGGCATTGGCAGAAGAATAAACATTTGCATGCTTCTCATGCAAGCCAACTCCCTAAATGCTGGGCCTTAGGTAAAATATTCCCTGAACAAGCCCTCATATTCCAATTATCCTGCGAGGTTTCTGAAGGGGAAATGGCCTGTTGGGTCATGGGGAGGGTTTGTGCCTTGCTGACATTGCACTGCCCTATGTCACCATCATATTTTCTGGAAAAATCCCCTTGCCCAGGATTCTTCTCCTGGGAAGCTGAGAAGCCTCAGAGAAAAAGGAAACCAGTATTATCTCATTTGCTTCTCCTATGTTTTGCAGCTTTGGAATGTGTTTGGAGATTGTTTGCCAACAGTTCATTGTTTCATTGGTTTCATGTGAATTGTTTTGACTTACTGGCCAGTCAGGATCCAGCTGTGTTGCAGGCTCTGGAGAGAGTCGCGAGTTTTCATTATTATCTTTTAGCCCTCTGTAAGTATCCTTTCTGTGTTCTTTAGTATAGTTTAGTATAGTATTCTTTTCTATAATACAGTATCATAAAGTAATAAATTAGCCTTCTAATAGCATGGAGTCGGATGCATCATTCCTTCTCCATCTGGGGAACCCCGCAAGTACAAGAGCCCTAAGCAGTGACAGCATCATCAAAGGAAGCAGAACCTGCCAGAGCCAGGATCTGCAAATGTCACTGAGCAGCTGCTCTCTTGGCTCTTCCCAGAAGCACCTGGCAGTGCCTCTGGGGTGCTTGTCTGGGGGTAACCCTGCAGACAGAATATGGCAGCTGCTAATATCCTCATTCTGTTTCCTTTGATCTCTCCTCACAAAGTACAGCTTCTTCAAAACAACTGGAGGAAGCAGAAGCCATCAGTTCTCTCAGAATTATTTTTGTGGAAAATCAATACATTGGCTTTGGAGGTTGCTTGTGGAAATAAACCCAGCATTGCTTTGAAATTTTATACACCTCAAGAACCGTTTTGAAACTTGATTCATTTCTAATTAAAGTGAAATCTGAAGCCACGTGAGGGTGTTGATAAGTTCAGCTTTTGTTGCAAAGAGCAGTTCTACCCAAGTTCTTTTCTCTTAGGGGCTGGCTGCTATTGTACCATTTTATGTTATAGTTTCTGAATTCACCCCACACAGTCTCATTGACTTCGGTGGGAATTTTCCAAGAACAAGGAATTAAATAGTCTTCAGAATTAGTTCCCCCATGAATTCAGAATATTAGATATCAGCTCAAGTTATGTTATGTGCTGTCAATTTTTCACCTGTTAAAATTCTTGGAGCAGATGCAATAAAACTTCTCCAAGCTTGATGAGAAAAGTTGCAGATAGTTTGAATTCTCTGCAGAAGTCTGGGAGTCTGGGAAAGCTGCTCTGTGGTTCTCTTTCAGAAAGAAATTTTCTGTGCTAAGCCCCATATTTCACAGCTGTCAATTCTTCATGACTTTGGTGCTCTGCATTTAAATAAAGAGAAATAACACATTTTTTGTGGTAAATTATGGGTAAATAATAAAGGCCAGAGAAAACAACAACAATGAAAGAAAGAAGAACTGCAATAATTTACTTACATTTGGTTTTATGTATTTGTGATGAAAGAGAAAATATAAGGAGTATACAGGAAATTGAGGATGGGATTGTCATTAGTTGTGCCAAATTGCAGGAATACATCTCATAATAACCACGTTCCTTCATATGGAATCAAACTTTAGGCTTGAAACATTTTTAGTCTTTCTTGGCTTTTTTAGATGTATTCATCTGTCAGTGCAAGTGAAATCCTAAAGCCAGCAGGGGGACATCATAACAGACTTCACATGTGCCCACTGGACCTTTTTCTTTCATTTTTGTAACTTGCAGGTAAAGTGATTGATTGGAAATTATTGCCATTTGCCTTGATCCTGCCTGTGAAGTCTGCTCCCAAGTATTTTATTTTCCAGGTTTTTTATTTTATGATTTTGTTTGAAAGGGCACCTTCTCTCTGATCAAATCCTTTTGACAAGCTATGGATGATTTTGATATAAATTCAGTTTTTATCTAAAAGTATATTTAATAAATACTTACTTTCCAGAATTTATTAAAAAATACATGTATCTGTATTAGATACATAAACTTCCCAATTTCTGATGATGAAGTCAAGAAAATGGGATTTTGTGAGAATTTTCTGCAGTGAAGTTAAGTTTATTTAACGTTTTGTAGCTGAGCACCTTATAAATAGCATGCCCTTCTGAAATGGCTTTCTTTTGGCCAACTAGAAATGCATCTTTGGGGTATGGTTGGTTTCTAGAAAGCATAAATTCTGTGGGTGTGTTTTGGTTTTCTGTTTCAAGCCGTGTGGTGCCAAATACATGGCAAGAAATAAATCAGGTACTCTGAAAGCATCATAACCATGTCACCCTTAAAATGCTTTAAATTCTTTGTCTCAATGGATTGAATCTTTCAGCTTTCAGCACAGTAGCAACCTTTCTTGATTTTGTTTTGGTTTTGTTTTGTTTTGTTTTTTTTTTCTCTGTTTCCCCCCTACCCTTCCGGGGCAATATTGACATTCTTTTCTCTTTCCCTAGACCAGGTGTACTGCACATCCTTGTTTTTTCCAGGAGAAGCCCAAGCTATTAACATAGCAGAGAGGCTGAAGTTTCACATGTGGGATTCCCTCCAAGGGGTGTGTGTGGCAGGGGAATTTTAGCTTGGAAATCCCCTAGAAGATAATTTGGCAGTATACACTACAACAACTCCTTATTTTATTGTGAAGCAAGCATTCCGGATCATGACTTTAGTTTTTCCTCGGTCGAGCTGCTATAGACAACTTTGTTCAAGTGATTCTGAATACAAACCTTGGTTTTGGCATAATTTGTCTAATACAGTTGAGAGAGAAAATCCTTCCTTCTTGTAATAGGTAGAGCACTGAAGCTAAAGGCATTTTTGTGATGCAATATTGTGACAGAGCTTGTGATGAACTGGGTGGTGTGTGGTGCAAACAAGTGGGGAAAGTGAAGTGCTATACTGATACTCAAAATATATTTTTAGTCTTGACTGAGTATCTCCTCTTTCTCTGTAGGATGAAATGATATGATTTATCATCTCAGGCTCTTCTGTATAGACCTGGGGAATAGATAATGCCCCTGTGGAAGCTGAGATAAAGCCATGTGATCTCAGCAGCCAGCACATAATGAAAAATGCTAAATATTGTGGAAAGTTTCAGCTGGCAATTCTCCAGGGCAACTTTTGGTCATTTGGGATGTTGCTTATCCAGGACCTTACTGTCCATAAATGTGCTTCTTATGATGGAGAAAAGATTGAAGACAGAAAAAATGTCAAGATTTGTTATGTGTAGTATCTAGCTTGCTGTTTCCAGCATTTTCAAAATAAATAGTGTTATTGTTCAAGGTAAGCATAAATCCTCAATGCCCTTAATTAATTCTGGAGTGAAATACTAAATTCAATGGGTGTGTGTGTGTATAGAAAAAATGGATTGCTGATATTTTTGCTGATATATATCAAGCGAGGTTGGTTTTTGTCATGCTCTGTTTTAACTATTGTTCTGTAAACCTACTTCAAGGAAGATATTTCTGTGGCAGATTGATGATGAGCAGGCCTCAGGTAGGTTGACTCAGTGATTGAACTTGGAAAGGATTGTGCCTTTGGTCACTTGATCATGACAGAGAAAACAAGACAGAGCTGCAGTCTCAGAGCACAGCAGAACTTTTTTGTAATGCAAGATTGACTCCATAGAGAAGTTGGGGAATTATTGACCCAAGAAAGAATGAAGCAACCTTTTCAGAAAAGGTTATGAGGCCTGGTGAATTGGAACTATGGGTTAGAGCAGACTTCAGTATTTGCATTGGAATCATCTTGGAGCACTGTGATGAAAGCCTGGGATAAATTCATAACTGTGCTTCTGAGTGAAAGCTGATGGGTTTTTTGAACAAATCAAGTAAAAATGAGTTTAGGTGGTTCTCAGATTTGGAAGCTGCTAGAAAGCATCCGAAACAAGTTGGAAATAGTGTCTCCTCCTGATAATGTTCACTTAAACCTACTGCCTGTTGGAGGTATCAGAGTTCATCAGTTCGCTTCTCACAGCTTTGTCAGGCTTTGATGGTGAGAACCTGTTCAGATATTCAAAGAACATCCTAGATATGATTTAATAAGGACAAAAGGCTGCCAATGCAACAGAAGAAAGCCTAGATTTGATGGTATATGAAAATTTATCTCTTGTAATCCCATTTGTGACTGCTATTTCTTTTTCTCCAGCATAGGTGTGATGCATCCCAAGGGAAAGTGTCACAGAATGTCTTTCTGGCTATTGAATACTTCTAAACTGAGGCTGTGCATGTTGTTTGACCTGCAGAGTAGTGCTTAAATTGTACAAATTATGGCATGGCTGGGGAGCTGAAGGCCTTGTGGTGTCAGATGTTCAGGAGGCTTCTCATCTTCATAAGAATTTGGTGAACCCTTCAAGAACAAGAGCATAGTGACCATCTATTCTGATTTAATATGATTTTATTGCAAACAAGTGGCAACTGACATGAACAGATCAGCCTGACCACTTCAGCTTTGTAGTGGGAAGTGCTGGTGCTTGCAGTGTCATTGCCACGTTGGTGAGGATGGTTGAGAACTTTGGAACTTTTACTTTTTGGGCTCCCTGGAGACACCTCTATTAACTGGGCTGAGGTAGAAATTAAATGGTGCCAATTAAAAAAATATATTGAGTTTTTGGTTTTGGGTTTTTTTTTCAGTTTTCAACCGCCTTGATACTTGATTTCATTTGTAATCAAAGAGTAGCAGAGAATATTGATAACTTCTTTTTCAAAATACTTCTGGCTAAAAAGAGATTTTGAATTACTGGTGAAGTGGATTTTGCCAAGCAACAAAAGCCTGAGCCAGAGCAAACAAACTCTCCTGCATCTCAGTTCTGCCCTGCGAGTGGATCACTTCAGCAAGGACCCTTTCATGTGGCTAAAAGCAGTGTCCCTCTGTCACAACACACACTTGCAGCTTAAAAGCCTTAGAAAGCACTAAGAAAATGGTGTTGAAAAAAGAAAATTATGTTGGTGTTTTGGGCTGTGGAACTTTCTTTTTGCTCTCTAAGCTCTTTCCGATGCTCCTGTAATTGGAGCAGGCAGGGAATAGGTGTCTGATGTTTCTCTGGTCAATACCACTAATGCTGACCACAAGAATGGTGAAACATTTAGTCTTTGCTCTGATTTCCCTTTTCTCTTTGTTCTTATTTGGGGACAAAATGCTAAACTCTCACCCAGTTTTCTAAAAGCATCTGCTTATTTGTGCAGAGCTGGTTACTGTTAGAATCCAGGTTTTATTAGGTGAAAAACATGTTAAAACTTTTTAGTATAGGAAGCAAATGACTTAATGGTGAGAACTGGGTGTCTCCTAACATGCCTTGGGTTTGTCTTTAAAAAAACCCTGAGGGAAGAGAAAAAATATCATTAAAAATTAAAAAGAAAAAAAAGCATAAGATGAATGAGTATGTGGTGTTGGTGAGCTGCTCTTTCCCTCTATGTGTGTACATAACTTGGGGTAGAAAGTGGGTCTGGACTGTGGGAAATTATGATTAAATGAAGCGCCTTTCTTGTTATTTCCAATGCAAGTAGATTTCATTATTCTATTGATTTACAATGATTAATGTTTTCTTTCTCTCTCTTTTCCCCCCTTTCTTATTTTTCTTTTAGGCTGTATTGTCAGAAGAGTGGCCAATCACAACTCCTTATTGATTCTAACCAGGGCTGAAAGATGATTGAGTGCTGTGACTTTTTGGGCCCTGTTGTTTCTCCTTGTGCTGTGGTGGAAAAATGATTAAAATTATTCCCAATAACAACATCTCTGGATGTTCTTTTGGTCTCTGAATATATAGGGATGGAGATGGAAATGCCAGTGACCCCCTGACAGCCAGCCTAAGATGAATGCTTATCATTTTTATGAGACAGCAATCAGCTACAAACATGCAATCTGCTTCTTCAGGACAAGTCCAAAGTATTACTTTAATCTGTAAAACTGCAGACATACAGTAATAAAGAATTATTAACCAAGAAAATATTTAAGGATTTGGCCATATTGTAGTTTGCCTGTGGTAAGCAAACTCCTAGAAACCTGTTTGATTAGCTGATCAATGAGAAGCTGTTATTGGGTTTTACGTTGTTCTGTCACTGGGATAATGACATTGGGGATGTAATTGGCTCTTTAGTTTGCTTGGTACTATACATGTTTGAATCCATAAATAGGATTTAGCTTTGCTAAATATAGATTGGGATTATGGAGCAGTACTAAGACTGTTTTAGTGTTTTGCTTCAGCAGTTTAGTGAACAAGAATGGTTTTGTTTCACTCAAGTGTTTCTTTTCCCACTGGGGAAAAATGTGGACAAGTGAAAACATAGCTAATAGGCTGATGAGGGAACTAAAGAGGATGCTGGAAGAAATTGTGGAATTTTAATCATGTTAATCATCAAAATAGTAGATTTTATATTCTTTGAACTGCTGTTGTGAGTAATTCATGGCTCCTGCTTACAAGTGACACCACCCTTGGGGTCACAGGCAGTTGAGTGTTCTATCTGCCTCCACCTCTGGTTCCAAAGCCTACTCCTCTCCTCTAAAGGATGTTTTTGTCACTGGATACCTGTGGATTTGGGGGCATTAAGCACTACTTTCTTACTGCTGAGATACATTGCAAAGTGACAAAAGGAATTTCTCCTGGCTGGTGGCCATGTGGTTGGAAGATGTTTAGGAGTGACAATCTGTGGTCAATCACAGGCATTTCTTTGGACTTGGCTCATGGGAGCTGTGTGAACTTTCTGCAGGGAAGAAGAAAAAAAATCAGAAGAATAGGAAGGTTTCCCTTTCCTTTTTCCTAAATCAAAAGTAAACAGCAACCAGAACCCAAATAATTAGGAAGTAATGTGTTTAAGTGCTTCATGATACAGCTTCATTTTATCTGGAATGATCTTTCTGTGTTGGAATCAGACAGTGGAGGCTGCTGCTTTTCCAGGGAAATCTACAGTTCTGGAAAAACACTTCAATTGCCCCAAACCTGTGCACAGCCAATGTTGTTGGTCTTTTCGTTCTGCTGACAGTCTGTTAGGCATTGGATGTTCATTTAAAAACCTCTGTGTGGTCACTGCTGTGTGAAGGGACCGAGCAGAACCTGTGCGGGTCTGTTATCCCACAGGATCCTCCATGCACAGGAAAACCTTCCTTGGGAATTTTCTTTGTAGATGCAGTGGAAGGATCATAAGCAAAGAGCTGCAAGGAGATGGCCATGCAGGGGTAGAAGTGTGTGGGACCTGTAAGTAGCCCAGTGTAAGTAAGTAGCCCTGTAAGTAGCCCAGCCCATGTACAATGTAGAACATTCTGGCGTTTGGGCTTCTTTGTTTTACAGGAAGAAAAGCCCTGTTGTTCCAGTTAGATGAAGAAAAAATTAGTTGCTATCTTCCTTCTGTGGGTTTTGTGTGCTTTTGGTTTTTTTTTCTTCCCATCCCCCAGTTAGATTTGTTTGCCCTGTCACTGATATTTTTACTCTGGCAGAGAATATTTGGAGATCAGGGTTGCCTAAGCTCAGATGCTGACAGTTATGTTGCAATAAAACTCTGCTAGCACCCTCGTCATAAATCACAGGCCCTAATTTGGAGACTTAAATTACAGGTATGTCTTCTGAATTACCCTCTGCAATTAAAGTGCAATAAAAATACCTGCCACGGATTTTAACAAGCAGCCTAGTCATAGTAATGCCAACTGTTTGCTGGCTGCTGTTGGGATGTTAAATTTTTTACAGCTATTAAATATAGTGAGCAGCATGGCTGCTGCCAGTTGTTAGGAGAAACACCAGCGTTGCCACCAGCACAGCTGTTCAGCTGGAGTGTAGCGTTGTCTCCCCTGAGGGAAGGAGGCATTTATGAGAAGGAAAGGTGTGCTGGAGACAGCAGTAGCATTCCTCTGGCTGTCAGGGGCTGGCACGTCCTAGAACAGTCACAACAGCACCAGAGCTCAGTGCTAAATAAAAATTCAGTAAGCCAAAGACAAAGTCTGCCTGGAAGATAGCCACAAAGATCGTGTCCTGCCTTTAAGTCATGCTGCTGATAACCCCATGGGTGAAGGTCAAGGGGAAGATGTGGGTGAAGTAGGAAATAGCAGACCTCTGCATTTTATTAAAGGGAAAAGATGCCAGGGTTTCCAGGCACAGAGTTAAGAATCAAGAATGCATTTACAGCTAGAAAGATTTGACAAATCCAAAATCTGATAGTGTTACGAAGTGGGGCTGCTTGTGAAAATGTAAAGATGCCAGCTTTCAGTCCATCCCTTTGGGACAGATTTAATCAACTGGTTCTGAAGTTCACTGTTTTCTGTGGAATTACTGACTCCACCCAAGAGATATCTGTGTTTCATTGTCTTTAACTGGATGGTCCAAATTAGTGGCTTTCTTGATAAAGTACTGTCTCCTCAAAAACCAGACAGCGACATCCTTGAAGCACAGAAAGCTGCACCATGTTTGTAATGATGTGGTTTTGATCCTTTTGAAATCTAATTCAATCAAATTGTGGTTTCTTTCAGATTTTGTGTCTTGAATAGGCATAATCTGTTTGCTATTCAAATAAATCTTTCAAATTTCAGCATGGTGGGGAGGTCTTCACATTATCTGACTCATGCATCTAACAGAGATGCTCTGAATTGTCCCATTGACTTCTCACCATTGCTCATATAAAGAATTCAGTCTCCTAAATTGTGAGGAGGTAAACAAAGTAAACAAAGATAATCTAATGCTGGAGCTGGTGAAACTCCTATTCAGAATTTTAAATGGGTGCAGCTGAGTATTTAATGGGAAAATAGTCATATTATTAAGGAAGCAAACAAATATTTTTACCATTAGAAACAGGCAGTCTTAAAAATTAGTGGCATATTGCGGGAAAAAAACACCAAAATACTATTGTCAATGTCTCATTATTCCTTACAGTTCAGAGAAAAATTGTAAAAATAATGGGTCAATATGCTGCTGATATATTTGCATGTTATGCCTCACATCACATGTAATGTTTTATCAAAAAATGTTTAGTTATTTCTCTGGTTATTTGAGTGAGTTTTATAAAAGATACACATCAATAATGTGTCCTAATATTGAAATATTTTTTGCTTTTTTGTTAAATCTATGCACCATAGGTCATGCTATTGAGGCATTAATTTTCTATCTCCTGGGTGATTTGATTTATTACTAACTTTTATCTGAAGGATATAAATGAGGCTGGAATTGCATTAAGCCTTCATCTGAACTGCACATTTATTTGATACAGGATAACGAAGAAGCAAAGCATTTTCCCATGGCACTTCCTTATTTTGTCCTGTGGAAATGCATGATTTTTTTCCTTTTGTACACACACATGCTCCTGCTGTTCTACAAGATTGCACAAAATATTTGCAAGTGTCTTTTAATTAAAATAAAGGCTTGTCAGGGCACAGCATATGCAAAGAATATTTGATTTTCTGCATGTGTTACCTGTAGTACACTGCTACTTCAAATATTTTATTGTAATCAATGCTATATCTGATTAACTCTCATCTCTCATGCCCTGCAATTTGTGACAGTTTTCTGCCACGATAAAGTGAATTTTTAATTGCAAAGTACAAAACCAGAAGGAATTGGAGGTAACTGATGTATGGTCCAGACTTCCAATGGACTAGCTTTCCCTGCAGATGGAGTCAAGCGAGCGTTTCAGAGTTGTGCATAAGTCTGATGATCACTGCTTTCCTTTAAAGGATCAGATTGTTGGGATGCCTCCTCAGTGACACTTTGTAGTCCATGGACAATGCAAGATGGGCAGCAGAGATGTTTGGCTGGCCTGAGGGAGGCAGAAAGCCAATTCTTGCTGGGTCTGATTGAGGAACATTAAACTGTTGTTGGACCAAATCTTCACTGCAATTAATATTTTGATATTTTGGCTCCTCAATGGAAGATTTTTTTTCCCACCAACATTACTTTGTCCCATTTCATATAGTACATTTTTCCCAGGGTAGAGGGAAATGAGGGAAAGTTTTCTCAGTGAGCAGAATAATAATTTCCTAGAGCAGCAACAAAATCAAGAAAAGGGTGAAAACTTCATTGTGTAAACTTCAGGGAATAAATGATGTAGGGATAACTTTTTTGAACAAGTGTCAGTGTTTGCTTTTCCCACATGATGCCATAGCACTGCTACCTTTTAGGTTGTTACAAAATGGTCCCTTCTCAAACGTAACAATCAACAGGATGGGAAGAAATGGCCTGAAGTTGCACCAGGGGAGGTTTAGATTGGATGTTAGAAAAGACTTCTTCACAGGAAGGGCTGTCAAGAATTGGAACATCTGTCTGGGGAAGTAGTTTGGGTCATTATCTCTCAAGTCAATCAGAAGATGTGTGGTTGAGGCTATCAGGTTTAGTGAAGGGTTAATAGCTGGACTTGTTCTTAGAAGTCTTTTTCAACCTAAATGACTCTATGCTTTTACGATTAAAAAAAATAATAAAGGAAGGAAACAACTTTCATTTTATGACTAGAAAATTCTGCCTGGTTTGCAATAAAATTGTGGAGGAGAGGGGCACCTTGATGTCCTGCCTTTCAAGACCAGGCTTTTTGTACCCCAGGCAGTTTATTTTTGCCATTGTGAGTGAGATTTGCATAAATGATGTAACTCAGAAGTTAAATCCAGCTTCTTAGCCAAGTACTTATGGTATAAATAATGAATGAACTTCAGATGCTGTGGTTTGACTACTGACAGGTCAGTAGGACTGGAAGAGGGAAACCAGCTTTTGAATTTGCAGGATTTATATCTCCCTTTGTGTATTTGTGTTGTATAGGCATGGTGGCCGCTAAATATGTCTTATTTCTTAAAAATTTGCCCAGCGTAAAGGATGTGTTCACTTCTAGTGCATTTGAAATTGGATGTGAAATTCTGATAAATGTTGGAGCTGGATTTGGGTGCTGAATTCGTGTACTCAGCTGAGTCAGTCAGATAAATTCCCTCTGGTATCTGATCCCCACATCAGTGTGCAGCTTCCTGGTGGGCACAGCTGAAGGAACTTCAGATTGGTTATTGTACTGTGCAGTACAGCATAATACAGAGGGCTCAGCGTGGGGTAGGGTGGGATGTCCCCATGGCACCGTGTGTAGGTCACCAGGAGCTGTCCCAGCCCCTCAAAGGTCATTTGTCCAGCTTGTGTTGCTGCTGACTCCAGATCAGTCTGATTGCACCCACCTCTGCATGGCGCAGGTACCTTTCTGCTCTAAACATTCACTGAACCACACGCTCAGCAATTAACTTTTTTGAGCCAAACCCAGTTCATTGAAAAGTTTTTAAGCTTCTCAAGTGTTCTCTAATCTAAGCTAGTGGTTGTTGGCTTCCCAACTTGATTTCCCAGACGGTTTGTCCTCAAGGAAAGCTAATGCCAAACAGCAAAAGATTTTTGATCTGAAACTTTGTAGTTTGGAGGCTCCTTTCACATCTGTTTATATATCAGCATAAGGAGCTCACAATGTAAAAGAAAAACTGCTTTCATACTTTGCCAGAAGTAATCTTGGCATCTAAAACTGATGGGGCTTTAGTCCTAGCTTGGATGGAATTCATTCCTGCTTCTGGTAAAAAAAAAAAAAAAAAGGACGTAATAAACATTTACTCTACAGCAACATGATCAAATGCAGACATGGAGATCCATATCCTCCCTCTTTGCCAGCTGAAAAAGCTCTTCATCTTCCTTTGCATGGAAAGCCATTCACCCTCTTTTACTTCTTATACAGCGTGGCTGTGTGTGTGTATATATATATATAGATATACATTGATAGTATTTGAATTTTTTTTCACTTCATAAATTTGTTCTTTTTTTGTTCACTGCTAGGCAACAGAGTTTGGTCATGGTACTACTGATGTGTTCCTGTCTTCTGTGTGTTTTGACTGGTTAACACAGGCAGGAAACACTGTGTGAGCTCTGAAATGTTTACAGAGAGGGGAGAAAAAAACATTGGTGAGGGAAGGGTGGGTATCAATCCAACCTACTGGCCTGTGATTTATTTTGCTTTTTTATTGGTCACATTGATATTTTGTCACTGCTTCAATAGGATTCTCTTTGGTGCAAAACATTTTTTTCACAGCATCCCTCAAGCTCCCCTAAACTGTGGCAAAAAAGGAAGTATTTCTTCCTGGCTGGCTACCGTGGCTCCTCAGCCTTCTATGCTTTGATTAGGCTGCTTTGCAGTCATTTTACCTCAGGGATGCTAAAGCACCTCCAGTTCTCCCACGTGTTTGTATTGCAATTTTGTGTCACTGATTCTCTGTGCTTGAGCATAGGGACAAAGCTGTAAAATCTGTCTTTGTGTTGGGCACTGAGCTAATTTTCCACAGGAAGAGGCACATCTGGGAATCACAGCAGCAAATCAGACTGAATTCTAACCTCTAATCTCTAGCACCAGTCTGAAGGAGTGTTTTGGGGAAAGGATTTGGTTTGAGTTGGGTCAGTTTTCTTTTTGCAGGGTTGTGGTGATATTTTGAAGTGCTACTCTCCTTTGGGAAGGCTAAAGGGGTTCCTGAGTTGGCCAAAGCAAAAAGAAGAAACAAGTGCACAGATGGTGAGACTTTCATAAGTTTCATACCTGGTGCCTGTCCTTGCAGGTTTCTGTCCAGCATGTAAAAGCAGCTTTAGCAGTAGTTACTTCTGCCTTCAGTTACATTTTTGCTTTTCCACAATATGATTAAGGTGGCTGATTGCAACTCCCATTTGTCCCCATCTCTGCTTTTGTGAGATAGAAGCTGATTTTTATTTGCCAGTAGCTTATGTCTCTTTCTACTAAACTTTTTAACATTTCTGGGATTAATGCAAGAGTTTTTTTTTTTAAGGAGGCAGATGAAGTTTATGAAGCCTGGCTGGTACAAAGAAATGTCACTAGTAATTTCTAGTAACTTCTCTGACTGCCTTTTATTAGGGCCTTTCATGCTTTTCCTGGTGGTATTAATTCCACCAGCAACTCAGAGCCGTGTCAATGGCAACTGACATAATTGGCATTTTTTATTCTGTGGGCTTCAAATGTAATTTGCTGAAGACTTTGCTCTCCTTTGTGCAGCAGGTTTACATTATCCTGCACTTGATTTGCTCTTCCTCCTGCAGCTCACCTGCTTGCAGGTGAGACTTGTTAGTTGGGAGGTGCATCTCATTTCCCAGCACAGGTTTCTCACCAGCAAGCATTGTTCCTGCTCTCCCTGCGTGCTTTCTTCCCAGGAAAGTTCAGGAAAGAAGGTCTGATCGGGATGACAAAGCAGGCTGAGTGGGACCCAGCTACCTGAGTGCCTATGGGTGCAGCATTTGATGTCTGAGGCTGTATTTCTGCATTGTGTCTGTGTGGGTTGGGAACTTTTAAGTGCAGCCTCTAGCAGAAGAGAGGTGGTTTCAACGCTGTTGGATAATTAGGAAGGCAATTCTGGATTATATTCTCATGGCAGTGGATATTTCATGTGCTGAACATATTGATTACAGGTGGAGTAATATGATTTAATCCCGAACAGATCCTAAAAAATTCAAATACACGAGTACTTGCTCCTCTTTGCCTCCCACTTTCTATATTGTTAAATGGTTTAAACAACTATTATCAATTCTTTGATTTCAGGGCAAAGTAAATCTTTATTTTGGATTAAAAATGCATTGAAATGGGGATTTCTTGCATCTGAATTTTTTTTTCTTTCACAACCATGGTCAGTTTCTAAACAAAGGCACAGTAATTAGGTTTGCAATATGCCTTGTTGTAGACTTATTTAAGCTCCTAACTTTGGGATCTAATTTTGTATTTGATGTCAGAGAGGATATATAAAAAGGTGTTACTCTTTTTCACTGCTCTGTTATTGGAAGATGGTGAAATAAAAATCAAACCACCCTGAGTGCAAAGATGATGTGCAATGGATAATATTCCCTTTGGCCTCAAATATTTCATACAGGGATTTTTTGGATGTTGTTGAAAGTGATGCATAGTAATTAAAATGTAATGATTTTTCCCTTCCAAATGAGCATATACATCCTATCAAAAGGCAACTGGATGATCATAGGTAAGTTAATTTTCTGCATTCAGATGTGTTATCTTCTCCCTGATTCATATGTTGCTATAGCAACAATTCACTGCACAAGGCCTGACTTGGCTCCCAAAGAAATGTGAAACACCCTGGTATATATTTTTCTGTTATAAGTCATGGAGATGACTTCAGGAGCAATAGCTGATCTTTATAGTATGGTTTTTCATTTTTAATTTGAAGGTAAAACAGTTTGTTTCCTAAGTTGAATATATTCCCTTTCTTCTCTGTTTACAATTTTACATTATTTTTATAAGCATGACCAAATGAGATGGTTACAGAATGCAAAATACAGATGTGATTTCTAAAAGGTGATTCTAAAAAGGGAAATTACTAGTCTTAAATATTTTTTTTTTTTGTAATTTTAAGGTATGTATTTACTTTGCCAGTCTCAGGTATTGAATGGCAAAAATGCCATGAAACATATTAGCAAAAATAGTTTAACTACGAGTTTATAAAGTGTCACTTAACAAAGTTTGATGGCAAGATTCTCTGTATTGCTTACTGGTGAGATGAAACACAAGGGAAAATAGAGTTAGAACGGGTTTAAAGTGATTTACACAGAATCCAGATATATAAAAGGGTATGGGAGGCCCTCCCATTGAGTTGTGAGGTTGAGTGGATGACTTTGCTTTCTAAATTCCTGATGGAGTTAAACAGGTAGGTCCAATCTTGGTCTCAGATTTGGACACCAGTTTATATCTAGAGGAATAAATTATAAGGATTTATTTAATATTAATTTAGCATACAACTAATCAGCATCTTGGGGAGGATCTGTTTGGAATAGAGGATTCCTCTGCCTTGGGTAAGGAAGGATTTCAGTTTCAGGTGAGGAGTCTCAAACCCCAAGAGGTGCCCCAGCTCAAGGGTGCGTGCATTCAAGTTGCGATTTGGAGAGGACTCAATTTGGACCTGTCCACATCATTCCCAGAGAGGTCTCTGTGCCTCGGGGAGCACCTTGAGAGATGTCCCAGCCCCAGGGGATGGCACTCCCCTGCAGCCAGGGGATGTGGGCAGGGACAGCTCACAGGACGCTCACTCAGGCTGTTGTATCTGCAGTAGAGTGGTTGGCTCGTGGTCAGGCTGCACCCAGTGGGACAGGCTGCATGAGACTCCTTGTACCCACAGCTTCCTTGGTTCCTTGGCCAGTGAGACTTGGAAAAGCCACCATGTGCCAATTGCATGGTCAGTATTCCACCGATATAGAATCATAGAATGGTTGGGGTTAATTTCATTCTAACCATGGGAATCTCATTCCTGCCACGGGCAGGGATACCTTCCACTAGACCAGGCTGCTCAAAACCCCATCCAAACTGGTGTTACACACTCCCAGGGATGGGGCATCCACAACTCTGGAATGCCTGTTTCAGTGCCTCACTACTCTCATATTAAAGACTTTATTCCTAATATCCAATCTAAACTTACCCTCTTTCATTTAAAGTAATTCCCCCTTGTCCTCTCACTATATGTTCTTGTAAAAAGTCCCTCTATCCCCAAAAAGCAAGCAGGTCACAGTCCTGGGCCAAAGAACTTCCCTTTCTTATGTGTTTACAATTTTACATTATTTTTATAAGCGTGACCAAATGAAATTGTTACAGAATGCAAAATACAGATGTGATTTCTAAAAGGCGATTCTAAAAAGGTAAATTAATAGTCTTAGATATATTTTTTTGGTAATTTTAAGGTATGTATTTACTTTGTCAATCTCAGGTATTGAATGGCAAAAATGGAATGAAATATAATAGAAATAGGAATAAACAGGAATGAAAATAATATAAATACTCTTGATTGAGGTGGTCAAGACTTGCTCTAGTGCATTCTTGGATTAAAAAACATGTCGAAGGTTACCTAAAGTTGTACTAAAAGAATAAATTCAATTTCATATGTGTATATATGTGTTCTTTCATTAATTTAAGTATGTAGTGGATTTACAAAACAAGGATTGGACTCCCACTATTGTCTAAGGAACGCATCCAGTATAACAGTGAAAGTTCTGACCTTTAAATGTGAACAAAATGTGATCTCAAGGAAAGCCCTTTTGAAAGTCAAGAGTAAAATCCTTATCCCACTAAAATGCAGCATTTTCATCTGGAATGCATGAAATGAGGTGATTTTTTTTTTTTTTTTGCTCTTTGTAGGCCTACAGGAAGCCCTCACTGAACTGTGTAAATAAGATAACCTAAGCTATTACATACTCTGGAAAATCACAAGGTAATACATATTTTCAGAGTTTGATATTTTGTGTTCTTTATGTGTGCATTGAATTTACCAGCTTTATAGAATTACTTTTCCCCCTCCCCCTCCAGTAAGTGAGCAGTGAATCATATGATTGATCTTGATTCTTCCTGGACTGTCCTACAGCAATAGAATTTTCTTGTTAAAACATATTTGATCATCAAGTGATACAGGAGCCAAGTGGAAAGGTACCCTAGACTCCTGAGTTGATGTTTACATGTGCAAGGTCACAGAAAACTACATGATCTAGGAGGTATTTCATGATCCTTTACATCCCTCATAGAAAAAAATAGGCTGAGCCTGTTGTATATTATGAAGCAGTGACCTTGTATGGAGTTTTAAGTATGCATTTAACAGGGTTTCTTTTCACAGCTTTTCACCAATTATTAACAGAAATAATTTAATTGAGTTCTAGAGGAGATTTTTTCCATTAGCTTGTCATTATGGAATTATAATGGATACTTTAATTAGGCAGTGTTTTGAATGGGAATATTTAACTAAATGAAAACTGGGACAAATACATTCACCATGCTCAGTGGCACTAACTAGAGGCTTATTGTGCATCCCCAAACTGCTCAGGAAACAAAAGTAAGTGAGGAAATTTGGCTGAAATATTGGGTATGGCTTTCCTAAGTTTCTCCTGAGATGAGACATTGAGATAATACGTTGGCTTCTGAATTCTGAAACCCCTCTGGTCTGCTCAAACACATTCCCCCCTTCCCCGCCCACAGCTGGAAGAAGATGTTTCACTGCTTTCCAGTTGAAATTCCCAGATGCTTTTTTGGCCATGAAAAGCTCTCTGGCTGATGTTTACTTCCAACCTGCAAAGAAAATGAGTATGTGAGTGCTGGCATTCCAGTGAAATTAAAAGTTTGACTTTGGGTCAGGGGTCTTTTCACTTGATGTTGCAGCTTTCCAACAAAGCAGGTGAAAAAGCTTATTGTTGTTTTCAGTTTTTCATTTTATCTGTGCCAGGAATAATTTTGAAGTATCTTTTAAAATTCCTAATTGGCTTCATCTTTTTTACTTAATGTACTTTGGAACCTTGAGCAGTAAATTTATAGCTGGACTAAAATCAAATTTTCTCAAAATTTTTTTTACTTGTCAATATCTTGCAATATTCTTTGTGTCCCATGCCCCTCTGTGAGGCTGTGAGTGATAAAAAGCTTTTTTCTAGAGGGTTCTGCCTCTGGGTACATTTTACCTTTTCCATTTCCTCTGTCATCCACTACAACAAAACAGGATGGGACCCATATGGGCAAGGGCTTAATATACCTGCAGAAGGCTGAAATAAACAATTAAGAAGGTAATACCAGGTTGCAGAGGTATCCAGCTGTGGGACAGAGGTGACATCTGGGATGAATCTGCTGGTCTGTAGAGCTGCTTTTCTCCTCCAGTGGCCCTTCAGCTGATGGTCGAGAGTGGGTTTTGGAAGTAGAAAAGTTTTTCTGGACTCAAACTTTTCTCCCTGCTACTTTCTTTCCTCTGGGCACTGTGTGTGTTCTCCTGCCTTGGTGGAGTAATCATTTATTACCTATAAGCAGATGCATAAAGGTGGCAAATTAAAATCACATAGGTAATCCTAATTCTGGAATTACATATTTTTGCAGAGCCCAAATCTGTCAAGGTAGTATTCTGCTGAAGTAACATTTTGGTATTTTATATAATACATTTATTTAACATTTTTTTTTATACAATACACTTATTTAATACAAACCAATACATTTACTTTTATAAGTATTTGTATTTGATGCAAGATTTAAGGTGTTGTCACTGCAATGATGTTTTATTTTCTTCAAATGGTGATTTCCAGAGGGCCACTTGCCATACAATAAGGGGAGAAAGGGCAGGCAGCAGAACTGGGACAGACCAAACCTCCCAGGGTGTTATAATAGCTCCATTTGCTTAGCACTTATGTGTCCAGTTGTGGTTCATTAATTTTGATGGTACCTGCTTCTTTGTCCTGTCAGCTTCCCAAGAAAAGAAATTGATTCATTCAGAGTATTGGACTCTGAGATGTGTATTGAAAGTTTATTGCAACAATTCTGTGTCACTTCCCCCTTGAACATCCTTATTTTTAGGGTATCTGTTAAGTATCAATTTCCCATCATAATTTTGTTTGTCTAAAATGATTTTGTGGTAACAGTTTATAGAAATGTTTTGTGTTTGTTTGTTTTTTTTTCCTGCTGGCATATTTGCCCAGAAAAAAAAGATGAAGTTTGCATGCTGTTCTCAGTAGAATTCTTGAACAGGAATCATTAAAAAAACCTCTAAACTAGTGTTAAATTTCAGTTTAATTATCAGCCATAGGCTTTAGACAGGAAAAAGGACTCTTCAAGTCTTCTTTGCTTCTGGCAGTGGCAGCATTTCTGCTTATTGTATGTTTTCAATGGCTTTGTCCAGTTTAATTGTAAACCTCTTATTAGCAGTACAAGGGAAGCAAATTTTCCCAACAATATGTTTTCCAGTGGGATCTTAAAGACATTTGGGAAAGTCGATCTGCATAGAAAAAAATTCTCTCTTTGGTAGTTATGCTTTTCAGTTCATCATAAATAACAGCCACATACAGACCTGGACTCAGGGGAGGAATATTTATGTTCTAAGCTTGAAACAGAACCTGTGAGATAAAATGCCTGGATTCTGAGTGCCAAGAATTGCATTTGAAGGGTAGTTTCTGTCTCCCTCCCAGGGTGTGCCCAGAGAGTTTCTGGTCTGAGAGCCTCAATTCCTGCGCTCCGGTTTGGGCTGTGACAGCACGGCCAGGGTGACTCACTGGGGTAGTTCATTTCTGGAGTCTCTCTGACACCAGAAATGGCACAATTGGGGAATAAAGAAAGGTCAATGGCCAAGCTGTGATATCAGATGCATGACAACAGGATCTTTTTTCTCTTTTTCAAATGTAGAATGCACATGAAATGAAGTCTTGGGCTCTTTCGGGGAATGAGTGTTTGATTTCATTCAGCTGGGACTCATCTGTCATAAACCATGAAAATACATTATCCATGCTTCTATTTTAAGTATATCACTGTTCAGTGCTGCTAAAAAAGCAGGGGGTTTATTTTGATTTCTTTTTTCCCAATTGTTTTACTGGCATTTTTTCTTCCTTCTTCTCTTCTCTGCCTGCTGTGTGTCCTGTCATCATATTCCCCTTTCCCCCTTCCATTACCTATCTTAAGTTTCCCAAACTGGGTGCTGAAGGTGGGTTGAGGATTTTTCCAGTTACAGATTCTAATAAAAAACAAGGTGATGCTGACCATGACCCAGGGACTGTGTTACCATCAACTAAGGGGAAAAAAAGATGCCTAAGTTAACTATGGGCCTAATATTGGTAACTAATTATGCAGCCTTATGATATGTGCATCAGTTTGACTTATGAGTTGCTGGAACATAAAAGGATTGGGGGAAAGCTTCTGGATCCCTTGCATTTTTTTCTTTCAATGCCATCATAATTGGTGTAAATACAAGGGGAGAATCTCTTACCTGGAAAGGTTCTATGTTTTGCAGTTGTAAAGGAATAAACATCCCAGGACATCAGTTCTTTCCTGAATAAACCTATATATTTGCTTGTGAGGATAATTTTAGTGATTAAAATGTCATTAGTAACCAAATAGGTAAGAGCAAAACAGAAATCTCCATAGCATGAGAGGTTTCTGACTCTTGGAAGGGTGTTAATCCCATTGGGGAGTTTGGGGAATAAAAACCCAGCAATAGTAATTATCTAATTAATAGGCATCAGGGTCTGCTTTCTGTAACTGCTTTTCAACAGATATGTTGCAGTTATTGGAGGCAGAAACATATAAGGGTGAACTTGCAAGTAGATCAAGGCACAATTAAAACTGAAAATTGAGACTTGCAACATTAATTAGAAGATCATTAACTAGCACTCTCGATAATGTGCCTTCGTGTCTTTCCTGCCTCCTGTGCTTCCCCCTCTTGAAAAAAGTATGAATTCCAATTTATCATCACTTCATGAAGGAAAGTGCAATTATGTTTTCCTTCCATATGATCTCATAATGACCTGGGGATTGAAAACCCTGTTTCCTTTCATTCTTAAGAAGTCCAATGTGTCCTTGTGTCTAAACGGGAATGAGAAATCAAGAAAATGGGGACTGCTTAAAAGGAAATGTTTGAGGAGGGGTTTGAGAGAAGGAAGAAAATACGGAGTCTGTGTCAATATAAAGATTAGTCTGGGGCTGTTTTCTCAGTAAGCATGATTTAAACATGGCTAATTTAATTTGAAAAAGGCTGGAAGAGATGGTTGAGTATGGCCTCAGAATATACAACCAGCTGTCTTGAATTCAGTGAAAATGCATTCTACAGGAAGGGATGTGAAAATTGAGGCATTTGCAAGATTTGGGAAATATAAGAGGGGAGATTTATTACCAGGAACTACGAATCAAAGTAATTTCTGATTCATCCACAGCTGGCAAGCACAGCACCTATTATTTCTGATAATACACACTTTCATTTCATGGACAATGTGAGTATTTAGCTTTCAGGTTTTCAAGACACTTCATTAACAGCAACAAAGGTAAAATTGAGTAAAAAAAAATCACCTAATTTGTTGTTTTTCATTTGGTTGGCAAAAAGACAAAGAACTACTCCTGCTTAGAATGAAAAGAAGCTTTCTTCATTCTCTGAATTGTTGATAATTAAGGGAATGAATGTTCTGAGGGTGATTGTGATTCTGTGTATGTTACTGTGATTGGGGTTTGAAAATATTTTGTCTTCTAAAGAAGTTTTCAAGTAAAGGGATTTTTTGGTTTTGTGTGTTTGTTTTTTTCCTTAAGATGGGAAGAAGTTGCACATCTTATTTTATGTTGGAGCTACTGGGGATTTTTGTATCTTTTGGGTTTTTCATTTGTTTGTTTGCTTGGATTTTTTTAATGTTAGAAGCCTGGAGAAATTGAAAGCATTCCCCATCTATTGGTGTATCATTATCAGTTACAGAATATTCTGTGTCTGACATGGCTGTCTAACACCACCAAAACCAGATTTAGGGGCTATATAGCTTCCAGTTGGATGGCACTTTGTCACTCCAAAAAGGGTTTTGATCCACTTCATGAGGGAATCTTCCTTTAGGGTGCTTTTAAATTGTTGCTTAGACAGCAAAATGTTTCACTGTGTGGTGAGACCTTGGTTGCTGCTGAGAGTCCAAGTGATTTCTGTGTTTCAGAAGGATTTGGCAATGCCTATTCACATCTTTGAGCACTGGGGACACCAGATGCGTAAGTGGATTAGGATATTCCACCTTTGACACAGAGGAATCTCATTGTTGGACCTTGTAACTATTGTCTTTGCCATCTACATGAAATACTACAAGCTGCCAGCTACCAAAAGATGGCCATCAATTGTCATTTCTATTAATGTGTGATTTGTGCAGACAGAAGTCATTATAATGATTCAAAGCTCTAATCAGCATGATAATGGATCCTAATTGCTAGGCTCCTTAAAAACTTTAAGACAAAAAGTCTATGCTAATACCATCTGAAAGCTAGCAGCAATTTATTGTTTGTCTTTTGATCAAATTTGGTTTCTTTCAGGGGGCAGAAAAAGGTGTTTTAATTATGAACTTGAAAAATAGTCTTGGTATTAGAGATTCAGGTAGACAATAGGGACAGTAACTTTATTACTTTTCCCCTTTAGTAAATAAAGACCACAGACAATCTAATAGGTGAACGTACTTTTATTAAAAATAGGTAATCAAGCTCTTGGAAGAATTTAATTAAATTGTCTTTTTTTTCCCCTTTTTTTTTTCCTTAAGGCTACTAAAATATAAAGTGGAAAAAATCTGCAAATACTCTAAATTTCAGTGACCTGCTTTCAGTGCTGACCTCTGTTCTTGAAATGCTCTGAAGGTGAGTCTCCTGCACATCTGTTTCTGCACAAGAAATATGTCTCATGGAGAGGTAGTCAATTATTGTATTTGTGGGTTGCCCCAATGAAGGAAGGAATGAGGAATCTCCATGTTCTTAGAAGTTTAATTTATTATTTTATGACACTATATAATATTAAAGAATACTACACTAAACTATACTAAAGAATACAGAAAGGACACTTACAGAAGGCTAAAAAGATAATAATGAAAACTTGTGACTCTTTCCAGAGCCTGACACAGCTTCACCCTGATTAGCCAATAAGCCAAAACAATTCACAGAAACCCAATGAAACAAGCACCTGTTGGTAAACAATGTCCAAACACATTCCAAAGCACCAAAACACAGGAGAAGCAAATGAGATAAGAATTGTTTTCCTTTTTCTCTGAGACTTCTCAGAATCCCAGGAGCAAAATCCTGGCTGAAGGGATTTTTCCAGAAAATACAACTGTGACAGTCAACAGTTGCATTTCCTGGCAGGTCAAAAGCTCCAACATAAGGGTGACATTTCACATTTGCCCATCACTGGCCCTACAAGTTTTCATCTGGATAATGGGAACACTCTACCACACCAAGGCCCTTGTCTAGCACACTTTCATTTTTATCGTTTGCTTTCTATGCATGCATTAGAACAGAAAACTCCCCAGCAATGCCTTGTCCAGAACACAAGGCAATCTTTTTCGTGCTGGGACAGAAAGTCTGTTTGAGCTGGAGAACCAGTGCTTTTAGCACCTCCCTTGTGTTAGCTAGACAGCACTCTGAAATTGCTTCTGCTTTCCTTGCAAAGATCACTTAACACTTTTCCTGAATAGCATCGGGATCTTGGCTCTGCTTGCTCTGTACTTGCCTTGAGCTGCTGGCTGTCATTCAGTAAAGCACTTATGCCTTGAATAGCACAGAATTTCTAGGTAATTCACATCCCATGACAATTTCTTTCTTTCTCTTCCTCCCCTGCTTATTTTTTTCTTTTTGCCCCTTTTTTAAAAATTGGAATTGCTACCATGGGCCTTCTCTGAGGGCATGTGCAACTTTTGGGAAAAGAGGTCCTTCCCCACATTTGCCAGCCGTGCTTTAGGCTTTGATCTGCACCATTTGTTCTCTTTCATGCAGCTTTTCCGAGTGTGTTCAGATCTCTTTTATTTTTAGCTCCCTGTTTGCTGCAGCCCAAAGAGTGTAAGCAAGTAAATACTTCCCTGCCTCATAAAAATGGTCTCTTGATCAGTATTTGCATCTCTAGCAAGCAGCTGACTTCAGCTCTGCCAGGTAAGCTGATACTCCCAGCTCCTTGGTTTCTGCAAAGTTTCATAAACACTATTAAGAATTTCTCAAGTTTTTTACAGGTATTGCCAGTAACACTGATCCAAATTACTTTGCCAGGTGTTTGATGGAAATAGCATTTTAAAAATCAGAGACAATTGTCTGCAGCAGGCTGTAGGCTCTCTGCTGGGCTTAATAAGCAAAGTTATGTTTGTCTGGGGGACTTTTTCAGAAAACATAATAGACAAAGACAGCTTGGTTATGAGAAGCTTGGTGTATACATCAGTTTAAAAGCTTGTCACCTACTTGATGCATTAATTCAAGTCCTCTGTGCAAGCCAAAGTTCCTATTCCAGGCAGAGCATATGTTCTGTCACTTAGCACATGACATGTTTTCAGATCACTGTGAGTGCCAGGGTGCTGGCCCAGAATGCCAATGCACAGCTTTGCCCTGCAAAAACTGGCACCAATTTATTGCCCATTCAAATAGTTCTACTGTATTGTTGGGCCCCTTTACAGCTTAAATATGAGGAAAGATGTTCAGGATTTAGCCCACAGCTCTCCTTTACTATCCTTTAAATGTTCCCTGTGAGAAATGACTTCCATTCATCCACCAGCTGAAATAATATTCATAGGAGCATAAATGTATACAGTTGTATTTCTCTGTAATAGTCATGCTGACAAGTCTCATAACTTCAGAGACAATTCACTTGCCTTACTGGTACTGAACTTGATTTCATAAAGATTAATTCATCAGGGTTAACTAGACTTTAGGCAGATAAACTGAAATAAAAATCCAAAGCAATCAAGCTCTCAGGAAAGAGCAGTTCATCTAGACTTTTTATCAGCAGCTGTGAGTAACAGCAGGGAAGCAGAATTTGGGATCGAGGTCATACATGTAGGAATGATTTACTCTTCAATACGTCAGAATAAGGTCCAAAGTCCAATCATGAGTTATGAAAAAAAAAAAATGCTGGATACTTGTACTCTGAAATTTGATGTATTTGCCAAATTATAGGCATATTAGATTAAATTCCTTGTATAAATGTATTTAGGCTACAGACCTAATGGGAAAAACTAAAATCTCTGAATATCTGTAGTCATACACGTCCTGAAGCAATTGCTATGCGTGTTTTACTATTTTATTTTTTTTTCCAGTGGTTGTCACCATTCACTTGGGGAGCAGAAAAGGTACTTTATGGCTTGGGTGAAAAATTGCACACCAGCCTGCTGAATGGTAATTCTTGGGGTGAGAAGTTGTGAAAAACACATAGGATATGTGACAGTGTTCACAGGGGTCCGAGGATGAGGGAAGAGACAAGGATCTGACTCCATGTTTCAGAAGGCTTGATTTGTTATTTTATGATATATATTATATTAAAACTATACTAAAAGAATAGAAGAAAGGATTTCATCAGAAGGCCAGCTGAGAATAGAAAAAGAAGGAATGATAACAAAAGCTTGTGGCTCAGACAGAGAGTCCGAGCCAGCTGGACTGTGATTGGCCATTAATTAGAAACAACCTCATGAGACCAATCACAGATCCCCCTGTTGCATTCCACAGCAGCAGATAACCATTGTTTACATTTTGTTCCTGAGGCCTCTCAGCTTCTCAGGAGAAAAAATCCTAAGGAAAGGATTTTTCAGATAATATCATGGCCCCATAGGATGTGTTTTATCCAGCTGTTGCAACAGGCATGTTCCCAAACTGCTTGAAAGGGCAAGCTGTGGGCAGCCTTGATGGAGCTTTTCCACAACAATGTGTGGCATTCATATTCTCTGAAAAATCCCTTCGCCCAGGATTTTCCTCCTGGGAAGCTGAGAAGCCTCAGAGAAAAGGAAAACGATTCTTATCTCATTTGCTTCTCCTGTGTTTTGCTCATGTGGAATGTGTTTGGAGATTGTTTACCCACAGGTGATTGTTTCATGGGGTTCTGGTGTGAGTCTTTTTCACTCACTGGCAAACTGGGGCCAAGCTGTGTCAGAACTCGAAAGAGTCACGAATTTTCATTATTATCTCTTTATCCTTCTGTAAGTATCCTTTCTGTATTCTTTAGTATAGTATAGTACAGCATTCTTTAATATAATGTAGTATCATAAAATAATAAATTAGCCTTCTGAGAACATGGAGTCAGATTCATCATTCCTTCCTGCCATGGGGCACCCCACAATTACAATAACAATGTTCCTTGTTCTATTTTTTCTGGCTACTTTTTTGCCTCAGAGAAAGCAGTCAAGTATGAAGTAGGGAAGGATTCATTGTGATGAGTGGTAATCATTTAACTGGCTGACAAAAATCCTACTGGCACCTGAATTTAGGTATCTGTACTGTTAACATTTCCATACTTCCCCTCTGGTTTTGTTCCTCACAGCATGTAAAGGAGAGGAAGCATCCTTCCAAATCTGAATGTAAAACATGTGATGACTAAGAAGTGTGGGACCTTAACATAAGGAAAGATGAAGGTGCTAAAGTGCTTTTGTATCTCTGAAAGGAGCCACAGTAAGGTTACCCAGTGGTGTTTAAAAGTGGACTTGCAGGAAGGCTTAGAATCATCCCTGAAAAAATGCACCTGGGCTTGGATTGAGGCACAAAATGAAAGTATTAATTGCTCTTGCATGTGTATTTACAGCAGGAAGGCTTGATTGAGTCTTGGAAAACAGGGATTTGCCTGCTGAGGGAGGTGAGCAGGGTGTGAGCATGTCTCCAGTTTTATGAGGAATATATCTCATTTCTTCAGTTTCCTGATAACAAAATTAGCAGCCTTGTTAGCTGTATCATTTTCAGGGAGCAGTTCAACATATGTTCTGATTCATGTTCACTTTGCTCAAGGTTTTCTCTTGTCTCTATTTCAAACAAAGTAGCAAATCTGCCTCAGGTTAGTAGGTGTTAGCTTTGCAGGCTGTTGCACTGAAAATCCTTGCACTGGAAATTCTCCTGGAACCTCTGGCAGACAAGCACATCTCTGACTTCAGAAGAGGAGGAGACGAGCGCAGAAATGAGGGAGTGGACTGAGCAATGAAAGGAAAACTAAACAATCCTCTTCTGGCTCCTAAAGTAAGAACCACTCTGCCTGCCTTGGACTCTACCTGCTTTTTTTAAAGTCTTTGAGTTTGCTGTTGACATTAGAAGAGATTGATTTAGCTTGGCACAATGCACTGCAGAAAATACCTTTCCTGTCTAATTCTGCACTTGCATGGGACACTGAGAAGGTGACTTGTACTGTCAACAGCTCTCCTCAGCAGCAGAATCAAAAAAACCCCAACAACTTTCCAGTATTTAAATATACATGTTAATCACTGATTTCTGTCAGTGTTCATTTCATTATCAGCTGAGCTAGAACACACTTATGAAGGCCACACTTAATAATTTATCCCATGAAACAAATTCTGCTCAAGGGGCAAGGAAATGTGGGAGACGCTCACTGTGTCCTAATTTAGTGTCAGATGACACCTGTAAAGGTGCAGAGTGTAACACTGGGAATGGGATTTGAGGATTTCTGTATCTTTGCTGTTTTAGAGGATTTGCTGCATATGAATTTCACTCTGTATTAGTTGGAGACTGTTCTGAAGGGCTTGAATGGTGGATGGAAGCTATCCCAAGCTCTACAGGCACCTCTCGGATAAGTGAACTTATTCACTGAACGAAAGGAGTAGGAATTTTAGGATGGAAAGTTGAGGCAACCTCCTAGAAATAGAAGCATAAGTCTTGGGTTTAATTTAGGTCTAGTTAATTATATTCATAGTAAACACTGTCTTGTATTGCTCATGATTGTGTTTTTTTTTTTTTTTTTTGAGCAGGGAGAGAAGGCAGTTTATAAAATCTTTGGCGCTAATGTATCTAGACATTATTATAAGCTTAGAATAAATAAGAAGAAATACTCTCAGAGAAACGGTCTGCCTTCACTGTGGTGCAGTTCCACTGATTACAATAGGCTTTGTGAGAGAGAAATCAATATAAAATTAAAGTATTTATATTTAAAAGTGCTCTTTGATCAAGGGCCTCTGCATTGAATGATTCTTACAATGTCTAAAATACAATAAAAAAAAAATCCCTGTTGAAAACATTATACAGGGCTGTTGCAATAATTTGCTCAAGGCTGCAGATCAGAGGAATCAAGCAACAATATTCAGTCCACTTTTTTGAAGTGTTCTGACTGCAATTGTCTCTAACATGCCTGACTGATACTGCTGGAGTAGGAGAAAAATAAGTGAGCTTATTTTTATTCAAAAAATAAAGAAAACCATTGTGAGAAAAGTCAGTGAGCTGCTTCCATTATTGTATGCTTATACAAAACTGCAAATGTAAAGTAACCATTACTTTCAGGATGCTATATTGGATTAAAACCAGAAGAAAGTGAAACAGAAATTAAATAGTCTGTTGGCAGGCTGAGCAAACAGTAAACTACTGCTCCTTCCATCTTTTAAAAGGAAAAAAACCAAACCATTTGTGCCAGTTGTATCTTTTTGTATAGGTACACAACTTTTGTGTTGTAGGAACTATTGATTCCACATCAGTACAGCTGCTGAAGAACTGCGGTTTCCATTCTGCAGGATGGGTCTGACAATATTTCAGGACTTGCTTTTTACCTAGATGGGATAAAAATCTTTCCACGTGGTGGAAAGCCTGCTGCTTCGAGCTAGCTTGATATAATTCCCTAATGCCATCAGCTTTAGTAGCAGGACCATTTGAGAGTTTTAATGCATCAGGTGCTGCATCGCCACCCACATTTATGGGCTGAGGTCTCCAGACCAGTATTATCTCCCATCCTAGGACTTGTTGGTTCAGTCAGGGAGATAAGTTTGGTGTGATACAGGGAATTTCCTTCCCGGTGAGGACAGTCTGTGGAAAGAGATAAGGGTTACTTTAGAATTCCTAGCAGAGGTAGATTGATCTTGGGTAACTGCGAGATAAAATGGCAGATGAAATTCAAACTAGATGAGGCCCCTTGAAGGCAAAAATATCTTGAATAAAATGATGAGTTTTGAATGGACTGCCACTGCTCAAGAACAAGATATTGGTGTTGTCCTAAATGACAGCATTGACTCTACTATCTCTTGTTTCAGTCAAAAAAGAAGTGAATTGAAGTTTGGAATGAGAAGAAAAACAATGGAGGGCAAACCAGAGATCATTATTAGGCCACTGTGTGAATCTGGTTCAGCTGCCTCTTGAATTCTGCGTGGAATTCTGAATCTTCCATCTCAAGCTGGACGTTGTAGAATTGTAGAAGTCAAAAACAATGTCAAATGTGGTCAGAAGGCTGAAAAAAGGCTTCCACGGGATGAAAAATGAGGTGAGAAGGGATTGTAGAGGCAGGTATGATGCAATAAAAGGTTCAAGGAGTTGTGAGGGGATCAAAGGGGCTAAGTAATGAATAATTATTTGGTTTTCCCTGTATAAGAAACAGTAAGAGTCATTTAGTGATGGTTGGGTCTTCATACAATGTCCAATTGGATTGTGGAACTCCTTGCTACAGGATTTTAAAGTGATAAAGAGGTAAATAAAAACCAAAACCCAAAAAGCAAAAAACATGCATCCTACTGGACAGTGCAAGGGACAATAATTAAAAAAAGAAATCACTTTAGGGACAGGATATTTAAGTGTCACTGTTGGACCCAGAAGATTATTTTGGTGTAAGGTACTAGGTGTTTGTACTCATGCAGCCACTATTGGTCATGCTGAGCTAATTGAATATTTACTATTTAAGCAGTACACTCTTATAAAAAACCCTATATTTTAAAATGGATAAATAAACTCAGAAGGGTTTTTACACAGCCTCACTTATGTTTCTTTGATTTCACCAGTATTAACAGCTGCTCTCTGTAATCTGGAATATACTGATAATAAGAGCAGGAGGGAAAGCAACTTATATTTCTTGACCTGTTGGCTCACTGAGGAATTAAAGCAGATACCATAAAAATGCAGGGGTAAAAATGTGAGCAGCAGCATTACAAAAAGATTAAACAAGGCTTTACAGTAATTTGCTCAAGGCTGCAAATCAGAGAAATCAGGAAACAATATTCAGTCCACTTTTTTGAAGTGCAATTGGAGTAGGGGAAAAATAAGTGCAAGAAGAAAACCATTGTGAGAAAATCAGTGAAAATTCATTATTTGGTGATTATTACTATTTCATTTCACTGGTGAATGAGTTTTTGTGCTTTGTTTTGCTCTGAATACAAGACTTTTGGGGCTTGTGCAAGGACATGGTGAACAAGGAAATCTCTGGTCTTCATTCCAGAGAGAGGCAGCAATTTCTTTCTGTTGGAGTTCCCAGACTATCCACTAATTGGGAGGATACACTCTTGTCATAGAGGGCCCAGTTGTGAAATTTCTATCAAAGGATGCTAATCCCAACCTTAGCTCCATGGGGAAGAAGGCTGATTTGCCACTGCTGTGGGGCACAGTATCCAAACAGGAATATCTTTGAATATACTCCTTAAGAAAACACTGTTCATATAAAATGGAAGTGGAAACTACAAAATGGATTTCTCTGGGAGTTAGGACTGATTTGTTTAATGCAGGAAGGATAAATATGCAAGTGTTTCTTTGAGTAAATGGCTAGATTATCTTTCTCTTTGTTCCCAGAGTGTGTGTGCTCTCTAGAAATTATCTTCTTAATAAATTAAACAGCAGCAATGTTCATAGTAGAAAAAGTGAAATTAAACTGGCTATTGAAGTGCCACAGAAAGGGAATTATTTCTCTGTATACTAAACACGCTTAAATAGAGCTGCACAAAAAGGAAAAGGATTTTTTTCTTTCTCCAAAAAGTCATTTTCTTTGACATTATACTGTTTCTAATCTTATTTTTTTTAAATAAAACAACCCTGTTTGCAAGTGTTTTGCCACCAAGTGATACTGATGCTTTTTTTTCCCCTGAGTAGTAACTCAATTGAGAATTAATTTCCAGAACAGCAGTGGATTCTCAATTCATTCTGGGGCAATATGGTAACTAAATTCCTGCTAAACAATAGAAACCCCTCAGAATGTGAGGACACTTGGTCTGTTCAGCCTGGAGAAGAGGAGACTGAGGGGAGACCCCACTGCAATCACAACATCATCCTCATGAGGGAAAGCAGAGGGGCACTGGTCTCTTCTCTCTGGTGACCCACGACATGATTTGAGGGAATGGCCTGGAGCTGTGTCAGGGGAGATGTAGCTTGGAGATGAGGAAAAAGTTCTTCACCCACAGAGTCACTGGGCACTGGAACAGCCTCCCCAGGGCAGTGGTCACAGCACCAAGCCTGACAGAGTCCAAGAAGCATTTGGACAATGCTCTCAGGCACACGGTGTGACTATTGAGGACGGTCCTGTGCAGGGCCAGGAGTTGGACTTGATGATCCTTCTGGGTCCCTTCCAACTCAGCTTATTCTGTGTCTCTACAGCATCTAAAGTTTTCATTCCTTGTAGGTTTGAAACAAGGCTTGTAAGGAAAAGCCTTCTTTACATAATCCCAAAGTTTGATTTTATTGTGGATACTTTCAAGTTTATTTTAGAATAGAAGGTATCTGCTGAGACAAAATGAATGTGTGTGTGTGTGTGTATTTTGGAAATATATTTCAGCAGACCAACCTATATTTATTGATTCTGTTGCTAAAAAGATGAAATATCCCCTTTTTCCTAGTTCCAATATTATTATTGCCACAGAATATCAGTTCAGTTATTAGAACCACACATTAAGCCAAAATGTTTTACAGCTCAAAAATTTGATTAGCCAAGAGTTATATCCTCAAGTATTGGGAATAATTTCGAATATTTTTTTCTTTCCTGGGTTACCCCTAAGAATGTGCAAAGCATTGGAGATGAAGAAAAGGTTAAACCAACACATTTTTACACACTGTGGTTTGTTCTTTAATATAACAGTTGTCTGTAGTCAGTTGAAGGTAGTGGTGTCAAAAGTATGGGCAAATTTTGGTCAGGAATCAGTTTCAGGAAAATTAATATATCTTAACTCGATAGAAGAGGATAATTATCATCCTTATCTGTCAACTAGCAGTGTTTGATAGTTTTATTGCCTGAGTGGCTGAAAAAATAAGTGCATGAAGGTAACTATATATAATGTGTGCACCATATCTGTGCTTATAGGTATTTGGCAAATTTTAGCTGTTGTTTTTTTCTCATTTAGAATACAATTTTGCACTAATCTGTGTGGTGGTGGTGGTGGTGTGTGATGTCTGACACTCTGATTTTTAATGCCATGAAACCCTGAAACTCTTTTTTTTTTTAATGCCATGATTTTTCAACTGACTTTTTTGATAGGCAATGCACAGTTGATAACAAAATTCTCTTCAGTGTTACCAGAATCCCAATGAATTGCAGAAGTTTCAGATGGATTTTGATAGTTTTTTGTTATCAGTTGAATGATGTGGAGGAGCATTTCACCATGGCACAGAAGATCAAAGAACTTTTTTCTCATAATTTGGGCATGGCCTAGAGCAAGTCCAGCTCAGCTTGGCTCAGAATTTGTGGAAATACATTCTTCCTACCATCACTTGACATTGTCTGGGCAGTAATTGGACTGATGATCTCAAGGGTCTTTTCCAACCTAAATGATTCTGTGTCAACACCCTCTTAGTTTGCAATTTCACAATGTTATTTCTCTTCAGTTTAGCAAGGTTTCCATGGACTGTTTGGGCACACTGGTTGTGAATGCAGCAATCGTTTATCTTTTGGCAGTCATGGGAGAAAGCAGTTGCACTTTTTTAGTTTTCAGTTTAACAAAGATTCCATTTTGGACAGCATGTGGTGCATAGACTGTCAAACATTCTGATCATGGGGATGTCTTGCTGACCACTTGGTTATGGCCTCTTATTTGCTCAAGTTCAATTATCACACTGGCAGCATCAAAGAAGTGGCAAATATGTATGGATGTCCTGATGCGCACGTCGTCCTGATATGTTGTTTCATAATAATTCTTAAGAAAGATAGTATTTATAAAATGTAATCCAGAAAGAGAAAAACCCCCGCCCTTTTAAAGGTCTTTGGAGTACTGTAAACTTCTGATCAGGATAAATAAGGATATGGCTGGTGGTCAAGTGAAAATAAGTTTATGGGTATAGAGCACAATTCAGTTAAAGGGTGGTTCTTTTATTGTAGAAGCGTATTTGATCATATTTTACAGGGAAATGCAGAAACCAGATCGTAGCCGTGGTGTTTCTCTCTTCCAGGAACATGCAGGAAATCTTTAGGATGATTGTGAAAGAGATGACAGTTCTGCTTCTTCTGTGATATTGAGACTTGACTTATAGGTACAGCAATGTGACAATGACAGATTTTCAGCGTGAACTACACTGGAGCTTTATCCAAGGTTTAACACCAGCGTTGAAGCTGCACTTTTTGATGGTGACAACCTGGACAAGTATAAAAAGGTACAGATGGAAAGTGTTTCTCATCTGCTGCTCCATCAAACAGCACTGCATGAAAAAGCAGCCAGGGGAAGGAGAGGAATGCTGAGCAAAGGAGAGAGAGAGGGAGTGAAGAGAGATGGAGAGGCCTCAGTCATTCAAGTTGCACCTCTCATTTCTCTTGGTTACAGCAGCTACTTCTGTGCACTGAGGGATAGACCTAAGAAGCAGAAGGTAATTTCTTTTATCATAATAAAACCCTGGAGAAAAAGCTCTGTTTGTGAACATCAGTGGATGCTTTTATACACAGACCATAAAATTCAAAATAAATGTTAGTAAGGAGTCAGTCTTTCCTTTTATTGCTTTCTGACAAGAAGATATACATGTATCCTATTTCAAGGATCATAAAATAATTAAATGTTTTGTCTCTTTCATGGTCCTTTTTATAATAACATCAGATGGATTGGGAATGTAATTCTGAACCTGTGGATAAACCGGCTATGGAGATAGCAAAAAGCACCTGAGAAATAAGCATGGAATAAGCTTTTTTTTTCATTGAAATGGTGATTTAATTGCTGCCAGTAATTTTTACCTGCAGCTTCTGGTGCCAGTGTGTGCTCAAGATGTGACTCCGGATGAGGTGCAGTGATGCAATGATAAGATGTTAGAGCATAAACTTGTTGTTCTGGACTGCTCCTAAAGATCTGGCTTCTAAAGCTGCAGGGGACTAAATGAAAATTAAAACATGGTACTGATAATGGGGTTCAAAAACACTGATACAAATGAAATGAATCAACAAACTGGTGCAGAATTGAGCCTGGAATAAACTAATGAAAATCACTAATTTTTACCCAAACTCTGTGCCAAGTTCTAAGGAAGAAAGAATTTTTTTTTGCTGTGTGAAAGATGTTAGAAAATAAATGGGTGAAGAACAGACTTTTAAGCAGTAAAAAATGGAATGGGAAAAATAGAATTGGAAACTATAGTGATCTTTCTCTTGGCATTGTTTCAGGGTGATTTCTTTTTTTAAATCTTTCTTTAGCAGCAGTATCACACTGTGGGCCTGTACTCAGTTTGCAGCTTGTAAGACAAGACTTCTTTTTAGCATTGTTTTTAAGCTATTTCTCTGTCAAAATCACTTAGAATTCTGAACCAGTGGTGCAAGTGCTTGCAAAGATCTTGGTGACCTGCACAGAGCCTCCTTGTCTTGATATCCAGGTAAGTAATGGAAGTTTGGAACAGGCACAAGCCTCAAACACACTCCTAGGTTGAAATAACCCCTTGATTTGACATAAAATTGTTGATACTCAGCCTTGCACTGACAGCTCTTGTCGTGCAGTTTTGTTCTGTGGGATCCTGGGCAGAGACAGCATCCATTGCCTCTAAAACCTTTGCAACAGGCTTTTAAAATAATTTATTTTATATATGTTTATATATGGATGTTGTCTATCTGTAGTAAACTGTAGTAAAGTTCTCAGAGTGCTCTCACCTTTTCTGCAAAATAGTTGTTGATCTCTCAGGGAGAAAAGGTTGAAAAATCTTGTTTATTTTACCTGGTTTGGTTATGTAATGTAATTTCTGCTGTCTTTAAAAATGCAGTAACGTTAGGAAATGGTGCAACTGTTTCCTGTAGCCCTGTCAGATCCTAAAATGAATTGATACAGATTATTCTTGACAGATCCACATTTTCATATAATGTTGTATGATATTTTTAGATGGCTAAAACACTCCTTCCTCAATAATTTCTTTGTATATCTTTGTAGCTTCAGACTTCTAATCTCTCACTTCAGTAAATCATGTTCGATGCTTTTGTTTTTAATATTGTATGGATGAAAGATTTGCCCAGTTTTTAGCAGTAAGACCTGTTGTTTTCCAGATACTCAGCCTCCTGAGCTGAAAGCCAAGGTTGAGGAGCAGAATGAAGCCCTCCTAATCCAAAGGGAAATGGTCAGGACCTGCTACACCACCTGGACACATGGAGGTCCATGGGGCTGGATGGGATCTGCCCAGGGGTACTGGAGGATCTGGCAGAAGAGTTCACCAAGCCACTTTCAATCATTTACCAGCAGCCCTGGCTAACCAGGGAGGCCCAGGTGTAAGAGCCTGAATGAGGGGTGTGGGACTCCAGGGGCTCTCCAAAATGCAGTTTATTCCATCCAAGAGGTTACAGCAGCCCAGGGAGGTGGGTGACAGAGCTGTGCCTACAGCTGTCAGCTCCAGCTGCAGGCAGCCCTGGAGACCCTGAGTTTGGGTTACATTGCATTCTATACTTTCCTTTGCTGAGCATCTTAATACAGTAGAACCAATCTATACCTTAACTATTATCTATAACCTATCATAGCTACTGTAATTACCATATTCATGTTACCATTCTCTGATCACTAAAAGTTAGTACATTACAGTTTAAGCTAGAAGTTGTTTTTCAGTTTTCTTGCAGTGGAAAATTCTGAGACTTTTTTTCTACTTGCAGCATCAGCAGGCTTGTTTGCCTGTGCTATCTTTCTGCTTGGTAAAATTATCTTGTTTGAGGCGCATTTGTCCTTTGTTCTAAGTAATGAAAACCCCTTCTAACTAACAAACCCTTTACCTCCTTGGTTATCCAGTAAGACTGGCTCAGCAATTCTTTTCTTCTATATCAAAACTTGCTTCAATCTCTATTACTTCATTAGACTCCACATTTGAAAATCTTTCTGCTAAGCATACATATCTGTGAGACTTTCTTGTCAAACTTTCATCCTTCCCAACACCCATGGGGGCTGCAAGTCAGCAAATGTGACACCCATCTACAAGAAGGGCTGGAAGGAGGAGCCAGGGAACTACAGGCCTGTCAGTCTGAGCCCAGTATTAGGGAAGGCCATGGATCAGATCGTCCTGGGTCACACCACACAGCATGTGAAGGACAGCCCAGGCATCAGCCCAGCATTCATGAGTTCATAACAGGCAGGTCCCGCTGGACCAACCCGGTCTCCCGTGGCAAGGTGACCCTCTCAGTGGATGAGGGAAAGCATGTGGATGTTGTCTATCTGTGGTAAAGCCTTTCCCACTGTTTCCCACAGCATTCTCCTGGAGAAACTGGCTTTATGTGGCTTGGGATGGGTGTCCTGTTGGATGGGCAGCAAACTGCATGGATGGCTGGGCCCTGGGAATGTTGGAGGATGGAGTTAAATCCAGCTGGTGGCCAGTCATGAGTGGTGTTCCCCAGGGCTCAGTATTGGTGTCAGTCCAATACCTGTTTTTTATGTTTTACATGTTTAAAACCTTCAACAGCCTCAACTAGGGGATCAAGGGCACCCTCAGTCAGTTTGGAGATGACACTAAGTAGGGCCAGGGTGTGGATCTGCTGCAGGGCAGGAAGGCTCTGCAGAGGGATCTGGACAGGCTGGATAGGTTGAAGCCTGTTGCATGAGGTTCAACAAGGCCAAGTGCTGGGTCCTTCACTGGGAAAAAGGAGACCTTGTCCTTAACCTTATCCTGTGGAGTAGAAGTGCCAGATCTTTGAAAGATCCACAGATGTGTGCTAAGGGACAGGGTACAGTGGGTGCTTGGCAGTGTCATGTTAATTGTTAGTCAGATTGAAGATCTATTCCAACCTAAATGATTCCGTGATTTCTATGTTTTTACTGTTCCTAGATGGAGAGGTTTTACAGAGAAAGAACTTTTCTTCCCTATTTTATGAAAGGTTGGATACATTTACCTCCCACTCAGCTGTACTTCCAGTCCTCCCATGGCAGCCAGCAACTGCTTTTTATTCTCAGCACACTTCTGGTGTCATCCCTTCTCAATTTCTGTCTGCTGCTAACGTTAGGGATCCTCCCAAGAGACGTGTCATCTCTATCACTGCAAGTCAATATTCATTTATTTCCTTCAAGGTCCACAGCTCTGCCCCATGCAGCACCAGGGAGAGCCTCGTGGAAACAGCTGAGTGGGAATAAGGGCTCAAATTTGGGGAATGCAGAGAATGTCCTAAAGACAATGAGTGGTAATTTACCCAACTGATTATCCACTGCTTTAAAACCCAATCAGCTGTTTACAATGAGCTCTTTTTGGTCATGCACTGTGAATCTAATGAAATCATACTGGAAAAACAGCATGGCAGCATGAGGGCTTCTCCCTCCATGTGTGTCTTTTTATAGCTCACTCAGGATAAGGACAGTAGTTGAAATAAGAGCAGGGAAATGATAAATCCTACTTTTTTCCTTAATTTTTGATTTTTTTTTAATCCACAGTGGTGAATAATGCAGAATCAAATGCTAGAAGTGTTTTCCTCCTAAATTTTTATTCAGTTTACTCAGTGTGATTTGTATTATATTACTGTTGGTCATTTCCAGCTCTTTCTGCAGCTGCTAGTTTTGAGTTTGGTCCTTCCCTGAAACCTCTTTACAGAAGGATTTTCACTTCAGATAACTTGGAAAGGAAGTGTTTTTATGCAAAAGGAAATGCATTTCACCAAGGTTTACATGCTTTTTCCCCTTACAGAGCAAATTCTTAAGACCCTAGGGGACAGTGCTAAGTAAGAAGAAATAGGAAAAAGTGTTTCAGGAGCTAACAAATGGAAGACCATGAGGGCCCAGATGAACAATTAATTCACTCTGTTGGCAGCTTCAATTAGGAATCATTGTTAGCAATTTTCTGAATGCTTGAAAGATATGCTTAATGGGCTACTGGCTGAAATTAGTTTTCTTTTTGACTGTAGAAAACCCTAGGCTCTCAGTAGACTCTCACCTTGTGAGGTTGATAGGACTGCTGATAAAACCAGCAGCTGGCTTTCAGATGCACCAAGATAGACTTGCCTATCACTCATGGAGATATAGAGCAGCTGCTACCCAGGGGCTACAGCCAAAAGGCCTGTGTCTGCTGAATAAATAGTGCTGAGCAGTCTAAATAGTTTTATGTAGGGGCTGACAGAAGGGGTAGATGTCTCTTGAATTTTCCATATCTTTTAATGGCCCATTGTATATTCAAAGTGCTTGTGTAGTTGATTTTAAACCATACTACCCAAGATGCACGTTAAGAAACTGTAGGTTTCTGATTCCCATCAATGGGAAATATTTCCATCTTTTTGTTATTGCACATCTTGATTGATTTTAAGGTGGTAGTTCATGTTTGTGTAGCACTGCACTTAAATTGATAGTGGGTGTCAAAGACAGGACCTTTTCACAATGGTCAGGAGGTGCAGAGGTTTCTTATCATTGGGGATTCATGGCACATTGGAAAGGTAGAGGAAGTTAGCAGTTTATAGCAGAAATTCCAACATTCAACATAGGGATGTGATTCATAAACCCCTCTCATTTCCTCAGTGTCCTCATTGTCAATTTTCAAATTCTCATCTGTTGATACTTAGAGGAACTGAGGTTGGCTGAAACTCACTGTGCTTCCTGGAAGGACCTTTTGTGTGTAAAGCAGAAATGTCATCCTGTTCTGGGATTATTTTACTTTAAAAAGAGTATTTGAGCCCTAGGGTGAGATTGAATACTGGTCCCTTAAGGAATTAGTAAAGTACTATTTTGACATCAGTGCTGGAGTATGAGTTGGGTTTGGCCACCTGAATGAATTTTAAGCATTTTGTTTAAGGCAGTGAAAATCTTGTTTGGCTTTGTGCGATTGATTTATTTTTCTGAGTTCTGCATCCACCTGCAAGCAATTCTTACAAATGAAGGTGAGATTTAAATATTTCTGTTGTTTTCTGCTTTAGCATTTGGCTGTTGACCTGCAAGACTCCACTCCTCACAGTGGAGTGGGTCTGAAAATCTGAGAGTGGGTCTGAAGGCTGTTGGCAATGTGTGAAGCTCTGAATTTTAAATGGGTGTTTTTCATCATCAACTTTAGAGAAACCTTTCTTCTTTCAGCTTCTGCTTGCAGAGGTTAATCAGGTTACATCCTGATCCAAGTGGGAAGATGGTTGTGATTCTGTAACTGCCTGGTAAGAATAATTAGATCATTACCCATGACTGGCAGTGCTAAAAAACCAGCTGGAATTTGTACTGATTGTGAATTTTGTTATTATTAAATGGCTGGTGGTGAGACATTTCATCCGTGGTGTTTATCTTGGAGCTGTGGCATTGCACGTGTAGTGGGCTTATGAGCCAGATAATGTTCTTCTGTAATGTGTATTAATTTTAGGACTTTTGATTATTTTCCTAGTGTCAACCAATAACGTTTGTGATATGACACAAACTGCTGTTTTCAGTAAAGGGTTGAAAGGATTGGTGCTCTGTACAAATCTATGCCTACTAACAGCAATAACAGAGGCACTTGCAGAGTTTGGGGACATTTCTTGAACTTGCCTTGTTGGGCATTTTATTAAATACAAATATCCAGGAGAAGGCTACATGGTCTTGAATTTTGGTTTTGCCTGGTTGCAAAGGAGGTTGTTACAGAATAATTAATGCAGAAAAGTTTCTGCATCATTAACTCCTCTTGCAGAGGCAGGTTCTGCAAAAGTAGAACCTGGTCAGTTATGAAAACATCCTTTACCAACAACTCCTAGTCCTTCTTATTGTTAAAAATATGAAAGTGAGTGTTTAGGATGTCTTAATACCAGAGTGTAAGAAATAGACATGTAATGGAGCAAAGTATTCTTCTAGAAATACTTTATTTGGAAGTCTGGTTAAAAAGCAGTGTAATTTCTGATAAAAAAAAAAATGGTTACAGTTCAGCTTAGTACAAAGAACCATGATACAAGGGGAAGAAGATAAGAAAGACATGGCTGAGCAAAGAGTGGAAGTCTATGAAGTAAAGAGTGTTATGGATTACGTTCTCTTTTCAAAAAAAAGAGGAATTTTCCTGTTTAATGTTGGTCAAAATAGATGGGACTGATAAAACTCCTTAGTCACTAATCACAACTAAAATGGCAAAAGGATATAAGTTTTTCAAATGTTCAAATTTTGCTTTGTTAGTAAGAGCATGGTTATATTTGGTTTCTGATTTCTTTTCATTTGCTATTAGCATGGAAGATGAAAATGGGACCTGATTTTTGATGGTACCACTAAGGACACATGGGTGGCTCAGCAGTCACCAGCTGGTGATCCTCGGAGGTCTGATCGGTCTCCAGGCTGGAATGGGAGAGTGTTCCCAAGGGTGCTCAGACTTTATTAGTGTCCCATGGCCTCAGCTGCCAGAGCTCACAGTGAGGAGGAGCCCTGAGACGTGTGCTTTTGTCAGAAGCACTCTCTATATAATCTCCTCACAGCCTGTGTGATCAAGGAACAGATGTCTGATGAGCGTGGTTATAAACAAACCTGCCATCAGTATTCCTGCCCCTCAAGCTCACCTCAGAAGAGCTTGTGGTGTCAGGTTGGATATAAAAGGTTTGCATCAGTGCAGAATGGCAGAAAAGCAGATGTGCTTGTGCCCACATCCAGCACACTCTTGGTTAGCACACACATCTGCAACCTGAAAAGCCCGGGTGATGGTTTAAGGACCTACATCATCCATAAAGCCAGTAAAGATTTCAGATATCCTTAACTATGTTTTCAGGTGGACTTTTTTTCTGCTGAAGGCAACTGTCCATAGGGCTGAACTCCTTCCCCCTGAAGGCAGGAAGTTTAATTCTTTGTAATTAAATCTGATATATGCAAATTATATTTAAAATTTTGCTTTCCGTAAACAAAAATGTACCTCTTTGTATTAGAATATTATTTTCTGAATATATTTTAAAAAGTAAAATGCAGTATTTATTGCACATTATGCACAAGAAACTGTCAGTACAGTGTAAGGGCGTATTTCAAACCCTGCTGAAATAAACTATAAAACTCCCATTGACTTCACTAGGCCTTGGCAGGTTTTAATGGAAGAGGACATTAAGCAGAGCACCTGCTTGGACATTAACCATTGTGCATAAACAGGTGTTCTTCCTTGCTTCTAGCTGGTATTTAAGTCCTGGAGAAGGCATATTTTTGTTGCTTATTCTTTAAGAGACTGGTTCATTTTCAAATTTGGACCTTGCACTTGTCAAGTACAGATAACAATGATTATTGCTGTTGAGATATATTATTATACTGTTCCTACACAGAACCACATAATAGTCCCCTTTCTAAATTGGTATTTTATTGGCAGTGACAATGATGGGTTGATAAGAATGTAAAAATGTTGAGCAGGGAATTACTACGCTGGTTTAAAGATCTGGATCTAAGGAATATTGGTGGGGGGAGAAAAAGAGTACCCAGATTTTGGAATATTGGCTTTCAGACCAAAGGAAGCAAAAGGTGGTTGCAGCTCACCTGCTGCCATTTCTGATAGCAGATCTCTTGTGATTTATGCTTCCTACAGTACTTAAATGAGTACATACATTGGACCAGAGCTATCTTCAGTTCTCCCGTTCCTAATGGAAACTGATTGCTTCTGGCCCTTCCTTGATAAGGGTGAGCTGGAGTTTGCATTGTACAGCCTTGGGCTTTCTTGAGCAAGGGGGACAGTACAACATACTCTGCCAGACTCTACCAGGGCTTTTTTGGCTGGTTTTGTGCAGATGACCACCTGGAAGAGCTGTGCAGCTCAGCACATAGTGCTGATGTGCTTCTTTGCCCACTGGCATGAAAAAGGCTAGTAAAATCCTGAGGGGTTTTGTTATTTTTTTTTCCTCTCCTTTTATGACTTGCATCCTCTGGGCCCCTGCTCTACTGACAGCTCCGTGCTTCACCTTGCAGCTCCAGGGCCAAACCCATAGTTTAGCACAATTTTTGATTTTACTAAACCACTGCCAAGTGTAAGTAGACATCAGGTGGCACTTTCTCTATACTCCAGCCAATTGTACAAAATGCAGTACTTAGGAGCCCTGTAATGGACAGCTGCCAGAAAGCAGACATTGGTACCTGTCTGATGAGCTCTCTCCTGAAAATGGTGCTGTTCTCACATTGCCTCTTGCTCCCCTCTGATCCCTTACAATGCCAGCAGAATGCTGTGCTCACAGAGACACAGCACTTCAGGCTTAAAGGGGATTATTTTAAGATTAAATGCAATGACTCCTTCTGCTACTTTTAAAATAGATCTGGGGGAAAAAACCCAAAAACCTGTTGTTTTAAATGGTGCCTGCTCCTCCCAAGCTCACTGCTGAGGACCTGTGACCTACTGGTTTGCCTTGGCAGGATTTCCCCTTCCCTGCTGCTTCTCCCCCTGCAGCTGCTCATTTTGGAGCCCTCGTGGCTGTACTCGTTGTGAAAAAACACAGCTGCTCTGCATCCATTGTGAGCTCCAGCTATTGATTTAGATCCTCCAATTTTTATGTGTTGAAAGACAAAATGGTTGTTTAGAGAGGCATTTGTGTGGAACCTGCAGTCAGCCAGGGCCTTGAGGCAGAACAGCCTCAACTTCTCTGCATGGCTGATGTGCCAGAGTGCTCAAAGTAGCTCCCAGTCTCTTGTCCTTGTTTTATTATAACAAACACAAACTAATAAGCCAGAACAAGATAACTACTTTTAGAAAGAATACACTGTTCTGTTGGGTCAGGCAGGTTTAAATCAAAAGGTCTGAAAACAAATCTTCCTCCATCTCCAGTGGGTTCTTGAAAAACTGAACCTTTCCTCTGACTTTGCAGGGAGAGATCAGTCACCAGTTACCATCATGGACAAACCAGATGTGACTGAAGGAAACAAATTTGTTGCCAATCAAATCAGAGTAGGGCAATGAGAAATAACCCCAAATCTTAAAAATACCTTCCCCCCACCCTTCCCTTATTCCCAGGCTTAATTTAACTCCTGAATTGTCTCTCTCTTCCTCTCCAGGGGTGCAGAGAAATGGGGGAAAAAGAGTTTTGGTCAGTTCATTGATGTTTTTTGCTGCTCTCTCCTTCACAGGGACAAGACTGCTCCACAGGGGAGAAAGTCCTCTGCAAACTTCTCCAAAGTGTGTCCTTCCCACAGGCTCCAGTTCCCCATGAAGTGCTCCAGCATGAGTCCCTTTCCATGGGGTGCAGTTCTTCTGGAGCAGGCTGCTCCAGTTCCCCATGAAGTGCTCCAGCATGAGTCCCTTTCCATGGGGTGCAGTCCTTCTGGAGCAGGCTGCTCCAGTGTGGGTTCCCTGTGTGGTTACAAGTCCTTCCACCACGCTCTTCACCATGGGCTAGAGGAGAATCTCAGCTCTGGCACCTGGAGCACCTGCCTTTAACCTTGGTGCCTTCAGAGCTGCTCCTCTCACACATTCTCACTCCTCTCATCTCTGGCTACAATTGCTTTTGCACAGTAATGCTTTGCCCTTCTTAAATATGTTATCACAGAGGCACTGTCACCATCCCTGATGGGCTCAGCCCTGGCCAGTGGCACATCTATCTCTCTTGGAGCTGGCTGACATTGGCTCTGTCAGACACAGGGAAACCTTCTTGCAGAAACCACCCTTGCAGTGCCTCCCCTCTTCCCCTAATTCCCAAAACTTTTCCACCCAAATCTGGCCAAGAGGGCTTGGGATCACTTTCAAGGATCCCTTTCTTCATTCTTGGGGAACTGTTTTGGACATGCAGTGTTTGCTCAGGACAATTTGAAGGATGTTTTTCAGGAGCACTTCCAGGGTTTATTTTGTGAGCTTTACTTACTTGGCTTGTACCACTATGGCCCTGCAGCCCTGAAGGTCCCATGATGATTTGCCCACTGTTTTTAGTGGAGTGGAGCAAGATATGAATGCCTGACATGAGGAATGCTACTGCTCTATCTCAACAGCTGCAATGCTATACAAACCACACTTTTTCTAATCTATCTGATTGTAGGGGTGCAGCATTTTTCAACTGATTTGAAAATTTTGGCAGCACACAATAAATATGGATGCTACAAGAGATGGAATGATATGCTGTTATCATACTAGAAATGGTATTTTGAAATTAATCTTGCCAAATCAATTTTACTGTGACTTTTATTACAGTAGCTTAAATAATGAGCCTGGTAATAAACTGCAAGATACATTGGATTTGTTTTAAATCTACAAGCAAAAAGAAAGAAGTGCCAATTTATATAAAATTAAGTTTTGGAGGTGTAACAGTTTTTAATGAAGGGAGCTAGTTGTCACAAGTTATTTGCTCTGTTTACAGGTAGAATTAGAGTTACCTCTCTAAAGGTGGAGTAGGTTTCAGTGTGCATACTGCCTGCCAAAAAAAATGCAAATACAATACTGCTCTTACTGGAGGATGGGATGAAGGATGGCTCAAAAGCCTTGGATTAAGTCAGATGGCTCAAAAGCCTTGGATTAAGTCAGAAAGTGAAGAAAGGAACTGATATTTCCATTGATATCTCCATTTTTGTATGCTGAATGTAACTGTTTTGTACTCAGGGAGAGTTGCTGACTTGTCACAGGATGTGAGTTGTGCATTAGCAACCTTATGCATTCCCAGGATGCAACATAAGCTGCATCCACACTGGAATCCTGTTGTGCCCAGTAGCTGGGAGTTTATGGTGTGCAGGTTTAGCAGCTGAGGTTGTATGTGCAATATGAGACTGAGGGGGTGTGCTTGTGCAAAGTGTGGTTTCTATGCACTGCTGAATTCACAGCTGGCTTTTATGCCGTGGAAATTATGATGAAAGCACATTTTGGGGAATTAATGGCACGAAAAAGGAAGCTTGTCTCATGTTTAGAAGTTTGGCACTTCAGTGTCAATGCTAAAGGGCCAGCTTTTTGGATTTGGGATGGAACATGTGTTCTGTAACTTAGTGTGCTCTCAAGTTCTACATTAGATCTGCCATAAATTCCGTGCCAGTGCACTCACTTGACAGTCTCTGCTTTGAGCTGCAGCCCAATATCAGTGAAATGCAGTCCAAGGCCTCTTGGGGAGGCTGTTTGTGAATCACTGCTTGTGCAAACCAAACTACAACAGTGCAAAAAGGAATTCCAGAAAGATGAAAGGCGTCATCATTTAGATGATATCTCCTCTGTAGCTAAAGCACTATAGTCAATTCCTTCCTTTTCTACCCCATGTATTACTCTTTACCTGGGACAAAGAAGACTCATGAATAGCTCCTGAATAGATATTAATTCGAAAAATCTGATTTTTCTGCAGAAGATAAATTCTGCTGTTTATAAAAATTTATCCTAGCAATGTGAAATAACATCATGCTTGAATAAAAGATGTATCCAGTTGTTAATGGGAGAACAATTATTGCTCAGAGATTTCCAGTATGGTCTCCTTAGATGTGCATTTTCACTGAATGCAGCTTGCATGGGATTTGTTTAATTTTGTGTAGCCCATTGTTTCACTGTAACCCTGTAGCTGAGTGTCACTGTGACTGACATTTGCCGTTTGACCTGCGAGAAAAGGCTTCTTGAAAAGCTTCTAAATGTGTGAATGCCTTGGTTTCTGTAACCTGCGGACAAAGTGGCTTCTAATCGTGTCACAGAGTAGCTCCTTTGCAACAGGGAAGAAACCCATTGAAACTAGGGCTCGGCTATCAGTCACTTGCAGATTTTCAGAACACCTGAGAAACAATGTGGAGTACGGGTGCTTCAAAAGTAATTAGTATGTATTCAGTTAATGACTTGTCACTCTCGCTTTATTTTGGAAAAAGAAATAAAAGCCCTGTTTCACATACTTTCACTTCTTGGCTCCAGTCAATCAAGAATTATAAGCAAGCACATTTGAACTCGTAATGGGCAAGATATGTAGTTGCTTAGTTTTTAATTAGGAAAAGCACGTTGAGTGCACAAGTATAATTGCAGTGGTATTTTTTTTTATTTTTATTTTTAAATAGACCAGCAATTACCAGGAAAAAAGGTTATTGACACACAGGAACCTCATTTATAGATGTAAATTTCCAGTGATGCGAATGCAAATCTAAAACTATGCATCATCAGGATCCAGCTTTATCTGTAGGCAGATATGAACTTCTGAAGGTGCTCTGATGGCTGGATCTGTGCTGGAAATTCCTGTGAGAGAGAGTGAGGTGTCGGGAGGATGTGAGAAACACAAACTGAATAAGGCATGCTGAAATTACTGAAAGATAAGCCACCCAAGGTGCACACAGTACTCGTGCATCAGCCTTTTGGTTTTGTTCCTGAATGACGCTAAAGATGTGAGAAAGCTGCAGACTCTGTAGAAAAATATACACGTGTGTGCCTGTGATTCCAGCTACTAACCAATAGCTTGGAATAGTGTGTTATATACAGGAATTTCCGTGGCTCTTCTCTGTGACCCCTTGCCCATTTCCACCCCCCTTTCACTAAATTGCTGAAGACACTCTCTTTTAACTGTGTGTCTGTGAGAGACAGGCTCTTTCCACTGTGGAGAAAAAAAAAAAAAAATTAGTTCCCTGCCTCTGGAAAGCTGATAGTCTGCAGCTTAAGTCTAAGTTGTCTTAATGGGTTTTAGACTGCCAGATAGCAGGCATTCTGCTGTATGACAACTCTGCTTTGGAAACTCGCTGCTCAGACCTGATGGAAATGGATGTAAAGTTTAGTGATTGTTAAACTGTGATGCTGAGAGACAGCGCCCTTGAGGTAAAGTCCTCCAGATGAACGGCAACTGCACGACAGTCACAGGATAAGGAAATTTGTCATCCAGCCACTAGGATCTGACATTGCTTCTGAGTGGCAGAAGAGAAGACAAAAACACTTCATGGATTCCTGCAGTCAGAAGCAGAATTTTCCAGTTTAGAATGAATGTGGAGTCCTTTGTGTGTATGTTTTATCTTTGTAAATACCTGATTCTATTGATGTGCAAAGAACCCTCTTTAAAAGGTCATGTTAAATACCCACACTCCTTGTAGTAAAGAGTGACAAACCCTTTGTTACAGCTTATAATATTGTTTTGTTCCTTGAGAGAAGATGACAGTGTCTTTCCTTCATTCCCCTGCTGTTTGAGAACTTCAGCAAGAATATCACAGGTGCTCCCTGCCCCTGTTGCAGTGCTGTCCTTCACTTTGTGATGCATTATGTAAAGGTGTGATAGGCTGCAAATGTCAGGAGTTTAAAGGCAAAAACAGGGATATTTTTTACTATCCAAGTTTATACTAAGCTTAGCTGAGTACCAAGCTCAGTATGACCCTGAGCTGCACTGCCATTGAGATTAGCTTAGATGATTAAAGCATGGTGTTAATTATGCCGAGGTTGTGGGGCCACTCACTTGACTTGGACCTGATGATCCGTGTGGGACCCTTCCAACTCAGAATATTCTGTGATTGCTTAAAACATTTGGCTTGACAGGCAGATGGGATCTCCTTGCTTTGTTCAGCAGCTCCTTTTAGAGCTGAGCAGGAACTTCACCAGCCTCAAAATTACCAATTACTCATCAACTGGCACGTTCCAGGTGTCCTAGCGTGCCCTAAAATGGGAAATCTGTGTGAGAAGTTATGCATTTCAGGAGCTTACTGGTAAACTCTGATATGAAGACCCTCTCATAAAACCCCTTTCCTGTGGACACCAGCTGGTCTGAAATCTGCAAAACTGAAGTTAGATTTCAGTGTCTCTGTTATGTATGGAAGAGTAATAATCCATGATGTTACTGGGAAGATGAAAAAGGAGGATGTCTGGGTTTTTTGGAGAGTTTTACAGTCCTAATAGTGTTCAAAGATGACTTGCATGACACTGGGAGTTCTGTCTCTGAGATAGGACTATGATAAATAACTAACTAAGATGTTTTTTTGGGAGCAGAGTCCTTTGTAATGCAGACCCTTTAGAAAGCAATAGATCAGACTCCTGGCTGATGTTCTCTGATATCATTCCATGGCTTGAATATAAATATATGCATATATGTATTTAATACCTACTGTGATTTTGCTTGGTATTTCTAGAAGGTTCTTCACTGAACTGCATCAAGATGATCTGGGAGCATTTCTGTAAAGCAGGTTGCTGGCTTAAAGGATCTTTGTGCCCTTCATGCTGCCCTTCAGGTTATAGAACAGTCCTTTTTCTTTTAAATTTTGATACATTTTGGATTTTTTTTTTTCTGTTTGAGAAGAGGTCTAAGAAATTGGGTGCTTTATCTCAAATTGAAACTATCCTAGATGAAATTTCAACACTTACTTTTATATGCTCTACATACTTTAATATGTTTCTGACTATGAAATAAAATGCATCATCTCAACAAAATAGCTTCTTTTTTACTGCTGTTTCACTCTGCAAAGCATCTCCTGTAATATGTTTAACTTCCCAGCAGCAATTCAGCTCAGTTAATATACTACAAGTATAGCACTTGTATTAAATCTGCAAAATGACTGCTTCCCCCTCCAAAAAAAAATCACAGAATAAGCTGAGTTGGAAGGGACCTACAAGGATCATCAAGTCCAAATCCTGGCCCTGCACAGCAGCATCCCCAGGAGTCACACCATGTGCATGAGAGCATTGTCCAAATGCTTCTGGAGCCCTGTCAGGCTTGGTGCTGTGACCGCTGCCCTGGGGTGTAGCCATGATATTTTCTGAAAAATCCTTTCCTTAGGATTTTTCCTCCTAAGAAGCTGAGAGGCCTCAGGAACAAAATGTAAACAATGGTTATCTGCTGCTGTGGAATGCAACAGGTGGATCTGTGATTGGTCTCATGAGGTTGTTTCTAATTAATGGCCAATCACAGTCAGCTGGCTCAGACTCTCTGTCTGAGCCACAAGCTTTTGTTATCATTCCTTCTTTTTCTATTCCTTGCTAGCCTTCTGATGAAATCCTTTCTTCTATTCTTTTAGTATAGTTTTAATATAATATATATCATAAAATAATAAAAATGTTCAACTTGCCATCGACTGTCACCATGATATTTTATGAAAAATCCCTTCGCCAGGATTTTCCTCCTGAGAAGCTGAGAAGCCTCAGAAAATAAATGTAAACAATAGTTATCTGATTGCTTGGAATGTGGTTTGGAGGTTGCTTACCAACAGGTGCATCTTTGATTGGTTGCATGTGAACTGTTTTGATTTAATGATCAATCCCAGTCCAGCTGTGTTGGACTCTCTGGTCAGTCATGGGTTTTTATTATTCATTCTTGTCTAGCCTTCTGATGTCTCCTTTCTCTTTCTTTAGCATAGCTTTAGTATGTAATTTCATTTAATATAATATGATAAAATAATAAATCAGCCTTCTGAGAACTTGGAGTCAATTCTCATCTCTCACCTCATCCTGGGGACCCTCACAACACCTCAGCAACTGACCAGGATCCCCAGGTCCCTTTCCAGGCACTGCTTTCCAGCCTCTCATTCCCCAATCTGTGCACACAACCAGGGTTGTTCCATCCCAGGTTCAGATTCTGGCACTTCCCCTTGTTGAACTTCCTGAGGCTGGTGATTGCCCACTTCTCTTGTTTGTCCAGGTCTCTCTGTGGGGCTTCCCTGCCCTCGAGGGAGCCAACAGCTCCTCCTAGTTTTGTATCATGTGTGAACTTGCTCAGCATCCCTTCCAGTCCTGCATCAAAACCATTTATGGAGATGTTGAAGAGCACGGGGACAAGGATGGAGCCCTCTGGAACTTCATCAGTGACAGGTAAAATGTCTGATGTCCCCACATTCACTGCAACCCCTTGCACCTGACCTGTGAGCCAGCTGCTCATCCATCATATGATGTGTTTATCCATCTCATGGAACACATTCTGCTGAAATCTTTTAAACATAATCTAATAAAATGATGTAATGAAAGGCTTTAGAAAGTTTCAAGGAAATGCTACAGAACTACTAAATATTCACTAGAATTTACTTCATTGCACTTCTTAGGTGAGCAAGGTATGAGGACAGCTGCTGTCAAAGATGCACAGTTTGAGGAGAGCACAGCCTGGTGGTGCAGCAGCTGAACTGAACTTCTCCCAGACCTCTTCCACAGCATAATTGTCCCATCCAGGGCTGCCATCACTATCCCTCACATGTCTGCTGGAACATCCCTCTGGCTCTCCCACACCCGCAGGTAGGCAGGAGAAGGTAAGTGCAGGCTTGCTGTCATTGTGCTGCTCCCCAGGCAGTGTTTTAGGGTTCTTCACAGACAGACTGCAGTGCCATACTTTTGGGGACTGCTGCTTCCATGGAAACGACACAGTTTTTGTGCTCTTGCTCTGAGGAAGCTGATTCGTGAAACATGATTAAAAGGATACACTTCCTTAAAAGCATAGATTTACAGCGCTAAAACTGTATAAAAAAAAAGAGAAAATGATGGAATTCATTAAGATTATATTTAATAAGGATTCCTCTTGGCTTGTAAGGCTGTTATGTCCTGAGGAAATGAGAACTACACCCTTTCTGCTTCTTTTCTGCCTAAAAAGCCATATGTAGAAAAGTGTCACTGGGTCATCTGCCAATCTTTAGTCCCAGATAAAAAGGCTTTACTCCTCTCTCCATTCTCTGCCTCCCCTTCCTGGGCCTGGCACTGGAACATGGTTTGGTATTGCTGGGGTTTAAGTTGTTTTCTTTTCCTTCTCAAGGTCCTTTGAAACATGTATGCCTTAACTTGTATCTTTCCAGCTTCAGTTTGGCAACTGTTTGGGATTTTTCTCATATTTTTTAAGGTCTTTTCAGATATGGCAGTAAGATTTGTAAAGATTGTGTTTAAGTCTTTATTAATTACACACATTTCTTAGGCACTACTGAAACTTGTTTATTTTCTGCAGTGTGTCTGTTTAGATTACATCTGGGATTTTCAGTTAATGAGGAGGAAAAAACCCAACCTTCTCCATTTTAGGGAACTCTCAGGAGACTGGTCAGATGGGGAGGTGCCTTATACCAGGGTGCTCATGGGTTTGTTTCATGGAGGAGAAATGCCCCACACTGACAAGGTTGGCTCCCTACATCAAGCTGAAGACATGGAACAGAAAAGAGGAGATGGATAATAATTAGTAGACCAAAAAGTGTGCATGTCTAATATTTTCATGGTCAAGAATGCAAAATAAAGTGGGAATTAACACAGTCCTAAGGCTGTTGGGGCATGGAGGAACAGCACCAACACAGCATTCCAGCTTTCCTGATTTTCCCAGTGCACTGAGCCCTTTCAGTGCAAAGCCAGACTACTCAACAAAGATCCCCCAAACCCCAACTTTGCTGCAAAGCGTGCAAAGGATGGAGTTTGCCCATACAGTGGTGAAAGGATTAAGAGCAATGGGCAAAATTATGAATAGGATCATCTTTTCAATCCTGGAAAGTCTTCTTGGCAGTAACATCAGTGACAGTCAGCAGCTGGCTGACACTTGTGCAAACTTGCGCTGCTTCCTATTTGAATATGGAAGAATTTCTCTACATTTTTAGTAGCACTACTTAGCAGATCAGCATGAATGAAGAAAGAGTATTTTTATCATCATCTTGGCTTCACTGAAATTTTGGGTGAATAGAAAATGTATGATATTTTCTTCAGTTCACTTTCCTGTGATTCATTTATTTAGCTGCTATATATATTTTTTTCCCCTAGATGCCTGTTGTGAAATGTGTGACACCTGCAAGACTTGCTGTTGCAATAATTAGCATGAAATGAGGCAGAACATTTTTAGGATAACTGATTTATCAATATCTATTTCCTTACAGAGAGACTTCAGTTTTAGTATCACTGAATCCAAATAAGGCTGTAAAGGCAGAGGAAATAAAGTGTGCATATTAATGATTTATTTTAAAGTCACAAACATTGTGTATGCTTTCTGAATATAAAACTGCACCATGGAGAAAAGAACGATATTTTCTCTTTTCAGCATTGGCCAGACTGAACCACACAGAAGCTTTTCAGAAGACTGGGATCTCTTAGTTGCTTTTAGCATCTGTGGTGTTCTATAAACCTTCCAGGCACACAGAGGACACTCACTGCTCCCTCACTAGAAACTTTATAATCCTAGATTACTATGACAGGCAAGGATTTAGATTACTATGACAGGCAAGGATTAAGAAATTAGTTTGGCAGAATGATCTTTTTGCCTCTTTCCTAACCTCACTTGAGAGAACACAGAAGCATATTAACTTAGACATCTACTTTCATTTTAGTGCCAAAGGATTTGAACGTTTTCTGGAGAGTGTTGTAAGAGTTCTGGCTCAGAAAAGAAGCCTCAGTGATGGAGCCTTGTAAGAAAAGAGAAAGAAGCTTGTTGAATATGGCTTGGTGGCTTTTTTTCTGTTGTTGTGTTGGGTTTTTTTTAAATCTTTTGCTTCCAAGGATACCGTTGGTTCATTCAACCCTCCATCTGTAAACTGCTTGGCAGGGGGGGGGGAGATTTGCATAAACGTAGACCTGAGAGGAGGGAAAAGACAGATTTGATTCTCCCACGCAGAGAGATAAGCTCTGCCCTAAGGGAACGCTCACCCCCGCCCCAGGCACTGCGCCAAGGGATGGAAGGCAAGATGTTGGTGTGCCTGTGGAGCGGAGGTGGCGATGCTTGAGTTGGCGGTCTGGTTATCAGCACCTACCTCTAAGTAGCTGCCTGTCTTCCAAAGTGTTGTTCACTGGCAAAGCTGAGGCTGCTGGGCAAGTCTGGAAGTGCCTCTGCAGCTCGCTGTTGAGCAGGAGGGATACGGGAGTGTTGTAAAATGCGGGTCCACCAACGTGGGGGGAGAATGATGCATCTGTCTCCATCTTATCAGAGGGCTAATTTATTACTTTATTATGCTACATTTTATTAAAGTATACTACACTCTACTAAAGAATACAGAAAAGATACTTACTGAATATTAAAAAGATATTAATGAAAATTCATGACTCTTTCCAGAGTCCTGACACAGCTCGGCCCCAATTGGCCAAAGAGTCAAAACAACTCACAGCAGAATCCAATGAAACAATCACCTGTGGGTAAACAATCTCCAAACACATTCCACATGAGCAAAACAGAGGAGAAGTGAATGAGATAAGAATTGTTTTCCTTTTCTCTGAGGCCTTTCTTGCTGCCTTTCAGATTCCCAGGAGAAAAACCCTGGGTGAAGGAATTTTTTCAGAGAATGTGAATGCCGCACGGGAGCAGAAATGGACTTTGTTCCCAAAAATGCAGAGATTAGGGGAAGTGGGTGGAACAATCGCGTGCCCCTCTGCTTAGCGGCACAAGAGGATTTTCAACTGTTGCACCAAAATAAGCAATTTACCATGCTTTTAAAAAAACCCCACACATTATTTTGCTCTTAGTTTTCCTCCAAACAAATTATTTTGTGACTGAGTTACACGTTTAAAATATTTTTTGGCAACGTGTAAAAAGCATAAGTTCTGTTTGGAAAAAGAAAATGAGCTGCGAAAAAGTAGATGCCCCTGACTAAATGCAGACATCCTGGAATGAACAAGAGAGGGGAAAAAAACCCCACCCAAACAAATCTATCAGGAGGGAAATGTAGAGCACTGTAAATAATCTCTGACAAATACAACTGTAATAGAATAAGCTTATTCTGACTCAATCCACTAATCCATATTTATTCATGTAACAAATAGAGTTCAGAAAAGTAAATTTAATTTGTATCTTGTTGCCTGAGTGCATGTGAAAAGGCTGCTAAATTTGCTTATATAAAAATTCCAATATTTTATACATTTTCATGAGAAGTAATAACTAGTATTTCCTCTCTATTTTCTTTTAGTGTACAGAAACAAAATTATCTTCAGATACATTCCTATTTAAAGTTTTGAAGAAGTACAGATCTTCAAAGTGAATTATAATTTCTGTTCAAACCATAGGAGAAAGAATCAAATATAAATGCAGGCTGAATGTATTTCATAGACAAATGCTACAGTTCAGTCTAAATGTCATTGTATCATTCCCATGTGTGTAGCTGAAAAAAAAAAGCCATTTTCCCAGGACAGGCTATTTTCTGCAACCATGCCAAGGTGGAACACACAGAACACATTTACTTGTTCACATCATGCTGTCCTTCACAATGAACATAGTTTCTCTTCTGATTAATTATCTACAAAACACCCCAAGAAGACGAAAGAGTCAGTTTCAGAGGAAAATTACCACCACTACTTTCAGCTCCTGGTATTCAGTCAGATAATTACTGATGGTTGTCATTAAAATTGGGAAAATGTATCCTCCCTTTGACTCCAGTTTTCACATTTTTGTGTCTCGCTTAGATTGAAATGTCAGATAGCTGCAAATGGTTTTGTACTTATAATTAATTAAACCATAAAGAAACCAGCCAAAACTGTGTAGCCTTTTCAGTAAAAGCAATTGTTTATTCCAGCTGTGTTCTCCAGAGCAATCTTTCAAAATTAGTATTGGAATTCTTTATTCCAGATTGCCATATATTTAATTGTCTTTCATTAGGACTCATTTCTACTCTTTTATTTTGCCTTTCTCTTTGTTCCAATTATTTTTCATGTCAGTACTTTCTGCTTTCCAAATCGTTTAATGCAAGCTAAATTATCCAAATCACATAAAGATTTAGAACTTCAAATTAAGCCACATAATTTATCCATTGTGAATTTTTGTCATATGACTTAAAATGTGTGAGCAGAAAGAGTCACAGATGAAATCACAAATTTCAGATCTGGTTTCATTAATATATAGACACTAGAAATAAAATACCAGCTTATGTAGCAAATAGACTGGAGTTGGCATACTTTGTGATGGATCAGGCCCTGGATCAAAAAGGCTGACCCAAGTGGTTTGTGATTTGAGCTAAACTTAGTCTCTTAGAAATGTACCAGAAAATGTAAGAGATCAGCAGATACCAGGGGAATGAGGATTGTGGGAAATCTCTTCCCAATAATCTGAAGAGAATCACTGCATATGAAGCTTATCAGGGTGAGGTAAAAAGGCAGTATTATACAGCAGCCTTCTTTGGATTTTGGCATAGAGATGCTGAGCCACATAAACATTGCATTTGGGATTTATCTGCCCTACCCAAGGTAGCTGAAAGTGGGATGCCTACATCCACGTTCTTTATTTTCTATCTCTTCTTTTGTTGTTGAAAAGAGATTGCCACTTCTTCATGGCTGATTCTATCCTAGAACAGAGGTGTCTGAGACCTGCTGGATGTGAGATATGGTGGTAATCTTTCATGCCTCAGTTTTTGGATGTTTAACTTAAAAGTGAAGTCCTTGTGGGCTGTCAGAGGGGAAGACAGGCAGTCCTGCTTAAAATGTTAGATCTCTGTAAGACAGCTCGCACAGGGCACCCAAATGTGAGAGGAATTTACTTCAGGTTTGAATATGATGTAGTAGGGAGCACAGGTGACACTGATATCTAGAAAGTCAAGAGAATTTTATAGCTGGAACCTGAGCCTATGCATTGTTAACTTGGAAGGACCAAATTTTTCACATTGAGTTTTGTTTTGGTTACTGTACTTCATGTGTGGGTAGGTAGAAATAGTCTTGCATTGCTGCTGCTTTTGTCATCTTTTGTCCTTCTGCAAGGAAAACAAGCAACCGCTTTTTGTCATGTTTATTATGCTTCTAGTGTTTCTTTTTCTTCCATCTGTGTACTATCATACACAAAAAGCTGGGAGGCATCAGATAAAGTAGTCTGCAGAGATTATCTCAGCTCACTGCAAACATGCAGGGCCTGATTCCAACATCCCCTTTATGCAGCCCCTTCCACTGACTGTCCTCTACAATAAATAAACCACACAAAATTATGAAGAATGAAAATGCCTGTCTCATCATATTTCAGCTTGATTAGTCAGTTAAAACAGGGAAGAGGCAGATTACAGGGGAAACATTTTGTGATGTGTTTTGTTAGAATGATTAAGAGGGAAACAAGTGCAAGTAAAGATGCTTTGAGCTTCCCTACCACAAGTGTGTGCACATATCCATGCTTTGCTAACCTGAATGGATTAACTGAGGCTTTAAAAGTTTGGACACAGATCCTTTTGAGAACAGTAAAAGACTGGTTAGGAATTTGGCATGAACTATTGATTTCCAGAGTGCTTTTTGTCTTAATATGGAGCTCTTATCTGAGATCAGTGAGTATATGACAATACAAATAACTGAATTGCTCAAATCCCATTCAATTATTTTGCTGCATTTTGTTATAATAGCATTGGTTATTTAAAGTCTATTATGCACTTAGTGGGAATCGTGCCATGGTCAAGGGGTAATCATTACTAAGACCATGGGTTCAGACCCCCCAGCTTTGAATGTCATGTTTGGCAGTTTTTTGAATTGCAAGCTGTCACTCTGCAGATTTGTTTCTGCAAATTGTGTGATACAGATCAAATGACAGCCACATCCTAAATCTCATTCCATTCACAAATGGAGCTAAGCTATGGATGTCGTTGGCTCCTAAATCTGGGAGTCATGGAGGAGGTGACAAAGAGGAGAGATAAAAAAAAAAAAAAAAGTTTAATTACAGGAAGTTTTCAGCTGTGCTAGTTTACAGATTACAGCTGAGACCGGTTAACTTTTTAAGGCTGAAAAAGGTGGGGTAGAGCTGTTGATCTTTGATCTCCAAGGGCTCCTCTCTGCCTTTACAGCCCTGTGAAAACCAGGTTTTAAGGTACATAAATTGGTTTTATTATTTGGACCTTGGCTGAACTACAGAGCCTCAGACCAACTGCTGAAACTGTCTGGATCCTTAGTGACGCAATTTGTCATTTATAGGTGAGTATGATGGAGAGGAACTCAGCCTGATTCCAGGCTTTTGGATGTACTTGTGAACAGGAGCATGGGATGAATTTGGGTTGCTGTGTGTTTTCTGTTGATTCACAAAGCCAGCAAATTGAGCCTTATTGAGACAACTTATTACTTTCTTGTATTGCTGTAGTCATGTTCTCAGTAGCAGCATGCAAGGTCTGATGTGCAGTCTGACTTAGTTAAGCTTATATTTCAGAGCTAATTCATCTATTGATGGCAAATAGAATTTTTCCTGCTTTGACATGCTTCAAAATACATTTTTCTTACACTCTCCTTTAGCTGAAGAAAAGCAGAAAAAGATAATTGAGGTGGAAAGCATTTACTTTCCTTCTCTTTGTCACTGAACTGCAAGATAAGATCCTGCAGGAGCTGCCTCATCATTGGAACATTTGTTTCCCATTGAGATTTCTATTGACCTCCACCGAAGCTTTGTTATGGGGAGAGCAGTGAGCTCTCAGTGCTTTCTTTGGTTCCACCATGTGGGACAGATTCCGCAAGTGAAGTAAACTGCTTAGGTCTCAGACCTGAGCAGGAAAGGTGTTAATGCCACACACTGCCAAAAGCTGAAAGCAATGGGACTGTTGGTGCTTTGGAAGGATCTCATTTGGTGAATTCACTGCGTGGGCTCCCTGTTTTGTTTTCCTTTCTTGTGGTGTTGAAGCATTTTATTTCTCTGTCCAGCTTTCCTTCTCACAGTCCAATTCCTTTGTGAGGATCAGACAACTGCTGTCAGATTTCTCACTTTCTGCAGCTGATGTTTTATCCTTTTAGGAACAGGTTTAGAGCAAGGCTGCATGGTCCAATGGCAGAAAACAGGCAGTGAGAAAGATTGCTCCAAAGTTGTAAGCCTTTGTGATGGGGTTGAGAAGGTTAGATTGTGACTGACTTGGTTTCACACAGCCCCATTGCTTTTGTTTGCTTTGCAGCAGTTAAAACTTTTATTGTCTTGCTGTGATGTCAGTGTGCTTTACAGGTAAGATATTTTAAATCCAGGCTCTCGATCTAGGGCCTCTGGCTAAAGTGATCTTCAGAGGCAGTGAGAAAAGTTCTTATTTACACTCCTGGCTGATCAATCAAGCCTGTGGTTCCCACCCTTGAAACAAATCTGCCCTTCCTCCTCCTCATCCCAGCCCACAATCTCTCCAGGGTGCCACAAAAAGGGCACTGCTGGTGTAAGGGAAAGCTGAACCTGTCAGTGGTGGGATGGGAAGGCTCAGGGCTGGGAAACCACAAAGTCTTTGGTAACAACAGGAAGAAATCAGGAGATTCACAGTGTGGTCCCCAGTTTGATGTTTTCCCCAGAAACCAGTGAGTGATGCTGGAGTTTTCATTCCACATGCACATCTCCCCTTGTGGAAACCCAGGGCACTGGGAATATTTCTCTGTCTGCTCTGGGGTGCCCTGACCCCCAGGGGAGCACTGACTTGGACCTTCATTCCTGGAGAAAGTTTCCCAGACTTCAAGATGGACTGGAATCCACAAGTGTGAAATAGATTATAGAGAGCAGTGTAGGTGTATGATCACTTGGTGAGAAATTTAGGTTTTGGGATTTTTAGTATGTTGTGGATGGAAGCAAGATGGAGAGCATAGGGTGTCATCCTGGGTTTCTTCTTCATGCTTTTTCTTCCTTCTTCTTCCTGGATTTGGGGTACAGAGTGTCGTCCTGGGTTTCTTCTTCATGTTTCTTCTTCCTTCTTTATGGGTTTGGGTGATGTTTTGTAATTGGACAGAAAAGTCCACATTGTGGGCTTCCAGGGATCAGTTATTGGGTTAAAAGGGAAAATAATCTAAGTGTCAGTTCTTAATTGGATAGTTTAGCCTTAAAAGACCTTGTAACAAGAGATAGTTAGCCATTTTGTGCCTTCTAATGAGAAGCTGCTGAACTCATGGTTGTGAGACTGTTTTACTGATAAGAAATAATAAACACCTGAGCCAGAACATGAACTACTGTCTCAGGTGCCTTCAATCCAGACCCAGAGATGCCGACATCCCCTTGCACAGTTACTGTCAACCTGCACCTGCCCATGGGGACTGTGACACAGGTATCTTCCAGACGGAAAGCAGGAGTGCTTTACACCTCCTACATGCTATGGAGATGACTGAGCAGGGTAATTTGTGGTAAATTTTTTTTTTTTTAATTGCTGAGGACCTCCAGGGACTGTGAAGTGGCATCAAAACTGCACTGCTGGTAGCACTGCAGCCAGACCCGGGAGCTTGGGAGTGGTCGGAGTGGGAGGATGCTGCGCTAAATGTGTCAACAAACTGTCACAAAAGATAAAATTAGTAGGCGACAATTGAATGTGATGCTTTGGAAAAGTGCCACTGCGGCTTCTTCTTCATGGGGACGTAATGCCTCAGAAATGTCCCGGCTTTCTCTGGAGCAAAAAAAAGGCAAAGTAGCTGGTGAATCGGGATGAGCCAGATAAAATTATTGAGCACACTAGGAGCTATTGAAGTAATTAAATTGTCACTTGGGAAACATTCTCATGGATTAATAACTGTTAGGAAGGAAGGTTTGTTGTACTACTTCTGACTTTTGTGTTTTTCTGCTGTTCCTTTTTCTCCAGCAATGGTTAGAGGTGGATAATGGAGTGAATGATCAAATTTTGGGTCTAATGTAATTTATCCATTCTTATGGTTTTGGTAGCTGCAACATTTAAAAACATCCCATTTGAAATCTCATCTTATTTTCACTGAAGTGTGATACTTCTATTTTCTGGAAATATTTTTGTCTCAATTGAAGTATTTGGTGTAGAGAAAAAGCTGATTTATTGTCTTAAATTGAGTGTGATAGATATCAAAAGCTTAATTTTTATTAAGGAATGCTCTTTTGCTGACAGACTAATTAAGAAATGAAACTTTTGACTGTAGAAACTGAGAATACGTGGTGGCAATAATAATTAATAACATGTCAGTAGGAACACTACATTGAAGTAGAAATAATTTAAGATTAAGACATTTCAGGCACGGTTAATGATTTTCATTCACTGGAAATTTTTTTTCCAAGCATCATTGTAACTTTTTGAGGGTAGTTTAAAATAATCTAATGATCTAAATGGTTTACAATCCTGAGGTTTAGCATACATTACCACTGCTGCTGGAAGAGCTTTTCAGAGACATTGTCAGTTCTGGTTTCAGTGTTGTTTCAGTACAAGGCAAATTTCTAATCCCTATTGTTAAGAAATGACTGTTGTGTTTTTTAAACGCCTTGTTAAAGATTTTAGAAGAGGTTAGGAAGTCATCTAAGCTTTCTTGTTTGCCCCTAGAGAGGTTGTAGAAACGTCTAACCCAGCTGAAGGGACTAATGAATTAAAAGTGTAAGAGCTGAATGTACCGTGTGGGTGGATGCCTGGTACTCGTGCTGGTGGTAATCCCTGCAGGAACTAATTTATCCTGAAAGTGGCACGTAGCTAAGGAAGCTGACTTTGACCAGAATTTGTTTCAAGGACTCACTTTTGCTTCCCTTGAATGCATCCTGCCAAATGCTAAAATGGAGTTTGAGAAGTATCAATAGGACCCCACTAACATGAGAGCTCCGTCTGTGCGAGCAGCAGGGCTGTTGATGAAGTGCCACGGTATTTACGATGTGAAATATACGGCAACCTTAAAGCTGACTGTACTGAACTTACTGCTGAGTATTTACTGAGCAAATTGAGTGCTGCTGCTGCAAGATGAGCTGGTGTAACTGATCTAGAGTGAGGTTCAATTTATCTGAGCGGCGCTGCCCTGCTCGGGGTGTGCTGCTGAGGACGGGCTGTGGAGGTGGAGTGCTGTGCTCTCACAATGAGCTTGATGTGCTGTCAGAATTCATCCACACTTGGCTGTTAGTCAGCATTTTAAACCTAGTGCCAAGATGTCCTCACGCTGTAGAGTGAGGCACAGGCCCTTCCCCTGCCCTTCTCACGGGGTCCCTGCAAAGCTCCAGGCCCGTGAACAGAAGCAGTTTCAGGCCACGAACCAACAGAACTTCACTTGCAAATGCGAGTCATAGCTACTCACTTTTTTCATAGTTTAGGGAGGTTTATTAAACCTTATCAAAAATACAACAGAAGACTGAATAGAGAAAAAAGGTTCTCTATAATAATATGGCACTGGGAGCAAAAGATCTTCCCCACCATGTGCTCAGCCCCTATGGTATTTTTAGGGTCTCCTGTGGCAGGAAGGAAATGAAGGATCTGATTCCATGTTACTAGAAGGCTAATTTATTACTTTATGATATTATATTATATTAAAGAATGCTATACTAAAACTATACTAAAGAATAGAGAGTGGCTACTTTAAGAAGGCTTAACAAGATACTAATGAAAAATTTGTGACCTCTTCCAGAGTCCCAACACAGCTGGATGGTGATTGGTCATTAAGTTAAAACAATTCACATGAAACCAATCAACCAACCACCTGTTGGATAAACAATCTCCAGCCACATTCCAAAGCAGAAAAACACAGGAGAAGCACATGAGGTAATTGTTTTCATTTTCCTCTGAGGCTTCTCAGCTTCCCAGGAGAAGAAATCCTGGCAAAGGGATTTTCCCAGAAAATATGACAGTGACAAGCCCCCTCTCAATGGAGGTTTCCCCTTTTTAACCCTTTAACTCCTCCCAAAGTTCTGTCCATCAACCCCTTCTTTGCTGTCCAGCGGTGGAGATCTCTTCCTCAAATTGTGATTGGAGCTCAGATGTTGCCATAGTGACAAGCAGTAGTGACATCCCAGATGTCCCAACTCCAGCTGTTCCTTGATAACCATGTGAGGGGGTAAAACATAACTATAAATCTATAAACTTAACCTATATACATGATATTTGTCTGTTAATTCTGAGAGTCAATCATTGCATTACTCATCAATCACACAAAGAAGAGTGGTGCGGCCTGTTTTTTTATTTAAAAATAATTGCAAGTGTTCATGGCAAATGTCCCCTCTTGTTTAAATTTGAGAAAATGTAGGTATGATCAGTAACCCTGCACTGAAGTTATGCTGGATGGAGACAGGGGCATCAAGGGGATCTCCTCAGTACTGACAAATATGCAGGACATTTGTCAGGTCACAGCAGAGACTTCTCAAAGTCATCTGTCTGTATGAAGAGTGGACACTAACCCTGAATTTAAAAAAGTAGTTTTAAATGAACAAACTAGAGTTTTTTCTATATAGCCTGCAGGTTGTCAATGATATTTCTATTCCAATTCAGGTTTTCAAGTCCTACTGCTTTGGATACACATTTTTAGCTTTTCCAAACCAGCTGAGCAAACCCTTAGGGTTGAAGTAGGTTACACAGAGAGGTGACATATTTCTTTGATAATATGGCAGTGCAGCATTTCTTAATATATACTGAAATGATTAATGTCTTCTGTCAAACCCAGCAGTAGTAGCTGGAATTGTTCTCTCTTCTCCATTTCTCCGTATTATGTGGAGAAGAACCTGATCTAGAGGGATTGCATCCATGCATTCATTTTCTTTTTTTTACAGTTCATGAAATAATGCCAGTAGTTGATAACTGGATGAGGTAAACATTTAGGATCACTGTTGGATTACTGAGGACAGTGTTTTAAGGAGCTGATGTCCCATATGTCAAATTTCCTGTGGCTCTTTAGGCTCTTTGGGGCAGACTAGAGGAGCAGCTAAGGTAGGACAGTGCCTTGGGGAAGGGCTTTTTGAAGGGTGCAAGGCTTGAAGCAGATCTCTCTGTGTACTCAAGCTGTGCTGTGGCACAGGAGCACCCAGGCCTCTGACACAGGGCTAGAATTAGAACAAAAGACTTTAAGGCATCTGTAATTGACCCAGAGATGGAAACAGGTGTTGGTTGGAAACAAATTCTCTGGTTTTCTTTCTCAGAGCAAAACTGGAAAGACCTTGCTGGCTGGATCTTCTTTCCGAGGTTATTTCTGGATGCAGGTAGGAGTGGAATGGGAATAGTGTAGCACCCTGCTGTGGAGCACCAGTGGAGAGCACCGGCCCCTCTAAGCCAGGGGGATGATCACTTTGTGCAGGTTGATTTTCTGTGCTTTGTCACTTTGCAGACACTGAAGTATCAAACTACTTGATACTGACCTCCATTCATGTTTTCACAAACAGTTTTTTTACCAACACAAAGAGCTGGTTTTATGAATTACATGCACCTCTTTTCTCTGTGTATCTTGTGCTGCCAGTTTTCGAACAGTGAACACAGACCTGCTGGCTTTCCCTCTGCCCTGCAATGCTGCGACTGTTTGGTGAAATATCAGCACTTTGAACATAATATCCTTTTGTCCTAAACTGAGCCACTTCTCTCCCATTTTATTTAATCTCTAGGGCAGCTGTTCTGGTGAGAACCCTTCTAACACTGTGAAACAGCAAAAAATGTCTGCTTACAAGAGCTGTTGCCCCACATTTTCATGTAATATCAGCTGGCAGGTGCTAACTACTGTAGCTGTCTTGTGAGGGCTGTGGTGACAAAGATAAACCTCAGGCTAATTTTCTGAACAGAATCAGTCAGCTTGAGCAAGTCTTGTTTGGAAATTAGATAATGATGATCTTAGCTGTAACATTTTAAATTATGGAGTAAATAAAGAGCTGGATGCTTCCTCATATAGTTAGCTCTTAATTATCATCTCCAGTGGCAGTGACTGGATAGCTTGATGTTTATGATGGATATAGAGGTTGTTCCAAAATTTCTTTAGGCAACAGTCTGGAAAATCCACATTTGCTTACACTGTGTAGAATAACATCTGGGTTTCTGTCATTCTTGACAAAAGGCACCAACTATATTTTATAATGACATGAATTTCCAAGGAGACAGTAGGTATTGATCCATAAATTGCAAGTTTGGGGGTGTTTTTTTGTATGTGTCTTCAGAATTAGAGGTTTTCTATGTTGAAAATAAGGAGTTGTGTTTGGAAGAAGGCAACAGCCAGGCAGCCAGGATCCACACAGCCAGATGGGCTTCAAGCTGCTCTCATTGCACGTGTTGAGCAGTGCCCAATGGTTAAATTAGCAGTTCTATGCTTCTTGGTGTTTGCTCGTGATTGATAACCTCAAAGGTCTCCACTTGAAACCTCTCTGGGTCTTGGGCAAAGCTTCCCAAGTAGCCAGTAGTTCAGAAAATTTGTATAAGTGAAATCAAAGTTTCATGGGAGCGGGTTTGAACCCATAATCCAGAATGTGGCTCCCAGCATGGGAACGCTGAGAAATTGGGAGAGGCAGATTGGAGGCCCATTCACTGTCATCCTTACTGTCTCATCTCTAGGGCTGAATAGGGAAAATTGCTTTCTTTGTGGCTGAGGGACCACATTGCTTCAGGCCTCAGTGTTCAGAGCTCACACACTGGCTCTGCTGGGAATCAGCCAGAGTTTCAAACTCCAGCCCCCTGATGAGATCAGCCAGAGAACACTGGGAGAAAGCAGAAATTCTGTGTGGGGCTATGACAAAAGATTTCCTGTACACCGGGCTATAATTGTGTGGCAAGCCTGGGCTGCAGGTTGTCATAACTAGGCCATTTTGCAACATAATTTTGTCAGGAAGCATAGTTTGCAGCAAATATGTCACCAACTTTTGGGGCCTGAAATAGGTAATTTAATCCTATTAAATTTCTTTTCCTCATTTATAGCAGCTCTAGCAGCAAGCAAAACTGTGATTCTGTGCCATTAAAGTTTCCCTGATGCAGTCTCTGCCAAAGACTACATGGACACTGCCATTAAGGCTTCCTGAGAGACTGCTTTGAGCAGCAGAAAATGTGCTATATTTTCTGGATGTCCTCATAAGGCTGAATGTGAAATCAGACTTAGTGTCTTAAAGCAAAGCATGCAAAGCATGCGTTTAATGAGCCAATAAATAACCAGACATGAGATGTGATACTGACTGTGGAGAAATATAGATCATGTGCTTTTCACAGAATCACTGGGGTTGGAAAAGACCTTTGAGATCACTGAGCGATCTCACCCACTTCCCTGGGCTACCCACTTCCATCCATAGGACTATAGAATATTTATTCTGCTGGATTCTCCCTCTGGGCTGATCACAGATCAGCTATTAAATGAAAATGAGCAAATGGTGCTTTTTTAGTTTTGATCACCTAAAAGGTTCCTTCCTGAGAAGTCTTGACTTTCACCTCAGTAACTCCTTCTGTGTATGGTCTGTAGGGTGCACTACAGTAAAATATAAATTAAATTCTCTTCAACTTATATATTTTCCTTTCAACTACTTTTTAATTACCCAGGTAATTTTGTTTCCAAGGGTGAAGTCCCTGCAGTCAAACACATTAAAAATCCCAGCCTGTCTAGAAGTACCATTTTTTTATTATGTCTTTTTTTTTCTTCCTATGCAGGCTGTTGCAGGGCTCTGAAATGTGTTTTGAAAGACTTTGAGCTTAATATCCAGCCTGCAATGTGGAAAAAAGTTTTAATTGGCCCACTGTAATGGTCAGTGAATGAGGCACCAATCTCAGTGTTAAGAGGGAAAGTTCTAAGCTTCATTTTGTAGGTGGTTTCATTTCAGCAGAGTTTCAGCTTCCAGAAGAATTGCCTTTTTCATCCCTGTCTGAACTGAAGCTTGTGTGATGGGCCATTGTTAATAACTAGAGGGGAGGCAATCTCATGTGGATAGGTCAGGGAAGCATTTTTTAGCTCTGGATGGGTTTTAAATTTTTTTGTGTTGCATTTCAGAGGTGGATTGACTTCTCTGTCTATGGCTGTGGTGGCACCAAATATCTGAAGAGTTTGGTTTGACTCTCTGAAAATCTGTAACGCCTTTGGTGGCCTGACTCTTTCTTGAGGTGTAGCATTTCACAATAGAGGGTTTTGTTGTGGCAGTCTCTGTCCCTTTGAAGTGATGCTAGAAATGATCTACAAGAAAGGGAGAACTGCAAGAGAAGGGGGTTTTATCTTGAGCTGAAATCTGGGCTAGCAATGCACTTTGTAATGACCACTCCCAATATCCCTGGTCCAACGGCCTGAGATTTATCTGGAATACCAGGCTTTGAGAAGGAGATTGCTTATGTAATTTTAATCAAGTGAAATGCTTAGAATTTGCTTTGCTTGTAGCTGATATAAAGCAATGACACTGAAGAGGTACCAGTTCTGCTCCATATTTATTTTCCCTGCTGCATCTGCAGGCACAGTGTAAGGCTTGTTTCTGTGGTACTGCTTAGTTAAACTGCTTTCTCAATAGAGCTTATGGTTAAAGGGATTCCAGATGGCCTTGGATTTTAAAAGTAGCTGGGACCATGCTGGACCCAAAAGTAATGATGATCCTTTTCTCTTCTTCTTTCTCTTTCTTCCTTCTGACTTCTCAAAATATACAGTGAGCCAGACTAAATTCCGGTCAATGCCTTTGTAAGGGCCTTGTGTCTGCAGAACTACAAGCTGGCTAAGTTTAAGTTTGTCTTAGCAAAGTTAGTGAAGTACCTTTCTTTGTCTGGATGGGTTAAAGTTTGCTAAGTCAGTGCTTTGGGGAGTGCTTTACTTTGCCTGGGTGCTGTTTTAAAATTTGCCAAGCACCCCATTCTACCTTAATGCTCTAAAGTTTGTTAGTAAAAGTTTGTTATTCAGCCCCCTGAGAATTTGGGTGTTTATTTGGGTGGTGCCTGGCCCAGAGTGACTCGATTTACCTTCCCCTTAAAGAAGGTGAGTGAGCTGGGGCTTAACACCCTGGAGGCTGCCTTTAGATCAGTACAAAAAGGGTTCAGTGGTGGCACTGGAAGTGAGCAAACTGGGCAGGAACAGCACGGCTGCCAAACCCAGTTCCAGGCTGATGGGAAGAGTGGGGATGAGAAGCCTTCCTCCCACAACAAGCATTGATCCATAGTCTAACCAGGCATGAAAGACAGATCCATGAGCAATGCGTGTCAAGCATCATGTGGGTATTGTTTTGTTCCATTTCTTTCGGTGAACACACAAAAACATCTCCAAATGGCTTGGAGATGGAAAGAACTTTTAAAAACAATTTATTGGGTAATTCACAAATAGTTAAAAGTGCAAAAAGAACTTTAAAACCCTCAAGCAGTAGTGGCCATTAAGTTTCTGCAGCTTGGTATAAGGAGTAGTAAACGACGCCATCCAGAGTTCCATGTGCTGGGACTTTTCATTTGTTTGGATACAATTCACTTGTTTGCAGTGGTGTTGGAGTGAAGACTAGAATGGCTTATATTGATATCAGCCTTCCGATTCCTTTAGTCCAGACCATTATATGAGACCCTGATTTTTTCAGAACAAATGTGAAGGGACATGGCTATCCTAGCATTGCATAATCTATCTTGCAACATCCTTACCTGCAGGGGGATAGAACAGAAGAAAATAAAGATGGTGTAGAAAGTAATCTCACCCCTAAGGAGTTGCAGCTGGGCCAATTATCAAAGATTAGGAACAGGCCTGACTTTAGCAGGCCCCAGCTGTAAGCAGGGAGAAGAAGAGGCTCTAAAGGAGTGGGTGGCTGGGTGAGAAGGGCACTGGAGTCAGTGGCTGCTTTGTGCAGTAGAAAGAGTCATTGCTCTGAGGAGCTGCCCATGAGAGAACACCAGGAAGGTGTGGAACTTTTGTGATAAGGGGACAGCAGTGTGGACCCCCTGCAAGAAGATGACAACAGTTACCAGTTTAAGATCAGAGAACTGAAGCCTCAGGTGGTGAGCATGTGCACAAATCTCTACAGATTTCTGTTTGAATTGTACTGGCACTTTTGGTAGATCTGGTTTGAAGAGAAAAAAAATTCAGTGGGTCTACTTCCCCATATCACATATGATCTCTGTTGCTTCTAGACTACGATTCAGTTTACAGGATTATTTCTAGGTGCAGAAAAACGTCAAAATTTGTATAAGGGAAATGCTCCATGGTAGTGATGTAGATGATTCCATGATTTTGTTTCTGAAAAAAATCAGTCCAAGTGGATTTAAGTATCTGGAGAGAGGTGGGAGTGAAAATAGTGAATGAAGGTGTAATTTACTGAAGAAGAGCAAAGAAAGACAAGTGAGAGGATGACAATTACGTGGGGGGTAGTTTCAGTATGGACATGAAGTAAGTATTTTGAGTGCTTTGTAAGCTTTAATCAGAAGGGCAGGGAAAAAAACCACAGGATGGTAAAAATTGTGGGAAGATCTTATTGCTGCTTGTCAAGCTTTCTGACTTGAATGTTTGCCTTCCCAAGCAACCTTGAAACCCTGCAGTTCCCAAAAAACATGAAGGGAGCAGCCATACAGCTGGGAATGAGGTGTCTGGGTTTAGCCTAATGAGGATAATTAGTGTTTGACAGTCCTGTATGGTCATGAATAGAAACTAGAGCAGCCTTGAAGTAAATATTTGGAGGAAAGAAATTGTAACTCTGTGGAAGTTTGGGTGTGAAATTGGAGCCCAGGTTGGTCTCTGTGCTTCTGGTGATCTGGATAAAAGCACCAGCAGCAGCCTAATTTAGCAGAATTAAAAGTGAGAAGTGTGATCAAAGCTAAATGTGTGGGTTTCATTGAGCAGGTGTATGCTGCTTCTCTTCTGGCATGTAATTTTGTTCTGATTTTCATGATTCTTTTCATTTGAAACCAGTCCACGATTTAGGACTTAGAGCACTACCAGTTTTGCTCTTCAGGGGAGAAAGTCTAACAAACAGTACAGAAGAAAGAGATTAAAAATCAATGTTTTATGCACTTACATATAAGATAACATGGAAATTATGATAAAGTACTTCTCCAAGATATCCTATTTTGAATTCATTCCAAGGCCTTTGGGGGAAGAAAAACATCCATGGGAAACAAACTGCAAACAGATCTGAAAGCAGCAAAGAACAGGATTTATTCAATGACTATTCTGTCTCCTCCAGGGGGAGGGAAATTATGTTTAGAAAAAGGAGATTTTAGGTGAACAAGAAACATTTAAAATACTTTGGCTGGTGTGGCAAAGCCATGATGGAGACAATAACTGCAGGTACTCAGTGGTGCTTTCCGTGATGCTCTGGAGTGGATACAGAAAGAAATCAGGAAATTGGTTTATGGATAAAGCTTGCAAGAAAGGCTTTGAGCTGCTTGGAGATTTTAATTTAATGAGGATGGTGTAAAATTTTAGAAGGTCTGCTTTTTTAAAGTGTGGAGGTGTTTTAATGCACTATGTTGGAGTGACATGATCTATTTTTGCCCTACCCTCAGTAAATGAGCCCAGTGTGACAGACAGTGCTGAAGCTGGGGCTGTCTGGGGTTTTCATCTTCAGATGTCATTATATTCAGCAGTGTCATGCAAGCACAGTTTTGAGGAGCAGCACAAGAGTGCATTTTGCCTTCAAGAGAGCTGACTTTGAGTAAAAGTGAAATGCCCTAGGGATTTTCATTGGAATTCAGTAATGTGTTGGAAGTAAACAAATAAAACTAGTTTCAAAAATAAAGTGATAGGTAGGTCTGGAAGAACATTAATGGACTTTTATTTCAGCATGGGAAGCCAAGCAATATCTAATTGGCAAAAATCTGAAATGGAGTATACATAAATAAAGATGTGATGATTTGCAGCCTTTAGTGTGTTTTTAACCTCCCCTCCCAACAAATAAACAAACTCCAAATAACAACAGACAAAATAAGACGCTAAAAAAACCTCAGTCTGGTAAGTAAGCTGGTGCACTAAAATGCAAAGGAAGTGGGCAGTGCACAAATCAATGAAGATGTCTGTGCTGGATGTTGCTGTCAGCTTTAGCTCATAAAATCCTTTGCCACACCTGAAGAATCTGCAACATTGTTCATGGCACTTTAGGAAGGCTGAAGTAATGCATGATTGACCATAATGTGAATGTGGAAATAAGCATTTTAGAAAAGATAGGTTTCTTCAAGCAGTCTTTGCCTTCTGCCTTTCTATGAAGCAAGCACAGCAGGAGCTCCCTGTTTGGAATACCCAGAGAGAAGGGAAAGTGGTTGGTTATAGGAAGGCTGCATGTCCCAAAGCAGCTTTCAGAGTTAAAAAAATGTGGATCCTCACTTAAAACACTTAGTGAAAATTGAGTGCTGCTCTGAATTGGCAGACTCCAGGAATGCTAATGGAGCAAATCAGAGAGCTGCATTGTAAAAATGTGCACAAACCTGCTTTCTTTTCCTTAAGAGTTTGTGAGACTGAGCAATTTAGCTGGCTTCAACCATAATTGGTCTCCCTCTTTCTCTTTTCCTCCTCTGTCTCTCTTTTTTTTTTTATTTTTTTTTTAATTTTTTTTAGGTTTTCAGAAAGCCGATAGTGTGCAGCGTTATCTGAAGCTATAGAGAACTGAAAATTGCTCTGTCAAACTGTTGTAGAATAGCTGGCGATATATTTGTCTTCCTTTGGTCCCCTTTTGAGCATTGCAGGGAAATAGGCTTGGAAGGAAGAGAGGAATCAGCTGGTAGGGGATATTGAAAGGTAGTTCCAGATCCAGTATATTGATATTGGTGAGCTGATTTTAAGGAGTTTCTGTTAAGGGTCAATTGGGATGATGAGTTGGGGAACTGTTTTTGAGCAAGGATTGAACCTGGTTGGGAGTGTTGCTTGAAAAAGAGAGACCTGAGGCAGAAGTCCCTGAAGTTTATACAAATTGGGGCTGCCAAGGACAAGGTGGAATATTGTTGCTTGTGCCTCTTCCACTCTGAGAATTAGAAGACATTAAGTGGTCAGAGATTTACAGATACAAAAGGTTCTCCTTCATGTCCTGGAGAGGGGGAGCTCCAGCCACAGGATGCTGTGCTGTCACTGCCTTGTGCCTTCTTTAGGATTTGCTCTTCTTTAGCAAGTTCTGCTTTCATGGGAGACAAAATTTGAGAAGATGCCGTTTAGATGTTAAAAATAATGTCAATATTACCACATATAGCTCTCATACATTTTCCATTATATTAAGGAATTTGCTTATGTGCTCAACTACAAAGAATAATTCTGGTTAGTGGATGGATGGATTGGCTTACAAAATGTTAGGAATGTCCAAAATACCTGGGATATGTAGGAAAGACGGAAAAAAATTCATTTGCAAATTAATGGGCTTATCCAAACAAAGGTTTTCTAGGCTGGTTGTTGCATTCCTGTAGTGGATTTTGGGTTTAGGTGGTTTTTACTTAAGTGAGAATATCTTCTCTAAGTGCCCCTGAGTAGCTGTGACAAGATACCGTAAGATAAACATGATTATTGAGCAGCTTTGGTCAGACAAGGTCTAGTTTAGGACAGTTTAAATTGTTCTGATTTAGAAGAGCTTTGTCTGTTCCTTATCCATGGTAACACAATTATTGCGCAAAAAGTATGTAAAAATTACTACAGCACTGTACCCCCAGTCATTACATTTAAATGTGAATCCCAAAATAGGAACACCATGCATAATCCACTAAGACTGTTAGTTTTACCAACTAGATTTCTGCTTTTTCTTGGAGGGTGTTGTTCCTTCCATGTGGATTTTTCCTTGCTTTATCTAAATCCACAGCAGTGATGTTTGACTATGCCAAAATACCTGCTAGCGGTAAATATCAAGAAATATGCATTTCTTTGGATGTTTGGGATGACCTAATTCTTTAAGTAAAAGGGAAGGGAAATTGAAGAGCAGCAAACATGGGAAATACTAAATGGGGCCATGTTTGGCCTCTGAGATTGTTTTTGTGTGTGTGTGCATGCGCAAGTTGGATAAATCTTTGCAGATATAAACCAGAAGGGACCTACTGACACTGCTGGGGCTGAACCTCGTCTCAGCTCTGTGAACACTGTGTCATAATTGAGGCTTCGATATTATTTTTCCTGTCTTGTTACAGGAGAATGTGAATTTGGCTTCAAAAAGTAGAGCAATATGGTTGCTGTTTTTAACCGATAAATATCAGCTTTGCTATGTCAGTAAGGTATAGAAAGCTCCTTTGTTTACTACTTATAGAAATAAGAACTATCTAATGCAACTAGAATAAATGATGGAATCTTCAGATTAATAAATTTATGAGAACTTCTTGTTGTCCTGCGTTAATGCATTATGCATTTATTGATGGCATTGAAGATGGTTTAGTAGGTCACCAACACAAGAACTGTGCCACAATAACTCTGATGGTTTGTGTCCTGTGGGTGGATGAGTGTGTGATTTGAAGTTGGGCTTCTGAGGGATAAAGCAGGGCGCTGGAGAAGAGACAGAAGAGCTGGCTCTGCTTCCACAGACTGGAGAATGTCTTTTGGGATAAGATTTCCAACTGCACTTTGGATTCCCTCGTGGTTCTCCATTTCAAACACCAGTTCAAAGCATCTTCTGCTGGGGTCAGTGGCTACAGAGGATGCAATAAGTGTCTAATTATGTTGTATGACTCATGTGCAAATTTTCTGATTGCTGCAACTTTTTTAACTTTTAATCATTGCTTGTGATTCCAGGGATGCACTTAGTGACACAAATGGAAGCAGGGCTCACAGGTTTGCAAGTTCTGACTTATTTATACAAGCATAGGTTTAAGAGCCTCTTTCTCAGTCTCTTGATTGTTTCTAGCAAAGGCGGTGTTTCATAATCGAGGTCTTGTTTTTGGGATAGCCTTGGTAGAAAATTAGTAAAGGAACTAGTTCCGTGTGTATAAATCTTTATCTGTACAGTTTTCTGCCTGGACGTCCACTTGTCATGTTTTGAAACCTTCTCCTTTACATTTCTACGGTTGCATTTTAAAGCAGTTTCATCTTGTATCTTTAATAAAGTACCAAGCGATGAAAGAGGCTTTGTTCATAAATCTTTTAAAAGTGAAATGTATTTAACTACTGACACTTTAGATTAAGGATAATGTTAACTAAAGTTAGAAATTAAGATCTGATTGAAAATCTCAGACTCTATAAAACCAGGTTAAAGCAAAGCTGAAGAGGTTCTGATCTTACATTATTTTATATTGGCTTAGATTAGTTTTCTCAACTCAACAGTTTTAATTACATAGGAGGAAAGACCCAGCTATACCCAAGAAGGCAATTGCTAATATATCAAGCAAATCACCTGCAAGGCTTTGGAACAATGAACTGTTAAATAAAGCATGTGATAAAAGTGGGCTGTTACAGAGTTGGGCTTTCACTACTGGATTAATCCAGGGGCACTTAAAAGATTTCTCTGAAAGAAGAATGAAATGTTTTCCAGATGTTCAGCTAAAATGCTATAGTATTATAGAAGAGCTTCCATGTGCATTTTAGACCCCAGGTTTGACATGCCTTCTGTACTGACAATGTTTCTGTCCTTCTGTGTACTTTCATGATTTGTAGGAGAGGAGAAAGGGAATAAAGAAGTCAGAGAACAGAATGGAAGAAGTGAGAAATATTTAATATGTGCACAGGTAATGGACATAAAAGTGGTAGATGCTTACACACTTCATTATCCCTCAGTCACAGTGTGTAGCTCCTTGCCTGTCTCTTTCAGCCACTTGCTGCCTGCCAGAATAAATTTGAATGTGGCCCTGAGTTAATGACCATTGTCCTTTGCCACAGTCAATGGTTACTGCCTTGAGGATTGCAGAGTTCTTGTGTTCTTCCTTTGGGTGTTTACTTATTCCTTTTCCTCTTGAAGCTCCCTGGTGCCTTGCCCATCAGGCTGAGCAAGACTTTTTTGTGTTGTGTAATGATGATTTACTAGAGCAATCCCTTGAACATCTGGATTTCAGGCCTGCTGCCCATCTCTGCCCTCACTTTTCCATCCATGTGTGGAAACAAAGCAGGAAGGCTGTCTAAGGAACACAAAAATTAATGCAAGTGAGAATACAGGAAGCCTTTGGCAAGGCTCCTGATCACCTGCACATGGTAATGCAGTGTGGGAGCACAAACTGTTGAAAACAGCCTTTTTCCTACAGGGCTCTTAAGACAGAAATCTGTTAATTGCAATTCTACAGATCTCTAACATCTATTATATATTTTCCTTGCTATAAAAAGAGCTTTGTAATAAAGATCAGCACTGTTTCTGGCAAGTTGGAGAAAGTTTGTGAATGCCAGGTAAATACTAGTTCCTTTCTCTAAGCATTTCACAGGCTTCTGGCTTTCAACGTTATTTATAAACTTCATTTAATTTCAGCCTGAGTGAAGTTTAAAAAAAACTCAAAAAACTCTGCCACAATGGGGGTCCTAGTGTGCTCAGGACTTTTATAGGAGAAATGTCTGGTGTGCACTGTGATATAGTATGCCAATTCCTGTAAATTTAGCATTATCTTAATAAATGAGAAGAGAGTAGTAGTGGTTTTTTGACTTTTTTTTTAAAGGTATTAGAGCAATTGCCATCTAAACTGTGCAGCTGTTTTGATTCTGATTAAGAGTTTAGGGAAAGCAGAAACCAAGAAAAATTGTTACTTCAGAATATGAGGTCCGAGAAAATAATTCTTCTCATCTCCCCATGACATCATATGTTTTTACAATCTCTTCTTCAGACAGCCAGCTGGTTTGTTTGAAATGAAAAATACTGCTTATCTCTGCTTCCAAATCATTGTTTGACTTCTTTGCTTATTTTGTTGGGAGACCTTAGGAGAACACAGTTTATGGAAAGACTGTGGAGTTTATGGGAGGCTCTGTAAGGAGCCACAGTGATTAATGTGTGTCCTGGATTCCCTGTGCTCTAGGAATGTGAACCTGGGTGTGCTGGGCTTCTTCTCTTGAGACAGACCTCCTTCAGTTAAGATGGGGGGGTGGTTTGAAGTGATTTCACCCACTTTTTCCTAAGCTCACTTAGACCTTGATTAACATTCCTAAAAACTAGTGGCTCCTTGCATAATGCAGCAGCTGTCCCTTGTAGCCCTGATCCTGGTGCTGTGTGTTGAGACAGCTGATCTCATACCCTATAAACCCAGTGCCAAGCTCTGAACAGTTGTGCAGACTAAAGCAGCCCTAACAACCATCTCCTCAAGGAGGCTCTCATCAGTTTAGACTGATGGTGGTTCTTGGAGCAGTTCCTCAGTGGAGAATGTGAATGAGAGGAAGTTAAAAAAAACAAAAAAAAAAAAAATATTTCTGCAGAGGACAGAGTTACAAAGAATGTGGCAGGAAAAAAGAAAGAGAAGAAGAACAGTGGGGAAAGTGACTGAAAAACCAGGAGCCAGTTCAGTCACCTGCTCCTGTGTCCTCATGGAGGGGTGACATATCTGTAAGTAGATATATGTGCCCATCCTGATGGATGTACAGTGCTCAAGGGGCCCTGGCTGAAGGAAACACTGGAGCAAGATCCAGCTGTCCAGGGGGTTCCTGAGTTCAGGAACCTGGTCCAACAGCTCCATTGTGACCCTGAAACCCTTGGCAGCCAACCAGGTGAGGAGGGGATGGTGCTGTCAGTGACCACAGGAGATTTAAACAGCTGTAAGGAGCGTGATGAGCAGCATTCCTGCAAACAAATGGGAGAAAGTGATTATTTTCAGAGGTGCTGCAGTCTCAAGACTCTTGGGAGCCTGGAACCTCCATTGCAGAGGAGAAGCAGATGGACTCAGAGCCCCTGCAGGGTTATTAGTCCAAGGGCTCTTAGCCAAGGGTCTGTTAAAGGTGAAGGCTGGAAGCAGGACCCTGCAGGCACCAGGAGGAATGTTCCTCCTCATTCTCAGAATCTGACAAGTAGGACTGGTACCATCTACAATGGCTGCGAGGCTCTGGACCTAGAAGTGCAGACCCTGATGAGGTGGGCAAAGGTCCTTCTGGGGTAGTGGGGCCTCCTACAACACCACCACCTGTAGCCCACATCCAGACCTCCTCTGTCAGCAGGAAAAGAAGGATAGTTGTAGGAGGAGACTCCTCTTCCTCTTCAGCAAGAAAAGAAGGATAGTTGTAGGAGGAGACTCCTCTTCCTCTTCAGCAAGAAAAGAAGGATAGTTGTAGGAGGAGACTCCCTGCGGAGGGCAATGGAGGGTCAGATACGCCGACTGGACAAAACTCACAGGAAAATCTTCTGTCTCCCAGGGGCACAGCTGAGAACCTCTGGATAAGAGTCAAGGGGCAAACATATTGCAGATGTTATCATGGGAATCTACCACAGACCTCCCAGCCAGGACAATGATACTGACAAATTCTGTTTTGAGGAGCTAAGGGATGCTTCCAAGCTGCCCTTGTCCTTATGGGCGACCTCAGCTTGCCAGAAATTAACTGGGAGCATCGCACAGCTGGTACAATCTGGAGACCAGAAGCTTCCTAAAACACCTGGATAACAATTTTATGGAACAGGTCCTAAGGAAGCTGACTTGGAGGGATGCCCTCCTTTATTTGCCGCTTCTCAGTGGGGTGGATCTTGTGAGCCCAGTGGAGATTTGGGCTGTCTTGGCCACAGTGGCTATGAAGTGGTCAAGTTTAAAATCTCTGTTGATGGTAGGAAAACCTCAACTTTGAGCATGAGGAGAGCAGACTTTGGGCTGCCCAGGGAATTAGTGAGGAAGGCTGGGCAAGTGTTTTTTGCAGATGCTGGGGTCCATCAGTGCTGGTCACTTTTTAAACATCACCTCCTGTGGGCACAGGAACAGCAATTCCCCAGTGTCAGAAGTCAAGGAGGTGAGGCAAAACACCCTCTTGGCTGAACAGAAATTTTCTCTTGCAAAACAAGCACCAAAGGAAGGTCTGTGGCCAGTGGAAGATAATTTGAAGCCTTTTAGAGCTGTTGGGAATGGTCCTGTGCAGGGCCAGGAGTTGGAGTCAATGATCTTTGTGGGTCTCCTCCAACTCAGCATATTCTGTGGATTAAGAGGCTATATTGAGAAGAAAAGGCAAATGTAAAAGGCAGAATTAGAGAGGAGAATGTACCAGACAACGAAAGAAAAGGACCTATTAGGATTAAAATAGTGCATGTTAAAATTATTAAATATAAAATTTAGAGTGTAGTAGTCTACTTGCTAAGAATGACTTAGAGAAGCAGACAATACAAAATGGTGAAAAGGAGTGAATGAATACAGAAGAAAAGAAAATGTAGGTTACATGATCCATTTAAAAATATACTATAAAAAGTTTTCACAGGTATTTGGATTTGAAATGGAATTAAACTGTAAGAAATTGCTTTGATTCTAATAAGAAAAATTAAAACAGATTTAAAAAAATATTAATGTAGATTCACATGGTGTCTGTGATAATTTTAATCATATTTCTAATGTAGCTTTTCCTCCTTTGCCTGGTTATGAAATGAAAGGTTTTCCCATCCCTTTCTTTCTCTGAGGTAAGCCCAATGCACCAAAGTTGGAATTAATTTCGTGCAGGAAATTCAACCAGATGACAGCTCTCAGTATGTCGAGAAAGCAAATATAAAGTAAGTAGAGCTTTTTCTTTTTAGAAAATATCTTATTTTCTTGTTCTAGGCATGTTTTTAAAAAAGTTCCACATTTTAAGCAGTGCTTGAGATGATCTTGAATTCACTGCAGTGCTACACATTTGACAAGTATCAGCAGGGCTGGATTTACAGGGCCAGTAGTTCACAGAGTTGTTTGTTTAGCTGCCCATGAAGGCACCTCCTCAAAGGCTCTTTACTCATTAAGTAAAGGTGTGAAGCCCTAATCTGCCACCAGTTCTGTATGTAATGAAAAAGCTGTTTTTTTTTTTCTCCTAGGTGAATATATTCACCTCTACTCTAGAAATGAAAGGTTTTAGAGAAAATAAAAAGCATAGTAAGCATCTTGTGGGGGCAGATGTGTTCTACAAATAAAATATGAATGTACATGAACCTGTGTATGTATAATATGTATTTGAGAAAGGATGATGGTGGAAGCTAATTCTTCTCATCTGCAATAACTCTGGGCAAGTTGCACTTGGAATTCTGCCCTCATCCCCCCATATCAAGAAGGAAAAGATAAATCATACCTTGAGATTGTTTTGCTTTCCTTGGTTTATTATTTAATTGTGGCAGAGTCTTACATAATTGCATCAGCTGTCTGAAATTTGACCATTTTCCTTTGGAGCCCTCCCTCCAAATGTTGTGTTTTCCTTGAAAATAAGTACTTGATTGAGAGCTCTGTCCTTGGGGCTGCTGCCTCCTGGTTAGGTCTGGATGAAACCTGCTTCTCTAAAGTCCTCCAGTTACTATTTGCTCCCATAATCCCTTTTGAGGATGTTTTTGCAGTTCTGTTGGTGGCACTTCTTGAATGTGTCACCCAGCCACCACTTCTCAGGGCTTTGTTGCTGAATCATGCTTTTGAGAGAGGATAAGCTTTGTGGAATTTTTGTTTGAAGAGCTGAGAAGGAGCTGCTAGGCATCTGTTATTGTGTTTTGAATCCAAGTGCTTTGTATTCTTGCCTCTGAAATAGGTATGCTTCAAACTATGAAGGGTTTTCTCCCAAAGGTCAGGTTCTGTGTGAGCCAGACTCCAAATCTCTTGGGGAAACAGATCCTTTGTATCCAGGGCTGCTGAATTTTTGCACTCCTTAGATATGATCTGAAACTGCACATTCGGAGGGTTCGTACACGAGGATATATCTGCAGCCATAGAATTCACTTTATATAGTATTTCTTTATTATGGATTTTTCAAGATAAATTTCTTACCATAACGGACGTGACTCAAACACGCAAAAGCTGCAGTTCAGTTTTCACTCCAGCACTTCACTTTGAGAGTTTATATTCACCTGAGAAGAAAGTAGTTAGGCATTTGAAACTCTCTGCCTCACAGCTGAAGTCATGATCTGAAAGTGTTTAGTGCCTGAAAAAATGATCTCTGCAACCTCTTCGTTTTTAATTCTTCTGGTTGGACCAGTCCACAATGCAAAAAAAAAAAAAGGATGATAATGACCATATTTCTACTCTGAAGATGTGTAAGGGTATTAAAAATTATACTGTAGAGAGGGAAGCGAGTCAATTGTAATTTTAGGAGTAAATCTGCTTCTTAGTTAGTAAGGCCTTTGAGGCATCATGGGCAAAATTTTTGTTTTCATGGTGGGACGTGCTTGGTTGGCTGCCAGACACGCCCTGCTGCTCTCCCTGTGTCTCCTCATAGGGACAGGGACAGAATACAGGATGAAAAATTGTGGGTCAGGCTAAGGACTGTGAGATCCCTTACCCATTACTGCCACAGGAAAAGCCTTGACTTGGGCAAGACTAATTTAATTTGCTGCCAATTAAAAATAGAGTAGGATGAAAAATAAAGGGAAAACACATCCCCCCACAAACCATCTGCCTTTCTTAGGCTCAGCTTCAGCTCTCCTTTCCCAGTGTCTCTACCCTCCCTGCCTCCCTCCCTCCCCTGCAGAGGGATGGGGAAGGAGTTTCAGTCAGTTCCTAGCAGCTCCTTTCCCCATTCCTTCCTCCTCATGCTTTTTGTCCTGTGGAGTCTTTTAAGATGGGCTGTGTGGTATCAGAGTGGTATCAAACAGCTCCTGGTGCAGCTGCAGAGGTGAGTGGGACAGAGCCCTCTGCTCACGTGTGCCAGCATGCCAGACACCTCTGTGCTCCAGATGGAGAAAGTGCTCCTGAAAAACCCATGGTGTCTTCTTTCATACCGTTCCTCTTTTCCGGATGGTCAGTCGTACTTGGTAATATTTTAATTTCTTTAAGAAGAGAGTGCAAAAAACCTTATGCCTTTGAAGTACTGGTCTTTAGGAATATTTTCCTGGCACAACATCTGGTCACCTATATGGGGCATAAATTCAGGCTGATTGCAGTTTGAAGGTGGGAAAATTTGTGTCACCTCTTTCAGAAGTTTTTTTTTTGCAAACTCCTATCAGTTGATAAGGTTTTTACCAAAAGTACAGGAGTTACTATAAATTGTGGATTTAGTTTAGCTAAGATCAACCAAGCATTTCTAAGCATGAAGATGTTGTTATTAGTGTTGTAACAACATACTGATATTGTACTGTTGGTGTGGAAATAGTTACTGCTTTTTTGGATTTCTTTGAAAGAATGTTTGGAGTGAAAGACTGCTTGCTTTGATGCCCCCTTCCTTTCCATAAGATTTGTGCAATAGTGCTAAATGTGCTTTTGGCTGTGGGAACCATGTACCCCTCTGGAGAGCTTTGATGCCTTTGTCTTTCACCACTCACTCATGAAATGCCAGGATGTTTTCTTTCTTTTTTATCTTTACCTTTCATTGGGTGAGGTACTGAGTGAGGAGAAAGGAGAAGATTGCTGAGATGTGCAGGAGCCTACTAGAAGCAAGTAACTTGCTTTAGACATATTAGTGTGGAAAGTGGGATACTGGGGCATTATTTTTGCTGGCTTCAAAAGCTGACTTCACTCTAATAATGTAGACAAATGTGGAAGATAAACAGTCTTAGATGATCAGTGTTGAGAAATACAGAAGAGTCATATTTTGTAAGCTCTAATCTGAACATTTGATACCCATATATCCTATCTCTTGGATGAAACAGCAGATATTAAAAAAAATTAAAAAATAAACATTTCCTCTGTCTCCCCTTATGTGGACTCAGTATACTACCTCTGGGAGCCCCTCTTCACTGCAGCAGGTGGAAGTGGCTTTGCAGCTTGAAGAATTAAGATCAAGAGACAAATCTGCAGCTTCAAATCCCAAAACATACTGTAGCAACTTGTCCAAGAGTGAAAAAATTTTCGTTTACAGTGTTTTGTTATAAATAGCAACAATGACAGCAACAAGAACCATAAGCAAAGTGCAGTGCCAGAAAAAAAAAGAAAGAAAAGTGTGAGAGTGTGAAGCTCTAGAAGTGGAAATACTTCTTAATTTTTGGAACATGCATTTGATTAGAGAATCTTCAACTACCTTAATTATTTATTTGGTAAGTGTCTTGGTACAAGGTTTTGGTTCCAGCTCAGGGAAGCTCATGCCCTGATAATGCTGTTTTTCAGAAGATAGATTGTGCTTTGACATGCTGCCTGCATCCTTGGAGTAACACTTTATGAAATCCCTAAAGAATTCATGCCTGAATTATCCAGTCACATCCCTGACCCTTGCTCAAAATATTTGATGACCATTGACTCCGTGGCCAGGAGTGCCAAATTGTGCAGCCAGAATCAGACCCCAAATTCAGATCACTCATTTTCCCCCTCCTGGGACTGCAGTGTGATGTGGCATCATCCCAGAGCAGCAATGCAGGGCCTGGTGTCATTCAGAGGGACAATTACACATGAGCTGATGACCACAGCAATCCCCAAAGATGTCCACAAACAGCAAGGCAAGTGGAATTCAGTATTCAAAGCCTGTGAGCCTCTGTGTTTGTATTTTCTAAGTGTGTTATTTTCAGATTTTTTGGCTTCCCACCACAGTTAATTGCCCAGTCCCCAGACAGTGTTTTCCCTGTGTGAGAGACAGCCTTTGCACATACTTATTCATGTGAGGACAGTTTTATACAGTACCTGACTGTGGGCAGGAACACCAGCTGCTGGGCTCCACTGAGGTGTGCAGCACTCATCTGGACTTACTTTGATTACTTTTATGTTCCTTTGGACTTGTTAACTCTTCAGAAGCCCTCCCTGACTGTCTCACTGATGCTCAAGTCACCTTGCTCCTTTTCTAGTTTTCAGTCTTTGCTTTTTGGCCAAAGATTTTTCTTCTTCAGCCTGCCCATATTCAAGGTCACTATAAAATTAAGGCACTGAGCCCGAATTTTAATAGGAAAATGCCTTTTAATGTCAACTGTTATTTCAGTAGCTATTTGCATCTTTTTCATAATTGTGACAGAGTTACTACAAACGAGTCAATGCTACTTTGAAGCCACAGTATATTCCTACCCCTTGCTGTATGTTTCATGTTGTAGGGCACATTGGTATGATAATTTTGGTTAGGAAAGTATGGTCTAATTAAGTAATAGTAGGATCTTGCTATGTTTTCCCATCATACTTTTGAGTCCTAGTATTTTGGATGTCTCAAGACGTAGCTATGTTGCAAAATGAATGAGTATATTTGATGATCCCCGGGTTGGAGCTAGGTGATGCTTAAATTCCTTTCCAGCCCAAACCATTTTATATCTGAATTTTCTTTGCTTCAATGATTATCGTGTCATAGCTTACTTGTCCAGTATGTGCACAGCATTTACTTATTAAATGTATTTGGGAAAGAAGTCTTACTGTACAGCACAGGAGCACCCTGTCAATACCAAACTATGGTTTGACTGTCCTCTTAGAGATGTGAAACTGCAAGGAGTGAGAGAGGGCACCTGTGGCCTCTGGGGGGGAAAATCTCCATACCAAGTGCAGGTAGTAACTCAGTGGGTTTTGCCCAACAGACCTGAATTTTATGATGGAGGAGACCATTGGGAAAGATGGGGAGTTCAGTCTGGGAAATTGGATTCTTCTTTTAATAGGTTTGGGTAAATGAAACTAAGTTTAGGAACACAGAAAATCTCCTGGGAGCTTATTTGCTTTGATTGCTAAACCTTTTGAAGTGCGCTTATTGCTGTAAGGAAGGAAATATGGAAAAGGTCAAGTATGAACTAGGTGAGAAATACAAAAAGGAACTGCTTGAGATGGTCATTAAATAAGACAAAAATGAAATTCAGGAGTAAATAGAACAGTATCACTGTAAAGGTGAAATGTCTCAGCATAAATCAGTGAAAGACAGTGAAACTTCAACAAGTCTATCCAACATGCATTGATTTTGTAGCAGTCCCATTCTCATCTGGTGAAATCAATATTCTGCAGCACCCTCCTATCCCAGGCTACTGGTGTTTGTGGAGACCTTGTAAAGACTAAAGGTCAGTCTGTCTGTCTGTCTCTGCCCACTGTGCCCACATATTTTTAACAAAACCACTGCCACCACAGCTAGGCAGTGGGAGAAATTATCAATATTATTATCCCTGGCGCTGGGGATAAAGCCCTGCTGCCTTAGGCTCTGTTCAGGTTGACTGATACAAAGACAGACCTTGGTCATGGTCAAGGAGGTGGCAATGGGTGAACTATCAGAGAAGCAGGGAACAAAAGTATGGAAGTGGCACCTCCTTGCAGCTGGAATAGTTTTCAGTGTAGCCAGAGGTGGCTGGGGACTGGGTCTCCAAAGCATCCAGATGTTCCTCTGAGAAGGGGCCTCTTCCTCCTTCATATCATGGCACTGGGGAGTCTTGGAGAAACATTTTGGGATCTTTCTGGCGCTCCCTTGCTTTACTGCTTGCTTTAAATGTGGGAAGACTGAGTTCTGCAGGTCATGTGAAGTTATTCACACTCTGAATTAATCCAAACATGAATTGCAGGTGTAATTCTTGGGCTTTCTTATTTGCCCCAATTTTTAAATAAAGTAAAAGGCCACTAATGTGAAGCAGATAATTGCTGTGAAGGGGGCTCTGGGAGTGATCACAGATATTAAACCAGGGGGGATTAATTAAAAAAAAACCCTGCTCAGCACATTACTTTGGTCCTTTGTCTTTTAAAATGTAGTTTTTGTGGGAGTAATGTTAATATCAATATTAATATCTGCTGAGATGAACAAAAATAACAATGTAGTAGAGAAAAATGAATGTTGGCCTGCACAATAAAATTTTCAGAGGAGAGTGTCAAAAAAGCCAACAAAAATCTGCAAGGATTGGTTTTATCTCTGAATTTTAGGCTGGTGTCATTGTTCTACTCAGTCTGTCAGTGTTGCTTGCTTGAACTCCTTGGTTTTTTTAAATCTGTTTCTACCCAGTGGCAGCTGAATGTCCTGCAGAGAAAAAACATCTCTAGTTTGTGTCTGCATGAGCATGCATAGCTGGTTTCAGTACTTAAGGGCTGTTATCTTTAACGCATTGCCTCTATCTTTAATAGAAGATACAACAAATGTCTGTAAAATGTGACTTTTTCCCCGCAGGTTTTCTCTAATTGCCAATAAAATCTGTTGCTCATTTATTTATTTATGGAATTTTACACTTTCTTGATTGATATTTGAGAACACTTTAAAGTGACAGCAGCCTTAAGAGTTATTTACAATAGAAGACAGGGATCATAATTTTTCTATTTTTCTTTAAAAATCGATTTTCTTTGGTTTGTTTTTACAGAGGAGATTTATGTTTATGCACACCCTGCAGCTGGGAGAGGGGAGGAAATTCTGTACAGCTCTGTAGTCCGTGATGCCATTTTGGGAGCTTTAAACCAGATACCTTTACAAAGTTTGCAGAGAACTTTGTGAAAAAATGGCTCAGGGGATGTTCTCTCCCATGACAAATACTCAGGATCTCAGTTAGGAACATTTTATTCTGTGAAACACAGGGCCAGAAGCAGCAGCTGGTGTAAATCAGCATCACCCCTCCGAAGACATTGAGGAGATGCCTCTTTGCCTCATCAGCTGCATCTTGACCTGGGTTTTCAAATTAGGATCTCATGGATAAACACTGTGAGTTGCCTTCCTCAATGGTGTGGGAAGCACACATTTTGATCCTGCTGACCTGCAATCTGTTAGCAGTTTTTGGCAATTACACACTTCATGTAAATGATAAATTACTAATATTACAGAATGCATCCCATTTACACTCTTTCACCTCCTTGTAGTTACTTTATTGCAGTAAAACTATCTTGTGATTTTGGGTAAATGAATAAAAACTTTAAAGAAAAGTGAGCAAAGACCACAGGGGTGGATTGGTGCAGCTGTCACCCTCTGTGATGCACTGTGCTCATCCCCTGCAAAAGCCTCATAAACACACCAGGGTGACTCTATCTTCCATTAATTATCCCAGTCTGAAAGGAGAGGATCTCCTTCCTAATCCAAACATCTTGTGAGGGTAATTAATTCTTTTCTGCAAATTCCCCTAACCTGATTTGTGGTTTGTATGGAAGTAAATCCCCCTGCCCTTTCCGTTCTTCACGCTCTCTGCTGTCCTTTATGTTCAGTCAGCTGGGTTTTTGTTTTATCCTAAGTGTTGGTCCCAGCAGCGTGGCCAAATCCTGCCTGGCTCTGGGGCTTTTCACTCAGCTGGGCTTAGGAAAAGCACTGCCTCTCTGGCCTTCCCACCTCCCTGACTTTGGTGGGGAATTTCTGCTCGTGAGCCATCGACTCTGGTAATTGCTCCTCGCTGGGAAAATAGCTCAGGCTTCCCTTTCCTGAAACAACACAGGGACAAAAACTCTTGTCTGGGGGCCAAATCTGGCTGTGGGGCTTCCTGAGATGGCTGCCAGCACAGGTCTTCCCTGACTGCCTCTCTGTGGCAGCACCACGAGAGGAGGCAGCAGGTTCATCGCAGCGTGCTCCAAAGGCTGTTGTGTTGTTTGCAGTGCTGTAGTTTGCTTCTTTACTGCCATTTTCATCGCCTTCTATAAAGCTTAATTTAATTGTTCCTTAATTACCTCTTTGGCTTGGTGCATATATTGAGATGGAAGCTGTAAGCAGCACACATGAGGCTGTGGATGTCACGAAACATTGCTGCTCTCTATTTTCTTGGCTCTGGCTGGGAGTACAGCGGGCCAGACCTTTGCTGCTGCTGTAAAAGTGCTCAGCAATGGGAAGAAGGCCTCCTGCTCATAAAAATTTTTAGACAACTTTCTAGAAGGAACAGCAAATATTTACTCCAGTTTCTCCAACCAGTTTCTACAAGAGCACGTATTATTTCATATTACTTTGGTGTTTTCTCAAATTACATGAAGAGCAGAAATCTCTGATCCACTTAACATATGCAGTATTACCTGAATGCTGCTGGGACCACAGAGGTTTCTATTCACAGCCAGCTCTAAATAAACCACATAGCCTGCTTTGGGAGTGAAACAGAGCAGAAACACTTTTTACTTGGGTTCTTAAGCTAGCTTTTGTTAAGAGCAGTTGCACTGAGCTCCACCTCTTTGCCCACCTTCCCGGCTCCTGAGAAGTCCTGGGCCTTAGGGAGATTATAATGTGCTTTGGTAGCTTGCAAGGTGTTTTTCTCACCTCCTCCAAAGCCAAATGGGTGTGGGAAGCTCTCACATTCATTTTAGACTTTCAACATGAATCTTTAATGTCTTAGCGTGTGTTAATTTAAGTGTTTTTCCTTTCAAAGATGATGTGGCTCTATTTTTTGGATAGATTTCTCTCTGGGAAGTGTATGTTATATATGGAATTAAACACAGAGGAGTATTGATCATAGGTGAAGCTGGCTTCAGCAGATACTATATAGATCATTGCTTACAACTAGATTATTTTCATCTCTGTGTCATTCTTTTTATACTTTTATGTGGTTTTCCTTTTTTTTCCTCTGTTTGAATTCCTGTCCACATTGTACTCTGTGTGTGCCTTACTTTTCTCCATTTACCTGCTGTGTCCTTCCTCCTGCCTCTCATAGGGAGAGTAGAAACCCATTAGTATTAACCTGTTGACTTAAGCTTTTAAAGCCACGATGTTCATAGGAATTCAGAAATGAGCAAATGAGCAATATGAACTTCCTAGCTGAATCTCCATTTATAAAAAATAAATACACTTGACCTTTTGGGAGAGATTTCTATATTATTTTTGTTGAATTCCTCTGTAAAATTCTGTTTATTAGAAGACTGTATAAGAAGCTTATACAAAGATCATGAAGTTGTTTTTTGGTCCTCTGCAGGTGTGGGGCTTTTTGTTGTTTTGGTTTTGTTTTGTTTTTTTTTTTTTTTTTTTTTTGGTTGATTTGGTTTTTTTTTTTTTTTGCATATCAGCCTTGCTTGGTTGGTGACTGGTATGAGCTCTCCACTGGTGTTATCTCTCTCTGGCTCATGCAACTGGACATTTAATTTTGCTGTGGTCTGAAGGCCAGACTTCCTGGGAGAAGTTAGAAGGTTTCAGTACTGAAACATACCTTGAAGTTTTATGTGAGGTTTGAAATGTATATTAGAATATCCTGATTTATATTCTCTCTTCTTAAATTACTTACAGGAGAAATTTTGAAATATGATTTACCCTTTCTACTTGTAATCTGTCTTGTTCTTGACATCCATCTACTTTTAGCAACCAGACCATTTTGTTTCCATTTTCTGACAGGTTCTGGGCAAGTTTGAGTGTCACTTTTTGACATACCAGCAAGGAGCTGGAGTAGCAAACCCAGGGCAATCTTTTACTTAGTTTAAAATGTGCTTTCCCTTGAAATGACTTCTTAAAACTGTAAGCACCTCGTATTGGCTCCAACACTGCTCTTTTACCTTGCCATAAAATGTTTAAGTGGGGCTAAGTTTCACTTGGTGGTGTCTCTTTAGACACCACACTTTGCCTAAGAAAAGATGGGAAGACAGATGTTGTACTAACCTCTGCTGATTGCTTTTTGATTGCCGGTTTAGTTGTCTGTCTTCAGCCATTTCAGATGGCCATATGGGAAATCAACAGTGATGATCCTTAATACAGTACCAGAAGAGAGGTGCTTCACTTACACTTATTTTCAGGGGAGGGATCTGAACCCAATTAGAAAATTTATGAAACTGCCAGAGCACGCTACTCATTTAAAATTGCTGAGGGCTGCAAAGTGAACTGAAAGCTTGACAGAATATTCACACTTGTTGCAGGTCCTGTATGTCAATTAACCTCAGAAATGGAGCGGGCCACGAACTTCCTACAGTTTGTTTTCTTTTCGTGTAAAAATCTGGGCAGTTGCATGTTATTGTGAAATGACAGATGAATTAGTGAGAAAGGCCTTGGAAAGTTCAGTTATAAAAAAGTTATTGGAATTTACTCCCACTGAGTGACAGGATAAGTCAGGATCTGATCTGGTATTTCTGATTCTGCCTGCTATGTTAGGAATTAGATGTTTCTGCTTAACTTTTACTCTTCTAACAGTGGCAGCCATGATGATTTAAAATTCTTCAAATGGCACCAAAGTGCTTTGCAGCAGGTGTGGGAAACAGGACAAATTCACTCATTGACAAGATGATTGTCCTTGGGCTTTGGCTGGCTCACTGTGGTGTGTTCTTAAGTTAAATGTGCAGGCTCCACTAGCAAAAACAGCAGCTTCAGTGGGCTAGAAGGTGAAGTTCTTTATTTATCTGCCCAGTCAGTGCAGCAGAGGCTGCCTCTATGTCTCAGTGCTCTTGAAATTTTCTTTAGTGTCTCTGTGCCCTCCTGCTGCAGATGTGGTTTTGTTTGCCACATTTATTTTGGCATTCCTTATTTTGTCCCCCAAAGAGATTTAATAGAATTTGTTACTGGCCCAGATTCTACTGTTTGTGAAGAGAAGCCACGTCTTTCTCTCCCAAGCCATGTTTTATGATCGTCAATGGTTTGGTGGAGTTGTACATCCTTGTTGTACATCATCCCTTGATTAAAAGCAAGTCTTCCACACCGCCAATTCCATTTTAGGTCTCCAAATTTGTGCCATTTAGATTGGTAGGGTAGTGATTAACCTCTGTAGCTTAGTGTGAAATCCAGGCACATCTTTGTTTTATTCTGCTTTCTGATAGTGTTTCTAACAATGCCTGTGCTATGTGGAGCATCCTGCATGAACGTAGTCACCATCTCAGAGGGGCAAAATGTCATTTAGTTCTTTTCAACTGAAGTATCTTATGTGGTTCCCTGTGGTCAACAGCTGGATGGCAAGACATCAAAAGTACATTAGGCAGCTTTCTAATTAAATATCTTCCCTGCATCTAAAACATGTGGTAGCACTTCCTTGCTAATAAAAAGAGAGCACACTGCAGTCACTTTGATGCAGATACTGCAATGCCTCCCTGTGCCAGGCCTCTTGCAGTTTCTTGTAAGAAGATGATACAACATAATGCATTGTACAGAGTAATGCTTAGCTGTGATTTTACAAAGCATTATCCTATTTATTTTAAGTGTCATGTAATTATCAATTCATTTACTACCTATTGTAATACCATGAATCATAATGAATGTATTTGCATAATAGGTAGTATCACATGAGCTCAACTATAATTCAGTATTAGCTAAATGTACCATGCAAAAAAAATGTTTCCTATAAAGGTAGGCTGGGGTTGATATGCAGCCTGTCTCATACCTGGTGTATCACAAATGCTGTCATGGGCAATTTGTGGGCTGGGTTACAGAGGGAGCTGTTTTGTAGCTCAGTCCTGTCATTCACTCATTCTTTGTCCTGTCTCCAGCCCCTTAGTTTAAATGCTCTTCAGCTCTGTCAACTTTGCAGGTGAGGAAAGCTTCAGAAACCTGTTGTTTTGCTGTTTAGCTGATGTGTTGGTGCTCTGCTTGCTGAGGCCATGAGACAGTGTCTGCCTAAAGACTGAGCTTATTTCTGCTGTGATGCTCTTCAGACCAGCACTCACTGTGCTGGGTGATTAAACTGAGGAGCAGCCACACTGGGGACCTGCCTAGGCAGCATTGCCTCGGCCCTGGGTAGGTTTCTTTGTCTCTGGGTGTTACTTCTTTTTAAGTAAAAAGACCTCAAAAATTCCCTATGGTACTTCCTGGAGCAGAGTTGGCTCTGAGGAGTGTGGCACAGGAATGCTGCCAGCTCCTCAGGAGCGTGGCTTGCTGTAGGTGTGCTCCATGTCTAGGTGGGTGTCTCTGCTCCTCACTCCTCATCTGAGGCCAGGACCACGCCCCAAACCTCCCATGCCGTGTGTAGAGCTGCTCCTCCTACCCCAAATCCTCTGCGGTGTCCTGTTTCTGCCTTTATTCCATGAAGATTTATGCAGGCAGAAATGAACCACGTTGCATACAGAATAAGCAGTCCATGCCAGCTATGGTTTAATGTGTTTTGAAGACATGATCTTGCAGTGGTAGAGTTCTTAGAATAACCCAAATGTGAGCAATATCTAGTTTCTGAGAAAAATCTTAATGGCTTGTACCTCTCTTTTGGTTCACTTACAAGTTCAACACATTTTCTGTCGCAGAAGACAGACTTCCTCACACAGTAGCTTGAAAATGATCCTTGTGTGAACTGTTGTGTCTGTAACAGATGTGAATAATCCCACTTTCCACTTTTTAAATGAATCCCATTTCCATACAGAATGTAAAATGCTTACTTTCTGGCTAGCACAGTTGATTTTTACTTGTTGCCTACAAGTTAGATTAAGGACACTGAAATTGCAGAGGATAAAAAGAGAGTTATTTCCAAAAATACAGTGTAGTTACTGGTGCCTCAAGGATTATGTGGCCTGATCTACATTCAGGAGACAGCACTGCAATGGCAAAAGGCTAACCCAGTTGACAACACTTAATTTGTTTGGACTTACGTCACTGTTGGCTTTCTGATGTGAAAGGAGAAATACATCTCAGGAATTGATGAAGTAGTGCCACATTTACACAATTCTGCAACTCTCTAAGGCATTTAGGGCCAGACTTCTTTCTTGAAATGCAAGGTAAAGCTCCTGAATTTCGTGTGTGCACCCTCACTGGTGTGCAATTAAAGCTGCTATAATTCAGTTTGGCCAGTTAGGAAACATGTGGGCAGTGGAAAGGGAGCAATGCCATTGCTGGATTTGGGTAAAATTAGAGTGTATTGTAAACATATATGAAAAGGGTTGCATGCAGTGTTTGTCCAACAGCAACTCTTGCCAAACATGGAATTGGTAATGCCCTGGACGTGGTAGGATGGAGTTGTCCATACAAACACACAGAGGATGGCACACCCTGCAGTGGAGTTGCTCTTAGTGGGAGGAATTATTCCTGAGTTTGTATTTTCACCAGGCCAGAATATCAGGGAACAGCATCCACAAAAGAAGTGGCTGTTGGGAATTTGAAAGAAAATGCTTGTAATTTCATGGAAATATCAACTTATGTTTCCATAGTTCTCTTGGACTTGCTGCTAACAAGTGGGAGCTTCTGGGCCTTGTCTCTTAATAGGAATTTTGCCAGTAAGGATTAGGAGAAAATGAAAAGCTTAAGTACCCATGGATTTCGCAGGGGAACATTCCATGGTGTTTAAATTCAGTATATTATTTCAGTTTTCAACATGTATCTTTGAAATGTGCCTTAAATGTGTTTTTGTTTTGCTCTTGTTTTGCTCCTAATGGCTTTTTATAGGACAGGTGCTTATTCAGGTGGATCACAATTCAGAGGAGCCTGCTGTGTGGGAATCAAATTCCCATGGTGATTGCACTTGCACAGGAGATATAATGCTAAACATGGTCAGAGGCAGGACAGAAAGCACTATAAAATCTGTTTGTGTGACATTTTCTGCAATGTGACCAAACTTACTGTAGTGTTTGTACCAGTTACTGATGATTTTGTGCACTGAGTCATCTGTCACTGGACAGTGTGCAGGGATCATCTGCTCATCCTGGACAAGTTATTAGCTGTCTGTGAGGGATGAGGTTCTTGCTGTCCAGGGTGATAGGAGCTCTCTCTTACCAGCTGTCACCTTTCACTGGATTTCCAACAAAACCACAAAATTCAGTTTGGATTATTATTATTATTATTATTATTATTATTATTATTATTATTATTATTATTATTATTATTATTATTATTATTTTAATTATTTTAATTATTTTAATTAATAATAATTTTATTTTCTTGATAATGATAATAATAATAATTTCAACAATGCTATAGCCTCCAGGAAGGGTACAGCCTGTGGCATGTTTGAATCCTAACTTCTGTGTATCATGTAAGATCCCCTTCTAATCTAAATTCTGATACAAATCATCTAGTCCCTAAATAAGGGAAAAAAAAAAAAAAAGAGCAGAACTGCCCTAGGAATGGGACCCAGGGAATTAAAATCTTCTTCATATGTCATGTGATGCTTGGTGTGATTTTTGCCACTCCATAAAAATGAAACTGCAAAAAGTGCTTTTTGAGCACTGTAATTATTCGTTCCTCACCACCTCCCTGCCTGAATGATCTTTTTAGAATTCTGTATTGCTGTTAAATGCTTTGACTAAAGGAGAAAATGGTGTTTCCTTGCTCTATAGAGATGTTCCACTTGCTTCCAGATAGCATATTTCCACTAAGATCACCCTTCCTTAATTTTCCCTACTGTGATGCAACATTCATAGTAGTTCTGAAATAAAGACTGAAATGGGATATCTCTCCAAAACAATTTGTATCATTGGCCCAGCAACACTTTTATATGAAATTTTAAACCTTAGAGAACCTATTAGTGTCTACTCTAATCAAAGCTAGGGAATATCTTCTTATGTCTTCTTCCAGCTTTTATCTTTACAACACACACTTTCTCAAGCTCACAGCAGAAGTGTGCCTGGAAATTTTGGATTAAATAACTTTTTTGTTCCCCAAAGTTGCTTAACCCTGTTTGCATGCTCTGACAGCAAGAGAGCTAAAGGCTGCAGTGTGGTGAGACATTAGAAGAGGGAGGGCTGCATGAGATTCATTTTTAGTTTCCTGTGCCATTTGCAAGTGGCAGCAAGAATCCAAGTGTGGAGAAGAAGGTCTTCTTGCCTTTCAGATGTGGGTTATTATTCTTGGTCCTGTGGCTGCTTACAGACATCTGTTGTGTTATGTTGGTTTTAGTCTATGGGTGGCAGTCACTTTCTAAATTTCCTGTGCAATGTTTGCAGGCTCTCCTGCACCAGGCTTCTCAAATTTGCTGTTAGTAACACACATCAACAGGCAATCGATAAAATCAGAGCTAATTACGTAATGTGGGCTTTTTAAAAATCTGTCTGCAGCACAAGCAGATGTTAAATGAAAGCTAATAAAGTGTGGCATCGTTTAAACAGGGTATGCCCCAGGATTTGATACTGGACAAACCCTGCAACACAAAAGGCAATTTCCAGAGAGCTTGCATGCAAGAAAAGAATGAAATAATCATGCAAGCACTGCATATTTGAGCTAACCCTGAGCAGTCACAACAGATCTCTGCAAAATCTCGTGAGCTTCTTAGAAAATGAGCTACCAGGCAAAGGCAGCAAGCAGCACTGCAGGCAGGCTGCTTAATAGAGAAGGTTCATCCGCAAAAGACCTGGCTGTTCCCATAGGTTTGCATGCGTGGTCCATGGAAATCCATTGTTTGGCTGAGCAGTGGCTCTTTAGGCATAGAAATAATGGTTGTTTACTTGGCTTTCCTTCAAAAAGGAAGAATTTATACCATGGGCTATTCTGAAAGAATAGCACAGAAGGCATATAAAGTAAAATCTTGGTTTGTTTTTTTTTATTTTTTTATTTTTATTTGCTCCATTAATAAACCTCTGTACTGCTGCAAGCTATTTTTAGACTTTTGTTTTCTTTCTCTGTATTTTTCAGCAATGCTAGTGGCAGGCAGATCCCAGTGATTTTGGAGCTGTGTCTCTTTTTGAGATAATAAGTAAGTGGGCACTAAATCTCAAAGCTGGCTGTCAGTGAGAAGAACCAGGGAGAAATAAAGAGGGAAGAAAATCCTAAATTCCTCCGAAATCTACAGAAAAGGCAGATTTGGTGCTGCCCCACAAATGCCAGTAAATGTCATATTGTGAGTTAGGTGTTGTGCAGTGCTGTGCATTTGCTGTCTCAGAAAACTTGTGATTCCTCTGGACATGGGGCTCTTTCTGCTTGTCACTTGATACAGCTGCCACCACTAAATATTTATCTGTCAGGCCCTGGGTATCACACAGGGAAGTCACTTGGCTGAAACTCTTTTAATTACAATTTGTTTCTGGATTCTTAAGAATTGATATTTTTAGCTACTTTCCCTTGAGTCCATACAGGAGAAATTTTAATTAATTAATTAAATTATTTTTTTTTTTTTTTTAAGAAAAGGCCGTGAATTTCAGGTAGTTATGTTCTGGGGATTTTTAATGATGTCTCAATTATCCAAAGACTCAAAGTAAGCTCTCAGGATATGTTACCATAGGAAACTGGAGATTCTAATCAGAAGTGGAATCCAGACCATGTTACATTGACTGACAGTCATTTCAGTTGATTTTAAAATTGTTGAGGAATTTAAAAGCTAAATTAGGTCTGCTACACAGAAGCTTAACAGAGCAAACCCATAAACAGCTGGAATGAAATATTTATCATGGACTTTCTTTGGTGTGGTGTCTCTAGTTTTGGGACCATTTACTAAGTGATTTCTTAAAAATGAGTTTTTATTTCTGTATTCCTAACATGCTATTTTTTTGAGACAAATGAAGGAATGGCCTCTGACTTTGGTGCCAGGAGCATCACAGGAAGGAGTCACCTGAAAAATCTCACCCCAAGCCTCTCTACTGCACTTTTGTATTGCCATGGGCTATTCAATGACCTCAACTCTGTTTGCTGATCCAGTGGTAAGAATGATCAAAAAAAGAAAAAGATAAATAGCTGAGAGTAAATAACACGAAAAAAGGGTAAAGTTTTGAATAATCACCACAGTGCTTGTGAACAATGACCAGTGAATATTATTGTCACATTAATAAGAGAAAAATGTTATCTGACTGTTGAACTTCAACTTCCTTTGTGAATATTTTTTTTCATTATTCAGCTAGCTTTATTTTTCCCTCCAGGAGTGGAAACTGGTCTTTCATCCTTATCATCCTATTTTTTGTGCCTTTTGATAACCATTTAAAAGGTTATTGGAATGGTTTATCATTCCTGTGTACTGGGAAGATTGTCTTCCCCAAGACTGAAGACCTTGTAAAATCTGGAATTATAACTCATGCAGTGCAGAAGCCTCCAAACATTGGTGTACACTATGAAAATGCAAAATAATGTGACTTTCAATTATGGTATCTCAGCACTTTTGTGGGCTTAGAAAAGAAAAATAGAAAAAAGACCTTCTATTAAGTCATTATTAATTACCTTTTGTCTGCTATGAATAGAACCCCCCTGAAAAAGCTCTGCTGAATAGGAGTGCCTTGGGATGGAAATGCAACCCAAAGGATTTTCAGTCAGCTCAGTCAAAACTTGCCTGGTATTTACAGCCTGCTTGAGTTCATCTTCCATCTTGTCTGGAGGGATTGTGCCCCTTTTCTGGCATTCATCACTTATCACCTGAGCCTTTCAATCTCGTTGTCATCAGGCCATGGCTCAGCACAGAGTGGCCTTTTTTCCTTCTGTAACTGGATTACAGAAAGTGAATACAAGATATCTACAGTGACCACAAGTGACTTTTTACAAGGGGACAGAAAACATCAGTGGAATGACAGCACCTTCCTTTGTCTCCCTGCAGCACAGCCAACAGGCTGAGTCCTCAGTGGCAGGTGCGCTGAAGAAGCCAATACAAAATGAAATAAATATATTTATTGGATACATTTTTTTAATCATAGCTTTTTTAACTGTGGAGTGCTACTACCAGAGATCCTAAAAGGCACTGTTGTGTTAACCTTTCTTTGCTGTTTCCCGGTTGGTTGCCTTTCATCACAATCAAGGCATCACACATAATAACTAATCAGATTCTGTGAGCAGACAGGCTGTGAGGATGCATTTTAATCAGAAATAGTGAAGAATTTCTACATATCTCTCTGTGCTACAGGGTGACATTTTTAAATGCTCAAAGGGCACACAGGTCTCCAGCTCCTGGTGAAATTTCGTGAGAATGTGATGGGCAGCTCTGATTTGTGTTCTTTATGGTAGCATAAAAAAGCTCTGTCTCTTATTTATTTATTTCAGATCCAGATTTTCAGTTTTCTAATAAGAAAAAGTGCCAGTCATTGCCTCTAAAAAAATCCCCTCAAGGAGCTGCAACAGCATAGCTGAGGGCACACACCTTCCAGTACTTATATTGTATTTAAGCAGAGTATACAGACATCTTTTAAGATACCATTATTATGTGTGGCTAAATAATTGCAGCCACTTTAATTAAATTCCATTTAATTTGGTAATTATGTGGGTTTCAGAAGCTGCCTCTACCTCTTCTGTATATTCTTTTTATGCGTGTTGGAATTATTTAATGCTGCAAATACAAATGTCTGTTGAGAGAACATGAGAATATTGAGAAAGCTCAAAAACTCTAAGAAGCCAGCTTCATATTTTCAAGATTATTTTGTGTAAAAGATGTTTTCTGCTTAGTCATTTGAGCATGAGAGTTGGAGAAGGCTGACAGCCAGCCTTTCAAGCTCCTGAAGAAATGTGTGAGTCTGAAAATGATGTGATATACTAGCTCAGGTGAAATAAAACTAGTTCTTTTCATAAGGATTACAATTGATAAATAAGGTTCTGCACTCTGAACTTGACTCAGTGTTTAGGAAACCAGGCAATGGAGCAGAGGATGCTTCTGATGTGCTCAGACAAGTCAGCTTGCTGAGGAGATGATAGCAGTGATTGATGCTTTGTAATGTTAAGATGATGTTGTTTTAGACTCTGAGCAAAGGCAAACATCTTTCCTCACAGATGGGCCAAGATGACTCAAGCAGTTGGGTAAAATCCTGTGTAACTCAACAGGAAATGAGGAACTACCAAGGCATGTAAGCACATCTGAAAATGTCACTGTGGATGCTCGCTGAGTACAGTGACTGGATCTTGACTCTCACTTTCCCCCCTTCACTTCCATTCTCTTCCAGCTGGACCTCACCATTCCTAGAGCTTTCTAATCTACAACAGAAGTGTATATTTAAAGTCTGAGCAATCTTGTTTGCATTGCATGTGGATATAATGCCAAAATTCTCTGTCTAGAACCATACCAATTTTCTCTCCTTCTGCATCCTGTGATCAAAATTGATTGGAAAAACTAATATTCTGCTCAAACCAGCTGTGTGCTGGGGAGAGACTTCAGTGTCTTTGATTATCAGATGTCTGAAATAAACGAAAATAAGTGAAAATTATTAAATCCTGAGGGACTTTCCCCCTTTTTAAGCTTCTGTTATACTTACTGCAAGTTAGGAATAAACCTTTCTGTCTTCCACATTTTGTAATGTTGTACTGTGAAAGTAAAATGATCAAACACAGGAATAATTCTTAAAACAGGAGCTCAAAGATTGAAATAGTTCAGGATTTTAACATCACATGGCATTCATGACAACATGGAGAACGTGTCTCCCAGTCAGAAACAAGTGAACAGAAGTGGGGTGAGATGGTGGCTCGTTGTCTGGTGACAGGAGCAGAGGATGGATGACAGTAGGTGAAACTTCACCCTCCCACGTGGAGCCTAGGGCAGGCTGCAGACTGGCTACAAGGGATGCCTCAGAGGGATTTCTTTCAGAACACAGCTGTTACCTGACACTGCTTGACAATCCAAGGCAAAACACTTGTTATGGAGTGCTTTCCCTTCTTGCACTGCAGAAGGACTTGTCTGTTGTCCTGTTCCAGCCAGGGAAGAGTTAATTTTTGCAGAGGCTCTGGTGTGTTTTAGAGGTTATTCCATACCATCTTTATATTGTTGCCAGAGGTGGTGGGGAAGGAGTTCTCTGAGTAAAATGGCACGATGGATGGCATCAGATTGCAGAGGACTTGGTCAACAGCAGCAAGAAGGAAACACAGCTTTCCTGGGTGCTGTGGGGTTTTTGGAGGATGTATATCCCAGAGGACAGCCAGACTGTAAGCCCTTCCTATCTTGTGACACAGAAGAAGAGTGATTCCAGAACAACACCAAACTTTTGAACAGATCAAAGACCGCCCATGCAGAAGCTCTTGGGCCAGGCAGGACAGGACAGGATGTAAAAACTGTGCTCTGCTGCTGGGAGGATGGTCCTTCCTGGAGTCTCCAGCAAAAGGTACCTGGAGAGACTCCAGGACAACCCCTGGGGTTCTGGACTTGGGGACACAGAGGATCTGAGGCCTGGTACACCCCAGCTGAAAAAGAAGCACTGGAAGCTCGTGAAGGGATTTGGATTGCCTCAGGAGCAACTGGTGTGATGTGGAGTGGGTGCATCCTGTTCCCTATCCTGCACCAGCCTCTGGGAAAGCTGAATGGTGCCATGGACTGCTAAAAACCATATTGAAAGCAATGTGGTTTTTAGCAGTCAGGACCTTCAAACTTTGGGATCTACATTTAGCAAAGGCCCCCTGGTTAGTCAATACCAGAGGCTCTACCAACTGAATTTGCTTAACGTATTTTCCAATCAAAAGGAAAAAGCTGAATCTACTGGATTGCTTTCAGAAGGGTGTGAGAAGAACACAGACTTATCAGGCTAAGAGAAGTGATAGCTTAAAGAAGTGAAATAATTCAACCATTTACTCATGATTCAATTGTTTTGTGAATTAATGGTATTGGAACCTTTAATACATAGTACTTCTATACCTACATTTTACTGTTCACTGTTGTAGTCATATATCATTTTTACTACAAAATGGAAACTGCTAAAGATATTTAATCCATCTAACAACTGGCATTCAGTTGTTGGAAATCAAACTTTCTGCTGATTTTAACACAGATTTTAAGATGAGATAAAGCTAATATACTTCTAAGTCATTTACATGAATCAGTAATTTGAATAATCAAGGATATTTATATAATATAAAAGTATGCTTCAAAATGGAAATATTTGGTTTCTTTAAGTGTTTTTCCTTTTGAATTTTCATTAGTGCTAAACTATGCAACTAGGCAATTGGAAAATAAAGTATATTACTGTGTTTTTGTTTAATTCAGAGAAAAAATCAGATTACTGATGTGCATTATAAGTGCTTCCAAATACTATGATTTTAAAAATTATTTTATTTTTATTCAGATACTTTTCCAAGGGGACTCTGATCAAAACTGTGCAAAACCTGCTATTTTTTTCCATTGCCTTTGGTCCATGTTAAGTTCTGTGATCTCACACAACCTAAAGTTATGCATTGAGAGTCTAACTCAGCAATTCAAAGGACAATGATGTTGTTTATGCTTGGGTTTTGCTGCAAGCAGTAAATTGGTCTGAGCAAACCTCAGGTAAACCCTTGAGAAATCTGTTTCCTGTTATGAATTACTAAAAAATAATTCATGCAACTTAAATTGCAGGCACTAAGGATTAAAATCTAGATTTTCGTGTTGAAATGCATATTTTTCTTAAAAAGATGCACAAATTTGAAAGTTCAAGGGAACAAAACGATAATTTAATCTGAACTCTTGTCTGTTAGAAGTTCTAGAATACAGAGGTTGTTAATTCAAATGCAGAGACTTATTTTGTGCAAGTATTTTATGGTTTGAGTCTCACAGTCTGGGAGCTGGAGGGGAGCTCTTCTGAGTGACTTCTTCATTTTTTGCAGAGGCCAACAGTATTGTGCCCCAGGTGGGATGGATTCCACATGGAGAAGGTGAAACAAGAAACTATAGCCAACAGGTTTTGGCAAAGTGCAATAACGAAATAAAATGGAGAATCAGCTTTTCCCCGGAGTCAGCAGTGCTTGTGAGGGGCTGCTGTTATTCTGTGTTCTCTAGTGAAGGTGTGATGAACTTGACTGCGATGAATATCTGAGGACTTGGATATTTCCATGCTGCTTTGCCAGATGATAAAGTCAGATTCGTTTTCTTCAGAATGCTCTGGACATTCATTGTATTTATTAGTTGGGGTACATGTTTCCCAACCTGCCAGGCTGCTCTGTTCTGCAGTCCTGCACAGCTCTTACCTGGTCCTGCCTAGCTCCACTGAGGTGCTATTTTTTGAGGACAGCAGGTGAGGGGAATTCATGTTTCTGTCTAGTTCTCCCTGTCTCTGGGCTGTGCTGTGCTGCCAGCTCCACTTTTCCACTGGGGCAAATGGACAATATCTCAGACACCCAATAGGATTGTGTGCACTTGGTTCAAAAAGCAACAATGAACAGTAACCCAAAAGGTGAGCAAAAAACTCTGATATAGCTCAGGATTTTTGTTTACTTTTAGTATCCTTCTTCATTTTCTAAGCAATTTTTTTTTTAAGTTCTAGGAGCGGTGTGTGTGCTTGGCTGCTTTTCCCTTAGTTTTCGTTCCTTCAAGGAGCCCTTTTAAATGAGGTACTGCTTGCAGATGCATTTCTTAATTAATTGTGAATGCGTAGAGTGGTGACAGATGCAGAGGATGTTGCCTTTATCCTGATCACATTAAAATGAGTTGTGTTGAATATTCTGTGATGCTTGGGGAAATTGCTTAATCCTATTACTTCTTGGAGAAGATTGAGTACCTCCTAATGTGAAATAGGAAACCTCAGAGCCACACGGCGCAACTGCTGCAGCACAAAATGTATAGGATTTCTTCTAATGTGAGTCAACAATGATTTCTAGGCTTGTTTATCACATAAATGTTATCTGGGAAATTATTGGACAGTTGCTATGGAAACAGAGACCTAGTAGTAGAAGGATTTGTTACCATAAGTAGTTAAGACAATGCTCAGACCTGAATCCCTGCTGCAAACAGTCAACTCCTAAAGATGGAAGCTGCAGATAACAAAACACCTCTTTTTAGTGATAACAGAACAATTTAGAAATATTTATCAGCTGGCCTTTGCTTTTCCAGCAAATACATAGATATATGAAATAAAGTGCAAAGGTGTGAAAACGCTAGGAGAAAAATATTCTTTTATCTTGTTTCGTACGGTTCAAAAAGAAAATACAGATGTTGGTATCTGGTAGAACATGATGAGTAAGACAGCCTGAACAGGCTTCTCCTGCCACTCTGTTGTGTTTCCTGAAAGAAAAGGACAACATATTCCAGCTGCAGGGAATATCAAACGCTGATTGTTGAGCTGACTAAAAAAGAAAACTGAGGCATTTGGAAGTGATGTCTTCCTTCTGGTGGAAGGTATAGTGGAAATATTTTAAAAGGAGAAATATATCCTCTTCACAATGGATGAAAAGATGAGCCATGGTGTGATTGTTCCAGGTCAGCAAAAGTAGCATCTCCACTTTCTGTATTTATCTAGGGAACAATGGCAGGGTATTGTATTTTAAAGTCTCCAGGTTGCACACAGGGTTCAGTCTCCTCAATGCTTATAATCTTCTAAGGGTTTTCATAATATTTTCTCTATTATCCATCCCCTGAATTGGGCAGTTACCTGAATCTCCCAGCTGTCTTGCTGGAAGTTCTAGCCCTTGAATTTTCAGAGAAAACCCTAGAAGATGTGAATGCCAAAAGCAAAACCAATTAGCAATTACAGACATGCATGAGGGAGAAGAGTCCTGTGGTGTCAGCACAGCTGAAATGGGGATCCAGATTCCAACAAATGGGCTCTGCTGTGGCTGAGACCAGCTGAAGGGATTTCCCAGTGACCTGAGCATATGGGAAAATGTGCAAGAACCACAGGTGGGCAGGGAGTTTGTCATCACCTTTATGATGTACACAAAAAGAACAAAAAGGTGACATTCATAGTGTGATTTTTTTTTTCCCCCTCAGCAGCTATGGGTAGGAACAGAACAGAAAATGAATAGATTATTGATCTAAAAGCAAACAGGGTGGCTGCTTATTTTAAGTTAGATGCTCCTGCATGGTCTAATGTATTGCCACAAACCGTGTTCTAGCACTAAAAGAAAAGTCAGAGGTGCTGGATTAAAAAGGAAAAGATGTAAGCAGATTTATTGAGCTGAATTTCTATGTACTGAACACATATGTTGAATATGTGGAAAAGACAAAATGACTCAACTTGTACTAAGACCAAAAAAAAAAAGACAATATCTATCATTGGTTAAAATTACATCAAATGTTTAACAAGAGAACAAGTTCTTTTAGTCAGAGAACTAAGGAAATGTGGAGATATCATCCAGTGAGTGGAGAGCCCTCAGCAGAATTCTGAATTGAGCTGAAAAAGTTCAGCTTTACCACAGAATTAATGCCCTGGGATATATCTTCCTGTCCAAAAAGGAAAGGAATTGCACAGACCCTATTGCTTTGGAAACTGCTGAGCAAATAGAAGAAGCAACAGGATGGATATATTAATTTTTTTTGGGTCTGTCAAAAAAGGAGGACTAAAAAAATTGCATTCTACCACCTACAAAGGAAGACATTTTTGGAACAGTGAGTGATGCCAGATATAGCTATAGAAAATCTCTAATATATATATATATGTATAGACATAGATATTTTGGAATGAGTGTAGCAGCAGGGTTCTGGCAGCTTTTTTTTTTGTGTATGTGTGTGCTCAGCTCCTCCTTTGGAGAAGCTGTTTCCTCCTGCTGCAGTTAGGCTCATGTTTAAAGCCTGAGGTGTGACACATTTCTGATGGTATAGAGGGCTTTAGGTTTACATAGACAAAGATTTTATCCAGGGAAAACCAATAGGAGAATGCCCAAAGGCACCCAGACTTTTTGGCAAGGATGAGAATAGTGGCTCCAGCTGAGTAGATATGTGCATTTTGGATAACAGAGGTGAGCTACAGGAGGGAAATTAATTCAGCAACAAGTGTGGGTAGATCTTCCCTAACACATCTGATTTGTAGTCAATGAAAAATATGCAGAGGTTCCTACTTTTGAGTGATGTGGAGGGAATTTGAGCCGTATCTTACAGGCTTTGAAATGTTAGCTCAGAGGGTGAAATTCACAACCTCTGGCATGCTGAGACAGAAGTTTCGAAATTAACTGATGGAAATACCAGAGAGAGCTTCATTTCTGAAAGAGAGTTCTGTTATTTTTCTGGGACTGAGAGGTGTGTTTTCTGCCTTCAGTTATGTGTAATGTAAAACTGGGATGTTGCAGCCACCACAGGCATCTGAGAGAGATGACAGGTTTGTTCTTTTAGCTGAATGTGAAGTCAGTGGTGGCTGTGAGACAGTGTGAGCAGCAGGGGACAGAACAGGGAGGTGGGGGTTAAAATCACCTATATATTACCTGCTGTGGGGAAATTGTCTTCACCACACCTTTACATTTCCCTGGAGATCATCCATCAACATTGCTGTTGAATTTGGACATCAGATTGACAAATACCCAACAAGGAAATCCCAGGGGGATAAAGGAATCAGAAGCATGTCTAGGATGAAGGCGTGCAGGTTGAGGAGGAGAGACCTGGGCTTTGAGTCTCAGCTTCTGAGGGTGTTTATGTGATAATCACTGGGTGAGCAATGCAAAGCAGCTTTCTCTGGTCACACCTGTGAGTGATAGAGTCTGTAATTTCTGTGGGTTTGGTTGAATTCAGTGATTTAGTGTGCTCCAAGTACGTTTTCTGCCTGAGGGATCTGGGGTGTGGCTTGGCTCAGATTACCTGCTTTGCAAATTCTGGACTGCATTGGGCTAAGACCAGCAGAGACAAGGTCTATTATGCAAAGATGAGGATGTCTCTGGGTGTGTTCAAGAGCAGATCTTTGAATGTGTAGGGTTTTGCACAGCAGTGTAAAAACCTACAGCTCTTGTGTAACTTTGTGTATGTGATGGAAATTTGAGATTTAGGTATGCAGCTCCCTGTCAGTTTGGCATCTGAAATGTTTCAATATTACTTTAGATCTTTCCCTTTGTGCAGGACACAAGTGCTTAAACAATTAAAGCTCTGTGGAGAGATTAATGTCCAGAGTGGAGGGAGTGTCTTGGTGGAGTTTTGAGAAAATTCTCTGGCAAATGGAGCAGAGTGTTAACTTTGTCTATTCAGTACTGTACCAACTACTGAGCAATTAGGTAAGGATGCAGTACAGGAGGAAAGAATCACTTTAAGTCTATATTCTAATATATGAAGATATTTTTAATAATGTAGGCTGTACTGATTTTAATGCACAAATTAAGGTATAACACTAATGAACTGATTTAGGAGAAAACTGCAGAAACAGAGCCAATAGACTGGCAGCAGTAGTATAATATTTGAAATGAGTTACTTATATTTCCTGTTCTTGATTGAATTCCACAAACATTTAATTCTCCTTGAGAATTTTTTACTTACTCTTTATTTTGATTGTAGTGAATTCCTTCCTTCCTGTTTCTGAATAAACACCAGAATAGATCTAGAGAGGGATCTTTTAATAATAAAAAGCATGTATTCTGTACTTCATATAAATTGTGTCAAATCTATTACAAGAGTAGCAAAACTGTGTGATTTTTCATATTGTCCTAGGAGTGAGTGTCTGTGTGGCATTTAGTTGCCCTGTGTGGTTGAACCACAGCACATCCACACATATTTGCATTTGTATTTGCCTACTAGAGGCAAATATAGCCAAAAGTATCATCCAGAGAAACTCAGTTTGAAGAACAGCTCATTTTGGACTGTAATGCCACTAACCTGCCTCCAGTACATAACTCACTTTTGGAAGCAATTTTCTCCTCAGTTATTGTAGCATTTTTCTCTTGGTCAAATTCTTCTTAAGCAGTTGAAAACCTGCATCTCCTTCATTTTCTTTCTAAAACTGGGGGTTCACATGTCGTTGTGCAATAGCTAATGGCATTATAAATTACCTTGAGCAAGGCAGAGAAATATGAAAAAAGAAAAGAAAGTGCTGTCATTTTCTGCCTAGAGGCCAGCAGCTTCACTGAGCCTGATCTGGGGGAAGTGGAGCTCAAAATACAGAGTTTCAGGGAAGAAAATGGATTTTAAACCTTTCCTTGTGTGGAGTCGATTTTAATGTGCAGATAACCACCAGTGACTGTATTGTGCTCATGACTTCAGCCTTAAAATTCTTTTTGCCCATAAGAGATGGAGTTTATCAGTAAAACACATAATCCTTTGAACCAAGCATGTCAGTAAGTGTGCTGCTGTAGATATATGCCTAGGGAAAAACTTTTCTGTGATTTAAGTCTTCGTTTATTTTGCTTAGTGCTTGTGTATTCGGGCAACAGAAAACAATAAAAAAACCTAGCAACCCTCTTATTTCTCCCCTTAAGCTTCTTTTCTCATTCGTTAATTTACTTTCCTCCACCTCAGTCCTAACACTGGGTTGAAATGCATTCACTTTTGTGTTTTATACTAGGGTTTTTTGCAGCTAGACTTTGAATCTTTTAGGGGGGAAAGATGGTGGTAATGCTGGCAAATACTGTTCTATTTTCTTTTATTCTATCAGGCAGATGCTCAAAAATTAGGAAAAGGTGCTCAGAAATGAAGATCAACCAGTAATCTTGTCAGACTTGTTAAAATGAAGTTTCCAAGCTGTAGAATTAAAAAAAATTCAGGAACTCTCTTGGTTTTATTACAACTCAAATCAATCTATTGATAAGGGTGGAGGTCATTAAGCATGAGAATGTCTCTTTCTGGTGACCTTTGACATTCAGCTGAAAGGTGGAGAGAAGGAGAAAGCAGAGACTCTTGTGTGGAAATCCCAGAGGAACTGCATTTCTAGAAGTTCTATGAGAATGAGCAGCTGGAAAGAGGAGAGCCTACTACTGCCTTCACTGAAAGAAGGTTCCTTCCTGTGAGCATTCAGTCCTTATTAAACATCAGAAAATCTCCACAAGGGAGACACAAATTAGTAAGAGTTTGGTCTTCATTACTTTTATTGGTCATGAAACTACTTCTCAGTGTTTAGCAGTTTCTTGAGCAGGCTTCTGTCTAAATAACACTATCTGCTCCTTCAGCTTGAAGGAGAAAAATAACAAACCCTGGAAGAATTAGAGGGCAAGAAAATGCATTTCATATGTCAGTAGCAATGTGTACCTTACTTTTTTTTTGGTCAGCTCTTGTGTGATGATTAGATTTTTTTAAACGTGATGGTTTGCCAATAAAGTAAAACATCTGTCTTTAGAAACTGAGAGGCTGAGTCTGTTTCCCAGCCTTCTTTAATTTACTGATTTACCCCAAAACATAATTATTGTGATCACAGATTTGCACACTTAACCACTTCAAGGTAATGTTAAAATAGCTTGGATGACTGTGTGCCGGACTTATGTACTTATTCAGCTGAGTTCCAGTCAGCTCAATTCTGCATATTAAATTTTAGAGATAAATTCAATCTTGGCAAGCATGAAGGTCTGGGCCTTTGTGCAAACGACAATTAAAGGTCAATACCACCAAAACATAGCAAACAGAAATCTTGGGATATAAATTGGCTCTGTCAGATGTGCCTCAACTTGATCTAGCTTCCCTAAGTGCAAAATGGAAGGAAAACTGTATGGGTTGGTTTAAGTAAAACATTGCAAGTCCTCTGGAAATGAGTGAGAACTGATCACTGGTATTTTGCTCCAGGCTTCTTTCTCTTTCCACTAGCAGGCAGTTCTACATTCTTTGTATAACAGAGAGATGAAGGTGTTTAATCTAATATGAATGAGGCCTTTTGTGCTGTTACCTCCTTGTAACAGAGCAGCAAGGAATTTGCAGCTAAGGTTTGGGTTAAATTCCTGCAGTTTCCCACTGTGTGTGCATCAGAGTAAACACTTCCCTCAAATTGGTGTTAGAAAGAGCAGTGTGTTGGAAGAGATTAATGTCAGTCTTTCTCTGGTCTGGGTTTCTGGAGCCAGGGCAGGGGTGATAAGCACCTGATGAGGAAAGCTTGGTCCCTGCAGGGTGTGTGACCTGTACTTAATGCATCCTCTGACACAGCCCAGGAGAGCTCAAGTTGCCACCATGTGCCCTGGCACTGAGCTATGCCAGGGCATGGATACCTGGGCAGCTCTCCAGGAGACTGGCAATGGTACTGGGCATTTCCCTGCTTTGTGCATTTTTCAGTGTAGCCTGTGAAGGCAGAAGAGGAAAAAAGCGATTTACACAATTTTTCTTAGCTCATCTGCAAAACCTGTGATCTCTGTGGGTGTGATAATTGCTTGTGGTGCTACTTTCTCTAAAGATGTTCATGTCTGCAAGGCAAGTGTTCATTAAAAACCACTGATTTGTTTAAATCTCTTCGGGTTCTTTTTTGTAGGATGCCCTCAGAATTTTTACATTTGGAATAAAGCAGTAGACCATGAGCTTAATGCCAGACTCCCATTCTTCTGTATTACAGCAAAGCTGCCCTTGTAGACAGCAGGTGGGGATAAGCTGGATGCTAAATGCTTGACCAATCACCTGAGGAATTCACAGATAGCTGGGGAAACCAGTGTGATATTAAAGAAACTTTTCTTGAAGAAATTGCATTGGAAAGGAATGCTTAATATTTGACTTGAGTTGGAAGGGAGTATGACTACCCATTTTAATGGTCGCCTCTGTGATGCATTGAAATCTTTATTTTCTGAAATGAAGAAATTCTCTAATTTAGAAAATGAACATCTATTTCAGAGAGTTCCTCTTTTGAGGAACTGTCATCTCCACTGGCATGTGGTGTGTGTCTGTACACAAAGATCATGTATTATTGATTACCTGCAAATTAAATAATGAGAGACTTGAAGAGATCCCATGAAACACAGCTGGTGACCCATCCAGTACAGGAAAGTCAGATTTGAGCTCAAGAATTCCCACCATAAACAGAGCAGAGTATTAGACCTTCAAGAGGAAAGTGATGTTTCAACATGTGAGTTTGGTTAATTTTCCTGGCAGGATTTTCAACAGAAAATTTTCAGAAAAAAAAGATTTAGCTGGCAAACCATGATGTGCATGTGTATGCCCACACTGCTGGATTTAGATGGTTATTTTTGTTCACCTCAGAGAAAGCTCTGTTGCTGATGCTGTGGGGGTTGTGTGAGGTAGCAGAGCTCTCAGAGGTACCAGCAGAGCCATTCTGCTGCTGGCCTGTTTGCTTGTTAACAAATATTTTAGTCCTGGTTTTTCAAGCTTGCAGCTGGGAGTCTTTGGCTTAACTGCAAAAGGAGAGCACAGGCAGTGGCAGAACCAAATGCTCTGTCCAGTGGTCACTTCAGGAAGCACCAGAGTCATCCCCATCCTCATTTCTCTGCTCAGGCAAAATTGTTCACAAGAATGCAGCATTTTCTGTCTCCCCACAACTCGACTTGGGGTCTGCAGTTCATTTTAGATCATCCTGTGAATGGTTCTCAAGTGGAATTCAAGCATGTTGTCTGTACGGCCAGCGCCAGTATTTTCTCTGGCCATGGAAATGATGGGAATAGGTTGTTGTTTTCTGTGCTGGGGTTTGCTGAGCTCTAGATGTACCCCTTTGGCTGGGTGTGGGAGAAATTCCAGTCTCATTACAGTCAAAATAAGCAATTCAAGCAGTCACAGCTGCTTCTGACAGAAGTGGGCCACAGTGGGATTTTCTGGGCAGTCCAGTAACTCTGGAGGGGCTGGAGACTCCCACTCCTCTTCCCCTGCAACGCAGGGAAAGGGAACAAGCAGGAGGAGCAAGGGCATCTGGGCAACCATGCCCAGGAGAGGGCTCAAGTCTGTTGCCTCAGATGTGACTGGTTCAGGATTTTGTTGGGTCTTTTAATATATTTCAACCCCCTTTTTTTGTTCTTTAAGCCATTGAGGAAGGGTTTTGAATGCTGCTGTTTTATATCATGTCTTAGATCACAGAGAATACTTGATCCATCAGCAGACAACCTACATCCATGTGCAAAGATAGTGTAAGGGTTTAATATGTCCACAATATTTTGTAACTGACTATTTTATAGCCATCTCTCAATTAACTGGGGTGTGAAGAATAAAGGATTGTGCCATTTATTTCCCCTTGATGGGAAGCAGGTTGTTCTGTTGTTTCCTACTGCTTTTTATTTGCACGTTTGAGATTAGCCCCGTTCTCAGGAGTACGGCTTCAGGCAGTGAGTGGTTTGTACCATGAGCTCCTCTTAATGGCTGCTCATGGCTGCTCTTCCCCTACAGTTCTGGTAATCTGATTTTAGAAAACCTGACTGAATTTCAAAGCCTGTCATGTGAAACACACAGCATGGCATTAAAAATAAACAGGATGGCTGGAGTCCAGAAGAAAAGCGTGCTTCTGACACTCCTGGCTTTCCTAGCTGTTGTAGGTGAATATACATGTTTATGTATCTCTATATATTGTTAGGGAATTAAATAATTTTTAAAAGACTGACAAATTTTCAACTTAAAAACCCCTGTCTACTGAATTTATACCATCACAATGTAGTTCTGCATGTAACTGGTTGTCTTTGCCCCTTTGATGGTCAGGCTGCATATTTGCTGTCCGGGTTTGCCTGGGGCAACATTTGCAAAATTCTTATGTATTGCTGTTGGTTGTGCTATTTTAGTGTGCTTATATTGGGGTTCTGTACAAGGTAATATTTATTATATCCTGATAGGCACACTTAAAATTGTTAGTTAATTTAGGTATTCTGGGCTGCATCAGAAGGAGTGTGGGCAGCAGGGCAGGGAGGGGATTCTGCCCCTCTGCCCTGCTCTGCTGAGACCCCACCTGCAGGGCTGCATCCAGCTCTGGGCTCCCAGCATGGGAAGGACATGGAGCTGTTGGAGCAGGTCCAGAGGAGGGATCAGAGAGATGGTGCACCTCTCTAATGAGGAAAGGCTGAGAGAGCTGGGCTTGTCCAGCCTGGAGAAAAGAAGGATTTGGGGTCACCTAATTGTGACCTGAAAGGGAGCCTACAGTAAGGATGGAGAGAGACTATTTACAGGCATATGTAGTGACAGGAAAAGGGGAAATGGCTTCAAACAGGAAGACATTATGTTTAGATTACTTATTGGGGAGAAATTATTTATTGTCAGAGTTTTGAGGTGCTGGAACAGGTTGCCAAGAGAAGCTGAGGATGCCCCATCTCTAGAAGTGTTGAAGGTCATGATTGATGGAGCTCTGAGCAACCTGGTCTAGTGGAAGGTGTCCCTGCCCATGTCAGGAAAGTTAGCATTAGCTCATCTTTACGATCCCTTCCAACCCAGACCATTCTATGATTTTATGATTCTTTGGCTTAAAATAATTTCTGTCTTCAACCCTGTTTTCAGAACATAACTCACTACTGTGCCACTACCAACTGGGAGTCCTATTGCTTGAGCTGCCTCTTTTTTTTTCTCCGTCTTTTGCCTTATCTATTACCTTGCTGAACGTTTTGTGCCAGCTGTATGGATGCAGAAGAAGAAATATGATGGCATTATGTGGAGTGGGAAAAATATAATACAGTATTTAGCAATCTGTGCCTTGCCCAAGTGCACAAATATCATCTTGAAATGCCTCAGTGTAAAAGAATTTGCCCATGGCTTTCACATAAGTGATCAGTGTTTGTGTGTTGGTGTCTTAGTAGAAAACATTCAGAACATTTTCCATTTTTGTCATCAGTATTTCACACCAGCCTTGACTGAGTGGTGATTTTTGGCAAGGGTCAAAGTGAACCTAAAAATGAACCTAAGTTCAGATGAAGCTGACTCTTGGGTAAACACCTGGCCAAGAACTGATGGCTCTGAATACTTCTGTATGTGTGTGCATGTGGGGACCAAATGTATCTTCCACTCCTCAAAATTTTCATCTTAGTGTACTCTTAAAATTTTAACGTATATATATTTTTTTACAGTATCAGACTTTAGCTGAGCAAAATAGTTATGTTTTCTGTACAGAAAAGGGTCTTGTGGGAGTTGCAGTTTTTTTCTTCCTAAAATAATTTTGAGGCTTTTAAAAGATCATAAAAAACCAAAAAGTCACTTTTGGTCCACACTGGTTTATCCGTATTCCAAAACACAAATCCAAACATTAGCATAGTAGTGTGTTATCCCCAGACATTTCCCTCTGCTTCAAAGGAAGAAAATAAATAGAGAAGCTTGTCGTATTTTCATAAAGTCATTTGTTGAAGTAGGTCTTAAGGGGGTAGTAGTAAAGAAAAAAAATCATAATTTGCAAAATTATTATTTCTATTATTTTAATAGTAGGGGGAAATGAAAATGAAGGCTATTGTGTTTAGGAAGAATGGTATTACTCTTGATTGTGCAAGAGCGTGCAGGGGGTGTTCAAGTGGAAAAGATTAAAGATTATTCTATGTGGGACAAATACAGTTAGGACAATGTGATTGCAGCTTTATTGAATAATGGGCCGGAGTGTGAGTGCTGTAATTTCTAAAGTGACTCTTTAAGCAAAGATTCCTTTAGCCAAAAGGAGCAATACTGCTTAGGAACTGCTGGAGATGAAGTTTGTGAAAATCAGGATATACTCACAGGGAGAGAATAACTTAGAGTTGTAAAAGAGTTGAAAAGGAGATAATTTTTTCTTCTCCTATAGGTTTCTCTCCCTCTAATGATGGGAGACTTTTTTTCCCTACACCCTACCTCTGTACGTGTGGGCCTGTGCATGATGAGCATTCTGAGAGGTGAACTAACTGATTCAGTTTTAATGGTTTGGCCCATTAAGGCACTTACTCATTATCCCAGTCCTTCTTTTGGACATTAATGTTTCTGCAGAAGGAATGACAGAGCACAGTTTAAACTGCTGCCTCAGCTTCCCTTCTTCACTGCCCAGATTGTTGATATGTGTGAGTACTGAAAGCAATGAAATAAAGAACTGGAGGAATCACATGCAAAATCTTTCTTTTATAAATCAAAAAACCAGAAAAATAAACAGAAAATGCTCTTAGAAAAGATTCTTTCCTTCTGACTCTTTAGAGTGATATATATATATATATATTCTTCAGTGAATTAAAAAAAAAAGGCAAAATGATTTTAAAATTTTTGCAATAAAGCAAATTTATTACTTTGGATCAGAATTCAATTATTTTTTGTATTTTTGGCCTTCCAGGCAGGATCTCTAACACTGGCACACAGAGATGTGTGACTGACTTTATGTATCACATCTTTTCCATTTACTTTAATACACAGCTCTCCTGCCTTAGAGAGAAACAAATTTATATGACTTTCTGGGCTTAGAGCTGAGCCCTAATGTGTAAAATTCACTTGTGTGCTGGTCTTGGCTGGATAAAGTTAATTATCTTCACAGTAGCCGGTATGGGGCCATGTTTTGGATTTTTGCTGGCAACATTGTTGGTAATTCAGGGGCATTTGGTCATTTCTGAGCAGGGCTAACAAGGAATTGAGGCCTTTTCTGCTGCTCATCCCACCCCACCAGCAAGCAGTGGGGTGCAGGAGGGGCTGGGAGGGGACACAGCTCAATGTCCAGAAGGACATTCCAAACCCTGTGGCATCCCACTCAGCACGTTTAGCTGGGGGAGGAACAAAGAGGGGGATGCTCAGAGGGATATAATTTGTCTTTCCAAATCCCTGCTACATGTGATGGAGCCCTGCTGTCCTGGGGATGTCTGAACACTTGCCTGCCGTCAGGAAACAGTGAATGGATGCTCTGTTGTGCTTTGTTTCTTTGGTGACTTTTGCTTTCCCTGGTAAATTGCTTTGATGTGAGATTGTCAGAGCTTTTCAAATATTTGGTGATAGTCGTAGGCTGGTGTTTATCGTTTTGGAAAATATTTTGAGAGCTTGTTTCACAGTTTATCCATCTGGGCTTAAGAATTATGACTTAAATGAAAAAAATATCATATTTTTATAGCTAAAACTGGTTATTATTAATTACTGTTACTATTGTTTGGGCAATGATTCAGACTTAGGAAAGAATTAATAGCAAAACAAATGTTTTCAGCACAGGCTTTGAGATATGGCTGTCCAAGCAAAGGGGAGTTGTTCTGCTCCTCTTGCTGCCACTGGCGGACCAAGGTTTTACCTGGTGAAAATGTGGTCTTTACTGAATCAGACCCTGAATGAGCTCCTGGTTCCCTCTTAACCCATGTCAGAAGTGAACCTTACCATCCCCACTAGGGCAATGCAAAGCTGTACCCTAAACTGGCTGTAAATGAGTCCCAATATTGGTCCTCACTGTGCCAGTTTCTATGCTGAAGTAAAAAATTGACTATTTCAAAATCAGTTTTGTGAAAAATAAACCAGAGGAAGCTCTTTTAAAAAGGAAGAATAATTTCCTGCCATATTTGCTGGATTTTGGAGTAGCTGGTTAAGTCTTAAGATGCGTGAAAAAATGCTGCTGATAATGTGAACAGCTCCTTTCTAACCACACAGACATCACTTGCCCGTTTCTGCCTTCCCCCATCCATGTAGCTTTTTCTAGAAAAAGCAGGAAAAGCAGAGAACAGCTTCCTTCACTCACCCCTGGTTCATTGGGAGACTCTGTTTCGACCTCCAGAGGGGTGTGTAGCACATACCCTCTGACAGGGGGCTGGGAATGCAGTTTTAGTGTTTCTGTGAAGGATTCACCTGATCCTCCAACAGGGTTTTGCAGAGCCCAGTTTCACTGGCATTGCAGAAAGGCAGGGCCTTTTTGGGGAATTTGGTTTAACACGGAACACTGGGAATATACATTTTATGGTTCCCTCAAATCCTGTAAGTTCTTTGGCAGAAATAATGGTTAAACTGCTTAAGTGAATAGAAATGTGTGTGCAAATGAATCTTGCTGAACAATGCTGCTTGTGTTCCAGACCCTCTGTATTTTTGGTTGTCACAGGAGCAATATATGAGAAATGACAGTATAATATTAATTTAAGCTAATTTAGGACTTACATTTTTGATTAAAGATTGATCCTTTGTCACTGTCAAGCAATAAATCTTGATAATGCCATGAGAGAAAAGCATTTGCTCACAAGATCAAATCCTTATCAGCTGTACAGTGCTTTTTAGTAGCTGTGCTTATTTACACAAGGTGAGTATTTGCCCTGTCATATTTATTGCAGCATGAGTATTTTGATCTGAATAAAAGCAGACCCCTGTTCATCTTCAGGAGACTGAAATAGGCCCTGGGTTGCTATAAACATCTGCAGCACCTCTGGCCTTGACAGCTGTCTGCTGAAATTATGAGCATGCCCTCACCTCCCGTTTTTAATGGTGGTGGACAGTACATTTCCATCTGTTATTTCCCTTGTACCTTTTTTTATGCTCTTTTTATACCCTTATGTTGACATACATCCAGATTTATGCTTATTACCCAGCTGTTATTCCAGGAAAATGCATTTTCTGTGGCTAGAAATGCTTTTGAAGGGCTCCTGTAGTGGTGTCAGGGTCTCTCTGGCCAGATGCCACCATTGTCAGGGCACCTGGAGCATCTTTTGCCCACCACAAAATTAGTAAGGCTTCTCCAATTTATTTTTCACCCTATTTTGTCAACCCCACTGTCTACTTTACTCTTTTTGAAGGAAAGAAAACACATCTGCTAAACATTGTGGGGATGGGTGTAAAATGAAGACCAAATAGTTGCTTCTACCCAAGGGAATCCAGGGACAACAATGAGATAGATCTCTCATTATGTGATTTGCTGTTTGTGGTAGTTCTATCTAGGGGTGAAGTCCTACCTCTGAAATAGGATCTAAAGTAGTTCCATTCATACTGGAAAAGGATGAATTGAATACAGATGCCTTTGTTATTATCATCTTGTCAATGTTTTGGGGCAAAACATTAAAAGCTCAAGGTTTATATGGATTTTTTTTAATCTGATAAAGAAATTCAAATAAGGGTTAAGAATTTTTAGGGCTAATGATTTTTAAAAATTATTTTTATTGAGAGTTTGATCAGTTAAGTTTAAATTTATAATTATTCTACAGAACCAGATCCTGATGTAGTCATTACCATGGAAAGTACAGCTGCTGATTCCAAGAAAATCCAAGTCAGGGGATAAGATGCATTTTTGTTTGGTTTCTTACTCTTAGAATAACCCACCCTGAAATGAAACAAAACCACTAAAAAAGCACCCCAGCAAAACATCCCCAGCCCTTCTCCCCTGATATAATGTGAAGAATCAATCTTTCTTATGTAGGTTTTGTTTCTACTGGGGAAGATAAACCACCCTCAGTCTTTGAGGACTGAATTTGGAATTTTATTGTAAAGATTCATTTTTAGCTTAATCACTTGTTGAAGAGCTTTATAGTCCTGTGAAGAATGAAAGAAAAGTGCTGGAATATAAAAAATCTCTTCCATAAATAGGATCATATTTCTGTAAGAGTATTTTGTTATTTTTTCTATATTATGTGTTTAATACTCGTTCTCCCCCTTCTTTGCAGTGCCTTTTATTGTAGGCATGAAAAATGGGAGAAGGCATCTTGTTTAGCTTGGCCTAAGTTTTGTTGGCAAGTTATGGTAAATACCCATTGATTAACTTAACATAAAGGCAGAAAACTTCAGAGCTCCCTTCTAACTGGTGAGCAATTAGTGCTGCCACAGTAAAGGAAATAACTGTCCTTTGTATATGTTACAGATATTTATATGAGCAATAATATTTACCATTACCACTTTCACATCTTGTAAAATTGTTCTTAGATAATACACATTTACAACCAAAGTCAAAAACAATAACAATGGCAGCTCTTATGCAGAGAAAATAATTAGCCTCCAGCTCTAGCCCTTTGTCTGCTAAAATTATTGAAAGCCACAATGTCTGTATTTGCTCATGCAAACTTCTCAAATAGCTGTTAAATCATACCAAAATAAAACCCATAACTGGCCAATGCAAGCTGCAGGATCTGTTCCTGCTGATCAGACAGACAAAGCATCCTTTGATCCCTTTCTTTGTATGCGTTTTTAATCCACCTCTTGTTGTTTTAACCTTGAATCTGCATCGTGTTTCCCCTGCTTGCTTTATCTCTCTATCGTGTAATGTAGATCAAATAATCCAGAAATGGTTGCAGAAGTAACCAAGTCTTAAGCAACAGGGACTATTTGGGGCTGTCAAGATGGGCCCCCCTTGCTGATGTGGTGGCTGGAGCAGCATGCCTGTATCTTCTTGTTGGGTTTAGATTTTTCATCATTTTAGGTTGCTCTCACTGTAAAGGTACCCTCCCAGAGATGCTCAGGTCTGTAGCACTTTGTTGGTCAAGCTGGAGATAGGGCAGAAGGGCACAGATCTGAGATCAAAGGCCCTCCTCCTTTTAATGTTTGAAAAAGTTCAGAGCAGTGTTTCAAACTGTGTGCCTGGCTGGTCTGTGCTGTGTAGCTGAGATTGGATTTGTCTGGGGGAAAATACCTGACAACTCAGAAGCTTATCCAGGTTGCCTCAGTGTACAAAGCTGAGCTCCATCAACACAAGTTTGTTGTGAAATTCGTGGTATCTCACCATCTGGGATGTAGAACTGAAAGACCCTTATCTGAACTTTTCAAACATTGAATTTTTTAAAATTTTATTTTGGTCTTTCAGTGATGAGAGGTTGAGCAGTGAAGTAATCTGTTTTCATCATTTTATTCAGTTCATTTCCCTCCCACCTCAAAACAGAGGCATAAACCCTGACAAGAAAAGCTGTAGATTTACTGGGAGCAGAATGAGTGGATGTTAATGTACAAAATCTTGTAATAAATGAATGGATTAATTGAACAACTGCATTTAAGAGGAACACTTTTCATCACAGGGAACAAACAGGCAAGGACAGGTGGCCTTTTTAATGCTAGCTGATGATTAATGTGATATGGTATGAGCTGAGACGTGTGCTGATAGCCCACTAAACCTCCTCCACATGAGTTCTCATGGGAGCCTTTAGAAATGCATTATCTGTCACACAAAATAAACTGGCGAAAGTTTTAGTCAAGATTACTTCTTCTTTCCTGCCTCACTGTTTCTGATTAGACAGGAGTGGCATGCCTGGCTCCAATTCTACCTTGCAGCAAAGTTGTCTACTGGAAGAAACTGGGGACACTCCTGTACCTGGGAGAGCCAGTGAGATCATCAATTCCATGGAAAGCCAAAAGGAACATAATTTCCAATCAAGGTGAAAGGCAGGCATTGTGTTTAGTTTAGTTTATTCTGGTTAGTTGTCCTGTTTTAGTGGGACCACAAGTCTCATCTTACAATCTTTCATAACTGCAGTTGTATGACCCTCTCTACCCAGGCCTAGAAAAGGGAACTTCATATATAATTTTGTGGATTTGTTTTGCTTTGGTTTGTGTTGTTGATGTTTGATTGGTTGTTTTGCTGGTTTTTGTTGTTTTATTTGTTCACTTATTAAAAAAAAGCAAAGGGGAATGCAGATATTCCAAGTATAATGTAAACTCACCCTGGGCCCCCAGGTTTTGCTAAGAAGCCCAGCAGTACATTTTCCTAACTCATCTTTCTGAGTTATTATCTTTCCCATTCCCATCTGGCTGTGTGCACATGGACTCCTGTGAATGGTGATTAATGAAACAAAAAAAAATGCAGTGGATACTTCAGTGACTTCCTCATTTCCTACCTGGAACCACTCAGCAAGAGCTGTTGTTATGGATGTTGTATCCATGCTGTCTGTCATGTGTGAAGAACATTTCCCTCTGTCTAGATAAATCCTGGTTGGGTGTTTTGCTGCCTGTGTGCCATGCTCTTGTGGGCCTAGAGGGTCTCTTGCTTTATGAACATGTTGTTGATTATTTCAACTCTCTTAATTCAAACTGTGTGTCTGCAGCTGTTCCTTAAAGGACTATTAATTTTTAAAACATAGATAATTTCCATATTCACAATTATTTTAACAAAAAAGAATGAAATGTGCATATTCCATGTTGTTCATTAATTCCCCAAGCAAATGTGCCCTTTAGCTTTAGCATTTCACTCAAATTGGCCTGCTTTGTGCAAAGAAAATACATTGAGCTATGATCCTGACAACTGCAGTTATGAAAACATATTTAATGTTGATATTAAAATTAGTCTTAAAATATTACTGTGCGGCTAGTTGATCAGAATATGCAGAGAAACATATTTTGTTTTGATACACATAGCTGCACAAATAAATTACCTATGCATTTGTAATTCTATCTTTGGCATTTTTCTTGAGGGATATGGGTGAACACTCTTAGTAGTCTAAATGGTATTCTTTTCTGCAAAATATTACTGAAAATTAGGTTGTTGATTCTTTAAATAACAATAGCAGAAGGAGCAAATAGAACCAATTAATCTTTATGAGTAGATCGATTTATCATAGTTATCTCTGGATAGATTTATCATGGTTATCTGCTCATACTGCATTCACATCAACCTCTGGAAATGAATTTAGGGGAGAACCACTGCTCAGCTGACTTCCAGTTTGTCTGATGCATCTTGGCAGGTGTTGCCACCTTCATGCCTTCAACAATACTGAAATAAAAAAGGAGTGGGGAAGGGTTTATGTCATGGTTGCTCAGGCTTGAGGACACAACTAAAACTTGGTTTCACAAGAATCTCTCTCCCAAGAGGCTGAGGAACAGCTGCAGCAGGACAGGAACTGAGTATCCTGCAGATTAGGGCTGTTCTTCTAATGAAGGGAGACTTCATTATCTTATGGTGAGTGAACCCTGCTTTGGCTTGGGCCTGGTTGAGGTGAGTTCTTGAGGGAGTTGATTTTGGAGCAGCTGGGCTTGCACAGTGGCATGTGTTAGTCAGGTACCCCTGAGCATGAGATTATCCACAGGGGTCTTCTGATTTCCCTGTCCAGCATCCCACGGAAATCAGACATTATTTAAGAACTCCTTTCTTTTCTCCTGACAAACTGGCTGAGCCAGGTGAAACAAGAGCATGGGCTGAAGTTGGCAGAACCTGTATTTAGCTCTGAGCCAAGGCCACTAAAGTGCTGAGGTTTTTTTAAACATATACTGGAAGTGAGGCTAAGATGTTGGGAAGCAATTGAGGAGAAAATACACAGGAATCCCTTTTCTACACTATTTTTAAGGTGCACCTTTTGAAGTAGAGTCCAGGAGCTCATGTGAGTGGTACCAAAGGCTGTAGGTCTAGGAATTGATGTTGCTCATCCTGGGCCTAAATCAAAATTACAAGTGCTTCAAGTCTTAGCTGAGATGTGCTGCTCTTTACAACAAAGAACCTCCTGTAACCAGAACCTTATCTATCTTAGTAGGTGGCAGAAAGAGCTGGTAAAATAAATTTTGTTTAAAATATTTTATTTGATGAGTAGTAACATTTATCAAAAATATCCTACTGTGTTTATTTTGAAAGGGTTAACTGAAATGCTGAGCTCCTAAATGCAAAGGATTTAATTGTCCACTGGCTCCTGAAGCCTTTTCCCTCAGAGATTTCTGAAAAATCTCATTCTAACTCATTACTTTCACAGTCATATAGAATTTTTATGCACATTCACAGTTTAAAATGGATTGAGTTTAACAGCATACTGAGTAGAAGTTTTTTCTTTGGACATTCTAGCAGTGAAAAGTATCTAAAAAAAAGTAGATCCTTTTATGAAAGCTCTTCAGACATGCTTCACAGTCAATAAATATTTTCTGGAAAGAAAAGAGCTCAAGTGCTCTAAATAAATTTACCTACACAAGGTGAATAAAAAGTACTGATTTTTTTATTAATAATAAATTAAATATTATTAATAAGTTAGGCAATATATCGAAATAATATAACTTTAAATAGTGTAATAAAAATTTCAGTAGATTTTTTTTTTTTTGGCAATTATGCAGTACGTTGCCTGTGCATGCAACCTTTGCACCAGCAGGGCACGCACTCATATTTCCTTGGGATAAGAATGTGGAGTGAGCAACCACTACCAAATGCAGTGTGAATTTACCCCCAATTTCTGCAATTGTTATTCCTGGGAACTTTACCAGAAACCTCTTTTGTTTAAATTTACCAGGTACAGTTATATCTTCCCCAGGTTCACCTTTGCATAACACTGACTTTTCAAACACTCAGAAATAGCACTCTTGACCTTTAAAATGGAGGTGAAGATGGGGCTGTTTCAATTTTGAGCCATATGCTAAGGTCATTGACATAAACCCAGAGAAGGGTCATGGATGGCTGTGCACTGATGAAGTCTGAAGATTGTGGTGCAAAGGAACACCATGGACTATTATGGCTGTATATGTGGCTTGGTTTTATCACAAACAATTCAAAATAGTCTTTAAAATGTTGGGCCAATGTGTAGCTCAATGTGTGTTGGCAACACTGCTGAAGCCATACAAGATACACTGAGAAAAGGGAGATGTGCAGGAAATTCTTGAATTTCTCCTAGAGTAGTAGTGGTGATCCCCTTGAAATCTGAAGTCTGACATATCAAGTTTTGTGCTGTTCCCTTATTTTTAAACATAATGGATATATGACATGACATTTCACTTGCTTTTTACTATAATCGCATCATCTGTGTTGGCATGGACATCATTATTTTGACACAAGTTCCAGATGATTTGCTTTAAGGATTCTGCTGGTTTTAGTTGTAATAGGGAAAAATAGATGCCATACAAATCATGTGAGGCTGATTTTGTAATTCTCCCTCATCCCAAATCTGTTCATTTCATTAATGGTCGAAATGAGGAATTTCACTTGTTGTATGTGGAAGGTGAGTTTTATACACATAGGGGTGCCTGGGTGTGAATCTCTGTACTTAGATCTATCTGTAAACCACAGAGATAAAGTTAACATTTTGTTTATATGTCTGTATGTGCCAGTAATGTAATTAATGCTTCCTAGCCCTTAAAAGGAAACAAAATGATGAGAGGGGATATACAAGCATTTAAATATATTTGTTTATGTAGCAAATATTCTGCCTGCATTCTCCAAAACTACATTTCTATTTGGTCCTGTATTTTACTCCAACATCATTACTTCTGGACACCATCATCTGCATCAAAAATGGCACAAAGCTACCCCTAGAAAAATCAGTTTAAAAGCCAGCAGTTCTCTAAACATCCTCTCTTGTCTTATAGAGTGGTGTGACCATCTCCAAGCCAATACTGGGATTAATCTCAGGCACATACTAAGCCTCCAGTCATGCCTGATAAAACTTGGAAGTAATATTAATTGTAATGGGCCAAAACCCATGCCAGGGACCTTTCTGACAATGTCTTGGCTGTGGTAGTTGTGTTCTCCCACCAGGAAGCTTCTTTGGATGCGTTTTATGTGGCAGTAGATATGTAGCCCCTCATTCCACAATCTGATTATTCCAGGAGGACTCTCTGTGTTCAGAGTGGCTGGGTGGCAGACCCTTATTGCTGGCTGACCTACAAGCCTGGCCCTGAGGCATTTCAGGCAGAACCCAGTGCCTAAATAGTCCTAGAAGCAAGAGCACTCTGCACAGCAGGGCTGCCCCGAGCAGGCATTTGGGAGTTTTTGAGTAATGGGAATTTCTCACCTCTCTCACAGCTTTCATAGCTTTGTAGATGTTTGCAACCACAGGCATTCTGCCTTCATTATTTTGCAAATTCACAGATCTTTCTTAAGAGTCATTTGTGAGAATCTGCATGAAGAGGTGGCATTAACAAACCTGTGACAGTAGCAGAGATGATAAATCCCAGCTAGAAGTGATGGAGAGAAGAAAGGGAAGGTGCCCACTGCAAAAACAAAACTGCTGGCTCAGACAAGACAGGGTTAGAAAGCATCTTCTGCACCTTTCCTATCTTTCTATTATTTGCCTATAAGCACTTTTACATCAGGAAACTGTGAGTGTTTCCTTGCTCATCACGAATCGAGAGACTAAAGGTCAACAGGTAAATTTGCAAAATATTTTCACAGGCTGGATTGGTGTGATTAATAGTGGTTAGTATGGGAATGGAAAGAGGTTCTAGCAGCAGTTTTCCTATTGAGGAAGGAAAAAGAATGATTGCAGAAAAATACTCAAGATCTGTTGGATAATTTTTCTTTACTGCTATGATGTTCTTTACCTTCTTCTTCATTTTATGGTAAATACAAATACTGAATTTTAAAATCTTTTGCTAGAAATACATTGAATATAGGAGGTGAATAAAGACAGAAATTGGAACAGGACACTGTGGATAGGAAAGGCAGAGAACAAGAAATTATATGTAGAAACTTCTCACATAAATGAAAATTTAAAAATATGAACTTAGAGTCATGGCAGTTTCTATAACTTTAACCAGTAACATCCATATCATGAGCAATATCAGATCTCTGAAATGCAAACCAAACAATCTCAATATCAACAGGGCAGTTTCTGGACTCCAGACTTGTATGCATCATTTTGTTTTGGAGTTGCTTCTAACTTGAACAGATGTGTTTCATTACACTTTGTAGTGCATTTACTAATGCACTACGGTCAAATATTCAAGAATGTTATTTCAAAAAAACCAAATTCAACATAAGAAAGGGCAGATTAAATTGTAGAGACTAATCTTGATTCTCTGTCTTGGACATATTTACCACCAGCATGGAAATTCTGTGAAGCCCATGAAAACATAGGAATTATTTTGGATTAATCAAATGCATAGTGTCTTAGTCAAGTCCTAGTAAATGCCCTGAGATTATTTAAGCAGATATGGTTAATTACTTTTTTGTTTTAGTTGCCTTTTCCTTGGCGGTTGTCATGGTCTCTATTCCCATTATTTCATGTGCATTACAGAACAAACCTCTGCAAAACTGTACAAGTAGGAAGGCATCACTACTACATCATGAATGTGCTGTTTTGCAGAGTGCATTCCAGAGCCAAGTAGGAACCTCTCTCAGGGGATTTAATCAGAAATTCCTGTAGCCTCCTCTCTGCCACCCAATTTGGACAGAGTCTGGCACAGGCAGTCTCCTGCTGTGTTAGGCCACTAGTCTCAGCATCCCCTTTGGTGCCTGTTTATTTATGGGATAATGAATTAGGCCATACAGTTAATACCTGTGTAGCCCTCGTGAGTTAGAAGCCAAGTCTCTGTTGCACGGCTTTAAGATTGATGCAAGTCAGAAGTATTCACTGTTATGTGCAATGGTATTTTTTCTTACTGTCTGCAAAGTCATTTTTAAAAACCCTGCTTGGTTTTCATTATCCTTGGGCAGTGTTTTCAGATTTTTAGTGTAGCAAAGGATTTCTTTTACTATTTTAATTTGTGTAAGAGTGCCTACCCCCCAGGAAGATACGAGGCCAGAGCTATATGCTTGGTGATATATTCCAGATAGGCACAAGTTGTGCCATCATTTTAGGCAGTCACTCAGTCTGTATTAAACGTGGTCCTGTGCAATTAAGAAAGCTGACTCGATGAAAAATAAATCTGCAAGACAAAAGTAGTTCCAAAAGTTATGAAAGAAAGGGACTGACACTTGCAGCTGATTGCTGTTTATGTTGGTATAACAAGAGGCACAGCGGCACAATCCCAGGGCCTGGCCTGTGAAGAGAGGGTGGAAAACACCTCCTCTGATGCAGGGAGTGCACAAGCAGAAGGTGCAAAAGCATTTGCTGCACAGCAGCAGAAAGCTGACAGTGGAGTTGGGTGTTGTGGGAGGGATGGGAGGAGGTCTCCATCAGTGTCCAGGCAGTTTATAAGCCTCTAATTCCAGCTACCTCTTCTGGGTAGCAGAGAAATGGGAATGAGAGGTGGGTGAGAATCTTGTCGTTGCAGGCCCCTCGTCTGAGTCTGATTTTCTTTGAGATTGTGCTTGTTCTTTGGTGCCTGGTGGGCAGGATTGATCAGCGCAGCGAGCCAGCAAGGGGAGTGTCACCTTTGGTACCTCCAGGAATGGGAATGTTTGCATGCAGTGCCCTCCACCACCTCTTGGGATCTTCCTGCAGGATAACCACTGCATAAAAGTCTCCTGCAGCATGGGTAGCCCTGGTTTTATGGGAAGGAAATGAAGTCCTTTTGTGCACAGCTGTGCCCTTGCTCAGAGCTGTAATGCTGCCAGTGGTGCAGACAGCAGGTACTGACCTGGCAGGAGGAGTTTGAGCGCTGGAAAGCAAGATGGTTCAGATGAAATAATGAGCTATGCATTCCAAAGGGGCCACTGATGTTGGATGCCCTACTTTTTAGGTGTTGAGACGTGTAATATCTTGGTAAAATTCACAGAGGGGTTAGAAGCTTCCACTGAAGTGAAAATGAGTACTCGTTTCTGCATTGCTTTGCACAAAAGGAAAATAACAGGAGGAGTCTGTGGCTATTTGAGAGATGAATGTTTCAAACCAGAAGAACATTTTTAGCATAGCAAAAAAGACACATAATCACTGTAGGAGTGCTGAGATTAAAAAGGGAAAAAAAGGATGGTGAAACATTTGTGGGGAATAAAATATTCGTGAGCCCAATTACATTATAGCTAATAAAATTAGTAATTATTAATTAATTATTAATTCTTAAATACTACTGCGACTTACCACTGGAAAAGTCAATTTATGGCTCTGTGTTCAGTGAGCCTGTTATGCTCTGTAGCAGCAGATAACCACTAATGTCTATCGATCATCATCTGTGTTTGCTGCAAGCAGTTCTGCAGTTTGCAGAGGCACTGACTGTTTTCCCAAAATGCTCAGTATGGGGCTGAGTTCCTCCCATGGCTCTCTCTGTGCACCAAGGAGCTGCAATGCAGACTTTTAGAGCCCAGATTACTTTTAGAGGCTGCGTGTGTGCTACACGTGCCACTGTGCTGACCTTTCCCATCCCTTCTTTCTGTTTCATTTGGCTTAAGCAGAGAATATCCTTGGGGTTTGTCTGCTCTGTCAGTCAGACAAGGGTACAAGGCTGCTTTTAAATGTAGATTTGCCCACTTTTCCTGTTGCTTTTTTTCAGAAGTGTTGCTTAGGTGCAGGCTGAGAGCTGTTCCTGGGGGTATAGTTCCAAGTATTTTGTGCTGTATTGCAGGCTGCCCTCAGCCTGGATGAGTTGGACATAGACAGAACACAGGAATGTGCTGTCAGAGAGAACTGTCCTTCCAAGAGCAACATGGCCCTGAGTGATGCCCAGAACTGTGAAGCAGAATATATTTTCCCAGGATCTTGATTTTTTTTCTGTTGAGTTTTTTTTCTCAACCTGACATCATGGGTGGTGGCAGAAGGTTGCCAGAAATACTTGAAAAAAGGGGCTCAGGTGCTACAGCTCTCCTCTTTTAGGTCTTTGTGCAGTAGATATAGAAGAACTTACCCCAATCTGCACCACTGCATCTTTGCCTTGGTCCTGCAGCAGGACTCTAATGAAACATGATATGATTGAGAAGATTAGACATGTGTCCAGATAGCTGAACTGCACAAAAGTGGATGACAGGTCTAAATATAATACGTTAATGCACTGCATCATCACCATTGTGTGCAAAGCATGTGTGTAATACACATGTATAATTAAATTAGCTGATTGTAGAAGCAATACCTTCGATATTCAAGCTCTGTGTGCTTGACATAGAAATGTGATTTCAGGCTTGATGCTTTAATGTCAGGTGGGTTTTATTTGACAAGCTCTACTCAGTCAACTTATTCTTAGTAAGTAGCTGAGCATGAAAATAAGGTTTCTTGTTCCCAGCAAGGTGGACCTGAGGAACTTGTTACTCTCCAATGGAATTTCAAAAGGATTAGATAATGTAGTACCAGATTTCTCTAAAACTCTTTTATCCACACTCAGGATGATGAACATCTTTACAGACCAGCATAGCACAGCTTGGGTATAGTGTGTTTAAATTATGGGATGGCATTGCTGTAGCCCAGTGTAACCAGGTTGCAAATGGTGCCTTTTCATCTGATTGAAAGAATTGCTCAGATTTCTCTACCTGTTGAGTCTGCATTGTTTTTGAGAGCAGCATTAAGTGCTAACAACTTTCAAATTCTACAAGGGCTTACACTGAGCGCTTATTTTCCTTCATTGTTTAGGAGTGGATTACTTAGCATGATCTTTATTTTCTAAACTACCAGTAGGAAAATAAATGTGCCATCAGAACCTGGAGCTTAGCATTAGAAGTTTAATGTGCATTGATAGCAATATATTTGTGTCTCATTCAGTGTGCTGCCATTGAAATATGCCCATTAAAAGCTTTCTTTTATTAAGATATTCCCTTGATAATACAGCAAGAGATTACAGGTTATTTGTGACAAATCCTCTGCTAGGTATTGTATATATAGCTATGCCTGAAGTAATTAATGCAAAATAGATTTCAAGGGAAAACATTTATGTGTCAACATTTCATTTCATTTCTTTGCCTTACTGGGAACAGAGAAAGCCATTCTGTTTCTGGAACAAAATACATATGGTGCATGGATTACCATTTTGGGGAACGCTGAGCAATCCATAAACCTGGCTGCACACACTGTAATTTCTTCCAAAAAAGAATGACTATGGCATGGAGCTGTATGAAGTAATGGATCAATTAAGCTATTTCTCTCTTTTTTTTCCCCCTACTATATATAAGGAGCATACTTTAAAAGTGATTATTTTTCCTAATTTAAACATGCAATTGTTGTAGATATAAAAATAAGACCCAAAATATTTCTTTCCTAAAATAGGACTGATACTTCAGAAAGAAACCCCAAAAACCATTTCAAGGTGATTAAGGCTCCATGGTAATTTTTGCCTTGATCATGTCTTTTATTGACACATAAACATTGTTACTCCTGAACACAGTCATTGCACAGGAATGCTTTACTGGGATGATTATATTATCTAACTCCTAGAAAGAGTAAATTTTAAATTATTATATCTCCTTAAGACTAGCTTGTGCATGGGGGTAAGGAGTTTCTCATATTTTAGGCAGATTATATTATACCCATATAATCTGGTCAAAAATAATGGGTATAATGCAAAAAAAGAATATAAAGATATGGAAACAATATAAGAAGTATAAATCTCATCTTTTTCCATTAAGATATAAAATCTACTGTGGGTATTATGGAATGTCATGATCCAAAACCTATGGAGAGCAGAAGAGACCAATCAAGTCAAGGAGAATTACATACAAGTAATTTTTTTTTTTTGGGGGGGGTATTTATTTTTATTGTTTAAAATGGAATTTCTGAGAGAAGTAAGTTATTAGTTGCTGTTAATTTCCTGAGTAACAGGTCCATCACAGCTGACACTCATGGCATCTTTTCTCTTGCTGTTCACAGCTTGGCATCTGTGGAAGGGAGAGGGACGTCGCTGTATTTTTGGAACCCTCAGTTGCAGCATTTTCAAGCATTGTTTTAGCCTCCATGAATGTTGAATTCCTGCCTTGGTGGGAGAGAAGGGCACTTTGAGAGCAGATGAATCCCTCCAATACCCTGTGAAGCTTAGTGCACAGATAACCTATTCTTGTGGGATCCTACACATGGATATGTTAGTATGGGAACATACAATGCTTTGGATATTGCTGAAACCAGCAAGCTAAATCTCCACTTACTACATTTACTTTCAGAAGCTCAGAATGTTTTTTTGCTTGAAGAATGTAAAAACTCACAAAAGCAGAGGCCATCACAGCTGTGTGCACAGGCTCTGTGGGTTATGGCTGTGCTGTGCTGGTTGTGGGCAGGTGCTGGCTTTACCAGAGGCTGAAGATAAAACTCTTGAGTTTCTCTATTAAAATGCAATCAGAGATGAGTCATCAACCTTGTTTTTCTTGTTAGGAGCTATTTACGTTGTGCTTGGTACAGCTGCTCTGTCTACAGTTGATGCCAAGCACAGTGTCAGAGCTGCCAGCTCTGTTGGGTCAGAAAAGGACAAATTAAGGACCAGAACAACTGGTTTTGTAAAGCGGAAAATTGGACTTGCAAAAGACCGTTCATTGATCTGGTTTCAGCGGGGAAAGGCATTTGATAGAAAGGTCTGTGTGAGGATCTGTCTGTGCTTGGCAAGAGTGTGGAAATGGGTGTGTGGTTTCCCACTTTCCTCCAAGGAAGGTGGTATCTCCACCCTGCCCATAATGTGCTCTGGCACCTTCACCACCAAACCCATCTTCCTTCTGGTAACAACCACAGAGTTTGAACTTGTGGGCTTCCAGAAGCCTCCTTCATGAGGATTATTTTTTTCTATGCAGTTGCCTGACCTCAGCAAACTGAGAGGAAACTGTGAAATGTTTTATGAGAAACCTCTTAATATCTCTTTCACTAAGAAGTGTGGCTTCAATGCTGAATGTCTTATTTAGTTGACTCAGCATTTCCATGGAAGCAATGATAGGATCAGCTTCTTAATAAATATTTGCAAGTTTTTTCAGTTCCATGGGAATTCTGTTGACAGCCAATCTTTAAGAGTCCTTTAAAAAGGTTAAGCCTTTGCCAACATCTGTGGTAAAAACTGTCTCAGTCTGGCTTTGTATTGCATCCATGCTTGACTATCCCTTTTAATTTCCCTTCGTTTAGGAAATATTTTTCCCTTGGCAATGCATAATTGAAACCTCTCAACTCTGCAAGACAAAATTGAAAGTTTATCAGAGTTCTCAAAGTGCTGATGTTATTTAGGACTCTTTGGTTTATTATGATCAAATAGTTTTGTGCTCTTCATCAGTTGCTTTGCTTTACCTGCATAATGCTGTGTAGTCCAAGGTAGTTGATAAGTGGTGGCTTGTAAGCAGGCCTAACTGGCCTGAATGCTCCATTTAACTTCATATTCCATGCCACTAAGCTCCTTATCCCTGCTCTGACCTGCCTATTTACAGAAAAAGCTGTGTTGTTTTTGAAAACCCTTCTTGCATTTTAAAAATGAGCTTTTGGGTTCTTACCTGGTTTAACTTAGGGAATTTAAAAAAAAAAAAGCTCTGCAAAATAAACCAGGGACAATTATGTCCCTGTGCTGGCATAGGCCTGCCATGGAAAACCAAGAAGCTCTGAAGTGGAATGCAGGACTGCGTTATTGCTGACTGTGGGGCTAGTGCAGATTTATATCTGGGGACGTGAGGCTCTTCAAGAAGCAGAGTGGCCTATGGCATGAATTTGTATCCTCATAAACTCTCCCTGTCTTTGGCAGCAAATTCAAAGGCAGCATTTCCACAGTGGGTGAGGGCTATTTTCAGCTGTGCAGATATTTCTGCTGCTTTTCTGTGCTGCTCTGATGGGTGTACAGAACGCTGCCTGTGTCCAACAGCATCTGTGTTTGTATTGGGAGGTGCAGTTTTGCCCTCACCTATGGTGGGAGTAAGAGTACTGGTGTTTGTTGGCTTGAACTTGGTTCTTAGATGTTGGATACTATTTAGAAACGTTGCCAGGGGTTTCCATGTTGGAAGCTACAGCTGAAGGGGGCTGTGGGCACAGTTCTGGCCTAACAGAAGATGGGTCTGCTTAAAAATTACAAGAGGTGAGTGTGTGTCTGTTAGTCTGCGCTTCTGTCCTTGGTGCACCATTCTGGAGATGCAGCAAGGCCGCATAAGCCATGCAGGAGTCAAGCTTTGGTGCATATTTATTTCCTGTGCTGTATACTTCTTTCTGAAACAAGATCAGCTAGATCTAGAGAGCTGTTGCTTACCTTCTGTATAAAGGAGGACTTTGGGGTTAGTTTTGCCTACTTGCCATCCTCTGAGTGCCCGGCTGAGTGCATGCCAGGTGAAGAGACCTCTGCTTGGCTGTCTGGAGCAGCAGCCAGGCGGTGGCAGAGGTGCCAGTGCAGCCCTCTGCCCTCTCCTGACCTGGCTGTGATCTCCATTCACAGAGCTGGCTGATGAAATGCATGCTGAGAGTCCTCGTGATATCCCTGATTCCCTCGAGCGCTGCTGAGCGAGCTGTGCAGGCCACATTATCAGCTCATAAAATCCTAAAGAAGTGGCTCCTCTTAGGTTTTTGAGGGAAGGGATGCTCCTACACATCCCAGCTACGTGTACACTACACCAGGTGAGAGGATTTTTTTGCCCTGACCAATAAGGAGCTCTGAAGATTAATTTCCATCATGCAAACCAGCAAGCTGGAGTTCTTTTATGTAAGAGAAATGATTGTAGTAATTTATGCTTATAGATTTTTTAAAGCAAAGCATCATCATCATGTTTTCACCGTTTTACAGGTGAAGTTGAGGCAGTGAGAGGTGAAAAGACTTGCTGCAGGGTCAGAGTCAAATCTGCTTCTCTTGAGGGGCAGTCCTGCTCCAAAGGGGAAAAAAAGAGTTTCAGAACCTCCATTTTATATCTTTCTCTGTGTTCCTGGTTTCTGCAGGATTCATGTGCCTCAGTGTTGTGAAAGTTTACTTTTCCTTGGGATGCTAAATGCAGGTTTTTCTGGTGGAGGTAGGTGGTAGTGTGGTGTGTTAAAGCAGCATTCCTAGGGTTTGCCTGCAGGTGCAATTGAGTGTGTCTGAATAAGTCCTCAACCAAATGGTCACCTGTAATTTTGCTACAGCATCACTGCTGAACTACCCTCTTGGGCCAGGAAACAAACCCCCCATAATTTTCTTTTGTTCCTTTCTGGAAGAAAGAAAAACTCAAAATGTTGAGTACAGTGCCAGTGGCATGTGAGTCAACAGTGAAAAGTCTTGTGGGTTGTTTTTTTCCCTTTTTTGTTGCTTTATGTCATGGATTTCAAGTGGCTTTCCCAGAGGCCAGATGGTTTCCTTTCAGGGAAGGAGAGGTTGGGATGGAAGGAGGTATGGACTGGAACACTACCCTTGTCCCAGCTCTTTCTGCATTGCTCAGAAAGTAAGATAAAATGACAAAATGTAAGCTCTGCTCTACTTGTATTGGTCTGAATTAAGGGTAAATGTGGTTCGATGTTAGATCTGCTGCTTTGGATTCATCTTTGATTATAAAGACCAGAATGGTAGGAACAAAGGATTGCACCGAGCTAAATACAAGTGATGGGCTTTCCAGATACTGAAAATTCAAGTACTTTATGTAGAGTCAGATAGGTAATGTCAAATATCTCTGCAGTGAAGCTTTTCTGATTAATAATGGAGTAACACTAATTTACACCAGCTGCAGACTTCTACTCAAAAATTAACCAAAGTGCTTGTTCATTGCTGTTGGCTACATATCAAAAATGATATTGAAAAGGAAATAGATCAGTAGCAGAAAACATAGATAACAATAATACTCTGCAACAGGGAAAAATACAAAAGTACAGAAAATAATAAAAAATGCAGTTCACAGCTCAGAAAATAGCACTGAGGAACTGCTGTGTAATTAATAAAATTCACAAGGTGTCAATCAAGTAAACAATCTGGTTTGGGGCAGATTGAAAATAAGGGGCTAAATTCTGTCTTTAGCTGCTCATATGTGGTTTTGTCTCCAAGGCAGAATTTGCTTTATAATCTATGCGTGAATAACAACACAAAACAAGAGAAAGGATATTTTAATGGTAGCCACAAATGGCAGACATGAGGCAAATCTGCTAGATTTAGCTCCAGCTTTAATTGAGAAGGTTGGTCTTGCATAACAGCAGCAGAGTGAGCTGCCAATCCTTGAACCTATCCTCTAATAAAATATCATTGTTAACTGGTAGCCCTGATGAAAACAGCATCGGTTTCTGGCCAGAGAATCATAAGCAGTTGATTGCCCAGACATAATGGTAACAATTACCACTAATGCTATGTTGCAGCAGTTTTAGAGGACACAGCAGCATGAGAAAGATGTTCAAATGCCTGTGAAGAAAATATTACACTGGTCTTGCCCGTAAGAAACTTGATTAGCAAAGAAATCCTTAAAAATTATTGGATTTTTGGAGTAGGCTAAGAAAACGAATGGAGAAATGTTTGTCTAAGTTCATCTCACCCTACGAAAGGCAAGAACTTGCCTTTGTGTTCCAAACAGAGTAAATTATAGTGGATGAAGATCATGAGACTGCTTTTCTAAGATCTTTGGTGAGATTAAAATTGCACGTCTAAGATGATAATGTCAGTAGTGAAAGTGGTTAATGACGAGGATGTTACTAAAACAAAGGGCTGTAGAGCAAGATTCTTCCCTCAAGGCACAACAGTGTAGTTAAGTGTGTGGCATAGCTTTCATTTGGGATCCCTGGGACATGAGAAATTGTGGAGGCCACAGTAATTTAGAATGTCTTAACAATTCAGGTTTGATACTAGTGGTAAAATTGCCAAAGGACATGACTAAGGCATTGAACCATTAAAGTAAGTGGAAAATGGAAAACCAGCTTTGGGTCTGCAAGCATCCTTTTGGCAAGGACTCCACGAACGACTGTCTCAGGGTACCATTTGTGTCCAAAATCCAGACACCTTGCTTTCTGGGACTAGGAGATCACTACCAAAGCCAGTAAGGGATAGCAAGAGATTTTTTCGGGGCAAAAATCCTATTCTCATCCCAAGTGATGAAAACATGATATTTGTTTGTTTTCCTTCAAAATTGTATAAGTTATGGTTGATTTCTCAAGAGCTGAGAGTCGTTTAGACACAAGATGATGAACATGCAGCCTGGGAAGAGGACTGAAGTTTGTGTTGTACCGAATTCCAGAGGACTGAAGTTTGTGTTGTACTGAATTCCACATGTAAAACACAGAAAAATGAGTATGTACAATGTTAAGAACAGAAATAGATTTTTGTTCTGGAAAATCTGTTACTCTTCTTTCTTCTGCTGGTTTTGATGGGGATCCCCTGAGCTCCTAGTCCCAGAAAACAAAATGCTTATATTCTATATTCTGCAGAAGAGAGGATCCTGTATGCCAGATGAGTGTGGGGCCTGTGCAGGGACAAACTTTATGGGGATTTGTTGTTCAACCACACAGAAATGTAGGAACTTAGTGGTACATCTGTCTTGGCCTGAATCCTCACTGGCAGGTGTTTCTTTAAAGCACATTTAAAACTCTTCTGTTGCAAATACCCCTCAACCTCCTCACTCATAACTTGCTCTAATGAGTTTTTATAGCAAAGGAAATGAATGTTCTTCTTTAGTCTTCTCTGTCAGTTAATTTACATCGATACGTCTGGATTTCAAACTCAAATGGTTTTTTTGCCCTTCTATGCCATCTTTATACATTTTTTTTAATGTCTTTTGCTAACCTGTGGTGGAGAAGAGGACAAAGTGCTTCAGTAAGGCTGTTTCTGTACTGAGACAAAGGGAACAGCAGTGAGTACCTTCTTGCACTCACTATGCTCCTGTTAGTACCTCTCAGAAAGGTACTTGCTGTTTATGGACTAAACTAATAATGCTGTTTTCCTCCTCCACAGAGGAGACACAGCATCTCGAAAGCCTCACAATAGTCAAAATCTATCATATCTATAGCTTTTCCATGCTCCACAAAGCCAGTTATGCCATAAGAGAAGTTAATGAGGTTGGTCTGAAATGATCTGCTCTTGACAAATCTAAGTTGTCTGTTTCTTTTTGGCTTATTATGCTTCAGAGGATTAAAAACTGATTATTAATAATTTACCCCAGTATCTTTCCAGGTGTCAGTGTAATGCTACCTTGTCTACAAATCCCCAGATTGCTGTTTCCCACTTTTTAATGCTGCTCACTTTTAGTTGTCTTTCCTCAGGCCTCTGGGACTTGACTATTATTGAAGACAGCCACTAATGGTTTGGAGGTTGTTCTAGGAAGTTCCTTAAGCACTCCAGGATGAGTTTCATCAGGCCCTACTGATTTGCATTAATCTGATTTATTTAAATACCTCACTTTATCTCTGCTCTCACCTGTGTATCTCTCCGCTTCCTCAAGCTAATTGTGCTAAGCATTTTCTTCAAAGGTAGAAGCACAGATGGTTTTAAACACTTCAGCCTTCTGTGTCTGTCCTTATCTGCCTCCACTTCCTTTCAGTCTTTATTATTACCTTTATCTGCAGCTTCTTCCTAAGCCTGAGCAATCTGTGATTCATTTTGTGCTGCAGCTTCTCAAGGTTTATTCCAGGCCAACTCTTGGCTTGTTCCACACATCTACTGGTGCGTTTAGCCCATGTCAATTCAGAGAGCAGACTGGTTTAAATTGTGTCTCTGGTGCAAATGTACTCACTGAGCAGGCAGTCCGGTGTTTTTCTCTCCTCTGCCAGTGTGCAATTTATACAGTTTGATGTACTGGACTTTCCTGTGCCTGTTTGAAAATCTTACCCAAGGCCAGTGGATTGTCTAAGACACAGTTGGTATTTCTGACTTGGCCTGCATGTTTTCTTCTGTGCACAAAGGCAGCGAGATGGAAATATGGAATGGGAATTCACAGCTGAATACAAGAAGTCTGTAGTTTTCAGAACTGTGTGTTCAGGCTGCCTTATAATAGGGATACTGGGGAATGGCATTATCTTCTCCATCAGCCTGAAATCCAGAAGAGATGAATGCTTCCAGCTGCTGCTGGGATAACTTAGGAATCTCTGTAAAGGGAAGACTTTTATATAGAAAAGTTTGGCCTACTGCTTGTGAAATCTTAGATTGCAGTAACCTACAGAGGGATCTCTTTGCACCAAGATTTTTGCAGTTGTCACTGGAATAGTAATTTTATTTGTCTTGAAAATACAATATTGGATTTTCAAGATGTATATCTGGAGATGTCTTAGAGGATAGCTTGTGAATCTTCAAACCACTATGGCTGTGCAGCAGAGCTTTGGGAAACTGCATCCCAGCGATGAGGGCTCTGTGGAAGGAGAGGTTTAGTTTGTCCTTATTCACTGGAAAGGTGAGAGGTGTTCCAAGGCTGTTGGAACAGCTCCTGAAAGAGCTCAGCCAAGCTGCTGCATCAGGGTTTGTTCAGAGGATCATACTTGTCAGGACCCAGGATGTCCCTCTGGCTGTCCTGAGCAGCCAAGACCCCTGCCAGGAGTTTCAGAGACCCTGGCACAGAGCCCAAAATGCCTGTGGTTTTGATTATGACCAGTGGAGCAAATTACCAACCTTGTATGAAGATGAGCAAGCCACAACAGTTTGAGTAGAATATTAGTGAAGTTATCACAGGGAGGAAAAGTAGATTTTAGGGTTTTTGGTATGGGAGTTCAGGAGGCAAGATGGAGGGAACTGGGTGTGTCCAGCCTTTCTCCTTCTTCTTCTGGTCCTCCATCTTTTGGGTGATGTTGGCACTTACAGATTGGTTTAGAGTAGAAGCTCACTGTCTAACATAGGTGATGGGTATTGGAAAGTAATTGTAAACATTGTATACGTAGTTTTTAGTATAAAGACATAACACCGCCCTGTGGGCAGGCAGAGTGCCTCTGACTGTCTTGGTGACCTGACCTTGGCAGGGCAGGAGAAAAATTTTTTACAGATAAGATAAAATAAACAACCTTGAGACCGAGAAATGAAGAGCCCTGACTCCTTCTTTAAGCGCCGGGCTGGGAAAACAAACTGCCAAACTTTTCTCGGGGGTCACTCTGACAAGCTAATGATCCCAACACATACTGGTCCTGGGCTTCCTCTGGGTTCATCCTGAGCTCACTCTCTCTGCTCATCCTCCCTCTGCTCCAACCCCTTGGAAATGGCAGAGGAGCTGCTCCTCTGGCACTGGGGTGGGACACCACTTTGGACTTGTTCTGGCACGACAGCCTTGTGGGATCAGGGATTCCTAGGAGACCTGCTTCTTTTCTGATGTGGGCAGCTGTTCATCAGATGAAATGAAATACATATTAGGCATTCCCCATTGCAGCAGAGGCTGTGCAGGAGTCTTTGATAACAGTAACTTTGGGAGTTGATTTTTTTTTTTTTCTCCTGGCGTGTTCTAAGCCACCACAGTTCTAGAGGGATCTTGGTGCAAGGATTTGGCACCCCTGGATATTGGGACTTTTGCTGTGTAAAAATATGTAAATATTAATTCAAGAATTGATTCAAAAGTTGCTCTCTCAGGAAGGAGGCTTTATGGAGGTATTACTGCTTGGGTTTTTTTGGTCTGCAAGCATTGCCTGGAGGGCTCAGGAGTCTGCATGTGTAGGTAACAGCAAGAGACTTCCCTGCAGCACAGGAGAGAGAATAAGGCCCATTAAATACAACACATTTCTAACAGCAGTGTTATTATGTAGCTGAAGTGTTGACAGTAAAAGAGAATAGAATCCCCTTTTATTTTTAAACCTGCGACAGATTAGGAGACAAATCTATATGCAGCTGCATCAATTTGTTACTTCCATTTTGCTTTGTAAAGGCAATTTTGACTGCAGAGCTGTCCTGCACCATGCTATAGACTCCACTGAGACTTCATGTTGCACTGAATCAGCAGGCTGTCAAGCCTTGAGAATCATCCACTCAGACAAGGCTTTCACTAACAGATAACTATTTAATAGCCAAGAAAATCCTGTTTCTTAGGAGTCTGTAACAGTGTTGCATTGAAACTGAGAAAGGGAGTAGCATCTACATGTCTGCCTCACATCAGCAACATTTGTGCTCTAGAAAAGTAAAAATTGCTGGCTTAGTCATTCAAAAATGTCTCTGTCTTGCAGCAAGTAGTTGGAGGTGCCAAAAAGCTCAGGAATGAACTGGAAAAATCTTCCAAACTGGAGTGTTTCAGAAAGGACTGCTCAGGCTCCTTGGGTGTTTTGCAGGACACAGGTGCAATTTTTAGGTCATGTAAAATTTCATCTCTGGCAAAGGGATGCCATGAAACTCTGAGCTCAGGGAGTGACTCACAATGCAAATTTAAATAAGGATGTCTAGAGCTGAAAGGCAGTGTGTGTAAAGGAACGTGTGGAAGCTGTGTGAGACCAGAGACATGCTTGTGGGATTTGACTCCTGCAAGGTTAGAAGTTACTTAGGTTATACTGAAAAATAGGTAGGGACCTAGTTTTTAAGTCAAGATTGAGAAGAAATGAAAAAGTTAGTGCAGAATGCTACATCCACCATGCACTCTTGTGGCTTTTGGTCTGAATCTGTACCAGACACAAACTCAATTGGAAACTAAATGTTATCAGCAGACCTCCCTGAGATTTGCATTTGAAGCATTGTTTTCTGTTGCCCTATGTCTTCTGGAAGGGTTTTTTGTGCATCTGTGATGGGTGAATTCTTCAGAACTCAAAAATCTCCCCGTACATCACATGACAGGCAGGAAACCACCATAGATGCAGTCTTGCTGCATTGGTGGGGGATTGCTTTCAGGAGGAGGCAGTTTCAGTGAGATGGTCTGGGTAGTTTTTGGTTTAAAATGGTAATGGGAGATGCACTCTAGACAGCATTGGATGCATGTTGGACAAGAAAAATGCCTGATCTGCAGAGGCACCCAAGACAGCATCTTCCTTCCCTTCTCTGGGAGCCTCTGCTCACATGTCTGGTGGTGAGGGCTCTCTGCGCTGGTTTGCAGAGGTCCTGCTGCATCTGCAGGTGGGTGAGATGCAGTTCCTTTAAGGAACTGAGGCATTTTAAAGTTCACTAAATATTTAAGCATCTTGTCACAAAAGCATGGATTTCTACTCCCTAGCTGCACTCTTTGCATGGCATAGGTTGACCTGAGAAAGAGAAGCCTGGAGACCTGGTTCTGTCAAAATCTGTGTTTCTGAGTGAAATGAGCACAGAACCATGGTGATGAACAGTCTTGCAGGGAATTTCAGCTTTTCCACCTCCTAAATCTACTTTGGTCCTTGACATTTAGACAGTTGTGGTTTTGTGTTCTTTAAATTCCTAGGCAGGAAAGGACAAGGACAGAGCAAAATATGCAAGCACTCATTTGATCAAACACTTGATTTAGTCTGTGCAAACCTTTTGTCTTAGTTAAACATCTATTTGGAAGCTTTGATAGCTTACAAGGTGAGAACATGAATCCAGGGCTCTGGATGAGGTTCTGAAAGAGGCTGGGGAGATGAGCAGGCTGAGAGGTGCATTTCAGACCTGTGAAACGTCCTCCAGTGCCACCCCCAAGGGATGCCAGCTTAGCAAGCGCTCGGAATTCTTGAGCATCACTAAGGAAGGCAACTGTTTCCCAGCAGTGCTGAAGTATACTCAAGTATATGAATAAGATGGAGTCAGGTAAATAATTTAAAGAACCCTGCTTTACCAGTTCACAGCACTGGTGAAACTATGAAAAACAAAGGTATTTTCCCCTCATATTTCTTAGAATTTTCTTTATTGCTAACACCCCCATACGTCTGTGAACAAATATATTAATAAGTACAATAGGATTGAAACATTTGCTCATGTACAATTCCATCAGCTGTGCTGGGTAGTCAGTGTGGTTGCAAAGTGCCTACAGAAAATCTCTACTAACAGTTAGCACTGTTATCACTTTGTCCCAAGTATGTAATAATTTCCAGCACTAGACTTACAGAATTCTCTTTCCAAGCTACTTTTCCAAGAAAGAAGTAGTCAGACTAATGAGACAATGTGAAAATGGATGTTGCTCCCCACTGAACCAGTGCTGTGGAAACACATGCCTGATGTACTGCTGAAAGGGAAAAAAGCCCTGGCACTTAAATGAACAGAAGAATTGTTATTTTGGAGCTCTCAGAGCCTTTTGGCTCTGACCTTTCTGAAGGTCTCATTATGGACATTCGGAAATAAAAGCGGGACTGAAATTGCCATGATTAGAAGACTCTGGATGATTTAAGACATGACTGGTAATTGCTTGTGTGCGTGTGAAGACGTTTCACACATTTTGTACGAAATTAGATTATTTTTAATAAATTAAGAAGGATGCCTGGCACTGAGAGCCAGGTGCACAGCCTTCATCGCTCTGCCTGAAAGAGTGGCTGTAAATCTTACATATCAATTTGTTCCTATAGCATCAGGAGCTGTGCATTTACATCTGTTTGCCCTTTTCCACCTGACAGAAGTAAATCACTGAAGCAACAAGTTTCCTTTGTGTGGTGTTGCTTTAGGATACATGTCTGGAAATCTGACAGCTGATGGGTTAAATGTTCAGCCATCATTTGATGTATTAATCCATTCTGAAGCTTCCTAAAGGATTGTCTTACTTTTATACTTTAAGAGTTTAGGAACATGCAATAGTTAGGACGGACAGTGTTTCAGTAGGTTTTTGTAATGCAGTCAGTATGAATTGGAGTTCTATTGTTCCTGATAAATTGCTGTTACTCATTTGGCTGTCTTTCAGGGCACTATGGATCTTTACTAGCCTCAGAGAATGTGCTGTTCCCAGGTGCATTCCCAGCCTGCCATGCCCACATGGGTCACTGTGGCTCGGAGTGGAGCTGGAGCAGACATGGAACAAAGCTGCGAGCGATTTGGCAAGGTTACACTGGATGCTGTGGACTGTTTGTACTTCCAGTGGTTCAGCTTTAAAGAGAGCAATTCTCTTGTGCAGTCAAGGTTAAAATGAAGGCTATTAATTTCTGAAAAGATCGTGAGAACTGGACAAGTGAAGAGAATTGTCCACCGAGGAGTCTATTTTTGTTTTAATAGCGCTCTTTCGGAACAATTTAAACTGAAATCCGAGCAGGCTTGAGGTCTCCATTTTATAATGGTGAAGGGTAGTGCAGTGCCCTTGGGCTCTGCTCAGCTGCACCCTTTGTTTTCAATAGCTGCTGCCTCTGTGAAAGTGATAACATGGCCCATAATGAGTAAAACTCTCTAAATACTGCCCGTGCCTCAAGTAAATGAATACATTGGTTGCGTAGTGGGATCACAGAAGTGAGGGGGAGGAAGGAACCTCTGGAGATCATCTAACCTCAAAGCAGCTGACTACAACAGGTTGATTGGGAGGTTGATCAGCTGGGCTTTGAGTATCTCCAAGCATGGAGGATCCACAGGCTCTCTGGACAACCTGTGCCAGAGTTGATCCTCCAGTTCCTTAATCATCTTTGTGGCCCTGTGCTGGTCTCTCTCCAGTGTGTCCATGTTTCTCTGGTCCTGGGAAGCTCAGACTCTGCTTGCACGCATTGTATGTGTCTTCTTTACGTTTTTGTTGGGACCTCCTTGTGCATCCATGCAGGCCTTTTGCAACCTCCTTTTCTTGACTCACTGCAAGGCTGGCCTTGGTTATGGAAATTGTGGTCTTTGAAATTCCCACGTGAAAAGTCCCTCATGCCCAGCTGTGAAGCAGGGTTTACCTTAGCAGCTTAACCTGATTTGCAAGACTACTCTTACCCCTTGTGCAGGAGCCACCTGCAAGTTTTCATCAAGAAACCTTAATGAAACAAGGCAGACAACTGACATTGTATCCTAGCTCTGTGGTGACTGGGTTATTCTAAAGGTTTAGAATAAAATATTATTGCCTCATTTTTTCCAAAGGCAAAATGAATAGCCTGTTCGATGTCATGACTTTTCACATAGCTATAAAGTCATTAAGGGTTTGGATTCTGCACTTTTTTCCCTGTCAGATCCTGGATTATTTTCTCCTTTTTTTTTTTTTTTTTCCCTGTCAGATCCTGGATTATTTTCTCCTTTTTTTTTTTTTTTTTTTTCCCCATCAGCCTCTGTTCATGCTGTATTGTGATTTTGGTACAAGCCTCCATTTAAAATTTGTAGTGTGTCCTTTCCACTTAAGTACTCTGCCAAAATTTCCATATCAGTGAGATTCTTCATGGGGACACTACATGTAATGGAGCTGTTGAATAATTTGGGTTGGTTAAAGGCACCTTTAAATTCCCCCTAGTCCAACCCCCCTTCAGTGAGCAGGGACATCTTCAACCAGACCAGGTTGCTCAGAACCCCACAAACCTGACCTTGAATGCTCCCAGGGATTGTGCATCCAGCATCTCTCTGGCCAAACTGTTCTGGTGGTTCAGCACCCTCATTGTAACAAATTTTCTCCCTTACGTCTTGTCTGAATCTTAATACATAATAGGTTTGGATGCTGAGAAACAGAGGAAAAATCAAAATACCTCTATGAGGTGTTAGGGTCTTTGAGGGGGTCACTACAGAAGAAGGACTAAGCATTTCTGTTGTGCTCACTCAAGGTCCCAACACAGAGCCAAAATGTGCTTGGAGGCCATATGGATGATGATTAATTGCACTTTCCCACTCCCATTCAAACTGCCTCCTGCCTATTGAACTCTGAGGATTTGTTTATATGTTACATTTTCAGCATTTGAAAGCAAGCTTTAATAGGTGCTGCTCAGTGCAGTAAAACATAGCACTTGGTTTGTAGTTACCTGTCAAAGGTTTGTTTACAGGAGCTTTATAAGTCAGTCTGTCACATAATAACCTTTTCATTGGTAAATCCCCTTCTCCCTGTCGGGGAGCAAGGTGAGATGATAAAGGCTTCTCCAGCACGGTGTACGAATAGAGAGCGCAGATAAATATTCCCCTTAACTGAAAGAAATAATATTTAGGAAAAAAATTAAAAAATAACAGAATAGGTCAGACTGGAGTGGACCACAGTGGGTTGCCTGGTCAAACCTCCCTGCTCAAGCAGGGCCATTGCACACATGGCACAGGATTGTGTCCAGACAGTTCTTGAACACCCCCAGTGAGGGAGACTTCGCACCTTCTCTGGGCAATTTGTTCTAGTGCTTGGTCACCTGCACCTCTTCTTTATGTTCAGGTGCAGCTTCCTGAGCCTCAGTTCCTGCCCCATTGTCCCATTGCCAAGCAGAGCCTGTCCATGCTCTGGCCCCTCCCTGCAGGCACTGACAGACAGGGATGAGGTTCCTCTCAGTGTCTCTGAGCAGGCCCAGCTCCCCCAGCCTCTCCTCAGAACTGAGGTGCTTCTGTCTCCTCATCATCTTTTAATCATCCTCTAATCATTGGCCTTCATGTCCCCCAGGGCACTGCTGGCTCAGGGACAGCTTGTTGTCCCCCAGGACACTCAATCCTTCTCCCCAGAGCTGCTCTCCAGCAGGTTGGTTCCCGGCCTTAAGCTTAAAAATTTAAACAGAAGTGGGGAAAAAGACTGAAATGAAAACTGGGATATAGGACAGGGATTGTATGTGTTGAATCCCCATTGGAACCTGCAGAATATGTGGACACTGTTAACTAAATAGTTCCCTCAGTGGTGATATCAGCCTGGCTGAATCTGCATTACAAAAGTGGGGTGTGTGTGTAACAATTGCCTGAAAAAGCTTCACTTCCTTTTTTGTAGAGGGGTTTGAACTTGAGATACACACAACAAATAGTGGTTTTAGTATTTTTTTTCAGTCTTTTGAAAACTGTAATCAAGAAATCACCTGAAAACAAGTGACATGTTCTCTAAATTGTCAGTGCACAAACTGTGTTTCTGAAACAGAAAATGCGTGCTAACGGACAGGAAGTAAATGCACACTAATAAGATTTGTAATATAAGTTAAAACTAAAGTAGAGCTGCACTATCACAAAAAAAAAAAATCCAGAGAAACCCCTAGATAATTTAGTGTAAGTGGACAAAATGCTTTCAGGATTCAGTATGTGCATCAATGAGATAAGCAAATAGGAAGTTACTGCTCTTCAATTCATAAAATTTTAATACAAAAGATATAAAAATGAAGACAAGTCAGAACTAGTTAGGTATTCATCAGATTGCTTCTGAAGAGGACAACAAAATTAACCTCTCTTTATTTGATGATAAGCAAACACAAATGCATAATTTTCCAGTTCACAAACCTTCTGTATAAAATGCCATTAGAAAAGAAATGCAAAACTTACTTTCAGGTGCATTCATTTTCAGAGGTCTTAGAGGGAGTTCTAAGGAAAAAATACACCAAAACAAACCAGCCAGAACCCAGCCTGCCCTGTTGTATCATCTGCAAAGCCTCACAGGATCAGACAGATGGTTTAATGCACTGCTCTGACTCAAAATGCTCAGCAGAGTAATGATGGAACAGAACATGGGCTCTTCATCCTATAATGATGGAACAGGACAGGCTCTGGGTGGGTTGGGGACATCCCTGATGGCCAAGCCGTGGTCCTGCAGTGGAGGGCACCAGGACAGGACAGTGTGGCCCCAGCTGTGCAGCTCCTCTGCAGTTTGGCCTGCAAGGGAGGCCATTCCTTTGCATTCCCGTCCCACCAGGCAGCACACAGCTCCCACAGCCTGGGCACCTGGTCTGATGTGAGGATCCAGTGCCAAGTGCAAGCCCGTAACCTTTTGAAATTGGAGTCTCAAACAGTCGCAGAAGGCAACCGGGAGCGAAAATTATTTCATTATAGTCCTCGTCTGACTGAATCTCTGCTGAAATCACTCAGCTTCTCGGCACCATTCTCTGTTATTTCCTTGTTAGCACATGCCACTGTCAGAACAGAGAGATTATTTATTGCCTTTCAGCACTAAAGAAGAAAGCTAACTGCAGCAACACATCATGGAAAAGGGATTATTTATTGTAACATATATCACATCCTTTGCATTCTGTGGAAATCCCAGTGTAAATTTGTTCACTGAGCAAGTATTTGGATCCTCTGGATCTTTACATTAGCTAGGTTAGTGTTGCTTGTATTTCAGATGTGCCTGCAGTTTACAGCACAAATGGGGCTGTAGCAGGGTGCCTGCTTTGTGATTGCACTGTGGTGTGGATATTGCTAAATGGACTTTCATCAAGTCTCCTGGTTCCAGCCTCCCCTTCAGAGCCCAGGGCTGAGTGTGCTGACCTTCCACATATTTATTGTGCTGCTGGATTGGGTTTTGCAGCTGGTGCTAATGCTAGAACAGTGAGACTGAAGTAGTCAGATGTCTGGGGGGGTTTAAATCCAAGGATGTCTAGATTTGTGGGGCACCCATAGATATATAAACATTTAAAGAAATATTTCCTGTCTGCAGCTGAAGTTCTATTTAGAGAATTATGAGTCCAGTTTTGTATTATAACTCTAAATAATTATATTGTCATAACACAACCCGTGGTCTCTCCGTGGACTGAAAGACAAAAAATAAGTTTCTGTTACAATTTTCCCTGGAGACATTTTGTACAGCTGCTAAATTTTCACTTGACCATAATGTAATAGTTCTGCTTGTAGTGTTGACTCCCAGCCATGACACAGAGGTGTGGGACTGTTACTGACACTGACCCAATGAACTTGGAAGGGCTCAGCTTTTAGGTTCAGGATGTCTCTCCCTTCCCATGGGCTGGGGACTCTTGCAAGGGTTACAGGGCTCACCTGTTCAGGTATTTCATACCCCTGTGACTGACCGGTGGTATGAAATAACTGATGACCACACTGATCAATGTAAGTCTGGCAGCCAGGATGCTGGACAGGCATGCAGGGTGCACTGGAAATGCTCTTAGCTCTGTCAGTGGCTACACCTGATACACTGACCAAGACAGGGTACATTTCCCTGCCCCCTTTTCCCCACCACTTTGGGGTTTTACCACAGTTTGGCAAAGCTGAACTCTACAACACTACTAAATGTGCTTGGAAACAGTTGAGGACAACACATAAAACCCTGCTCTGTAAAGCAGGAAATGTGTTAAGCAGCATCTTGGCAGGATTATATTTGCTCCTGTGGCTTCTGAAGACTTACTGGATTCTGATTTTCAACCCTGTTTTCTTCTTCCATGGCTATACCTCCTTTTGAAGTGAGTTGTTGTGCTTGTTACCTTGGTACTGACTTGGTGATAAAAGAACAGATGAAGGCAGTGACCCTGCCTGGATGTCTCAGACGTGTGCAATAATCCATGGCGACGCTGAGCATGCCTGGAAGAAGCTCTTCCTCATCCTAGCCTTCTCCACTCTAAGGATCTCTGGAGTTGTTTCTGTAAATTAGAAAGGTTAGAAAGCCCTTGAGGTCATGGTACTGTGCTGCCTTTACTAGATACACAGGAAAGTTAAAGAAAATAGCAGGTATATTAAACTTGGTAAATTGTCCAGTCTGAGCTCGCAGAGCTGCTCTGCAGAGGGATGAAGTCTGCAGGAGGAAATGGGTCTGTTTGCAGAGCTTTAAAACTCTCAGTCAGGCTTTAAAAGTCTCTGTTCATCTTTTCTGAAGACTGAGTTTGACAGAATTGAAATCAAAAGTCTGACAGGGATCAAAAGGGTAAGGCTCCATCCAGGTCTGCAAGATGCTGATCTGGTCAGTAGAATATGCATATATTAGGTTTGTTGGTTTTTTTTTTTTTGGTTTGTTTTTTTTTTTAAACCAACTTCTTTTTTTTCTGTTTAAAAATACATACATTTTGGAAGATACATTTTCTCAAATTCAAAGCTGAGACCAATAAAGAAAGAGATCACAAAGCCTGGTGACAAGGCATTAATTTGGGAAGCACAGCTTTGTTTTCCATTCCCTGCTCCAGCAGACACAAGTACCTGTGGCCACTCTTCCTGATGCTATGGTTATGGTGGAGGAGGCCATGTTTTGCAGAAGGAGAAGGAACTTTTCTCTTGGCTGGTGCTGCAGAGGATGCAGGCTCAGCACATCCCACTCCTGCCTGCTTCTCCAACTCTTTCCCTGCCATTTGTCAAGGAGCAGGTTGTGCCATGTCCGGGCTGTGCGGTGTGGGAGTGCCCTGGGATTCGCAGCCAGGGAATTTCTTTTCAGTGTCATTGCTTCTCATCCTGAGCTGGCATTCCACCCTGTGGTTGTCACTGCTGGTGTTAGGAGTCATCCCAGCGTCAGGAGCAGCTGCACCATTTTCTGTACGAGAAAAGCTCCTTGCAAGTGAATGCCAGTGAGTCCCCATGCTTGGCATTCAGACCTGCTCTGCTGAGAATCCACAGCATCAACCAGCAGAGGAGGGCTGGCAAGTCTGAGAGCAGCTGAATTCTCAGCAGGTCACTGCTTTCATTTCTGACAACGGCATACAAGGAATCAGCAGAGATGGCTTAGGAAGCTGCATTTACTTAAAAGAAGAAAGACAAAAAACGGGAGTGGAGTTATAGCCTAGGTAATTCAAATTTACTCCATAAAACATAGTTATTTACTATTAGTTAACCCTAGTAACAATTATTTAGCTGTTGTGTCTCTTTGAAAATAAAGAGAAGAAAGTTTTAGAAACTAAATTCTGAAATCATTCAAAAGCAGGAAGATTTAAAATTATTCACCTAAACAGACAGCAGTTTTAGGGCTTTGTGGTGCTTATTTCTCTTTTTAAAAATTTCCTTTCTTTGGTTTGATCTGAATGTGCTTCATTCTGGCCAAATATTATTTTGAGTCTTCCATAATCCCCAGCTCCCTTTCGTCCTTCAGTCATTTATCTTCCCTTTTAAAAATTTCTTTCATGAACAAGGTGACAAATGAAAATCAGAAGTCATAAATATCTCCCGATGCCTTTGATAAAATAAATGTGAGAGAATAACACTATGTGCATTTAGGGATTCCTGCCTACAGGAGTTCTGTGAAGCAGAGTGGAGACTCATCTCCACTCTGGAAGGATCTGTTGTCAGCCTGAAAATCCCCTTATGTCCACAATGAAAACTTGGGAATGTGGCAAGGAACATGAAACATCAGCAATGGAACAGTGTGTGCTCGAGGTGAAGCTAGAACCTGTGGCTCCTCTTGCTGTATAGTCATTAATTTTTACACCTTGTGCATGATCCTTCTAAATGGTTTAGTTGGTAAAGTCTTTCTATCTTGCACTTCTTCAGTGAGACAAAGAGCATAACACATGGACTGCCACTTCCAACTGAGTTAATCTCTAAGTAGATTTCAGACAAGATTGTGGAAATCTTAATGTTGATTCAAAATGTGTGAATGAATTTCTTTCTTTAGCATTTCTCATGGTTAATGTAGTAAAAACATGTCTGTCAAAGCAAAGAGAGGAATTTTGGTCTGAAAGCTGTACTGAAATCAGGTTGTAATATAATGATAGCCTGGCAAAAAGGAATAATTTACCATGAACACTGTATTCTTTAAATATATGAATATATTTCTAAAACCAGTCTTCCTCCAATGAGTCCAACCAGTCTTCCTTTCACTGAGAGCTTGATATTCAGCAGCACTTCAAAAAGTTCACAGTTGGCTTCCTCCGTCCTTTCTTGTCTCCATTTGTTTTTCCCTTTAACTAAGGGAGGAATCATTTTGCCTGCTTAACAGCAGAGCAAGTGAAGTACTGCTTCAGTGTGTAGTCTGTGCTGAAGAAAGGGTTGCTATAAAGGCATTCCTGATGATAGCAATTCCTTCTGTTTGCACACTTGGAGTTGGGAAGAGAGCGCCTTTTTTTGGTAGACCATATGTTTAGTAAGTAAATGACCTTGATCTTTTGATTGGGAGAACATCCTTCAAGCTCGTGAGCAGCATGTGACTCATGAGCTGTTGTTTAAGGGTTTCTCCTCTGAGGTTGACTCCTGGCAAACACATTGCTGAAGGTCTCCTTGGAATGCCACACCTCTCCAATGAAATGCCAGGCACGCCGTAGCAGCCACGGAATGACGACGTGCTCTGAGGTGCACTCCTCCATCTGAAGTGGTACCACGATGCTGGCCAAGGTTGCCATCAACAGTTTGTTCTGTGTGCTGGTTTTGATTCCTTTGAAGACACACAAAAATAACTCCTGCTGAAAACACGTCATGTGATCCTGTGTTAACAGACACCCTGCAATGTGGTTCCTCAGCACGAGCAGGTTTGGGAATGTGCAATTCCCCATAAACACTCCTTTCGGAGTTTAACAGGTCTAGCGTTACACACTGCTGGTAAGAAAAAAACAAACACCTATTGTTTTGTCATCTGTGTGAGAGAAGGACTTGGTGCTGGTGGATCAGAAGCTGGACACAAGCTGGCCATGTGTGCTGGCAGCCCAGGGAGCCAAAAGTGTCCTGGGCTGCATCAGAAGGAGTGTGGGCAGCAGGGCAGGGAGGGGATTCTGCCCCTCTGCCCTGCTCTGCTGAGGCCCCACCTGCAGGTCTGCATCCAGCTCTGGGCTGCCAGCATGGGACGGACATGGAGCTGTTGGAGCAGGTCCAGAGGAGGGACACCAAGGTGGTCAGAGGGATGACGCACTTCTCCTGTGAGGAAGGGCTAAGAGAATTGGGCTTGTCTAGCCTGGAGAAGAGAAGGCTTTGGGCTGACCTAACTGTGGCCTTCCAACACCTGAAGGGAGCCTACAAGAAAGCTGGAGAGGGACTTTGTACAAGGACTTGGAAAGACAGGACAAGGGAGAATGGGCACAAACTGACAAGTAGGTTTAGTTCAGATATCAGGAAAAAACTTCTCTACTATGAGGGCAGTCAAACACTGGCACAGGTTGCCCAGAGAAGCTGTGGATGTTCCATTCCCAGAAGTCTTCAAGGCCCTGGGAAGCAATCTGGTCTAGTGAGAGGTGTCCCTGCACATGGCAGTGGGGTTGGAACCAGATGGCCTTTAAGGTCCCTCCCAACACACACCATTCTATGATTCCATGATGTGTTTCTTACCAGTGCAAACATGATTCTTAAAAGCCAGATAATATCCCTACTATCCAAAATACATATTCTTAAAGTCTATAAATTTCCTTGTGCTACTGAAGATCATATTTGTAGTACTTTGATTTACTTGCCACAAAGTGAATTTCTTACAGATATTACATAATTGAAAATATTAATGGATTTTCTCATTTTTTTGAAGTTGTTTGTGTGAGATGAACATACATCAGGAAACAATATACTTTTATTGGCTCTAATATTCCTAAAGAAGAAAGCCCTTTTATTTTAGTTTAGTATATATAATATATATAATCTTTCAAATTTTATTTATGCTTTTTTTAAAAATATCTTCTTTCAGGAAACTAAATAATAGAGAGTATGATCCATAGGAATTCATATGAGTCCAGGATATATTTGTCAGGAAAGTGTTAGATTGTCAGGAAAGTATTAGATTGCTTGGAACTTAAATTGTTACAGATAATCTGTACTTTTAAGAACTTCTCAGGGTTTTCCTTTCAATATTCAATCCTTAGAACAAAAATACAAAAAATTCCAACTAAGTATGTTGATAAAATATGTCAAATGATGAACCTCAGAGGATGAATGACTCAACTGATTAAATATTCATTGCACACCTATCTTATCTTGAGAGTTGATGCATGATGCACAAATGCAATTAGATAATGCACTTTTAGTTCATATGAGAAAATCTCTTTTTTTGGCGTTTTTTCCCCCCTGAAAGTTGAAAATTCAATGAGTAAGAGTTGTGTAATATACTTTTTAAAGCAGGAGTTTGGAATGGGAGGCTGTTCAGTTAAACACACACTAGCAAAATCTTTTGGGCTTTTAAAGTGTCCTAAAAGGTTAAAGATTTTTACCTATCTTTTCTTAAAATGAGCTTTCTGGTATAAAGCATGAATTTCCCCCCCAGCTTTTCATTCACAGCTACAGACATTCTTGTTAGATCTGCTTGTCTTTTCCTAGTTTTTCAAAAGATCTCTAGAGCAGCCCTTGGTTCTCCAAGAGCAGCACTGCAAGTGTCTGATAATCCAATTGTTTCAGTTGGTTAACCAGAGCAGAGCTGCTGGGTGCTGAAAATCTAGCCTAAGAAAGGGCTAAAGCCCCCTCAAATTATAAATTATTCTTTCTTTGAACCCGGTCTGGGCCCATGTAAGTGAATGACTGCACTTTTCTGTGGGATACCTTAGCAGCCATTATTATAAAATAATGATCTGATGCTTCAAAAAGTGATATTAAGTATTTAGGGATACACAGTTCCCTCTCAGTATAGGGAGGTATTCAGTTGTAGGAATTGCAAATTCAAATTCCATGGGATGCACAGTTACTTTTCCTATTTGGTAAAAATTATGAATAAGAGTTTTTATTTTTAAAAATAAAAAAAAAATCTTAATACCCATGTTTCATTCACTTTCATCTTGAGTCTGAGCACTAACAAGAACACCCGTGTTCATTAAAGTTGACCTTAGGTTTGCCAGAAACGTTCAAATACTTTATGTTTTGAATTTGAAAAGGGAAAGAAGATAATTTTTCTGACTACAATTTGTCATTATAAGTGTGTCACATTACTCAGATTGTGCTTAGTTCAGTGTAGGTGGCAGGTTTATTTGGTGACATAATTTCTATGCTTCTCTTTCAATGTCTTTTCTGACTTTTCAGAAACCAGGATTTCTAGTTTCTGAAAATCATGAAGCCTATCTGATCCAAGGGATATCTTCAAATTCAATACTTGGGCATGTGTTAGTTGTCAGAAACTGGGGTGTAACTTCAGACACACCCATTCTCTAGTTTGTGTAGATTCTTACTGCTGCCTGCATAGAGTGTTCTGGTATTATTTATGTTTTTATGGTATTATTTCATTTTGCAAACTATCATCATGTAAAAGGATGCAGGTTAATTTTGAATGATGCAACCTGAGGGCTGCAAGAAATTTAATTGCCTTGATGCTGCTTTCTTCTCAGGCTTTCCTCCTTTTCCTTTTGCTTTTTTCATGTGGGAATATTCATAATGTATCCAGTGGTGTAATTTACTGATTGCATGCAAATTGATATGTTTTTTTTTCCTTAAAGGACAGGGGGTTTTCTTTTACTTATCCCTCTTCTCCCCCCTTTTGCTTTAAAACATCCACACCAGCTTTTTAATAACAGGTAGAACAAGCCATAATCTTCCAATTCTCCAATGAAAAGAATCACAGCTGAGTTACACAAGGAGCTTAAAGAGAAGTCCAATACCAGTTAATTCCAATTGTCTTGGCATTTAATACAGTGTCTGTGTGCATGGAGTGGTGTGCAGCTGTTTGTGTTCCACTCTTACAGGCAGCCACACTGTGACAAGTAGAAAATAGGATCAGGGGAGTTGAATGCATTATTCCTTGTGCTTATTTGCAGCTCAGTGACAGAGAGCACATGGCCTTCCCTGACACTGAACGCCTTCAAAATGTGAGTAATCCAGTGAGGGCTGTTTGTCTGCCATTGTTTAAAGCATCTCCCTCATGGGATGGTCATTGTAAGATTGTCAGGTCTGGCATCAGCTCAGCTGGCATTGCTCTTATGCCTGAGTGCTGTTTCCTCCTCTCTGCTGGGCTCCAAACTGGAGCCTCGTGGCTAGCTGGTCAATTCCTCTGAGGATGGAAATGCAGAACTCTAAAGATCTGAGTGTGCAGGTATTGCAAATTCTGCAATAGAAATGGTTTTAGAAAAACAACCTTAAAAACGCCTATTCGCAACATGTAACTGTTGTCGAAATTGTTTTCACTCCTTGAGTAGCTCTACATATTATTTAAGGAGACTGCCTTAAAATTACTCAACTTCCCCACCCCACTTAAAAAAAACCAAACAACTAGATAAAGGTGTTGAATAATCTTGTTCCCTTGTTTGATAAACACTTTTCCTCTGAGTTGAAGAAGGCGGGATGGTATTTGAGAGTTTAATGCTTTGCTTTCAACAGCTTCCGTGTATTAAGTCAAGTCTTGTGTGCTTGGAACAGATTCTTATCCAGCTTATGCTGCCCTGTTCCATTATCTATGAAAATGAATTCCCTCCCTGTCTCACCATGCAATTCCTGTAACACTGGATGAGAGGGATGGAAGCATGTAAATAAATCTGCTTTAGAGAAGTGCATTTCACTCGGAATAGGTTGGCAGTTTGCAAATAGCTTAGCAGGGTACTCGAGACAGCAGCGAGCCTCATCTGTGTTAAGGGAGCTCAGTGATGGTGTAAGAGCACCCAAAGGTGCAGGAGGCAGTGCTGGCACTGGATTGTTGGCACTGCTTGGAAATGTGGTGAAAAGCAGAGGGACAGAGGAGGAGAAGGTTCTGAAACTGAATAATGGCCACAGCTGGATATGGGCTCTAGAGCTGAAGGTGTTCCCATCATGTCAGATGCTTTCCCATGAAAAGTATGGACAAATGTAGGACAGCTCCTCTGATCTGACATTATGGGGGTGTCTACATCCCTATGAGATAACATAAACCTGGCTCCATTTACACATTGCCTTCAAGTACTCTCCAGGATTTAATTCCATACCTGTACCTCTTTAAACCTTTGTCTGGTTTACATTTTATAAATGGCTATTTGCTTTGACTCATGTTTTCATCCTCTTTGAGCCAAGAATGATTTTGAGGTCATGGTGCCTTCAGTGTGAGAGAGTTGTTGATGAACCAAAGTAACATGTGAGGGAAAGCAGAAGATGGTTGGGGGAGGCATTGAAAATGAGGAAATGCTGAAGAAGATTTGAGGGAAGGCAGCCAGACATCTCTCAGGGGTGCAGTATAAAAACTGAGGCATCACAAGTGGAAACAATGGAAATTCCTATTTTAGATGGAGGAAACTAGGTTTCACCGTGAGACACCAGAAGAGATTGCCCAGAGAGATTGTGAGATCTCTGTCCTTGGGGAGTTTCCAAATTCAGCTGGAGAAGATCCTCAGTCATCTGCTGTTACTTGGAAGCTAATAATGTTTTGGACAGGTGGTTGCTCCAGGTGATCTGGTCCTGGCCAGCCTGAGTGACTCAAGTTCCCTGCAGCAACCATCCCTGTTCAGCAAATCTTCACTGCAGCTTAGCCCAGGGCAAGCCTAGTCCTGATGTGCACATGAATTTAGGATTAGTCTGCAGACAGTTCTGAGGATCTGGGACATCTCTCTTATTTGTGTTACTTTACTCTCCATTTCTGAAAAAAAAACCTAAGAAAAGGAAGGTGTGTATCCAGGCCTCCATCTTTTCCATCAGGGAAAGAACAGCATATCCTGACCTCTTTCTATGTCCTAACTGCTAGGCTCAGATTTCCTTTAAGTTGATAACATTTCACAAAGGCAAATTGCTCAGTGATGGTGTGGTTAGGAGGCACTCCCAGCTTCTCAGTGCCCTTTCTTGCCTGCACACCCTTAGGCAGCTGAAAGCCAGCTCGATTTTCATCTTTCAGAGTCCTGTCTGCTGAACAAGCCTCATGCAGGCTGATTCAGGAGGATTAAAGGACGAAAACTGAGAGAGCAGGAAAATCTCCAATATAATTAGGAAACACATTTTTTGGTTCCTGCTGTTCTTTCTTATTACTCTTCTTTCCAGTGCATTCACTTAGCTTGCTCTTCTATTTTTGACATTTTTAATTTACCCATTAGCTGTGATTAAGATCATACTGCATTCATGGGGAGCGACTTTGCTTGCCAAGAAGATTTTCTGAGATAGTGCAGCTCTAACAAGGAGACACACCTCACTGTAGTCAAGTTTAATCTTCCCTAAAATGTTCATTTAGAAAAAACTTCATGTTCAATTCCAGCTTTTTCCTTGCTAATTAAATGGCAGTTATGTGTCTATACACATGCAATATAATTATTTAATTGCTAGGAACAGGATGCACTAAAAGACTTGCGGTAGAACAACCCAGGAGGGCAGATTTGATGAACAGTTTCCTGTGTAGTTCTTGTTTCCATTATAAAAAAAACTTTACACACTGATGAGCATGCGATACAAAGGGTTTATGAGATGTGTCTTTCACTCAAAAGGGTAAAAGGAAGAGTAATAATGGGTTATATATGATCCTTTCTCTGGTGACCAGTGATAGAACATGGGAAAATAGAATGGAGCCACATCAGGGTAAATACAGATTGAAAATTAGGGAAAGGTTCTTCACTGAGAGGTTGGTCAGTCACTGGAATAAGCTCCCCACAGAAGTGGTCGTGAAAACAACCTGTAGAGTTCAAGGAGTTTCTGGACAATGCTTTTAGTGACATAGCTTAATTTCAGGTAGTCCTGAGCTGATCCGTATTCAATTTGAGATATTCTGTGATTGTATGATAAAAATACATAGATAGATAGATAGATAGATAGATAATACAAAAGCATACCACGAAGAATCTTAAAAAGGGAATACATCACATATGTATGGAACAAACTATTTATTCATAGTATAATTAATCACAGAATCAAAGATTATGTTGAGTAGGAAGAGACCCACTAGGTCCAACTCCTGGCCTTGCACAGAACCATCAACAAGAGTCCTAACGGACTCAAATTATCAAATGAACAATGAAGAACCTCATTAATAACACCATCAAAACTGTCACAGAGGGACCTCATTTCCCTCATTTCTCTTGTGCCATGTCCTGTGTGTCCCCCACGTGTGTTGGCAGCCTCAGCTTGTCCCCAGCAGAGCAGAAGAGGGGCTGTGAGAAGTCTTGTGCCCCGTCTAGGTCTTCACCAGCAGCTCTTTGGTGTTTTTTGCCTCCTCATCCTCGAGTCTGGATTTGTTTTTTATATGTTTTTCATCATGATTTGCTCCCTTTTCCTTGGTTTCCTGCTCAGGTTTGGAAGCTGCCCTCTCAGTGTGAACTAACATAAAGAGTTATTGTTTTTATGCAGGGACTAGCAGACTTGGTCAGACCTGTACCACATATTAATTCATTTGCAGAATTTAAGATAAGATAAAACAGACTAGGGAATTCTCACTCAACAGCTGCTAAGATCGGCTAAAGCCAGCTGTGGCCAAGGCAATCCCAGGCAACTGCAGAGACCATGCACTGTCAAATTAAAGAAAAGCTATGCCTTTTTATTTTTATGGTGAAAATTGTGGTTTGTCTGCAGTAAGGAGGGGGACAGTGGTTTCACGGGTGGCCGTATGCTCTTGTGCAGTGAAGGGTCATTTATTCCTCCTTGTGGAGAAAGGGGAACATGAACACACCTCTCAGAGCAGAATATTACAGGTGGGTACATGTGATAGCACAAGCTGCTCTACTTCTGCACAGCAGACACCTGAGAGGTCACGGGTGATATCCTTGGTGCCACAAAATGCCTCCTGCCAGCTCTGGTGGGTCTGGTGAGCAAGGGTAAAAAAAAGAGTGAGATATTTTTTATGGAGACTTTAAATTCTTAATTAGGTGCTTTCTGACCTTGAAATTGTTTGTTTTCCTGTTCTTGCCACTGCTTACAGCTTGTGTGCTCTGAGTGGGAAAAGAGAATACAGAGATTGTCTGAGCTGTTGTGATAATTCAGAATAGGCAGATGTATCATGGCATTTGCTGTCTCTTGGACAAAAAAAATTGGTGATCATTTACCTGGGACTGTGACTGTGGTGAAAACTGCTCTGATTGGGTAAAAGTACTTCTTAAACTGATGGTGACAGACATCACTGTGACACAGGTGTGCTCTTTGCTCTTATCTCTGCTTTCCCTTGGCAGTGCTGCTATTTCAATGACTCTAAAGAAGGTCCCCTGCTTCTTCTGAAATTGAGAGTCATTCCTTGTTGCTTTTTGCAAGGTCTTGTGTCATTATAGCCACAAACATGATCCTTGAGATCATGTGTCTGTTTGTTATCTACATATATTGATTATGTCCTAAACTCACAGTCATGATTTTTATCTGATCTGGGGAGCTTGAACTCACATCTGCTATCAAATGGCTAATGAATGATGGCTCACTAAGCTGAAACCATCAGATCTTCTGCCAGGCACTTTCAAGATACACTAATGGGTTTCCTCCTGTCATCAAGGACACACCCAAGAGCTTATTTTCTAGACATGTAGCTGAACTTCAGCTGCCTGTTGACTTTAGAATGCAAATGTCCTCCTCTGCTGTTTCTGTTTGTCTGTTTTAGGGGAGGACCAGGAAATAAATGACATTTTGCAAAAAACATTTTTTGCATCATAGAGGTCTTCCATCAAACACAAAAAAACTTTAGCAAGACTTTCTAGTTATATGTTTGTTATATTCAGTACTCAAAATGATTGTTCTCTCTTGTGTTATGTATTTATACACATTATATAAATGTTGAATGAAACTATATAATGTGTGCAAGGCAAATCAGATGAGTAGGAAAGTTAGAGTTACCTTCAACCCTGATATTTCTCTGTAACTGTGTCCTCTGTGTCTTTGTCTTCCTCTCATTCTTTGCAAAAAGATGAAATTTTCAATATACTGCACAAAGATCAGATTCATGCTTTTTATAAAAGTATTTGGCAGTAAATATTTCTGTCATCTGAAGTAATTTCTTTATAAGTGTCTAGGTAAATTGCTGAGTTCAGGCTCCTAAACTAACAAAATAAGTGCACAAAAATAGTGCAAAGTGTCCTGATACAGCATTCTAAGTGCCTCCAGAAAGGGTGGCATGGGGATTTAAAATGAAGCCAAATTTATTCTTTGTTCTCCTCTGTCACCAAGAGGAGCAAACATGATGTGAGAAATGTGGCAGTTAAATTAGGAAAGAATAGTAGATAATGCTTTTTTATACCCGGAGGCTGTAGCACTGGATGAAGGGGAAGGGTTTGAAGGAAGAAATAATGAGAGGAAATTATTAAGCAAAGTTTAGATTGGATATCAGGGAACTCATCAAGACAGTGAAATCTGTTACAACCTGGAATTATCTCCCAAAAGAAGGTGATGAAACTTAATTGCTTTGGACATTTTTAACAAGTCCTGTCAAGCTGCATGGAAGAAATGCAGAGAACAATCCTGAGCCTGCAGAGGGATACAGTAGGTGACGTACTTGGCCTTGCCACTTCTTATCGTTCTGATTTTTTAACTATCACCAGGAGTGACAGTGATTACTGCAGCCATTTTTATTGTGGGTGGAGGCTTGTTGTTTAAGAGCTCAGCAGCATTTCTGCTTCCATCTGGTTTTGCCTTCAGGTGTGGAAGTTCAGTAGGAATAAACAAATGCTGTGTTTGGGGTGACAGCAGTAAAACCAGCACTCAGTTCACTTAGATAGCAAAACTTCTTCTAGGTGACCACAGGAGTGGTCAGGGAGAAATTTTCTTCAAATTGCATGAAGTGGAATGTGCCTGGGTGTAAAGGTGTAGGAGGTCTCTGCTGCTTGGTTGTGAGACAAGCTGGGGGCTTGGGAGAGAAGGAGAAGGGGAGGATGCCCTCATTTGCCCTGAGGTCCAGCTGGAAGCCTGACCCCAAGTGTTTTACAGCTTCTCTCTTTGCAGCAGGCAGCATTAGAGCAGGAAGGCAGTACACAACAGCTCTTGTATGGGACTGTTTAGTGAAATTAATAAACAAATAGCTGTTAAAGTTTAATTATGCCCTTCTCCTATAACAATCCAGAAAGATATTCAGGATACAGGACTGTAAACATTCTGAAAGTAGGAGAACTGCATAATTAAAGAATTTCACATTAGTTGCAGTGTGGATTTTTGCACGGTCACATTTAAATCCTATTAACTGAAATGCAGTGTAAACTCATTTGTATTAATGTATGCCACTGTGTAGGCTCCTGAACATGCCAGACAACAGGTATTAAGGACATTGCAATTTCTTGTGGAGATATATGGCACAAGCATCCAAAAAGTGAAGGAGCAGGGACCCAAAACTGAGAGGAGAACAGTTGTTTTTCCAGGAAAGGAAACCAGTGGGATTTCAGTAATGAACAGTCCTGGTCTTCAATGGGTCTGTGACCAGAGCTCATTTCTTCTTTAGGCTGTACGTTTCTTTAACTAAAAGGTCAGTGTTTCCTCTGTTTGTTTCCTGGTGAAGACTGAATTTTTGATGAAAACATGTGTGGAAAGTGAGGGAAAGAAGAGGGATCAGGCTCAAATTGTGAAATATCCCAAACCACCAGGAGCGAGGAGCCCCAGTGTATAATTGAGCTGCAGATGGGATGGACAGGCAAACTAAAATGAATTTGTACTCACTGCCCTCTGTTCTTGCAACATTTCACTGGTGCAGGTCTGCCTGGGGCGCTCTTTTGTGTTCACCCATCTCTGTTCCAGGCAGGGTGCTGGCCTGGGAGGTGCCTGGCAGATGTGCAGCATCCTCCTGCCAGCTGATTTGTCCTCCCAGCACGTGCTGCAGGTGAAGAGCCTGCTTGCGCACCTCTGCTGAAGGATTACCACAGCATGCCACAGCAGGATGGATTTACCTGTCCTCCCACGCTCTGGTCACTGCCATCTGTTTGGCAGATTCATTTGCAGTCTCTGTATCTACAGCTACCAGGAGAGGTCTTTGGATCAGAGGCCGTGGTTTTATTATGTGTTTGTAAATCTTCTTGCAGGATGAGTGTCCAGGTCCATTTTGGGACCAAAAGAGAGCATTGCATTTCCAGGCATGCCTCTTGTTGTTATCCATTGCAAACCAAACCCTTTTTCTCACTGTGGGAGAGATGTTTCTCCTTGTCTTGCATGGGAACAGGGTTCACACCAGTCCTGCCTGTATTTTCACCAGGTGTACCACTGCAGTTTTACCCTTTTGATGTGGTGCAGTTATATTGTTCAGCCATTTGCTGAGTTAAACATCTGTTATAAACACCTACACACTGACCTGTGGAAAAATTTCGATATGTCATGGGTCAGATAGATTTCAAAGAGCTCGTAGAAATAGTGACAGATGGGTGGCAGTGGGTGATAATAACACATTGAGTAAATTACAACAATCAATTTTAATTAAAATAGACTAAGATGAATCTTCAGAGGGATAAAATGTTACTCAGAAAATGTGGCAATAAATGTAAATATCTTGCTGTGCTCCTGCCTTTGCTTTTGGAGAGGGTGAAAGGGGTGACACACTTCAAAGATTCTGCATCAGTTCAGCTGCATTATTAGAGATGTGCTTAGCAAAGAAATATTGATCCTAGCAGCACAGTGAATTTAAGATAAGATCAGACAGTATTAACAAGAATAAAGCTTGATGGTCTCTTCCATCCTAGAAAATGGCATCTCGAGATATTAAAAAATAAGAAGATAAATTTACATTTCAACATGTGAAAAATCCAGATGTAGTCTGTGATATACAGGTGTGGTGTTTTGTTTGTTTGTTTATTTTAAATTTCTACCTAAAAATAACTCGTTTGCAGGAAATTATTTTGAATTTGCAGGGTGTGGCTTTTATTCCATATTGCTGTGGATAATTTTTCCTCAAACAAGCAAACATAGTTGTAGATTACATAAGGGAACTTTTTATTAAGATTCAGCCACAACTGTGCAGCCATGGGAAATTTATTTAAATATATATATAATATTTAAATATATGTACATTTTATGCAAGCACTTGAAACCAGACACAGAGATTTGGGGCATGAAGGTCTTACCTTCTGAAATGGCATGAGCTCCAGGGGAGGTTTCACCAACACCAAGAGAAGAATTTCACCGGTGCCCTTGTCTTCTGGATTGCACTGCTGTCACTATGGAGCAATTTTTGAGGTTTTCTTTTTCTTTTTCATCATGGGCTGGGCTGACTTGAAGCTTTAAAAAGGAGGATTTGTTTCCAATCTGGAATAGCAGCTCACTCCTGTTCCTGGGTCCCCAGTTGTGTCCCCGCTGGAAGCGCAGCACCTCTGGCCTGCTGCTCCCATGGGACTCTCTGCCAGCACCTTTTTAGACCTCATGGGGGTTTGGAACCAGATGATCTTTTAGGTGCCTTCCAATCCAGGCCAATCTATGATTCTGTGATTGGAGATGTGTCTTATCTGGCCACAGAAATGTGGCATTTAATAGTTTTGAGAGCTGTTTTAGTGGAATTGCCAGACAGAGCTGTGCATCATTTGGCTTTCAGCAGATTTCTGTTATTATTAGAATTGTTATTAGAATTGTCTTAACAGGGAAGTTGAACAATTGCATTCTGGAAACCTTCACAGCAAGAGAAAGTAGAAGCAAGGTCTCATAAACAAACAGACAAACAATAATGTTTTATTGACTATTTTGAACTAAAGAGGAACTTTATATTGCATGCTGGCTCCTGCTGAAATATGGATCCTTTGGATGGTTTGAAACAAGAGGTAGTCTCTAAATAGCAAAGGCTATTTATTGCTCAGAGTCTGTGGTCAGCTGAGACAAAAGGAGAGGTCAGATTAATGACATCAGACATAGTGGTAAATGGTTTCAATTCCATGGGAAACTTCCTAAGGAACGAGCTGAAAGAGGAACAGAGAATCTGAGGAAATTCAATTCTAAAAGACCAGCTTCTAAAAATATGTATTTTTTGGGATAGCTAAGAGAAACTAATGTGTATAATTTTTTATTTGCCTGTCTGATGGCTTACAGAAGAACTTAATTTGCATGTATCTATCTAAGAGATTAATACACATTTTTTGTCTGGTTTAGGAAAATAACAAATAGCCATTCTTTCCTCCAAGATGTGCAAGAACTCTGTTTTAAAGATAGAAAAGTAATGTACCTAGCTGCTAATAACTGTGAAGATTTCAAGGCCACAGTAATTGAATATTTTGGGGCGGGGGTCATTACTCTTGTAACTGACTTATGCTTCTGGTGGTACTGCCCCAAAGCTAACTGTTTCAAACTTATAATTTATTATATGAGATCTAGAAAAGAGACCTTTTTTAAATGTTTGCTTTTAACTTTACTCCTCTTGGCTTCTGTTTTGTGTGATATATGACTAATTATACTGTTGAATCTCCAGAAGCCAGATAACTGTGTCTGTGGCTTTAGAGATGGCACATTAACTTCCAAGTTAGACTTTATGACACAGTGTCCAAAGCTAATTTTAGCCTGTCTGCAGCTGCAGTGAGTAGCTGCTGGTTGATGCCAGACAGAGTTCCCTGATAAACTGATGGAATCCAGGCCTGCACTTCAATGCCCTGCTTCCAAACCATCTTCTGATATGTTTGTGTGTCATGGTTACCTGCTGTGGAGTGCAGAGGAGAAACTGGGATTGGTGGCTGAGATGCTGGCAGCATTAATGTGATGATTTAGTCAACCAGCTGGGTTTAGGGCAGAAAACTTTCTTGCCCCAGTTTCATTATTGGGGAGTAAAAACAGAGTGTCCAAGTGGGAATGCGAAGCTCATGCTGCTTGATGTGAATTTTCACAGGCAACAGGCTCTGATGCAAGGATATAATCTGAATTTGTGGAAGAAATAAAAGGTGGGAGGTGGGAATGTTAATATATATGTATCTTTTTTTCTGTAATTGAAGAACTAGTGAGGCAGCATGGCCAAGAGGCCCCTCTGGAATTCTGTTTGTATTGCAAAGGGACCTGAGAGTCTCTGGCAATATATTGCTGATGTTCCAGTCGATCTCCCAACCTGGTTCTCTGCTTTTAAATCTCCCCTGTAATAAACCTGCTTCAGGCTGATCTGAAGAATACAAGGTTATTTCCCCTTTTCTGAGAGGGGAGAGCTCATGGACACTGGTCATGGCACTAAGGCTATCTCCTAGTACTTATGCCTGGAAATTGTGATTTGCCAAACATTTCCGAACAACATCTTCTCACAAAACTGAGGCTACCAGGTGCCAAGTGAGTGTGGAGTACCTTTGCAAATGAAATCAAGGCTTCTGGCAACTGCTCAGTATTGAGATGTTTTCTTCACTGAGAATATTTTATTATTTTCAGTTGATTAACTGACTTGCAGTACTTACTTTGTGATGAGCATAGGTGCCCAAGACTTCACTAAATTGTGCTCTAAGGACAAAATTGACTTAAATGGTGGTTCTGTGAAGATCAGATAAGTTGTTAATTATTAGGGATATCTTTTGATTTTGTGCAGGTGGTCCATATGTTGAAATGACAACCCATATACAGACTTAGATGCCCAGTTTTTGGAGATTTGCCCTTCATTTTTAAAATGAGGTGGGAGTGGTAAGAGAGGCATGAGGATGTAGAAGAAAGGATGAATCATGTGATATTTTGGATTTCTCCTGAAGCTAATTTTTAAAAGAAAATGGGCATCCCACCCTGTGTTAAGATGTCTTTTAGGGAAAGCTGATGTTCAAGAATTGAAGCTGGTACTATCTTATTGGAAAAATATGGTGATTATGTATGCAATTTTCAACATCCTGTCCCTTCTGGAGCTTTCCCATATGGTTGCATTTATCTTGATCATCCGTGGCTGAATTTTTTTCCCTTTTCTGCATCTCTACATTTTATAATTCACCTTATTTTTCTATTATTTGATATATTGACTATTTACTTTTGCATCTTTCAAGTATCTCTTCCCCACCTGCCTTGCTGTTCACTTGTGCAGGCAGGAAGGGGTGGTTTCCAGACTCCTTGAGCATGGGGTTAACTCATGGGGAAACTTCTTGCTTCCCTGTTTCAACACAGGAAAAAGAAGTGTTCCTGTCTCTGGCAGTCTGGCAGAATGACTCACAAGCAGAGGAAACATATTTCCAAAGCTATATCATGTGTGTAAGAGCTGGGGTGTTTCATTCTACAGCTGATGTACTGCCAGTCTGATTTGAATGAGATTTATATTCTCTAAAGGAGGGATAGCAGCCCAAACCAAAAAACGGTATCCAATGATAAACATTGAAAACAGTGGGAATCTTTCCTTTGCCTTTGCTAGGCATTGGAACTGGTCATGGTATTCACAAAAACTAAGAGGCAGAGGCTTTTAGCAGTAGCTCTTCTATCACTGCACAGAAAATGACCTGAGAGTGAGCAGTTCTGCACCTATGTATTTACTCATCCAGTGAAAAGAAACAATAAATCAAAATATTTTACCCAAACACAGAATGGATTTATAAAATTAGAAGTCAAAGAATCATCTAGATTAGAAAAATATCTTACAAATCTTTTCAATACCTCTAGGGATGGTGGCTCTGCCACTTCCCCGGTCAGCCCAATTCAATGCTTTACAGCCCTTTCTGTGAAAACCTTCTACCCTCCAGCAGGTCAAGACTCTCACCCAACTTGGTGTTGTCAGCTGCACTTGATTCCCTCATCCAGGTAATTAATAAAAATGTTATACACCACAGGTCCTAATACTAAACCCTGAGGAACCCCACTAGTGGCTGGCCTCCAGCTGGTTTAAACTCCATTCACCACCACTCTCTGGGCCTGGCTGTCCATTCAGTTTTTTACCCAAATCTTTTGAAATCCAAGAGTCATTTGTAGAAAGGATTGTATAGGAGTACACAGGAAGATCCCAATGTAAATAATTATTCATGCAGCTGATATGGAAATGAATGTGCACATTGCTGCCCTAATTTTTATTTTTATAAGATTAATTATGTTTCCAGTTTCTCATCACAGCTCCATATTTCTATGCATAGCTTAAAGTATTAGACACTCCAAATCCCATCACTGTTTTTGTAATGCATCCTTTTCTCTGTTTGCTGACATTGTGGCAGCCAAAGCTTTGTCTTCTGCTGTGTTCTTTGCAGAACTTCCTGTCAAACAACAAAAAGATCCTTATTTCAAAAAACACTGTCTTTTGCATGTAGTGGCAGCCCTTGGTGGTGAAACCCAAAGTAGCTTCATTTTAGAGCTGAGAGAGGGCTAATATTGAAATAGCATTGATTCCTACCGAAGGCCAACTGGAGAAAAACTGTCTTACCCATTCAAAGTCTTCCTATTGGCCTTTTTTTCTGGCTATGTGTCCTTTGGAAACACGAAGAGCGCGTGACATTCATGCACATGTGACAAAAGGAGAAGAGATAAGATCAGAATAATAAAATTGCAGAATATTTTGAGTCAGAAGGGATCTACAAGGATCATTGAGTCCAATGAGGTTAAAATTAAAAGTGATACACACATTTGCTTCAATTCAGAGCGAAACTCAGGTTCAGGAATATGTGAGGGTGTACGGGAAATAAGAAAGCATCCAAAGGAAGGCAATGAGGATGGTGAAGGGCCTTGAGGGGACGCCTTGTCAGGATCAGCTGAGGGCACTTAGTCTGTTCAGCCTGGAGGAGACTGAGGGCAGACCCCAGTGCAGTTATAGCTTCCTTGTGCGGGGGAGAGGAGGGGCAGGAACTGATCTCTTCTGCCTTGTGACCCATGAGAGGACCCAAGGGAACAGCCTGGAATTTTGTCATGGGAAGTTTAGGTCAGATATTAGGAAAATGTTCTTCCCCCAGAGGGTGGTTGGGCACTGGAACAGGCTCCCCAGGGCAGTGGTCAAAGCACCAAGCCTGACAGAGTTGAAGAAGCATTTGGACAACAATCTCAGGCACACTGTGTGACTGTTGAGGATAGCCCTGGTCAGGGCCAGGAGTTGGACTCTATTATCCTTGTGGATCCCTTCCACAAGGGATATTCTGTGATTCTGTGAAGTTGTTTCCAAGTATGAATACTGCTGCCAGGGGCGAGGGGAGGGAATAAGCTGTGGGGGAAAGCAGATCTTGCCAGTTGCATCAAGCTGGAACTTCACTGCATGGCGAACTACCCACAGCTGCAGGTGTTTCTTAGACTTTGCCCCTATCCTCCTGTAACACTTATTATTTAATAAGTGAACCTCCCCGCCTGCCCACTGTGTCTTTATCCTAATTGTGGAAGTTAGGGGAGCATTTCTGGGGGTTGGACTAGATGATCTTCAGAGGTTTCTTCCAAAACCAAACTATTATGTGATTCTATGAAGCAGACTGATGCATTGTCCATTTGTACCTTTCTAGACAAGAGGTCTCTCTCTGCTCCCATGGTTGTCCTTTATTCTTTCACAGCTGAGCTGTGTTTCTGTAATCTGCAAGACCCCCAGAATGGGTTTTTGTGTTTTTTCAAAGCTGTCACAGGCAATAAGTTGTTCCTTTTGAAGTTTAGGGAGCAGGTGCTGATGTGCTGTACAGTTGAATGCTGCTGTTGTGTATTCCACAACTTGAGTTAAAATTGACTCCATTGCAGCTTAATAGGTGTTGAGCAGACTGTATAAATGCAAGTCATTACTGCCTAAATGTTGTGGAGCATTATGGTGAGCAAAGACAAGTGTCAAATAAACGCTTTTATCCCAAGACGGAATAATTCCCTCCTTTAATCCTAAAACAAATGCAATTTGTGAAAAGTCAGACATGAAAGAGACATGTGCTTTGATAGGCTTTATCAGCCAGTATTGGGGTAAATGTGATATCCAGAGAGACATGTCATGCCTGTGGGTTAGAACAAATTCTGTAAATAATTAGTGGGGTAAAGCTCTGACAAATAAATTGTAGGTGCTTAATCTGAGCTCACCCTTTGCCTTTGTGGATTGTGATTAGACTACCAGTGTCATATCCATGGTGTTTTTTTGTTTTTGATGTAATATTACATCATTTTTATCCCAAATCTGGTGATAAGATAAACAGCTTGTGTCTAGGAAAACAGCATTCTCACATTTCAGTTTACCCTTCCTGACATTAAATACATTCCAGGTACACTTTTCATTTATATTCCAGCATCTGACTTTGAGTGGATGTATTTGTAATCAGAATTTTAAGGGGTACATGCTTATTTTGACATCTAGTGTTAAATGCCTTCAATATGTACCACAGCATTCAATTCCAGTTTGCATATGCTACTGGGTTTGACTTTGAGATTACAGACAATGTTCCAGTAGAGGCTGAAAGCTCACACATTAACAGCTTTTAACAGCTTTTCTTCTGGATGTCTCATAGGTATTGCATAGCCTTTCTTTTCATAGGAAATATAGAGGTTGATGCTATCACTAATAGTGCTAAAAAGCCTTGCTTGGTGTCTCTCTGTGGACAAAATTCAAGTCCCATTAAGATCAATTAGAAGGTTCTTCCTTCCTGCAAGGAAAGCAGAGCCTTATGTCTTTGAACTGCACTGGTTGCAAATGTCTTCAGCACACAAAAAGTCTTAGTCATCAATTTGGAAAAAAACAGTGCTGACAGCACCTGGGATTGTTTTGATGTTCATATAAATACTGCCTTAAAAATAGCTAATAAAGGTGCACTTAGCTGCAAACACATTTTAGAGCATTTTTAATTGAGAAAGTGTTGAGGTGCTTTCAAAAGTTTTGGAATTTTTAGTAAATTCAGGAGAGACACAGTATTAATAATAGTGAATTTGCCTTGTAGAAATGCACAGCTGCTGTGTCAAAGTTCTTTTGTAGCATTACAACTGTTATAAGAGCAAAAAACCTGTGTGGTTTTGTACTCTGCTTTTTCTCTCTGAGCAAGGTTTTTCCATCTTGTGTTATTCATCATATGTGATGATAATATCTAATTAATGCTTTTTTTTGCATGCCTGGAAAATACTGCAGGAAATCTGAATAAACATCAGTGGGCCATATGAGTATATATTGACAGTACACACCAAGGGTCAGCTTCCATAAAAAGGTGATTGCAGTTACTTTTGGGAATTTTTGTAGGGTTAACTGTAGTGGAGGTGCTGCCTGTATCTATCTGTCTGTCTATCTATCTATCTATCTATCTATCTATCTATCTATCTATCTATCTAATCTAATCTAATCTATCTACCTCTAGGTGTCTGCAAGCCCAGAATGAGGGGTACCTGGGAGCACACGCAGAGGTGGAATTGTGACTGAGTGCCTGACCATCAGGGATGGAAAGATTTCTGTGAAATTAATTCTCCATAGATTTACAGCCACCTTGACTTTTATTAACTCATGGCTTGGCTCCTGCCTGATGATTTACCTTGCTGTGTCACTGGGCCTGATGTAATTCTCTGCCTTAGGCTCAAGTCTGAGCTGACTGAGATGCTCCAAGCCCAGGGAAGGTGGTGCCTGGGCTGGCATTCAAATGCTCCTTGTCCTGTTGCTTGTGACCCCCAGGCTTGCTGAGTGGATTGTTTCTGCCAAAACCAGCAGGTTTTCTTTCTCCCTTAGTGCCTGTAGAATCCATGGCTCTCCTGTAGCAATGGGATACGTGGGCAACTGTCCTATCTTACATGTGACCCATGCAGGATATTCAAATTCAGGAAACAATCACATCATTTATTTTTCATGGAGCAATTTCCTTTTAAATTGTATAGAAATGCAGTGGACAGCCTCATAATTTGTTTAGAAAAATAGATTTCCTTCATACATCTAGTTTTATTGCTGTCATTAGGAAAGAGAGAAAAATAACTCTCCAGATAGATTCAGGTGCAAGTAGTCCATGAACAACAAAGGCAGATTTGAAACAGCTCTAGAGTTGCAAGCCATATTAATGCTTTCTAATATGTGTGCATATTAGAAATATGTGTTCACTTTTCTGCTGACATATTTTCCCTGGGGAAATAAACACACTTTCCCAGTTTGCCCATAGCACTCATGCCCTGGCTTTTATTTCATAGTGATGGAGCAAAAAGCCACATAAGAGTTTGCCTGACAAACAGAGATGTGCCTTTCCTTATCTAGCTATTATGAGGCAGCCATCAAAATTAAGTTAGGAATGAAAGGAATTAAAATCAGTGGTAATGAAGTAAATATTCTGGTACATGTTAGCATTTTACTAAATGACAGTGGTGTTTGGTCGTAGCAAAATACTAATTTGTTCTGGACTTACAGTACCAAAAATCCTGTTCTATTAACATTCCATCTTTGCTTCTCTGTGGAAGAGATAACAACTCTATCAGGTGTTATGGATGCCCATTTGCATTTAAAATCTATGAGGTCCACAGGCTCAAACACTGTCCCAAAGCCCAGGAGCCTGGGTACTATTTCTGTCTCCATTGCTGGCCCTAGAGGGATCTGACACAAATTATTTCCTCTGAGGTTTTATGTGCAATTTAGATACAAAGGGATGGGAGGTGGCGTTTTTTTAAAGCCCGGAAAAATACCAATGAATCAGAGGCGGTTTCATTAATAAATCTGATAATGGCAAAAAGTTTTGTTACAATGTTTAATGATACCAGTCTTTGAACACTCTAAAAGTCTATGTAGGTCTCTTTTGAGGCAATACACGAGTAAGGAAACAAAAAAGATTTCTCCCCAGTCAACTGAGAGGTGCAAGCAGTTTTAATAGCTCATTATCAAGCAGATCTACTTAAAACTTACACATACATGCCAAGTATTACTGGAAACAGGAAGAAAATAATGCTTTGGAGTCATTAGCGCTCACTTTGCTCTTGTATTATAGAGATCTGTTCAGACTTTGAGACATAATTTTAGAATTTCCATGTGCTGTTGAAAATCCACATAGGATGAGTGGTATAAATCTGTGATCTGTAGATGTAGCCCCTTAGGGTTTAGGGCTAAAACACATTAGCTGCTAGGGGGGAAAGTGAAGTTTGCTGTCAGATATCAGTTGTCTTGAAAGCCTTGGGGTTCATGAGCCAGGATTCCAGTGTTTGTGGTCATGGCAAAAGCAGTGAGATAATCAAATGGCAACTAAAATGCTTAGGCTGGAACACAATCTAGAGGACAACAATTGCAAAATGAAAAGTTTAACAAAACCCAGAGGAAGAAGGAAGCTAAAGATGTTGAAACTTGTTACAGAGTCAGGCTTAGTGCAGATTTGGCCTTAAATGATCTGTGAATTCTGTTTATGAATCTGGAAGTGTAGTTAATCTGATGTATAAAGAAATCAAACAAACCAAAATAGTTGGTTATCTGTAGCAGTTGGAGAGGAAATGAAATGAAACTGCAATTATGGGGCTTCCTACATTTCCATTTCTGTTACAGCTTTCCATTCTAAGGATCTTTTCCATATGGAGACTCTCTTTAATAATGGTGCCCTATTTTTTGCCTATGAAATAAAATGTAAGGCAAGTGCAGTAGGTAGCTGTCTGCAAATTTATTTTTACCTTGAAGTGTAGTTACTTTTTAATGAGAACTGTAGAAGCTGATTAATTGTGGTTCCTGCATCTATAATTTAGGCAGGACACATTTGCAAACAGACTGCCCATCAAGCTGAACTCATCAGGAAATCCTTCTGTTTACAGTAACAGAAGAGAGCATTTAAGCATTTCTCCCAGTACCAAAATTGTAACACAGAGCCAAGGCTGTGTTGGAAGTGCTGAGAGGCTACAGCATCCATGAAAAACCAGAGGGCTGATGCTGCACACCTGGTATTCACCATGAAGGGAGTGTTTCTTCTGGCCACTGTTAGCAGGATGGAGCGATGCTCTTTTGCTTAATACACTACATTAGAGCTGATTTGATAGCTTGGTATTAGTCCCAATATAAATTTATATTTTTGTATGACTTGATATGGTTTATAAAGTTTTTTAAGTTGCAAATTTTAATTCTGTCTAAGGTGGAAATTTGACATATGAAATCTCTGAATGAAAGTCTTGCTAGCATTCTAATGTACCCTCTGTGGCAATCATGTGTTATAGCATGCTTGAATAGAGGCAGCTGTTGTAATCTTATGAGCAAATACTGTATTTAGATTCTGTTTTCATCTGAGTTGGAGGGTAAGTGTAGTTTCTTAAGTGAAAGGATTGGCATTAAACACATAGTGCTAGTTCCACTGCACAAATATATGCAAACATGCAAGAAAATTATTCCTTTGCCCTAATGGCCTCTATTCAACCGTTTATTTTGTGTGGTTATTTTGTACAGCAGTAATTGGTTCAGTTTTTCCCTTGGCTTTGTTTAATAACTGAGTGGGGTTGCATTAATACCACAAGCAAATGTAATGTCCTTCCTCTGGAAGGGAGGTGTGGTGCCAAATTGTCAGCCAGGGCAAGGAGGGTCAGGCTGTACAAGAAGGTGAGTGACTCTTCTGCCGTCCAGCTGACTGGGAGGAAGAGTTTAGCACATTGCAGCATCAGGGTGCAAGGTGGGTTTTGATCTGCTTTATGGTTTATTATACATAATATAACGTTGAACTCTCCGAGAACAAAAGCTGTTTACCCTAAGATGGCTTATTTGGATTTGACAAAAGAGAGCAAAAATATGAAAACAGTTACTGTAAAATGATGATAATTTGACTCATGCAATATGCGTTTTAGTTCAGTGGGTTTCTTGTATTGATTTTTCAGCTTGAACATTAATGAATTCCATTTTCAAGCAACATGCACCCTCTGGGATGTTCAGGCTTTCTGAATGTCATTGAATTAAGGCTGTGGGATGCTCACATGATGTGTTTTTTCCTTGGCTGCTGTTGGAGGTTCCAGCTGAGTTTTTGTTCTGCTACACTGTTTCTGCTTCATGGTTGTTGTCGCTTTTGATTTTTTTGGCACATAATCTTATGGCTTGATAATTTTAATTAAAACATTTGATAAATATTCATACTTATTTGTATGTGATTTGCAACATTTTCGCTACTGATCAGCTACTGTGTTGGGTATTCTCACATGTGGGCTGAAGAGGCATGGTTTTCCATGGATTTGCAACCACAGCTTTCTGTGGTTTGGAGGTTTTTATACCATCTGTGCAATATTATTTACAATTCTCAGTTCTTTTGAATCATTCACAATCAGTTCTCTTGTATTAGCTCTCAACAACCTCACCAGAAAACCATCAGGAGCTGGTTTCTTTACAGAATCATGTTTGATGGTATTTCACTTTGTGCTTGCATCCTATTTTGAACATTTGAGGGTATCCCCTCAGCCTTCCTCCCAGATGATGATGACTAAATTTATAGCTTGTGCTTCCCCAAAACAATGACATAACTTTAAATTTCATTTAAGAGCAACACATAATTCCTTTATTTGAGTATTTGATCCCACAGTCAGTGGTATGGAGAGGAGCTACTCTGGTATGTCACGTACTTATAGGAATTACTTATACTGGCATCCCTCAGTTAGGTAGTTTGAGGCACCAATTTGTGATTAAAACGTTGTAAAGCAACACACAGTATTCTTGTAGTAGTGTTCTTATGTTTCATAACAGCAGTGATTATGGAAATGGGATGCTGACACACTGTTTACAGTAACAAAATTAAAAAGTGAGATCTCCAAGTTTTTTCTTGGCTGTGGCAGATAAATTTACAGAAACAAAACAATCTTTGAAGAATAATATGATCAGGAATATGGCCCATGTGTAATTATACATGCACTCTGCATGAATGCAAATGCACTTAAGTGCTGCACAGAATATTGCTTGCAAGAGCTGATGTGCAAGTCAGCTGTTTGCTGAGCTGTCAGACACAAAGGATGATTCTGTTCCTCTGAGAATGGTGTCACAGTGGATGACACAGCAGCAAGTTAAATCTGTGTGTCACTAGAAGAAACCTCCATGCAGAAAGAGAAGGCCCTGTTGTTGAATTCTGGAGCAGTTGTTGGGTTGGGAAACTGAGCCATGGGCAAGTTCAGCCTCTTCTCCCAGGCAACCAGTGACAGGATGAGAGGACACATCTTAAGCCGCACCAGGGTAGGTTGAGGTTGGACATTAGGAAGAATTTCTTCACAGAAAGAGTGACTGGGCATTGGGATGGGCTTCCCAGGGAGCTGGTGGAGTCACCATCCCTGGAGGTGTTTAAGGAAACCCTGAATGTTGCACTCAGTGCCATGGTCTGTTTGACCATGTGATGTTAGGTCATACATTGGACTTGATGATCTCAAAGGTCTTTTCCAAATTACCTGATCCTGTGATTTTGTGTGTCCTTATGATTGGCATCAATGCACAGATTGACTGAGCTTTAAGTTAAGACATGCCTATGCCAGTTTGCTGATATCTCTGCTAACTTTCTTTGTCATAAAATAATGGTCCTTCACACGCTCAGTCATTTGGCACAGAGGCAAAGTTCAAGATTCCCCATCCTTCTTGTCTACTTGCTCACCTCCTGCCTGCAGCAGTGCCAAGGGGCTCAAGGAGCTTCCTGATATCCCTTAAAAGCAAGGAACTGAAATTTCAACTCCTGAAAAAACTTCCTCATAATTTGGCTGTTGTGCCAGGGCCAGGAAATACCTTCCTCTAGGGCTGCTCTGTGTGTGTGGGCATGACTGTAAGTACCCCTGCATCTGGTACTACTAAATACACCTAAAGCCATGAAGTGGGAAAAATGAAGTATATTGCCAGGCCATACTTGCCATGAAGTAGATATTTTTCTGTTTCCTGCTTGAAATATCACAAAGTACCAAGATAGGCTGCTTTTTCAAGTGATCACACTTTCTGTTATTGTCACCCACAACTAAGTCATCAGATCATCAGCTTTTTTATTTATTTTTAAACTTTTATCTTTTCTGGCATTTATGATGAATAATGGCAAGCAAATCACCCTCATTATCAGTTTTCTCTTTGGCAACACTTAGAAATATATTCCAGGACATGCTCTCTAAGTAGCAAATGCTTATTTATTTTTGTGAATGTCACCTGATCAGCTTTTCAGACAGAAAACCAAGCTCATCTATCATTTGCAAATTGCAAGATATTGAACTATATCCAGGGCCTAATTTGCAGAACCAAACCCCTCTACTAAGCAGCCAGCTGGGCCCAAGGATGCCAGTACCCTTCTATAAACTTGATTAGCCCCACAGGTCAGTCTGGGAGATCATTTAACTGATTGCTGCTTGAACTCCTTAATTTCCAAATCAGTTTGGCACCTTTGGGAAAGGCACCCCAGTCAGTCAGAGCTGAGAAATAGGCAGGCACGCTGGGAATTCACACAGAGAGCATACATTGCTCCCAGTGAATATATGGAGCCATCTGTTATTGAGTCAAATAAAAGCATCACAACACCATGTCAGTAATGCTGTGTAATATCAACAATTCAACTGAGCCTTCTTTTGTTGTAATAAATCCTGTCTTAAAATGATGTAGGTTCTTTAATGTGAGCCCTTATGGTGTTAACTGGCAGCTGCCAAGGTAGAAGTAGTTTATTCAGTTCAAATTTAATTACTGTATAGAAATTTTCTCATTAAGAGAAAACACCTGAATTTGATAAGCCTATCCAACAGGAATTTTGTAAGGAACAGCCTTTTTTTCTGGCCGTGCTGTGTTTTCTGAGAAGAACATAATCTGCTGTGCAAGTCTGTGCCTCTCAGAGGCAATTTATAATTAATATAGTTGCTTAATGGCACATTTCCCTTGACCATAGCATGTCATGCTGCCCAAACATCCTCTTACACTCCAGTGCCCTGCTGAAAGGCCAGTGGCACTTGTCAAACAGGAGAGAGCAAAGATGCTTCCAACAAATATTTAGCCCAGCATCCCTACAGCAGGTCAGGACTACCACCACACCACCCCAAATCTCATATTCTGCTGATGTCTGAATTGGTAATGTATGGTCTACTACCACTGTCTAAAAGGTGTGTCTCCTCAGGAGCTATACCTTTAAATTATACGAATTCTGAAAATTGCTTTAAACTGCAGACAGCCCACTCGGGCTGCCGAGGGATTGGTAAAAAATACACCTAAACTGCTGTTCCTGCAAATTATGTGTCCTGGCATAAAGGTCATTTTTCTGGGGAGAAACATTTACTGAGTTTGAAGTGGCATCCCTTTCAAAGATAGGAGTACCCAAATGAATTGAAAAAGGAGTGAAAGCTCCTTGTTAGGACTTGAGCATGGTTGTTGTTTTGTTTATAAAATAATCATGTTTCAATTTTCTCACCTCTCCTGTGCTTTGGTCTGTTGTAATTAAAAGGCTATTGAAAGAGCTTCATAAAGCTTTTTTTCCCTTGTAAATTATTTATAGCTTTTAGATTATATGAAGCTATCTGCAAATTAAGTTGAGCTTAGTGGCCATTTTTGTGTCACATACACACACACACACAAGCTGTCAAAAAGAAAGGAGGGAGAACAAACATAAAGATTAAAAAATCCAAGTAAAATGAAAAATTTCATGTTAAAAAGGAAGCAATTTTTTTAAAAATTATGTGCATTTAAAAAAAAAAGTCACTGACCTCAAATAAATTATAAAGCAAATGGGTATAAACTGTTCCATTTGAGTCAAAGTACTCTAGGGAGGAAGAGAGCTAGAAATACCAGGAGGGAAAAGCATTCCCATTTTCAGCTGACCAGAAGTTGTGACTTGATTTTCAAACCATAATTTAATTTACTAAATAAAAGGTAGTGTTTCACTAATTCCAAGCTGAAAGTACTAGAAATACTACTAGAAAGAAAAGGCTGGATGATATTAATCTGCTGTCTTGGAGATGATATCTAAGATACAAACCTGGAATAAAGCATGCTGTGGCATCTGTGGACACATAAACAGACAGCCCATTGAAAAGTGAGGTTTGGAAAGCACAAATTGAGATATAATTTGTTTGGGGCTTGGTTTACTCCTACTGGGATGGGGCTAAATCACTCTTAGTTTTGTTATACCTGTTCACAGGATGGAACAAAGTGAATTTCAGCTGCTGTTGTGATATGTGCACAAGGATGTAGCTAAATCTGTTTCAGGGTCTGTGTTCTGTTTTTATAGCTCTTTAAAATGGATCCCATTATATTGCTGGGACTTCATTCTTCATGTATGGTTGGGTTAATTGGCTTAAAGTCAAAAGGCAATTCAATGCTCACCTCTGCAGCAGTGCAGAATGGCCAAAGCACTTCTGGGATTTCAATATATGTTCTTAAGGCATTTAAGTGCTTCAGCATTCTCATTTTTACATTAGAGGCAGGGGGAAACAAGATTGTGCATCAGCCAGAAATGGTAGTTTTCTTATATTTCTCAGTTCATTGAAATAAATATGTAATAAAAAATCCATCACAATCAGCACTTTGCATTTATGTTTTCAAGCCAAGGGACTAGCTAAAATGCAAACCTACTTGTGCTTATTCCATAAACTGAAGTAATGGACTTAGTATAATTTTACTTGTCAATAGTGTAATAGACAACAAAAGTGTTTACTGTATTTTATTACCCTAAAGCCGTTGTCACTACTTTTCAAACCAAACAAATCTACAAATCTAACCCTTGTCACAGTCTGCTGTGGGGCTTGTTTTCTCCTGTGAGATTCTAATCTTTCCTGTAGTATTGTGAAACCAGTTTAACATCTGACCTTTTAGCCAGCAGACTGGAGAGCTGCCCTGCTGAGTTTGTGGAGAGGGTTTGATTGCTCTGCTGGGTAGTGCAGTATTTTGGATATGCAGATGTTACCGACTGAAGTGTATTATCCATCTTGAACACCACTTGAATTTATGCTGAAGCTTTCAAATTCTATTCTTTGAATAGGTCCCACAGTAATTGAATTCTCATCTTGTGCACAAAAAGAAGTCATACCTTATGTGCAGAGCTGAGAACTCCAGTGATTTTTAAGAATTGGCATGAGAAGGCTTTCAAATAAAAGGACGTCCAGCACCTGCAGCAATATTCTAGCTCCAGGTTCTGCTGGTTTCATATAGAAATTGATTTCTATTACTGACAGGAAAGATGACAATGTGCTGAGCATTGTTATTGCACCTCCTGGAGATTTGCTGAAATTTTCAGTCCTTCATTCCTCTTACCTGCCAGAGCTGTCTTCCAGGGCTCAGCTCCTTTTGTGGAGTTGCTTAAGTTCCTGTGAGCATGCTGCTAAATGAAAGGAGGCTCTCAAAGGCAAGATGTGGGACCAAAGAGTCAGACAAGGTTACCTAGTATGAGAACAAAGTAAAGAAATATTTCTTCAGATGTTAGCTCAGACCATACCTAAAAAAGACCTTCAACCTTAAAATACTGAGCCTGGAGATTCCGACGGACTTTCCCCATACGTTTTGCAATCACTTCTGTAGGGAAGGCAGGAATACTCAATTTACTGTGAGTTTACTGGGGAGAAATTGCCCCTGTGTCCTGGCAAAACACAGACAATGATTGATTTTTCCCACAATAGGAAAGTGAGGCCTCAGGGACAAACGGAGACAGAAGAATATGAGTTTACAAAAGCCAAGGTGAAATAACAAACATTATTTTGAAGCGACCAAGGTCTTTGCACAGTAGTAACAATACCAACTGAGTTCTGGCTGTCAGCTTAAAGTTAAGAGTGACTTGCACTGAGGTCTTGCTTTGTTGGATCCCATTCAGCTGAGGAGGACTGGTGGGAGAATTTTGGTATTTCTGTGTTTGTTGAACAGCCATGAGAGTTTTCTGTCCCCTTTCAGAGTGCAGTAATTGGCTCAAATGCTGCTGCCAGTGAAGCAGCTGCTGTGGACTTAATGGGAATCTATACTGAGCTCACAAGAGCACACAGGTCAAGGTTAGGCAGTCACCATTACGGCAGAAACAGGGACTGATTAAAAATATTAAGAAGGTGGAAAGAAAAAAAATCTTGCTTGACCATGAATCCCATTTTCTATGGACTATGTTTAATAGAAAAACCTAACTAAAATCCAGGATTTTCTTGCTGTCAGATGCAGAGAGCCACAACTCCACGTGAAAGGCAGGTAAGGCCTGGAGTTGCTCAGGTCTTCTGTCTTTGTGTCTGACAAAAAGGGGTTTTACACAATGAATATAATGTAGTTGAAGACATGGTCTAGATTATTTGATTCTAATAATGGTTGAAAAGTTCAGCAGTAACAAACCACTTCTCCATCTAACACATTAAAAAGGATGGGATCCATCCTGAGCACTCACAGGAAGTAATGAAATCTTGTTTATAACTAATTGCAATGTTAGCAAAAAGGTATAATTTTCTAATTGTTATTGATGCTCAGTTATCATCCCCTGCATGTGCCCTTCCATCCATAGTTAGAAGCCCATTTTACTCCCATGCATTTCTGTTACCCCCAATCTTTGTGGGGGTTTTTAACTTTAAGAAGTATTATTCAAGAAGTTTTGCAGTTGTGCAGAATTTACCCTCCAAAAGCAATCCTGTCATCAGGGAGCACTCCTACTTCCTAAGGTCTGACTGGCAGAAACATGTTTTCTGACTGAGTTCTGCCAGTGGTGTTTGTGTATGACAAATAGGGCATCGAAAGAGAAGAGTTTCAGGCAAGACAGTGTGATAAATTGTTCTGCAGAAACATAAATGATTTATTATATTATTATGAATTATTAATAATATTTCATCAGATGGACTTGAAAAGCTTCAGCACATTATTGTGAACACTGCACCATTTTGAGTGACTCCAGGTAGGATTAAAGGAAAAAGCAAGATAGGAGTCAGAGCTATGGGTAGGAACTCAAAGTCTCTGAGGGTCACAGAGGGGAAGAGCTTTCATCGGTGTTACGAGATGAGCAAAAAAACCCATCAGAAATTTTGCAAGTATAAAGTGTTGTAAAAGTACAAATGCTAAAAAATAACTGTTTTCATTAGAAGAAAAGTTACCAGTTACGGTGGTATATTTCACAGTAATATTTCACAGTAAACTTGGCAATGGTAAACTAAGGACAGGTTGGCAGCCCTTTCTTTGAGTTGCCTGAAGCACTGTAGTGACTGGAATTCAGGAAGTTCTCCCTTTTCCTGTTCAAAATCTCAATGGGGATCTCCCACTTTGAAACCATGGTAGTTCACATCACACACTGCATAAAACTCCAGCTGCTGCTTGAAGTGTCTACCTCTGCCTTTGAGGCAAAGGCCAGAACTCCCTGAAAGGTGTTACCCCAGCTTGGCAAAGCAGAGCTTCTCACTCTCTACCCGGAGTTTGCAACAAGCCTCACTTCACTGCTCTTCACTAGACTGTCTTCAGTGTACATCTTCATCTAAAATGTGGTAAAAATTTAGTCTTTTTTACTATAAGGGTTGGTCATCTGTTTGGGGAGAACCTTCACCAGGGACTTGCATGTTCTTCAGTGTCCTTGGCATCATCAGGCAGCACACAGCATCCTCCTCATGCATGTTGGAGTACATAACATGGCTAATATTTCCCAAACTTCTTAGCTGAAAATAGTTGCTTATTTTGTGAGTTCTTTTCCAATCTTGCTTTATGTTGATAACATCTTGTCTCCCTACTTGCCTAACCCTTGGTGTCGTTTTCCTCTAACCTTTCTCGAGCCTAGTGCTTTGATATAATGCATATTTTCCTTTATTTCGTGCCTTGAATAAACAGTTAATGCTTTCAAAGATGCATGGGTCAGCCTGTTGTGAAGATAAACATTTCAAAGTCTTTGGGAACTTGAAAGCATCACAGATAACAGTTTGGTTGTCTTAGGGGAGGTTTCCCCAAGTCTAAAATAGATTTTCGTCTCTGCTGAAAGCTGAGACACTTGAGGACAGATCAAAAGTTTCTCCCTTCCCTCTCAAGCTATTTATTTGTCATATTTTTGTTGTAACAAAAGCCTGTTGCTGTTTAAAAGGGTTAGAATTATTAGAGGTGTATCTTGGCTGGAGCATAGATCCAATATTCTTCTTCCTTCTTTGATGAATTCCTGACCGTCAGGTGCAGCATAAAATAATGGTTTTTCAATTAAAACTTACGTTGTTATTTTTTCTTTCTAGGTTTTTGTTGTTGGGTGAGGTGCTGGGCAGATTCCCAGTGGTAGAAGAATAATTTGGTGCATGAAAACTCTCATGGAGCTTTCAGTCATGAACTTCAAAATATATTTTTATGCTTTGAAATATTTTTTTTCTGTACTTTTTAGGTTTTGGAGCAGGACATGACTCTTTTTTAAAATTTCCAGAATAGGGAAAGGCACTACAGGAAGTGATATTTGTTGAGGAAGTGTGATGGTGTGAGTCACTGGCTCATGTACCCTGGGGAATGTTTGTGTGCTGACAAAGATGCATTGAATTTGTGGCTTTCAGTGTAAAAACTCTAAAGCCTTGGGTGAAACCGGTGTTTTTCTTATGTAGATTCTAAAAAAAAATAAAAATGTAAGGGAAGTCACAGATATTTACAAACAAAAAGCACGGAGTCGTTCAAGTCCTCTTGGCAGAAAATCTGGAAGAAAGGAACTCAGGTCCTTGTTAAATTATTTGCTTTTGGGCAAGCGGGTGTGTATCAAACTTTGTGTTTTGCCCTCTTAAGGAGCAAAAGCTAAGAGCTAAAAAATCAACTATGCTTCTCTGGGTGGATATGCAAGGCTAGGCTATGCTGCTAACTGATCAAGATTAAAAAAAAAAAAAAAGCATTCTGTCTGAAAAAATAAACCTTCAAAAGGTAATTTGACATTTGAATTGATTATCAATTTTCTGGTTTTAATGTTCAGGTACTATTCATCAGTTATATCTATTTTTAATGTTGTTTTGTCCATTCTATGGCATTTATATAATGCATAATAACACAGGAAATAAAGCTGTTCCATCATTAGGAAGCTTTTTTAAAAAGTGTAAATACAAAAAGTATTCTTAAAAATGTCCCCCCAAAATATCTGACAGCACAAAGAACATGGAAATTATAGCTCAGCTGTAAACTAAAATAATTTAAAATAATTTGGACAGACCTGAAAATAATATTTTTGCTGTAGACTGATATTTGCATATATTCAAACAAAATAAATATTTTTTTCCTCTTTAAGTCCAGTTTTATATATTTTAGAACTGTAGGTAGTCCCACAATTGGGAGTGTTTTGGAATAATATGTTGAAATATTCCTTTTACACTTAGCCATAAAACATTGTGTCTTCTTAAAGATGACAGCACATTTAAACTTTTCTAAAATCCCTTTCTCTTTTTTTTCATACCATTTCATGAATTGCAAGAAAATACATGACCAGTTCAATATCCCCCAAGTCATACTTCCATTTTCTCCAAACCTGTGGGTTTTGATGAAGTTTCTGTCTGTGAAATAGTTTTGATCAGCTCTACTTCCTATCCAAGATGGCCATGATTTTATCATGGCTCAAAATGAGACTTCAGTCAGGTTCCAGTGTTGTAACCATTGAAAAACAGTTTTCTAAATAGTCTAGTAAGTTTCTTTCCCACTAAACTATTTTAGATTTACCAGCCAAAAGAAATAAGGGAGTTTTCAAACATCAAATCTGAACTACTTCATTAGGTATTCTGTGACTTCTTTTTGTATTTTAATTGACCACCTTAGAAAAAGTCAGGGAACAGAATAATACATATTACTCTCTGCATTTTCTGCAGTGTTGGGCTCTTTGTTGATACATCACACCAACGTGTTTCAATGCCAAACCAGAACTTAGCTATTAAAAATGCTTTTAGTTTTTTATTTTTGAATAGGATTATTAGCCTGCTTTACTACCCTTTATGGCTATAATGGCTTCTCAGACAAATTTTAGTGCAAATTAAAATCAAGATGAAATCTACCAATATTCTTTTCAGTACTCCTATAAATGCATTTGTGAGCTGTACTGTGTTGATTTTCCAACACAGCCCTGTTTTTCCACGGGCAGTTTCTTCTCCTGGGTTTGATGATTATAATGATAATAAATGTAATATGATATTAATATAAGTTTATACCCTGGGCCTGATTCTACAGTCCTACAATTTTATGTTTTTTGTAAAACTAAGTTTTTTAATTATTATTTTACAATTTCATGAATTAACTTATATTTTCTTACATTTTCTGCTTGTTTTGGGGACAAAAGAATAATAGACAAAAACTTTTAGATAACTAAAATAGGAAATACATTTGTACACCTATGATTATTGCTGTTTTGGAAAAGCTTTTCTTCTTTTTTTTTTTTTTCTGAGACATTACATCCCCTGGTGACAGGGGTTACAAGAAAGCTGATGTTGTGCATGAATAGTATTACAAAATTTAATATAGAATCATTTCAGCTGGTACATATTTATGGTCAAATTAGCCCAATTTTTCTTTTGGTATGTGTTGAGTGGAGAGCTTGGGTTGAACTCAGATCCTGAACAGAAATGAGATCTTGAACTGGGGAAAATACATTTCAGGCGGCAATTTCTACTACTGATCCCATGGAAAATATCTTGAATGAAAAATTGTTTAAAAGTTGGGATTCTAATCTGTGTGGGTGTTCTTAGATTAATTTCTAGGTAAATATTAATAATATTCTAAAAGTGGAAAGCTCCAGTCTTTCATACCAGAGGAACACAGGGACCTGATGATGCCAATGAAGTTGCCTGTTCAGCTCTTAGTGAGCATCCACCAGTATTTTCTGTAGGTCTTTTTTTGCCCTTTTCATAAATAGTTTGTTGTGATCTTCCTTTCCTATTCCTTTGGAAACCCTGTAGGTTTCCAGCAGAGCATTTTTATGAGGTGAAGGAATTTCAGTTTGGAGACTTCCTCTGAACTGCAACTTCCTGCTAAAAGCTGTGAGAGCTTGGTCTGACTCCTCAAAGTGTAGGACATAAGGAAATGTTTACTGAAATCCACAGAATTTCTTCATGCAGCATAAATTCACAGTGAACACCCTCTGTGTGTGGGCTCTTTGTGCCCACCATGATCAGAGTAAAATGGCCTGGGCTGCTCTAGGATTCCTGCGGATATTAGAGGGCGAAGCTGCACTGCAAGACTGGAAGTTCTATCTCATTGTTAAGTAACTGTTTCATGGTTTGATGGCATTTTTAATAACCTTAGGGCAAAGCTGTGTTAGCTGAGACTGCCTAAATGCCAAGAAAAACACTGCTGAGATAGCACTGCAGATAGGGAAAGAAAGGAAGTGCTATTTCTAGGAACGTGGTAACACATAAGTTATTACAATATCCTGATGAATAGTAGAAGCGGACGAACTGAGTCATAAATTTGGTGAAGATCTGTGTTCTTTCCTCAACAATATTCATCTTCTGGCAGGCATCAGCAGATGCCAGGCTGGCCTGTGACTGGCCTAGTTCCTCCAGAGGTAACAGACCAAGCAGACAAGAGAAGCCTCAGTTTGTTCCAGACTGTATTCATCTGCTGTTTCCCTGTCCATCCTTCCAAAGAAGGGGGGACACAGGAAACCATCAAGCAGGCTGCAAATCTTCCCATGCTTTTTATATGCCATGTGCTGGAGAGGTAAAGATTTCTTGCTGCCTTTCCCCCAAATGTAAACCAGAGAAGACCAACTTCTGCTTCATCTTTATGGGGACATAAAACATTTCAGAGGCTCATACCACATAGAAGGATAAAAAGAAAATTTGCCAGTGTAAATCAAGAAGTGAAGCAGAAAGGTAGCATTTGAGCAGAAGTGTGGAAGTTTCCAGGCAAAGCCTGACAGTGGACTGCTGGGGAGTCTCCATACCCAAAAGAAGACATTTTAATTTTTAATTATTTTTTTGCAAATGGAAATGAGAAGGTGCTGGACCTAGTGACTGGGTGGATGCATAATTAAAAAATAATATCATTCATAATGGAAAAATAAAATTGAACAGTAGATTTTTAAATTACTTTAGTATCAAAGTATTACTTGATACCCCACAGAGAGGCATCTGAAATATTGATAACTGATCTTGCTATGCAGAACAGATGCAATCTACATCTTTGATAAGTGGAACCAAAACAACACCAGAAGTAGTTATTTTCTACTAAGAGCAAAAAAGTCACTTCTGCTGCCAGAAATTTGACTCAAATACCTATTTTAACCTGGTGGCCAGGTTCCTGCACTGCCAACTCCTCAGACTATCAGAATGAAAAAATTAAAAGGAATTGAAGAGAAATTTAGTAATTTCATGGGTTGGTTTTCCTGCCCTGAAAATAGGATTAAGTATTGCTCAGTACCTCAGGGCTTGGTGACTCCTGTCTCTGAGTGCTGTCCCTCTGTCTGCTGGTGGCAGTGACAGAAGGATGTGTGGTCTCAGAAGAGAGTGCTGGCCTTGGTCTGTGTTAGCATCCCCCTCCTGCAGAGCTCCATGCCCACTGCACAGGCAAACCTGCCCATGGTGCATGCCTCCCTCTGCAGCAATTTTTGTTTCTAGCCCTCCAGCTCCTGGCTTTAGCTGGCAATTTGTCTTGCTCTTCCTGTGTTGTCCCTGTACATCACACACCAGCTCCAGCTGTGGAGCTGCAAGCCTTCCTTGGAGCACGGGAAAATTAATGGGAGTTTGCTTCAGAGGTTTCTTGCTGCTGTGTCCATGCACTTGGCAGACAAAAGGCCATTTTCTCCAGCCTCATTAGATGCACATCTTGCTTTCAGATGCTGTTAGGGAGTCTGTGGCTTGCCTGCTCTATTTCCCTGTTTTTTGCTTTCCCTGCTACAAATCCCCCAGTTTTCAGATCTAATTTGGATCTTTTTATGGCCACTGACTGATACCTATCCCATTCCTTTTGCAAACCAGATTTTCTTGTCCTCCATATTGCAAACTTCCTGAGACTAATCCTATTTTTTTTTCTTAATTTGTTTTCCTTTTGCATCTGTGAGAAAGGGATAATTCCTTCCCTGATTCTGTCTTAGAAAATGGCATAATCTGGGCATGGTACCATGATGCCTCAGCAACTTGTTCCTGTTGTGCTATAAATGTGAATGCAATTTAGGGCGTAATCCTGTCTGACCACAGTTCTGGTTGCAGCTGGTAACTGGTAACTTTTCAGAAAATCTCATTAGCTTGCTGTAGATAGGAAGCTTAATAGATCACAGATGACATATAATTTTAGAGTGTGCTGTGTGAAATCCCTAGCAGTGAATTTTGTGTGTGAGAAAGAGATATCCTTGTTACTGCAGTGCATCGTGCTGCTTTGCTTCAGTGTGTCCAGGACATTTTAGGACAGAAATACATTTCAGCAGATCTGTGGACCAACCTATTCAGAGAATATAAGAAATGAACCTTGAAAGTGCAAAGACTGGATTCGGCCTTTACTCTCGGTTGCTCCAGCCCATCCCTGAAGGTAATCATTCCCAAATTGATGTGTTCATTTTCTTTCTCAAATCTAATAGACCTTTCCACTCACACAGTTGTTTTGCTCATGACAGCTTCTCCCAGCAAATAGCCACTTCCTTCCATCTCCATCTGAGAGGCTCCTTCCCTTGTGCTGGAAATGTCTCCAGGCAGTTTCTCCATCTGCTTTTTCCTCCCTGTGAATGTTTGCTGGAGGAAACAGAGGTGCTGGAGGGCAGATGCAGTGTAGCCTTTCTTATTCTATTCTCTTACAGTTTGAAGCAAAATCTTTGGGATTTCTATCTTGTATGAAAACCAAACAAAAAAACAAGCAAACAAACTAGGCTAGGACTCCTGAAAGGAAAAAAAAATAGTGCCATTCTGAATCTTATTTTCTATTAATTAGGATATATCCAGGGTATATTGAATGTTAATAATGTTTAACATTGGATCTTCATAGTTTAACATTGGATCTTCATAGTTTCTGGATTTATGTAGTAAGATTACATGTATTGTCCAACAGCCTTGTCAATAATTGTGGTAAATAAATTTTAAGTAGTGGATGACACATTTGCAGAGTTTGTTTTTAGATTGTTTGCTTATGCAGGTGAGTTCTCTCCACATTTTCCATCCCAGGAAGAATGATATATTGCAAGCTTTAAAAGTCTTGTCAACTCAAGGTTAGGTAAGAGTCTGTTTATCATGTTTTATCAGAAGCAGGAAAAGTACCCAGGGAATGGGGAAACTGAGCCTGTTATACAGTTTCAGCATAAAGCATGAGGAGAGCACCAGTCAGTCATGAGATTGGAGTGAATGAGCAGGTATGGAATAAATTGTCCAGCTGGTGCAACTAGCAGAATTTCTAAATCCCTGATCAAGTATATTTGACCTTGGTGATCCTGGCTAATACCCAGCAATAAGCTGCTCCTCAACGCGTGAAGGTGGCTCTTGAAAGCAGTGTGGCAGAAAGGTCAGATCTCAACTTCTCTCCCTCCTGTGGAGAAATTCTCCTGCTCCAGAGCCCAGCTCTGAGTCCCCTCTCTCCAGCACATCAAGCCTGTCACTGGGCAGAATCACAAGCTCTTTTCTTGTTGCAGGATGTTGTCCTGGTTGACATGAGGGTTTTAATGTCCTCTTGTGTCCTCAAGAAAGGAAAAAATGCAGGTTACAGGTGGGGGTGTTTTAGGAGGCCAATGGATGCAAATGGAAACAGGCATTTTTGCATTATTATCTTGGAAAATGGCTCCTTTTTTGGTGGTCAGCGAATCTTTAGTGAGCAAGGAAGAATGTTACAATCAGGAAGAAATATGGGCTCTTCTTTCATCTTTATCCCCTTTGGAAAGTGGAAAAGCCACCGAGGGGCTTGGCTGTTGCTCTGGATCCTCTCCACGTTCTTCAGAGTGATTTAGAGCAAGAAAGTACAGGCTGAATGTAAATGTGCTGTGACTGTAATCATGAGTCAGAACTTTCCTTGGATGCCAGCAGGCTTTGGCGCCTCTTACATCTGCTCCAAGACAGATGAAATAACCAAATGCTTTTTGAAACCTCCAATAAGGTCCCGAACCTGCATTGAATGTGCAGGATCTGCTGGGCCACTGGAGAAACAATAATAAATAGACCCCCACGGGTGTCCCTCATAACGAGGTGACTTCAGCAAGGCTCATAATGCATTCAGCTTTGGGCACGAGGATGTCTCCCTGAGGTGCCAACCCTGTGTGCCAGCCAGGGACTCGCTGCTTTGGGTCCTGCAGGACTGAGGTTGGTGAGGAAGGTTGTGAGGAAGGAGCTGCCAAGAACTCCAGAGCTGGGCTGAATGTTTGTAATTTTCCAAGCTTTTGTATAAAAACTATTCACTAAACTCCATAGTAAGACACTCACAGACTTTAGTGAGTCTTGGAACAAGTCCTTACTTTCTTTCTTTATTTTATTTTATTTATTTTTAAATTCCATAATATTTATTCCAAGGATGCTCAACCAAAACAGCAAAGTTTAATAGCAACATTTTGTTTCATATGGGCAATTCCACCTGGAGCTCAGTAAATATGATTACTGCTTGCAGCAAGAAACAAAAAAGGAAGCAACTTGCTGACTTTCCTGCGCATTTGTGCTTTTAGAAAAGTAAATATTTTCTGCTTCACAAACATGCTGAATGAAATGCATGTCTCATTTATCACTTAAATAGTAATAACAGTGCCTGCTGCATGCTGCAGGCTGGGTTCTGACAGAGGTGGATTGACAGTGTTTGCTCAGCGGAAGCAATAAACAGATCAATAACTGAACGTAGCCTGTGGGGCTGGAAGTGTGACAAGTCAACCATGGTTTCACAGTCTTGCTGGGACCCTTATTAAACTCATTTGTACATCTGAAAACAACTGTTGCCTCGTTGGGTTAAAGGTGGCTGTGAGTATTGGTCTGAAGCAGGCTTGAATCTTCTGTGCCCCAGAGGACTGTAGCTGCTCTTTTGGAAGCTCAAACAGCAGTGAAATCTAAAATGTAATTAAGAAAAAAAGACAGTGTTTTGTTTGGCTTTTGTTTCATTCTCTGTAGCTGTTTATTTGTCAGTGATCTGCACTTTATGAGGGAGGAAAGAAAGAAGATAAGAGGATGTGCTGAGTTGAAAGGGACGTTTACCTACTCTCCCCTCCTCCTTCTCTCCTGTTACTCCCCACTAAGGGATGGCAATGGACCTCCTGGGGGAAGGAAATAGCTTGTTCCTTCTCCTTGCTTTGCTGGAAGAAGTAATAACAAAAGCTTGCCCTGCCAGCTGAATGCAGGAGCTGGTTGTCAGGAGGAAAAGTTCACTCTTTTTGGAGGTAATGAATCAGGTTCCCACTTTTTCCCTGTTTAGGGTTGCCACAGGAGGTGACCACGCTCATGCCATGGCTGCCGTGCTTTGGCAATGTGAAAAGTGCATATTACATGGCTCTGTGCAGATATTTACTATATGTATTTTGTTGTATTGATTAGTAGTGCTGTATAAAAATTTTAATGGCATGGTAAGTGTAGTTTTGTAGTTAAAAGGTAACTTCTGTAGTTAAACTAGGAACTGTGTATGTGGGATATTTTTTTAAGAAAGGAATGAGGTACTTGCACCAGATAGCAGCCACAGGACGCCTAAATCTTTCAGAGAAAGAGAATTTATTTCTCTCTTATCAGAAGAAATGAACTTCCTGCCTTGCTCAGTCATGAAGACACCATTGAGGATTAAGAGGAAGAAGATGACATTCACCAGACAGAATCCTGTGTTTGAATGGAATTTATGCATCATGGATGAGGTGTATGAATATGCAACAGGTTATTGTTTTTAAGGTTTAATCCTCTGTTAACGTGGGTCCTTTTTTGGGCTCATTTTGCCCAGAAAGAGGTACCCGGAACTGTCTGTAACTCTGTTTTTATTGTCACATATTTTCCTAATCCAAATTATTATTACTCTAATTATATTACTATTTTTATAACCATTATATTATCAATAAACTTTTAAAATAAAAAAAAAAAAGTGATTGGCATTTTTCACAGGCAAGAAGTGGCCCTAAAATCACAGGCAGATCTTATGAATATTTTCCTTCTCTTCCAGGCTAGAGAAGGAGGAGAGTCACCCATCTGGAGGTCAGACAAGGCGACAGACTTGCAGGCTTGAGCACCAGGTGCGTGTTCTGCTTTTCCACCAGACTCTGGGGGCAGGGCCGAGGCTGCTGGTGGGGAAGGAGCTGCGTTCCAGGGGAGCTCCATGTGGGCAGGGTGCTCTGTGTCTCTCGTGCTTTTTGGGTGGAAGTTCCTCATCCTTCTGGAAGGGCTGCTGCTGCATCTGGCACCTAGTGTGCTGGAACAAAACATGGGCTGCTCCCAAATGCCTTCCTCCAGCAGGTGGATCAGAAAGGGTGCTGACGTTGCTTCCACAGGCTTCTTTTTGGCAATGACTTTTTTTGAAAAGTGTGAAAAACGCCAGTCACTTGTTTTTAAAATTTTAAAAGTTTAATAGTAATAAAGTGGTTATAAAAATAGTAATACAGTTAGAGTAATAAAAATTTGGACAATTTGGATTAGGACAACACGAGACAATAAAAACAAAGAGTTATGGACAGTCTGGGTACCTCTTTCTAGGCAAAATAAGCCCGAAAAAGGACCCACGTTAACAGAGGATTAACCTTTAAAAGCAACAGCCTGTTGCATATTCATACCCCTCATCCATGATGCATAAATTCCATTCAAACACAGGATTCTGTCTGGTCAGTGTCAGCTTCTTCCTCGGAATCCTGACTGGCATCTTCACAGCTGAGCAAGGCAGGAAGAGGTTTGTTTCTTCTGATAAGAGAGCAATAAATTATCTTTGAAAGATTTAGGCGTCCTGTGGCTGGTGCGAGTACCTCATTCCTTTCTTAAAACAAATCCCACATCCATAGTTCCTAGTTTAACTACAAAAGTTACCTTTTAACTACAAAACTACATTTACCATGCCATTAAAATGTTAATACAGCACTACTAATCAATATAACAAAATACATATAGTAAATATATGCGTAGAGCCATATAATATGCACTTTTCACAAAAAGTAACAAGTGACTCTCTAAGGAAAAATTTTGCCAATACTCGATATTAGCTCCTTGCTCCATCTCTAGTTAGGCATTGTTTCAGTAAGGACCATTATGAGTAGGGTAGAGATTAATGGGGAGTAAGGTCTTTAGTATCAATTACGTCTTCCAATTTAAGAGCTCATTTTTCCTGCTTCTACCCAAAAAAACATAGACTTGAAATGCTCTACACAGGATTGTCGCTGTGGTATTTTATGAAAAATCCTTTCACCAGGGTTTTTTCTCCTGGCAAGATCAGAAGCCTCAGCTTCTCCATGTTTTGCTCCTCTGGAATGTGATTTGGGGAATTGTTTATCCAGCATGTGAATTGTTTTACCTTAATGACCAATGCCAGTCTAGCTGTGCCGGGACTCTGGTCAGTCACGAGTTTTTATTATCATTCCTTTCTAGCTTTCTGATGTCTCCTTTCTCTTTTTTTAGTATAGTTTTAGTATATCATTATAATATAATAAATATAATAAATACGATAAATACAATAAATATAATATGATATAATATAATATAATGTAATATAATATAATAATCAGCCTTCTGAGAACTTGGAGTCAATTCTCATCTCTCACCTTGTCCTGGGGATCCCAACAACACCGCAACAATTGGTGGCCGCACAGGATGGTTTCGACTGTTTTTTATTTTTGGGACTATGGGGTGACAGACATAGAAAAGCCATGTATGCGCCTCTAAAAGCAGGTGACAGGAGCACCTCTAGGTTGTGTGCATTAGCAGAAAGGGGACTTTGCACTGTGGGCAGCTGTTTCACCTCGTGGGATGCCTCCTGCACCCCAGCCATGAGGATTCCAGGAATTCTTGGAGAAGAGCATGGCTGTTCCCTGCTAGCTGGAACCACAGTGCCTCAGTTACTGCCTTGCTCTCTGTGGCATCTGTGAGTCAAGCTGATCTAGACCATGCACAGAAACCCACGGTGCCAGTTAAGTGACTAAAGGGAGGTCAGAAGGATCCGACTGCAGATTTTGCTAAGATGGTTTTATTTTTGCAGAATCTGCTTCAGAGCACACACAGATACTCTGTCACAAAAGGTTACATTTGCAAAAGCACTTAATTCCATAGGGTTTAGATATTGATTTAGATTGGAGTCACACAGGCATGAACTTTGAAAATATAAAGGAGAAATTAGACTAGGAGTCACACCTCAAAGAAAAATAAATCAAACACAGTGCAATTTGAAGATGACCCAGAAAAGAGAACAGCTGGTTTTGCTTTAAATGAACAAATATTTTTTGAAAGAAAAATGAAATTGCAAGCCATAAAATTTTCCACACCTGAAGTTTGTGTTCAGTGATACATCTCTGTGTAAATATAAAAATAACTTACTTCAGCTGAGATGGAAAGTAAGAGGGAGGAAATGGCAAGGAGAAACAGAAGTTTCACTCTAGTGTTAGAGCCATCAAGTCCATCTTGAGTACATAAAATATAGAAATAGCAGAAAATATCTGATCTCTAGGGTTTTAGTGATTATCTAAACAGGTTTGAATTGACATGTACAAGAAGTTCCATTGGTTGTTTTGGAATGTGCATGCAACTACAGATAGGAATATATGCAGGTCTGCATCTGAATTTCTGCATACATAGAAATAGGACAATGATGTACTGTACCCAAAATATTGTTACATCTTACTGATAATCAGATCCTTAATTCATTCAAAAGTGTAGTCTAGCTTAGTGTGTAGAAATTCATAAAAGCTCAAAAGAAAAATGAAATTAACAAAGCTTTGTGTTCTAGGTGATAAATGTATTTTCACTCATCATTTTACAATGGTAGAACTTAGAGAAGCATCTTAACCAAACAAAGGTATCAAAAAGTATTAAAATTTCATCTGTGAAATGAAGGAAGGTGGATGACACAAATCAGTGTGTTCTATACAAAACTGAGGAGATCTTTTTATACAGAAGCCTTTAGATGTCTGCAGTAACTAATGCAATCAATGCTGCAGCTTTATTACACATTATTCTGTATATCTGTATTTCTATTGATTTCTGGTAAGTGAACATTTTTAACTTTACTAAAAATGTAAAAAGCTCATAAAATTTCATGGAGTTGTTCTCCTTTATATTAATTCTTCTTTTGATGGATTTAATAAGTGATTTTTTTTCCTACAGGATTTCCAAGTATTTTTCATGAAGGGATTTTCACAATGGTGTTTCCATTGTTTTCTGTTTCCTAAATTTTACATTTTGCCTTATAGTGGTAGTTTATGCGCTGCTTTTTTTTAGCATACTGAAGGACAATTACAAATAAGAAGTAATCTTTTTAAAGTGGATTTAAAAGAAAAAAAAAAGAATTTATTTCTCTACAGAAACAATCTAAACAATCCATAGACTCACAATTCATGTTTTCTAGATTGCTTCAGCTAGTAGGGTATTATTACCTTGATTATTTAAAATGGTCACAAATCAGTGGAAACATTGCATTACAGAAAAAGATTTTAGTGGGAGAGAAAAAAATAATTGCTGCATACATTGTGTATTGAATCATAATTTGCTTTAGTAATTAGTTTTCAAAATAGAGCCAGTAAGATGGATAAACTACCAAAGTAAGATAATTTGTTCTGCCAACCCTCACATGATTTTAATTTACAATATGCTTTTGGGAGGAATATTTGGTGAGATGCTATTTCTGAAGGATAATTCAGCAGGACACATATGACAGAGAGAAAAAAATAAATTTTGTCCTTTAAAATTGACAAACTGCATGTGAAAGGTTGTCTTATTTTCTTTCCCCTAGTATAAACAATGTAAAGATTTTCTTTCTGTTTTAGTGGGCTGGGAGAAGCATCTGTCACTAAATTTTCGTGGCAGAGGTTCTAAATCTCTTTCTTGTTTAACCTTTGCCAAGCTTCAGCGTCATGGAGGTGAAATGTTCTGTGCTGGAGGTCTCATGGAGGCTGTTCCCAGCATTAGCTGCTAATGAATCAAAAGGATGCCACCAAATGCATTTGCCTGTGCCTTCACATCATCAGACTAAAGACACAGTCCTTGCTTTTGTGTCTTCTTAATATGCAAATTTTGGTATGAGAATTCCTCAGCTCTAGTCTGAAGTGTGCTGAACTCTTAACATTTGCAAAGATATTTTTTCTCTTTTTCAGGAAAGAGTTAGTTGAGAACTACTCATGTAAATCAGCATGATTCCAGTGGTTTGATAATTAAAACAAAGTTAAGCTACTTCCCCACTTTAATTATTTATACTTTATTATCCATTGTAGCTATGAATATTGTGTAATTAATGATGCTTTTCTAATTTTTATTAGCATGGGCATGATGTACTGCCCAATATTTGTAACCTAATTGGTTTGGAGTGTGTGCTGCTCTCTTTAAGCACAGGTAGACTTCTTCCTCTGAAACTCATTAAATTACATGGGGTGGCTCCTGACTTTGTAGAGGACCTCATTTACCAGGCATCATTAAGAGGAAACCCCACAGGTGTGGTTTAACTCAAAAAGGGGAATTGTTCTCTGCCCAAAATAATTCCAACCTTATGCATGCTCGAGGGAGAGCAAGCGTGTGTGTGTGCATGTGTGCAGGTGAGGAGATGTGAGAGAGGAGGTGAAAGAGAGAGGCCTGCAATTAATTTGAATGCAGCTGTTATGGGAAATGGAACAGCTCATTTTTCCTCAACAAACACAAACTTAGAGGCAAGTTATCCAAAAAAACCCCAGTAATAATTATGAAGGCTGCTAAACCAAACACACGCCTCTGACCTTTTTGGTGTCTCTGTATAACAATAAATATTTTATGGCTGTGATTTCCACTGGCCTTCAGAGCAACTTTGGAGGGACTAAACTGAATTATGGATGCAATGATGAAGAGTCTGGACTCCATTTTACATGTCCCTGACCTGTGTATTAGATATTTCACTTTGCTCCCCCTGTACAGAATCAGGCTCCTTATATTATGTTCATTAGCTATTGTAAAACCCTGCTCTATATCTCATGGGCTGAGAGGAAATAAAACAGCAGTTTAGGAAAGAAGTCAGGTGAGAAGAGAAAAATTCTGTTAGGTAGCATGAATCCACTCACTTCTGCAGGATAATTGTAAGTATTTGCCTTGTAGGACAATTGCGTTGCAGATACATTTAAACATTTAATTAATTAAACTGTAAATTAATGCACTTATCTCCTACTATTTATTAGTACAATTAAGAGTATGGAGGGAACAGAAGAAAAAAAGGGAAATAATGGAATTAAGAACAATTTTGTGAGGAAGGATGGTCTAATGGAGACGGGTATCTCTGTTCCACTTCTGCTCTGCTGCTGAGACTCCAGATAACTACTGAGTTACCCCACTTTAAGGTGGGTGTAGAAATCTGTATATTCCAGGTATTTGGATTATAAATGTTTTAGGGTGCATTTGTCTTGGGCAAATGCCTGCAAAACCCAAGACAATTGAAACCTCTTTTGGGATCCCAACAAGACACCCATGATGATTTTTTCATTTCCCTCTTCTCTAAATATTTAGTGGACCTTGCAGAGACATTGTTTCAAAATTTCTATGGCCAGTGTAATTGGGAGGAATCAAGTGAATTTACAAAGTTTCTTGTTTAAAAGAAAAAAGGGAAACAATTAATCTGGTGCCTTTTCCTCCTCCTTTGTTGCGGTGTCGGCGCAGAACAGGGCAGTCAAAGAGGCTGGATGTGCCTTTGCTCTCTGCTCTCTGGGCCAGGTTGGAATTGATTATTTCCATTTTCACTTCCTTTTGCCAATTTAACGGCTATTTGCCATAGCCAGCTCCACTCCTTGGGTGTTATCTCACCTTCTGGGTGTTTTTTGCCACCTATTATGCTGCTTTTCTGTTTTTGATTTATGACTGATGTGATGTTAGAAATGAGAATCAAGTGTCAAGCTACCAGAAGGAGAGAGACATCCAGAAAGCTGAGTAGTTTTTCTACATCTTCTGGGAAATATCTCTTCTCTTACTTTTCTTTTAAGATGCACTTGAATAAAGCTTGGCTTGTTCATAGCAGTTTTTTCTGGGGCTTAGTACTTTTTTTTATTTTTGCTTTTTTTTTTTTTTAATAGTTTACAAGTGCTTGTGTTGTTTGTACAGTGTTCAGACATGATGTTGGAGCTGTTGTCTAACTCCTGTAGCTCTGATTGCTGCATTCCCTCAGCTCTGGCATTTTTACCACGATTAAACTTCTCAGGTTTCTGTTCCTTACTTTAATTAAGGCAAGTCAGCCTTGTAGAAGGGAGCTGAATGGCTTTTTGCTTGCATTGAAGGGCAGAAAGACAGAAATTTACAGGCAAGTTGCTCTGATATCCATAATATTTCTAAGACAACTTGAAAGTTTTCTGGAGCTTCTTTTAAAAGCTGTGGAGGGAGAAATATAAAGCACCAGCAAATGCTTTCCTTTTTTTAATTTTTTTTTTAAATGCTGGGGGCCCTAAAATGAGTTTTTACAGGAGCTGTGAAGTTGAGTGAGGAACTCCAGTGTTTAAATGGTGTATTGAAAGCTTTTTTGGTTTGCATGGTTAGAGAAATTGAATGGAAGTAGCATCATTTGGCAACACCCTTTATCATGTTAAAACTCTTGGCTGGCCCCTGAAATGGTGTTTTCATATAATTTTTGATACCTTCTGAGTATTTATTTCCTGTAAAGTAAGTGAATACTGGCAAATATCTTAAAAAAAGGTATTTGACTAAGCTGTTTGAAACCCATAAGCATAAATGGGAAATAGAAGCAGAGATGGAGATATTGTAGGGTGATGAGGTGATGAAAGAAGCTCAGTTATTGATGGTAAATGCTGAGGTCAAGACTGGTGCCAGTTCCTTTCCATATCCTCAAGAACAAGGGCAATCAGAGAGTGCCTTTGCCTAAGTGGGAGAGCTAAAAGTTTTTACCGCCCACCATTTAAAGAATAATATTGCTTTCCTGGTTTTCTCGTACATTTGTTAGTTGGGTTGGTTTTGGAAGGAGTGCAGAAATCTCTGTGGTTGTACTTGCCAGGCCTGCATGACAGGGCCCAGTAGATGTTTCTGTTCCTTAGAGTAAAAAGGATGGAAGAGGGAATTAAAATTTCATCTAGTGTTTGGTAATTCAAGCCCTGACTGCACAAAAGAAATTTATTTCCAGGAATGAGGATGTATACTGTGACTTGTGGCTGTAGATTATTTATTTAGTCATTTCCTTTGTTTGTTTGTTTAGTTGTTGTTGTTTTGAAGAATACTTGATTTGTAAGAGCTGATCTGTTATGCTGTTTGCTTTCCTGCCTCTGCAAGCAGTGTTCACAACCAGTGTGCCAGTGGCTTGTGCAACTGAACTAGAAAATGGGAAGTAACAGCCATAATATCATCTTCAAATTCAATGTCCTGACCAGATGGGCTACATGGAGAGCGTGTGGCAGGGTGGGAAAAATGGTAAGAGTGCAAGTAAGGGTTTTGAAGCTGTGGAAAGGAACATCAGTGTAATTGAAGACAAGTAAAAGGTTCAGAGCAGCTTTGGCAGCTCAGTGTTCACCCATGTCTGCCAGACTTGTATTACACATGATTACAATGTAATAACTACACTAAGTGCTCAAAGCACCAAAACCAATCCTGTATGACTCAAGTAAGTGATAATACCTTGATTGATTTCAGAAGAAGCAGTTGTAAGTCCCAGACACTTGTCTCTTTTATTGACTTGAGAATTAATTAATTTATGAGCAGGTTTCACATTTTCACATGGTGTTGCAAAATTAGGGTAGAATTAATTATTTGGTAATCAGTGAATCCTATTAGGTGAAACAATATGGACTTGTTCAGTAGCTTAAACATTATTCAGCATTAGTGTAGCAGTTGTATACTCATTACAATGATGATGCTTTTATTAAATATACCTTCAATTAGTTCTGGTTCAATTTAATCTCTACCTCCTGAAAAAACATTCAATCAAGTGCTGTGACAAGAGCAGAATGATGAATATGCCAAGGCCAGGACTGCTTAATCCTTCAAGGGTATTACACAGTCTTCATTAAGGTGAACTTTAGAAATGCTTGCCTTAGGTTCTTCTCTTCCTTGAAACATCATCTGAAAAGCATTAGTGTGTCATCCTTCCTTCATGCATTAAAATAAATAACATTCATGGTTCAACCATTTATATTATCTTATTTGGACCCATGACAGATAGTTAGGGGAGAACGGGACGTGCAAAGTCTTTCTAACTTTCTCCTCATTACTTGAAGTGTTAGCGTTCAGAGACACATAACCACAAGAAATGATTATGTGGGTGCTTTTATTGAAGAGCTCTGGGTGCCAGGGGTATGAACCCAAATCTGACTCCGACCATACAGCCGAGATGAACATGTTTTTATATTCTATAGTTATATAACTTTCACGTTAATTATTAAACTTATATTGTTCTATTGTATACATAGATTTCAGCTAAGTTTAGCCCCCTTTGAATTTTTAACATACTTTCTCACTATTCTTCCTATGGTTATATAATAATTATATTTAATTACTAAACAATCATCACATCTAACAATTATATCATTTATCATGTTGCTTACGCAGGTGCAGTGATCTGGGAAAAGCACAAAGCCTACCATTTCAGAGTCTATTTTAATATTTTACCAGGCCCCACTATCAGAAGTACTCCAGGTCCAGCAGCCCAGGAGCATGAGGGGTTTTCCAGGGATATGGGGCCTGCACCTGGCTGAGAAATTGAGCCCCATCCTGACAGCCAAGGCTGCCCATAGGAGGGGAGCAGGGGGACGTGTACTTCTCTCTGCCCTCACCAAAGACCTCAGCAGCCGCCTTAATAAAACCTGCAGAGTGGCTCTGGTGGTGGGACGTGTGGCTCATGGCAGGGAATGGGACTTGGGTCTCCCCAGAGCAGCACTGCACCTCCAGTCGCCTTGTATTCACTGCTGATCTGATAGTGCTTCTGCTGCTTCTCTGGCCCATATTTAAATCAACACTATCATTATTAATCAGAGAATTACAATAACTAACAAAAGAGACAATTCCTATACCCTGGAGGATGAGGTTTTAAGGGAGGCAGTAATGGATATGGAGCCCTTCCCCTTTCAAATCCCAGCAAGGGCAGCTGTGACTGCAAATCATTACCATATGCTATTTTGTCTGTCGTCTTTGTGAAATGAGTAAGTGGACTGGACAGCTTCCATATTAGATAAAATACTATTACAAGCGACATCTCCAGAGCCTCTGTGCCCTAGCTGAAGACAGAACAGGGCAGCATGGGGAAAGTGAGACCTCTTGAGAAAAATTCAGTCCTACACCACATATTTTTTGTGCAGTATTGCTTCTGAATGCCCAGCCTGGAAAGCTGCATTTCATACTCATATTGAATGCTCAGCCTGTGAACCTGAACTCTGTAACACAGTTTCTCCTGCACTCTCAAAACTGATGCAATTGGTGTGTTTCTGATTAAGAGCACTCTGAAAAAGTTGGATGTGAATTTCTTGTGCCCACTCGACTCGCGCAGTGACGGTGAGAAACTCTCGGTGACCTGTCACAGCGCCTTGCAGAAGTGCCAGCAGCTAATCTGATGACTGTTACCCCATCTGAGTGAAATAATCATAATGAATTCATCCTCTGTTCATTTCAGTTCTGCTGCTGGAACACAAGGATGAAGAGTTTCTTCAGACACTTCATGTGCACTTGTCCTAGGAGATTGTGTGAGCACTGTGTACTTCAAATTCATTTGCTGTTTTGATTTCTCTGGCAACTAAGAAGGTGCCTTTGATCCCTCTACTGTCACTTTGTTTTTGCATTTTGATGATTTTATCATGAATTCATGTTTAATTCACTCTGCAGTGATGAAGTAAGTGGCAACACTCAAAAGAAGGATACTTTTTGCAAAATCAAACCACATTCATTTGAACTTTGTATGAACTACTTCATTCCTTTGATGTAGAATATATTAATGAGGACAGACATTAAGAAAAAATCCTTATATCAAATCACATTTATTATCTTATCTGAGGTGATAGTGGAGGTAGATCTATCAGACAAAAGATGGAGTGTGCTTTGAATAAACTTTTAGTTGAAACACGTGGACAAACAGCTAATTGTTGAGTGTTAGCTTTGTGATTTTTTTAACCTCTTTTATCTCTATTTCTGCTTTTGCATTACATGGTGATACACATGAATTTTATGGACACAGCATAATTACATGTACAAATTCAAAATGCTTTGTAGTAGGTTGGTAGGGCAAGGATGCTTCATGGAGCCTGTAGTTTTTGCGGGCAATTATAAGCTTTTTAATCTAAGCCTTCTTGTGAAAACGTTTAAGCATCTTTTATTTTTGTTGTTTTACTTCTCAGTGAATCAGACTGACTGAAGCAAAGAAACTGCTTGCATTTCTTTCCTTAGGAATTGGAGTGCTCTGCTGGAGTGCTGGCATGTTTACCTTGCTCACCAGGCCAGAGATGCAGTGGGACAAGTGACAAAGGGGACAGACCCCAAAGATCAGACCATCAAAGAGCAATGATGGCTTCAGAAAAGAAGTTTGGCAAGTACATAAACAATTATATTTAAATGTACTTAAATTTGATAGTACTTAAATACACTAAACTATAAGCATACTTAAATCTACTAAATTTAAATATACTATATAATAAGTATTTAAATATACTTGAATTTGATTTTAGTCTCTAGGACAACACTTTCATTCACAGTTGCAACAATTTGCAGTTTTGAGCAGAAATGAACTTGTTTGATTCTGTTACTCAGCATCAGCTCTGATGGACAAGTGTGGCACCTGAGCAAAAAAAGCTGGGAAAAAAAGTAGAAGAGGGAGAAAATAAAAACAGGTGGCAAGGGGCCCAGGAACAATAAAAGTCTGAATGAGAACACCTTTATCACTTTTGCAACAGCAGCTTAAAGGCCCAAGGAGAGAAATAGATTTTGTAAATCAGACTAAATATTTTTTACAGGGTGCAGTGTGCAGCTTAAGGACCCAGCTGGGAAAAATAGCTCCTGCAAATCAGTGAAGAAACTATATTTTACTGGCTGCTGTTTAGGAGCAAGGAGAGATAGGATAAGGGAAGACCTTTTACAAGGCAAAGAGCAAATATATATGAATTTGTGTTTTGATTTGAGTTTTTGGGATGGGTTTTTTCAAGTGTCCATAAAAAGGCCCATAAAAAAGATACCAGCATGGCATAGCCATGTTTACTGGTTCCTATAAAACCTGTAAGCCTTCCTTAGTGTTTTAAAAATCATGTATTGATGTATATTTTACATTGAGTAGTCATTTGTGCATATAAAAAGCTTTTATTTTGCAGAGAAATCCAGTTAGGGATTCTAGCATACAGTAACTTTGGAGAAGCCATTTGAAATACCAGAAAATAAATAAATACATGGGATGGCAACTCTTGTTTTGGAATAAGAAACAGAAGGATTAAAAAATCATTAGTGTTAATCCTCCCAAAGATGAATATGCACCTTATCAAGGTAATTATGTTAAAAGGAGATCATAATTGTGCAGTGGCTTCTGAGAGCAGAGGCTGGAGCCAGCTGTTCTGCTGCTGAGTTAGGTGATCCTTTCCAGAGGAATGATCCCTGCCACTGCCAGTCCAGGGAAGGTCCTGCCCTAAGGATGGAAGGGTGGCACTGGTAGTGGAAGTGCAGCTTTAGCAGATAAGAAGGGTTTTCATATCACTAGGAAAGGGAATTGGTTAATAGCTCTTGTGGTGAAAGAGAAAGGAGACACTTGCAAATCTGAAGAATTTTTTTGTTTTGTTTTCTTTTTTGTTTTTCTTGTCTCATCCGTCTTTCTGAAAGATGGACAGGAGCTGTGCGCAGATTGGGAGCAGAATAAGCTGTCAAAGAACATACTGAATCTACCCACTCGTTTTTTTTATGTGAATAGAAAAGAAAGGGACGCTGAAATATTTTGTATATTAAAAAAATTTGAAAAAATACTCTTTTTAGATTTTTTTTTTGGCAAAACTTCATGTTGGGATTTTCCAGTTTGTTTACACTAGTTTGTTTTGGAACTAATTTGCCTCTTATGCTTCAAAATTTTTGAAAGAGGTGAACTGTCTTACCTCTGCTCCCTGCGACATAAGCACTGTGGGAACAGTTGCCATAGCAAATGAAATGATGTATTACCACTGTCAGAGGAAAATGTTGTATTGGCCAAGATGTTTCCTCCTTCTTTGGGACATGTTATTGATGGGAGTCTCCAGGTGTCTGTTGCCAGGGAGAGTGCTGGGAAACCATGTAAATCTTCCTCCTTGCAAAAAGACAACTTTTTATTTTGTGTTGATATCTGCTGCACTGGATTCTGGACATTTTTCTTTTGATCAGTCTGCTTGTAAGTGTCACCCTAGGCTGATTGGTATGGCTGCTTTTAAAAGAGAGTTTCTCCTAGAGAGTGATTTGTTGATAACCAGTGGTTGCAGCTGTTATCTTCTTAATGTGTCACTCCTACAGAGTGTAAGGGAAACAACAGTTAAAAGCACACGTGCTCAAAGGGGCTGTGGTTTCTTAAAATTTGTATTGGACTCAGTGAAACATTTTTCTCCTTAGAGGAAAAAATGTACATTTACATCTTCTTTTCCAGCAAAATATCCTGTAGGTGTTAAAGCCACCCTTTAGTCAAAAATTAAGGTAGACACGTTGTGACAAGGAAACTTTATCCATCTTCTTTAGGAGACAATGAAAATCTTTTGTGCACCGGCAACAGTTTTGCCAATGTGGTGAGCTGCAACTGTGTGCCAAGTGGATAATAGAAATGTTACAGCTGTGCAAATTGCCCTTGGACATCCTGTCCTGTGAGTCTCCCCCTGTTCCCTGAGGAATTTTGGTCAGGAGTGTCAGGGCTTTGTTAGATCACTGTGGTCAACCAGCAAAGAAAAAAGCTGTTCACTTTATTAAATTATCCTTTGAAGGATCAGCCTGCTTTTTAAAAGTAGTTGTTATTATTATTGTTATTATTATTATTATTGTTATTATTATTATCATTATTATTATTATTATTATTATTAATAATAATAATAAAATTAATTGTTAGTGACAATTTGAACTGAGCCAGAATCCTGAAATAAACCCTTTGTTTAAAAGATAACTTGCCATCCTCTTGAATCTCTAGATAAACATTCCTCTGCCTCCAGCTATGTTATTTCCTTGTAGGGCCTGACATTTCCAAAAAAAAGCTGACCTTGACATTGAAGTTTAGATTTAAGTATTCTTTAGTGGTAAATATTAGAGTGATATGTATATTGTGTTTTCCAAGCCATAGGAAAATATTAAATTGGACTGTCTTGCTGTGCACTTAAGTACTCTAGCACAGGTTGTGGTTTCTGTGGGTTTTGATACTGAGGTGCAAAAGGTGTTTAAAAAAAAAAAGGAAAAAGGAAAAACCCCAACAAATCTGACTGTTAATAAAACCAGGGTTAGTGGTTTACTGCACTTTGATAGCATCAGTAAAAGTGGCAACAATGCCACTGGTGATCCTTCCTCTGCTGGGTCACCAAAGAGAAGGAGCAGGGTGACACAAAGCAAATACTTCCACTTCACTGTCAGACAGGAGGGAGAGGTATGTGGAGGGAGAAGCTGTTTTTCAGAAGAGGCAGTAATTGGTTTGCCTCTCCTTTTATCCATTTATTGATCAGTGAGACTCCACTTTAACAGTTGTGTAATAGTAAAATAAGGATTATAAGACTGTTTCACAATTATTTGTTAGGTTGGTTTTTTAAATACAATTGAAAAAATGTTATGAAATGGCAGAGAATATCTATTACAGAAACTTTTAAAACTGTGTCAACAAACATAAGCTTTTACTTATAATACAACTGTTACTGAAATAAAGGGATTCTTGCCTGAGTCAAAACACAGTAAGGCCTGCAGAAGTACAATGCACCAGTCAGATGCTGGGTAGTGCTCCTTGAACAAATGGAATTGTGTGTCTCACAGAAGAAGTTTATATCCCAGAAAAGTGTTGTATGAACAGAGAACCCTTCTGCAAGGACAGACCGGTCGAGGAGAAGAGTCATGATCACATAATTCCTTTTCTACTTCCAGCACCAAGAGTGCCACAGCTTGGTTTAAGATCATAAGAAACTCAGATTAATTTCTATATTTCTGAGGCAGGTTTAACACAAATGTGTGTTTTATATAGTGCTTTCATTTAATTTTTCTGTTGGAGCTTATAATTGTGTAGGAGGTTATACTGAACCAATTATTTGTATAAGCCTCACATTATTAACATTGGTAACTGATTTAAAAAATGGAAGAAAGAAACTTGTAGCAGGTGTGGGCTGACTTACCGCTTTCCACCATGCAAGTGCCTTTTCCAAAATTGGATGGAAACAGGAAGGTACATTTCATTTATTTTCTTCCTGTGCTTGTGGCCAGTTTCCAGCTTGTCAACACAGTGCTCCAAAAAGGACACTGAATCATGACAAAAGCTGTCAGTACAGCTGAGATTTTCCATAAAAATTGGGTGAAATAATAAAATTCATATGGTTGCTGTGGCAAAACTATTCAAGGTCTCAATTACTTGAATCAGTGCCCAGTTTGGTTCTCAAATTTCTGGAAACTTTTTGACTAATATCCAGGTTAATAGTTTGCTGAAATCATGGTTGCTTTTGTATGGTAGCCATCAGAACTGATTGGTGGGGTTTGGCCCAAAACAGTGTCACATGTTCTATGTTTGGGGTCCTTCTGTTGTGTTGAACCAGAGCCAGAAAAATGGAAAAGGAAAAATGTAGGTTACTCCATTTACAGCTATTTTAATCTTTTGTTTCCTTTTCTTCAACATAGAAATGGAGCTTCAGACTTGTCTTCTCTGCAGAGCCTGATAAATATTCCACTTTTCAGCATGTGGTAGTTCTTGCTGAAGGTAGATTTGAAAGAGTGGAGGCAACTTTATTTATCTTCATAAACAGCAGCTCTCCTATTGCTTGGTGTGCTCATGCCTTATTTATTAGGAGATTGCAAAGCTTTGACCCGTGGACAGAAAATGATACCTGCCTGGAAGTCACGTAATCCCATCAACCACAGTCTGTGGCAAGGCAAGATCCTTCATATTTGCCTGCAAACATCTGCTCATCATGGGCATTGCTGTAATAGAAATAGAAGTTGCAGCTGCATCTGAGGAATTCTGTAGGAAAACTAGGCAATTATTTCATTTCTCCTTTTGCCAGGGTCCAGCAGGGTTCAGAGGGATGTGGGGAAATGTTGTCCTCCATGTGTTAAGATTTTCTCCACTTCCCTCAGCATGTTATTAGCAGAGCAGGGGATGTGGAGGTTGCAGTGTATTCAGGTGTGGCTGTGTTCTGAGGAGAGGGCAACTTCAGAGAGAATATTAAACAGCTCATCTTCTAGTGCTGTCAGTCATGCAAGGCACTGCTTTGTAAGCCAGTCACATCTCGCTGGTGATGCGTATTAATCCACTTTCTGCCTCCAGCATCACCTGTTTTATTTTCTATCCTGGCTTCATACCTTTTTTTGGCAAAACCACAGGGGAAATATATTTCAGTGACAGTATATGGTAATTTTGCTCTATGCACTCTAGCTCATTACACAATCCTTGTCTTTCGAAAATAGAGAAAGGATTTATGTCTCCTACTATCGTTTCTGCCACACACTGATTCAGTGAAAGAGCTTTGTGGTGGTTGGGAGTAAATTTCATTTTCCCTGCTGTTTCATGAAGTGTGAATCACTTTCTAGCAGATGATGTCACTGCCAATTTACAAGTTTTTCTTCCTCTACTCCTGTGTAGGAGGAATTATAAGTACTCTTTTTGTCATGGTAATGCTGTTAGGTGTAGAGGGTTATTCGATGCAGGAGACAGCATTCAAGCTTCTTTATTTTTGCCAGCCCAGATAAATAGCTGAGTTTGAAAGGTGAGGCACAAACTGCCACGTTCGGTCTCTCTGGCTAATGGAGAATGAAGGCTTCTTCCAGGTTTGGATCTTGGATACTGCGAAGATTTGTTTTCTGTGGGGTCTATGACAGAATTTAAACAGCGAAAAAAAATGTGTTTATGTTGCTTTTCATTTTTGAAACAGAAGATGACTTATACACTGTGAAGATCTTCTCCAGCTAAGAGACCTTTCTCTTCAGTTTAAAAAAAAAAGTGCTTTTTACTGTTTAGAAGATTTTAGACATATAAATTTTGAGCTGTGGGTTCTTGGGAAGTGTTCTTGACTCCTTGTTCTTGATGTTTTACTGGGAAGATACCTGTGATTGTGTCTATTTCCACCTGCTTCATCAGCTTCTGAGTAAGAGGAAAATAGGTGGTGAATAGTGAAAACTGCACTTGTGGAAAGAACAGTTCCTCTCCAAAAACAGTTTTGTGTGGCAAGGGAAATGAATGTAGATATATATATATATTTATATAAAGTGAAACCTAAAAATATTAATTTACAGCACCTATCAGCTATCTTGGATGCTCTAGGTGCCTTCTTAACCCCTACAAACAGAGCCACAGAGCACTGAGCTGAACTGTACCTGATTTTTAGGTGAGGATAGTAAAGAGCAGAACGACATTATAGCAATGGTGTCCTTCCTAGCCAAGGACTCTTCACAGCAAGGGTCTTCAAAATGACAAACTGTGATCTGTAGCAGGGGGGACAAGCCATCAGGACTAAGGAGGATGGAAAATCAGCATGTGCAGGAAAACTGACACTCCAAAAAGGAGCATGTCAGCTGCGAGGCAAGAATATATTGTAGCTACCACTGAGAGAGTAGAGGTCATTCACAGACTATGAGTCTATTAATCTTCAGAGGCAGGTATTAGTCCTTTATGTAATTCACATGTTATAGAATTCTTCTTTAAGCATATTCTACTACACGCATCCTTCCTCAGATCCTTCATATCAGGTTTGGCATCTAATTTCAGTCTGCTCTTTGCAGATTCCTCATGCGTGTAGTCAGTATGTAAGTAGATAAAAGCTATGGATTGGAAAGGATGGGTGGAAATTATTCCTTAAAAACCTGAAAGAGAAGTAGCTCTCGTTTGATCTTATCTCTTCCAAAGACCTCAGTCCTGAGAACCGTACCATCCAGGTTTGCTGGTTGGCTCTTAACTAAAATGTAGGCTCTTGTTGAGTGCTTGAAAGTGCGTTTAAAACTGCATCAAAGGCAGGGAAGCCCCACAGAGAGACCTGGACAAAGGAGAGGACTGGGCAATCACCAAGCCCAGGAAGTTCAACAAAGGGAAGTGCCAGAGTCTGAACCTGGGATGGGGCAACCCTGGTTGTGTGCACAAAGTGGGGAATGAGAGGCTGGAAAGCAGTGCCATGGAAAGGGACTTGGGGATCCTGGTCCATGGCAAGTTGAACATGGGTCAGCAGTGCCCTGGCAGCCAAGAGGGACAACCCTGCCCTGGGGGGCATCAGGGACAGCATCAGCTGGGCAAGGGAGGGGATTGTCCCCTCTGCTCTGCACTGGGGCAGCCTCACCTCGAGTGCTGGGGGCAGCTTTGGGTGCCACAATATAAAAAAGATATAAAGGTGTAGGGAGTGTCCAAATGAAGGTGATGAGGATGGTGAAGGGCCTAGAGGGGAAGCCTTGTGAGGAGCAGCTGAGGGCACTTGTTCTGTTCAGCCTGGAGGAGCATGAGGGCAGACCCCAGTGCAGTTACGGCTTTCTTGTGATGGGGAGAGGAGGGGCAGACACTGATCTCTTCTGCCTTGTGACCCATGGCAGGACCTGGGAGAGCAGCCTGAAGCTGATTCTGGGGAGATTTAGGTTGGATATGTGGAAAAGGTTCTTCACCCAGAGAGAGGGTGGAACAGGCTCCCCAGGGCAGTGGTTATGGCACAGAGCCTGGCAGACCTCAAGAAGGGTTTGGACAATATTCTCAGGCACTTGGTGTGCTTCTTGGGGATAGTGCTGTGTAGATGGACTTGATGATCCCTGTGGATCCCTTCCAACTCAGCTTATTCTGTGATTCTGTAAAAATATGTCTGTCCCATCAACTCCTCATCCTCTTTAGACAGGTCCAGTGGGCTAATTCCTGATAGCAGCAGCTGAAGAGCCCAGCTTTGTTGTATTCTTCTTCTCCAGGGAATGAGATCATCACTAATGTCTCTTTGTGTTAACAAACAATAACTTTAACATTGCTGTCAGCAGAACCACTGCACTCTGCAGCGAGTGTGTGGGCTGGCTGTGTAATTGCCATGGCACATCCTGCCCAGGTACAGCGTGCCCACTGTGCCCAGGTCCAGGCACCTGCGCTGCTGACAGTGGCTGGATCACACAGTGCTCTTCCCATGCACCGGGGATTCCTTTTATTGAAAGGCAGATCCTAACTACAGATGTTCATCCCCTACCTTTTTTTTTTTTTTTTTTTTTTTTTTTTTTTTTTTTTTTTTGCTGTCATATTTGACTCACAAGCAGTGAGAGAGAGCTCATGGGCTTTTAATGCCTGATGAACATTCTTGATGCATTTTTAGTCACAGAAGAGTTGCTGGTTTTCAACAGCTGTGTGTGGACTTGTGCTGGTATGTAAGCCATATTTGGAAAAAATACCCCAAACTCTCAGTTCTCTGCATCCAACATTTTACTACAGTTTAGGTTGCAGGAAGCACCAGGATTTATTCAAGGCATGTTTTGTAGTTGAGAGTTTCAGAAAGCCTAATCCAGTACCCCTATAAATTATATACTCAGCTGCATGACTAAGTCATCCACCATAAAAGTCCATTCCACGATGAGTTGCTCATTTTTGTTTTCTCCATTCTCTTTGCCATTTTACTGGATTTGTGAAAAATAAATTAGTATCCTGACACTGTCAAAGTCTGATGCAATTACAGGTGCCTGACACTCATAAGCAGTGAGCCATGTTACTCAGAACATTTGGCCACATGATAATTTCCACCCCCACCCCATGCTCTTGCAGAATAAACACTTATGCAGATTTTAAAGACATGGTAATTTATAGAAAATCTTTTTTATATCTTACAGCAACACTATACGCTACCCTTAAAAGAATTCCTGATACCAAAGGACTAGTTAGCACAACCTATTACAGGGCAAGAAAGTTACTACACTTTCTACATGTTTTACTATATCTTCAGAACAAGCTAAACTACCAGCAGCTTCCCTGTGGGCATCTAGATATATAGAAAGTAGAAAAAATGGAGGCCCAAGTTAGAGCAAGTCTGCAGCTGCAGTTTAAAACATCTGTTTTTCTTAGAAGTGATTTTTTTTTCTTCCCTCTACAATTTTATACAAATTTCTCAGCTTTTTCTGAAGGAGAGTTTGCCCTGACTGCTGCAATGTGGTCCTCTTGTGTGTATGAATTATGATTCAACCTTTAATCACACCTCCTCTAGGACCTCTTTCTGTTCTGGTAGAAAAGGTGAACGGTGCTTGATTACTTACTAATGAGGACATGTACAATGATGGAAAAACTATTAATAATCCCATGGATAGATTTTTCCATGATGCTCCTCACTGCTGTGTCTGAATGCCTTATAGATGTCAGGTTTATCTTCAAATTAACCTGCGGGGTAAAGTCATGACAAAGTTTCTGTTTTACAGACTGGGAATTCAGATAAGAGGTTGAAGGCAAGAATGACCCACCAGTTGTTGGTTGTTTGTTCAACATATATGAAACACTATCTATTTATTAAAGTGAGATAATGTTTTTGTTGTTGTCTGTTGGGTCTGTGGGTGTGATGGTGTTCACAGGGGTTTTCAGGTGAGGGAAGAGACGAGAATGTTGACTCCATGTTCAGAAGGCTTGATTTATTACTTAAAACTATACTATCTATTACATTAAAACTATACTAAAAAGAATGGAAGGAAAAGTTTCATCTCAGAAGGCTAGCTAAGCTAAGAACAGAAAGGAATGAATAATAAAGGTTTGTGTCACGGACAGAGAGTCCAAGCTAACTGGGCTGGGATTGGCCATTAATTATAAACATCCAAGATGGGCCAGTCACAGATGCACCTGTTGCATTCCACAGCAGCAGATAACCATTGTTTTGCATTTTGTTCCTGGAGCCTCTCAGCTTCTCAAGAAGAAAAATCCTAAGAAAGGATTTTTAATGAAAAGATGTCTGCGACATGTGGGTACTCAGCATTTCTGCTAATTAGATCCAGCAATTTTCAGGTGACTGCTTAGGAAATGGGCACATAGAGTTAAGCACATTTTCCTCAAATTCTTTACACACTTCATCACTGCTATTTAGGTGCTTTGTAGATCTCAGTGACTTCTCAGCAAACAGTTGATTTTAAGTGATTTGCTTGGTCTTGGTAAAAGTGCTGTAGCAGAAACATGCATAGAATCTGACTCCTTAGGGCAGCATTTACCTCATACCTCCCACATAAATGATTCTCCTCTTAACTGTTGCAGTCCTTTGTTTTCCCTGTGTGGTGTAGAAGTGATGAGGAGATGCATCTTCAACCACTTCATTTTCTGATCCATGCTTTGGGCTGCTCTCCCTGTTTCCAGGGAGGGAAATGCTGGGACTGCTGGCCTCCGTGTGTCTTTCAATGTGTGTCTGGAGGAGGTGGAACTGAGCCTGACCTTGACCAGGTAGGAGAAACAAGCTGAGAAAAGTATATCTGGCATTTTCCAACCTGGCCTTTTATGGCTTTATAAAGTATTTGCAGACTGCTGTGCAGGGACTTTCAGTAAAACATAACTCGGAGCAGGGGAGAACATGACGGACAGCACCTTGGCCCAGTGGAGCCTCTAAAAGTGCCTCTATGACCAACAAAGCCTGAGTTTTCACTATTTCTCATGAAAACCATCTCACTAGTGTTTGCCTTCTGTGTATTACCTTCAAAATGCTAAAAAGGCACAGTGGCCATACATTGTTTTTATAGTTTGCATGGACCAGACAAGCCATGACAAAACTGAGCATCAGTAGCCTCTCTTTAGTGGGAAAAAATTAAAAAAAAAAATTCTGTGCTGTGGATGCTGTGCTTGCAGACACCAGCCAAGCTCCAAGGCATTTCTAGAAGACAAAAAAAAAAAAAAAAAAAAAAAAAAAAAAAAAAAAAAAAAAAAAAAAAAAAGATGTCAATAGAGTTAATGGTACAATGGACTGTGACAGAATAAAGGCAGACAGAAAATAATTTGTGGCAGGACAGCTACAGGAGATGCAGTGATAAAATGAGAAGAAACAGCAGGGAAGCACCTGTTAGGGCTTCAGACTGGCTCTGTGAGGAAAGTTAAGAAAGTATTGGGATTGGGGAGGCAAGGTAAAAGGTACAGTTTAAGAAATAGAACAGAAAGCTGGGTGGACATAGGATTCTTTGGGAATTTTTTGCAGAAGAAGGCTAAGATCCCAAAAAACCAGCAGGAAGGTGGCTATGGTATATAGATGAGTGATAGTTCCAAGAGCTTTGTATATTGTGTCAGCAATGCAGAGAGATTCTGCATGGATGTGCAGAAGACACTGGACAAGATGTGATAATTGTTATTTAGTAGTAGACTTCACCCCCAAAGCCTTGGTTCATTCAAAGCAACCTACAGAAAAAAAAGATTTTTTTTTCCAGTTTAAAATGACATTTTAAAACAAACCATGTCATTCTAGTGAAGTCAGACAGATCAGTCAGGCAAAAATATGACAGTGATTAAATTTTTTTTATAGTATGCCTCTCATCAGGATTGCAGACTACAAATGCATTCAAATAAAGCATCAATTTTGTTTCAGTCTCCCAGATATAAAATGAAGTTCCCATCTGCCATCTTCAGCTTTTCTCTGACTTTCATTAGCCCACTCTTATCCCAGTCTGAACTGAGCATCTCTAGCTCCCCATAAGTGGAGGAAGAGAGCTCTTCATGGTTTTCAAATTCCCCATTTGCAGGTAACTTTGTGGTATTTATGCTCCTGTTTCTCCTTAGCAGTTCACTTTAGAGGGGCAATATGAGTTGGTCTAACCTTCTGATCCCTTTGGCAGGAAATATTTAGTTTACTGGAGCCAAAATTGCTGCACATTTCAGGCAGCAATCCATTACACCAGGTTGAAGACCTGAAAAGAGTAGCCCATTCTCACAGACACGTTTTTATGAAGAATCCTTTCTTTAGAATTTTTTCCCCTGAGAAGCTGAGAGGCCTCAGGAACAAAATGCAAACCATAATTGTCTGCTGCTGTGGAATGCAACAGGGGGATCTGTGATTGGTCTCATGTGGTTGTTTCTAACTAATGGCCAATCACAGCCCAGCTGTCCAGACTATCTTGGTCAGTCACAAGCCTTTGTTATCATTCCTTCTTTTTCTATTCCTTGCTAGCCCTCTGGTGAAATCCTTTCTTCTATTCTTTTAGTATAGTTTTAATATAATATATATCATAAAATAATAAATCAAGCCTTCTGAAACATGGAGTCAGATCCTCATCTCTTCCCTCATCCTAAGACCCCTGTGAACACGGTCACAGCCCATGAACCCATTTTGGCATTGCTAACATATCTTAGAAAGATGCTGAGGTGACAGTGACAGCTGGAGACCCAGCTCAAAGGAGGAGGAGGAGGAGGAGGAGGAGTAAGGAATACTTTAATCACCCACTCTGTAGCCAGGCCAGGAAGAGAAGCCTCTCCCTTGGCTTGGCACAGACACTCCAGGGGATGTGCTGGGCCTCTCTGCAAGGTCTTGGAGGTATCTGCAGGGTTTTTAATGGTGGCAGTGCTGTGACCATGTATGCTGTGTTCTCATACTTGCCTCATGGGGCTTAGTTCCTGCCTGGTGCCTGATACTTCAGCAGGCATTCCTACTTCAACAGCCCCTGAGTTGTTAAAAACAGGCATGTCATGTTTGTGAGTGATAAATGTCAGTGTTTCAAGAACAGGTGTCTGAATATTTTTGTGGTTTCAGTGTTACCTTGACCACATGGCACTAACATGTAACTTAGAAATGTTCTTATTGGTGAAGAAGCCAGTTCTGAATATTTTCTTTCTAAAAGCAGAGCACTATAATATCCAGACCATTGTCTGATTTCAGTGTGTTTTGTACCTCAGGGTCCCATATTATATACATCTGCATGAGCTGTATGCTTTTCATCACTGAGTACTCCATGAACTGGATATTTTTAGAGGACAACCTGCTGTTCATGCTGGTTTTTTCAAGCTCCTTTCTTTAAGCCAATCCTGTTAAATTGTGTTGAGCACAATGACTACCACTTTATATCTGTAAAATTGGTTATTTTTTTTTCCTTATGGCAGAGTTTGCTTTAAAAGAAAAAGGTGATGGGGGCTGGGGTGAGGGGAAGATGTATTATTCGAAGGCTGAGAAATCTTTGAGTAAGGTTGAGCACAGCAGTGGTGCCTGTAACCTATGAAAGCACTTTCACCAACAGCTTACCCCCAATGCCTGTGGAAACAAATCCTATTCAGTATGATATATGAAAGCATAACCCTCAGTAGTAAAGGAATCAATGGAAGCATTCATATAATGGATGACTCTTCAGGCTTGTGCAGTCTGCTGCTCAAACATAATTGGCATCCATGTAATAAAATACTGAGCACCCAGGGAAATGTTTGAGATGTTTATGAGTCATCACATGGTTTATTGTAGAAGACTGGCACAGAGCTGTGTAAAGCAGAATAGGCTAACTAGCACCTGAGTTAGCGTTACAGTTTTTAATACTGTGATAAAGAAACTCACAGAATTTAGACTTATGTGTATTTAACCAATGTACCATCCAAGTCAGTTATTAGGGATCTGGTGGGTATAATGGAGCATCAGGTTGGCAAACCAGTGTTTTTACATGGAATCCTTAGGTTGTTGCTCCAAGATGCAGATGCGAAATCCAGGCTTTAAACTGCAGTGTTGCTGACAGGCAGAACCAAGCCACAGTTGCACAGCGCCTTTGTACATTGCAGGCTTCTCTGAATGGAGCCTGTCTTTTGCTCTATAACTACATAATGTTTAGCACAGCTGGGAGTCCTTATCTCAGCCAAAGGCCTCTCTAGATGCCACTGTAAAGGAAACAATGATATATTTGTCAGCTGCATGTATTAAGCATGTTAATAAATTCCCTGTTCATAAAAAGGACCTGCTTGCTTGGCATTTGAGCAGACTTGCAGCCTCTTGATCTTGCCCTGCAGTCCTTGGGCTCTGTCTGTTCAGAGAACTATGCTAAAATAACTCTTCCAGAGCTCTCTAATATCATGACAACACTGTCTCCAGTACCTAGGAAGCAAGTTTAAAGGCAGCTCTGGTCTGACAACACACTGCAGTCTGCAATGTAGACACATTAATGTTAACTGTTGTGCTTGCCCTGAGAGAGGCTTCTCACACACAGATTAAGAAACTGCGTGTGCTGAACTGCCAGAGCTCTCCTCTTGTTTCAGCTTGGCTCACTTGACTTTTAATTTAAATCACCTTTCATTCAACTGATTTTTTTGAGTGAAACAAGAGAAAGCAAATGAGTCCAACCCCCCTCTGCAATAGAAACTGAGTGGGTGCAATGCTCTCCAGCAAAAAGCAGCAGCCAGATGTTGATATTTGTTTTGTTTTGCTGAGTAACAAAGCTCAGCGCATCTGTGTCCACACCACTCTTGCAGTGGGTACCAATTATTTTCATTCTTAAAGCTTTCTGTTCCACCAGAGCAAATGGGAAAAAGGAAATGGTGCTCTGCCTTCTGATTTTTGCATTGGCACTTTCTACTTTTTTCTTTTTTTTGTCTTCATTGCTCTCCTCTCATTCTTGTTTTGATTGTGGGATGGGTCAATTTATATCAGAGCTTTGAACCTTCAATTTCACTAGAAAGATCTCTCTCATTTGCTGATGGTCCTGTAAAGCAGGCTTTGTTTCATTTCTTTAAGAGGTAGTTAGTATTTCTGTATTATGGGGTTATTCTGGGGTAAGTGCCTCCATGACAATGGGAGAGACTGAGAGGGAGATATTGATCAGGATTTCCCTCATTCTTAACAGAAACTCTCTAACATGTGATTTTGGACAGTTGAGCCAAGTTTTCAAAGTGAGTAAACACAAGCAGAGTTCTTGAGAATCAGGAAAAAAAAAATTTGATTTAGGGGTTTAGTATGGTTCTTGCCCTCTGAGATGTGAAAACTAGAACTGATATTACAGAACTAGAGATGTAGAAATTGGGGGAGAAACCCCCATGATTTTAAAAAAAGAAATTATGGAAAATTATGGAAAATACTGTTAAATCTTGCAGAGTGGAAGGGTGGTAGCTGTGGTACCAAGCTGCACGAGGATGTGGAGGGGGGCAGGAGAGCAGATGGAGGCAGATTCCCCAAGGTATAAATGCTGCGCTTTATATCAATGCTGAGGCACAAGGAGACTCGGGAACAGGATAAAGGAGATAAAAATGTGCAACAGTTTAAATCAATCTGAATCTGGGCCTTTGCTGCAGTTCAGGTGGACACTTTGCTGGGATACAACTCCTCTAAACCTCACTGACCTCACAGACCTAAGCATTGCATCAAGACTTAAATTACATTAAATTAAATTTAATAATTAAATTTAGAGCCACACCAGGCTTTCTGGGCAAGTTTTATAGTTCTCTCTTGGTAGGTAGACTCTACAGTCAGCTTTCTGGAGCTGAGGATTTGCCAAACCTTGCCCAATGGAGGCCACTGGGCTGCATCTGAAGGACACGAATCTGTAGTTTTCCTTTCAGTTCTCTGATAAGGAGTTGGAAGCTCCATTCACTTAACACTACATGCTTTCAGCTCTTCAAACCTCCAGGCTACAGGAGATTCATGTGAAATATCCCAGCACAACTTCACTTGGGACTTCTTAATTTCCTCTAGTGTGGAATGTGTTCTAAGAATAGGTAATTTATAGCATATATTCAACATATTCCCCCATATTCCTTTGGGGGAAAATCTAAAATGAGAAGCAGCGTAAGAAAAGTGGAAATAAAGTGGAAATAAAAATATTTTGAATCTCAGCAGAAATTCAGTGCAGATTTGATCCCAAGATGATTTTGTGTATTATGGCCATTCTTATTTACCCAGGGGTGATTTACATGGAGTTAAGAAAATGAAGGTTTGAAACTTAGTTTTTTCTTCAGTGGCTGCATAAAATGGGGATTAATCTACAAGTCAGAATAGGGCCCTGACAGTTTTCATTTACATTTTAGACTTTGAAGAGAAATGTACAGATGTATATTCATTATTTGACTTTTGTAGTAAAAGTGAAAGTATGATGAAATATTTTCTATCAGTAGTTTTTCACAAAGGCTGTTTCCCCAGTGATATTAGAACAATATTATTTATTTTATGGTGTTACTTTCATGGCCATGTATGGTGCAGCTTTTAACTGTGATAGCAATGTGGCTATAAACTAATAAATACCTTTACAGCATGAGTGAAAATATGTAATACTTGTTGCAGTGTACTTAGCTGTAGAAAAGTGAATGTTAAAATAATTAGTCAATCAAAGAAGTTTTTTTAAGGAAGTGACAAATTGCAGTTGTTTTTTTCTCCACCATTTGCTTTCCCAGCCTAGATGGTGGTCAATGAGTAGCACACTTTCCCTCTGGATTGTAGGGATGAGAATTTTACAAATTGCACAAATTACCCAGTAAAAAGGCATTGTCTGTATTTTTGAAACTGCTAAAATGTTCTTTATGGATTGTTAAAACCTTGACAAAAATTACCATTGCAGACTTCATTTCTTTTAAAGTGGATGACGCAGCATTTTCTAGCAAGCAGATTCCATGTCAAATCTTGCTACAAATTTAGTTAAAAAGTACCAAATAAACCTTTTCCCCTATTGTTTAATTCATTAGCCACCCTATGGGAAGGATTCAGATATGGGTAGAGAGATAGATTTCCTAATATCACATTTTGTTCTAAGTCCCTGGGCAATGTAAAATCTGAATTTTCTCTATCACTACTATTATGAAGAGATGGTAAAATATAAACTGATGGGTTGAGACCCAGTCCTGTCCCCTGAACAGAAAGGGCAGAACCAGCAGCAGACAACAGACTGAACCCTGCAGCTCGGTCATCCCTCTGCTGCTACTGTCACACCTCTGGTGCAGGGGTAAAGCCAGGTCTGAGAGAGCAGCACTGGGGGCTGCAGCTGGGAAGGGATTCCAGGTCTGAGGATAAGCTCATGTTTGTCCTTTTGCACATTAAGGAAATGAATACAGAGTGAGGAGGAGCTGTCAGGGACCCGTAGCTGATCTGGTTTTCTGTGGGCTTAGAGGGACTTTGTTTCTGCTTAGTCAAGAGTGGCATGCCCTCAGAATCATCAGTGGCCAAGTCACAGGCCTACAAGTGGCTGGGATTAGCTTTGAGTCAGCGTTTCCCTGGATGCTGTAACTCAGCGCAGCAGAAAGTTGTTGGCTCTTCTTCCCTCAGGGACGTTCCCTCTGTGGCACAAAGGTCCTCACTGATGGGGAAACGACGGCTTTTTGCTGCTTGGCAGTGAGAGGTTGTCTTGTGCATAGTCCTTGATAGGCTCCTTCCTGCCAGCTGTGGTAGGTTTTGTGTTTTCAAAAGAGGGATTTGTTCTTTTGACTGATTTTTCAGTGTGTAGCTTCTCCTCATTGCTCCTTCCTCAGCTTATTGCTAATCCTCATGTATTCAAACCTTGGCTTCCTTGGGGGAAGGATGACACGTAGCTCTTTATTTTTCTGATTTTTTTTTCTTATGGCTTCTATAACTTTCTGCATCCTAGACAATTCAGTTGCTGTGCAATTATATATCTTGCATTTCTGTTAGCATTCCCCTCAAACATGCCTGCAAAACCCTGTCTTCCATGAAGCCAAGTTCTCCCTGCATGCAACCAAAGCAAGGGAAGCACTGTGAGACATACGCAAAAATCCTCTTCTGGCTATATAAAATTTCTGCAAATGCTGTGGTCACTGATCTTGGGGTCCATTCATATACCAGAGTGATTTGTTGCTGCCAAAATGAGAATAAAATGTCATTTCTGGTGATTCTTTTTATTTCTTTTAATAACTCAGTCTACTGTATGAAAAAGTCTTACAAAACTTAATTATGACTCAAGCCTCAGTTCAAGAACACCTTTTAATTGGTTTCTCTGGGACTTCAAAATTATTTCCTGCAGTTAATTGTTGGAGTAGGGAAAAATACTATAGGATTTCACGGATGCTTAATGGACATGTTCTAGAAAGTCAGACATGAATAATCCCCCAGCTTGTGCCAATCTCTAATATTCCTTCATGCATTATATTTGCACTTTTTCTATGTCCTCATCTTGTAAAAAAAGAAAAAAAAAATTTTTTGCCCCTATGTCTGGATTCAGCATTTCCACATGGGGTCAAACATAAAGCAAGCAGCCTCCACTTTCCAAAGACCTTCTGGTATTCTGGTTAAAACAATTGGAGAAGGGTTCTGCACAATACACTGAGGCAGCTTTCCACAGACCATCAGGAAGAGCTCCAGGAGAGCCGCTGAAGGAGTGTGGATCAGCTTGAAAATCTCTTGGATATTATCAGTGGATATGGTGTCTATCTTCTTCTCCATCTTAAACAGTTGCAATGCCATTAAAAGTCAGTTTGCTTCGCAGCAGAAGTGGTTGTGTTTCAGAAATGAGGGGAACAATCGCTGTGTGCAGTTGGCAGATGAGTTTCTAATGTGCTTGGGGATTCTTTTCCATGCTGTAAATTCAAATTACATCTCATCATGAGCCTAGTTAAAGAACAGAATGTGTCACAGTAGAGAAAGGGAAAACCAGGGACAGATTGTGATCCTGTTGGCAATTATGGAAGTCTAGACTACTTCACTGTCATTTCCTATCCCAGGATGAATGAAAGCAGGGTAGGGGGTCTACTGGGGAAGAAAGCAAACAAACAAACTTCTTATACTCATATTGGACAATTTATGAGAGAGCAGTTCTTGTATTTCAAGTGATTTAAGCACTAGGAGCAAAGCAAATATGTAAACATGAATATTGCAAATAAATCAAAAAAGTAGCAGTTTATTTTAATTTTTGGCTTTGTCAAGGTTTCTTTTCATTGAATCACAGATTGCTTTGGATTGGAAGGGACCCTAAAGATTATGTAGTTCAACCCTTCTGTCACAGGCTGGGACACTTTCTACTAGACCAGGTTACACTAAAGCCCCATCCAACCCGGTCTTGAATACTTCCATGGAGGGGCATCCATAGCTTCTCTGGGCAACCTGTGCCAGTGCCTCCCCACCCTCACAGTAAAGAGCTTTTTCCTAATATCTAATCTAAACCTTCCATCTCTCAGCATAATGCCATTCCTTCCTGCCTAACAGTACAAACCCTTGTAAGAAGCCCCTCTCCATCTCCCTTCTAGGCTCTTTTCAGGCACTGGAAGGCCAGAGTTGGATCACTCCAAAGCCTTCTCTTCTCCAGGCTGAATAACCCCAACTCCCTCAGCCTTTCTTTGCTGGAGAGGTGCTCCACCCCTTGAGTCATCTTGGTGGCCTCCTCTGGCCTGGCTCCAGCAGCTCCCTGTCCTTTCTGTGCTGGGAGCCCAGACCTGGATGCAATATTCCAGGTGGGATCCCAGCAGGGCGGAGCAGAGGGGCAGAATCCCCTCCCTGCCCTGCTGCCCACGGTGCTCCTGACGCAGCCCAGGACACGTTTGGCTCTCTGGGCTGCCAGCACACGTGGCCAGGTCACATCCAGCCCCCCATCCACCAGCACCCCCAAGTCCTTCAGGGCAGGGCTGCTCTTGATCTGTTCATCCCCCAGCCTGTGCTGACACCAGGGTTTGCCCCATCCCAGGTGCAGCATCTGCTCTTGGTCTTACTAAACCTCATGAGATTCTCATGGGAGAAGTAGCCTGTCCAGGTTCTGGTGACACCTAAGCCCCCAGGCAGGGAGTCAAGAAGGGAATTTACTTGTCTTGTATCACTGGCCACGCTTGATGACCAAGGCAAAATGTAAAATTAATTAGCTTTTAATAAAAAATTTAACGCATGTTCCCGGAATTCTGTCATGAAATAGAAACTAAATTCATATTCCAAATAATTATGAGTGATGTGGACACCTGAAGAAATGTCAGAAACTAAATCTAACTAAATCCTCGGGGTGTATCAAAAATTGTAGAGAGCACATGTTCCCTACAGCTTCTCCATAATTTTTTAATCTTTCATTAATCATGTCTAGCTTTATTATTATCATCTTTGTGCAAACCCTGGTGTGTTCATATGTGAAACAGACTTTTGTGTAGCAGACTGTATTATTTGCTATGCATGGAATTATGAGTTTGTTTGTTTGTGTCATCCTGGGAATGAGTGTGTCACTTCTCCTGGGCATTTTGGTGGCATAAAGCCACTATAATGCACCAGCAATGACCCCTGGTGCTTTACAAAACGACGCGATAAAAACTATCTTGTCGTGTTTAAGTGGCAGGGGAATTTAGGTATGTTATCCAGAATGCAATTATTCAGCTTGGAGCACAGCCAAGGCAGTGAGACTAACAATGTGTTTAATCTTATGAAAAGATGGCATGGGATCTTTAATGACCATGTTTTGTCGGTATCTCGGATTTATGATGTCTCTCAGAGACAGTTCTTGTGGTGCCGTGCTCAAAAGACATAATTAGAAGATCCGTAACTCTGCTGAGCTTTGTTTCAACTGGTCTTTTTCAGAGAGATGTGCATTTATTCAGTTTTATTTCTAATCTGTTCAGTGCAGCCCTGTGAAGTCGGGGAGCCAGCCCTGGGAGGAAGCAGCTGGTCCGACCCCATGCCATCCATTGATGGGGAAGCTGTTTCCCTGACAACGGCAAGACAAGAAACCAGACAGAGGCTCTTTTCCAGTTCATGTTTCTTTTTCACTTGCTGTTACAGGCACTCATTAGCTTCTGAGGAAGAATCAGATAGCCCCTATCAAACCAAACTAAAGCCAAGTGGAACGGTGGAAATGTCACCACATTTTCAAGATTTTCGAGGCTGTGAGCTTCTGTGAAGCCTGCTGTTATCAACATTAATTTTCTATTTAGAAGTATTAACAGACTAGGATATTTTTTTTCCCATTTGGGAATTATTCATGGCACTGTATCAAAACAAAGAAGCGAGGTAAAAGAGTAAAAATTGCTGCACTAGCTCGGCTTCGCACTTTGTGCAGAATGCCTTTGTATGTGTAAAAATGCAGCTAAAGGGAGGGTTTGTGACTCAATTAGGGCTGCAGAGCTGGTGGACATGCTGAAATTCACATCTGCCTTTTTATTCAAACTCCTGACATTTTGGACTTCCTCAGGAAAAAGAGAAGCTGAGAGACAAGAGAAGGAGGTGACAGCCAGGTTGGCACAGGAGGCTGACAGCAAAGGCATGCTGGTGTTTTGATGCCTGTGCAAATAAGACCCAAGAGTTTGAGTCCACTGTGCCTCACATAAACTCTCACCTGGGATACTGTCATTTCTTTGACGTTTCGCAAATGTTTTTTTTTCCCCTTGAATATCTAGTGAAAAAGACTGCATGAGTTGAAGGGCAATAGTAAAGATTCCAGAACTTTTTAACGTTGGGTAAGGGATCCTGGATTTATTCTGCTTGGTGTAAGAAAAGCTTCATTTCTTGTTTTCTTATGGTAAAATTAATAAATGCATATTGTACTATATGTGACACCAAAACAGTGAACTCAGGAATTAATAAAACTGTAATTCCACAGAATATAAACCAGTACAAAATACGTAATTTAATACATTAATTCATAAAGTTAAGAACAATTTTTTTTTCTACAAGGGTGGCATTGCCAAAAAAGTTCTGTGAGGCTTTGAAGACTCCCTCCCTGTGACCCTCCTGAGGGATTCATGTAACAGAGGTTGTTGTGAGAGGAGCCTGATCCAATCCTCCAGATCCAGTATGTCTGGTGTGAGTGTGATCAATGCACTTCTAAAATACAGGCTGGATTTCTGCCAGTTCCTGAGGTAGCTTGAAATTCTGGGCAGACTAATGTTGCTGACTGACTAGCATGAAATGCAGGAATATACAGATATCCAAAACTTGAGTCTTAACCTTCCTAAAGAATTATTCATTCATAAATTGAACAAACAAGTTGTATCTATGAATAGGCAACATAAAGCTGTCATTTTTATAAAAGAACTTTTTTTTTTTTTTCAAAAGCTTTGTGCCTTTAAATGCTATTGTGGTTACAAGCTATAAAATTTAATAATGACCATCATTATGTTGTTGGCAATGCAAACACAGGATATTTTAATGTCTCAACAGTTACTGCTCTTGCAGATGCTCTGAGCAGACTACTGATCTTTAATCTTTGGAGATGGATAAAGCGTGGTCTATGGCATTTATTTATTATTTTTTCCAAAGAAGTGTTAAGGCAGCGGTATGGGTGTATATGAGAGTCTGCCTTGTCTTGGACTGCAACATGGAAAATTTTTATGCAACATCAGGCTCAATTCATGTGAAACTAAGGCTCTTAAGGCCAGCATGCACTGATCTCCTTCAGGAAAGGTAGCATCCATCCTTCTGCCCAACATGTAATTTTGCTGCAGTGTCATTTCATGAGCAGGCATTTTTCAAATATGCTTTTGTTTGGCAGAGGTTTGATAACAAAGAATAAGTACCAATTAGCTGTACTCAGCTGGGGAGCTGTCTGCCCATGTGGGGTCAGAGAGGGCCACGTTGTTAGGAGGTGGTTGATGTTCACTAAAGCAGCTCAAGTCTGTTAAAAACAAAGCAGCATTTGAACAAGGGAGAAAAGAAAATTGAGGAAGCTGATGGTCAAAGTCTGAGCATCAGCACGTTAAACAAACATTATTCTTATTTTATTCTCATGTCTGTGGCTTTTTTTCTGTGTAGTACAGGGCCTTCTCCATAGTCTGCTACTTTGCTTTTGTTTTTGTTAAAACTACAGCATTTAAACACATACTTACCTGGATGATGGGATAACACATTCTTCCCTCTCATGTCCAGATAATGTTTTTTTCTTTTATTTCCAGCAGTATCTCTACAGATGCAGAGACAAGTGTGATTTTTTTTCCTAAGCTCTCCATAGGGTTCCCAAAATAAAAGCTACAAATGTATTTGATTTTCTCTTCAGCACCCTTATGCCTGACTTGCAAACTGTGCCACTAAATTAATTGTGATCTATAAAACCTTTCATAAAAATGCAAACAAAATGTGTTACTTGAAAGTCTTTTGAATTCCGTGCTCTAATTCTACATGAGAAATGCACAGATCATTATTTATTATTATTATTATTATTATTATTATTATTATTATTATTATTATGCTATAATCTGTTAGGCAGTGATCAAAATGAATGTCTGAATGCAACAGAGCCATGAGACTGAAGAAGGTGAAGATATGGAATTGTGCATCCATATTCAGTGAGGTTTTGGTGACAGAGGAAGCCACTCTATTTGCAGGAACAGCAAGGCTGGTAAGTCATGGATCATGTCTGTCTCCTTCTTTCTCACAAAAGACTATTATCAAAACTTTAAAAATATTAAGCATAGCTTTTGGAAGAGGGTCAAAACTCAATCCTCTGTTACAGGGCTGGAAGAGATGCACTCTCTGATCATCAGGTTCATCATACCTGGCCAGTGTGGAAGGTTAGTTGAGTTAGTTGAGTCCAGATGGGGAATGCTGGTGGAACATGAACATCCTCTCAATGTCCATGACACCTCTGGATGTCCCCTGCAATTCACAAATTGTCCCCTGCCTGCTCTACAAATCTGGTTTCACCAGTCATGGTAATGCCAGATGAGGACAATGAGTCACAGCTTGTAAGCAAAAATCCACTACAGGGACCCTCTCAATCCCATTCTTTTGCAGGTTTTGGAATAAATAGAAGCAAATCTGCAGCAAAAAAATTCAATTATTCAATTTAAATAGGGATCTGTCCACCAAACACCTACCTCAAGTATAATCAAAGCTAAATATTTAAACCAGAACTGACTCAGCTAGCTATGGTGAATGCTGCCGCAGCAGATATTAAATTTTACCCTCTATCAAGTACAGAGATATTAAAAAAAATTGAAAAGTGACACTGTCTAAGGTTGAATAAAATTCCAGTTCTCTGTGGAAAAGATTCAGTTGTCCCTTCCTTACACGCTCTTTTCCCCACTACAGAGCAGCATTTACAGGATAGCTGCTCATTACATGTGCACTTATCCTGCAGTGCAAGTTAAACAGCCCCTCTGATTTCAGGAGCCCTCTGGGCACTAAGCTCCTGCTTCAGCTGCTTGAAGTCTGTGTCAAAACGGTGGCTGAGAGATGAAAGAACTGCCCTCCAGTGAGTGAGGCAATGATGTGTAATAAGCTGCAATTTGCCTAAATGCAATTGTACCTGATCAGCTTCACGGCGCAGCTTGTGGGAGAAGACCTGGCTGGAACAGCAGAGGAAACCTGAATTGCTCCAGCCCCATCCCAAGGGCTGGAGTTACCCATACCAAACCTGGATTGTCAGGTCAGAAACCTTCACTGGGACATCAGCAGCTCCAGAAGAGTGTTGGGAGATGATGCAGGCTGCCCTTGCTAGAGATTTATGTGCAGGCAAGCTTGAGGAAAAGGAGGAATCTTGCATTTCCTTGTGGGAGGTGTTGAGCTAGAAAGAAGTTGAGCTTGGATTAACAAGTTCCCAGTGGGTGGAGGTGCACAGCACCTGCAGCTCTGTTAGCTTCAGTTTGAAGCTCAGCTTTTTGGATACTCTCCATGCTATGTCACTTCCTCGGAGACAGCATTTTGAAAAATAAAGGCTCAAGCACCAGAAGAAATGGGAACAGGGATGGGGTTTTTGTGCTGGATTTGAGGAAGGCTTCTCTGATGAATTTGGATGTGGGTGGGGTTTTTGGTTGTTCTGGAAGTTATTTATGGTACCTAACTGAAAATGTAAAGAAAACCTCAGCACAGAGGTGTTTTAATTAAAATGCAAAGTTTATTGCTTGAAATAAGACTGCTATAAAAAGAAAAAAGAAAGATAAATCCCTCTTAGAGTGTTTTCTCATCCGCTGAGACACTTGTGATCCATGAGCTCTTTGATTCAATTCACATGAGGCAGAGATACTGTCTAATTACTGAGAAATTAATTTGAAAACCAAAACTCAGACCCTTTTTGCATGCACTAAACACCCATCCTGTCCTGCACAAATTAGCAAACTGTGTGTGTTCCTTTTGAGTCCCCATAGGATAATTTACAGATACACATGAAATTGTCCATTTTGTTCATATTTCCAACACCTTCAAAAAACCCAGAAATGAAAACATAGCATCTAACCATATTTTAGGAGGTGAGTATAGAGGAAGCTATTTGAGAACCCTTTTTAAGTATCCAGCAGTTCTTGATGTTAATTTTCTAGAGCATGTCTACTGCCTCAGCTATAAGCTTACCTAAGCTCCCCAGGGAGCTTTGTGTCTCATTTCTGGTACATATATATTTATTTATATAAATGCTGTATCTTCACACACAATCTGAATACTTCATACATTAACTCAGCCTGTTTTAATTGCATTTTTATCTGCTAAACCCTTGCATGTAACAAACCAGGCAAGGGGAGGATCCCTCAAGGTCATCTGGTCAGATTCTCTCTTCGTTATAAAGGATTATTTAATGTACTGTATTTTCTAGGGCTGGTGCCAGGCTTCTTTTGAACATCTCAAATAATGAGGTTTCTACTGCCTAGCAGGAAAGATTATTTCACATGGTAACAGACCTTGTGAGTGGAAATTTTTTTTGTTATTTATTTCCTAAAGCTCTTTATCACCTTTCAAATGCTGTAGTGAGATTTATACTCTTTGATAACTGTCTTGAAACACCCATAATGAAGCCCCATCTAGAAGGAATGCATGAATTTCAGGAAGATGAGGATAGGTAATTTTAGAAATTTGAATGAAGATAGAAGGATAAGGCTGAACATAATGCATATCTATCCATGTATTCAACTAAAGGGAAAAAAAAAGACAGAAAAATCTACTTCTGACATAGAAACACTTTCCACCTTCCCCTTATTTTTGGTCACAACTGAAAGTGGATACTATTTAGTCACATTAAAAAAAAACCAAAAAAAACCCAAAACAAACCGCACCTTCCTTTCAAGTTCTTGAAATCGATAAATCTTTATGAAATCCTTTGGATTTAATAAGATTATATATGCTAATAGGCACACAGTTATTTGAGGCTATTCCAGGGGATTCTTCTGCATCCTTAAGCTAGCTTGAGCTGGCTTAAGAAATTTGAAACTTTTTTTAGGAGGTAGAGGACTATTCTTAATTAAAACCAGCCTTCCCTAGAGAAATATAAATGCATATTCACCCATTGCTTTTCATAATATTGGGAATGTTGTACTGAGACAGCTGAGAGCACGAGAGGGTCACAAAATTATATCCTAGTGATACAATTTTTCAAAAGCTTTATACAAAATACAGTTTTTAACATTAATTCTGTGATGAATTAATAGCTATTATGTGGTCAGTTTGTATGTGTTGTTGGCATAATTAGAAAGAAAGGGACTGAGCTGAATTCAAATGAGAAATTTGAAAATGCGGTATCATTTAGGCTGCAATGTCCCCAGCTGTGTCCCATTTACCTTCCACAGGTTTGTGCTGGTGTGTATTTGGCACAAACCCATCAGCTTTAAAGAATTAGGGACAAGAACTGGGGAAATGCACAGTAAATAAACAGGGCTTGAAGTGATGTTTCAACTGGGTTTACCTGCCAGAAGTGGAAAAATCATTTTGCTTGCTTTACAACACACTTACTGTACATTAGACCAGAAATACAGATACCCTAGAGGGGGGATATAAAAGGCAGAGCTGCCAAAATAGTCGGTGAAAGATGAGTTTTATGTGGCCTGTGCTGCAAAGGGAAGTGGGAAGGGAAACATGGAAATTGTGTGTGTAGGGCAAAACAGGGAACTGAGGTGGGATGATTGAACTCATTGAGCAGCACAGCAAGTGGAACCTTAGGAAAAAGCAATGACAAAATCTGTCTGCAAGGGGAAGGGAACAGAAGGCCATGCAAGGGGAGAGGCCTGTGTTTAGCCCATCTTTGCTTAAAGGCTGGTGTCATTTCCCTGAAAATGTCGTGGGTTTTGCAGTTGGTCTCATTCTTAGGACTTCAACCTCCTGAATGGGAGGTGAGATTAGATTCCTAATGGTGCTCTCTTCTGCAGCTTTTTTTTTCATTTCAGTACAATGGGTCACCTATAATCACAGGAAACCTGGAGGTGCAACTTCTGGAGCCTTTGACCAACACTTTGGACAGACTAAGTGAAGCCACCAAGGCAGCTTTGTGCTGTTTGGAGCAGTTCATGAAGCAGTTCTAATACCTTCATTCACATTGTATAAATTATTTATTTGTCTTCCATTGTCACCTTCTGCAGATATGCTAGCAAGCAAATTAATTTTCAGACTATTCATAGAAATAATTGAAGAGCATATTGAGAAGTCTTCCATTTATTTTTGGATGTACACTAAATATTCGTAGCTCAGACCTACACTGTGCATAATATAAAAAGGTTGTTTTATTTATTGAGTAGATTTGGATCACCTTGACTGAGGAATTACAAGTGTGTGAGAAACTTATTTATTATTTTCAGATAAAATGCTGAATATTTTGTAAGAGCTTAATGTTAAAAATGTGAAACACTTGAAGAAAATTCATGAGTAAAGGAGATGCTATATTTGCTGATCTATTTGTTAACTATTTATTTAGGTTTTTTTTACCCACAAAAGACTAAGGCAGAAGGGCATAATGAATTATGAAATATATTCCTCTTCAGCTTAAGAAAGGCTAAATATGTTCTACTTCTAAGTACAACACTGCTGGTTGATATCATTATTCTGAAAGTGGGAGGTCAAGAGAATGCATTATTTATTGAAGTGATACTTGTTTATCCTGGAAATTATGGTGTTATATATATTTATATACTTGTATATATATATGTATACATATTTATGATTGTAAATAAATTTAGATATATCATTTTTTACCTCATGACAAAAATATGGGATATGTTGGGTATTCATCATTGTGAAGCAGGGAGAAAAGTCTTTCCATGAGATTTACTGGCTCTGAAAATCAGTTTTCAAACAGTGTCAAAACAATTAAAAATATCAGTTACAGTGCTTATAGATAAGAATATTGACCTATTGAAAAAATTGGAAATTTCAGAGAACTGATGAATCCTTGAAAAAGAATATCAGGAAAGTATTACCAAGCAAATAAGATGAGTAATGTCAGATAATGATGGTTAAGTGCTTGATACAGAAACAAAGCTCCACAAAGTTGTATGGGCACTGTTAAGTGGACATGGACAAATCAAGAACAATGGGAGGTGATGAATTTTTGAGCAGACAAGAAGCAAATCAGAATAAGTGATGTCAGATGATGCTTATTATGCATCAAAGAAAGAGAAAAAAATTGTTTTCTTTCTTAGTTTACTTACGCTGGATTCCTGAGTAAAGCCTTTTCTGTATGGGCTTGCATTTTTCAAATTTAGAGCAATTGTCTGACAATAAGATGATATCAAAACCTTCTGGTAATACTTACCTTCTGGTAATACTGCAAATGTCTGCCATATTTTCCTGGTATCTGACCAGCTCCTTGGGTTTGGTTACATTTATGACCCTTGCAGTGAGCTCCTCATTTAAAGAACAGCGTCATGCTGTGAGTGTTTAAAGAAGCAGAAGGGCTTATTAATGCTCCTACATTACAGTCAGGCTTTTATAAATATGAATGCTCTAGGTTTTCCTGCTTGTCTGTTCCTCCTTTGTTGTTGAACACTAAATTGAATTTACATTGCATTTTTCTCACACAACAAATAGAAAACACACCCTCTTGTTTATTCAGTAATCTTAAGGACTGTTGGGTATACATTCCTATATTTTGTACTTGGATTAAGTTGTGAGTTTTATTGATAATAAGGGACACAAGAGAGAGAGCTGGAGAGATCAAACCCCACTTATTTCAGAAGAGCTTCAGTCACACCATCTTTAGCCAGAAAAACTCAAGAGGCAGCTTAATTGTGCTCCCTTAATTTTGGTAGCTTTGGGCTCTTGTATCCCTCCCTTGTTCCCCACATGTTGGTGTGATATTCTCTCTGTAGCATCTGCTTTGGTGATGGCAATTAATATTGCCTACTTATTTTAATTAAAATGAAGTGTTTTTTACTCTAAAGCAAAGCATTATGCAGCATTTGCCAGTAGTTGTCTTGTGGTAGTACTAAAAATATGGGCACATTTTTCTGTATTTGCACTCTCCTAGACTTTCCCTCTTTCCTTGTATTGTCAGCCACTATAGATTTAATGTCTGATTTACCCTTCGGGTTTTTCTCTTCCCTGCAGAGTCACTCTCACTGCCTCAAAGTGACCACAGCATTGTGCCATTTTAATCAGGAACACCTCTGTTTTTTCTTTTATCTCCCTCCCAAAAAAGTGGGCTGCTTGCACCAGTTCTGGGACTGTATTGTCCTGGTCCCTGGTGTGATGGCCACAGTAAGCTGGGGAAATGTCTCTGAATTCTTCCTCATCTCTCTTTGGCCGAGTGCAAGGCCCCAACAAACTCATTCTATGAGGCTTTTAAAAGGGCTTATGGTTGTTCATGTACTCTGAGTTAGAAGGCAGAAAAAAATATTGACAAGATCTTTTCAAGAGGTCAAAACAACGAAAACAACTTTACTGGCAAGTTTAGAAAATCAGTAATTTGGCAGAAGGTTTAGAGCAGCATTCAGTCAACACAAAACACTTCTCAAAGCATTAGCTTGGTCCACTCCAAACTCTCAACCAGTTCAACTCTCAACCAGTTCAATTTTCAACTTTAAAAAATTCCAAGAAGAGGGAATTAAAAGAAGAAGAAAGAGAAAAACAGAGGAGATGCACAAAAGGACACATACAGCTACCAACAGCTGTGTTTCAATGATTTTCAGCTCCAAGAAACTCTAAGAGGAGGCTGGGTTAAGATGTCCTTGCCAGGTATTTGGCCTTAAATACCTCTTGGACTTCCTGGGCTGTCACCCTGGTTTTTAAAGATTTTCTAAGCCTTCTGATGTTGACATTCTTGCAGTGAACTTTCTCACACACTTTCTGTAAATAACTCATTGTTTTGCATTCCTTTATGGAGGAGGAGAGAGTTGATGGACTGTTGGTTTGACCAGCGTCATTGGAGAGGTGGCACTGCCACCCTCCAATCCACTGTCACTCTTGGAAAACTATAAATGTTGGAGTTGGAAAATAAACTTCCCTTTTTTGCGTCACCTTGAGAACAGTGGTGTGAGTTTGTGTTCTTTCGTGTCCTATAGCGACACTGGGCCCTTCCCCCAGGTGGGACTTCTGTTCATTTGGCCACTCAGGAGCTGGGTTAGGGGCTCCAGAGGCAGGTGTGGAACATTGCCTCTGCTGTGGGAGGAATTGGCACCACTGCTGGCCTTGGATACAGGCTCTAGGGATGGGTGGTGTGGGGCAGGGCATTGCTCCTCCAAAGCAAGGCCCAAACTCCCCCCTTCCCCCCCACTGATGTACCCAAAATGTCTCCAGACATCAACCTTTCCAGTCTCCCACACTGAGTCCCCTGCAGGTGACCATTTTCCACCAAATTTCCACTCCAGGTGACTCAGTTTCATCAGGCTGTGCTGTTTTCCTCCACGGTCTCCAGTCAGATGTCACAGAAGCCATGAGCAGGATGTAGCTCACACAGGTTCCTTAGGCTGTTTCTAGCCAGATTTGTGTTTTTCCATATCACTCTGCTTTTTGGAGCTCCATATCTGGTATTGACAAGAAGCAAAAGGAAAATGTTTTACCAAAAGCATCTCTTTCCTCTCTTAGAAGGGTAGGTCCTCCGATATTGAGAGCAATCCTGATAGAGCCAGTACAGTGGGAAGAAATTGGTGTTGATTTAATTAGCAGTGGCATTTAATTATCCCTTTGGTTACGTATTTATTTATGTGTTTGCACAAGAGCTATAATTTCATCTAAGTTTATGCAGAAGTAGTTTAACCTCAAAATGTTAATGTCAGAACATTAACAAGCCAGGAAATTTTCAAAAGCACTTATCAGATCAACTGGCTATTCTAAGACACAGATACCAATTACCATTATGGCTGTCAGGTACTGTCATATATTGAAATATAGCAGCCAGAAAGAAGAATATTATTATCTACTATGAAAAACTAGGTTTAGAATTCCATGCCCAAAGCTGTATTTTGATATACCCTTATTCTCTGTAGCTGAAAATCTACAGAAAGTTATTTTGTAAACTACTAACTTTTAGAAGCATTACCTAAAAAAAAGCTGTCTTCTTTACAATTAGTGGGGAAAATATGGGAATATTTGGGTTAAATTCCCAGGAATTCTGAATTATAAAAAAAAATCCTTGATATTACTGCAGCTGAAAATCCTCCATAAGATCCAAATGTGTTTTCCAGTCTGAGCAACAGTACTGTAAGTACATGTGATATAACAAAGTTTTTTGTCATTGTCTTAACTCCTACCAAATTCAGTGCCTCTGGGCTCACTTCACACAGTTTCTTGCTATCTCATGACTGCCTTACAGAGTGCATAGTCTTGAATGGTACAAAATGGATTTTCCTTTTTCCAAATTTTTGTGTGTTTCTCCTTTGAAAAGAAGGATTTTTGTGTGGTGCGTCTGGGGACTCCCAGTACAGCACGAGCTGGTTCCAAGGGCACATTCAGTGTGAATGCCTTTTTCTTTCTTGTTCATAATTGTAAGTAGAAAAATGTGCTTCTTGGATATTGGTCTTCCTATTTTTAGCAGCTTGAGAAAGAGAAAATTATTAGCTGATATTTTGCTTAAAAAAGCACCAATGATGTTCATTTGCAATATTTTAGTATCATCACAGGATGTTTTTTTTAAGACAGTTTGAGGTTTGGTGCACTGAAATTATGCAACACATTTCTTCCTAATACCACTATGTGCCATCAACCTGCCACTGAAACTTTTAAATCTGAATATCCTTCAGCTCAACACTTCAGACAGGTTTGTGAATAGAAACTGAGCTACTTGTTAGGAATGTTGCTCATCACTGTTTTCTGGGTTTTATGTTCCTTCTTTCTTCTTTTTCTGTATTCTTTCTGTCTCTTAGATATTTTGGGCCATAAAGCAGCTAATGTAGGAAAGTTAAGTATAATAAAAGGGGGCACTAAAGTATAAAAAAGGAGGCAATGTCTAAGTTTATGAACTTTTAGTAATTATGTGACCTTTGATAGATACATAAAGGTCTGCAATTATGAAAGGTATTTATAAATAGCAAAATGAAGTGCATATATGTGCTACTGAATCTACAGAAATGTTGAATTATATTCTAGTTGGTACAGTTTTACTTTCTTTTGTCTGTAGCATAAAGCACCTCAGCCTGGTTTTCTGAGTAGCTTTTCTCCCATACACTGCTCTTGCAGTTCCTGACACTTCATCTCCCTGACACCTGTAAAAAGAAGTGATATTTAATTGATTATCACTTTAAATATAATCAGAAAAGAAAATGGAATTGAAACAGCCCCAGGCCCCCCAAGTGCCTTATAATATCAAAACATTATGCTTGAGAAAAATAATACTTGTTTCCATATTAGCCATCTGATAGTGTATGAAGAAAAAGAGGAAATAATTTGTCCAACTAGTGGGAGATTGACCAGTTTTCTTAGGATGCTCATGGGGTAAAAAGGCTGATTTGCTGCCAAAGGAATGGAAGCTTCCTGTTCAAGCAGGGGGGAAAATGGCTCTAATCCTGATGGATGGGTATGAATTTTGAAGTATTGAATTTAACTGGCTACACACAGTGCTGGGCTTTGGATGTACTGAGAGGTTCAAGCTGAACTCTTTGGCCAGTGACAATTACACTGTTGTTAAACTGTGCTTGCCTTACACTTCAAAGTGCCAAAAAGGAAAGTGATTCCTACGGCTCTGTCATGTTGTTTGTCTACCTGAATGAAGCTAATGAGGTCTTAATACTGTACTGGTTACTCAGGCAAGGTTTTAATTAATAGGTGTCAGGTCCTTAATGCCTCATGCACCTTCTTCCCTCTGTGGTGCTTTCCTTTAGCTTCCAATTTCAAAATTGATTTTGTTGAGCGCAGGTCCCTTCATTTTGTTACAATAAAAACATTTACTATTAAGATAAATGGAAGATACATTTTTCTTGTAATCTTGTGATATTTTGGTGCATGCTTCCTATTTCAGGCCCTGTGAAATTGTAAGCAACATCTCATAGGCTTTTTCTCAAGTTTTGAGAAGGCAAAAAAATTACAGTCAAGAAGCTGCCTCTTTTTTTTTTAACTTATTTTTGTGTGTTCTTTTCCTCTGGTGCTAACCAGTTATTAGTTTAAACTCATGTCTGCTAAACCCTGTAGAATAAATTTTTTTGAAGTAGCATCTGTCTCTTGTAACAACTTGTGTGGATTGCTGTGGGAATGAAATTCCTCTTGACTTGCCTTCAGTTCCAGAAGTGTTTGTGTGTTATCTATTAAGAATGAATCTGCAAAAGATCTATATGCAAGCCTTTGTATGATAGACAAGAAGGGTTTACCTGAGGCACACTCTCCTCATATTATAAGCAAATCAATGCTGTGCCCTTGGACTCAACCAAGTCTCAGAATAGAGCTCTTTTATAAACTCATAAATTGCAGAAAAGCGCTGCATCAATTTTTTTCAATGCACAAGAATTTTGTTTTGTTCTGCATATCAAAATGAAGCTGCCTTATAATGATGCTAGCCTAAAGTTTCTGGTGAAGTTTTTTCACCCTTATTCAGCTACTTCATTGGCAGGATAACTTCAGATTTTGATGGCCTTTATGTTACTGGCTTGTTTTTTTCATCTCCTAGAGGGGCAGGAATCCATCTTTGTGAAACTTCACCAGCATCTATGGAATTTCACAGCTAAAAATATCTTCTGAGGATTAAAGAAATATTATTGCACATTATATATGAATGGAAACATCAAAGGAACTTCTGTTTTGTGAGATTAGCTGTGATATTTCTCTGTGTATTTGGCACACAAGCAAAACAATTGGTTTAGGCTCCTAAATAGAGTGTAGCTGCTTTCAAGTAACTCAGCCATTGGTGCTTATACTATCTGGGAGAGGTAGAGGAGGCAAAGAAATGTGAATTCCAGGATTTGGTATGAACATGGGGTCTTTCAGCAGGTAACTTTAGAGGGTAGCAGTTATTTTCTGTGCTACTGCAGCTCTAATAACTGAGACTGTATGAGAGCCTTTCCCTTCCTGGCTCTGCAAGGCTCGCTTCCTACAGAAATTGGAAGTAGTAGGACAGTCACAGATGGTTCCAGCTGATGGCTCTGCAAAGCCCTGAATCCATGCCTGCTGAGTGCTAGGGAAGCAGCTCCTCAGCTTTCTGTCATGTCCAGCCAGCTTTTGTGAGTCTGTGTCTGGCTGTGCAAGGAAGCCGTGCCTGGCTACTGGACCTGAACCATAAAGCAGACAGGAGATGACCTCATGTAATTTTCTTCCTGCCCCAGCTGTGTTCTCACAGTGGTGGTTTCAGTCAATTTGGTGGGTGAGTTCAGCATTCTTTGAGTATGCTAGTGTTTTTCTAATCTCTGTGTGTGGCCGCAGTGTTTCGAGGCAAGTCCTTAATTACATGTTGTTTTTCAATTCAGCACCTAAAGTGCTCACCAGATAGTATTTGGAAAATTGATTATCTTTGCAGCTAAGCTGTAAGATTTTTTTTTAGGGCTTCTAAAAGAGGGGTTCGTTCATTTACTTCCACTCTGTGTACCACAATTAAACACTGTTGACATGCTTGGGTTTGTGTGTGGTACTGACCAGCAGAATTAATATTTCTGGGTACCAAGGCAGAGCTTCAGCTGGCAGATCTATGGGCTGTCCTTACAATGAGGGCATTCCCTGTGGTTTCTTAATAGTGTTACTGAGAGTCTGTTTGTCAGCTTTTCTGTTCTCTATGTAAATGTATGAATTATTGTGCTTTAATTGCTTCCTACAGGTATTTGCAACTAAAAATTTCTTATTGCATGTTGTCTCTCCAATCAGGAAACAGAAGCTAAACCAATCAAGCTGTTCTGGGGCTTGGGGTACAGGAGAGGTGATGTAATCACTCTTTCTTCCTCTCTCTGGAGGAGGAAAATTCTTATGGAGGACAGTTTCTAGATGTACCATCTGGTCTTTTACACACAGAAATCTCCTGACCTGGAATAAGGCAGAACATGTTGTCAAATAAACAGGGTGTCAGAATAGGCTGTTTTCCCATCCAAGTCAGTGCTTAGCTGTGTGCCAAAGATAGTGCTAGGGCCAGAGTGAAGATTTGAGCCTCACAAGCCCATTTGATGGTTAGGTGCTTCTGTTGGGAAGGTTGTTTACCTGAATTTCTGCTCTGCTGGTGTGACTTTGGAGCAGACAGTGGAAGCATGTCCGTTCCTATGAGATGACTTGTCCCCTTCATATTAAGAAGGAAAGGGAATTATCTTTATTTATGCCTTGTGGATGTTATCACAACTGTCCTTTTTTTTTTTGTTTTTATCACTTCTCTGAAACTTCATTTTGGCAGAAGATCTTGCATCTGGTGGAATGACACTGTTGAGTGCTACCCCTTGGGTTGCTGTTAATATCGCTCCATGATTTTTCCAGGACTATCAGGGCTGTTAAACCTGTGCAGCAGGATTTCTGGCTGCACAGACCCATCTCTGACAGCTTTACTGTTTTTCCCCACACTGGTTGATTCCTCCCTTCCCAGAAAAAGTGACAGAACTGACAACATTTGTCCTGCCACCATTTGTTTATTGCGTGCCTAAAGCCTGTAAATTATGATCTCCTGACGGATGAAAGGCATCTCAAGTTTATTTTTGTACGTCCGCAATTATTAGCACTATCTGGTGGATGAAAATGAGAAAGTTCTAGTGAGTACTTTTGTTAGACTGAGTATGTTTGTGGGCATTCCTTGACACCATTCTTGTGTCCAGTCACCTCAGTTATTAGGGTTGTGCCTGGAAATGCCATTCTTTCCCATTCCCAAACATACAGTGCTGGGAGTGGGTTAACTTGGGATTGGCAGATGTTCACCTGAACCACAGAACAAATCTAGGAAAGATGGTTAAGCAGTAAAACATTGTGTTTGCTGAGGGTTTAGGTTTTATTTCCCCAGTTAAAGTTGCTTTATTTGAGTCATTTGTTTTGCAGTTTGTTGATATCATACTTCCTTACTTCCCATTTTAAAAAGGAAATAAAATGCCATATTTGAGGAGTAGGGTATAACCAGTCCTTTTCACATCTACCTTCTCCTTCACATGTGTCCTATAAGAGAGGAGGAGTTCAGGTAGCATCTTTGCTTTTGGCTCAAGCCCTGGAACCTCTTCCCATGCAGCCTCCTGAGTGTCTGATGCACTCTGCCAGCCTGGGTTACTGTGAACTCTGGGGCTGTGCCTTCTAAGTCACACTGAAAAGTGTCTCATATTCAGCCTTGCATGGTGCTGAGAGCTAAAAGAAGACTCTGCATCCTCACTTCCCCAACAATTTTTCGCTATTAATGAGTTTAACACCTCCACTTAATACAGCCTTGTTTGGCTGCCGTTAGAGATGTGACATCAGTTCAGAGTTAAGAACGCTCAAATTATTTTGTCTGTCTTGCAGGTTAACTGCTTGATTAGAGATAGAAATTGTAGGTCCAGCTGATTCATCAAGCTAATTAATTGAATTAATTCATCAAGATAAGCTCTGCCAAAATATTTTATTGCAAATTTGGTACTGTGATGAAAATACAACTTATGTAACATTTCATGAAACCCTGATTTTTCAAACATTAGAAATAATGAAAATGCAAATAATAATCCACCAAAGAATATATAGATTTTAAAACAGATTTAAGCTGTGGTTGTGCCAAAATTCCAGAAAAAATACTAGATATTTTCTATTATTTTACTATGTCTACTAGAAAAGAAGGTGGAGGGAGAATCTGGTGGGTAATTTACTTAGGGGAAAAAACACTGGTGGAGATTTCTAGCTATGAAAAAGAAAAAAGAAAAAAGAAAGCTTTTGGATTTGATCAATCTGTTTAATCTAACCTCAAAGTGGAATATTTCTAGTAAAGAGCAAATTTTTTCTTTTTGTTTCTTAAATAAAATATCTTTGATTTTTGAATGCTCAAAGACAGAAAAAAGAATGTGTTTCATTTTTACATCTATTTAAAAACTTATTTTTGTATTTTTTTATCCTTTTATTTTCTCTTTGGCCTATAGAGATCCTTAATCTTCAACCATTCATGTGTGTATGAAAATACTTCACTCAAGCATTTGTGGATGCTTCAGTGATTTTTAGTAGCTTTGGAAGTTTATTCTTTTTAAGCTAGTAGTAATATTTTTCAGTCAATCTACATTTATTGCCACTGGAGAAAAATGTAGACTGAAATTTTACTACTTCATAGTAGTAAAATTTTACCCTTCATAGGAAACACCAACATTTGAAGCTTAATTTTAAATAAGGGAGAACAACTACAGTAAAAGTGGTGACAAACTTGGTGACTAAACTCACTTGGCCCAACTGGGATCTAAGCAGGGTTTTATCATTCAGTAGACCAAGACATAGCAGAGCTGAATTATGCCAAGTAATGTTCCAATGAGACTCTTGTTGTGTGCTTTTATCAATACACAAAGGTATTGAAAGCGGGTTTTGTTTTTAAATGAAGATTAAGTTCATTTCTTCCTCAAGGAAGGATCTTCCCTCCCTTATGATTACAGCAATGGATGCACAGTCTTCCAGTCTTGTGAACATAAGGTCTCTTTGAACAGGGATCAGTGATTTTTTCCTACTCTTCTTTTCTACAGCCTTCTTTATACCCTTTTGCTTCATTGTAAACCTGAAGAAAGTGGTTTTCTTCATGAAATATTGAGTTTTTTAGGAGGGAGATTATACATATTGCTTTGTTAGCACTGATAGCAACCTTTGTTGTTGCAAGATAAAGCAATCATGCTCTCAGATGAAAACACACCTGAGGATTCAGAGCTCTTACTCCTGGCTCTGAAGCCACAACATGCAAGGCCTCTTTTTACCCAGTGCTGAAGGAAGGAGGGTTACCAACACACAAGCCTCTCTTTTTTGTTTTCTGTGTATTTCTACCATCTGCAGCAATGAGAGGTTTTCATACTGTGTTTTTTAAACAAGGAGAAAATGAACACAAGTAACTGCAGAAGTGTTAATAACATTTAGAATAAGTTTTCACATATTGGAATAGCTTTTTTTTCCTTAATCTCCGCCCTGGGCGCTCTGTCCCGCTCAGGCTGTGGAAAGCAGTCAGAAGAGCTGAGCTGCAGATGTCTAGTTGGCATCAGAGAGATGGACTGGCTCCACCATCCCTCTCTGCCTCTCCACACAGGGAGCCTTTGGAAGCGTAGGCAGGAGAGAAGTGGCTGCTCCAATGTGGTATTTCCAGTAAGTGGCACAAGCTGGAAGAATTCTTCAGACTCCTCTTGAAACAGATGCGAACAGACCAAGAGCAGCTTTGCTTAAATAACTGGTTTCTTCATGAGCCAATTCTTCACTGAAAGGATTTTGGCATAGAAGTGCATAATAGCTGTAATTTTTCTACTGATATAGCACTGTTCCTTTCATGTTCCAATAAAAATTACCCTTGCCTAGTACATATGTACAATGTTAAGTTCTTTGGAGCAAAACCCAATCTTTATCATCATCCTGTTTAGAGCTCAGAAGTGAGATTGTAGAAATCCTGCACATTGAGCACCAGGAAATGCTCCTGTTCAGATGTGGATGTGAACAAACTTCTCAGGAGGTACCTACTTATTAAAAACCAGTATAAGCACATTATTTTTCGTAAACATTTAATGTAATCCCAGGACTCGGTGGGTTCTGTAATAAGAGGTTGCTGCATGTCATAGCTGATTTACTTTGCTCTTTCCCAGTTAACTTGAGGGAAGGTGCAGTTCTGGTGGAAAAGCTGTCCTCTAGGTCATTTAGAGCAAAGAGAATAATATGTTGATACTGGGTGTTGTGAAGCCATCTGAGTTCAAAGGCGCTCATTTTGACAGAAAAGATAAAAGTAAATACCATTGTTTACTGATAAAACAAAATGCTCTTTTGTTTGGCAGAATGCCAAGAAGAATTTTTAGATCACCTAATGAAAAATGTCATGCTATTTTAACTTTTCTTCTTGTTTCTCCTTTTAAAAATATGGCTTTTTAAACACTGGTAGGTAAATACAATATTTTCTTCAAAGACATTTTTCTCTTCTCAAGACAATTTGCTCAACCAATTTCCAACTTTTGTTACAGTGTCTGTAAGTATTTTAATTTTTTAAATTAACTAATATTTCTGCTATGGAATTGGAACTCACAGTAAATGCGACACACCTGGGAGAAAATATTTTCAGCATAAAGCTGCCTAAGTTTCCAGTTCATACTGTACTAATTGCTTGTACAAAAATAATGCTTTTTTTTTTCTTGAGACAGCAAATCATAGTAATGGGAATCATAACTATGGGAATTTCAGGTGAAAAAAGTATTTAAAAAACCGTTTTCAAAAGAGAGTGCTTATATTTTATACTAATTCTTTTTCCCCAAAGCCCTGCTTTTTTTTTTTTTTTTGCCCTGCTGCTGTTTGCTGTGCTGCTGCTGGCTCACTCCCACCAGTGCCCACAGCTCCAAGAGGAGTCAGTGCTGTTCACATGGGGGGTTTTGCCAGAATAAAACTGGCCCTGCCACGGTTCTCCTCATTCCCTCAGTGGGAAGAGGACTGGTCCATCTGGAAAGGACCAGTCTTAGCATTTAAAATACCTCACTGATTTACAGTGCTTAACAGTGACCCTGCAGGGAGTGGCAGAATTAGTTAAAACTTGTACGTGGAAATTATGCTTGGAACGTGCTATCATGCACATACATTTACATTCTCTTATGTAGAAAATAGATTTTCAAGGGATTTTCCTCCAAATATTGCAGAAAGATACTGAAAGGAGGTAAAATTCTAGCAGATATTGTTTAATATGGAGTTTAGACCTGCTGCCTGCGACCTTTGCTGACGGTCTGCCGTGGGTAGGACAGGAAGCTGCTGGTTCCCATTTGTTTTTGTATAACACAAATAATGTTATAAACCACCATCAAAACTCCTCGTAGAGATCTCTTTTTCAGGTTGTAGACCACAGCTTATTTATTCTACCCTAATGTGGAAGTTGTCCTGTGTTTACCCTACTCTAGTTGCTCGTTTAATGAAAATTTTCCAGTTCTGGTATAAAGTTCTGGAAAGGGGGGCCACAACTGCCTGAATCATTCAAAATACTGGTATTCTCTGAGTATATACAACAACAGAATGATGTTCTCTCTTTTTTCCTCCTCTGTTCTTTTTCTAGCAATATATATTGTTTGCTTTATTGACTGTCTCCCAGTAGAAGTGAAAGAAATGGGTGTGCTTACTCTAAGGCACAGCAAGAGTAAGCATAATTGATGTCTAATTTCTCCAACATCCTTAGAGAAATCTTTCCTTAACTTCAAATATCAATAATGTAGTTTTTTCTTCTCTTATCAAAGACAGATTTGGGTAGAGTTAACTTACTGTGTTTATTTTGGAATGGGGAGAGTTTTAGAGAGCATTTCAGGAGGTGCTCTTGAGGTTGAGCATAAGCACTAATTGAAAATGTTTTTATTTTTTCCTGGAGACTGCTGGTCATTTTTTTCTTGCTTTCAGGGATGGCAGAGGAGGCATCAGAGAAATGCTGCTGCATTAGATACTGCATTTCCTGCATTTTGTTCCTCCTGGCACCAGCAAAGAGCTAGCACATCTCCTCCTTTCTTTTGCATTTGCAAAGCAAAATTTTGCTAAGCCAAGTGCCACGGGGGTATCTCAGCCCAGCCCGTCCTCTCTCACCCATGAACACTGCAGGGCTTTGTCACAGACATCTTTTCTGAAAAATCCTTTCCTTAGGATTTTTCCTTCTGAGAAGCTGAGAGGAACAAAATGTAAACATTGATTATCTGCTGCTGTGGAATGCAACAGGTGGATCTGTGATTGGCCCATGTTGGATGTTTCTAATTAATGGCCAATCACAGTCAGCTGGCTCGGACAGAGAGCTGAGCCACAAGCCTTTTGTTATCATTCTTTCTTTTTCTATTCTCAGCTGGCCTTCTGATGAAATCCTTTCTTCTATTCTTTTAGTATAGTTTTAATATAATATATATCATAAAATAATAAATCAAGCCTTCTGAAACATGGAGTCTCTTCCCTCATCCTAAGACCCCTGTGGACACAGAGCTTTTCACCTCTGTGCTCTGGAGATGACTGGCTTTATGCCATCACTGCTCCAAGTGGAAGCTGGAACATAAGGAGGTCATCCACCACTGTTCAATTGATGCGCATACAAGTTTGGGCAGTTTTAGAAAACTGCTGGCAGCAGATGCTTGGCTGGTGTGGAGCATCTTCAGAGATCCTGTGAAACTCAGCACCAGCTGAGGATCTGCTCCTGGTTGTGCAGCTGGGGCTAAAACTGCACTGAAAGCAGTTGAACTTCCCCCACTGATCCTTTAGAAGGGATCTTGATCCTTTCAGGCTTGTGTTTTTCAGGCCTTGTAGTGACAAGTTCTGGTTGTTTCATTTGTTTAATCAAAACGAATCATCAGATGGAAAACATTGCAACCAACATAAACAAGGACTTGCTTCATGGCTCATACCTCAAAAAAAAATTGAACCTACAAAATTAGCCATAATAAAGGGCCTTAGAAATGTATCAGCTTTCTCCATAAGCAGTATATCCTTCAAGCCAGTGCATTAACATGGGTTCTATGAACAAAAATCTGTTTTTTGAAGTGACTCGAGCCTCTTGCTGCTGTTTTGTATGTAAGACAGGAAAGGGCACAGCAGTTTCTGTATAGTCTGTTGTAAGAACATCTTATGAAGTGTCTGTGCCTCTTGTTTTGTCAGATCACATTAATTAGCAGTGAAAATAACCCTCCAAAATGTCTATGCAAATGCTTTGTTCTGACTACCATGTACTTGTGGTATTTGTGGGATTCCTCACTTTAATCTTGGGATTTATAGCCCTTCATGTTTACGTATTTTTGCTAAAATTTTCAATGGATGCTTTCCCTAAGAAGTGTCAGCAAACCATGAATGAATCTTTAGGTGGTTACATTACTTTACAACAGCAGTAGGAAGAGTGATACCAATAATTCTAAGCTGAAAATAAAACCACAGCTACATGGGACTTTCCACCTTTTCGTGGTTACCTTTTACCCCATGGTTGTCACACATGTGACAAATTCCTGGGTTCTGAAGGTTTTTGCCAAATAGTCTTTTTTGAAATTTTATTTTATTTTTAAAATTTAATTCAAAGGTTTCATTATTCTAAATGCATGTGTTTCTGAATGGTTCATTCAGGAAAAAAAGAACACCACTCAGCTTCTCAGAGTACTTAGTGATTATGCACTCTGAATTCGCAGTTCATAGCAAATAGATGATCTACTTACAGGAGAAACATTCTCAAGAGTCCTGTAAGTAATGAAGTGGAGGAACCGTGTGTGCTCATAAATAGAAAAATAGGTAAAATCTACTGAACAGAAATCATTAATATTTCTGTTCACAAAGATAAACTAGAAGGAAAATCAATAGACAGGATAGTTGTAGTAAAATACTGTTCTAAACTATCTATCAGGTAATAGTTTCCATGGCAGTTTTATGAGCCTCTTCTGGGGAGCTTGAAGCTTGGGTGTGTTTTATTTTGTTTTTTAAAAAGCATAAAATCCCATCAAAAAGGAAGGGCCCAGACACCATGGGGATGTTTTAGTATCCATCAGAACCACTGGAAAATGAGTAATTTGCATTCAGGGGGTGTGGAGCATCTATGTTTTATGGCTCAGTGAGAGTTGGAGGATCATGGGCTGGCAGGGGCACGCAGGCTGAAGCTGAGAGCCTCTTACACAGTGCTAACACTGAAGACATCAAACTGGGAAGTGGAAGGACATGTAATGCACTCCCTTCTAACAATACTTAAGGAATGCAGGAGGTATTCCTTTCCCAGATGCGATTTCTAAATTTAAAGATTCAAAGTGTCTTGATGTTGAGGTGTAATACTCTCACAGAGTTAAAAGTGGTTGAATAGGAGCTGATAAATTGTAAGGCTGGAGAACTGCAGGTGTCTTGATGGAAACCTTGTAACTGCAAGTTGTATCTGATTTTATGCTGCTGTACAAATGCTAATTCAATCTCCAGAATCCCACCTATGATGCCATAATTACTGCTGGTCTTGAAGCCTGCAGCTCTCTAGTTCCAAATACCCCAAATATCCTTCAGGATGCTTCTGCTGTGGCATTTTCTCTTCCACTGAAGCTCTGAAGAGCTGAAAATCTGAAGACACTAAAAATATTAATGAGCACTTTTAGAAAAAAGGCTTGCAACTGAATATAAATACTAATAACCTCCCTCCCCCCCCACACAGTGTCTGAGCTTTGTCAAAGGGTACTGAATAAAATCCATAAATTGGTTTTATTTGGTAACTTGCAGTTCCACTCTCAGAGGGATTTATTTAAGCTAACAAGAGGACTAACTTGGCTTCTGGAATTGCCCAATGTACCAATGTAGCTTTCACTGCAGATTGTCCAAAGGGTTTTTCAGCACCATCAGTTTATTAGGATTTTGTCTTTTTCATAAAAGCCTTTTGTCTTGAGACTGTCAGACTGACATCAGTCTGCTGGAAAAAACAGGTAAAATTAAAACAAGAGATAAGCTCCTGGCTACAGAGCTGAAAAGGTTGTTACAAAGGGAAGGCATAAAGTAGGGAAATGAAAAGTGTAAAATGCACCTGAAAGCAATCTTTTATCCAAAGCACCACAGAAGATTGTGACTGATCTTAGGTTCCATGGCTGAGAGCTGATGCACTGAAGCTGGTCAGGGAAGTGCCTTTGGGAGCAGGTGTGTGGAATGACTTTGGGAAGGAAGCAGCTCAGTCCTGCTCCTCCTGGGCACTCTCTGTCTCAACCGGTCCTGTCTGCCTTGGTCTCACACAGGTCTCTAGGAGTCTCTTCCTGTCCAAAAAAGAAAATAGCTTTGTTAATGAACATTTCTACTTGTATTTGCCCCATTTCTTTTCTCTAATCTTCTGATTTATTAAATTCCCCTGTATTAGAGAGATTTATCCAAATATGTGTTGCCATTTTAGTCCTGACTTAGCATGTTTCTTTGGGCCCAAAGTATTTTTGTACTCCACACATTTTTGCTGTTTGAATGACTTTATTTTAAATTTATTAGGTTTTCTATTTCTTTCTTAGCTGACAAAGTGTTATGACCCACCCCTGAAGGCGAAGGTAGCTGAGAATTACAGAGATGAATGACTGGAGTTGCCACAGGGCTGTAAATCTCTTGGCATTAGTGGTCTGGGACATGCAGAGACTGTGTGAGGTGCTTTCAAAATCAAAACAGCAAAGAGAAAAATCTGGAGAAGACATCATGAAGCAGCAAACCAGAGGGTCTTTTTTGAAATGGGTGAGCAAAAATTATTCTAAACTTTCTGAAGAATCAATGGTTGCTCCAACAGAAAGGAAGGATGAGTCTTTTCCTCACCAATTTTCAGTTTTAAAAGATTGAGGGAAGGTTAACTGTAAGTACCAGACTCTACTGTTTTTTTTTTTTTCTTCTTGCTTTACTGTGAAATTATGCTGAAGCTAATTGCCTCTCTCAGGCTAATTGCCTCTACTGCATGTGGTTAAAAAAGATTCATCTTGGGTTTAGCTCATGCTTTCTATAATTCCTTTAACACAGACTTCTCATCCAATTCTTCACTTCTCTTTCTCTAGGGAAATAGACAAAAACAAACCCAAAATAATTTGTCTACAGCCTATTTGAGTATCTTATGGCATCATCCAGTCTTTGGAGGTGCTTCTTTGTTGCTTTGGAGGGGTTAAGAGCCGTGGTCCCATGATATATTGTGCTGTGATCTGTTTCACGTAACTCAGAAGATACAGGTGGAAAGTGGACGGCTCAGAAAACGAATCTGTGAGGCAAAGATTCAGCTTTTCAGAGTGAAACCCCAGCTCCTCAATTCATCAAACACACATTTTGTGTAGGCCAGCGTCATACGAATTTTAGATGGTTTGTTGCTGCATTTTGGATCTACTTTGCCATGACCAGTAACATTGGAATTCAGTTAGGATTAGTCACAAGCATCTCCTAGTAGAAAAATAGTTCGTCTGAAGCCTTTTACCAGCACTCCTCCAGTTCACACGAGCTACCTGGCTGCAGAACTGTGACCTATGTTCCTGTGAGCAATACATTTCTGGTTTGGTTTTGTTAGGCTTTTAATTTTTTTGTTTGCAGACAGATGTTTGAGAGACATGAATGTGACAGCTTCCAAGTGAAAGATCTTGTTGTTTTTTCCCTCCTGTCCCTTGTAAATGCCCTGATCTCCCTGTTTATTTGAAGGCATGAGGCAAATTTCAAAGGAGCAGCCAGCAGGGAAATGCTGCATTTTTCATCTGGGTGATACATATAAAAAGTGAGAGACTGCTGAGTCGGGCACACTTGGCTGTTTGTTGCTGCCTAAAATCATTAGCAATATGAGATTATACAAAGCACCTGCTGAAAGTTCAGAAGATCTTTTGTGCAACCTTGGAGAATGTTATTGAAGTTAGACTTGTAGTCTGTATCCTACACAAAAATATAAACAGTTTCCTTTTCTGAGGGCTCTTATGACTCGACTAACAAAGGCAGGAAGGCAGCGTGATATTCCATGGCTTTCCACGAGCCTTTCAGATTGACCAACGTGATCTTTGAAACACATGGTGAAAAGGAGGAGGGGAATCATTCCTGTTGTTGTTACAGAGAGAGGCAGAGAGCAGCCACATCCTTTATTGCTTTTAAATCCACTTTGTTCATCTTGGTGAGTGTGGAAGGCAGTGCTCAACCAACACTACAGCTTTGAAGTGCTTTGTTGCCTGGGGTACTCAGATGTGCTATCCTGAGCATCAAGGTCCTCTGTGTAATGCAGGGGGGGAGCTGGGTGCATGAAGAGTCAGTGCTTTAAAAGCTTAATTTCACCAGCAAGAAGTGTTGGACTGGGGAATATGGCTGAAGCCCTTCTTCTTTCAGAAGCAAAGTTACCAAGCTGTACTGCAGGAGAGCATCTGTCTCCAGGCTGCTTTTCTTCTGGTATGAGAGTAGAGGAGAGCATCCAATGAAACACTGGTACAAAAGTAAGAAATGATCATAAAACCTTTTATTCATTTCCCCCAAAGTTAGAGCATTTCCTTCAATGTTGCTCTAGCTGTCTGTTGCTCTGCAGTGCCAGGTTCATGAGTCACACCAGCCTGAAGGTTTTTCACTCTGCTTTAACTTTAAGTAGTTAATAATTTATTGGGCTGGAGTGGAGAAAATACAGCTGCAGTCTAATGACTTGGGGGTCTCTCTGGGAGAAGTATGAAGTGGGTTTCTGCCTGCACTCCACTATGTACTTAGCATTATGCATTCCTTGAAACAAGCTCTTGCTGGGTCAGCTCCTCCCAAGGTGACTACTGAGATCACCAGGATGTGGTTGTGCATGCTTGTGATTATCCACTCTTTCTCTCCACTCTTTCTCTCCTCATGGAAAGTGGAAGAGTTGATAGTATAAAGCTTATCAAACTGCTACTTTTGAAATTTTACATGGCCTGATACTCTGAGTCTTTCTTTTGGTGGTAGAAGGTACAGGTTCCCAGCAAGAGGAAGGATGGAGATTTGCTGATTGTATCTAGTGAATGAATGGGGGAGACACTTGTTCCTCAGCTACAGTTTACTTTGAAACCCAACCGAATATTTGTACTCTGAAAACCTGCATTGTCATGGAAGAAAGGGAAAATGCACCAATTAGTTATAGTGGCTCATTTGGAAATAGCCCATCTTAAAGCCTAGCCTTAATTTCCAAAGTGCTAATTGGTCTCTCAAATATTATTACTAACTTAACCACTTTGTGGATACCCAAAGTAAATGGTGGTGTTTATGACACCATTGAAATCATCACGTAGTTAATGATAAAAAATAAATTCCTCCCTGTTTTCAAATCCAACTCTTTCAAGAGAAATTCAAATCTTTTGTGCCGTGAGATTGTAAAACTTTTCAACTACCATGTCCAAAATGAAGTAGGAAATAAGTATTTAAAATTACTTCCTTGTGTACTTTAGAAGTGTTGCTTTAAGTCTTGCTTTTCTGTGAAATGGCAGCCCCGAGCAGAAGGCTGGGAATTCGCTTTGCTGTTGGCATGTTTCAGCCATGTCCTTCCACCTCCTGCAGTTGCCAAAAACAATCAAAATGCCATGGATGCAGTCCCAGGAGGGTTGTTCAGAGGAAAGGGACTTCCTGTGGCAAAGAATCAAGGCTTTTATCCTGCTGTCTACTCTTGCAGTGGGAGGTGTTTGGGGAAGGAAAGGTCTGCAGCCAAAGCGCGTGCGAGCCCTGCCAGTCCCGCTGCTGGAACAGGCTGGCGGAGCGGGCAGCGCTCAGGTGGGAGTTGGAGCAGCTCTTCAGTGCCTCCTGCTTTGTGCCAGGGCTTGGGACAGTTCCCAGCCATTCCCAGAAGGCAAACAGGCTGAAATTCCCTCGAGTTTGGCACAGCATCATGACGGCTGCGTTTGAGAGCGCTTTCAGTGCTCAATAGCAATTTTCCGGCTCTGTGATCCTGACGCTGCCTTACCTTGCACATTCCATTGTCCTGGCTCCTGCTGAAGTGTCCTGTCACTCCTGGAAGAGACTGTGCATGCATTTGTAATCGCTGTGTGTGTCAAACACTTTTGAAAGACTTTCAGTCTTTGTGTATCCCAGTTTGAATCAGATTTTGGATGGTCAGGAGTGTAATGTAAGCAAGCATTTGTTCCTAGGAATGATGGAGGCACTAAACAGAGAAAATGAGAAGAAAATAATGCCTAAAAAAAACAAGGTAAGAGTATCGTGAGACAAGCCTGGAAGAGAAAACAGCAAAGGATAAGGCCAAAGAAAACCCAAAATAACACAATACCACCACCAAGAAAACAAGCAAACAAAAATCAAACCCTGAAAACCCAAAGTCTAGGAGAAAAGGAATACATGGCAAGCTAAAGTGATTTTCTAACCATCCCCCCCCCCCCCATTTGTACCTAAAGAGTGCTTTTCAATGCTCACTAAAGAAATTGGTACAAGCTCATTGTGCAGTCTTTGAGCTCCTTCTGGAACACAGGGCTTCAGTTCAAGTCAGTCACTCATGTCAAATATATCACTTTAATTTGGAAGTTAGCACATCACTGCTAAAATCAGGGAATGTGTTTAAAGAGGTTTTTGGCTTAATTAGAGATTAGAAAGTTCCTCCTCAATGTTTTCTTTGGTATAGACACATATGAATCTTCTGTATTTTTGTTTTATCACATTATTTAACCAATAAATTCTTGTTTGTGGGATTATACAATTGAGAAGATATTCCAGGAACTAGCACAGCATATCTGATGGAAATAGTCATATTTCAATTCCCTGACTTTGTGTCTGAGAGAATTTCACTTTCTTCTGCCTCTCCTGTAGTTAAAAGTCATCCTTTTCCTTCTAGATCCAATGAGGAAATGTCTGAAAAAATTCTGATAATTCCCTTTTCAAACATTGCGTCACCTCATATTCTTTGTATAAGGTATCCTCTTAAAACTTTGAAGCATCCAAGAACTCTTCCTTTCTCATTTTACAGATGGGCAATTGAAGCAGAAGTAAGAACTAGGAGCTAGTGTCTACAGAGCCAGATTCCCAGCTCGGAAGCCACCCAGTCAATCTTTTTTTCAAGAAATGGAGAAGAGAGATGCTTCAAATTACCTTAGCATGTTGATGTCACCTTGCCAGTAAAAGCTTTTTTCCCTATAAGGTAGTTTTAGAGATAAAATGTCCAAAAATCAGAGGCAGGGGGAGGCATAGACTAGCCAAAGTTCCTTTAAATATAATAGAATTCTAGCTGTATGGGTCTTAAATTTATTGTTCACTGAAAAGAAATGTGCTTATCAGTGCTTATTAGATTGTTAAGTCAGGTTTTTTTGGTCATTCTCATTTATAAGGAATTATCCAGGGTACAGACAAATAGATATTAATGGGCTGTGAGGGTCACTGTTATTCTGCTCTGAATGCCAAGTTGTGCTGGATCCTTTTCATTCCTCCTGCACTTACACAGCTGTGAGTTATCTAGATTTCTATTTTCTACCATCTTTTCCCTGCTGATCCTTTTTAACATATGGTTGTTTGTTTGCTTTCAAGTACAGAATAAATGTCAATTAGTCCCTGGTCTGTTTTGTGACTGACCCTTGAATCTCTGGGGTGCCAAATCCAGGTAGCCCTGCCGGTCGTGCTCCTCTGAAAATGGAGATTCTGCCATATAATATTTAGCTGCTTTACACTGGCCAACTTTGAATCTAAGGAAAGGGTCTGCATGAGAACAGAGCCCAGTGAGTACAGCAGAACAGGGGGGTTTAAGCACATTTGTCACCATTACCTTTTTAGTCTCTTCCAGTAAACAGAGGATTCCTTTCAGTCACGTTCCTGCTGATTTCCCGGTGTCCACTTTTATTCTGAGATGAAAAGAATCCAATTTGATTTTCTCTCTCAGATCTACATATTGTCACTGCTCTGCCCTTATTGTACTTTTTACCAGCTCATTCTTGCTAATATGCTCGTACAAAATTTCTCATAAATGTTTAATTCCTAACAATAGAGTACCGGAATAATTTCCATGGTACAGAAATGTTCTGCTGACCAACTTACCGGAGTAAAAATGCTAATATGACCCTTGGGTCAGTCACACAGCCGTCTTTAATGTAAATTTAATACAGTGATTCCCCAGGAGATGGAAGATGGCGGGCTTAGCAGAGCTGCACTGAATCAAAGTATCAGTATTTAGCAGCCTCTGGTTACCAGGCTACTGCTCACCTCTGAGACCAGGGGAAGATCATCACAGAAATGCATTTTAAAGCTACCCATCAAATATACAACTGGATATGTTGCATGAAGAAAGCTTTTTTGCAGATTTGATGAGAGGTTTAAAAATAATAAAGGACAGGGTAGGAGGACTCAGGGGCAAAGACAGAAGATGCTGGATTCCAGTGTCCCACTCTCTTCTCCAATTGTTTCTGTGTAGAAGAACCACAAAAAGAACCCCAACCTATACACTTGATATCAAATAAAACATCATATTTTTCACAAGCTGAATAGATGCCTTGGAAAGCAGCCAACGAGGGAATTTTCCACTTGTGCTGCCTTTGCAGCCTCTTTCAAACCTACTGTTAAGCAGCAGGGGCACACACGCACTTCACTCCCTTTTCTATTATGCAGCTATGACACATTAAGCTCCTTGGAATGGTATTCATATTTTATCAGCTCTCCTAACGTCAGTTCTTTATTTATAACTTGCTCTTTTTTCCCTTTTTTTTTCTTCTTTTTTTTTTTTTCTGTTCCTTTCCAGCCTGTATATCTAGACTTAGTAAAGAAAAAGCCAAAGCAGTTGAAGGGGGAAAAAAAAAACTACCCCAAACCCCTCTGTGAATTTAATCATACCTTTGAGGTGAAATGTGTGTTTTCACTCAGTGTTTAAAAACTCAGCTGATCATTATTTTCTCTTTTCACACACAGCTTGCCATGGCACCCTCTACAGGTCATATCTGATTTGCTTACATTTAATATAGGACTTTTACTTTGAAGAATAGCAGCTTTTATTTCCTAAAGTATCATATTGAATCTGTACCTGTGATCTGCCAAACTGCTGAGTTTTCTGCACAGGAAAGCACTGAGGGTCTGGGCAGACTTGGGCTGATTTGTAAATGCAGTGACACAGGCTTGAGAAAGGCTTTAGCAAACAATGCTTATATATTGGCAGTCTTGTTTTTATGAGCTCATGTTTTGTGCTATTGAGAAAAGACACTGATTAATTTATATGTAGATTTCTATCTCATCCTGTTGAAAGTAAGCTGTAATACCAGCAAGAGCTGAATTTGCTACCATGACTCCAATAACCTGACCAACTAGTCAAATTTAAAGACCCTGCAAGAACATTTTGTGTAGGTGGAGGAACTGGCAACACTTCTGGTACAATTTCATCATGTTTGTTTTTTAAATAAGCCTTGTTTTTTTCAGAATACAACAGAAACAGCCATCAGATATTTTTCCTATTCTGAAATACTAGGTCTTCAGGAAGACCTGTCCTCAGTAAGTTTTTCTCTCTCTCTTTCTCTTTTTCACTCCTGCCTCTTACTTCCATCAAATATTTAGGCATTTCTTAACCCATGTTTCTACAAGCAGGAAAACTTTTCTCCCTGGCCCCCGCAGGCCAGCCCTGCCTTGACCTGAGCCATGGCCAGTGAGTCCCAGCCAGAAGTGGTTTTTGGCTGCTGAACAAGTGTAAATAGCTCCCAGCACAAGTGCCTTGTGTGTGAATGTAGTCAAAGCATTAACAGCAAGGGGTAGATGAAATAATGTCTCCACACACCCATGGATACCAGCAGAGGATTGGGATTTTATTGGCAAGGCTGTGTCATGGGAAAGGCAGGCAGTGGGGGGAATTGAAAATGCTTTCTTTGCTTTGTGAGCAGGATTTTGATGTTTGCATTATTTGGAAATCTTGAATGCCAAGAGAAAAGCCAGCATCTCAAAGCTGGGAAAAGACACAAAACAGAAAAAGGGATGCTAAAAATCTCAACCCTTCCTATTTGGAGGGCACTGCCAAAGAAAAAGGTTGTGGAATGTTGGTTACCTCTGAGTGGATGAAGCATGAATTGTGTTGCATTTGGCAGAGCAATATCAGTGTCCAGGAGCCGGTGAGCACACTCTCTTTCCACCCCTCTCTGTGGGGCAGGGCTGCTGTTCTTGGGGAAGTGAACTGTGATGGCAGCACAGCAGGGCCCTTCTTATGTATTTCCTCAATTTAGCACAGGCATAAACCTAAGGGCTGTGACTCACTGTCTGATGCTTTCTTGAAAAAAGAAATAAAATAGAGATAAAATGAACAAGGTGAAAAATCCTTTGCCTACTGCAAAGATAATCTAAAAAAAAATTAGTCTTTTAGTAGGACTTTTGTTTCACTTTCCTTCTTTGACACAATATAATCCATCAAAGATTTCAAGAAGTTTTGAATAGGAAAAAAGGAAACATGTTTTAATCTGGTGACTGCCATTGGCTGTAGAATAGCATTGCAGCATGCAAGTGTAGTGCAAAAATATACAACTTTAATTCCATGGTCCAAAAAAAAAGGTATAGTCCAATATAGTCTAACAAAAATATTTCCTTGAGATCTCTGCTCTCAATGAGATCCCTCAGGGCTGGGCATTTCTCAAAGCCTTTTGCATCTGCCAAATGTACTGCTAACATTTTCTCACAAAAATTTTGGTGCAAGAAGATGGAGAATTAAAGCCTCAAGCTTAGAGAAATGAAAGGAAACATGGCTTCACTTCAAGGCAGATTTTTGATCTCGGGTATCATTTTTAATCTAATGTGTCGTTATATCTGTTGATTTAGTTAAAACTTACTGGTATATTTCTCAACTTTCAATTCAGTATTCTTGAACTCAGGTTTAGGAAAGAGTTGTGAGAAGGGAATCTGAAGGATATTAACTCATTTAGGTGTAAAGGTTCATAACCTCTTACATAATCCTTTCTCTTTATCCTTGCCAGACAGTTTCAGCTGTACACAGCAAGCAAAACTGATTTTGACTTAGAACTGAGGAGGATACCACATTCTTGGTGAGAATTCTGAAGTGCACTTGTGCCTGTGTTGGTTTTGGGGGTTTTTTTGGTGGTCTTTTTACTATTGATTTTTTACAGATTAATCACTTCCATACCTTTTGATTCATAAAAAGGTAAAAGACAAAAGAAGAAAATCTAACATTATGTACAGTGGGAACCCATCAGGACAGACAAAACCAAAGGGATAAGCATGTGCAGATAAAACAAGAAGCCATGACTGCTGTGTCAGAATTCATCACAACAGAATAAGAATAAGCTGAGATTCTTTAACTTCTCAAAGTGTCTGATGAACACTGCCACGTTTGCATATGTGCCAGAGTAATTTCAGAGAGGAGCTCACCACTCAGGTGATTCTGCACCAATTTTTCACCATTTTATATCTCCTGTGGATTATGAGAATCCACTGGGAATAAACATTGTAGCAAAATTTCAAAGGAAGAACACCATAACCAATGTAAGTCCATGGATATTCTTCTGAAATTCTTCTTGTATTTCTCCCATTTTTCACTGGTATAGCTGGGAACAGAACTTGGCACTTTGCTGGTTTTGCTAGGAAATATAAAATGTCAAGTAGCAATGCAAAAAAAAATGTCTAAGTCTGTGGGAACTTTGCTTTTTTGCTGACAACTTTTTTTCTTTTCAGTGAATTTTGGTAAGGTTTTAGCCAGAGTTGTTAAAGTAGTCTGCAGAAATAGAGAAGGAAATATGGATCTGAGCTACTGGCTTCTTTCATATGGGATCAAGCTCCTTTAAAGTCACTCTAATTTGGATGTCGAGATGTCAATGCTTATTTGAAGATAATGAGAGTTGTAAATTTGGTAAAAATGCTTTAATTCAAGGATGTCTTTTTGTAAAATAAAATGATCTCTCAGACATAAGCATTTTGATCAACCATTTTGCTTCTGCATTTTAAGTATAAAATGAGCCATAAACAGCTTTGATTTTGGGGCCAGCTAAAGCAATCATTGTGTGTAATTGCTCCTGTTTTACATGAGTGTTTTGATTAACATGTCCGAAATGTCTGAGCTGAAGTGACCTGGAGTGAGCCTAGTTGTGACTTTAAGAAAGTAATGGATAAAATTGCATGAAAAGCAGAAGTTAATTCTTGAATACAAATACTTGATTTTTTAAACTATTTTTATGTGTAAGAAATACAGCTTATACACTTTTAGCTTGAAGTCTTTTCTGGGAAGTGGAAGCAGAATCCATGAAGTATTTCTTTAAGTTTAAAACGAGATTTAAATAATTTTAAAAGGTTTACAGATTTGAAAGCTATGTTATATAGGACAATTATAGAGCTCATTAATACAGATGGAATTGGTTTCAAGTTGCAAGACTGAAGCCTGAGGCTTTGTTTCAAATTACCTTAAATGTGGGTTTAAGCTGACAGCAAAAAATATGCCTAACTTTCTTTGGCAAGGAGGGAGGAAGCAGTCATGTTGCAGAAAGCAACTGTGCATAAAACATAGCAGGTATTTTGTTTTGGTGCCTGAATTATGCTACACTGATCTAAATGCTTCCCCCCTGTAATGGAAACAGTGCCTTGTGCCAGCCTATCATTTCCCACAGGCAGTAATTATAATTGAGAGAAAAATAAGTTGATAGAAAAAAACAAACCAGCAGTATCTTTCTGATTTACATATTGTTTATTTTATTTTGCTTCTCCTCTTAACCACCTGGTTGGTGGACAGCTTGTAGAAGGGAACACTGAGAGTTTAAAAAACAAAATAAGAGGACTGGTGGTGTCAGCTTGTTTGTGCTTTAATGAGAAATTTTTAAATATCAGAATCCCAGTGTAGGGAAAACATGTAAACCAGGAGGGAGAAGAGGAAGAAAATAACCTAAGTGGAACTCTATGCTGTTATGGCAAGACTGGGTTATGGGAATCATCCTGTTTAAATCAAGATTGGCAATGTCTATGCTGCACTGCAGAAATAATCATGTTGGGAACACAAAACTGATCCCTGAACAGAGAGACCAAGAAAATAAGCAGAGGGACAATAAGGACAGGAATCGGAAGCTTGGAAATGAAAAAACTTTGAAGGGTGTATCTTTGAGGAGACAGAAACCAACAGGGTTGAAACCCAACAGAGAGTTCAAGAAAGGTGAACACCGAAGCAGGAAGCTGGGGAGTATTTTAATGGAAAAAGTGAACAAATTAATTTCATTTTGAATGAGCATTCACTTTAAAGAAATCTGTTGAGAAATAGCAGTCATTTTTAGCAGGTTCAGGCAGGGGTTTTGGAGGTCTAGCTGAGTCATTAAAGTGTTCGAAGAAGAAATAGTGAAAGACTGAACACTCACCTCTCAAAAACAGTACATAAATCCTTCTTGGTTGCCAACTGGAGTAGCATAACACAAACCAGAAAATCACTAATTTAATTTTCTCTATAACATAGATGATCTGACATTGTCTTCAATTATGTGTGTTCAAGACCAATAAGAGCACTTGCTTTGCTACTCTTACACCCTTTGATTTAATAAAATGTCTTATATGTGTTTACCTACCAAGCTAAGCCTTTAAAATGAAATCAGCTTCTTATATGAAATGAAGTCATATCTAATTAGTAATTGTGGTTAGTTTAGTATCACATCAGCTTCATGTTGGGCCAAGAATGTGTCAGTATGATTCAGTACACATTTTCCATTGCAAGAAAGAAAAAATGGACCTTTTATTTGCCTGGAAACCAAAGCCCTTTTTTTTTGTCTGGTGGTACCATTAGGAAATTGTTTGAGGTAATTATATGATGCTGACCTGCATAATCCAAAATGTTTAAAAAAAATGTACCAATAGTTTTATATGGTTAAGACAAGTAGTTAAACCTTAACCAAGATGTTATTTTATAAAAGATGTGTCCGTTTAATTTTGTTCTCAGTTTTGACCTAAAAGCAAGTTGGCTTTTCCAACTGCAGACTTGCCACATTTTTGCACCTCAGTTTTAAAAATGTAGTGGTTGGAATAAAGTTTTGAAAGTTATACTGTAAATGCTGGATGGTAAGTGTATGTTATTGTTCTCGGATAATCGAAACCAGTTAACAAAATAAGGATATTTATTAGGGAGTCTGTGGTCATAAGCCAGGAAACATAACAAATGCTTTGGAGAAAAGCATTTTCAAGCAGGTAAAAATCTCTTTGAAGATTTTTTCAAATCTGATAAAATGCCACCTTTTTTTTATTAACTTTAGCCTTTACCTTGAAACCTGTGCAGATATTCTTATTGCAGATATTATTCCCATGAGACAATGAGCAAAGCTGAATGACCTTCTCTGTACCTTCTAGAAAATAAGACCTTTTAGGTCACTGCAGTGGTTGCCATGAACAGTATAAAAACCACATTTTCTGAGATTTGACTGTCTTCTTTTTATGATACACTTCACAAAGGTATTATTATTATTATTGAGTATTGCTTTCTCATCTGCTGAGAACTATTGCAGATTCTGTACAAGGACTTAAGAAGTTTTTATTAGAATGGAAGACCTTCACACCTACAGGATGGATGGTGCACCTTTATTGTCATCAGCTTGTAGCACCACCACATTTTCCTCTCTGCAGCTGCCACTCTCCCAAGTTGCAGTGGTAATCCTATTTATTGATTATTGTGCAGAAACTGTCTGAATATAATCCCTTTTCTGGTTGAATATAATTAATTTCATTTCTAGGATGGAGGGTCAAGCTCATTTCCTTTTTTTGAGGTACTCAGAATCTCTGTATTGATGGTGCTTTTCAATTATGGATCAGCAGGAATTTAATTAGAATTCTCAAGGCTTTCTGTAGGTCACTAGAGGAAATTTGGAATAAGATATTGGAAACTGCTCTGGGTGGAGAAATCTGAACTTTGCTTAATAGCTTCAGAGTAACATTAGGCTCTACTTTCTTCATTGTGACATCTAGCAAGCTCCTAGGAATTCAGTCTCCAGCACCTTTCAGACTTGAAGAAGCTGCTTTGGAACTTGCACTCCAGAAATTACAGCTCTTGGTAAATATTAGCAGCACCGTAATATTTAAACAAGGGGTGATTCCCATTCATTGAAGAATGAGAAGGGCCTCTGCAGCTTTTTGATATGACACCTTCTTTGTGACCATGAAGCTGCAGCCTTATGTTTGTGCAGCTCTCGCTTGGGTTAATTTTAAAATAGAGAGAATTGATACATCAATCTTTCCATCTTTTATAATTTTTTTACTCTATAATCTGCATTAATTTCCAGAACATTTTGCTGTGGCTGAATCCTAATTCTTCATCTTCTTCCAAGACCTACCATCTGCTTCAGAATGCATATCAAAGCATGGAATATCTTGGATACAGAATTATGTCATTTTGAGGACTTGCTGAGACACTCTTTGAAGTTATTTTACTCTTTCATTAAAAAAGAAAAAAATAAATCCTGCATTGTGTGCTTATAGAAATGCACCCTGCCCTACTGCACCCAGATATGAAGGAATGAGCTCATGGTAGTTGTGATGGATTTTTAAAAGTTCATTTTTTTTAAAGAAAAATTCCTGGAGTTATAAAGGGGCTTCAGCAAACTTAATGTTTTTAATCATATGGCTATCAATAGTCCTCAACTGCCCAGAGACTCTGAAAACTGGTCTTTGCTGTTGTTTTTGGCTGTGGTGTTTTCAGCAGAGGCATAACTACATGTGATAGAAAGTGGCATCCTGAAAATAAAAGGAAGGGTGAAAGGAGCCTGCTGTTTATAACTACTATGTAAACTGAATTATGACTTTTAAAACCAGCTATTTTCTGTGTAAGCCATCTTTCCTTGAAAATTATAGTGGAACATGTCAATTTGTTTCATGGTGATTCAGTAACAGAGCTCATCAAACGATATGTGCTGGAGACAGAGGGAAATAGAGAAAAGTGTTGCTGATAATGATAAAATGAGCCACAGTAAAAGAAAAGCTGGCCTGTCTTCCTTCCACTGAAGTTGAGTGATCTGAAAGTAGAAACCAGAAAAAAGAAAAAAGTGAGATTCATTAAGAGCATTTGTCCTAACCGTGGTATGGTGCACAGAAATGCAATCACAGGGAAAGATCTGTGGGAACAACATGAGAGAGAAGACACTGAGAAGGAATAAAGATTGCTTGTGATTAATGCCAGGGAGAGCAAAAATTTGCTAAGGAAAAAAAGTATGAAGCAAGATCCCAAGTGTTGCTTTTACAGGGTATCTTTTTGGTGAACCTCTGTGTCTTCCAGTGGAGGGAATGATACAAATTCTGGTGCAATGGAAGAGTTTGCACTCCAAAGACAGCTTCTTCTAATACTGATGTGAAAAAACATTTCCCACATTAAGGGAAGAGTGGGGGAAATAGAACATAAGGAGTTTACTATTTTTGTGTCTGTCTATCTATATTTGTTTCATTCATATATATGCATGAAAGTGGAGTGCAAAGATGTAATGTGTGATTATTCCAGATGAAGCTTAAAACAAATATAGACTTTCTAGGATCTATGGTAATCTACATTTTGAAAGTGCATGGAAACCTTTCAGGAGAAATTGATCTATTTCTCCTGTCACTGTATTTGACTGAAATATAATTGGAATGTAGCGTTCTAAGAAAAGAAATGAACACAGACAAGGGAGATGCTGCAAAAGCCAAAAATGTAGCAGAAAATCAGCATCTGAATCTGTGCAGAATAGCAGGGTTGGGACAAATGGCTAAAGAAAGAGTCAAAGGAATCCTGTTCCTTTAGGCAAATAGGTCAAGTCCTATAAAGAGATGTTTATTTAGGTATTAGCAGCCCTTAAGAAGGATTATAAGACAGGTTTTGCTGAAGTTTTCTTGGGTTAAGGGGCAGGAGAGTGGAGAAATGACTGGGGAGCCAGTGCATATGAAAAGAAAAACGGGATCAATTTTCTACCCAACTCTAAGGAAGGGTTGAAGCAATTTTGACTTCAGGAGAAAAAGTCATTGGTCATGCTGAACAACACTTTTTAAAGGAAATTTCTGCTAGCATCACGTATAGCCACTGGTTTTGCGTATGCAAAAGATTTGAATCAACTGGTCACAATATTCTTGGAGGTATCTTGTGGAGGTGTTGTGATTTGTCTTTTTATTTAAGACAAGGTCTGTGAATCCTGGTTTTATTTTCTTTCACTCCTGCCAAAAATACAAATCTTTTGCTTTTGTACCTGTGTATTACACTTGAGATTCGTGAGGTTGTCTCCAGAGTGCCACTGGATCCCAGGAGAGGGGATGTGTCCTTGGCCTGCCTATTTAAGAGACATTTCTGCTGAAATACAAAATGTGAGAATTTCTGATTTTTTAGTGGCCTCAGAGTCAACTGTGTGTATTTCTCATGCCTGAGCAGAAATCCCCTAGATAACTAAGTATTCTGCAGGGTAAGCAGAGGCCTCAGCAGCTGCACAAAGAGTCTGAAACCCATGTTCTTATGGGGCACTGTAAAACAGTATTCAGCCAGTAGCAGTATTCTGATTTAATTGCTCTTATTTACAGATCAGAGAGTACCACAGCATGCAAATTAGGGCACTTTTGGCTCCCTGCTGGTGATTGTGCTCATTCCTTTCAAACGCTTTCCAGAGCACATACTCTCCATTTCTACATATTTAGCTCTACATTTCTACATTTTAATTTACATTTTCAGGAACGAAAATTAAATCTTGAAAACAGAAGAGAAAGCATTACAAACACTCTGGAAAGGAGATAGGATCAAATAAGATGCAATTGAAAAAAAATCAGAAAATTTGGAAAAGGAGTGACAGCAAGCAAATGGACCAGGATGAAATGAATTGCAGTGAAAAGGGCCAAATCTTGCCTAAATTAACCCCACTGAAGTTGTAATATCTGATGAAAATAACAAACAAGAAGACAGAAAATGCTGTAGAAGAATTGAATGAAATTACCTGCCAAATTAAAATTAAAAAAAAAAATCTTCACCAAAGGGTGAAAGCAATCAAAAGGCATAGGGTGGAATGAAGTGCAGGGATATGGACCAAAGCTTTTTATATGAAAACAATATAATAATTCTCACTTTTGAGTGGTGACAGGAAGGGGATGGTTACTGGCACAATGCCATGCTCAGATCTTGCCTAGCCAGACCTATGCCAGGATGCATTTAGCTCACCTTCTTTCTCAAGGATAAAATAATAGCAAGCTATTACAGCCAGGCTTCCCAGCTGCTTTCTGAGTTTTTAGGATTGCGGTTTCAACTGGAAAACACAGCAGTTAAACATCTGTCATTTTGAGGGATTATTCTTGATTAACAGGAGCTGGTCATTAAGTATTTTCAGAGGGCATTACTATCTGTTCTCATCAGAATGAAGAAGGTAGATTTTTGTAAGGGAAAAAGAGGAGAGAGAAAAAAATCATCTGCATGATGTCCACCAGGTAGGCAGGTCCTTCCAGATATTTTTGGGTTAAGACTAGTAAGATAAAGCAGTGCTGGTAGCAGCTTGAGCAATGTTTTACCAGAATGAAATTCCGAGGTGAATTCAAAAACAATTTGTGATTTGGGTAGGTATAGAAGCTTTTAAAAATACCTGGTGCTGCTCTGACCTTTGATTGGTATCGTTCCCAATCTGTGCCTTGTGGTTGTACTAAATTTGTTATAAAGATGGTACAGGGACTGTTGTCCACCTTACTGGGAATGTGCTTAGTTAATTTGTCTTGGAAAAAAAATGCTTCTTTAGAAGTTGTTGTTGCCTAAACTAAAATGTTGCCTTGTTCTGATCAGAATAGCTTCCCAAATGCAAGGATAGTTAAAAAATCCAAACCCACAAAAAATAAAAATAAAAAAAAAAACATGGACAAAACCAGCTCTGTAATCTGTCTGACCTTATCAGTGTAAACTCTGTTGACAGGTCTCATCCATGGTTACATGCAGTTTTCCCAGCAGGCATCAGCTCTTCTTAGATCAGCCTCTGTCTTTGTCAACAGCAGGTTTGAGCTGCAAGGATGCCTTCCCATAATGGAGAAAGAGTTCTCAAAGCCCCAGTCTTACCTTCTTCTAATTACAGCCAATGTAATTTTAAATTTGCATCTGTTTAAGAATAACAAAATAGCAAATGTTTTGGGGGCAAAAATTATGTACTTTTATGTGAATCTTTTGGGTCTGCTTCATAATGTATTTCTCTTGCCTGCAAGATGGAAGAGAAATGCTAATGTATTCTGTGTACTGTTATTTTGAACCTGCTGTTATAAATTTATATGAATATTGATGCCATATGAATTTGTACTGGGACATAACAGGAAACTTTCCATAAAATAAATGAATACCATAGGCAAGAACATGGAAAATCTTTACCTGAAAAGATGCACACTGCAGACAGGGCTGTTAATTCAAATGCTGAAGAGAAACAGAGGCAGCCTGCCCATCCCAAGTGGTCATGAGTTAGCACTTCCACATTAATGGCTGTGCCTCGTGTGTATTCATGCTGAAATTGATACCAGGTAGTCAGGTGACTGCAGAATATTTCTCTTTGGCAGCAAGAATAAAGAAACAATTAAATTAATCCAGATGGACCCTCCTCCCTCCTCAACATAAGCCATATCATCAGAGTAAAAGGCTCAATTAATTAGTTCCATGATTTCTCAATACATCATGCTCATGTCATCATCCCACAAGCAGAGAACAGCACCTGCAGCACTGTCAGATTACAGACAGAGATGGTTTTTCTGATAGGATAAACTGTGTGCCTCTATCTTTCCAGTATTCCTACTCATTTTTTTCTGGTGAAATGAGGCATAAAGCTCCTGGAGTGACTTTCTCAGGATTACCCAGGAAACAACCAGCATAGCAAAGGCACTGCATCATCTAACCTACAGGTGATTATCTAATTGAACTGACAAAACATACTTCCAATCTTTAAGATAGGTCATTTTGATATCTACAAAATAACTTTTCAAAGACAAGTAAAATGATGGGACTCTTCTTAAGCTGTTTGACAGAAAGTGGTAGCAAGTCAGCATGAGAGTGACATGTCTAACCAGAGCAGATGCCCTGGTCTGATGCTTCCCTATCACCTCATCACTTCTTCTGGGACTAAGCATTTCTTTTATTTGATGGGATTTGAAGCAGTCTGAATTGCCATGTGCTGTTTTCTTTATGCAAATTCTTAGGCAAAGACCTCCTTTTGCAAACTGATCCTGTCTAGTTTTTATGCGAAGCATTTCGACCCAGTCATTACCCATAAAAACATTCAGTCACTTCTAGAAATAGTCTGGCATTCCAACACACCATTCATACTCCGTTTACATATTTCCAGATATTTTTAATGGTATGAATCAGTTCAAAGGTGCTTTGATCCAAGAAAGCTGCAACTACCTACCTACAAATTAGGTGATGTGCATGCCTTACCATTCAAAAGCTGTAAGGTTTTCCTGCCTGTAAGAGTCAGGAACAACAAAAGATCAGTGAGTTATAGCAATCCAGAACCTCTGAAATCTCCTTTTCTGGTTACCTGAATCAAACTGAACTTTTTAAAACCATTGTTAGCAGGCACTTAAAAAATTAAATTGAGTAAAGGATGGGTGTGTGATGACAGAGAGGGAGAAAGTATAGGAGCTTTTGCTACATGCTCTTTTTTATTTTGTCTTCCTATGAACATAAACTGAAGCAAGATGCTTTCCCAAGGCTATAATAAACCAAATTAGTCTCTGATACAATAGATTGGTCAACATTAAAACTAAGGATATTTCCCTTCTCTTTTAACATCATGCTGTTAATTTGTATTTTCTTAAGAGTGGGGTTTTTTTATGTCTTTTTTCAGTGTGACATTTTTACCTGGAGCTTGAGATTTAATAAGTAATTCTAATGCCAAGTTGAAGAAACCTGGTGTTATGATGGATAGATTCATAGAGGGGAAGGTTTAAAGGGTATCTTTTGGTTCCTTGGTTGGTTTTGGACTGTGTTTTTTTATGGGCACCAACCTATGAAGGATATCTCAAAAATATTCACAGTCTCTCAGTAAGGCCTGTAATAGTGTTTCAGATTTTGGTGTGTCAAATAAATGCATCAATGTTGGAGCAGTGTCAAGAAATTGCACAAACCACAGTTCTTGTAACATCTATAAATAGCAGGAAGGGCTATGTCCTAAGGAAAGCCAACTTTTGTCTTTACTAGCCAAGCATCTACTCTGCCATGCTGAAAATTATTTGTTGTGTTGCAGTACCAAGCAAAGGCAAAACTTCCAGCAGTCAGGAAAACACTATGCCTCTGTTTTGTGGAATGCCAGACCAGACTGATGACCTCTTCTGTGTGACTTTGATCTGTGCCCTAACCTTGCAACTTTTATTTCAAAAGCCTGGTTTGAGTACAGAGATGTCTCCTAGTCTAAGCCTGTTTGCCTGAGGATGTTCTGTCTCTAGATACATTTGCTTCTCAGGGGAAGTGGATGTTGGAGATGTTGGATGTGGGTCACACTGCTGGATATATTTCACAAAAACATAGTTTCTGGAAGATCAGTCAGTAATCTGCTTCAAAATACTGCATTCTCTTGCCTGGTTCCCACAAAGACCTGAGCTCAAATCTCCCACTCTTCTGCTTGTCACAACAGCCTGCTTAAATGAGGAAATGCTGCTCTGGGTTTGGCTTTCTGATCACTGCAGATGTGTGAATTTGAAGAAATTATTTTCAGTTAGGTCACTCCTCAGTTCTACAGTGCTGCTGATGATTTAGAGTATTGTGATTCCTCAGAATTCTGGGTTTGGTTGTCACCAACATCTCCATGAGGAAGCTGAAGTGCTGTGGTTCTACAGTGCCCTTGCATAGCTGCCTCCTCATTGAGTTAGATCACAACTGAATTTCTGCAGCCAAAGGGAATTAAATTCCAAGAGGAATCTAAGAGCCCAACAGAAGACAGAGTGTTGATGAAGCAGCACCAACCATAATGAAACTCAGGGAAATTTGAAATAGATGGAAAAATTATAAGCAGTGGTTCTTGAAAAAAACTTTTACAGGTTCCATCTACTTCAGTAGAGCACACTTAGCATTCGACAATTCTTCTGTCCTTGACAAAAGTCTATCTGAACTGTGCTTAAGAAATAAAAATTATTCATGCTTTTGGTTTTAACATTTTAGAGAACAAAGCACTTTTCAGGACCACATCATGGACAATGAAACAAAAGCAAGCTCATGTTTTCTGTGCTTGGTAGTTGGTTTTGGGCTGTGTGATTTCTACCCTACTGCGTTTTTTTAGGTTTTTTTAAAATAAGTGTATGGGAGGGAAAATTTATCAGTTCAGGTCATGCTTCAGTCTTATTTCCTCAAATTACAGGTACATCCATTTGGCTTCAAAGGCAAATTCCTGAATCTTGGAAGAGTTCTTGGTATATTGTGTAGCATTTTAGGTTTTGCAAAAAGAGGTGCTCCACATCCCATCCCATCTCACTACCTTGCTGGATGAGATAGTGTTCTTGTCATTTCCACCTTGAAAATAACACCCTCCCCTTTCAGTGCTGATTGTTTTATGTCACTTTAATTCATTTAATGTAGTTTTAAATAATTTATGGTTACTGAGCTATTAAACTAAAGTGATTACTTCAAATGACATTGCTCTGTGACACTGTTACCGAGGGAAGCAGTTCAGTGGAGGAATCCTCATATTATTATCACTCCAATTTTATTTGAACAATGCAATAATTATTTGAATTAAATGGTTAATTAGCTACAGAATACATCTTATTAAATCACAACAAATAATCCAGGCTTGAGGACTGGAAGCTGGGTTAAATTCCCAGGAGAAAAGTATGTCTCTTGTACCATCCTGCCTCTGTGTGTGGAAGAAACCAATGCAAAAAACCAGATTTCAGTTGTCTCTGAGAACAAATGCCTGACACTGTATTTCTTCTCCTTTACACTAAATTTAGAATAAGAGATATAATAAAATTTAAGATTCTTTCCCAATTTAGGCACTGCATTTCCATTGACTCAATATTCTATAATGGAAGGTAAGTCAGAGCAAAATTCCTTTTAAATGGGTTTTAATGAAATAAATTATATTTATTCAGTAATCTTGAAATAGTTCAAGCCATTTCTGAGAGTTGGAAGAGGAGATGTCTATGAGACATTTGTCATGACCAGTCATGACCAAGACATCAGAAATTAATTTAAAGAAGAGTCTTCCTAGCCTCAAGGGCATGAAATCAATGGAAAAAAATAGTGTTCCTGTCAAATACTTGGTAGGCAAACTAGGCAAAGAAGCCTTCAAGATCTTGCAAGTAAAACATTCACCAGATGGCAAATGCATAGTATTTTTTTTGTGGTTTTTTTTTTGTTTGTTTGTATGATGGTTTATTTGTTTGTTTGGGCTTGTTTGTTGGTGTTTTGTTTGTTTCTTTATTTGTTTTTAATGATGTTAGGCCACATATAACAAACAAGTTTCCATTTCCTTATTTGGGTAAATGTTAATTCCATACCAGGAAAGCTCATTTTGATCAACTGCATGTTGGACTGAGTTTTACAACCTATTTGTCTATGGATTAGGTTATTTTCTGTTGTCAATTTCTTTGTTTATACCATCTTTACATAATTTCAGGGTTTCTGTTATTTTTATTTGTGTTATTCATTTGGTTTTTCCTGTGGATTGTGAAAACCAGTTTGAAAAGACCAGACAAAGAAATGAAGAGAAACTTAATATCACCCTTAAAAATCTGAGATACTTCCTACAAGAGGTGGGCTCTCTTTGAAGCATAATCTTGCAGGACTTCAGATCATTTGGGTTTCTCTGGTTTTCTTGACTCAGGTTTTAGGTTTTAAGTTCTAAGACTGTATATAAAGAAAAGAACTCGGGCTGTTGTGGTTGCTTACCTCCTTCTGGCAGTTGCAATGGTTTGCTGCCCTTATGATTCATAATGGTTTCCCATCTGCTGCTTGCTTCTGTTCAAGATGCTGTGCATTTTTAATCTCTGAATTGTTAGGTCTGAGTTGGTCTGGGGACACACGCAGCTCCTGCAGAGCCTCCTAAAGACAGGATTCTCCTCCTGCCCTTCCTCCCAGAGGGAGGGGTCCATTCTGAGAAAACAGTGTCCACAGCACATGGAAAGGGGTGCTATGGACAATAAAACTATTTTCGAGGAAGAAAATTTAGGTTTTGCTGTCAGAGCTGACCCACTGTTTTTCCATTTCTGTCTTCAAGAAGTGCATTTGCAGAGTGGGAAGCATTTATTCTGCTGGTTAGGTTACCTTTAACACTCCTTAAAATAATAAACTGGCATCAAAACTGCATCTGCTGGAGGGACATGTGGTACACAGGCAAAATAAAATGCTCATGTAATTTATTTTGACCATTCTAGAAAATAGCTACAGGTCTTCCTTTAAGGTGATGCTTGGTCTCAATAATTTAAAGAATATATAATTTACAATGAGAAGCAAATGTTCTACCACGTGTTCTGTGTTTGAAATTGTATTAGTTTTAACGATCTAGATTGAAAATATTTAAAGAATATATAATTTACAATGAGAAGAAAATGTTCTGCCGCATGTTCTGTTCTGTGTTTGAAATTGTATTGATTTTAATGGTCTAGATTGAAAATATTCATTTATTTGTAGTGCTTCTACCACTTGATCTGATACAGAAATGCAGTTTTTTCCTCTATAACTCAAGTCAGGTAACAATTAAGAAAATGAGAGGTTATTTCTTATTCTGATTCCTCCATTCAGGAAAGAGGATTTGCATATACTTATGTTTACATACATATATACACAAATACACAAATGCAAATACTGTGCTCATTCCCCAAAGACATAATTAACTCCTGAGGAATCACAACAGCCTTTCCTGACTTTGCAGAAAATCACCTTAAATCATGGGCACAAGGCTTCAAAGTGCTCTCGTAGGTGAGTGGCAGTACAGAATATAATTTGGGGGAAAAAAGAAAAGCTACAAACCCAGCTCACTCCATGAAATAGCTAATCATGGAACCATAGGCTAGTGCAGATGAGAAATTACCATATTAAATATTTCTGATTAAAATTTGCTGCTAGGTTTATTTGCTAGCTTTAGCTACAGCCCAAGCACAAGTTTGTTGGGCCCAGTTCTGATCTCAGCTTCATGCTAATTTTGCTGAGACCATAATTTATTTCTTCATGGAATCCTTCGTGGTTATGTGATTTAGCCCAGCCAGGATTATGGTTTTCTTCTCCTGTGAGAGCCAACAGATAACAAGAAAAAAAAGAGCTTCAATCTCTTACTCAGATTGTTCAGCATCTCAAGGCAGGATTGAGACAGGAGAAGAGGAAAGGAAGGGACAGATTTTCTGCTTCCAGTGCTTTATCCTTGCTTATCCAATGCAAGTTCTAACCTCCAGGGAGGCTTAAGGGAGAGTCAGCAAGATTTTGGGGCTCTTGGAATGATTGAAACAATCTTTGTATTATTGAATATTTATTTCTATGGATCAAGGCATGCACGCTTTGGGCGAATTCTGCCACTCTGAAAGCTTAAATTCATGCCACGTGTCAGAATATAAAAACTTTTGAACATGTGCATGTTTTTGGTAGGTTTTTTTGGTTGATTTTTTTAATCTTGTCACAGAGTAAAGAATTTTCATAGTCAAACCATGCCTAAAATCTGAATGTGTCCCTAAGCAATGCCTTACTTGTATTGCAAAATGGATGTTCAGTAAAAAGCATGGAAATATAATGAGGATATTTTTTTATTAAAAAATAAAAAGATGTCATAATCTATTGTTGCAACCATCTGATGTTAACACCCCTGCAAATTTCTTTCTGTTTTCAAAATATTTTCATGTTCTTCCTGAGAATAATAATAAATCATAATTGACAAGCCACTTAAGAACTTACTCTAAAATATTATTAGTTCATTAGATGGTTGCCTGCACTTAAAAACTAACAAAGAAAAAGAAGAATCCCATTTGAAATTTCCAAGTTGGGTGATTTGACGCAGATCCACAGATCACAGTAAGCCAATCGATCTCGCTGCAGCAAACATCATTCTTTCATTCATCACGTTCTGTGCCAGCACATTTCCGAACTCATGGAATTCTACAGGTTCCAAATGATGCCTGCATCTTCTCCTGTCTGTAATTTGAACAAGATGAAGAGCCTGTTTGATCCTTGGAAATGGCATCTTGGGCACACTGCTCAGTGATAACAAGCACCCTCTTAAGAACAGCTTCATTATGCTCCCTCCAGGTATTGGCAAGGGCTGGGGGTGACAGAGTGGCTGGGATGGATCACTGAGCTGATCAGATATGGCAATCCCTGAGTTTTCTGTGCTCCTGAGGATGACAAGATTTTAAGCAAGCATAAACATTTCACAGCTGCCTGGTAGAAATCTGTTTTGTTGGTTAAGGGGCTGGGGAAGAAGGCACATTCCCAGAGGTTGTGGGGACAAGTCTATAGCGTGGATGCATAAGACAATGATGGATTTATATTTAAGTGACAGCTCGTAACAGACAGCTCACTGAGGAGCAGGGCTCAGAGATTTCTACTACTTTGCAAAAATATACCAGTGTATGTGTTGCTTCTGGTTTTCACAGGGGTTGCCATTTTAGAGGGGATCAAGCTGTTTAGGATTTTTACCCCAGGAATATAAGAATGTTTTCTGTTTATTCCTACTTTATGATGTGGAACCTGAAAATGGCAAAGGCAGGTGCAATACCTTATAGGAACAGGCAAATCTGAACAAAAAAATGCTAATGCTTTTAGATTTTTTTAGAATATTTGAGTCAATAACATTTAATTAGAAACTTGCAGGGAGATGTTCACATCAGATGGTTGCAGCAATAGATTATGACATCTTTTTTTTTTAATAAAACAATATCCTCATTATATTTCCATGCTTTTTACTGAACACCCATTTTGCAATACAAGTTAGGCATTGATTAGGAACACATTCTAATGTTTAATTAGAAAAATTACTGTAAGAGAGTGTTTTGCTTTAGTATTCTGAAAAAAGTATAGCTAAAGGAGAAATTAAATTGTGGCATCTATTAAGGAGAGAAGTGCCTAAAACCCATTGAACGTCATGGGAAATAAGGTGCTTAACTGCATTAGACCCTTTCATAAATCTGCACAGTCACCTGTAATCATCTTAAAAGCTTAAATATTCTTTGCAAATTTGGCTTCCAGACTGCAGCTCAGAAAAACACCCCAATTGTGGGTAGCCCCATAGCGCATAATTGAAGCTCTTCAGGGCATTGATTTGCCTCGTCATCATGTGTGTTCTTCTTTTCCAGCCTTAAAAAGAACCTGTGACAGTGATTTTGGTCAGAAAGTCTTTTATTTCTGTGTCTGAAAGCTTTGTGAGCCTCAGTGAGCTAGTGCTAATGAAACTTGCATAAGGAAACACAGAGATGGTTTGATTCTTTTCCCTCTAATGCTGTTTTGGAACATCCTTACAAACCTCATCGCTTTAGCTGTGATCTCTTTTCCCCAGAAAGAAGCTTGCTTTGAAATGAGAGGGCCGAAACAAGAATCTTTTGATGGATTAAGCTATAAATACAAGTGATAGAAAGACTTTAAGCAAAAATCCTGTTAACTACCCTTTAAATCTAATCTTGGCACTTGTGGAGTCAGAAACTCAGAGAGAAGAGTGTTCAGAGCCTGGAGGGGACACAGAAACAAAATAGCTGTGACAGTGCCGTGGTGTGGGAAGCGAGGAGCCCACTGGCACCGGGGCTGGCTGAGCCCTGGAGAGGGGAGCATCCCTCTGCCAGCTCCTGGAAAGAGCCACATGCACCACCAAGGGCCCCTCTGAGGACTCCTGCTGAAAAAGCTGCAATGTTGGCCAAAAATCAGGTTTTTTTAGATGAACTTTTATTTGAATTTCCCAATGTCTGTGTTTTCTAAGGGACCCATGAAGAAAAGTATGCAACCTCCTGGGCTTTCCAGTGACGTTCGTGTCCCTTGGGGCTGTTTGAAGAGATTGATTGGGGTCATATGGTGTGCTCACAGATGTGGTATGCTCATTCAGCACATTCATTTAAAGTCAATTTTTGTGCATGTCTGTGTGTATAAATATATGTAAAGACATCTAAAAATTATATAAATATATTTATAGAAAATTAAACCACTCTATTTTCTCATTTTGACATACTGCCCTGAGGTACCTCTGTTGTGACATGGTCTTAACCTTCATGTCACTATTGCTTTTCATCTTTTGCATTCTGTCTGCATCCCAGCCAAACTGGAAGGAAGGAAGCACTCAGTTTTTGTGGTACCATGTAGCCTAGACTTTTGTGAAATGACATTTTATATGTGCTATTTTATTTTCAAATTTCCTAGAAGTTGTTTCAACTTCTGCATTTCACTTTTGTCACCACTTCTGTCAAATGAAATGCATTGAATATGTCTGTCTGTGGTCACGTGTTAAAGTTTTTGTAAAGGGTGTTGTTTCTCTGACCCTTGAAACATTTCAGTATCACCTATCATCTATTTCCAGCTGGCCTCTGTGGGTATGTAATAAACAGAAAGAAAAAAAATTAATCCAAAATTGAAGTCCAATGTCTGCAATGTCTTGGGCTTTGTTCATGCTCCCAAAGGAGCAATGATTAAGGATTGATTTTCACATGACCTGGTTTTGACCTGGAAGCCTCTCACCTGCACACTCCTTGTGTTTCCCATCTGGCATGAAGTGGTAATGACAGCCTATAAATAAGTGTTAATCTAGTTTTGTTTTAACGGGTTGTTTGTTTTCCATTTCAATAAAGGTTTCCTGAGTGCTGACGCTTGCCTGATAAGAGTCTGGGGCAGTGGTGCTGGTAGAGCTCTGGATACATCACATGGATGTCCACAGGTATTTCCTGGGAGGCTCAGAAAGGGGAACTGATGCTCCCCAAACTGCAGAGAGCCCCTGGGACCACAGGCTCTCCTGGCTGTGGTATTTTGGTGGCCTTGAGCAGAGCTTTACACTGGCAGAAATCCTTTCCCTTCTTCCCAGCAACAGCCTGACCTTTCCTAGGTCCAGCACACCTTTGGCAGAAGTGACCATTTGCTGTCCTGGGGTGATTCCATGTCCCAAGGTTCCTTTGCTTTGCTCAGCAGCAGCTGAAAGGCCTGGACTCCATTATTTCAACTGTTTCTGCAAAACTGTGCCTGCAATGTAAGTGTTACTGTATGAACTGCATGTGAATCCTTAATGCCTAATTGAGATGTTATTTGAATGAGTTCCCACATCTCTTCATTCCATTTTAATTAAAATCAATGAAGATATTGATTAAAAGACCAAAATCTAATATGTTTTTGTTGTTTTTTTTTTTTTTAATATAAAGCTATAGATGAATATTGTCTATTTAGTCTCCAAAAAAGCTTTGGAAAGAATCACTGTTACAAAAAAAAAGCGAGTTACTTGTTAATTTAATACTTGGATTTTTTAAAATGTTAACACACATCGGTACTTCACTGGATTTGTAGTTTTGTGTTTGCACTGCTGCAGATCACAATGGCACAAAGTCTGTTAGTATGTGTTGAGTAGATTTTTTTTTTTTATAATTTCCTAACTGGTGTTGGGAACTTCTAGTCATTGAACAGGTAATGAATCCAGAGAAACCTCTCCAAGTCCTTTTCTGGTTCATCATCACCTTTCCAAGGCAGCACAATTGCACACTAAGTAGATAAAAATAAGAAAAACACATAAACAAACAGATAATGAGAAAGAGTTCTCCTTTCCTCTCACCCACATCATAAAACTGGTGTCTCCATAGGAAATTTAAATGAACGTTTCTGATGTCTCTGTTTTGAAGTGCCCAGAATCATCTTAGAACATTTCTTCTTTTTTCCTTCCTACCTCTTCCCACCTGCCACTGCTCACCACAGTGTCAGAATCAGATGATCCCCTCAAATCTTACTCCAAGGGGGTTTTACCTGTTCCTTCAGTTTCTTCCCCTCTCAAGCATTTTGGCAGCTCTTGCCTTTCTCTCAGCTCTGCCTAAAATCATGCTCTTGTGGTATCTTCTGCTGCTAAGAAAACTTTTCTATCTCCCACCTCAGTCTCAGGTCACTTTTTTTCTCTTTCCTTTCCTTTTGTTTATCTCCCAAACCGCTCTGCTGCAGCAGCTTCTCCTGCATCTGTCTTCTCAAATCTTTATTGTCTGCCTTCTGCCCTTTCCCTACCTCAGAAGCAGAAAGAAGCAAGGCTCCTAATGAGCCATCCCTTGATCAATTTAATGTGTATGCCTCTAGCTTATTCTTCTTGATTTGACTGCTGCCCTTGACAAAGATAATCTCTCTCACCTCCTCTGCTTTCTCTCTTCTCCTGCCTTGTGTGATTGTATGATATCCTGATGACACGTTGTTGACTGGCCACCTACAAATCTGGAGCATCAAGCAGTCAAAAGGACAAATAGTTCTGACACCTGCAAGTGAAAAAAAAAAAAAAACCTATTTCAGTGATCTTTAAGAGAATGCTTAAAATCCTTGCTATATTCAGCTGAAGTTCTGTGTGCAAATGCTTCTCAGCTGAAATAATTGCAAAGAAGATTCTGATATCCTTACTGTGAATAATACAATTGCTCCAGCTTGCTCCACTGGGAATTTTCATTGAAATTAATGGAACTCTTCCTGCAGCAAACAACAAAAAGTACTGGAACAGAGTAAAAATAAAAATTCTATGAAATCTTGACTACTGTTTAATTAGAAATTTCACTGCAGGATTTGACAATGTTTTTCTCTCTTGGTATTCAGAACTGATACTGGAAGCAACAATAATAACTCTTAAATGGCTGTACTGAAATTCTTTCATGTAATTCTTTTCTTCCATGGGTTGTAAGAAACAGATATTGTCTTTTATTTTAGATAGACAACTCTTCCAAGTAGGGAATTTGTCTCACTTAATATTCATAAAGCTTCATCCAAGTGGAGAGTTTTGTATTAGTAGTAGATGATTATCATCAAGGAGTTCATTATGTGCAGACAAAGTACAACTGGTTTTACCATTTCCATGAAGACTATCATAAGATATCTGTCACCATTCAAAAGCTCTCCCTTCTGTGTTTGAAATAATGGGTGGCTTGCAGTGATTAAACTGATAGAAAACAAACAGGCAGGATAGATAATATGGTTATAACAATGTTTTGGGGATTTACATAGTTTGAAATGAAAGCATGGCTTCAAATGCCTGTAGAGATGACACAGTTACATACCTGTTAAAATTATAGAAGCAGGAGACCTCTAAGTTTGCTGATGATTAAGCTAGGGTAGCATTTCTGTCTGCAAGAGATGAAGCTCATCCCATTTGAAGTGTGTATCACAGCCCCCTGATTTAATATAATGTTCACAGAAGTCAGAGCTTGCAGCATATCTCATCTAGAGTAAACTGCAAGACCAGAAAAAGCCCTAAGTAGACATATTTGTGCACTGCACTTTATGTGAAATTCAGAGTCAGTCTTCCTTCAAGGTTTAATGTAGTCTGTTATTTCCCTGAAGGTTTTTCCATTCTCTTCCAGCTTTATTGGGTTTAACTATATCTCATTTGTTATATTTCTCTTTTAAGTGAATTAAACCCCTCTTCAAGTAACCTTAAAGTATCAATAAAATACATTTTGCATATTTTCTTTTAAAACTTTGGACTAAACAAACATTTTCCTTTGGCTCTATCCTTTTGAAGAACATAACTAACACCTATCTGAGGCACATGAAATCCACAGTTTTTCTAACCAAATTTCTACTGTATAAGAATTAAAACTGTGCCATTTTCCCAGTGTCCAGAAAGGGATGGTGTGTGTAGGGCTGTATTTGTGTGTAGGTATGGATAGAGGTTTGTGTGTTCGTGCACTTTTCCAAGGACGTTTAAAGGATTAAACTCCTTCACCCTCCAAGGGTACTTGAGGAAACTCAGCCACAAGAAAATGAAGTGAAGCACGCTGTTTATTGAATGTGCTTCATCTCAGTCTTGCAGGAAAGTCTTCATGTCATAGAAAACATTAGTCATTGTTTGCTGAAAACGTGTCTGAAGCTCAGTTAAAAGACTTTTCTGTCTTCTGTCACTGTGAGCAGGATATTATCCCTGCTCCTTCCATTGTCTGCACAATCCAAGACTGCCTTTTTTTTTTTTCCTTCTATGCCATTTTTCTATGCTTGCTTCATACACAGTCACTAAAATATAGTAAATTCGATTAAGATGAAGTAGCCAGATTTAATCTGTATTCCTTTCCTCTTTGCTAGGGATTTATTTCTTCATTCATTGAGAAAGATGCTCTGCAACAGAGTATATTTGACAATACATAACTCACAGTGCTCATTGTCATCTCTGAATTACTTCTTTGTTTTGATGTAAGGGAACCATGCAAAGAGGAAACAAAGAAGAAATATTCCCTCACTGACTATACCAGATATACAGAAAGCCTGCCTGAGTTTGTGTGGAGGTTTACTGGTACATTATTTGATTATATCCTGAACTTCTTATTTTTGATCATCCAATAAAACAACCCTCCTCTGATGTTTTTCATTTTTATTTTGAGTGCAAAGAGTAGGTCAGATGCAACTATTCTATCATGGTTTCTTTACCCACCTTTTCACAGTTATTCTAAGCTTCTTTCACTACTGCAATATCATAAAATGCTATTTCTTTTTCTTTCTTGATTCATTCTTTCACGGAAGATTTATGTACATAATAAATTTTGGGTTACTTTAATACTGAAGGAGTGAATACATTCTACTCTTTCTCTAAAAGTCTGCTTTGTAGTTGGGGCACTGAAGCAGAAATTAGTTAAGGCTGAGGGTGGTTTTAAATTCAAGTGTGAGTTCATTGCAGTTTTGAAGATACCCCAGAGAAGATTCATGTCTTGCTTGGATGAACAACATATTTGCATCAAGACCAAGAAACAGAGTTATGAACTATGGGTCCTCATTCTGGCAAATTTTTTAATCATCACCTCCTTGCTTTTACCAAGATGCCATCAGTAAACAGCAATTTGGAAAGCAGCATATAGCTTTGCTTTGAAATTTGAATATTCCCAGGCTTTGAGGCTGAATCTAAGAGGAGTCCACAAGACCAGCAGACTTGGAAATCTGTTCCTCTGTCACTCTGGCAGCATTTCAGAAAGCTGTTACTGAACCTTGCTCTTTTGACAGCTTAAAGCATCCTTCTGATTTTCAGCCTAAATGTATGAGCAGCCAGCTCAAACCAAGTTGTTCTTTGCCAGCATTGACCCCTGCAGTTGGTTGGCCTCAACCCATTTCATTATTTCTGCTTTCAAGGTCATTTAGGTTTTTGAATGGTATCATCTGTTTTGATGATACCATTCAGCTTCACGCCCTCAGCAGGTCTTAAGGAGTCCACACCAATGTCCTGTGGCAAAGTTGTTAATGAAAATAGTAGATTGAACTGCTCTTGAGAGCCTCTCTGAGTGGCTCCACTGGTAATCTGCTACAGCTCTTATGAATACAAATGTTAAAGGGGTTTTTAGGTTCTTTAGCCATTTTGCAGTTCTTTCTTGCAAGAAAAATCAGTTTGCCACACTATGCTCAGAGGTTTTATGAACACTAAATACATTGAACATAGGGATTTACATTTCCTAGAAAATCTCTAATTAAGGATTGGTTTTACAAAGAATAGAAACAGGACAGCACAACTGCACAGTTAGGGTTGGTTATGTTTTTACATTTTCTTTTCCATCAAACCAGGTTCTCCTTTCTTTTTCTTTGTCTTACTCTATAAGGAATATGACAATAAATTATTTTAATTTTAAGACCCAAAGAGATTTCTCTAATGTGATTGCTGGCAGAAATTACATATTTATCTATAAATTAACCTGTGTTATGTCACTGAGCAACTAAAAAAAAAGTATTTGTACAAACAGGAAAGAAGATATTTCTGTTTTGCTGATTGGAAACTGAAGCATAAAGATATGAAAAGCCATTTTAATTGAATACAGCAGTTCCAAATCTCTTCTAAGATGATGGACTTTTCAGCAGAAAAATCCTAAGTGTACAAATATAAATGGCCAATTACGCTTACTTTTCAATAACTGAATTATGAAGATTTATAGTTTCACAAACTACAGCTCTGGCATTAGCAGAGTTACTAACCAAATTCTCTTAAATACATTTTTCAAAATAACTTGTTTGTATAAAATTCAAAAGGATAAAAAAAATTTGTAAGGCTTGAAGGGTAAATCACCACAATTTATTTGCTTGACTGACCTTGAGAACAAATCCTCCAAAGTAGTCAGTTAAGACTCTTTCACAGCTGTTTGTTTTTTGCCATTTCTTATGAGGCTGCCAAGATGAAGTTATTTTGATTATTGCTAAGAGCTTGTATACAACCACCACTAATTTTCCAAAGATAAGAGATTTCACAAGGTAATAGTTTACAGTAATTTTCAACTGGATTCTCAGCATCTTTAATGGTTTTGAGTTCATATAAACCACTGTGTCTTTATTCTTATTCTAGTTCCTAACCCACCTACATTTTTCACCCCCTTTCCTCCTTAAAGTCAGGAAATTAGGAAAGCTTATTGAAACTTATAATTTGCAATTTGTGCATGTAGTTTCCTGTGTGTCCTTTCCCAGCTGTCATTTATTTTGCCTTTTCCATAGCACCATTCTTTATCTTAAAGTGAAATTAATTTACTCCTTCATCTCTTTTTATGAATCTTGGCTTTTCCTCCTCTTAGATAATTTCTTCCTCTCTGTCTCCATTTTCTCAATGAAATTTCAAGCCTCTTTACTGATGTACTTTTGTCTCTGAGCTATTGAATAAATAATCTTTAGATTTGTCACTTGTGTGCTCCATTATAATCATCTATCATTCAGTATATCATTCCATGGGGTTTTATTTCTTTGTTTTTTATTTTGATTTCCCTGCTGTTTTGCTTGAAGCTTTACAATTAGGGGTCACCAGAAGTATCTAATTCCTACCAGTCTTTGGGTTTATCTTTATTGCTCTAAGCAGGATTACAAGCAGATTAAGACACCTGAAGTAGTATCTTGAGATATGGGAAATACTCAAAACTCTTCATTAACATTTGCAGATTTTTTGTTAAATGAAAAGTAATTATGAGTTCCATTGTGTCACGCAGGTAGTCATTAGTGTTGAGTGTGTCTTTGGGAAATAAGAGAGCAGATCAGAGCAAGGCTTTAAACTGTATACATCTATTTGGATACAATAACTGTAACGACAGTCAAGAGACCCAAACGGTTCCTGGTGCAAGTAATCTTCTATTATTGTTGCCCTTCTACATTTTTTGGGATGCAAGATCATTATTGGCATATAAATGTAGCGAGACAATGTTGTATTCCTTTCCAGTGAAGATTTTGTATTAATTGCCCTATTTCAAATAACAGAACAATAAACATTAATAGTGGTGACATTAATAAAGTTTTAAAAATGTGCTGATCTTGTCCTTTCAGTTTTCCAGAAGATGAATGTTGCTGTGTGAGCAGCCACCTTGTTGAGACTGAGGAAGCCTCTGGAACATGCCCAGGAGCTCCCATGGGCCGTGGCCTTGTTACACATGGGAACAGAGATGTGAGGAGATGAAATGTGCTTGAGGCTCCCCCACAAGCCTTGGTTCTGTCTATAACAGCTTTAAACAGGATCAGATTAAGAGAACCAGAGAGAAAAGGGCTTAAGCCCAAGAAGCACTTGAGACAAGATAAAGGTGATGCTGCTGTCTGACTGTCTCAGGCCTGAGGGGAGGGAAATAAATCTGGGGGAGAAGAATGTATCACTGATGATGGACATGAAAAATGCAGATTTTACAGGCCACCAAGAAAGCCAACTCAGCAACAGTGCTGAAATCAGCTCTGACTGGAGAAAGGATAATTTCATGGGGGCAGATCCTGACCTCCACCTCAAAAGAAGAGAAAGACTGCACATGGGAATAATTAGCATTAGAAATTAAGGAATCACTTTTTAACTAATAGAATAGGAGAACTGTGTAACTAATTAGCTTTAATTTCTTTGTTTGCTAAAATGTACAAATAATGAAAAGTTTTGTATGATCTCAGAACCCTCACCAAGATGCCCAGGGTGAAGAAAGACCAATAGGACTCCATTGGATCCTCACTTATCTTCTGCTTAATATTTCTCTTTCTTTCTCCTCCACACCCCTCTTTTCTATTTCTTTCAATCTCTGTCCCTCACACTCATTTACTGTTAAACAAAACTCCTGCTATTGACTTTGGCAGATGGTCTCGTTTGCACCTTAATTCGGACAGAGCTATCTCCTATAATGGGATCATAACAGAGTCTCAGAGCCAGGCACTGCTTTCCCATAAAGGCTGTGCTCACAACACATCTGTTACTCCATCCATTCCCAACCAACCATGTGAGGCTTGCTTTGCTCTCATCTTCCTCGAGAACTTTGAAGCTTTGTTTCATTCTTCTGATCTCGCTGTCTGATGCTCTGCTTTCCCCCCAGAGAATAAGCATTTCATGTGCCAGTGGGAGTGATGGGTTTAGCCACAGGGAATGCTGTGTGCAGACAGTACATTTCCTGCAGTTTTCACTGACATCTATCACATTTCTTTTCCCTGCACACAGTGCTTATTCCAGTGGGTCTTTACCACAGGATTTTGTCAGCTTGCAGAGCTGTTTTTACGGTGCTGCACATCCGAGTGTCACTTCTCACCCAGGATTGCAGTGGAAAGGAGTCTTCCATAAATATCTCAGGGCACAGGAAAAAGGCTGGAACGTAGCAAAGAGAACATCTGCTAAAATTGAATGGTTGTGTCACATGCTGTGTGGTCTATTGTTTCTCTATGCATTGTATTAAATTTTGTTAGCTGGGTTTATAACCTTTAATATTTAAGGATTTCTCTAGCTTTTTGTATCCTTGCATCTCTGAACAAAAATCAGGCAGCAGTTGACTTGCATTTTGACTTCAAAAGGGTGAAAAACCACAGGAAATAAACCTTTCATCACATGTTTTGCAAAATACAAGCAAGAAAAAAGAATGCACATAGTGAACACTCTGCCTTGATTTTGCAGAAATTATTTATCAGGGAGATTTCGCTTACCTAAAACATGCCACCTTCCATGAAAACTAAATGAAATAAACTACTTACAGGCCCTTAGGTACTATCACAAGGTGTTATTTTAGCCACCCTGCTTAGTTTTGTTTAGTTTCAGAGACTTGCGGGTTGCAAGGAAGCACATTTATTTTAAGTTCTCTTAATGCACATAAACTAAGTTAAAAATCCACACCTATTTTTCAGCTATTGTTACATAGTGGGGAAATCCCATTTGTTTGACCTATCTTTCCTGCCTATTCCTCCCAGCTTTTCTTGAAGTTCGTGCTTACTGCTACTTTCCAGGCAAGTATATTTTGAATAATTTTTAGATTTTTTTTTTCTTTGTAAATGTGAACTTGGAAGCACAGAAGCTGCAATGGTTTTGGTGTGATAGATTAGAAACCTCTTTAGTAATAAAAGATTTCTTATTAATAAAGAATTAGTTTTAGCAATAAGACCAAATAGGAAAAACTCTATCCACAAAATCTCATCAAGTTCTACTATGTTGATGTAGGTATGTATGAGCAATTATTCTCATAGCTGGACACAGACTGCTGACAACAGAAACCAAAACTGAGACTTTCCTTTGTGAAATAGGATATTTTTTCCCCCTTTTGCTTCCCTAAGTTTTCCAACTTCTTCATCTTTCAGCGTTAGAATTAAGCCTGATCCAAACTTTGGGCATCAGTAAACAGTAGAGCAATTTCTTTGAAGTGTTAGCAGTCTTAAACACAGTTCTAGATGTTCAAAATTAGGAACTTTGGTGATGAAAACAGTAATTTTCCTTTAGTATTATATATATGTATAAAGTATTGTTTTCCTTTAGTATTATATATATGTATAAAGTATTTAATTGGAGTGAAACAGTTTATATTTTACTTTGAAGAAAAAAAAATCCTTATGTAAAGAAATTTTGGGTGGAAGGGGTTTTACGTGAGAAGCAAAGTGAAATGCCCTGTGTGGGTCTTTGAGCAATGGCTCTACATTTGTTCCCAGGTAGTTCATCAATTATATAATCTGCCCTGGAGCTACAAGTGTGTGGTGACTGCCTGGGAAGCAAAGCAGGCCAAAGATGTGTCTGTGGAGCCCAGCAGCTTGCTGAGTGAGAAGCTGCCAGGGACAGGGTTAAGTCAGGGAATTCCAGGGCTCACCAGCTGGGAATTGGGACATCCCAGCTGCTTGGTGCCCCCCCAGAGGGACCATGACCACCAGGCTTCCCTCCTGCTCCCTGCCAGCAGTTCTGCTGGAGATGTCTCATCCCTCAGCAGTGCCTCTCCCAGAGGAGGCACATCCATCAAAAAACTTCTAACCATGCCTAGCTGGAAAGTGCTTGCCAGCTTTTAAGGGTATTTAACCCAAAGCCCTGGTTTCCTCAAGGGTTTATATTGTGTCAGGTTTCAAGCAGCTACTCAGGAAAGGAAGATCCTTACTGAAAGTTTTCATACAGAAACCAGAGGAAGATATTGTGATATTTTAGAATGAGCACAGATATCCATGAGAAGAACAGAATGTCCAGCACTGAACCTTGACACTGATTGCTTTAGTCAAATCTGGAACTCCCTTAGTTAATAGAGATTTATTTTTCAGTGGGCTTGCAGAAGTGTGAGACAGGAATATTTTATTCTGTCTAAAATCCCTCACCAATAAAATGCAAATTATACATTCACACTTACCTCAGAGGAGTTTTGTCAGGAGTAATTAGCTGATGTGTGTGAAATTCTTTAAGGTTGTGGAACAAAACTGCAGTGGAATACATGCTGTTACCTACAAAATGTAAAACCTAAGTGTGAAATATGTGTTGTCAGTGCAAGGCTCTGTGTTCTATCTCAGAAGATTAAGCTGTTTTTTTGTTGGCATTTTGGCAAAAAAACAGCCACAAAATTACTTCAGTTTTTCTGGTTTGGTTTTTTTCAATAATTTGAATCACAGTGGTTCCTCCCTGTAGATGACTGTTCTATGTGTGCTGATTGTGAAATGCTTGCCAGAGGTTTCAGTAAAAAAAGTCTCGAGTGTTGTATAATAAATTATTGTGGTTTGGGAATGGTGTTCCCCATTTTAGTGTTCCCACTGAAACAGACCATGTGCTGCTCACTCACACAACCCCCTGCCCCCCGTAGGGATTGGGGACACAAAAAGGTAAAGATCATGGGTTGAGATAAGAGCAATTTACTGGAAATAATAGCAGTGAGATAAGAAAACAATATGTACCAACAATGAGTATTTACAAACTTCAAGTTAAATTTTACAAACTTCAAGTTAAACTTTTCTTTACTTCTAAAACTCCTTGCTATCCTGCAATTAATACCAGCCCACTTTCTGGAGATGGAAGCACTCCCATGTGCATATGGAACAGTGTCAATAGCACTCCCCTGCCCTGTTTAAGGTTTTGAGGACAAATTTCCAATTCTTTCTGGAGGTCTGTTGGTTTCACTGAGTTTTTCTTTTTCCTACAGCTAAAGAAGGTTGCCTTATGGATAGTCTAATTATTTTTCTTTTGAAACTTAGCAAAGTAAGGTTTTATCACAATTTATCTTACTGCTAATCCATACTGCAAGACATTGCTAGGTCAGATTTTTTAGTGGTATGTTCACTGGCCTGTGAGGGAATCAATGCAGCTTGTATCGAGATGAAGTAGCTAAAAGAGTTGGCCCTTTTTCAAGTGAACATGCAAAATTCATTAGGGCCATTGCACATCCCTGCTGTTGGCAGAAATGCAGAGGGAACGCACGACAACTAATGAAAAAAAAAGAATCCTGACTCATTTCTGCTAGCAGGAAGAGGAAAGCTGAGATCTGAGGTATTAGAACACTTGGTGTAGCAGAAAATGGTCCAAGGGGCAGGCAGGAGTAACCAAGGAATAGGTGTCAGTGAGCTCATGATTGTGAATTCTCTCTCACCCACCAACAGGACATTTGTCATGCAGAAAGGTGCTACTTCAGGCAATTTCAAAGCCGTGTGGTTTTGCATGTGTTTGAATCCGAATTACATCTGCAGCCTCTAAACTAATAAGCCCTCTGAAGCCTTGATTGTAGAGAACGCGCTGTTTGCTGAAGCTGGAAGTTCATCCTCTGACTTGAAAGTTTTTCTGGGCATCACTGATAAAAAGTACAGTGATTTTTTTTCAATTTTATTGTATTTTTGGTATGTCAGGTGCCAAGGAAGAAGATCATCCAGCCAGCCATGTCGAGAGTTTACCTTACACTGGGAATATAGTCTCTGTCAATTGGGCTCTGTCAATATAGTTCTCCTCAACAGGGCTTTACATACCTCTGCCATGCAGTTTGGGCAAAGGTTGCTATCAAAAGTGTAAAAAGGCTGCTTTCTTTAGCAGCCTTTAGCAGTATGATCTCTTCCAAACAACAGGGAAACGTGTCTCAAACCAAGCTCTAAAGCAAATGCCAGTATCTCTAAGTGTAGTTCTCTTGCAGGCTGGAATTGGATGGGAGCCTCCTATGTAAGTTCTCTTTGATTACATTGATCTAGAAAGTTCTTCAGTAAGCCTGCCTGAATGAAACTGAGAGTCTGCCAAGTTTTCTGGCTGCATAGTTTTAAGTTGCCTCCCTTCTGGAAGCAGTGCTGGAATCAGAAGTCCTGCTGTGATGGTCGCAGTCTACCAGGTCACTTGTCTGGGTTGCATGCTAATCAAACTCAACCCTAAACGCTGATGGCATTAATATAATCTGTGCCACTCAGGATGGTTGTCTGAAATGCAAACACCTTATTCTTGTCACAGAAGAGAGTCAGCACACAGGAAAAGTAAGACTCAAAAGTAAGACTGAGTAATCAGTCCGACACACTTTTATCTCACACCATTAGTGCATCAAGCTTTTATAGTAAAGGAAAATGAGTTCAGCTTTCCCTTTACTCTGTCATGCTCTTTGTGTCCTCTTCCTAATTTTTTGGTTTTCTTTCCCCAGCAAGTCTCATTCCACCTACATAAGACTTGGAGTGAATCTAATAAGCAGAGTCTAAGTGAAGTGATTTTCAGCCTCAAAGAGAAAAAATACTTTGTGCTCAACATTGAGAATTGAGTTTTGGTTTTATTTTGTTTTTCTTCTTCTTCTTACAGTTTAAAAAGAATCAAACAATTTTGAACTTTTTTATTAAAGACTTTAAGGCATGGAACTTATATGCCAATCTTGGAATGAATTTTTAGGACAGGGTTTATACTGAAAATGCTGATGACATGTGAGCCACCCCAAAGTGAAGAGTGGGACTCTAATCTCTGCCTGAACTAACAATGAGATGGGATGTTTGGCCAAATGGGCTTATTTTATCTGCCATAAACTCCAACTAGGTAAGGCTTGAGTATGCAAGTGTGAGGGAAAGACAGCTAGTAGAGCCAGGAAGTGTTCTAGTTCTGGAAAAAATAAAAATCCCATATAGACTGTGTGTATAGATATGAGCTTGTGACAAAATCAGTTTCCCAGTAATCCAAAGGAATAAATTAGACTCATGCAGAGGATGATGTGTTTTGAATGTTTCATTTTATTGGCCCACCATAGAAGTAATGGAGGCAATTTCTTTCCTGTGCTCTAAAACAAGAAGTGAGGCTGGAATCAAGTCCTGGGACTTCAGCTGGTGTTTATACAAAAGGAGCAAATAACCCAGGTTATTTGGGTTTTACACTGGACATTGCTCAAAGAAAGTTAAATATAAGAGAACCTCCCTTCCGTGAAGCAAAACCAAGGCAATTACCAGCATGAAAATTAAGGAGGGAAAATTTGGAGGATAGTGGCAAAGTCAAAAACTCTTTCCAATGCCAAAATGCACATTCACTTTGCAATCTCATCCTGCAATGCTATCAGAAAGTTTGAGTGTGGTAGGAGAATAGCTATGACAGAGAGTGATTGTTTGTCATGGTGGCTTGGGCACATCCTGTTGCTTCAACAAGGAGAAAAGGACCAGGGTAATTCTGAAGAGCAATGTGGCCTCTGTGGCTCAGCAGGCGAGCTGCTGCAGGAGAGCTGAGGAGTCCATTTTTTTTCAGTTGTTTGGGCTGACTGACTGCTTTTTGGGCACAAATAGCTTCTCAAATGGAGTGGTAAAAGTGTGGAGATTTCTTTGCTGGCTGTTTATCAACTCTACGGGCTGCAAGCTAACAGAGCAGCCCATAAAAAATAGTTTGACATGAGGAATTCTCCATACATTCATTGTCTCAGTGAGATGCTAAATTTATGGAGACAGTGCCTTTGAATGTTTTGTTCCTCTAAAAGCTGCCCTCTTCAGAGACACAAACAGTTCAGATGAGTTTCATTTTTCAAGTGAATTTAATATTTTGATATTTATCCTTAATCTAGAATAGAGAAAGGAGAATATCCAGTATTTGAACATCTGCAACCACAGTTTGAATGTCTCATGGCTAATGTGCCCTTTTCATGTCACGTGAAAGGGGAAACTGGGACCAGGTGGTTGCACTCCACACTCCTTTTTGCCATCTTCAAGTTGATGTACAGGATGTACACATTATTTGCACAAAAAATGATTTAAAGTCATTTTCACAAGCGACAAAAAATAAGAAATTGTCTTCTTTGGTTCCTGTCATTTTTTAAGCACATGAATATTAGTTCCAATACGGGTTTTCACAAAAATTATTCTTGTAACAGTTTGGAAGTGGGCAGTGTCACAGTGAATTGAAGTGTGTCAAATCTAGGTTGTTCTCCTTTTTTCCTGCTTTTGATCCTTTGAATTCACTTTGGCAGCTCACTCTCATCTCCCTTTTCACTCCTTTGAAGTGCCAAAGTGCTGCAGTGTCTGACACCTGTCTGTGGAAGGGAGGTTGGAGAGTGGAGAAGAAAATCCACATCTTCAGTGGAATGCTTGGGAATTTGGTGTGGTATGGAGATTTGATATGGATATTTCTGTGAGTATTTTATAGGGCTACCTACATTTTTATCATTGACATGCTGCTGTATTATAAATATCAATATATTTTACAACGCTTTTTTCCTCAAACTGTCCCCAGTATTGGCCCTCTAAAAACAGTTCTCCCAGGACAGCATTCCCTTCACAGAAATTGGGTTATTAGGTCTAGTTTTGGAAACACCAAATTTCCCAGAGATCTGCAAAGGTATTTGCAGATCCATTTGCATGTAGACAGCCCTCTCCCATAAAGGAGAATTAAAGGTAATTTCAGAGAAGTTCTCCTTTTGTTTGTCTTTATGGTTGCTGCAGAATTTGACTTTCTATTTTTTTTAAAGTAAAAAATGCTCATAGCTTAATGATCCTTTCCTCCTGATCTCTTAAGGCTATGGTGGGAAAAGAGTACAGTTGTGCTAAGGTGTGGAACTACCAAAAAATAATAAAAAAGAGATGGAGAGCTAATAATATTTTCCTGAGGTGATTATTAGGAGACCTGTTCTACATGTTTTGCAGAGGAATTAGATAAAGGCCAGGTTTCTGGTGCATTTTAGCAAATATCTGTATCTTGATTTGTAAAGTCAGACCTGTGCCTTTCAGGGGAGTGGTAAGCTAAGTGATACATTCCAATCACTACCATCAAATCCATTTAAGACTAATCTTGCCCTTAGCATTAATACCATTGAAATCTGAATTTCTTTTAGAGTATGGAAAAAGAAAGTAAAATACTGCTTAAAGACCTTATGCAACATTTTAAGATATAATTCTTGTAAACTTAGGAGTTACATTTTTGCCTCTTAAGGCTCTGTTGACCGTATTACAAGTACTTTAATAATTTTAAAATGCAATGAAATTCCACTCCTTGACTGTAATACCTTTAAAAGTATTTAAAAAGTGATACCTTTAGGATGATATATTGTGAATATGCTTCATATTAATTTAAACATTTGTTACCACATTTTCGATTCAGCATTTTCATTTATAAGTAATTCAGGATAATAAAAAATTAATGAGAGGAAATGGTGACAATAAGAATAAAATATCATCAGGAATAATGACAAATGCTATTGACATATTTTATTTTGTCTGTGTCTAATAATGCATCCTTCACTCTTTTTCTCAGGCTGAAGACACAAAATGCACTTTAATCTTCCACTCTAGCTAAATTAAGGTGCAGATAAAATTCCTTTAGAAGAGCTTTCAGGTAAAAATTTCTGTTCTCCTATATCCCTCAACTGAATATCAGGACAAGTTGTATCTGAACTCCTCTGTTCAGCATCTCTGTTAGTGGATGATAGATTAGTTTTCCAGTAACAAGCTTCCAGCAATACTACTGAACTGTGCTATTCAGAAGCTGGAAACCATATATCTGTGTTTCCTTTTAGAGGAAAGTCACTCTGTTTAACTTTTAAAAATATTTGAATTTAATTGCTTTGTTTCATTTTCAAACTGTTTTCTTACACAATGTAGAAATGGCTTCTTCAAACTCTGCACTTTTTTTCTGAGCCATATGTTGTGTGATGGATGTCCTGTATAGTCCCATTATTTATAAAATGTGGATTTGTAACACTGATTCTTTTCTATCTGACTTCTGTTGTCTGATTTCTATTTGACCCAACTGGTTATTAAAGCAGATTTATTGTTCTGCCTTTCAATTATCTCCCCAAATATGCTGAGCTGGGTTTTTTGTTTTTTTTTTTTTTTTTTCTTTTGGGAAGGGCTTTTCATGGGTGTTGACATTGATCAATAGCCTTCATTTTGTTCAGATTAATTTTCAGTATTTTTCTCTGTCATTCATAATTGAGCTCCACTATCAATATTCTTCATGTATATTGAGTAAGAGCAAGACTGCATTGCCTATGGTACTTCTGTAACTACTTGTGCTTATACTGAACCATGTTTCTTTCCAATCCAGACCTTGAAATACTCATTTGGATGAACTTTTAAAAAACTTTACAGAGATACTTTTTTGTTTTCTTTTTTTTCTTTTCCTTCAGCTGGAAAAAATCTTTATTTAATGAGAAATCTGATTTTCAGGTTTTCCTTGGTAAGGAAGGAGACATTGCAGGGCAACACTGCTCAGCAATATCAGGGGAGCAAGTTACTTCTTCTTGCAAAATGCTTATTGGAAAACTTTTTTTTGTTGTTACTTTACACTCTGTATTGAAGTACAGCTTATGTAAAATTTATTCTGTGTTCTAGGTTGTTTTTTTCTTTTTTTGAAATTGTGTTTATTCTAATTAATTATTTTCAAATATAGCTTCAGAACAGATACCTTGCTCTGTATTTGATTTGTTTTCTTTTTCCCAGAGAAAGGGGCTCATCTCTCTGGTCAGATTTTGACTTTTCATATACCTTAATTGCTGCAACCATCACAAAAAAGAAGAAAGGTTTTAAAGCACAATTACAACATTATTTATCTCTGACATGGGCTCAGGCATTTCCTCTCAGTTCCTTGGGAACTGTCCCGTTACTCTGATTATGACTTGCAGCTTCACAGGCTTCAGGAAGATGCAAAGAGTTCAGTCCTGCATCAGGAGGAAACTTTGTTTAAGTTATCTCCTAAAGCAGCATTATAATTGTGGTTTGTGCTAATGAGTCACCCTTCTGACTGTTGGTTGTTCAGCACTCAGGGAACATACAAATCCTGAGCAAAAGTAATCAGTAAGTAAATATGGGGTGAAAAGAAACGGCTATGAGTGTTTTGATTAAAAGGTCAAGTGCAAAGCAGACATGATGACACATGGAAAATATTTTTTCTAAAATTAATAAACAATTAAATTGATTCTCTAGCCTTCATTATAATGTTGAAATAGCTTAAGGTAATTATGATAAATGAGCCTAAACGTGGTGTGCCTCCTGAGTAAAGATATTCACACAATTTTCTTGAGACAAAACCCAATGTCAAATTTGCCAAAGCCATTAATCATCTCAGAGATGTGATGTAACCTCTTGCTGATGGGTTTGGAGGTTTACATATGTATGAATATTTCACATGACATTATATACTCTTTATATATATATAAAACATATATGAAATGATATTTGTATATATATAATTGCGTATGTATGTACTTTTATATATACAACTTTATACCATACAATATGCAACTTTAGTTTTACTGCAGTGCAATATCTCCTAGAATAAATGATTTCTATGGAGCTCAAGATTATATCTTCTTTAAACTGGTTATGGGATATGGCAGAAGTGAACTTTAATTAACTTTAATGACCAACATAATACAAACCAAAGGAGTGGCCCACCACAGAAGTATGTCATGGTTATCACTTATGAAGGTGTATTTGTGATAATACAATCTGCAATCTAACTGGGACACAGAAGTTGTTCAAAGTTATTCTGGCATTTACAGCTCCAGGCATTTTCACTTAGTACTATAAAAAAGGTAGTTTAAACATAAACTTTGGAAAGCAATTATGTTGTATGCAAGGGCCCTTACAGTGCATCTCCAAGGTGCTTAATATACCTAAGGACAACAGGGAAAAAAAAGAAAAGGAAGGAAAAGCCTCTGAGAGTTGAATAATGAACATTGGAAAGGCTTGTATTGATCTGATAGTGGGTTTGAATTGTAGGTAGCTGATCGAGTGAACAATAAAGCAAAATTCATTAATTAGAAATATAGAAGTACTTGTGCTGAAAATGGGACGACCTGACTGCTGTGTGTGCTGAGAGAGTAATTCCTTCCTTCTGGAAACTTCTGAAAACTTGTGTGTGCCGCTGCTGTGACTATCAGGACAATAATAAAGCCTGCCAGGGACACGGGAACAATACAAGAGTCCATGTGAACACACACAACCCCTATTTTTATTCGTGACAATTTAAATACTTTTCCATGCAGACATTTTTAGAGTATTCATAAAGAAATGCAATTAAATAGTTTTGCAGCCAAAGTCGATGTGGCTTCATGATGTTCTTTGCTGGACCTTTGTATCTGGGTTGTCAAGAATAATTGCATTTCACATTACATTTATTCAAGATATTTGCTAGGTTATGTGGTAAAAATTCTTCTGTAAACCCACACTGGAGCTCAGAGAGACAATGGCAGGAGGGGGAGAACAAATAACATCCAGACAGCAGCTTCCAGGCCCATCACTGGGCTGTGGGGCATATTATGGGATGCAGGAGAAAAGCAGTTTTGGATTGCTCAGGAGTTATTTGGGGATGTTTAGGGGAGAAGCCTTTGGGAGGGATACATTTTTATTGTTCCAATATCAACTTGCATAATTAACATAATGAAGCACAACTGGATAAAATGCACATTTTTTATTTCTTCTGTCATTTAAGTCCACTTAATTTCCTGGTAGAAATTTCAAAACTAGTATTTCTTTGGGGTTCTGTTTATTTACACAGAATCCCACAACTGGGATATGCTACTATTTTAAACTCTGTTTTTTGGCCCTCTATTTTGGTGTTACCCACCCAGTGACACAAGAAATTGCATTTCATTTTGGAAAGATTTGAAGGGATGTAGGCCCATGTTCTCCAAGGTACTTCAATACTTAAAGATAGAGCTGGGCTTTTAGCAAGGCTTTGAAAATCACCTACATGGCATTGAAGAATTTAAAAGGGAGATATGAAAGCATTTTATATCTGATTTTTTTTTAAATGTAGCTATTATGTCCATAGATATCTTTGAAAACCCAGATCTAAAGTGTTTTTCAGATTTGTACTCATATTGCCTACTGAAGTGTTTTATCTTTATCTGTCCTGGAAATGATAGTGTAGAAGGAACTAAGGCATGATGAACATAGCATTTGAACTGAAAGGACCAAATCTCCCTGTTTTTCTTTTTTTTTCTTCTTTTTTTTCTTTTTTTTTTTTTTTAGCTCATTTTCTTATTTTCCTTTTCATGGGTTTTGTTTTGTTTTGCCTCTAAATCATGATGGTGGAGCTCTTGGAGCTTCATGGAAAACAAGTTTTCCAGGTCCAAGGCTGCTGTCATAACCTCCAGGCTTGTTTGCTGCAGCTTTTACTTGGCTTCTTAAATAGCTTTGGTGTGCTGAACTACAATAACAGTGTGCACTTCTCATCACTGCTGCTTTTCCACTCTCCCCTGGGCTTCTCTCAGGTTTCCCAGAGCAATATGCATCAAACAGTGCCTTTGCTTTCTCAAACATTGTGTAGGGTTTTTTGTTTTTTTTTTGTTTTATGACACAGAGATAAAACTGGTTTCATCAGACTGTAAACACTTTTATATTATTAAAACAACTTGGGAAACCTTGGATTTGGCTCATGAAATATCTTGGAGTGACCTGGTTCACTTTGAGCAGGGTAATTTCACTCAGAAACCATATTAACATATTTTGAGGAGGTTAAAGGAAACATTTAATCTTTCTCTGTTGTTTACTTACAAGCATTTTGTTATGTTTTCCACTGCTTCTGGGTTTATAAATCAATGTGTGTCCCCTTGACCTTCCTGTGGAGGGATGCCCCCCCAGTCCACATCCTTTTGTTGGACATGGGATGTTTGTGGCCTCTGACCCAATGTCTCTTCAGAGATATCTCTCTTAAATGCTATTTTCTGCCCTGATGTTTTTTTTTATTATTATTCTTGACTATTTTTCTCTTCTCTAAGAATCCCTCTTTCTCTGAAGTTCTAGCCAGCAAGAGCTCTCTCTGCTGGGCCACAAGAGCTCCTCTTCAGCTGCTTTCCCCAAGGGAAGGAACCAAACCACACCAATTCCTGCCTTCATGGGTTCATCAGGGCTTTCTCACTCTGCTGATTTCCCATCACCAGCTGAACCCCTGGGACTCCTGGGCCAGCCCTTCCCAGCCCTGCAGATGATGTTTGTAGTGAAATTATCCTTTTTTATTTTCTTCTGGCTGTGTCTGACATACAATGCTCTGGACTGGGGATGTGTTTTTTGGTGATGAATCCTGTGGGAAGGGTTTGGGGTCATCCCTTGCCACAGAATCCTTCCCAGGAGGCACCAGAGGCTGAGTTCAGGTGTTTAAGGAGTCAGACCAAGGCACAGAATCACACAAAATGACTGAGGATGGCTGAGAATGACACAAAATGGAGGGATCTGGGAGGGATCTGTGTGGATCCTCTGGTCCCACTCCCCTGCTTGAGCAAGCACATCTAGAACAAGTTGCCCAGGACCATGTTCCTTTTGCTTTTGAGTATTCCCATGGAGGGAGACTCCACAATCTCTCAAGCAACTGTGGAGAAACTTCTTCCTTTTGGTTCTGTCATCAGCACTTTGGGGTGGTGGTGCAAAGCAAAGGGGGAAGGTGCTGCCATCTGTCACCTCCCCTGAAGGTGGGCTGCAGCACAGAGGATGTCTTTGTGGATGTCTCACCTCTGCAGCAAGAACCCCACACTCCACTGTGAATTTGACTGCAGGTTTCTCCCGAGTCAATCATGGAGCCTGAGTGACTTGTCTCCCAAGTTGAAATTATATCGAATGCACGAGACATTAAAATATATAGAGGAAAAACTGAGCAAACATTGTAATTAAATATTTACTATGTATGACTGTATCTTGAAAGATAGCTGGTGATGAAATCAACAGGCCATGTTAAAACACATTTTTCTCCCTTTGAATAAAAGTATTTTAAATAGACATTGCATTGTGAAATGAAATGTACTTCCTGTTCAGCTGAATTCCCTATTTATCAGCCATTTCACCTACCATGCCACGCACCTCACATAGAGAATCAAAATTACCATTTGCTAAATTGAATGCAAAAAGCAGTGGAACAAGTACATTCCCTAGAAAACCAAATCAATATTAAATAAAATACATTCAGAATCCAAAAGTCATCTGCTTTTAAATTATTTTTGTTCAAGTATAGAGCTCTTTCATATACAAGGGTAACTGTATTATTTATTTACATGACTACATATGCTAAAATATGAATATTTATCTTTCAGTTGTCTCTAGAGATAGCCCAAAGCAGCTTAGTGTGGTTCTGAGACTGTCTGATAAATTTTTTCAACACTTAATAACTTGGAAAGGCAACAGTATATTTTGAATAACTGTACCTAGGTATTCACATGCTAAATTTTAGCTGACCTAGTACTGCAGTCTTAAAACACCAGAACACTGCAATTTCTTTTTTCCTTTAGTCTATATTTGTATAGAATGCACTAGGAGGATTCTTTATTACTTTTTAATTGATTTCAAAGAGTATAATGAAGACGTTTGCCTTTCAGATAAAACTTTGCCTTAGCTCTACAGTTTTAAACTGTTTGTGGCATCACTATTTAAGGTTGCATTCTGTGAGAAGATTTCTTTAATAAAAAAAGCACCTAAGTGGTTAAATTTGAAAAGAAGGGTCATCCAGGGATTGTTCCTACTGAGATCTATGAACTCGTGTGAAATTCAGTATATCAGCTATTTATCTATCTTTTTATTCTGAGCTGTGTTCTACAGCTCAGATGCTAAAGAGTCAGGAGTTCCACAAGTGTGGGGTTTTTATGTCATAAGATTATTTTGAAATTACATAAAAATAAAAACAGGTGTAAAAATATACATAATAAAATAAGACCACTGCAGAACAATTGCATGATGTATAAAAGAGCTTCTGAGTAACACACATGAGGATTTAATTCCCAAAGCCAGTTTAAAAGTCACAGAAGAAATGTTCCCAAATTTTTGGTGAACGAAGTATCTCCATCATCTAGCTGATACTTTGATAGCAACTTTCTCTTCAATGAACAATGTAATGAATCCTTTCCTCCTTATCTGATTTGTAATTTCAGTCCTTCACCAGGATCACTTTTAAGCATGTGATTTCCTTATCTAATGTGTCATTTAAGAGAAGCACACTTTCTCTTTCCTCTGAGCTCATTAGACTATCTAATAACTCTGAGCTCATTAGACTATCTAATAACTCTCTTTGCATGCATGCTTTTGTGTAGAAGGTATCTCTCCCAGCACTGACATGGAGGATAGGTGAGTTATTTTCACAGTATTTATGTAATATTGCAGTGCAACATGTATTTTTTAAAACAGGTTGGATCACTAAGTAGTAAAGATATTTTTTTAATATATATTAGGTGCTTTAGGCAGTTTAGTGCTTTTAGAATATCTCCTTAATTTCTAAGAAATTCAGGAAAACGCTCTCTTAACTTTGCATATTTAAAAAAAACCCTCTCATAGAAATATTGGGTGGTGATATCTCTTCCTCTAAACCAGCAGAGGGTCATAACTGTGGAATTTTGCCTCCCTAACATTTGTATCCACTTGGCTGTTTGCCTTGCTACCCAAGAGCCTGATTTGGGGTTGATTTTATTAGTGCTGGAGCTGCTCCATGAAAGTTGTGTCCTGCTGTCCTTGCTGAGGAGAGGTGACTTTGACAGTCTCGTGGAATGGACATTGCAGCTCTGATATTTCCAACAGGGGATAGGGGCTTGGAAGGACTCTGCCAGACATCTGTTTGTGTGCAGCTCTGGAGCAGACTCTTCTGCCTGCTCAATTTTTACATAATGCTCTGAAGGCGCATTAAAGAAATTGCTGGGAGACTGTAATAAATCTTAGTCAATTTAAGTGGCACAGTCAAGGCAAATTCTTCTCCAGTAAAGACAAAAATAGCACAAAAGGCTACAAGTGAAAATTAGTGCCTCAAAATGATATCAGTTTGCTGCGGTACCTTTGTTGCCTTCCTGTAAAACCAAAACCTGTCTTTACAGGAAGAATCAGGAATTCCTGGATTGGGTTTTGGTATTCTGCTACTTGGGACAGAATAACAGTGGTAGAGAGAGTTTAATTCTACTTTTTCTGAGTCAATCTTCCTGTTAAAGGGGTTCAGTCTGGACAAAAGGTTACTCTGAATATCTGTTTGTCACTCTTTTTCCTGACAAGCAAGCTGTGTGATCTTGGAGTTCTCCTAAACTGCAGTCAGGACTGGGGATGAGAGTTTGATCCTCTTTCCTTCAGCCTAATTTCCCTCTGAAAGGGTCCTGGCTTTGTCCTAGCAAAGTCCATCTCCTTCATATGAGGAGATGTAAGATGGATGCAGAGCAACTCAGGGCCCAGGTCATTAAAAGGGGACTCAGTCTTCTTGACAATGTTGCATATTTAAACCTGCTCTACAGGCAGGACTAAATCAGATAAAATTTGAAAGATGAACGGAAAGTCAGAAAATAGTTTCCTAATGTGCCAGACTGCTTGTTCAAGGCTCTTATTGTCTGCTGAAGGTGCTGGAGTAAATTAAGACAAGCAATCTTTTGCGCAGAATGGCAAGTTACTTTGTTCAGCAGTAGACCAAACCCTTGGACACAGATGTGGCTTTCTACAAAACTAATGACACGTACCTCATATACAGAATCCAAATTACCATCTGCTACATCAAATGCAGATAAATAGGATATCACTATCCACTTTTTTACCTCTAATGTTACCCATTATCTGAACAGATATGTAATTTTGAAAAAAAAAACAACTCAAGTACATTTCAAATAATGGAGCATATTCTTGTAGCTGTGAGAATATATTTATAGTAAGAAATGCTCAAACTAAAAGGATCCCCAACTATAGACTATAGAAAGATTATTAATAAAGGGAAAGAAATTCTATCATTACCAACCATACTAAGATCTTGATCAGTTTTAGCAATCTTGGAATTTTACTGCTTCTGACATACATTTCACCTGTTTGTGTTTTTGTGTCAGGCATTTATAAGCAAGTCTGCAAATTTAAAAGGAAAAGCAATATTGAAAAAATCTGATCAATTCCGCGTTTGATCTTCCTTCTGAGCAGAAGGCTGAAGATACCTATAAATTAAAATAAACTTGACTGGATACCATTGCTGCTGGTTCTAAATTAACAGATGAGAAATCTGCTACAGCAGCATCCCTTCTGATACCACCTAATTTAAATTAATTGCCTGTCTGTGACTCCAAATCAAAAATTAAGAATCAGACCAAGCCTGCAGTATTAATATTGCACCTAACTTTTTAATCCTGAAAACTGTTCTTCCAGAGCTCAGCTTTCAAGGACTACTGCTATGAGGTTCTGTGCTGGCTGTGTATGGAAATATTGATTTTTCTCCACCTCACCTAAAATCTTTTGACATCAAACTCCACATACATGTGCTATACAGACCAGAGAGCTTAACCTGTCAAAATATATTTTACAGTTTCCTCAGAGATTTTGTGATGTCATATTTGGTTGCAAAGTGAGGATATGCTGGCTTTCATAATCTATATTCTCATGATCCAGGTAGCCATCGATGAGAGTTGCAGTTTATTTACAGAGATTAGTTTAGGAATGACACATAACTGTGGAATATGTTTCTAGGGAGAACATATTTACATGGAAGGAACTTGCCCCAGCTGTCCTGCATGAGTTCAGCACAATGAAGTGCATGGCTGGGATGAAGATACTGATTAGCAGCTCGGTGTGGTGGATCAGGGCACACACTTTCCTAGAGGTGTGTGTGTTTGCTCCGCTATGGATTTGATTTAATAAGTAAGGGATCTGAATAAGTTGGTTGTGACTTTGATGCAGTGTACAGCATCCCTAATTTGATAGGTCATTAATCTGCCAGGTTTAACTAAATAACAAATTGCAGCTTTTGTCAGCTCCAGAAATAAAGCGCGGTGTAGCCTGTGCGCTCCCAATCTGGTCCTTCTCAGTAATTACATTGCTCAGGTGATCTAAGCTTCTACCTTGTGACTCATTCCTTAATGTAGCACCTTAAAAAGCAGGTATTCAACACTAGGTGAAATTACATGAGATTTGCTGGTCAGCATCTCTGTCTTTAAAAGCAGTCCAGTATTTCTAGGAATGTCAAGAAACACACCCTGCTGAGAAGGCTTGAGCTATCTCAGTTTCTCTGGTCCTACTTTCCTTACCAAGGCAGGATTCATATTTGACATCAATCATGTTTTGATATAGACCCAGGTGATCTGAAAGGTGGCTTATTTTCTCTGAAATAAAATTTCAATCGCTTTTGTTAGAACAATTAGATGCATATGTGGCTGCTTGTTTGACAGAACCTCTGATTTCTCTGAGCATTAAGAGTTCATATTTGTATGCACAGCTCAGCATGGTTGACGATGATGCTTCTAAATATCAGTCAGTGACTTTAAATCCTGACCAAATTCCACTGCAGTGGAGATGTGTTCAAGGGATTTTCATCCAAATATTCAACTACAACTACCACAGCAAAAGTGTAACATATTCGGAAGTTCTGACTGGTCCCAGAGCTTTCCACTCAAAGTCACTCTTCAAAATATTCTTCAAAAATACTCAAGCCAAAATTGCTCTAGCAAATTTTGTCAATTGAAAGACTTTGTATCTTCTTGAGAGGTAAAAGATGGTGACTAATAAATTTTCTGAATATTGATGAAAATTATGGAGGAGAAAAGAGTGAAAAGTCATTCCTATATGACTTTAGTATCTCCTGGCAGGCAAAATTGAGATTTTTTTAATCTGAAGATCAAGATTTCTAAGATTATGGAACTAAACAAATTTATCTTAATTTTTTTATACATTATCTCTCTTATTTTTTCATCATAACTTAATGAGGTATCATCAAGGTATTGAGGTATTGAAAGAATAATAGTCATGTTAACAGGGGCCAAGTTTCTTTGCATTTCAAGACATTCAAATTTTGCACAGCTAAACATGCCCAGAGTGTGTGGAGAAATAGAGAAAAAGAAGCTTAAAGAAGTAAGTACAGAGAAAATTGAATCCAGAGATGAGCATCTAACAAGAAAACTGAATGGCAGACACCCACTTTCTTTATACTCTTTTTTGCTGGCTAACTTGTTTTTCTAAACTGCCTTTAAGATACAGATTTAAGTGGGCTTTAATTGAGTGAGGGAGCACGAGTGCATTTCATTATTCAAGGAGAGAGTGATCAAAACAAACAAATATTGTACTGAGATACAAGTAGAAAGCTGGGGGTGGAGGAGGGGTGTGATTTCCAGATAAAATGATCCAAAAATTGTGGAAATGTAAATTCAGTTAGGGGGAAAGCAAGGCCCTGTGCCGAGAGCTGGGAGAAGCCCTGGGCACCCTACAGGCTTGCTTAAGCCCTCTGAGAAGGCTAATTAGCTGCATAGCATGAATTTTCAATTCCAGATAAATATGCATTTTACAAATAGTCTGCAGAACAAGAATTATTTATTGGACATATTTATGAATAATTTGAAGTCTAGGATGAACACTGTCATTTTAAAAATCCATTTACAGAGAGTTTACAAGTGGGTAGGGAATAAAAAATCAAGCTCAAGAAATATTTGTTTAAAAAAACCCCTAATTTTCCTAGCTGTTTAAAAAAAGCTCAAACATGCTTCATGGTAGGGAAAGACAAGGACTTGCACTTCCTGGGGGAGCATAATCTTTCTAAAAGCTCTTGGGTGTGCCAGGATAAAATTTTTATTGTTTTGTATTTTGGATTAGAGTATTTGGGCTTTGCAGTGCTTTGCCTTTTCCCTCTTGGGGAAAGGAAGGAGTGCTCTCAGTTTTGGGGAAGCGTGTGGACAGAGTGGGATTTGGGATTCCAGGGACAGGCTCCTTATTCACACTCTTCCACTATGGAAAAGTTAGTAAGTGTCTGACCCCACAGAATCTAAAAGTAGTTCTCTAAAAATGAGACGGCATAAGGATTTTCACTTATTTTTTTTCCTTTTTGTATGCCAAATGAAGTAAAACTTTATAGCTCTCTAGAGTTGTGGGATACATGTCAGAACGTACGCATGGCCACGCATTCCCTCACCTGAGCTTTGAGGAGAGGAATAATTCCAACCTTTTCATGCTGCATCCAGAGCAACTGGGCAGCTCATTTTTCCATAAATTAGCCCGAAAGCAGCTCTTCTCCTTCCAGGTACTTATCCTAATTTCTCACTGTAATTAATTCATGGCTCGTTTATACTCATTTGTCTTAGTGCCAATATTCTACTGGTTGCTCAAGTAATTTTTCTCTCCCTTCATGTTTACAAACCCAGATATATTTATAGGGAACAGTCATATCCCTTCTTAGTTATTGTTTTGAGAAGCTGAACAAGCCAAGCTCTTTTAATCTCTGCGTGTAAAATAAATTATCATTTATTTTGCTTGAGCACACTTGTTTACTAGGAGGTTATTTTTGTTCCAGTCTGTGCTTTAATTATTCCTTGACTTTCTTATTTGTCAGGAGCAAGCAAAAAAGAAAAAAAATGGAAAAAAAACCTAAAAACCAGACAATGTTTTTCTGTACCAAAGCAGGCCTGGGACCCACAATGTCATATGTAAAAATGACAGCTGGATGAAAACAGGCAAAAGCTGATACTCTTATATTGCTGGAGTGCATTTGGGATGGACTCTTTTAATACACAATGGTACAGTGGGTGTTAGAAAGTAGCATTTGCAAATTGCTACCAGGAAATGGGAATTCAGGAAAACAGTTCCTTTTAAAAACTAAACTAATTAAAACTTTTTGTGTAAATTCATCACGGAAAATTTCTGAATTCTCTAATTGTAGAGGCTACTTGCTGCAGATAAAACAATTATTTCCTTGCTGTATGTTAAACTTACAATGTCCTGGCACTGTATGAAAAGGATTTTTTCCCTTCTGGTGAATAATCCAAAACTTGTCCTCTCCCAGACATGTTTTCTCCCAGAAAGCAACTAAATTGCAAGAAAAGACCTAAAATAATAATGAAGAAAGCATCTGTTTTGGTTTATACTGGAAACTGCTTTCTTTCTATAGGTCAGATGAAAACAACACATTTTTGAAAATTAATGTTTTCATTAAATTTTCATTCACTGGTGGTACAAACCCTTGTGTAAACATCAATGTCCCCTTGTCCTCTGCCAGCTATTTTTCCAGTGTTGTCACATCACCAGGGTTCCTCTCTTGGACATCCATTTTTTTCACGAGTAATGAATTTGACTGAACCACAGCAAGAAATGGCGCTCCTCGGGTAGAACAGATTTTTGCTGTCGTATTCTGTGCCACCTTCCTTCACTGTGCAGTGTCACACAGCTGTGGCAGCAGTGACAGAAATGTGGTGATGATTAGGTGGGACCTTCTCTGGAGTTGAACCTCCTGCTTGGCAGAAATCAGTGACAACAGCAAAGCTTCAGGCAGAAGCACCAAAAGTGCTCTTTTCTTCACTGATTTACTGCCTCCAGTGCCCCTTCCCCAGCCCCTAGCTGTGCTTCTGGCTCACCACAAATGACTCTACTTTCCTATTCAGAATTCAGAAATAGGGAAAAATAGGCTTTGGGACACCACAATATAGGATACAGAAAGTAGCCCAGAACCAGAAATGGTGGGATCCCTCTGCAAGTACCTGCAGTGTGTCTGTACAACTCAGAGCAGCTCAAGAAGTAGCATGGTCATGTTTCCCAGCAGAGCACTTGGTTTTACTGCCTTTGGGTTGATCAGAAGGTTTATAACCTTCACATAAATGTGCCCCCACACATGGAATGCTATGCTATTTTCAAATGTGGGCACAGCAGCGTGCTGTCGTGTGGATTTATCAGCTCAAAGACGCAAAGGAGACATTTGGATTCAGCAACAAACTGACAAATAAATTTCTGGTAGAAAAGGCTCTTTCATGTGGAATAATAAAAGGATGCAGATAATTAGAAATAGTCACACATCTTCTCCTCCTCCTAATTTCTCAAATACACAAAGTAGCTCAAACTAGAAATTCTAACATTTCACAAGTATAGCCTATGTGTAACTATAATAACACTATATCAATTTAAATATTACCTATGAAGTGTTTTAATACCAAGACAGTGCCATAAAACCTACGTGACAATAAATAATGATTCAAGTGCCCCATCTTTACCTGCCAGATTAGAGATTTTTTTAACCTGCTTTCAGATCCATGCTTTTAGGTAATTCCTTTAGAAGATTTTTGCTTTTTGTGTCCTTAAATATTTAGATCTAAGTTTGTGGGATGAAATTCAGGTCAAGACATGGGTTGGGTAGGCATTAAGCAGCAGGAATCTCAACAGGGATGCTTCTGGAGCTCCTGCTTCTCCTTCTTTCCTGGGACTTGGAATGAGAAGTAGACTGCAGATATTTCCCAGGAAGAAAAATGGTTTGATCCACAAATATTAGAACTTTACTAGGCAGTCACCATAATGATTTGGTGGAAAGTAAGCTGGAGAAAAAGCATAAACTCATTTTCCCATTTATGGGGTTACCTGGTGCTGCTGAGGGCACCTGAAGAGATGGGAATTAAAATCACCTGCTTGTTAAATGACTTTAAATAAGATCCCAGGAAATATTTACCTATGGCTCTTACTCTCAAGCTCAGTTATTTGGCTGGCCTCTGTAATCAGAGTCTTCTTTTCTTTGGAATTTCAGGTGGATGTGTTTTGGTTTGGTTGCTTGGAAGTGATTTTAGTTTTTTTTGTTTTCTTTTGGTGGGGTAGTTTTGGTTTTGCTTGTTTTGTGGTTTTTTGTTTGTTTGTTTTGGGTGGAGGGGTTTTTTTGGTTTTTTTTTTTTTTCAGTTTGGGTCTTTTTGAGGGCCTGTTCCTTTCTATTTTATGCTCTAATCAATGATGAAAGCTAAAATTCTTAATTTTCCATAGACAAACAAGGACTGATGGAAGCTACAGGAGTGATGGTTGTTATGAAAACACACTAGCAACCTGGGGAATCTGTTTCATCTCTTTATCAAACATTTCATTGGACAACTGTGATAAAATTTAAGTGCATTCTGGTTTTCTCCTTTGTTTTTTGCTTGCCATCACCTGAGCTATTTTAAATGGGTGCAACTATTTCCTAATGGTGTACTTTACATCACATTACCCTCCTTGTACCAAAATATATAACATTCTTAGGCAACAGAAGTTACTCCATGAAGTTTTACAGATAGGCTGCATAAAATCACGGTGAGCAAACCCCAAACATCAATACCCTGTATCTCATATCAGGCTTCAGAAAGGTCATCAGTCTAAAAGAAGGAAAAGAAAGCCCCACGGATTTCCATTTCTTGGCCTGGGACCAGCATCCAGCCTGTCAGGCCTGGCCTTTAGAGACAGGTCTGACCTATGGTAAAACAGGAGCATCCAGGGCTGCCTCAGCACGGGGGGGATACTTGATGGGCAGCTTCTAAAAATATTTTCTGGAGCAGGAATTTTCTGTGGGATGCTGCATTCGTTTAGTCTCAGCTATCACCTTCCTTCAGAAGTACTGCTGGCCTGGTTCCCTTCTCAAGCTCATGCAGCCCTACTGACTTAGTGCTGCTTTGAACACCAAGGCCAATGAATTAAAGAGCAGATTCCCAAATAAATCTGTGTATCACTGCCAAAAATGTTTCAATGGAGGATGGGCAGTGCAGCAATTCACTCAGAGTGCACTGGGTTGGAGCACATCAGCAAGATCATGCTGATTCCTTCCCTGAGCATTTCAGCTGATGGAGCAATTCAGCTGACAAAAACTCTCTTGTCTGCCTATACTCTTGCCCTGTAAATAGTCTGATTGATTTCATGGAGTAGGGTGCTGAGAATTTCTCTTTCTCTTGGAGTCTGGTCTGCAGCACTTCATTTGGAGAGGAATAAATTAGGCTGCTACTTGAGCAATCTGCCCACTTTGGGGGGTATGGGGCAATCAGACACCTCTCTGCAGGCTGCTTTGCCTCTGTGAAAATACCACTGCAAACTGAGCGCTCTGTATGGAAAGTGAAAGGATGGCTGAGAAAATGTGCTCGTCAATGTGCTTCCCAGAAAACAATGGGAAATAATACTGCTGATGTCTTCCTAATTCTTAAAATTAATGCATATTCACAGTCCGTCCTTTGAGCCAACTAAACAGCTTAAGTATCAGTATTGGATTTTCAATAAAATTATTCTTTATACAGGCTTTCCTGGATTTTCCTTTGGAAGATAGAATTTTTCTGTGCTAGGAAGAAGCACAAATAGAACTTGAAAATAGTTGAAACATCTTGTTTTGTTTTGATTTGATTTTTGCTGATCTTCATTTCAAAAATAGACAAGCTGATTTAACCATTTTTCTTTTGAGCTGACAAGAAACGCGACGCTTTTTAAGAAATGAGTGTTTTATAAAGGAAGCATTGACAAGCTGTCTCACTGCTAGGTGCTGCCTGAATATCAAAACAGTTATTTTAAATGCCTGTTCTACAAGAAGGTTTTGTTTTGCAATCCAAACCGATAAATAATTCTTTTTAGTGCGTGGATTTGTTTTCTGAGGTATTTAGCAGCCTGGCATTTTAATGATGGCTGCACAGAAGGAGAGAATCATGTCAACAGCAAGCCAGGAGCTGTCTCTCTGTCTTGTTTTCTGCTTATTTCCCCTCAGCCCTGTATATCTCAGATGACCCGATACATCATTATTTTTGTAACACAAGACAGAACATATGCCACACTTCTGACCTTAAGAGTGAATTGTGCTCTTATTAAAAGTGAAAACAACCCAAATGCTTCTCTCTTCTTTTTTTTTTTTTCAACCTACCAAAATGAGAAGCCCTATTTAATTGCAACTTCCACAACTTAATGCGAACCCAAACCCTGAATGCAGAACTAATTGAGCTTATTTTTATATTGAATAACATGGGCTGAGCAGGAGGTGATGTCAGTTCTTGATTACCATTCTAATTGCCCTGAATGCCTCCCCGTGGCTGTCAGTGAGGTGATGCTCACTAAATCTGGCACACTCTGCAGACCCAGTGCCACCAGGACAAGCAGCCCCTGAGTGACAGGCTGGCTTTGCCTGCTGCGTGCAGGGGAAGGTGCTGCTGTGCTCTGCAGCATTTAACATAGGGCACACGACACTAAATCCCATTAGGAGTGGGGACAGCAGCATGGTTATTAATGTTTTCAGCAAATAGAAGGGCCAGATGTGGTGGCACAACCCGAGTGTTTTGTTTGCTAATTAGCAGCATCAACAATACAGGGTAATCTTCAGCAAATGTTTGCTGTCTAAAGGAGCATTTTTCAAGAGCCAAAAATTTCACAGATTTCAGTTTAATATCATTTCCTCCCGAGTTCACCTCCACAGTTAAGCTGAAATGGATTAAGTTGATCTTTTCCCATTATTTGCGTTTCCCCTTTTTTTTTTGACAGAACCACCACATGAATGAGTAAATGTCTTTCTGGATAAAGTTTAATTATATCAGAAAACCTGATTAGAAAGTAAAGAACAGATGGGATACATATTTTATAGGCTTCCTTTGAAAGAAAGTTCTTTCCGCATACCACTGTCATTCAGTATTTCCCTGGCTCCTTCAAGTTTCCATTTCTTTCAACCAGTGTTTCTTACTAATAGGGCATATTGAAATTACCAGAAAAAGAAGAGTCTGCTGAAAAACAAGGACCCATTTGATACAAACTCTTTTATTTTATTTTTCTTTTCTCAAAAAGAAGATATCTGGTTTTCTGCCCTGAGCCTGATACGAATCTTGCACTGCTAGTTGTGAGTATGGGTCCCTGAAGTACTGGATCTTCCTGCAGCTCCAGAGTTTCAGATCTATTTCCATCAAAGGACTGCTGAGGACGTATTTATGCTCAGCAAGTAAAGACTTTTCTGGTGTCACAGGAGTGATCATGGAATATTGTTTTGAGCCTGTAAAATTTTATTAAAATAGAGCACTAGGCCAATACTGACTCAAGGGCATGCTACTAGCCTGGGCTAAGGAAATTGAGGATGGATGATTTCGATGGAAGAAGGCTCTTCCCCACTTTTTGACAGGGCAAATTGTTTTGTCTCCCAAAAGAACAAGACTAAATGGACTTGTTGACTCCCCTTTTTTGCCTGTCTCAAGTATGTTGGCCTGCATGAGAGTTGCTCTGTCTTTTGACCCTCCCCAATTCAGGCAGCTGATTTTTCAGCTACATTTTTATTCTCAGCTACCTTCTGGAGGCTGCTGCATTAAAAAAATAAACGTGTATATGTATATATGTTTGTGTGTGTGTGTAAAATCATGCCTGTGAAGAAACACAGTGATAGTCTGATTTCCTTAGTCCTTTTTTATTCTGCCAATGTGGCACAATCCAAGTGTCAGAGATGCTTGGAATGTCGCTGCTCTTCTTAGGAGCCGAGTGAACCTCATTGACACAGGGAGATGGCTAGACAGGATATTTCCAAATAGAATGTCACTGAAATGTAGTCAAGATCAACTCTGCCAAAGCAGCAGAGATATCATCACAGAGCACAGACAAGGGTGTCAAATCCCTACACTGCTATATTCCAGTTTTAATTTTCACATGCTAATTGCATTTCTTTCATTCACAACTAGAACATTGAAGACGTTGTGTCTAGTTAGAAATCCAACTTTTAAGTCTTTCAATATATAGGCAAGTTGGTTTGTCGCCAATGAATCTGGAAATCTTTCAGAAAGAAAATAAAATTGCATTCTGAAATCTTGCATCTTAAAATGTTAGGTGAGGCTGCACATCAGAGAGGGATTCAATCTTATGCTGCAGAGTTTTGTATTAAGCAACTCTTTGCAATGGAGGAAACATGACCACATATTTTTAGCTCATTTTCCCCTGCTCTTCCCCCCATCTTTTTAGAAATAAGCATTTTGGCTTGTAAGCTTGGCTGCAGAAAATGCCTTCACTGTCAATTTTGCCCCTAATGAGCTCTTACTTTACAAGAGCTCTAGGCAGTTTGCAGGGCTAAAATGAAACAGCCCAAGTTCTGAGCTGCTTGACTCCCAGGTGTGCAGGAAGAATCCCTAGACCTTTTGTTTTATTAGAAATATAGCTGGAGACCCCAGCTTCAGGAAATCAATGTGTCAGAGCTTTGTGGCAACTCCTGGTGGTTTGTCAGTGACATCTCATCAATGCTGTGGCCCCAGAAGAGAGAGCGTCATCAGCTTCGTACATATTCCATCGATATTATTGCGTTTCCATTGATTGCCTGCCACTGCAAGGGAGTTTTTGTGATGTACGGTCTCCTGCTGCTTTTCCAGAGAGGGACTTCTTGACCTGAAGGACCTGTCAAGCCTGGGGCATCTTTTTTGCAGCCTTGTGTGCAACTTGACTTGTGAGCATTACCCCGATGAACTCATTGCCAGGTGAAAAGCACACGAAGAACAAGAGAGGTAAAAAGAAGGGGTAAAGAAATGGGTGAGTCATTTTCTGAGATTCCCAAAAGCAGGAGATTAAGTTCCCAAGGCTGTCTGTGCAGAGTGCATCTGGAGGAGGGTATCTTGGTGCTATTTCACATGTATAAGGTGATAGAGGCTGAGCCTTCTCAAAGGAGGGTGTTAAATGACTCAGGGAGTCTCTTTCATGAGAAGCTCAGGCTTCAGGGGATGGCAAGGAGGCAGTGGGAGGGGATTTGTGGAGAAAAAAGCACTCTTGAACTGCACTGAAGCATACAGGCTTACATTTGCTCTGAAGTGCCCACTCAGAAACCTAACTTCACAGAGCACAAAACAAACACAAGTTAAAAATATTTGAGATGCAAAATGGAGCATTAGTCACAATGTGATGATATTTGACACTGCACTGTTGACGTGCTCCCTTAAGAATAGTTCAGTTTCTTCAAGCCTTATTTGTAGTGCAGAAGAAAACATTAAACTACTGACTTTGTCCTACATAAGTGCATGTGTCCATTTATATAAACAGTTAACAAGGAAGCTGTTAGCTTTATGAAAATACATAGACATTCACAAGCAGATTTTTGTTACATAAAGAACACTTTGATTTGCTTTCAGGGAAATTAGAGCAAATAAATCCCATTCTCTCAATTCCCTTACTTCAGTTGATCCTGTCATAGCAAAAAGTGTTCCTGTTCATCTTTAACACGCTGATCTAGAATGCAGTCCAGAAACACTCAGATAAGCAGGCAAATTCTAGTTTTGGAATTTAACTATGATTAAATCTGTTCCTTAATATTATTTTCAAGCTGTATATTGTTACAGGCACAACCTAAGCTGGGCTGTGGAGATGGCTGAGTGAGTACAGCTGACATGCTGTGAAACAGAAATTCTGCAATGTACTGTATGTTGCTAATGTCATTAACTCTCTGATCTCCTGCAATTCAGAGCAGGGGGTGAGAACACAGCAGCAGCAGCCTGAACACAGATAAGGAAAAATCACCAAGCTAAAACTAGCTGCTGTATTATTGATTACCTGCAGTTTCTGACTTTTGGTTTGTATAACTGATTTTTTTTCCACAGCTGTTTTCAGAAGTTTGCCACTATAAGTAACTCATGACTGATATTTGAGATATGCCTCTTATCAGGGATTGCGGATGCTCTAATTCCAATTTAAAATATTTTCCTCTCAAATTGATTCCATCCATTTGGAATCCAAAATAAGGAAATATTTTTTTATTATTATTTATTTCTTTTTCCCCTCTCCTAGAGAGATGTCCCAATAAGAATAAATGATCTTATCTCAGGCTCTAATTTTTCAAAATTAATGCAATTCTGTTCAAGAATTTCGTGACACCAGAATTCCCATCCTTCAAAGGATGTCAGGACAAGAGCTGTATCTTTTACACTATAAAATGTACACAACCTCACCTTGATTTACAACAATCAATATGGGACTTAAGGTATTAAGGATTTAAAAACCATGCTGCATTGGCAGAGATATGATCTAACACCTTTGTGTGATTCTATTAATATAGCTTTTCCATAATTTAATACAGCAATCAGACAAGAGCTTTCCAAAACAGTGCCTATGTGTAAAGTAATGTAGGCAGTGTTATTTTGACTCACAAGATTAAAGAGCATTAGAAAGCTTGTTCAACATTAGCTTTGTTCCAGTTTCTTCCAGTCATGTTAAAAATAACAAAACCTCGAAGCCCCAAGCCTGTTTCTGCTTAAAATATAGCTGGTGGTCATCAGCTAGTACTTCAGCAGTTTTATTCATCAAAATATTTTAATAGAGACCTAAATAATCATTTTCAAGAGTGTCTGAAGGGCACTAGAGATCAGTAGCAAACAATAAATTAACTGAAAAAGAATTTAACTTAATGTCACACAGTGCAAATAATAGCATGAATTACACTGATTGTAATTACCATTTAAGAAAGAAAACTGGGATTTACATAGTGTTATAATAGGCTGACTTTTTTTTCTTTTAGAAACAGATCAAGCCTGAGGAAAAGAAAGGTTCTTTCTTCCATTAAAAAGACTCCCTTTCCACTTTCCAGAAGTGCAAGAAACTGGCTTATTCATGAGAATGTTGTCGAGATGCCAGATGTCTCAGTGGCAACCTGATTGTCAAGGAGGAAGGTGGCCCTGGGTTAGGAGGTCAGGGCTCCACTGTGCCCTGTGGATGTCTCTGTCTCATGCTGAAAAAGACCTAGCCATGCTGTTGCCACCCTTGTTGCTGTTCCCTCTTCTCAGCTGAGCAGCAGGAGAAGCCTCAGTCATGGGGAGAAAGTGAGCAGCAAAGAGTTTGGTCTCTGCCTTCAGCATTAGCATAGAAATTACACAGAAATAAAAGTATCTACAGCATTGCAAATGCCTGCTAATTATACAAGAATAGATTGCAGATGTTTTCTCATGATGAATTGCAGCTCTGATCTTCTTAGGAGCTCATGACACAGGGAGATGTTGCAAGGATACTGATTGGTTTGAGTGGCAGCGTTTTGGAAGGTCCCAAACACTAAAATACAGATGTTCCAAGGGGATTCATATTAAAATATATATCCATCTTTTTGGAATATCTTAAGATGATAAATAAATGCATTGCTAATTGTTTCTTTGAAAGTATGGTATTAGCACAGAAATGTGACCCCATCAGCCCAAACAGAGTGATTATGTGGCTGCCACAAGTGAATCAAATTTTATGACCAGTGTCTATAAGCTAAATCCATAAGCTGGCTTGATCCTTAGTAGCAGACACAGTTTATAAAGGCGTGGTGGTTCTGTCCTCATTTGTGATTCATGGGGATAGTTTTTCGCCAAATCAATCAGTTCATCAAATTACTTGCAAAGGTCTGCATGGTTGTGTTAGAAAAAAGAACAAACTCACACATTCACCAGGCAATTCTCTAGAAATAAGGTCAGGATTTTGCTCCAAAATTCATACAGAAGCCACATGATTTATTTTTTTATTTCATATAGTGCATATCTAGCTTTCTTGAGGGCAGAAGAATTTTTTGTGGTATGGGTTGCATGATGTGATGTGTCCCAGTCACATTGCAATTCAGTTCAGCAGGAAGAGTGCTGAGCTTTATAAGGAAATGTTTTTGCCATACATGTAAGGAAAGCTTCAACATTTATTTTTCTAGGGTGAAAAATGAAAACACGAAAGCTGTGTGTCATTTAATTCTGAAAAATTACCTGACCAGATGTCAAAATTATTAAGAAGCAGCATGACAGCCCTTGGATGCCAAACCTTGAAAATAAGACAAGCAAGACAAGGAGATATTGAAATAAGTAGACTGAAACTAAACTCTGTGTGTGCATTTTCTTAAAGAGGAAACAAAAGTTTGTCTATAAAAATTTGCTTAATCATTTCCTTCCAGTAGTCAGGAATATCAGCTGAAGTTTGCCAAATTATGAGGAAATTTCAGCCTGTAACTTTGATGGCTTGTTAGCATGGTTTTATCTAAGGAAAGGTATCTGGATATATCCCCCAGAGATGATTTCTAAAATGAACAGACTTTCTAAACTGGCTTTAACATGGGGAAGTGCTCTTTGCCCATTCCTTGCTGTGATTTCTGCTCCCTAACAAAGCCCATCATCTGCATAGGATGGACTGGAGGTGGGTAAGGGTGTGCAAAAACTTCATTGAGATGCTGATGATAGTCAAGGTCTGAATGGTCCCCCAAAAGGAGCCCTTATACTTCATTTTCCCTTGTATACGTTATGTAGTCATTTACTGGCTCACCCCTAATGTTGGCGTTGGAACTAGATAAATTATTTCATGACAATGCTTACTGTTCTACTGAGAAACAGGCTTTTTGTTGTTGTTGTTTTGTTTTGTTTTGTTTTGATCTGCAGAATACCTTATAATCTTTTCTCAAACTCCATCTTTCTCAGACAGGTTGCTGCAAACCGGTAAGGTAATAGGTAATAAAGTACTTATATCCTCCATTTGGATCTGAATCTCTGCTCCATAGCAGAACAACAGACTGGTTAAACATTGCGTTCTTCTGCAATGTGCTGCTGTTCATTCTATTTCTAGTCTAGCAAAGCTAATAAAGATGCTGTTTTAGATCTGCTGTCCTGTTTTTAATTGTTTCTTTGGTGTAATCTGACCTTTATTGATTGGTAAAAACATGAATCTTGCATTTTTCTGCAAAGATAATTGATTTTCACCATTAATTTTTGACGAAAAAAAGAGACAAATTAATTTCTGTTACAACTTTTTATAAACTATCTTATTCTTTGCTACTGAAAGTTAATTAGGAGCCACATTAATATTTTTTAGCATATCTTAGCTGTAGCATTACAATTATAATTACACTATTTACCATCTTTCATTGCTGATGTCAGTCATCAGCGTTCAGGAACCTACAAGTTCACCAGAGTCTAGTGTTTGAAAGTTATATCAAGAAATTCAATATCAAAGTTTCTATAAAAAGAAAAAGGATATAATATATGGTAATAACTTATTTGGTTTCAGAAATCTGTCAAAGGACCAGAATTTTTTGAGTAAGTTTATCATGTGCTTGGAGGAACACATAATTTCTCCTCCATTTTGAGTTTCTCTTTGCTCCCAGGGAGTCTGGGAGATTTCAGCAACTACTTTGTAACTAGTGACTATTGTTGTTTTGCTTGCCTGCTGTTATTTTGGGGTGTTTTTTGTAGGCTGCTATTTTTTTCGCTTATATCTACTCACATTCCTGTCTCAGCGGTGGAAAGGGATTAAGTAAAGCTAAAGGGGAGGTGGCTCATTTAGGAGTGTCCATCCCTTAACTTGTCTTAAACCAAGACAACAGGGCAGAGCAGAATCCCAGGCAAACTGCAGATGTTCTTCATCCCTTCTGTGATGAGGGTGGCTGTGATGTGGGGGTGAACAAAGGTCAGTGTTGTGGTGTTGTGAGGGTCCCCAGGACAAAGTGAGAGATGAGAATTGACTCCAAGTTCTCAGAAGGCTGATATTATATTATATTATATTATATTATATTATATTATATTATATTATATTATATTATATTATATTATATTATATTATATTATATTATATTATATTATATTATATTATATTATATTATATTATATTATATTATATTATATTGTGTTGTATTGTGTTGTGTTGTGTTGTGTTGTGTTGTGTTGTGTTATGTTATGTTATATGTTATGTTATGTTATAATGTATTATTATAGCATATTCTATTCTATTCTATTCTATTCTATTCTATTCTAATATTATATTATGCTATACTATACTATACTATACTAATCCTATTGTGAAATGCTACACTAAAACTATACTAAAGAAAGAGAAAGGAGACATCAGAAGGCTTAACAAGAATGAATAATAAAAACCTGTGACTGACCAGAGTCCCAACACAGCTGGGCTGGGATTGGTCATTAAGTAAAAACAATTCACATGCTGGGTAAACAGTTCTCCAAAGCACATTCCAGAGAGCACAACATGGAGAAGCTGAGGCTTCTCCTCTTGCCAGGAGGAGAAATCCTGGCGAAGGGATTTTTCATAAAATACCATGGTGGCAGGTCAGCACGGCAGTTTCCATTCTGTGTTTCTTGGGACTCAGGGTCTCTGTGCTGCCTACCTATGCTGCTGCTGAGCTCTAACCCCTGCCTGACACCCGTCCCATCCCACCTCTCCCAGGGCAGTGCCCTCCCAGACCTTATGATTTCTGTCAGGCCCTCCCACTGACGCCCAGAAATACACACAGTGGCAAATCTTCCAGGAAAACGGCAATCTTGGATGAACTCAGAGCTGGAGACCTTGAGACTTTATTTAGGAATGTATTGTAATGGTAATTAATCTTACTGCTGAAAAGTGTGCCTTTCATTTTAATATGTCTGCTTTTAATGCGCACTTCCTTGTCCTTGCTATAGTTTTTTTTCATAACTCACCATCTTTCATTTTCATTGGTAGGCTGACATCATCCTTTACCAGAAGTTATCATTATCAATGGTAAAATATGCTTGATTTTCCATGAGCAAAATAATAATTAAAAAAATATTTCAGGTATTTATGTAGTGTTAATACACTACTTAGAATAAGATTATCAAAAGTGCTGGAGAGTATTAAGTGCCATTGTTAAAAAATCATAATTTTAATAAAAGAATTTATTATAATTTTTAGGAAAAAAAAACCAAACAAAAGTCATTTACCATGTGACTATTAGCATTATGGAGTCAGAGATGCCACTATGTTTGTGAAGAAATGTCTAAGATTTCAGTTTTCCTTTTCTAAGTGGGTAAGACTCTACAAGGTCCAAACAGCAGGACTCAGCTGAGCACCACTGGACAGGAAATTTTCTCATGAAAAAAATATGAGCTTTGTGCTTGCTACTTTCAGCACTGCTGATTTCTGGAATTCTGGGTTCCAAAAATTTGGCAGCATCCTTCTTGGCGGTGGTGGTGGTGGTGCAGTGGTGTGTCAGGAGGTAGGTAAAGCTCAGTAAACTGGGTTTGAATTTGCATTGAAAAAAAAATAAAAATCAGTGCTTGTCTTCAGACAGTCTCAAGGGTGCTGGGGCAGAAGGAAATTGGATTCAAAAAATTATATGGCCCCAGTTCAAAATGGTAATATTGGATCTATTCCAGGGAACAGAATTTGAAAATTCAAAGCTGTGATTCTGTTTTGGACACACGCTCAAAACCAGTCATGGCATAGGAAAATAGGAAACAAATATTGCCTTGGTAAAAGTGAATGGAATAGAACAGAATTGGAAAACAATACTTAAAAGAGGCAGATCATCTGAATCATTTGTCTGATGAAAAATGAACAAATGAATGCAGTGCAATTCTGAACCATGCTTAAGAAATGAAAAAGCTTTTTTTTTTTTTTTTCTCACTGCCTCTGGGTCCTTGAGTACATCCTGACAGAAACCTTTTGATGGCCCTGATACTGTGTGTCTGTGGTCATGTCGGAATTAAGAACAGAGCTCTTGCAGAGATCCCCAGACTGCTGTGAGTGTCTTCAAGAGCAACTGAGCTGTGTCAGCCCAGAGCAGAGCCTGTGCTAGCTTGTGCTGGCAAGTGACAGCTCTTATTAAAGTGTGTGGGGCACAGAGCTAATGTGTCTGCTCTGCTTTTGTCTCTGGGAGAGCATCTCCTGTGGCATGGCTCTTGGCCATTGGTGCAACATCTCACATGGGTACTGGTATGAGAAAGTCTCTGCGTGGGATAAACATACCCAGAATCTGGAGGTGCTGAGAAACTGGGTTTTTCTTCTTTTTATAAGCTTTAAAGTATTGTGGGTGGGTTGTTGCAGAGCTGTTTTCAATTGAATAAGTGATGAACTTAATATGTGAGGATCTGCACGACCTTTGATGAACCAGAACTCCAGAATCCGGATGCTGAGATACTTTGCCCAATTTTTGTGCGCAAGCTCCTTAAATTATGCTTGGCTCTAAGGCAATGAGCCATACAGATGGGAAGGAGAAGATGTAAAGAACCCCTTTGTTCTCTACTTGCCATAAAAATGCTCATGACTTAGCCCAGTGACCTATATCCAAACAAAACCTACATCCAGAAAACCTGAGGCTAACTGCCTTTAAACCACAGCATGCTGTCCCTTGAATTCAGGGAATTTTGGAACCTCTCCCAGTCAGAGGAATAGTCAGGTTGGTAGAGTAGCTAGTGGCCTCAGTATCCATAACAATTTTTGGATACAGGCCCCAAAATTAAGGTAGAGCCCTCACCCCTTGAAGAAAAACACTTGAAGAAAAACCACTGTGTTTTGTGACCTTCAGGGATGCACCCTCTTGGTGCTTCTTTTTTCACACAGCCTCTCATGTAGGGCTAATCTAAATGCAACAGTGCAGACTTAGTAATTCATCAAATAAAAAGGAAATGTAAATATTACGATGGTGTGAACACTAAATAGCAATGCACCTAATAAAATGCTTGCTGGTGGAGCTCTCTCACTTGCTGGCAAATGGCACGACCCATATTATTCAGTGTATATTAAACAAGCTGTCACCTAAGCATATTTGTGTGAACTAATACTGGATGAAAAATGCTCTTCGGGAATTTTGAATGTCTGCAGCGTTTAATGTCTGCTCCCTGTATTTGTCAGAGCCAGCAGAAAGTGTACTAGACTGCAAGGACAGTGTCCTCCTGTCAGCTGAGGTACCCATATATTGTCAGCTCACAACACACCGGGAATGCAGATTGTACCGTAATTTAAAAGTCTTGTACAGCACAGCAAGATCACAACTTCTGAGCTCTCAAGTACATCATAAAAACCACAGTGATAGTTGTCCATAAAATAATCAAAAACTTCAAAGTGTGAATTTCTAGGGTGAAAACTATCAGGCTGGGGGAAGGAAGATGATAGAAACTTTCCATCCTTTCCCTTTTCTAACCCAAACAATGCAGGGGCAAAAAAAAACATGAGACTTGGAATAGACTATACAACATTTTTCACCTGTGGACCCCTAGCTCAAAATCAATTTAGGCTACCAGTCAGGGAAGGCAATTAGCAGACAGCTGTTCTGTGACCTGCATGGGGGAAATTAGCTAATGACTGTGGTCCTTTTTCCTCTCAGCAGACAGGCAGCAGCATCTCAATCCAGAACAGGTCAGTGCCCTCCTGGGCGGTCCTGCAGCAGCCAAGGACATCCTGGCCATGGAAACAGAACTCATCCCAAGGTGCCAGCACTCACTGGTACAAGGTCATTGGAGGCATGGAGGAGAAGCTCTGCACCTCTCCCAGGGATGCAGGCTCTTCCCCTGCTTTAGAAAACGAGGCAGAGGATGCAGGGTTGGCTGATGGCACTGGTGGTGAGAGGAGCAGATCTCTGAGTGTCGCTCACAGTCACCCTGGCCTGTCCTGTGCAATGCTTGGTGAGGATAAAATTCCAGCTTGTCTTCTCTACTGGGAAGGGCTGAACCAGGAGGAGGGGATTCACCTCGGGCGGGTGCTCGCGGGTAGGAGCAGTCAGTAAGGCACTCCCTCGTTTCATAGATATAAAATCAGACTGCAGTTCCAAATATTTTGCCTGCAAGATGTAATAGTCTTTATTTATGCTTGCATTTCAACAGTGCTGGTTTCCTCTGCATTTACTTTTCATTATGAATGGACAACAAACAGGCAATGTTGGCTCAGCCATGGTAAAGAAGTCTCTTCTCTCCCCAACTTTGGAGCATTTGATCTTTCCTGTTTTTGAGCTACAGTCCTTTCTGTCCCCAGCTTTGCAGCATTTGATCTTTTCTGTTATTTTTAAGCAATTGTTCACAGAAATAAGTCCTTTATTTGATGTTTCCCTGCTTTAATTCTTAGTGTGCAAATTCAGATGTAATGTGGTCATGTTGGTTTCATGTCAGACCAGTAGATAATTCCTAATTTTATTCCCCACTACCAATTCTGTTCCATTTTCTGTTCTATGTCTCCACAGAGGCACTCAAAGGCATCATTACTGGAGAACTGCCTTTGAAAACTTGAAATAGACTTAAACACTTTTTCAGTGAATAGGCAGACATTACTTCATATCTCAATAAAGTAAGTACTGGTTTGACATTTAAATGTCATTTTGACACACTCCTGACCTCTACATCTTTGTTCCTATGAAATATTTCTAGGGCGATAGCACATTTAAAACTATTTAAATGAATCTTAAAGGAAAAAAAAAACCAAAACAATTGTCTGACACATTCTAGAGACAACTATTTTTTATAAGCACAGAAAAGTGGAGATTCTTGTTCAGCATTAATATTTAATAAGGACTACAAAATTCATTTTGGTAGATAAGAAATTCACTTGAACTTTGTGAACTCAAAAATTTGCTATGAGAAAAAAAAAGTAACTTCTCAAACACAGGAGCAAACTCTTTTTTTACTAAATGTATTCTCTCAGTGGATAAAGAGATATTCCTTTTCTTTTCTAGTACCAGAAACTGGTGAAAGTATCATCACAAATATCTTTCATCCGATGAAATCAATTAAAGAAAACTCAGAATTCAGCAGAATTTGGCTCATCTTAAAACAATCCATTAGGGAGATGAGCAGGTCTTTGAGCAACATCTAAGATCTGACCTCCTCTGGATCAATCTGTCCAGAGATACAAATAGGAGTGTTTTCAGGATTAGGGTCCTCACATTTTCACAAAGGGAGGAAAGGCAGCTAAAACTTGTAGCAACAGGATGAGTTTAGAGATGGAGCCCTATTACTACCAGAAATCAAAAACAAAACAGTGGTTAAGGACTATTTTTGTTCCCTTTAATAGGATAGCATGAAAAAAACCCAGTTTATTTGTGATTGCCTGTAATCCTTTAAAATAAAAGGAAAGAAATGTTTAAATACATAAACATTTGTAATGTTGTCATTATTTCAGTCATTTCCAGATTACACAGGAGTAAATATACATGGCAGGAATATTTATACATGTACATCCTACTAGGCTGTGCATTTTATCTCCTGTCTTTGCAACATCATTTGCAACCCTCTTCTTCCTGCTTGTCATCCAGTTGGCAAGTTTAACATTCTGTATGTGTTGGCAGGGAATATTTGCATTTTGAAGCAAAAGCCAATTTAAGTGCAATACAGCTTTCTAAAAGACTTGGCTCATTTTCATAACCCATGAGGGCATGAAATGAGATAAAAATAGTTGGGTTTGCCAGTTTCTCTGAAAATGCCTTTGACCAGTAAAACACGTCTAGTAGTTATCAGCTGTTCTTGCTTTTTTTTCCCAAACTCAGGAAAACAGGCTGTTGTGAAAAGGTTAAAAATAAATCTTGTCCTGAAAAAATAATTATTTTGACTTCCAGTAAAAAAATTGGAAAATATTGGAACACACTTTACGTCAGGTTCATTGGAAAGTTTATCCCCTTGAATGCTATTTTCCTCTTCTCTAGGATAACAGGTCTGGAGAGGAGGTATTTGTAGGTTTGGAGAGGAAATGTTTGCAGCTGAGTTTCTCAGTAAAGTCCAATGAAACACTAAAGGCTCATAAATCTGCTCTGTCTCCACTGCTGTTCCCTGAGATGCTGTGGGTGTCCCTTGAGACTCCCTCTGCACGTGAAGCAAGTTAACCTGGAGAAGTGAATATCATGCTGTGTCCATATGCCACAGTTTACAGAGGAACATGAACAGGAAATGATCGAGGCATCTCTGTGCCCTGGTAACCTTGTGTAACCTAAATCAGATTGTTACAGCCCTGTGCTGTGAGCACACAGCAGCTGGGAGCTCATACCAGGTCTGAGCTGTGGTTTGGGAGCTGCTCTCAGGTCTGAGCTCGTGGGATCTCCTGCACTCCTGTCTCAAAGCTGCACTAACATTTTAGCCAGCCAATGTGGCTCAGGACACAGGTGACACAGCCAAGCCTCACCTGCACCCATCTGCGGCAAAATTACAGAAAAACCTCACAAATGTATTTGCACTAGCAAATTATCTACTCAGTCAGGGGCTGGTGGAGAGTTTTGGTAGGATATCCTGTGTTAATTCAAACCTATGTGCCCAAGTGATTCTTTTATCACAGCATGTGTGTGTAGAGTAGTTTTAGATCGGTGCTGTTTGTAAATAGGAAAACCCCAGTGCGTGGTGTTTGCTGATCCAAACTGCTGCAAGCAGTCACAAAGCACAACAGAAAGCCTTACAAATGAAACAAAAGAATTCCCCATGCAGAACATGTATGAAGAAGCAATTTAAATGTTTATGGGAGCCTATAAACTTTTTTATTATATAAAAATAGGTTTTCAGCTTGTCTGCCTCTGAGTAAGTCTTAAATAATACAATTTATTTTGGATGACTGATTATAGGACTCCAACTAAGGCAGTTTAAATCCCATCTCCTGTCGACTTTAGGAAGCAAAATGATTTTCTAGCTTTGACATCATGCATCATGTTAAGTTTGCAAAACTACCACAGCCATTATGCAGCAGGGCCCCAGCTCTGTTAGTCCAGCATGTAGCCATGAGGTCTGTGTACATTTTTAGTGTCTTTAGAGCAGCCTAGAGCACTGCAGGGTAAAGCTCTTCATCCAAGAACAGCAAGTTAATTTTGGGCACTTGGTAAATATGTTTTTTTTGTGGCTTGAAAGCAGGATGGCAGATGAGGGCACTGATGGTGCATTTGCAAAGGGATCCCTCTGCAAAGGGGGTGTTTGCAGGGAATTCCCATTTCACTTGTATCTACCAGGGGCGTTTGCAGGCAATTCCCATTTTGCTTGTTCAGAGTTGCGTTTGCAGGAAATTCCTTTTTCACTTGTTAAGAGTTGTGTTTCTCAAGTTCTCCATAGTTAAACTGGCAGGCTGGAACCAGAGGCAGGCTCTTCAAGAGTCGTGCAGGCACATCCATGTAGCTGTAAAAGTAGATTACATTTTGTTATTATCTCTGGGCCTTGTCAGATTATTTGGTAAACCTGTTTTTATTAATGAATTTATAAAGGGCAGTGAAAGGCAGATGAAATTTGGATAATTTTTCCTTCCTGTTGCAATAGTGCAAATTAAGACGTCTTTAATTTATAATGCACTATAAATGCAGTTTTTTTAATTCCAAGGATATCATGACACCTTTTGGTCACCTTTTTCTGTTTGAAACAATTAAAATAAGGTGAGATGGTGCTTTATTTTCCCATTTGGGAGGACATGCAAGTACATCTCCCTGGCAGAGTGGAAGTAAAAGCCAGAGAGATTGCTGAGCAGTCCTTGCCTTTCTGTGCTGGACATGTTTTCATGCTGCAGATCTCTCAAACTGCCATCTCTCTTCACGCTCATCAACCTCAGGCTGCAGCTCTGGTGAGGGTGGGAGGGATGATTCCTCTCCCTGAGGACAATGGCATTAGCAACAAGCAGTCAGTCATAAAGGATGCAACCAGAAAGGCAGAGGGGGAAAATGACAGTGGCCCTTCATAAATATTAAAGAAGCTTCTCTAAGACAGAAGCAGAAGCGTGTGTTGACAGTGTCAGAAGATGAATGGCTCTATACAATCAATTCCTTTTAGAGAAAAGATTATTTTTTCACAATCATTAATGTATTTAGTCTTTTTTATTTCCTTTCTCACTCTTGCCTTTTCACAGCTCCCCACTTTACTTGAGATTGGCTACATTGGCTCTTCTATGCTTTTATTCTGTTTATTTGTTTTTGTCCAAACTTCTTATGGTTCCCAAGGAGAAATGAGTAGGCATTGATAGCTTTTCTGCCTGCTTTCCACTCCTTCTGCTGAGCATCCATTTAACACAGACAGTTGGGTAAACACCAGTTACTCATTTCAATATATTTCAAATTTGAATATGTTTGAGGTTTGTGGCTGATGTCAGATTAGGTGTGGTATTTTCGGGGTCCTCTGTCATGGGGAGGAATGATGAATCTGACTTCATGTTCTTGAAAGGCTAATTTCATATTTTATGATATTATGTTATATTAAAGAATGCTATACTAAACTATAGTAAAGAATAGAGAAAGGATACTTACAGAAGGCAAAAAGATAATAATGAAAACTCGTGACTCCAGAGCCTCGACACAGCTGGCTGTGATTGGTCATTAAGTTAAAACAATTCACTTAAAACCAATGAAACAATGACCAGTTGGTAAACAGTGTCCAAACCACATTCCAAAGCAGCAAAACACAAAAACACAGGAGAAGCAAATCAGATAATTATTGTTTTCATTTTTCTCTGAGGCTTCTCAGCTTCCCAGGAGAAGAAATCCCGGGCAAAGAGATTTTTCAGAAAATATGACGGTGACAATTAGGCAGTGAATGAGGTACTTTACTTCTTTAATTTTCAGGTTAAAGGTTACAAGTAAACCTCCATGGTTCTCTCTGAATGCAGGTAGCACATCAGCTGTAGCTCTTTGTACTGGGGAGAGCAATTTTTGAAAGAATTTATTATCATCACAAAATTCTAAGATGTGACTGCAGTGAGAGCAATCCTAATGTTTTCTTGGCTAACCTAAAGCCAAGTTTTAAAGGATGGAAGATTCACTTTTGCCTTACATTTGCAATCCCCAGGCATATTTTGTCATCCTAAAATGATCCTGGATTGTTTAAATGAAGTAGTAGCTTGTGTTCTTCTGAAATAGCTTTTGACACATTATCTTGCTGGTGAAGCCTGTGTACTTAGTGAGTCAAAGGGAATAATTTTCCAAAACCCTCTGATATTTTACATGGGTATTCATCACTACCATTATCACCAGTCATCCTGGTGAGCAGCAGGGAAGCTGTGTATTAGTCACTGTGAAAGGTGCTGGGTTGCACTATACATCACTGCTACCTTCTAATAGGCTTTGAAGCAGGATGGCATGATTTACATTTTCTTCCCATTCTAAAAAACAGAGGAAGGCTCTTTTTCAAGTCCTCATGCAGTCACCCTGCTGAACTGGCAGTGGCTCTTTGCCTTTCATTAGGGCAGGCGTGAAGGAACATTTCGGTAAGGGAGCATCCTGTCCTTGCTAGCCCATGGGAGTCAGCATCTGGGATTTGTGATATCCACCCTCTGGAACATTTAACAATCCCACTGGAGGGCCTGGTGAGACCCTTTAGCAGCACAGTAGCACAGTGAAGGTGCTGAGTTCCCCATCCTACCCACACTTCATTGTGCTCCTCCTCTCTAAACCCCACAGACCTGAAACATCCTTGGTGTGGTGACTCTGCCAACTCATGCAGCACTAAGACTGCCATTTGTCTTTGCTATTTCTGCTGCAGTGTTTGGTGATTTGTACCACAGAGAAATTAGAACAAACAGCAAAACAAGTAATAAAGGTCTTTGTAAGAATGTCCAGACAGGCTCCCTTTCAAGGGAAGTTCGTCTGCTCATTACTGTTCACATATCAGTCTGATTGAGTGGATAAATTCTTAGATATTTGAGGGGAAAACAGAAGAAATCCTTAAGTTCCTGAATCAGCAGGACTGAAAAGTTTATGGGCAGTCCCAGAAACCCAGTTTCAGGGATTCTTAATTCTTAAATATACAGATAAGTGTGTCATCACCTCCAGGACATTAAATACAAGAATTTTCTCCATCCAAATAAAGCACTTCCTTAAGGGTTTTGCTATATCAGGTCCTAGGAGCCAAATAGGTCTCAAACCTGTGTTTCTCCGCTTGAGTTCTTGATGCCATTATTATGCCAGATATTATCTGAAAGGGATTTTGTAGTGGTCAGAAATATGTAGTTTCAAATTAAACTTTGAAGAATTTTTTGCTCAGAAAAGAATTATTCAAAGAATCAATCATCCTTCGCTAATTTGATTGAGTTTCCTTGGTTATAATTCATATAGGTAGCCACAAAAGGTGCAAGTGATAGGCTAAGTGGTGATAAAATATTAATTTATTCAAAATATTATAATATTCAGTCAGGTATCTGAAAATTCCTAGGTGATGATGTCAAATGACAGCAGATATTATGTGTTCTTGAATAACTTTGGGCTTATAAAAAGATTTGTAAGAACAATTTTAAACTATCCTACATTGCGACAGAATGTAGGATACTTGTGATTTTCATTTTCATTTTCACAAGTTCCAATGTTGTTACACCTTGCTGTACTGATTTTATAATCTGGATAAACCACTCCAAAATCTTGATCATCTGTTGGAGAATTAGAAAAGGTGATTATCCTTTAGTTATTGTGCACAGTATCCTTACAGTCTCTGTGCTAAAATTACTGTTATTGCAGTCATCTATTATTGCTGAAATGCCACAGGACTCTTCAAGGCTGTGGATGGAGCTCAGTGAATGATGAACCTCTGATTATCCCAGCCTCTTGCTTGCCACCACCTCTGCACAGGAATTAACAGGAGTAAGAGCCCTCTACCTGGTTCATCCCTTCTGCAACTATGTGGAACAAACAAACAAGCAAACTATATTTTTTTTTAAAGTTCATGTTTCAGTTTAACCAGACAAATGATAAGCACCCATTCTCAGAAATAGTCTCTCTGAGACAATAATGACATTGATGGCTTAATAATAAACCAGATAGGATTGGAAAAATTAATATTTATAAAATCTGACCCTGAAGTCTGACCAGAATGCTGACTGCTCATGCAAAATAGCTCATCTCCCTTCACTACTTACTGCTCTCTCTTCCTCTCTAACACTCAGAATGTTTCTTCCATCTGTTTTACTTCATGACTTCTTGCTATATTAACCATATTTCTCTGCTCTGCAGTGAAAGTGAGAACTTCCTTTGGCATCCTGTCTTTGTGGTGCTGCCATTCTTTCTTAATGCAGTCTCAGTGATCTGTGCTGGCTGGATTCACCTGTGGCATCTTGTTGTGAGTACTCATCTAATAAACATTTTATAGATACCTCAGTGAAATCAGCATATCAGTACCAGCTTCACATATACTGCATGGATTGAAAAAGTTACCAGAAATGAGCTTCAGAAATGGTAGTGAAGCTCTCATCTGTGCTGCTACAGTAAGGAATTTCAGCAGTCTGCTAAGAGAGAAGAAGAATTATGTAAATGAAGAAGAAGAGAAAGCTGTCAGAAGACACCAGAAATGATGGTATTAGTTGGCTGCCACTCCTTATGAGGAATTTTTCTGGTCTGGGATTCGTTCTTTTAACTATTGAAGCATTCTGTCAAGTGAGACTGACAAGCTGTAGTCACTTAAGCCCTGTACCATAACCACTCAGGTGTCGCTTTTGCCAGCACCAGGGTTTCTATGTATGTAAGCAGAAAGCAATCACTCTTAACAATGCTCCTAATTAACTTTTCTTACATAGATAAATCTAAGTGCAATGATTCAGTGTGGGCTTGGGTGAGAGCACATCCTTCTATTACTGGGGCAATAAAACAAAACTAAAGGAAAGAAACAACACACAAAAGTGTGGATTGTGTAGAATATAAATACATTTATAATCCACTGTCCAACTAAAATATTAATTGATTTACACTGGATTAATGCCAATATTTTAGCACACTTGCAAGATTAGGCTTTGGTAATGGTGCATTAGATGGCTCTACTGATGTAATATTTAACAATAACAATCCTAACCACATAATAAGACATAGCCCCACAAAATAATGACAAATGAATGTGTAAATTCAGTGGTTTCAGGAATAACAGGACATTTGAGGTTTTTGTTAAGACAGTGTTTTCTTGAAATTAGCTCAGTGATATCTGTCATTTATCTAGTGCCTGCTGAAACAAAGTAGTTTGTGAGTTGGATAAGAAGCTGCTGAAAGTTTTGCTTTGTTAGATCTATTGATTTTCTCTGTAAAGAATGTTGAACTTGCATTGTGTTTTATGTCTGTGGCACAAGGGTGCAGCATTCTCTATTTTAACTTTAATAAGTGCCACTTGACTGTTAAGAAGGAGACAAGTAGACAAAGACCCATTAAGCACTTAACAGGAGTCAAGGGTATGTAAACAAACATGATAGAGAATGACAAATTCTTTTCCCAGCTTGAAATCATATTGGAATAATGATAGAATTAATATGAGGGGATGCCTGTGTAAAGAATGTTTTTTTTCCACAAAATTGGTGGCCTATCAAAATCAGGAAACTGCAAGAGCAAATTTATTTCTAACTGGTATGACTTCCTTAGTATTTATAAGCTGCAGTAACAGCCAAGTGTTGCTGAAGGTGATGAAAAGGAAATGATGAAGGGATTTATTCCGGTACCACACACTTCTATATCCAACACAGTAGCTGTTTAATAACCATGACTTTACATAATTGGGTCTGAATGAGTAACTTACCCTCACCTAGGAATGAATCTTGCAATGGTACAATGACCAGCCAGTTCATTGTTCAGCTCACATGAACACCCTTCTTTCAAACTTTCATTCAACAGAAGCTCAGCCTTTGGAAAAAATCCTGAGAGACTAGAAGGGCTAAAAAGCCCAACAATCCCAAATGTTTGCACATTGGGATTGCCTGAGTGGCCCCCTGGATGGGACACTGAGCTGTGCCCCAGCTGTGCTGTGGGATTTGCAGTGTTTCACTCAATCCCTCCGTGCACAGCCACAGCAAGGGTGCTGAGCAGGGGCTCCATCCTGGATTACAGCCCTGAACACAACAGGGATTTAATCAGGGCTGAGATCTCTCTGGGAACTGTAATCTAAAGAATCATTTCTATTAACCAACCTGAAACCCAGAGGAAGGTTTCTTGCTGCATCAGTGCTAAAATCTGCATGCAAGAATAAATCTTGGCTGTCCTTTTATCTTCCCTTTATCCAGTAAAGCAGTTTCCAGGTTAGCTGCCGCTCCCTCACTGCTCCTCAGGACTCCGCAGCCTAAAAGAGAAGAGAACTTGTAATCTTTACATTCACATTGCAAAATCTTAGTCCAAACAGCACCATAAATATTTGTATGACCTTTCCTAGTAACAAATATGTTTGTTCTCTTTTCAAATGCTCTTTAGAGAAAGGCTTGAATGAGGAATGTGAATTGCTCTTTGTGCCAATATGAAGTGCTGAATCCCTTGCTGTCTAGAGCTGGATGCACTAAAGACAGAGAAGTTCTCTCTCTCCCATACATGATAGAATGTCAAGTGGAGTTCTGTGTTTGTGCTAGAAAAATACTTGCACTGCAGTTAAAGGATTCCAAGACTATGAATCATTTTTTTTCCTATATTTTCTAGTCCCAACTTTTTTATAAGGAAACACACTTCCAAAAAAAATAGCACAGGAAGAGCAAGGTAGCAAATTGATTGGCTTAGTCAAGGAGCTTAAAATGATCCTTCTTCACACATCTTCTGTCATTCAAGGTCAGAGTATTTGTTTGATAAGTGCTTTTACATCTGAAATGCTCTCCTTAGGTTTTAATTCCTGTTGGAGTGAAGTAAAAATTTCCCCTTTTTTATGTCTGTGTTCTGCTTTCTTAACAGTGGTTCTGGTTCATGATGAGCTGTAACCTTTCCTTTAGTAAGCAGTACAAAATACTTGTATATTTACAGAAATGAGCTCCAGGATGGGATTTAGCAGCTTTTTCCTTCCCAAACCAGAGACTCTTAAAACAACAACTTCTACTTGCTTTTCTCTGTTTTTCCTATTTGCTTTTTACCCCTCTTAGACTTGATAAGTGAGTCTTTCCACAGTTTAAGTTGCAGTAATTAATTCTGAAGCTTCTCTTTTTTCTCTTGTATAATTTTTACTTGTATATGACTTTCTCATGTACATTTTATTAATTTCTTATATTTTTTTTTAGTGGCAATGGCTTTATGTGGTGATGTGGGACTGCATTCTGCAAGTTTGTTTCTACAGGAGTCACAGACATAAGGAAAGGATATTTGAAATTTTCCACCTATGGCCTGATGGATGACTGGATGGATAAATGAGAAGGTTTTGCTGTCATAACATAATGCAAATTAATGACAACCAAAGAGGATGACAGCCTCTCAATGGAGGTCAAGTTTGATGCAAAGCCAAGTCCTAGTACCCTCCTTTGCAGGGGCTCTCATTCTACCTTAAGTGATTTCTGTGTTTGTGTTCATGTCTGTGTGATCTGGCTGATACTGGGAGTGAGTTTTCTATTGGTAAGTTTCTGACATTTAGTAAAATAATAAAGTTTTCCTAACATGACACCATTGATGCAATCCTAACAGATTTAATCTAAAGGGAAAGAGCATCTTCTAAAAATACAGCTTTAAAATCACTTGAGGAGAATGTGATTCCATTGCTGCAAATAGAGGAGAAGTGTTGGAATGCTGCTTTCTGCCTTAAACTGGTGATGGGGAGTAGAGCAGGTGGATATGGCAAGAAAAAGGATGCAGACTTTTCTTTTGAAAATCAAATATCAGTCAGCTTGTGCTTCCCCGGTGCTTTCCTGTCAGTGAAATAATCTGGAAAACTTAAGAGTTCTTGCTTAATTTATTAGTATTAAATTTTTATCCATCCAGCCCAGTTCCAGGCTCCCATACTATTTTGTTATTTGTATTGATTCTGGTCTCAGAAGAAGTATGAGCTGTAACAGAATGGTGCAAAAGATAAACTATTTCTATAGGACAAAAAGGTGAGGGCTTCAAACACAACCCAGCCCAACAATTCTGAATGTTAGGGGAAGAAAATCCCTCTGGGCAAGGGTTTTACTTTATTCTTTCACTGAAGCATCCTGTATGCCTCCTTTAAAATACATGACTAGTGGAATACCTGACCTTAAGAGCTGAACAAGCACAGAATTTCCTGGAATCTTTGATTTTAAAAACAAACTTATTGATCTTTCAACAAGCGAGAATGTGGGGATTATTTGTTTTAGAGGGACACTTGAAAGAAAATCATCTCTATGCTTTGTAAGTGACTCCTCTGCTGTGGTTCACAATGTAATAGAAATTTTGCTCTGTTTTGGCTCCTGTCTGTTTCCCATCTAATTTGTTTCCTATTTTCTGAAAACAACAACAACAACAAAACAAAAAACAAACAAACAAAACCCAAAACAAAACAAACAACAACAACAAAAAAAAAACCCACCAAACCCCAAAAAAAAAAACCAAAACCCCCTACATGTGTTCTGGAATCAAGCCATTACACTTTCTTTAGCAAGTCTATACTTTGCTGTAGCACGAATGTCTGAGAGCACTTGCTTCCTCTGGGGTTTCAATTTCAGGCAACACCAGCTTATGCTCTGGCTGAAAACTTTACAGAAAAAGTAATTTTACTGAACTCCTAAGTTAGTTATGTGTTTTACCTACCTGGGAACCACAGGGTTTCTACTGTTTTGATAGTATCTAAAGGGTGTTTGCTGCAGGAAGTTTTCCAGAGCAGGATCCAAGATGAATCTGAGTAGATCTCATCAGTGATCCATCCATTAAGCACAAAGACCAATATCTCAATTTAAGTGTCAAAGAATAGCTATTGAAAAACCCTCTCATCTCCTGGAAGTGATACAGAGCCACATTCCTGTGGCCTGAGAAATTTGTTCTTACAAACAGATTGCTTTTATTATAATGCTAAATCACAAAGCAAGAACTTAAATTTATAATGGAGGCTTGTGTGCACTTTTAAAACCTGAGAGAATAGAAATTGTCAGTGAGCATCTTTTTCTGCCTCAGACACATAAGCTCTTTGTTGGATCAGGTACCTCCTGTTTATTTTCCTTCCTCAGTTAATGAAAGCAAAATGAATAAGCCCACCTCATTCTTTCAAGTTGAAAACTTTTATTTGGCAACCACACTGTATGGGAACATAAAATTCAGAGATATATTTTACATAATAAGATAATCTTTGTTTTAATTACAATACATTGAGTTTAGCCTATTAAATGAAAGAAGACTGTGCCTATTAAGATTGAATTGGAGAGAATCAAATGAAAGATACTGATGAGAAATATTCTTTTCTAAACACAGCAGCCTGTAAGAAAGAAGAGTAATATTTTCTTTAGAAAAAATATTTGTTTTATTTTCTTGAAGTTAAGACACATTCAGCTTCATAATGCTCCTAGAAAACCCCAGACAGCAACATTAAAGACCACAGTGCCGAATATTTTTTAGGCATAGCTGGAACTAAAAGCGTCCAAGCACCCTGTGGAAGGGACCCGTGCTGAAGCAATCCATCAAGAACTGCAGTCCTTGGGAAGGATTTATTTTGGAGAAGTTCATGGAGGACAGTTTTCCTGCTGGAACAGGAAAAGAGTGTGAAGAGTTATTATATTCTATCCTGAGGAGAAAGGAGTGGCAGAGACATCATGTGCTGAACTGACCACAACCCCCTTTCCCTGCCCTCCTGGGTCCCTGTGAGAGGAGGAGCAGGGATAGAATTGGAATAAATTGGATATTTAGAATTGGAATAAATTGGATATTGAACGTTATTCCTGAATATCCTGAATTGGATATTCAGGAATAAAATTGAGCTTTGGGAGAAAGGAAGGGTGGCGGGAAGGGTTTTTTAAGACATGGGTTTATTTCTCATTAGCCTACTCTAATTTGATTGGTAATAAATTCAATTAATTTCCCTGAGTCAAGTCTGGTTTTCCCATGATGATATTTGGTGAGTGATCTCTCCCTGACCTTGTCTTGACCCACAAGCCTTTCATTGGATTTTCTGTCCCCTGTCTAATCGAGAAGGAGAATCCTAGAGCAGCTTTTGTCAGCACCTGGCATTCAGCCATGGTCAGCCCACCACAGTTATTCAGGTAATAGAAGAATGATCTTGAACTTGACCTGAACATTTCAAAATTTAAAAAAAACCTGATAAAACCCAAGGATTTTCACCTGGAATTAGAATTCATTATTTGCACTCCACTTAACATTTGGAGGCTCTGATTAAATCAAGACCTTTATTTTCCTTTGGCTATACAGTCAGAGATGCATCCTAAGAATTAACAAAATGACAAGAGTGTGGGACACAAAAAGTAGCTGAAGAATGCTACTATTTTATAGGAGGGAAAACACCAGCATGGAAACGTGTTAAGTGATTTGTCTGAAGTAAAATCAGGTCTGAAAATGACCCAGATTTAATCAGTCATAGGGCATTGGTACAAAAAAATCCTCTTTCAAATTCTTCCTCATTTTGGCATGTGGGTTTCCTGTCTTGCTTCCATCCTTGAACCAAAAGTACCACAGGCTGTAGGAGAAAGTCTGTTCATATGAGCTGTGGTTGAAGTCCCAGGCCTCTTTTGGGTAGTTGGTAACAATAGGGATGTAAAAGGCACCATTTAACCTGTTGGAAAGGAAGGGATGATGATACATACCCATTACATGGGTAATGCTGTAGTCTTTTCAAAGGAAAAGATTGGTATCAACAATATTGCATTCAATCCTAGCAATTGTGCTTCCTTGAAATAGAGGGAGAAATCCCTCTAGTAGGATTTGGGCTCCTAATAAAGTACTCCAATATAATTTTAAGTAATTAGGCACTATCCTGAAAAACTACAAATGCTTTCTGAGAGTTAATTAAAAAATAGAGAAAGCCTAGATATTCATTTATTATAACAGTAATATTTTAGAAGTAGAAAGGTCTAACTATAATTCTCTGTCAGGACAAAAGAAATGTATCAGGAAAAAAACAATCCTCTAAACTTAGACTTAACTGCAATAAATATAGTTATTGAGTCAAAGTTATATCTCATTTCACTCCACTGACTTCAGGTGGATTTACTACATCAAAAAATAATCTGGTCTCAAAGTTGGTTGATTTTTCATAGCCTGATCTGATGGTATGGGTTTATGAGATATAAGGAGAAGTCCTAGCCAAACCATTGGGAGCACATTAAAAATCAAACCTTTGTTTTCACAAAAGACTCAGCATTCAAACAGAAGCGTCACTAAAATGCCTTCAAGCTCAATGGCTGATTCTCAGCCTGCATGTGAACAGCCAGCCAGGCATTTCCACAGAAGGTTCTCAAACGTCAGCTGCTCTAATTTATCAGAAATTAGAGTGGCACTTCTTAACATTTTGTGCAGAGTTAACCAAATGTTATGGAAATTTCAGATGCCAGCCACTATGACAGGGTTCAGCTCCAGGTTTCTGCTGAATCAATGAGCTGAAAACAGATTCTTCTATAAATCCCTTTTTATTAATTTTATTAATCCATACACTTGGGCTTTGAGAAATATAGTGAATTTAGAATTAAATTAATTCCTATTCTGAATTCTGAAAATATATGGTTAACATAGTAAACCTTTGCTCTGCAGTTGCAGGAGTTTGGAATGTACTTCTTTTTGTAATTCAACATGAGATTTTTACTTCTGGAGCTGTTGGGAAAAAAAAAAAAGAGGAGAGTAATCCATGGACTCCCTCAGTTTGAGCTCTCTGGCACACAGAATAGTGGTTTTTTCTTTGCCATTTTTTCTTTTTGGTGTTAAGGAACTGTTTAAGGTGATGGACTTTAGGATTCAATGGGAATGTACATTGTAGGAGGTAAGGACACCAACCACCAAAGTATATTTTTTCTGCAAGTGCAGATTGACAGCTTTTATTAAAAAAAAAATGTTATTTGCCATAATAATCTGAGCAGTATGAGGCTAAATGTAATGGCTTGAAGTATTTTTTCTCTCACCATTACAGAAAAAGGAAGTGGTTGCTTTTACAACATGAAGTAGCTATTAAACTAAATTAATAGATCTAATATGTCTGCGTTTGTAGAAAGCTATTTGACAAAGTTTCCCTTGATAGACTATTGTTAAAGTTCTCTAAATATGGGTGAGGTAATACATTATTAAGATGGATAAAGAATGGTTAGAAACCAGAGACATGAATTAAAGATATCTTTTATTCATAGGAGTTGGATAAAGAATGAAACCCCACTGGGCTCTAATTGTGTCAACACTGTTTAATACTTGATTTAACATTTTCAACAGAGCTGTACCATGGCCTTTCTTTATATCTGTGGGTGTTACCTGAAGAAGCATAACTCAGTGAACTGCAGCATTTATGGCTTTGAGCCAATAAATGGGTTCCAGAGCAGTGGGGCAGACCACACAGGATTATTTGCATCAGAGAAGAGAATGTCCACATGGACAGAATTTAAACTTTAACCAGCCAGAGCACTGCCAAACACTGGCACATGTGAAAACACAGAGACAATGGCTAAAGTATGGGTAGCAAAATGTCCCAAAAAGTACTAAAGCAGTAGTGAGTGAAATTATCATCCCTGGAAGTGTTTAAAAATATGTAGGTGTGATGCTTAGAGACATGGTTTAGTGGTAGACTTGGGAGTTGATGGTTGGACTCAATGATCTTAAAGGTCTCACCAAACTTCAAGGATTCTGTGATTCTAAAGCAACACCAGAGAGTTTTATAAATGTAAGCAGGGCCAACATTTTCACATTTGGGCACCACTGGCAGTCTTGGGGAAGGAGTTTTTGGAACTGTCATGGCAGCAATGAGTATGGCACTGTCCTCTGTATGTCCTCAGTATGTGCTGTCTGTCCTCTGTTGGCTTTCCCAGGCAATGGTGACCTTGCCATCTACAAGCGCTTAGACCAAGCTGTGGTTCCTAAAACTGAAGGTGAAAATTCAGATAGAGAAGACCACAGGTGCTCAGCCTCCCTCCCTGAATATCTAATCTGACCACAGGTGCTCAGCCTCCCTCCCTGAATATCCAATCTTTCACGAACTCTCCTAGAGAGTCAGCTGCAGTCTAAGCCACTGTCATACCCTGGTCTGTCATAAACCTAGCTGAAATCCCAGTGAGGTCTGGAGAGCATCACTTCTGGATTTGGTGGAGCTGGATCTTGTTTCTTGTGACTTCTGTAGCAGTTCCAGGCAGCTATCTGTGCTTCTATGCTGAGGTGCATAGGTAACACAGATTTGAAAGGAGTGATTTTCACAGAAAGGAGAGATTTTCACAGAAGGAAGACTGCACCAGATTCTTCATGAATGAAGTGATTGCCTGACAGCTCTCAAGATAGCTCTCTAGACATTTAATTTTTCTCTCATTTCCTTAATAAAACCCTCTCTCTTTTTATGAAATGACATCAGCTATACCAGCTTTTCAGACAATTTACATTGCTGACATCTATTCACATGGTACACAGTGACAGTACTCGAAAATCAAACCAGGAGTTGTGTTTGATCCACAGCAGTGTCTGAAAACAGTGTGTGCCATCTAAACTGGTATATACAACCCCCAGGGGTGAGGTGATGTCTGAACTTTAAGGACACAATTACTTTTGCAGAGATTGAGACATGAATATTTTATGTGTGACTTGGGATTTTTTTTTTTTTTTGCACTCACAAGAAAGCTAAATGTAATTTGAATGCATGCTGTCTGATGAGTGACATCAGATGAGTGACACCTATGGGAAAATTATAGCAGAGGAATCAAAGTCTGAGACAGAGAAACCCTGTATTTGACCAGTGAGGAAGAGATAGCACAGTCATTAATATAATAGACAGGAGTTTTGGTACTTAGTACCAGCAGTCCTTTGGCGCCTAAATGGGAGACAGTCGCAGAAAGAAGAATTAATATCACTCTGTCTCTTCAATTTTTCAAATGTTACTGACATTAAAAATGGCAGGTCCCTTCTGATTCAACTATAACATGGCTGTACAGAAGAAACCACTGGAAGAAGAAAATTAGGCTACTGAGAATTTGATTGTGTTTTGCTTTTTGATGTTTATCTTTAAAAAAGTTTTATTTGCAGAAAGTGTAAAAAAATCAATGTGATAGCCAGAGACAGATTACCTGGGGAAGTACTATGGATGGAATAGACCTGGTAGAGACAGCAATGTGTGCCAAAGTATGATTTTTCTCTGCTGTGTATTCATGACCAAACTTCTTGTATGATTGTATTCATGAAATGTAAATGTGCTCTGTGTTGCTGATTTTTTCCATTTCACTGATGTCAGTGATATCATTGTAACTGAAAGGAAGTTGATCATCCTGATAAGAGATGAAAATTAGCATTACATTTGGGTTTCCTTTTCCTTAGTCACAATGTGTATATGTGGCCTCTCCTCTGACTCATGGGTCACTTCAGCTCCTGTCAGTGAGAGAAAAACAATGACAGAGACACAGACTGTCCCAATTAGTTGTGCATTCTATGAGTATAACTTCTATGGAAATATTTGGAATATGTGTTCCTTATTGCCCATAATATTCTGACTAATTACTGGAATCCAAGAGGGTGGACTCGAACGCACCAGATGGGAAGGACTGAACTGTGGTCTCTCTGGATAAAAACCTTAAAAATTGAGCTGATATTTAAATCAATGGGATGGGGGACAAAACCATCTTCCTTTGGCTTTGCTTTAAAGCCTAGGTTTAAGACAGTGTGAGCTGGTTCACTTGGTGTTGCTTGCAAGTTTAGTACAGGGAATAAAAGCAGGACACTGTTTGTGGACTTGGCTGGTATTTGTGTGTGGGAAAACACTGAGTTAGTAACATTAAGAAGGAGAAATTTCTGCACATGCTTGGATGCCTCCTTGGAGCTCCATGGTTAAAAATCAAACTCACCAAGGACTTGAAACACTTCCAGGCTTAGACAGGGGTTGAATAATTTCTGTGGAAGGAGGCTTTGGTTATCTGAATTTACATCCCAGCTGAGCAACAACCACAAGACATAAGTTCCAGCTCCTGTGAGGTATTTAGGTGCTTAATCCCCACTGGTTGCTGCAGGAATCAGATGTCAAAGTACATTTGTAGATGCCAGATCCAGAGTTCATTGTGTTTAGCTCAACCCAAGAGTATGAGTATTGTCACTGCACGTGAAACATCATTCCAGGCTGGATTGTGTGTCTGTGCTTAGAGCCCACCTGCTGTGCACAGTCCTGCCACCAGAAATGTTTAACCCACACACTGTTCTTTTAAAGGAAAATTAATGTTTTCTTTACATGGCATCAGGCATTTCACAGTTGAAAGCTCAATTAGGTATCCTTTAAAAACAATACTTTGTGCTCCATCTGCAAACCCTTTTGCTAACACTGGGCTCAGCACTGCTCCAGGTATTGACCTCCTCTGCCCATAGAGCAAGTTACAGATATAGGAGCTGGCTGGATCAGTCCCACCCTTATACCCCTCCTGTGAAGTAAATTATTATCCTCTTGTTGCAGACAGGGAGACAAATGTAGACTGGGTTTGATTTGTAAGATTACAGTGCTGGGGAGCTGCTCACAAAATCAAGGCCATATTTCAAAACAGATTCTATTTGTTCACTGGGATCACAATTTTGCCAATGTACTACCCTGCAAAAAAGGAATTAAGTAATTGTCTGGCAGTTGGAATTAATATAAATTAATTCTGTCTTTATACTGAGGTGCAAAAATTATTAAACTCATTAAGAACATAACTTTTTCAAGATCCAAATGGATAACACACAGATTTTCAAGTCCAAATCTTTACAATAAATTTGTTTCAAAAAATCCTTGAAAATAAAAAAAAGAATGTTCTTTCTCTGTAGTTATGTTTTGCTTATTATTTTTTAGAAGAAAATGTATGACATTTAAGAGATTAATGCTTCTTCATGACAGAAATATACTTAGAAGTTTTCTCCCAGCAATATTGTTTCTGCAAAGTTAGAACTCTGTGACCTTTCTGGATGGTATAAAATTTCTGTTGATTGCTATGACTTTCCTAAAAGAGCAATTCTTAATTCTCAAGCTTTTAAAAAAAATTATGTTTTGAACTCTTCAGTCTGAACCTGCTTATTTCTAGAGGTGAAGAACAAAGCATACTCACAGCACATTTCTACTTTTCTTTACTTGCATGAACCATTGCTGTGCTACACAAAATCACCTTGATTTTCCTGGGACTAACACCCTCAAAGGTGGACTTGTGACCCCACATATTGATCCTCATTGTTGAGAGGAGTCTAAATAAATTCCATTTTCAAAACAAGTAGCGTCTGAAAAATTACTCTGCTCAGAAATTAAAGGTATGGATCATTGTGTGTTAGCTGACTCCTGATGAAGAATTATATCATCATTTTTAATACACAAGCCTGTGAAGTTACACTTATTGTCTTAAATATTCACCCAAATAGCCCAGAACCCCACTGGGAGAGCCTGACTCCCACTGGAAGGGCCTCTCTGAATGCAGTTCATGGGGCTGTCTGGGCAGTTCTTTAAGCTGTCTCTCACCAGCCACACTAGAACAGGGGCTCAGACTCTTCAGGGGCTCTCCAGACTGCCCATACTCTAGGCTAGAATGCAAAAGTTGTGCCCAGACTCTAGGCTAGAATGCAAATCTATCCTCTTGGTAATTCCACATCCAGCCTATGTCCTTTCTGTGGGGCTTCCCTGTGGTGCCTGCGCACAGGACTGGGATTTGAGGAAAATCACGTTTCTTTGAAAGCTGCCAATGAGCAAAAGCCTGTTGTACTGTACTAAGGTTTTCCAAGCATAAATGGATTTATGGACTTAAAAACTATGTCAGTCTGAACTTTCTTATCTTCACTATAGAGCTGCTGGGTCTTTTTGTGACTTTGCTGACCAGTATATAATCTCATCCTGTGTCATGCCGCCAGTAGTAGCCAACAGGAGGTGCCTGGGGACTGCAAGTCTCTAGAGACACCTCCTGCTTTACACTCTTGACAAGAATTTGCAGTCTGGGGAGCTCTCCAGAGAGATTTAGATAAGACTTTTAGTTTAAAAGCCCAACAGGAATTCTTGTCCATGATTTCATACAGCATCCCTTGAGATCATGTAAATGGTTAGCATTCATATCACCCTGTAGCAAGGGTTTCCAGCAGTTTGACTACACATTCAGTAAGGATTCACCCTTTTTTTTCAGTGTGAACTTGCTTCCTGGGAGTTTCAGTTAATAAACTGGAGTTAGTCTATTGGGAAAGAAAGTAAACAAAAGGTTTTTTGGGATATTTATGGTTTTAAATGCCTCTGTCACATATTTGGTCTTTGCCAGGCTGAAGAGTCCTGGTCTGCACATTAATTTTTATATAGAAGATACTCCAAACCCATGTTCTTCCTCCTATGAACTTCTGTCAGTTCTGTCTGTTTGAGATGAGGCAATTAAAACTGCATATGCAGTATCCGGGTACAAGATACATCTAAACAGTTATTCAGCACCTCCTGCAATTCCTGGCAGCTGCTCCATCCTGAATAATTTATTATTTGTAAATAGTGATTCCTCACCTCTCATTGATAGCTATTCCTAAGTTGGTTCTAAAGGTGATGAACAGCTTTCTGGCAATTTACTGGCCATTTACCTTCCTTTCCCTGTCTTTTACCCAAATATATACCCATGCAAATGCCTTCTTTCACTGTTGTTATTTTCTTAAGAGCATTTGGTGAAGGCCAAAACCCTTAAAAAAACCAAAAACAATCCTATAGTCAAGCCCATGTCGATACCTTCTCAACTTTTAGAAGGTTTAGGTTTGTGAGACAGGACTACTCACCCCAAAAGCCACAGGGCTCTGTCTCAGTACCAGGGAAAATGGTCCAAATCAGCATTAAACAAAAATTAACTTCTAATATAAAACCTATCAAACTCAGACATTTGATGTGCAGTAAGAACAAAAAAGCAGGACAGAGCAAGTAATATGACTGGAGAAGAGTCTTTCAGCATAAACGGTGGAAATTATGGAGGACTAAGAAACATTTCATAAGGAAGGAGATGTAGCAGACAGGAAAATTTACCTTGAAGTAAATAAACACATATTAACCCACATAATCCCATATATCAATTGCTGAGCACAAGCACTATGCTCAGTAAGCAGAGCATCTCATTGGGAGCAACCCTAAATAAGTATCAATGATAATAAGTACCAATTTCTGCCCAGCCTCCAGCTGAAGTGAAGAATACATATTTTCTAATGAGTGGAGAAAAATCACTCTTCAGTGCTATTGTTGCATCTGACACACTTTTCTAAGTGCCAGTGATTTTAAGATAGTGGGACAAGCTAAAAGAGTGGCAGGAAAAATAAGGCTTAGAAGTCCTTTTAGTGTAGTATTCAGCAGTGTGAATGGGGAGAAAGAAAAAGAAGAGGCATGTTTTAGAAGTATAGGGAAATATATTTGACAAGTAAAAATAAACTGTGGGATTCATTGCTGCAGGAGGCACTTTGTCTCTTATGGCCTTGAATTACTAAAAGATGCATCCCAGAGCAAGGTGAAGGAAATAATATGGCCAAGGTAATAAAGATATTTGACATCAATCTATAATATTATATAATTATAGATTAGCTGCAATAGGAATTGTTTTTGAGGAACTTTTGCATGGATGGAGGAGAACATGGTGGAGCAGAACTTGACTGGAAAGTAATAAATGCAAAATGTTTAAAAAGTTTTTATTTTTCAAATCCTAACTTAAACCCCCTAAATTATAGAGGAAGCTAGGCTATGCAATGTTTGTTCAACCAGCTAGTTGTCTGCAATATTTATGAGTTTCATGGGAATAACAGTAAATGTCAGAAATAAATGTATGCCCTCATGGCCAAGTCACAGTGACTTAATTTTTCATGTGGCCTTTTTGGTGATATAAGGCTTAAAATGTTATAAAATGCATTTAGAGAGTTCTTTGTTAAAAATCTTATGGGTGTCCCAAAACTGGTATTTTCAAAAGATTTTGGAATAATGTAATATGCTAAAATGTCTGGGAATGGCTATGCAGCATTGTAAGGATCAGTCTGGCTTATTCATCTTCCAGACACTCTTTGAATGTGCACAATGAAACCAAATCCAGAATTCTGATTTCATTGTACCTGCTCTCTGACTTCAGAGGAAGGCCTTCCTAAGGATGATCACAGGATTAGCTGAGGGATAGAAGCGAGAGCTAAAACAGGTTTTCTTCCTGTTAAACAATTTTCCTATGACTCAGAAGCAAGACAAAGGATGAACAGAACACAGGAACTTGAGAACACATTCTGTGTGATGTAAAATGTCTTAACTTGGATTGCTTTTAGAGGAAACTTGCTCTAGGAAGAGCAGAGATCCCTTTAGAAATGATTTACTAGGGAAAAATAAAACAAACCTGAAAAAATCCCTGTCAATATGTGTGTAAGTCCTGATTTTTCAACTTTACATAAGAGTGAATTGCCAGCATTTCCTTGAAGATTATCATACTCTGATCTTTGTTCATTGATGTATGAGAGTTTGAAAGATGTACAAAGAGAACAAATAATTTCACTGCAACAATGATGGAAATAGGAGATGTTTTTTAAGGGCCAGATTATATAAGTAAATAGCCAAACCACCCACTATTTTCATATTAAAACAAGTGTAACTTTTTCCTTTCTGAGATTGCTTTGTGATGAATAAATTTCATGTTTGTGATAGCTGAGGTGGTTTGGATATTTCCCTATCCAGATCTGCATTACCTGTGCTGTTTTGAACCACTCCTAACTTGTCCTATATCTTGAGAACACTTCCAAATTTTTTCACTGTATGTTAAAAACACAATCTGTGTGAATGATTAACAGAAGAGGCAGCCATGGAAGGCTTGTGCTGTCCTTAAAATATTGTCAGAACATGCTCACCTGTCCAAGCTGCTTTGCAAATCAGGCTGATCAGAACCTGCCATGGCTCAGCTGACGAGTGTTCAACTGCATCAACTCGATGGCTTGGGACCACCAACTGCATTCCTGCTCTCTGCACCCAGGAAACACAGCCAGTGGTAGTTCTTGGTGAACTTATACAGCACTCAGCTTGATGCACATCAAGGTCTTCAAGCCTCTTTCCATTCCACAATGGAGCAGAGCCCTGTGCAGGGAGCCCTAACCAGCATCTCTCATTTCCCAAATGCTGCTTTTTTTCCCACTGTCCTTGGACTCAGTGTGGCAGCCTTGAGGATGCTGCCATTCCTGTGCCCTTCCTCCCCTCTGCACACTGCCTGTCCTTTCAGCCTCGCTTCCCAGAGGAAAAGGATCTCCGGAGAAGAACTGGAGCTGCACTCCACTTATCTTCTGTATTATTTAAATGTAAAACCTGTATTTCTGCTTCACTCTCTCCAAAAGATTGACAGCATGGTAGACTTAACAGCTCTGTCTTATAGAAACCATTTTCATCTCTCAGAATGTTTTTGTAGTATTTCTTATAATAATGTGATCTTAAACCTCCACTTAAAAAAAAAAAAAAAAGGTTTTGGGGGAAAAATCCCACAGCAAAAATAGAAAATTCTAAAATGTTTTATGACAACAGTTTAAAATGAAACTGTTTCAGCATTAAAAATCCATTAAAAGTTAAATGAAACCTCCCAGCACAAAGACAAATATCTAGGGATTCAATTACTGAAACTGCTTGCAATCCACTTATTTAAGTGGAAGAGTTTTTTTTTTCAAGCTTACAAGAAAAAAGAATTCTTGAAATAAAATAAAGAAGCCGACGTCAAAGTTTCTGTACATCACAAAGCAATAAAGCAATTGAATGTGATATTAACATATGAAACAGAAATTAACTATACTTTTCAAAGCGTTCTTTAAAAAGAAATGGAAAAAATGGTCTGATGATATGTTCTTAGGCTTCTGATTAAAAATTGCAGTGTTCCATAGTTTCAGATTAATAAGTTGAGTGGGAAAGTTGGTTGTCATGTCCTAGGCTTGTGCTTCTGGACCTAAGCCCATTCAGAATTAGAAATGGAGAATATTTGTTAAAATTTGCCAGATCTGAAAATAGTTTTGAATTTAGGCTTATCTGACTTACAAGCAAAGTATCTTAGGTCCTTCTTTCCATCCTAAATAAAATGAAATTGGTAGAATTATTCAGTGTTCTCTCATATTGATCCAGAATAGATTAAAATAGAGCACCGTGGGAATCTCTTTTAGCTCTCTGTTACAAGAGGTCTGGAGTTCAAAGACTTTGCACAGCTATACATTTACTAAGAAAATAATATCCATTGTTCTGTACTGGCTGATGATTTGTTTAGCTAGGGAAAGAAATGGAAAAAAAACAAAGAAAAAAAAAATCACTTTTATTCCAGAATGTTGATTCTCTTGGGAAAGATTTTCAACTGCTATTTTTTATCCTTCTAATGAAACAGAAAAAAAAAAGTTACAACTCTTCTCATCACTGATAAATCTAGCATATATGCAATCATTATAAGAATCGTTCTTTTCCTGCTTTATATAACCCAGGTACATTCCTCTCGTTTGTTTGGAGGCGGACAGTTTCAGGAAGATGATTGCAAGCAGCATGTCTGGACTTCTGCAAATTGCAGGCAGACTGGTCACTTCATCTCAGCTGTCTAGAGCTTGAACAAAAGAGGACACTGATTTAAATTTCCTAACTGGTCAAAAAAATCCTTGGCTTAACCTGGTAAAATCTGCTGGTGATCAAGTTCTGCCTTTACTGTCAGTGTTATGTCCTTGAAAGGTGTTCAGGGCCAGCACTTGGCATGAAATGCAGCTGTGGTTTCCATGACATATGTTAGACAAGCTAATAATAACATTTTTATTCAGCTTGGAAGAATCAGTTTGCAAAATGTCTAATTTGCATAGTTGACTAAGTCAGGCTGGTGGTTTTTTTTGTTTTTTTGTTTTTTTTTTTTTACTCCATATATGTACAAGCCAGGCAAATGTAGAAAACCAGAATGTTATTAGAGGAGTTTGAAATGGAAGATAAGTACTGACAGGAGAAGAGGATTATGAATTCCTGGCAAAGACCTACCTTCCTGTCTGTAAAATAGGCACATCTCTGGTGCCACACAGCAGAAAAGGAGGGGAGGGAAAAAAAAACCAGCTGCAAAGAAGGCACAGTTTTGAGAAAGGCAGACAAAAGAGTAATTGCCATGTTAAATAGCAAATTTGGGCATGCCTGCTGAAAGCAATTTGAGTTCACATGGGTGAGAACGAAGGAAAGCTCTGAGTTCATACATAACTGACACAAATTAGCAATAAGCTATTTATTCTTTCTGCTCCTGTCACCTTTGAGTAATAACAACCTTTCACAGGGAGGTAATGATTAAAGTCATCATGACCAGATTTAACCCGCTGACCAAGAAATCAGCAAATGAATCCACTCTTGTGACCAAAGTCAAGAATGGCCAGTGGTACAAAATTAACCCAGTCTTTATGATATTAGAGAAATGTAATTTCATGCTCCACCTCAGCTGGTTTGCCTTGCCTTGTTACAGTTCTTTGGAATCACTAATAGCATATTTGAAGAAGGAAGGAGCCCTTCAGTGAATTGAAGAGAAAGTTGGGTTTCATCTACAATTCCTACATTTGGTAATCCTAAATGGAATGTCTGAATTATGTGGATGTCACAGTTAAATGACTGCATAATTGGGTGTGTGTTTTTTTTTAATGGTGTCTAGTGTTGGCCCCTGGAAAGGTTGGAGACATGTCTTAAACACATGGAAGGCAAGGTCGTGAAGAGCAGCCAACATGGGTTCAGATGACCCAGGGCAAATCAGGCAGATAATGCCTGACCAAACTTTTGCTCCCTGTGCTGAGGTGGTTGAGGCTGTAGGGAACAGCAGTGGCTGCTCTGTGCTGAGGCAAGGCCTTTGACACAGTCCCCCAGAAGCTTCTCACACAGGAGCCTGTGAAGTTTAATAAAGTCTTGCATCTGGGACAAAATAATCCCAGGTAGCAGCACAGACTGGGGCTCAGCTGGCTGAGGAAAGGAGATTCCACCTCTGCAGAAATGGATCTGGAGGTCCCAGTGGGCAACAAGTCCAGGGTCAACAGCCTGGCATTGCAGCAGAGGCCCCCATGAGTGTATCGGTAAGAAATGCATTTATTTTTTTGTTCGCCTGAGTAAATAGCAAATGTAATTGCCAGTGTAGGTTGTTTTGAGGACAGCTAACTACTTCAGTCCTCAGCCAGGCTGAGGAAATCACCCATCCACCCCCTATATTTGGCATCTGTGAAACTTCAGGTGGAATCCTGTGTCTGAGTTTGGATTCCCTGTACAAGAAGGATATTGTTGACATGCTGAAGGCAGTCCAGGAAGCCAACAGGGTTAGTCACGAGCCTGAAACACAATGAATGAGGAAAAGCTGAATGAACTGCACTTGCTCAACCTTAAAAAGAAAATGTTTCAGTCCGACCTTACTAGTTGTTTACAACTCCTGTTACCCTGGGACGCCATGGAATCACCCTCACTGGAGATGTTCAAGACTTCTCAGGGCATGACCCGGAGTAACTTTATCTAATTAGACCTTCTTTGACCAGGAGTTTGGACTAGGTGACTCCTTGAAGTCCCTTCCAGCCTAAATTTTTCCATGAAATCCTCAGGGCTGCTTTGGGGAGAATGAACAGGTCTAAGTGTTTATTCAAAATCTCTCATAGACCTTTTACAGGGAATAAAAGAAAAAAACTGATGCAAAATACTTTGACAAGCTCGATCACAGAACATATGAAAAAGGGTGGGATGTATTAAAATTGTAATTTTGACTTTGTAGGTTATAAGTGCTTTTAATATGAGTGTGTGTGTGTGTGAATTGAAGCAAGAGAAGAGCAGCTGATTTCTTAAAGTTGTTTTTAGCTTCATATTAAGTCTCTTGAATTTACTTTTATTAATGAGTATAGGTAATTCTTGTTACTTTTAGATTAGTTTCATTTAGCTAGTCTGCTTATTCACCTCTACACCTACACAAAGAGGAAATTTAAGGAACCTTACTTAGTCTGAAATGAACATCTTTTACTTGTAATTATCCACCAAGCATTGTGAATTAACCCGCCTTTATCATGCTCTTTTATGCATTAATTACTTATCAAATAATTTCCAGCCAGTTCAATTGCTTGATCCTCTTCAATTTTCCCAGTCCACTTTTTTGCCTTCTTCTGTGCTTCAGAACTTCCTACCTTCTGTTGAACTGGCAATTAATCACAACAACTCTGTTGGCAAGCAGTTGCTTGCTCTTTATAGAACACACCGTATGTCTCTTGCTCACAGTTCTCTATAGTTTTTGGATATGATAAAAATAAAGCTGGTCTGCAAATAGCTGAGATTTTTAGCTGGGAGCTGCTTTTGGAGTTCTCTGTGTGATAGAAGCAGAGTATTTTTTGTGTCAAAAAAGATTATGCTGCTACAGGGAGAAGAATGAACAATGGCTTTATAATTTCCTTATCAGTAAGAATAGACCCCATAGAGTCAGAGAGTTTTGACTCAGATTTCCCTCAGATAATTCAGCAATGTCTCCCACCTGAAACAGGACTGACTAACAGCCTGGAGTCAGAGCAGAAGTGCTGCTCAAAATGGAGTTCAGCATGTGTTTTAATTGTGTATTCAAACCCACGGGGAGGCAGAAAGGCTTCAGCCTGTGCTTAAATCCATAATCAAGAAAGCATTTATATATACTTTAAATGGGAGGCTGAGTGGCTTTCCAAACTGCAAAGAAAATACTCAGAATGGATTCTGGTTGTCAAGCTTAATGTAACCTTGTGCCTAAAGTGTGGTTTTTTGGGTTTTTTGGAGGTTGAGGAGATGTCTTTGACCAAATGTAGCTCAGGTGGTAGTTTGAGAGTTGAGGCATTACTGGTTTAGGCAATGGCATCACGATCTCTGCATTGAATGATTGTAATGAATCCAAGATTTCTTTTGGTCCAGACATCATCAGTGTCACAGCTCGACTACAGTAGGCTGACTAGGTGGTTTTGAGGACAGCTGACCATTAATCTTCGATCATTTGTACTTGCCCTTCTTCCTTTGACAACACAGGGCTATTTTGAAAGGAGTATTAATAATCATCTGAAATATATATTAATATTTTTAGTACAAAAGTCAGATAGAACATCTTTTTTTAGGTATCAAGGGTAATTGAAAGGTTCTAGCTTTTTCTTCCTAACTGAAATCTATTGTTTCAGTGAAAAAATCTGCACTATTTTGAACTGTGGAAAGGAATACACAGAAGGACAAAATCCAGACTCATGTGGCATAAATAGCAAACCATCCAGAAGAATCCCTGAGGAATTATTTTTCCCAACAGGGTACTACTGGTTGCTTATGTTAAAAAAAAACCAAAAATACCCAACCCAGCCCCCAAACACACCATAAAGTACTCTTATGTGCTAAATTCCATCACACTAGCACACTGAAACACACAGAACCTCTGCAAGCCAGACTTGCCTAAGGCTCTTTCCTGAATTTCAGTTTCAGAGATATTCTGACGTGCAGTCCTGCACCTCGTGGTGCTTTGGGTGGTTTAATACTGAGCAGCAGCTGATTATTTTTGGCTCTGAGCAGTGCTGAGTCATAACAGAAATGTTAAGAAATACAGGCACACACAAACTTTGTGAGCATCACCCTGACTCAGGATCAGAGTCAGGCACATGGAAAAGCAAGAAGGAGCAGGGCCAAGGGCTTTCCCAGATTTCTTCTTCCCCATCTGGGGAACTCAGCTGATGTAGTTGTGGAACAAATCCTCCTTCCTCAGTGATACTGCTGGCTTTTTGAGCTTTACTTGGAGGTAGATATGTATCGAAAGAGAGAAAAAAAAATATTAGAGGTTTCATGCTGCAGGAATCCGAGGAAATAGTGATTTCCTGTTAGAATCCTGAACGCATTGATGGCAGGAATAAAAGATAGTTTTATTCTTGGGCTTTACTTTCATTGCCTCAGATATGCCTGTTTTGTGTAGAGGATCTGACTGACCTTCAGCTTCATGTTCTTCTCCACTTTTGGAAACTTTCTCTTTAGAAATCTCCCATGCTTAATCTTTGTAAATTGTACTCCATCCAGTTTGAGCATTCTAAGAGGTCTGAAGGAGCAGGACAAGGAACTGGTTTTGCAATACTATCATTGCATTCTGTTTTCTCTCTTTGCTACATTTAGTGTGAAGAAATTATACCCTCTTGTAAATTAAAAATATCCAAAATATGCCACTGTGCTCCCATTTGAGTTGCCAGATAGGTGTTTCAGCAGCATGTTTGGTTCAGGATTATATGAGCCAGTCCTTTGTCTCCTGAGGGTGCTGAGATGCTGTCAGTATAAAATAATTCCCATTCTACTTTGAGATGACAAAGTCCCCATCAGTGGTTTTCCTCTGTAGCCTACTGGTATGGTTGTTTCAAAAGATGTCAAAAAAGAATGTTAGTGGATGTACCGCAGAGGAAAAAAGACTGAATTTCTCACTTTTCTTGCTAATAAAAACAAGTTTACATTCCTGTCTTATATTTATTACCATAAAGTAGTGAAATGGTAGCATGTTCCCTACCTTTCTTGACTTAGATATAATATCCTTTATGAATTTGTGAGGACTTTGAATTAAAAAAACCTGAAACAGGAGTATTGCCTCAGCCAGGAAGGTTTTAAATTTGCATGTTTGTTCTTAATGCAGGGAGAAAGAAGATAGACCAGACAGAACATTTTGTACCCATTCATCATCTGCTTGTCTAGTCTGGCTTTTTGATTTTTTGTTGACATTGTCCTTTAGTTAGAGATAATTTCCAGGCAATTTCAAGGCTTCTTTTGAATATGTAAATATTTCGATGATTTAAAGTCTCAAAGCCCTGGAGGGTAAAGGAGGCCAACAGAAATCACATTTTTACAGTGTCCAGAGAGATTCTAGAGCTCCCCTCAGAAAGCATCTGGACGTAGTCCTTGGCAAGAAGCTCTGGGTGGTTCCTGCTTGAGCTGGGGGTTTGGACCAGGTGGCTCCACAGGTCGCTTCCAGCCTCAACTATTCTTTTGGGGTTCTGTTTTGCAGAGATAATCAAAAGTCCACAACTTTTGTGAAAGTTGTAAAGCTGGTATGTTTATTACAGCACTGGATGCATGTGGGAATCGTTCTCCTCAAAATGACATGCATACCTCTGGGAACTTCAGGTCTCTTTTTTTCCCCCTCTCAGACACATATGCTTACAATTTCACAATAGGTTCATACATATTCATTTTTATGAATTTTGGGTGACATTTGCTGCTAGTTCTTCTTTATCAGAAAGAATTCCTAGGTCAGGTTGACCTGCTCTCACAGCACTCTGTCTCTCTACCACCACCTGTCTCCCCCCCTTATCTCTGTCCTTCACTGAAGAAACTTCACTGAGCCTAGGTTCTGCAGTCAGGCTAAATAGCTATGTTTTCTAATCACAGACTCAACTCAAAAATGTACATTTCACCTAAATCCAAATGGATTTCCACCCTGGAAAATTTCCACTTTGCCTCAGTTCTGTACTTTGATTTTAGTCCTGAAGCCTCTGATCTCAGCCCTGGTGCCAGCTGGAAAGGATTCTGACAGTCCATGATCCCAGGCTCCTCCAGTAGGGCTGACCCCAAAACACAACCAACCTATTCCAGAGTATCATGTGGTGCTCCTCAGTAATGGAAGAAGACTGATCTGAAGTGAGGGTAACTATACAAAAACACCTGAAAATTTGTCCTGCAGAACTAATGCTAAAAACAGGGCTCCTTTCACTTGGAAATTGCTACATAAAAGAACTTGATTGCTAGCATAAGGTAATAAGTTAAATAACTCAGAGTGTTTGACATGGAATTTACATTGGGAAAATTTCAGCTCTCTTCTTTTGCTTCATGAGTCAAAATATCTGAAATTCCTACCTTTAACTGACAACATTTGATATAATAGATATTTATAGTTTATAAAGGGCAAATGTGGTTTATATAAAATATGCACTGTAAGAGGATTCAAGGCAAAAAAAAAGTTAAAAAATATAGCAGAAGAGGTATAGGTATGTTACTGATGCATAAGCAGAAAGAACAAATGTAGGGGGTTTTTCCTTCTTTCTGAAGGAAGAAAACAATTGCAATAAAAAGAAGGATGAATCATACTAACTTATCACCAAGGGAGTGCAGAATAAAGTATCAGGACAAAACAGCTTTGAGACACAGGGTTAATAATCATGGTAAATATGTAAGTATTTGTATGTGTCCCCTACATTTTTTGGGAAATCACTCATAGTGTAATAGTGCGTTCAAAATTCTATTCATCTTCTTCCTCCATTTCATGTTTTAAAAATGTATAAGCAAGAAGGTTTTATTTTTTATTTCCCATGGTGGGAGATGAAATCTAGAGACTTAGAAAAGTCAGGAATCTCAGTAGGAAAGAAGAAAAAGATAATTTGTCTGTAATCTTTAAAGCTAGAATTATTCACTAAAGCTTTTTTTGAAGACAATCTCTAGAACAATTCTGTTCCATTGGAAAATAATACAATTGGTAGAAAAATGGAAATCTTTTAAGAAAATAAAAAAGAAGGTGTTGATGATACCCAGAAAAACTCCTGTTGTTTTTATGTTGGATCTTGGGGTGTTTGGTAGGGTGTTTTAGTTCTGCTTTTTGTATTAAAGTCTGAAAAAGCTGTATCTTGAGATATAGGCTGAAAATATAGCAGCTATTATAAAATCTCACCTCCTTTTGTGTAGGGTTGGGGATATGAGTCTGATTTAAATTTCATGGAGTTTGGGTTTCTTAGTGGCAGGAAAACACCTCACCAGGTCTTTCATGCTGAGTGCAGAAGGATCCTGACTGAAGAATAAAGAATAAATCAGCTGGTTTCTTGGGCAGGAGTTCACACACTGCAGAGAACAAATGCTTTCAGTTCCTGTGGGATGCTGGGAACAATTACCAAAATGCAAAGGCTGCAATGTGTTTGTGTGGGGATATCCTGGACAGGAATGTTGGCAAAGCTTTGCTATTCCAAGTGAATTTGTGTGAGAGTTCAATGCTGCTGCAGAATGAGGTTGGGAGAGTGGAGTCTGCCTCTGAGCTGGAGGGGTTTGGGGTGAATATTTCCCTCCATGTAATGGGTATCCAGGTCTGGAAATTTAATTCTCATGAAACAGCTGCATTTTTATGCATGCTAGAAAAAGTGTGGCAGCAAAACTTTTCAAGTTTTGCTTGAAAAAAAACTTTTCAAGTTTTGCTTGCATTGATGTTGAATTAGTTGGGAGTACAGAGCCTGGATAAGTGACTTGTTTTATCATGTCTAATTCAGATAGGAGAAACAATGCAGGTCATTGTTATCAAGTGACCTGGATTACCCAGTTTTGTTCTATAACACAAGTGTAGTTTTAGCTTTGGAAATTATTGGTGTTCTGACGGGTCAAGCAGCAATTTGCATTTGATCATGTGTTAAAATTATTTTTTGACAGAGACACAGGTAATGAAGTGTGCATTTATTAGGTTACAATGAACTTAAATCAAATTTCTTTTCTTCCTAGGAAATTACATAAATGGCTGCTTAAACCTATGTCCCTGTTTCATGTTTTTCAGGAGTTGGGATTCTTTTCTGAAGCTGAACATGACTATCTGTGTGCTGTCAGAACTACCAGGAGCTCATCCATGAAAGTCAGTGGAAATATCTGGAATATGCCAGAAATATTGGAGGAAGCCCATTATACTCATGGCAAGAGTGGTGCCATAGGCTCATAAGAAATAACATACATAGAAACGTCCACATTTTATTAATTGTAATAATAACTGGTATTATAGAGTGAAGCATTCTGCCTGCTTCGTCTGCAGCTAGGAATGGTTAAAATCTAGAAAGGAGTAATTATTTCTAAATATTGTCATTATTATCTGAATAATTGCATGACTATGAATACTACAAAAATATTAATTGAATTATATTCAGTGAGAAATAGCATTAACAGAACGGAGGAGTCATAGAATAGTATTGACAAGATCTGCCTGCAATGCAATCACCAGTGTTTTATTCTACTTGAGAAGGATGTCTTGAGAGGGAAGAAAGAATCTAATCTGTGTTCTTTCTTCATTGTGACAAAATTAACAGCTTTAAGTTAGCATTCCATACATGATGCTAAACCTGATTAAATATTTTTGACAATAAAATTTTAAAAAGCTTCAGAGTGCATGTATCTTTTAGAAAGTGAGAATAACTGAGAAACACTTGTGTCTGTCTAGAAAATAATGGCTTCTCTGTCAGTATGTTCAGTTCTAGTGCTATTAATAATAACGTAAAGTTCTCATATGCTATTTTTCATCTGGAAATAAAAAATGCCTTGGGAAATTCATCTCAGCTCTGTGTCACAATAAGACTCATGAAGTGATTAAAGCAAGGACATCAGTGCAGAGAGACAACCCTTCTGTTCCAGGCTGGTGCTCTAACCAAACAATCAATATTCATTTTGGCTGCACCAGGTCCATCAAGGAACACAGAGCAGATCACAGCCAGTGATCAAGCAGTTTATTCCCAAGGAAGGGTTATTCAGAAACAAAACAAACTCCTCAAGTTTGAGTTTTAATATTTTAGGGAGGCCAGAAGAGCACTCTGGTAATATCCATGAGCTCTCCAAAGATTTAATGTCTGTTACACAGTAAATGCTGCATAAAAGTGATACTCAAGGCATTATAAAGAGATGTTATATTACCCCAGCATATCTCTATTTCAATTGAATTAAGGGACATAAACCTGTTTTATGTGTTTCAAACAGTTTCAGCTTGCAACCTAGCAATTGTTACTGCTTACTACCTGGATGAGTTTCTGCATCAATAGAATGAACAGTTAAAGTCAATACACAAAATATTTGTAGCAGAACAAGTAAAACAGAGGTTTTTATTCAATAACGTTGCAATTATTGACCTCAAATGCTTTGATCAAGTTAGGCATCAGGCTTCAATAGAGCAGTCAGTAGAAATATGTGCTATATGGAGTTATGGCTTTGTGGGAATGATCCATCCAGGAGAACAGAATAAATACCAGTGTATCTTGATGGTGTCTTGCTTTCATCTTAAGCAGCTATACAGGCTCTCTTTTTTGCTATTTTTCCCAACATTTGTGCTATAAAAGTGATGCTGGTTTCAGCTTTTGATAATGTGCTATTTTATTGTCTTTGAATTATGAAGGTTCACAAACAGAGCTAATGTCTTAGGTCAGTTCATTTAGGAAAAAAAAAAGGAAAAGAGAATAATCATTTATTTATGAGTTAAAGAAAATGAATTATACAGAATCCTTTTCTGTATCTGTATCACCAGCTCTTTCATTACCAGCACAATTAACCCAAGTACAATTTTATTTATTATTATTTGAGGCAAAATGCACATTGCAGATTCAGTCTTTTAAAAAAGTGGTATACACACTAAACTTGCTGCATTGAACTAAGCACACTAAAGTCTCATTTTGCCTTAAGATTTAGTAAAGATTCTGACATACAGATGGTGACGATGGTGGAAATAGTGCCTAGGAGGATTTATTGCCACATATCTAGAGTTGAGGCAAAGGACAAGAAATATTTTTTTGCTAAATAGAACTTCATGAATAGCTATGAATTTGTAATGGTAAGTTTTGTTGGAAATAGTTCATTAGTAGCAGAGATTCCATTTGACTAAAAAATGGCAAATGTAGCAAATATATTTTTTTAAGGAAAGGTGGAGGGGATGAAGGTTGCAGGCAGCTGTAGCTCTGTTAACATGACCTTAATATTATGCAAAGATTTAGAAGAAAAAATTGATGATGTAGCAGAACTAACTACAACAATAAACATAGGAAATACACAGTACTCCTTTTTCAAAGAAAGAAAACAATTGTACTTAAAGAAGACATACTCAACTAATTTAGGACCAAAGGAATGCAGATTAAAGGAGGCAAAACCCCTTAAAATCAAAATCAAAACATCTTTTTACTTTTTTTCCCCCTGAGGCTTGGATCATGTAAATTGTATTAGTGCTTCTTTGTAGATTTTGCCCTTTAAAATTGTTCTAGTTCTGAAATCTTATAAAATTATGCAGGGGAAATTTATTTCTAGTAATCAGTGATCTAACTACTTTTTATTTCAATGTAGGTTTTAGTTTGGAATGGGGATATAAGTAAAATGATGCATTTTAGCTGAACTGGAAGCCTTTGTATGTTTTCCAATACATGTCTTTGTAAGGTTGACTTACATCCTTATAAATAATTGCCAGGTTGAAAGAGTTCTTTGGAACTTGATCTTGCTTATAACTGATTCTGTATTTCAGACATCTGTTGTTATGGGGATTTGGGTAAATTACCCATGCTTGCCTGGATTTTTGTGAGTATAATGATGAAATTTTCACATTGATAGTTGTTGCCAGCAATGCAGGAGGTTTGACATGGGGTGATAACTTGGTGCTCTCAGCCACTATGATGCCACATCACTCAAATTAGGACTTCTGTGTTTGTAGACAATTTTTTCTCCCTGATCCTACATTTAAAAATCAATCTGCCTGGATGTATCAGGAGTTTGAAACAAAGCAAGGCGAAAGAATTTACCTCCTGTGAGTTCTAGTTCTATGTAAAGAGAGTTAAAATTATAAACTCATCAGTAAAAGAGATGAAAAGTCAATTTGTTGGGGTTTTTTCCCTGATCTTTATTGCATACAGTTTATATACACAGTTTATTTTTTTACTCCTTCTGTAAGTATGATGCTGCATGTGAGGACACAATGTACAGCCAGGCTTTTAGAACACGCTTCAGAGAAATATTTCATTGCAATTTCTGTTATGTGTTTTTGAATGTTCAGTATTTTGCTGAAGCCCTATTTTCCCAGCTTGCCACCACAGGCCTAGGACAAAGCTCTCTCTTCTAATGAAAAGGTGAAATCACAGAAGAGAAAGAAGTTTATAACCAGAGCCTTGTTCTTACAGGCTGGCAGGTTATTTTAATCATCAGCCAAAGCACAGAAGCCCCTGCTTGTTACTGAAACCTTCTTCACCTTCGGGAGCAATGTTCTGTGACATGAAGGAACTTTATGACAAAATAATACCACCTAATGAGCTGCAAGATAACAGACATTTAAGATGAAGGTTAATATTGAAAGAGACTGGAGTTTTTGTCTCGTCTTCCTCTTCAGTTTGCCAAGTGAGTGCAGGATTGTGCCTGTCTGCTCATCCCTGAGGAGCCAGCAATGCGCAGCTCTGCCACAGCACCTGAGGCTCAATGTCCGTCACACCATTTTCCCAAGGAAAATTAATTTACTTCTTTTTTTTTTTTTTGTTAACCAAAGGTGGCATGCCTTCTCCTCTGTTGGGATGAGCAAATCTTTTCCAACCCTTCCCTTCCTCCACTCACTTGTTCTTGGGAAAGTCTGTGTGTGTGTGTGTGTGTGTGTGCGCGCGCAGCCAAACAAACCAGAGCACCTCATCACTCAGCCCATCATTGTCTCTTTGGGAGGGCTGCAGTAATAATGCTTAATTAGTTTTGGTTTAAGGTTTAGAACTAGCCTGAAACTGGACTTTAGTACATAAGTAGTTCATTTCATAAAGGGATGACTCATTTAATAAACACTGAAGAGATGTCAGGGAGCAGGGACAGTTTTTAGGTCAGGAGAACAAACTAAAGTTTAGCCTTTAAACTATGTGCAAAGAGGTTTAATATATTTTCTTTTTCTACCAGCACAATCTTCTTGACTTAGATGTGCCGCTTATTTTTATGGCCAAATAAGTTTAGATTTATGGCCCATTTCTCAAATTTACATCCACATAGTGAAGAATCATTTAAAAACAGAGGGCAGAATGAAAGAATTTGCAAGTCTAAACCCAGCACCTTCAAATCTCAGACCTTTGTCCATAAATAATAAATTCATTAAATAATTTTCTCCTAAAGTCCTTAAACACACTGCTGCAGACCTTTAGCTTTGATTACAGCACTTTTAAGAGGGGAGTGGTCTGGCCCACACCAATTTGACTACCTTGGGCAGAGATGAGGGCTGAAGATGCCTCAGCCATCAAATCTTAGGCAACTCATGTCCAGGCACCTTCAACCCCAGGCACTTCAGTGAGTTTTCTTGGGTTGGCAAAGGCAGAGGTAGCTTGGGTGAGCCTGCAGAGGGCCACTTCAGAACTAAAAACCTTTTCCTGAATGACCTGTTACTACTTTGTCAGAACAGGACATTTCTATAGCAAAAAATATGGCTTAATGGGTAAAAAATTCCCTTGTGTATGTTTTATTAGTGCCAGACATATAATAAGGTCACAAAATTAGATCAGTTCCCTTGATCAATATTCAGGTGATTTAGACAAAAAGGATTCTTTCCATCCCATCACATTTTTGAAGCACGAGGGAAGTATTTAAACAAGATGTTCTCTGTCTTTTTAAATGGGAAATTATAAGGATACTAGGTAATTTATAGCAATTTATATTAGTTTATTCTGTAGAAGTATCATAAAAGCAACTTCTATCACCCTTCTGAGCTGGACCAAAAAAAAGATAGCCTTTTAGTTATTATTCCATTCAAAAAATGGCCCAGTGGAATATATAATTCTTATTAATATAATATTTTAATTACCAATTTATATTTATAAATGTAGATATTGTTTATAGCATATATAATATTTCATTATTATTATTTAATTATGGAAGTTATTAATATAATAACTTCAATAACGCAGTTTGTAAAAAAGAAAAAACAACAAAAAACAACAAACCAAACAAAGCAAGTTATACTAGGGAGAAATGAGGCATTTTGCAGCCTGAGTGTAAAGTACAGGAATGAGCTTTTGTGAGGAAGAAGCTGCAGAATGAGTAGGAAATGCATGGACATAAACAAAATTCCCATTGCTTACCAGGGGTAAATGCTCCTGTTTACCAGTCCTTATGCTCCAGAGTGGATGGAAAAATAGAAAGTGAAGTATGGTAGGACAGGGCAATAATCTCTCACACAAGCTCTGTAGATTGTGTTTATTTTGTGTCAGAGTGTCAGCAGTTCCCACCACTTGCACTTCTGCCCCTTTGCTCCCACTGCAAGTTCTGCTGTCCAGAGAGGCTCTGAATGTTGCATTCACTGCCTGTAGCAAGCACAGCCAAGGGGTATTTGATTTTCCCTTTGTTGCTCTATGTCATTTTTATCTTCCCTCTCACTTAATTGTGTCAGAATTATTCAACCCAGGTAAATGGAGATCACCAGGAGAGAGATGGCAAGTAAATAAATAAATGAAAAAAACCCCAACTCACAATCAGACAATATTTCTGGGTAGTCTGCCTAGAGAAAAAAAAAATGGCAAGAATTTTCTATTTGTTGCAGTGAATGCACTTTTAGCTTGTTTCCTTTTTTTTTTTTTCTTTTCCCCTGAGGCATGTAGAACATCTTCTCTTATTTTCATAAGGTGAAATTAATGAATAAGCTGTATTATCTTCACTCATGGTGACAGCACAAATGACCAAATTGTTAAAATATTGTTTTCTTTCTCTGCCAAAAGGAGTGGCATTGTGTCACTCCATTCCATTGTGTCTTCCTCCATTTGTACTTTATTGGTGAATCATGACGTTTAGAATCAGCATATTAATTCAAAATACAAGTTGGTAGCAAGGAAAACTTTTGAACGTAGGGTTCTTTTCCTATATTTTGACTGACCATAACATTTAGCTGGCAGATTGTCTATTAATTCTTGGCATTACTGGAGGGTATTTCTATTTAGGTCTGTCAATAAAAAAACCAAAACTTAGTTTCAGGCCTTCCACTGCTTTGACATTTCTGTCCTAACTAGAAGCTAGCTTTAATGCAAATATCAAAAAATCCTCATTAGGTTTTATTAATTATATCATCAGTAAATTTATTTTACATGTAATTAATTTAATATCACACAAACATCAAATACAGTTATATCTCTTAACACATCAACTTAATAATGAAAGTTATATAACATGCATTTAAAGGGTATTTTAAAATAAAGCTGGGTTAACTTGCAAGTAACAGTGAAGAATTATTAACTGGTGAAGTGACATAAATGTGAAACTGAAAGGGTTGGATGAGCCATGAGACTGCTACTGAAATAAGGAATTTTCATGGCTGTTTTTCTGATCAGTAAGATTCCACCATTTAATGCTTATTTGGGTTTTAAATTTTCTATGCTCTTTGTCTTAGTAAAGAGCAGTTTTCTTTGGTCAGAGTCACCTGTGGATGTACTTTAAAAGCACCATCTCCCTGTTTCTCCTACGGGCATATTAACAGGAGGTTTAGTGAGTGTGGACATAAACAGGCAAAATATATTTTTGTCTGTAGAGTCGTACATTCCCCCACAGACGTTACTGGGATTAAAGTACACAGCTAGCAGAAAAGAACATATCACTTCTAGGTATACAAAGGCAAGAGCTCAAATATTCCCATAGAGGAGAGCTTAAAGAATCTTTGGTTTTCTCAGGAACAATGGATCTGTTAAGTGATTAAAAGTGAAATGAGAGTTCAAACCTTGCAGGTATTCATGTCTGTGAAGCAGCATAACCACCAGAGCCTTACATTATAAATTCTCTCAGAGAAATCTCAGTGGAATGACAGCTCCTAATTTCTGTGGAGCCAAGAGAAGCAAAATATTTACTTTTTTATATCACCTGTCTTTAAACTTCACTCCTTTAAAATCCCTTGCTTCCTGCAACAGGGAAAACAAAAGGGACACATAATAGACTTCCTTTTGCACGTGGAACAAAGCTGGATGGTACTTTTATCCTTGGCTTCTTTGTTGCTCTCCAAATCTATCCCTCTTTGAACAATCTGCCACTGCTCTGGGCCAGCAGGAGCTTTAGAAGAAGGCCATCTGCACTGTCTGCTACATTAAGGGACAGATTCTCTTAATTCCTGATGTGCTGGAATGACTCTGTGTCCAGAATGGGATTTCTGGCCATCCAGCTTCAGGGGATGGGACAGGAGCAAAGATCTCACAGACCCTGGTAATGCTGCTGAGTGAGAAATGGCCATTTACTCCCTGAACTGCAGAGGTGGGTACAGCACACACCCACCCAAAGATAAATGCGAGGCCTATTATCATTTTGTGTAAGTACTGACTGATAAGGGGGAGCTTTTGAGGCAGATTTGGAGGAAGATTTCCACAGAAGTGTTTTAAGGGGATCGCTGATGTTCTGCGGTTCACGGCAGACAACGTGGAGCTCTCAGCTGCAGCCAAGGGTCACCAGTTGTTTACACAGTAGCAGCACTCAAGGGGATCCTGCTATGCCATGCAAGGATGGAAAAGAGACAATTCTTGTCTGGAATGTGTTTCCACTGCAATAAATCATACTCCATCCTGAGTTATATCTCTGCTGTATGCCAAGAGAAAAGGTTGTTTTGATTCATCTAGAGACCAGGCAGAGTTTTCTTCTGTTTATTCACTCCTTCAAAGTATGAACTCTCCTAAATGTTTTCTGGACACACATCTCCCCGTTCCCCTCCTGAAATCGGTCTTGTGTTCTTATTGTAAGCCCTGTTTTTGGAAAGACTGTTGGGGTATTCCCCATGAAACAGAGAGGAGGTCATCTTCCCATATCCTTTCTGTTCAAGAATTAGGAGAGAATTATCAGTTAAATGTTCTACCTCTTCCAGTGAGATCATTGACCTGTCTTCTCCTCCTACTGTCTGCACAACAGGTGAGCTGCAGATTGGTGGTGATCTTTCCCTAGGAAGAAAGTATTCTTAAATATTATTTTTGTTTTGACAGACTCTTGTCTGCTTGATTATACTTAATTGGCATTTTGCCTGTTTTTCTCATCCTGAGTCTTTGTTACATAATTGCCATTTTTAAAAGGCAAAAACGATTTTAGTAATTTCCTCAGACAAGTCCTTCCTCTGAAAGCCTCTCTGAAGATACAGATATTTTATTAATCTGAATGACAGAGGGGAGGCATCAGATATTGAAGCTTATCTGTGTCCTCTTTTGAGGTATGCACAACTTAACTTCATTGAAGTCGTTAAAGAATAGTGAGTTGCACTTCTTGTCTCATTAAGAAATGATAAAACCAGGTAGTGCCCTTTTGGGACCTGTTACCAGAATAGTTTTGGCCTTTTTGCAAGGTTTTCTTTAGTGCTGAGCAGGAATTGCATGCATTGTGCTGTAGGTACAGCTCACTTTGTACCAGGGGGATCGTAGTCGGTGCTGAAGTCAGGCAGAGGAAGGAGACTGTCATCAGAAACACAGGACATCAACATTTTTAAGGAAACATGTAGGATGGGGAGACCTTAATTAGACTTTAAGTACAGAGTTGAGTTTGATGCCTTATTTAAGTATTATGTCCAACAAGGAGAGAAATCCAGGTCAGTGCCAACATAGGCTTGTTCTGCACTGAACGTTTACAGAACGTTCCCACTATTGCAGCTCCACTGACATTAGTGGTAGGATGAGCTGCAACTTTCGCAGCTCTCCAGCACCAGCAGCTGTTTCAGCACTGTGCTAATTAGATTGGCACTGAGCTGGTTTCATAGACATGATGCTGCTGACAGCTGCTGGGGTGCCATCTACACCAGGGCTGCCAGCACTGATAAAGCTGTAGTAGTGTTGGGAGCTGTGGCAACTATTTGTAAGTAAAACTGAGATCTGTGGGCTGAAGCTATAGGATGTGTATGAATGCATATATTGGATTTCATTCTTTCCCTGTTTTCCCCTGGCATCCTACTCACATATCTAAGCTTTGCTGATCGTTTGTGAAAAAGTGAAAATTTCATGAGTCATGTATCCTCTGGCTTGATGGGGGTAGAGTGGAGGGAGCAGGAAGGTCTCATATTTGGGATCAAGGATCTGGAGCACAATGAGTCAGGGTGAGAGTAAAGTAGGGATAATAATGATCTCAATGTGCATTGTGCTAGTGGTGATGAGCTGTCTATTGGTTGTTAAGGGACTTCAAAAAGCTTTCAGTGCCCAACATGAGTTGGCTGTGGTGGTTTCATCACATGGATCTGCATGTGATATCTGCTGTCCCTATCAAATCAACATCACTTGGCATGAAAAAAGCATATTTCTAATGGAGTATAATTTATAAAGATAAGGGAATAGAAGGGTCTCAGTAAATGTGAATGTGTCAGATCATTCATTTTTCCTACAATGTTTTGTCATTTCTCTTAAAATTTTAAAAGAGGTAGAAACATTTCATTGAAATTATAGGTCTAATCTTTACTTCCATTTTCCAAACTCTTTTACTCAAAGTATCTTAGTACCTGACAGGTTTTTTTCCTTTATTGGAAATAAGCACTGCTCAGCTTGGCACAGGTGAGAGGTTACTTAATAAACTCTTAAAAGAATAGGTAATTAAAAGGATACTGTTGTCCAAAGAAAGAACACTGTCGTTCCCCTGCCCCCTCCTTTTCTAACGCAATTTTCTTTGAACTAACTAGAATGGCATTTTTCACAAGTAGCTCTTGGACCTCAAATTAAAATAATATCCATGAAAAATCAGAGACATGAGAAATCAGAAACATGGCACTTCTACAAAAAGTCTTTTTCTCTGCATGCAAAAACATACAAGCAAGTGAGAACAAAAGTTCAGAGAGAAGCTGTTTAAACCATCCTCTGCTCCAAAGAATAGTTTAAAGTTCAGATACTTTTTCACATTTATGGATGTCAGCAAAATGACTTTTTAAATTGTGTGAAGTGACATGTCATACCCTTCCCCTTTCCCCCCCAATTTCTTTTAGTATGAATTTTAGCATTTACTTTGGCAAAACTAGCAGTGTTCCTCTTGCTCCAATGCCTATACCCATACAGAGGCCCAAAATCAATGCCCAGCTCCTTTTCCAGAGAAATGCACACACACCCAAGAAAATGAAATAGTCATTTGCAGCTAAATTGCCTGTGGCAGACATTCAGAAGAACTCTACTGGTTGTCTGATAAATCACCCAGCCAGCCATGTGAATGCTTGGTTCTAACCATTCTTTCACACAACCTCACAGAGTTTAGTATAAAACACCTTACGGTCTAAATTGAATAAATTTTTGTGAAAATGAAAGAAAATTCTGGCCTGTTTGAATTGTCCTGTGTAAAATATCTATGAACCCTTTCTCCTTTTAATATAAAAATCCTCATTTTTTTTCTAGAGGAAAGTTAATTCCTTTGAAAAATATAATACTGATGTCACATGTAGATTCACTGTGTTGATAACATTGTACTTAAAGCACAAAACAGAAATAAGAATGTGTAGTAGAGAACCTATTATGGATTCATTAGAAGGGAATACATGCAAAGAAAGTTGACTTCTTCATTTTTTGTGTATCTTAGTATGTATTATCTGTTCTGGAACATGATAAAAGCAGTTGTGAACTCTGTAGGCATTCAAAACCATAAGAAAATTGCAATGAAAGATCTACCAAAAAGCAAACTACCAGATGACAAGTATATTTATGAGAAATCAATAGGAATATATTTTTGTAGTTGAGGCCATGCATTACCTCTGCTGTTGTTTTGTGTAGTTAATTTCTAGTCCTTAAACCACTGTAGCACTTCATAGTTAAAAGAAAACTGTTCTATTAAGTGGGGATGTCACATACTATTCTTTGTCTTTTCCTTGTTTTGTAAACATAATCCTCAAATATAAATATTTATATTCTCAAGTAACCAATAAATATTCATGGCTGCCTCATGTGTGCGTAAAAAATTGAAACCCTTAATCAACTTCAATAGTGAGATTTTTCTAGAATTAGTCCATTTAAACCAAGGTTTCCAGTGGTTTGATAAAGAATAAAATTTTTGCAAATCTGTACATTGCAATGTGAACCTTGAACGACCTAAATTCTGTCATCCTTCACTCATTGTGGATGATATTTCTGAATGTGAAAATAATTGAAGGTTTCTGCAGCCGGTTGCTGTTCAGTGATTTCCCAGTACATTCCTAACCCCTGTTAGCTTCTATTATTCTTGGCCCTTTTCATTGTCTGTTTAGTCTATATTAGTCCATATCATTAGTCCATATCATTAGTCTATATTCTTTTCCCAAGGGATCCCAACACTTGATTCCTACAGAAGGGTGTAGTTTGCAGCTGTGACCCTGAAAAACTCTTTTTGCAGTAGTAGCAATCCCACAGGAGCAGATGATCACTATTTTGGTATAACAAGTTTTTCCATAGGCAAGGGAGGGTTCAGGGCTGATGTTGCAGAGGGTTATTTTCTGACTTCTCGTTTCACCTTTATAATCTGGAGGAGCACAGACAGCAGAAGAGCTGAAGTCAGCCACTTGGCAAGGGCTCTCAGCAAGCACTGCTAAGGAGGTGCTCCACAGTTGAGAGGGACCAAGGCATGGTGCAACCACTTCAGAGATCAGAAATATGGCCATTTTTCCTCATCTGTCTCTGTTCCCCTTTCCATTCATAATTTCTGACTTTGCCCAGCTTTGCTCCAGATTTCACAGTCATAGCATTGAGGAAGTAAATAAAAGAAACCTGAAAATAATTCTACAAACAATGTTTCCAAACCTCACTAAAAACTGTGTGAGACATTTTTAATTAGAAACAGAAGTAGAAATCATACACCAAAAGACACCATGGGATAAAAATTTCACCAATAATTCATCACAATTTAAAAAGTCAAGGTTTTAATTCAAGGTAAAGAATAATAAACAGTGCTTTAGTCAGATAACGTAATTTTGCTTTCTTTCTTACAATACAAAAAAAAGAAATGTTGAAAAAAAACATCATTAAGAACAAAGTTCTTTCAGCAGCTACTGAAATTGTCATGTAGCTGTCATCAACACTAATTTGTAATATTGCACATAAACAAATTAGCAATGGGCTTATGTTAAAAACCACTGAGATGGAGTGGTAAGTGTAATATTAAGTACAATTAAATGGGTCAGTGAGCTACTTTGGGTAGTAGTTTGATTTAGTTTCTTAAAGTGAAGCAATTTTGGTAGGATTTGAAATGAATTGAACTCAGTACTAAAGTGAGAATTGTTAGCATGAGAAAGCAGAAATGGAAAAGTAATTTTTACTGTAATGTGGGACCTGTGGGTGTAATCTGCTCTTGCTGATATGCAGCTACAAAGTTAAGAGTGTCTTTTAGCTGGAGAATGTATTTTAAAATGGCTGCCACCTGCAGCAAGGAATAATGATGATCTCAAATAAAGAAGGTGTCTGGTTAGGATGTACTTCTGTAGGAGCTGCTGGAAGCTAGATGGGAGACCCATGGAAAATGGCTTTTCACATAGTGAATAATTCGTGTTCTCTCTTCTAGAGACAGCTGATGCCTCTCTTCCCTTGAAATTCTAGAAATACCTATGAATTTTATTCATAAGTTTTTCATAAATTTTGGTGGTTTTTTTTTTGTTTTTAACAGACAAAGACTGAAGTGCAAGTTAAGTTTCTTCTTCAAAAAAATGAAAAAACCCCACCAAAACAAAACCACCCACTATCTGAAGATACATTTAAAGGGCTTTCAGCTTTACCCAAACTTACCTCTACCCAAACATCTGTAAGAGCAATAAGTTTTGCTTCCACCATGTGGTGCTTAAAGTGTCTGTATGTCTGGGCACAATCTGATAAATTAATTGCTCCATGAATTACGTTGGACTGTTAGTTTATCTGCAGAGATAACATTGCTGCCATCCTCCAGCAGCATACCATGTTTGATGCTTAATCTTTCTCCTGCCATGTTAAAATTCTAACCTCCAGCTGGACGATCCTGCAGGTGGTGCTGTGGGAAATGTTTGCAGCTCAGAGGCATGGCTGGAACACGAGTGGAGAAGGAAGAGATTCATTCCTCTACAGCTTTTTCCAGGACAAAAATACAGAAATAGAAAGGTAATTTCTTTCAAAAACTCCAAAGCACTCTGTACTCACCTCTACGGAGCACTCAGCCACGCATCAACAAAGTATAAAAGGGATGCAAAGTGCCTTTTTCACCTGGTGGAGCTTTTAACCAACTTTTCTATACTGTGAATGACTAATATTTGTATTTCAGCCACAGTAACTAGGCTTTAGCTTCTGGTAATAAGAACTCATGGGACAAGAAAAGCAATGGAAAAGAATAGCCTGCAAAAAAGTAAAGAGAATAAAAATGTGTTCACAGAAAAATTAATGGATATTAACAGTAGAGTTTTACTACCCAAAGGCAAAAGGAATTTTTCTGCAAATGTAAAGTAACATGTGACCTGGCTTTGAGTTTTTGCTTGCTTTTGGTCTGATTTTTTTTTTTTCCTTTTTGGAAAGTTTAAAGCTGTTTGCATCGAACTAAAACAATGGGGGCCCTTTTTCTGAACTGATGGCCTTGATATTGTATTAGCAGCAAAATGGTGTTGTAGTTCACAAACCACAATGGCCAGAGAGATTTGCAGGAAACTTCAGCGTTCAGCAAAATTAATACTTGAGTATTTTTGGTAGGTTTTAGTCTGAGGGAGAATCTTCAAATCTATACCAAAATTTCATATATTTTTTAATATACTTTAAAATTTTTATTGTTATAATAGAGGGAAACTATTTTAAAAGTCCATGCATATGTACTTATATATGTGTCTAGAAATATGCTATCTTATACTATCCACTAGATGGACTCAGAACTAGTGTTCAGAATCCAAAGTCAGACTCCTGGTTAGGAGAAATATCAGATGTGAAGCAGTTGCTGGAGCCTGGCACACAGCAGCAGAGCTGGGGAAAGGAGCTTCTGCACCTGCAGCTTTTGTAAGGGCAAGGTCTGACTGAGATCTGCTCACAGAGAGAGGTTCTGTTTGGCTCCCAGGGCTCTCTCCATGACGGTGTTGAAAAGACAGGATCATATCCAGCCAAAAATCTTGCAGATTTCTGAATATAGAAAACATTATATAAGTGCTTGAGGTAATTTGAATTAGATCTCTCATAGGTGCTCAGAGTGCATGTAAGGCTGCCATATGGCCATAACAGTGGGAAAAGCATGTGCTGAAACATGCCAATAATTAGCTTTAGCAGACAATTGAACATTCCACTTCAGATGACAGGCTTATTCACAATCATTGTCTCCAATTACTTATTTCTTTTTCCAATCACGGGCTAAATTACTATTGCTCTTTGTGTTGGTTTGTTTCCTTATCATAACCAGCTGCTTTTCACTTTAGTTGCTGTATTTGCTAAATGATGCAATGCTTTCTCGACCCATAAAATGTGAACAGTGAGCAAAGGCGAGAGCAGTACTCATTTCATTAAAATAATTATTTTCAAATCACCTGGAACATCCAGCTGTAGTTATGCTTACAGTAAGGGATGGAAATGACCTCTGGAGAACATGCTTTATGTTTCTAGCTAGCACAGGCTGTCAGAGTAGCACTGTATCATCTCCTTACTCTGTTCAGATATCAGAAACAAGCCAAGGGATAGTCGAAAGAGAAAATGCAAAAAGACATCAGCAAAGCTTGGTGAGTAATACCCACTCTTATTCTACCTTTGGTCTATGCTGTGCAGGCTGCAGCAGTATTTTAGCAGTTGTAATGACACTTGGGCTTGACAAAATTCCTGGGATCCTTGACTACAGAACTGATTGCAGACTATACAATGACTCTATCTGATGCTTGATAAAATAGTCAATGAAGGCAGTGGGAAAGATGTCCCAGTAGTAACAAGACAATACATCTCAGAAAGCAGAAGTGCTTAGTCCTGTGAAAGTAAAGTAAACTTAATGGAAATAAATAATGCATGCTGCAAAGGAAAATAAACACGTGCTCCTACCACAGCCATTCAATCCCCAGAGTTTGCTTTAATAATAAATCACCCCAAGTGCTCCAATACTTTTTGGGGAGAGGATTACACTTAATAGAGTTTATCTTTCAGATACCAGTATAGGACCAAGCTGATCTTTTTTCTATGCTTCCAATCTATAGTTGTTTATTGATCTGTCTTTCCATAATTATTTTTGTGAGAAACATGACTAAATTGATGGTATAATATGTGCCATACGAGTACAAATGGCCAGACTGGCGGAGGCATAGAACTATGAGGAACTTCATGGGGTCACCTAGTCCAGTATGATAATATTTCCCCTATATCATCTGTGATGGATTTTCCATTCTTATTGCTATTAATGGCTATCCTTTCCTCAGAAACTGCCAAAGACAGCAACTTGGGACTTCAAAGGCAGTCTCTGACACTAGTTCATTATCTCTGTCATTGAGGGCCGATTTATTTTTTAATCAAAAAACCCTTCCTGTGTCCTGTTTTCTGTATCCTGCAACTTATGTCTTTCATCTAATCAACACTCATTCTTTGCCCCTGTCTGCTGTGGATGTAAAGACTAAGATTATTTCCTTCTTCATTCCAGTAGATTTCTGTGTCATTGAAAGTGTTACCATGTTCCCCCTTTTCCCCTCCTTTCCTCCATTCTAAGCAACCCTGAGTCGAATGATCATGACAGGTCTTGAGGAAGAAATCTTATATTTCAATCTAAGCCTAATATTACTAGATACATCAAGTGGATTTGAGAGGCCAACTTCATTAGATTTTGAAATGAAATTGGGATTCACTGTTCCTTGCAGCCGTGGATGACTGATCACTCTCCATTTCAAATCAGCCTAGTGCTATGGCCTTCTGTGGGATTTTTGCTGCAGTGATGATAAAATATAGTAAACTAAAGAAACAAAGGCATTTTGAAACACCAGAAGAGAAAGCATGGAGTTTGTGGAGAGATTGTGCGCTCTCTGTGGCCTTTCAGATGTGAAGAATCAGTAGTGAGAAGACATCTCTGTGAGGCAAGGTTGCTAACTGGGTAAGGAGGATCAAGGTCACAATGGCTCAGCTGAAGGTGCAGGTTTGAGACAAAAGGCTCTTTTGCAACTCATCCAGCCACGCATTCCTGACATACCTCTGCAACTGGGTAAAATCAGTGTCTTGACAAGGTGTTCAATATTGCACAGTCTTGTGAGAGAAATCTTTTTTTTCTTAGTACTTCCATGCTAATAAAGCTGAATTTCGCCAGATATGCACTAATGATATCTAGCTTTAAACCTGTTTTGAAGGAGTTCTGATTCACATTGTTAAGCCATTGCTGCTCTATCTTTCCAAGATCCAGTTTAGAAGTGATGATGTAAAAACCCATCACTTGATGCAGAATGTTCACAGCTGTGGTCCTTTGGGTAGAGTCAGAGTAGTAACCTGTGTAATGGAGTTCCTTGTCTATGTTAGGAAGTTTTTGTGCTGTTCACCAAAATTATGAATCTATGGGTTAACACCCTGTTGAAACTCTTGTGAAACTGAGAGACAGGCCAAATGCAACTATAATTTTTAATACCTTCCTAATTTCTCTCATTAGTCCTTTCCAATTACTAGTGCTGCTGACCTAAGGTTACCAAGAGGCCGTTTTTTTCTTAATGAAATCTCCAAAACTGAAGTAAGTTACATGATTGTCTACCTGCATGATGCTACAGGCATTGGCACTGCTGGGAAACATAGGAATCATTACAAATTCTGTGATAAAGCTGCAAGAGAGGGTAGCATTCTGAATATAACACTATTTCCAGCTGACACCTTCTGATGCTTTCAAGTCTGCCCTTGAAGGCCAGGAAACCAGTGAGCACCAGGGAGTGTCAGTAGCTCTAGTTCATTGTATTCATATGATTAAAGAAAACATTAGCTGTGACAATTTAGCAGCTGTAAGAAAACATGATCATATTTGCTTTCCTGGAATTCCTGCAGCTTTAAAGAAATGTGGTAAGGAAATGTCTGTCTTCCACCCTTGCTGATGCAAACTGACTGGGCCCTGAGATAAGCACATTATGATGAATTAATAATAAGAAGCTAAACTGGCATTGCATTTTCTTAATTTTTAGCTCCTGTAGAAGTGGTTATAAAATATTCCTCCTCACTTTTGAAAAATCTAAAGACATTTCCCTGGCCCAGCATTCTGTCACTCATTCTCAATTGTGCTTGGTTATATGTATATCTAGTCATATATACAAGGATATTGGTTTTAGTCCTTCAGAACAGAAGAAATTCTAAAATTGATGCCTCTGAGTGAGCTGCTGTTGAATGCATTAAGCTGTTCTGTATGCTAGAATTGGTGCTTCACTCATTACTCAATGCAGAGCACTGAAAACCCTTGTGTATAAAACATTCCATGAAGAAAAGAAAAAAAAAAGAAAAAAAGCGCACAAAACCCACAATCAATTGCTTGCTCTGCTTAGTTTGGTACAAGAAAGCTGTTAATAAATTCTTATTATTGTGCTGAATGAGTTATTTCCTTTAGACATTAAAATAAAACTCAATGATCCAAATAAGGCAACTTATAAAATATTCACCTCATATACCCTGAAAATAATTGTCATGGACTTAGAAATACCAAGTGAATTCTGAAGGATTCCTATGTGTTTCTTCTAGCTCAAGACCAGTCCTGTAAATTTCCAAAATCTAACCATCTGTAGTATAATCAGACATTGTTTGTGAAGGGTACTGGCTGATCAAGCCATATCTAATTAAAAGAGATATTACTATTTATACTTTGCTAAATGCAAAATTTTTGGGAGAATCTTCCTGAAGACTGATTAGAAGTTTGGCAAGATTTTCAGTGTAAAACCTGCAGAGTTTAGGGTAGAAAATGACACAAAATCCAAGTATTCTTTGATGTGTAACATGGAAAAAAACCTTATTCTTTAGGTGCACTTGAAGAAAAGTGGGTGCTTGAGTTAGTGACCTATGGAGTTATGAGTCAGTGGAGTTTCCAGAGGATGAGTCAATCTACTCAAGTGTCATTTTGCTGTCACTGACTATATGGCAGACAAGGCTCTATTTCAGTCGTGTTTCTTAACTGAATAAAGCTGGATATGTGAATATCCTGCTCAGACATTTGAAGCTGGACACAATTTATATTTACTCATATTCTCTTGTAAATAGAGAAATCATATTTCTGTAATGTTTAAGTGTATTTCTATAAATGTGTCTGAAAAGAGATGTGAGAAAGCTGTGGAGGAGCATTTAATTGCCTGCAATATTTAGTGTTTAAATTGCATAGCAGTGTCCATTGTCACAGTTTGCACAGGCATTTTGCTCTGTCATGTAAACTGACAAAGTTGTTCATGTTTTCCCTTCAGTTTAAAAGGAAATTATTTTCTGATGGGCTGATTAAGAATTAAGGGACTTTCCCTATTCATTTTTGCCCTCTGTATGCTGAATCCGTGATTTCTCTCTATAATTACTTCAGTCTGACAATCTTATTACAGTTTGACTGGAAACTGCTCTCAAATTGGACTAAAAGAGACCTTTTGACTGTACCAATAGAGGTAAGATTTAAGTAGAGGAGTCAGCCAACAGGCAAGGCTCCTTTTTCTTATATGACCAGGTAGTTTCTTGAATAAAAAGGTAGAGAAAAAGCTCTTATTTTCTCACTTTATTCCCTTCACAGTTTTCTTTGCAGAGCACTTTCCACACTAGCTACACCTTCATCCTATGGCACTTAGGGCTGTGTCATCTTTTAAAAAAGGATGTTTATGTTTTTATGCAAGACCTATTGTCACTAATTTAAACAACAGAATATCTCATGTCTTTTAGACAGAGTACAGCTGCTCATTTCTGTTTCAGTCAATCAGGCAGAATAAAATCTTGTAAGCTGAAAGTAAGTATATTAGCAACTATTTGGGGAGGTTTTTAATATTATTCAGGATGCTGATTTTCACTACTATGTCTATCTTACATATTCTTCAATTAGTGTTTCAGGATGGACTAGATTAATCTGAGGCAACTGAATAATGCAATCCTTATTTTTTGAGATAGAGAAGTGTATAATGAACCATCTGTGGATTTTTATGCTACAAATGAAACCAAAATATAAAATCCTTTAAATTCTCCAAGAAGCTGTGCATCTTTTTGTTTTTCAATTGCATATTGTTCCTCCCTGTTTCTGGTACTTTTCACCTCTGATGTGATTGCCATGAAATCTCTCCTATTGCATAACAGTCTATTCAATGGCTTCAGGGTAAGATCCAGCTGCGAGGGGTGGTCAGCACAGTACCATTTACTGGGGTATTGGGGTATATCATTACTTTCTTCAAAATTTTAGGAGAATTTTTGTTAATTTTTTTTTTTTTAAACAGATACTTCGTAAGTATCTCTACTTTGAGTTGTGAAGAAATTGCAAAAGTTTCCTGAGAGCAGTCCTGCCCAACCTTAATAACTCTATTTTTTCTGGCCATGAATTAGTCTGTCAGTCCCATGAGCTCTCTGCGATGATTCATTTCAGACTCCAGTTTAGCATTTTTATAAACATCTGCATCACTACTTAATAAATTACTCATTGCACCTTAAAGCAAAATGGTAATGCCTGCAACAGAACCTAAGTAGAGTAACAAAGTGAATGAATAAAACATGTTTGTATCATGGGAAGTACGAGGAAATGCTGCTTCCTTCCACTCTCAGTGTGTCGGATGTGCAATTATTGGATAATTAAGTTCAGCTTACATGACAGGTGAATGACATTCCCACACTGCTGTTCCAAGTTTGCTCCTCAAGCAGGCTAAATATGTTGTACAACAACATTTCAAGCAGAAGCAATGCAGGACAGACACTATATTGTATTTTGTGAGCCAGAGTGGCTCCTGTGCCATTTTCTGCTATCAAGGGTAGGGAAGATGCACTTTTGATAACAGATGTGTGAACTAAGAGGCCCAATAAGGCAGGGAAGTTCCTTAATTAGAGTAATCACAGCAATGAATGAGTGTGGGGAACTGGAGTTGTGATGGTTATGATTTCTGTCTTTTCTTTCTTTGTTTAAATGTGACTTCACCCATTTTTCAGCTGACAAGGAGTGCCATACCACATTTGCAATTCCAAATGCCTGACTCCTATGAATCATCTTTCAAGAGATGTGTAGGAAATCAATCTCAAGGGAAGGGAAAATATTCTTCTAATCAAATTGATGTAGCCTATTCCTCATTGCAGCCCTAAGAGTATTGAGAAGAGTTATTTTTGTTTGAAAATATAAAACCTGCAATTTAAGAAAAAGATTGCATAGTCCTTGTGGCTGCATGGGAATTCACAAAGCTGTGGTATTTAACTCCTAAATTGCTTTTAACTCTGGGAGAATGTTTTTCTCACAAGTCAGTTAATGTTTACTTTATGGAGGAGTACTGTAGAAGCTTTGCAGTCAAGGAAAAGCAGATTTCAACTCTGGGTGTTTCCACTTACGAGCATTTCTAATGGAAGTTCAGACAACTGAAAGATGGGAACTATTTCACTGCAAAGCTGTGAATGAACTATGCAGAGCTGCAATAAAGTCACTATTTTTCATTACTGTGAAAATAAGAAGCATTCAGCAGGTCTGCAAAAGAGGCAAAGCAGAGAATGCTGTTTCAGAGCTCTTTCTTTTGATCTGTTCTCAGTGGGTGTGACTGTTGCCATTCTGTTGCAGGGTTTTGTCTGGGCAGTGTGGGACTCAGATAAGAGTTTTGCCCTTCATTTCAGCCAGTAATGAAGAGCTCCTCCTTAAAACAGTGAGAAACATAATTGGTGAAATTGCTTTGTTTAGATGTGGCCTCTGGTCCACACCTGTTACCTATAAAATGGGGAAAACCTTTTTTTTTAATGAAGTATTGCAGATTTTACAGTCAGAAATCGTGATGTGAGCTAAGGTAATTCCCACTGCCTTCAGATGAGAAAACAGGGTAAATTGTTAGTCAAATGTTTTCATTTAATCAAGAACAATTTGAAAGAGATACAGAGGATTCTTTAAAAAATCAAGAAAAAGTACACACCAATTCTACTTACAATGTTTGGAGATAAAACACATAGGTTTTTCAAGTCTCAAGGACTTGATTTTACTTCTCTTTCATTCTGGAACATGCAGCTGATGTTTTGATACACAAGAATGCTGATTGTGCTGGCATGATGTTTTATTGCTACTGTATTCACTGAAAGCAAGAGGTGTGAAAAATCAAACTAAATAGTAGCTATTCTTTTTTAATGGGTCAGAGTTCCTATTTTTCATTGTGTTGTTTATAAGAAATATCGAACATAAAATGACAACATAAGATTGACTAATAGAAAAATTTTAGGTGTGAGGTTATCCTGGTATTTGTTCAGAAGTTGTTACTAAATTTGCCTGTTATTTCAAATTTATTAATTGAAACTTTTAGAAGAAATTTGTTACCAGTGTTTGACCAAATGGAAAGTTTTGTACAGTGGAATTTCTTCCCACTCTTGCTATTTCTGTTGCCAACCTTTGTCCTTTTTCTGTAGTCATGCTGCCTCCCAATAGCTGTGGAATCAACACATCCCATTAGTACATACCTTGTGCCAGGGTCATGGATACAGACTTTAAGACTTATTTTGCACTGAAATATTCATGGGCAAGAAATCACCCTTATACTAGATGGAAGCTTATTCCGTGTTTTGAAATCTATTTTCATATATATATGTGTACTGTAAAGATATATATGTAAATAAAATTTATATGCAAGAGTTGCATTTTAGCAACTCTCTTTACATAAAATTATTATTACCATTACTGTGAAATTATTAGTAAAATATTGTCAAATACTGGTACTGACAATCAGAAAAAAAATCCTCCAAATTTTTAATCTCTATCTTTTCTATGTTAATTTCAGTTCATTTTCAAATGTTTATCCATCAATGTTCCCATTAATTAAATACTTCCAGAACTGTAAATTCATGCTTATTGTTCACACAGGTCATGTCCACCTTGAATAAGCAAAAAAAAAATCTTTCATGGATTAATTACTGCCTATAGCATTGAATATAGCCCTTTTTTGATATTGAAGGAAAGCCTGGATAGTCTTCTCTGTTCATGGTTAACTTCCTGGGTTTTTTCCAAAGTACTGAGTGCAGTAAATAAATATTTCTTTACAGCCCTTTTGGTATCATTCATATTTCTTAACAAAGGTAACTTTGTCTCTGAAAGTTCTCTGTCTCATGGGGTTGGAATTAAAAAATGAATGCTTATGTCACGGCTGCTTGAAAGATCTGAGAAACTGGTATGATGCACCCTGATCTAAGGAACATCACACTCAATGAGGAAGGGAGATAATGAAAAATGCAGGATTAATGATCATCTATTTCTACATTTCATCAGTTAAAGCTCCAGTGTGTACCTGGATACACATGCATTATTCAGAAAAACTCTTCCAAGTATTTCATTGCCATTAGGATGGTTTTGAAGACTGTGACAAATATTTTTCTTGAGTTTCTCCAGAAAGCAGTTTACAATCGTTTCATGTTTTCAAAGGAAGTTAAAAGTGCTCAGCTTTAAATCAGGGCAACCAAAATTGTACTTATTCTTAGATTTTTATTGTTTTCAAGTATTTTCTCAAGTGGAAAGCAGTGTGGTAGCCTGTAAGTGAGACAACATAAGTCTGCTGTATTTTGTTTTGATGGGAGAATGCCATGGTGTCCCACCTGGCCATGGAGAAGAAAAGGCCCAATCAAATATCACAGCTCCATAATACTCAAAAGCTCCCGTGGATGGTAAGTAGTCTCTTCTAAAGGAAAATTGAGAAAGATGACCCTGGTCTTAGCTGTTTGCATATTCACTGCACTTTTCTGAGGCCATCACTGCCTTCTCTTCTGGAAGAAATTCTAGAGTCTTATTTTCAAGATTTGTAAAGCGCCCAGTCCCAAGTCTGCCCGCTGTGTGTTAACAATCTATTAGAAATGCAGACAAATAGCAGGATCCAAATACTTTTTTTTGGTTGGTTTTCTGGAGAATACAGCACTAATAAGCAGGTAGAGAAAAGCTGCCAGGGTGTACTTTGTGCAGCTGCCATCTGGTAGCTATAAAACACAGTTGTGGTGGTCAAGCAGGTGGTGATTAACCATGATTCAAAATGATGTTTCACAGCAGGCATCCCCAGCAGGGAAGGAAATGTGGTTTTCACAATATTCTGCTGGAATTCACACACTGGGCAGAGTGGGGTGACACAGGAGTGCTATGGGCAGGAGGGACTGGGAGCACATGGGAGCTTCCCCTCCCTTGAAAATTGTCCGTGTCATTCAACCCTCTGCTGGTGCTGCAGGGTTCTTCAAAGAGTGGGAGGAAGAAGGATAAGCTGCCTTATGTTTAATTTTCATTGGGATTTACACAGATGGTTCTAGAACGCTGAACATGTCATTCAACAAAATAATGAAGTGAGATGTTTGTTCTGCAGTGTCAGAATCAGTCACTGGAAAGTAACAGTCTAACAGTCATGCTGGATAGAGGTACAAGTCTTCTTCAAATTTAGTCCACTTTGGAATCTGCAGGAGGCCAAGCATGATTAAGAAAATAACAGGGAAAAAAAGTATAATCTAGAAAAATCAAAGATCTGTTAATATTGTGCCAATATTTTTTAGTTTGAAACAATGGGTAAAATAAAAGATGTAAAGATAAATGTAGAGTAGAATACAATTCTGCAGTCTAGAAAAGCAGGATTAGTGACCCTGCTTTTTTTATTTTCTTTTGCACAACAGAACTTACTGATCATCCAATGTGATTGAAAGTGAATGTAGCATTTAGGATGGAGAATATGGATATTATTAATTTTAATAATATTAAATTTTTTCAAGTTACAAACACAAAGGTCAATATCTTCTTAGGAAAGGGGGGAGTGTTAGTACCATCCCGCCCTGCAGATTAATTGAGGATTATGTGGAATTTTGGTTGTTTGTGTTAGAGAGCTATTGATAACACACTGAAGCAGACAAACAGCAGAACGATCAGAGAAAGGAAAGAATATCATGCAAGAGAGTAAACAGGCTTGGCTTGTTTGGTTTAGCAAAACACAGATGGAAGGAGGGATATGATTGTACTTGATAAATATGTCAAGGGAAATACCGGGCTGGGAGCTATTTAATCTGAGACTGTGTTTGCACACAGAAAATTTTTATAAAGCTGGCTATAAGAATATTTAGGAATGAAGTTGTAAAATGCTTTTGAAATGTGAGATCCACCAGTTGTGAAGGACAAGAGGCAGAGTAAAAACTGAAACACAGAAAATTCCATTTAAAAAAAAGGAAAAAATATTATTGTCTGGGCAGGTGAAAAGCTTTCCACTTCAACCTCTGGTGGAGTAGGACTGGATAGTTGCATGTGTATTCACCAAAGGAACTCAAGGGTACTCAGAAACAGATCACGTGTTCTGAGTATTTTTCAAGTGGCTGCCTTGGTTCAAGACAAGGCAGAACATTTCCAGACACCCAATTCCCACCTATGTCAAACAGACAAATAGAAACCAGTTGTCTTATCTTTAAAGACTGTCCAGAACAGGCAATATTGTGTTTTGCTTTTTTGTAGAATTTGACTTATAAAAATCCTAAAAATCCTCTTTGTTTATTTGTTTTTAATTTAGTAACATAAAATAAAAAAAAAATATTTTCTGAAAGACTCTTAATTTTTTTTTTTTTTGACTATTGCTTTTTACAACTACAGATTGCTTACCTCCATTTTGTGGAAAGGATCTGAGCAAGGAATCTTCTCATCTTGTTCTGTTATTTCCTTTCCAGAGGTAGCACTGTAAACACTAAAACAAAGAAAAAGAAATCCCTAGGATGCTCTTTCTGAAGAAGATCAAGGCTTATCTTACAAAAACTGGGGCTGTTGAAAATGCACTAATTTTGTCAAGCCATCTAAATTTTACAAAATTTTCCTTCTAGTATATTAGGAAGAAAATGGTGCTGTTCATTCATTTATGCACATGAACAGATGAAGAGTACGTGTGTCTATATATATAATTTATATATATATATATATACATTAAAAAGAAAATTTCATGTATCAGAAGTAATTCTTAAATATGTGAATATCTTCTTTTTTCACGACAAGAATATGTTGTGGTCAGTTATCCAAAAGAATAATAAAGCCATCCTTGTGACTTAGAGTCACAGAGCACCACATCACGCAGCACACTGAGCCTGGGTTTCAGAGAATTTTATCAATGCTCCAGACTCTTGTGTGGTCAGACAGACCAAGTGGATTGTACATTCACAGTTTTGCCCAGGGCAGAAAACAATCCTGATGCAAAAAAAGGAAGAAATGCATGTGAGAAAGCTGGCAAAGATGCAAAACACAGGTTTTTATTTTCGTTTTTTCCTCCTGCAATTGACATCTTCTGTTTGAGGACCACAACCCTGTGAATGTTTGCCACAAATCCTGCTGATCATGTTTTCCTCCCCAGCAGTAGATACTCATAACTTAATTTCTTCTGCTCTGGCTACAGCCAGGTATAATTTTTTTCCTATAAAACACAGCTTATTTCATTTCTAGTTTATCTAAAGTGGGCTGTGCAGTGTGGAGTGAACCACTGATCTACTCCCACCTTCTTTTCCCTGTACAGCAGTAATATTTCAGTTAATTCAGCTTGTGTTTTTTGGACATAGTCATAGGTTCAGTATTTGCTTCTCTGTAAGCTTGGTACAGAGTAGATGATATGAAGGCAAAGTTAGATTTTTTTTCCATAGGACCAAGACTTAAAACAAAATCTTTATTCTAATGAATAATCTTGATGACTTCAGTATAAGAGTTTGGGAGAAAACTTCTGCAGAATCAGATCTAGGGATTTTTTTTATGGTGGGGGTGTTTTTGTTGTTTGTGGGTTTTTTTGGGTTTTTTGTTCTGGAGATACTTCACTTGTGAGGATCTGACCATGCTGTTAATTTACAAAGGGTTTTATCTTTTATATTATGCTTTCTGCCATGCTCACTGAATTAAGAAACCCTTTGTAGCAGCTCTGCATTCCAATTTATGATTTAGATAGGCTCTATTTATTGCTCAGTTTACTTCATTCTAGGTCAACAGCTTTAATTAGAGTATTTTTAGCAGATCATGAAATACAAGTGCACACAGTTGTGGAAATACATTAACCAGGCCAACCCCAGCACTTTGTGCTGCACCTCTTTGTTCCTCTATAAGCCGAAAAAGTTGCTTTTTTGTAGACATCACTGAACATATTTCATCTTTTCTTGCACTCACTGTTTCCCCCTCTCATAGTTTTGGTTTTATTCTACTTTTATTTCCCCTGTAAAGGCATATTTCTTACTAGTAAAACTTAATGAAAAGTAGTCTTCAATCATGTTTCTACTCCAAAATTTGTAACTATAATGGAAAGCTATACTGAATAAAAGGCCTTTTCTAAAATATTCTATTCCTTCAATGTTTACTGTGGACTGGAGCAGAATTAAGGTGTTGCTATTTCAAAGTCAAATGTTAGGGTGGGATGTGGGAATTACAATTTTGGCATGAAATTAGAACAATTGGATTTGATTTACTAACATGTGATGGAGATTTTTTTGTTACTAGACTTTACCACTTGAGACATGTTTAGAAGGTCATATGCATAGGCTGAGGGGAAAAAAAAAATCATTTCAGTTTGGTAAAATGGATTGTGGTCCTTGAATAAACCTTGGGCTGGAGAGTGACATTTTATTTTTTTTTTATACAAATGCATCCATGATTATTTTTCAAGGGGAGGCCATTGTCTGCTAGTCCAAGGCTCTGATAAATCTTCAATTTCTATGATAGTGTCTCAGGCAGGGCTATCTTTAACAAAATTCAGGCTGTTAGAATGCTGTTAGGAGTCAGGAGTTACCATCCACAGCTAGATTTTTGTGGTACTCAGGTCTTGTTGCACCCATGCTCTGCCATCCATTGATCCCATCAAGTCATGCAGCTGTGGCGTTATGAGTGTCCCCAGGACGAGGTGAGAGATGAGAATTTGACTCTAAGTTCTCAGAAGGCTGATTTATTATTTTATGATATTATATTACAAGAAATTATGTACTAAAACTAGACTAAAGAAAGAGAAAGGATGCATCAGAAGGCTAAACAAGAATGGTAATGAAAGCTCGTGACGGACTCCTCAGAGTCCAACACAGCTAATGGTGATTGGTCATTAATTAAAAAGAATCCACATGCTGGGTAAACAATTCTCCAAATCCCATTCCAAAGCAGCAAAACAGGGAGAAGCTGAATCTTCCCAGCTTCCCAGGAGAAGAAATCCTGAGGAAGGGATTTTTCATAAAATATCACAGTGACATGTGACAAAGCAGGGCTGCAATTCCCATACTGATGATCTGGGAGATGCTGCACAGGTAATGTTTTGTACTAGGCTGGAATCAGTTTGACAGGGGCTTAGGAGAAGGTTAAGTGGAGGACAAATTACCACTGGTCTCCAGCAGCAGTTAACGCTGATCTTTATAGCACCTTTATAGCTTCTTTATAGCAAAATAATATACATTCTGGCACTGCACTTTATAGATTCTGCATGACAAGTGATAAAAGTTATGAATTACTTCTATCAGGCTTCATTTTTTCCCTGCTTTTTAGTTAATATTACAAAGCCTGATGTAATTACCCATTTGGCAGCTCTGCTTGTCAGTCATCTGCTGATTCATAAGCCAGTCAAACAATATATTACACACCAGATCATCTGTGAGGACTTTGCTGGCACAGGGCTGGCACTGGATTTGGTTTTCAAGGGTATTTCAGCAGAATCAGAAATATCCACGGGGTTCCTGTGCCAGTCCTGTCTCCTTGCTGTACACAGAGCTGCAGGATTCTAGGCTGCACCTCTCTTGCTGCCCAAAATGACTTGTGTGCCTTTCCTTTCCAGGGGACAGACAGCTGTGCTGCTTTAGGCACAGGTTTGTCATGTCAGGAAATATGGCAGGTGCAGACTTTGTGGCTGTTTTGGGGGATATCTAAAGGCAATGTGGAAACCTGTTGCTTCAGCTTGAAGACATTTAGTTGCCTTTGTTTCCCATGGCTTGATAGCCATTACATGTTTTGGGGGCCTCATTCCCTGCAAATACCAGAAGAAATGTAAAAATTACAACCACATCCGGGCCAGGGAGATTTTTTTCATATTTTTACTACTAAGGAAAAAACAGAAAAATTTTCTGAGCACCAGCTATTGGCACACTGAAGTTCCCTCCTCAACACCTTTTTCTCCTTCCCCTGCTGCAGCTCTTCTCTTTGTGCTGCTCTGCGACTCTCTGCCACTGCTCAGCCTTGCTCTGTGTATTTTGTCCTTCCAATTTAAATTAAACTCTGTCCAGATAAAAAAGGGACAGTGCTGAGGCCTAGAGCTAGGCTAAAAAAGGGAAATTGTTTTCACAGATTGCTATGAGGATTGTTCCCTTTTACCTTTAAATGGATCTGACTTCAAGGTATGTGGAAAATATTAACTAATTTTTGCATTTGTAGGAGTAGAGTTTTACATACGATATTTTAAATTATAACTTATTAGCTGACCATTTTACTAGTTGGGTAGGAATTGAGAGTGTTAAACAGTTATTCATCTTAGATTAATGTTTAAATATATGACCTCTTTTTGCAAAATTATTTTTCAGGATTCTTGGTTGTTTTCATGGTTATTTTTTTGTCAATAAAACAATAAAAATCTCATATATATATATATGTACACACAGACATGTAGGAATAAAAACTAGAATGACTTTGACTGGGGGAAGGAGAAGTGCTTGTCAAGTAGCTACACACAATTTACTCTGAAATCAGGAAAATTCTAAGTATAATTTTCCATGTTTTATTAATTATTAGCTCGATTTTCCTTAGAAGTCATGGAAACTGAAGGAAGAAATGCCAGAATCTCACAGATAAAGGTGTTTTTTCATTAATTCTAGACAGAAAATGTTGAAAATCTTGGTAGGATATAATTTATTTGTTTTTCTCTTTTTTTTTTTTTTATAACCAAAGGTCTGAAAACAAAATGGCTAACTTTCAATTTATTTTTTTTTTAAGCCAAAAAGCATCTGAAACCTGAAGGTCATATCTAGAAAAAAGACAGCTCTCAGACACATCATGCAAACTCCATGACAGAGGTAATTTTAGCATAAATATTAAAACAGTGAGTATTACCTCTGAACTATAGTAGCAGGTGTTAATTCTACACTGTATCTGAAAACAAGACATCTCTTGAAAACCAAGGCCATTTCTTAAGAGGATGCTGAAAACTGTTCATCTCTTTATGATGCTGATTAGCAGTAGTGGGTGTAAGAGCACTAATTTAGATCAAAGTTACCAAGGTTAGGACTCCATTGATGATGGTATGATTCCTCCATATGAATGAGGAAATTCAGGTTCATGTTGAGTCCTCCAGATAAGACAGGACTAATGGGGTGTAAATATAAAGGTTGCAGAATGATGAAGGGCTGGATGGACTGACTTAAAATCTCAGCGGTTGGGCTTTTCTGCCACATGCCCATCAAAAAATTGTTTTACAGAACATCTGGGCTGTATCACACTGTTTGTCTTAATACTGGAGGAGTAACTGACCGGGGATTAAGATTTTCTTCCTACTGGAAAATTCTCCATTACTGCAGCAGGTCATAATTAAGTCAAAATGGCATTCTTATTCTCTCTCCAGGAAGAAACTGATACCCTGTGCTCACTTCTTGCTCAAGTGAACAGCGTCCATAAGCTGCTCCAAACCAGGCCCTGATGGCTCTGGGCACTGATGAATTCTGGTCTCTTTGGTACTGGAGTTCTTTGTTTCCTGTGGCCTGAAATTTCAATAAATTCAGTTTACAAATCATTGGAAGAATTTGGTGCTGTGAAATCAGGCAAAGTAGTGGCAATAAAAATTGAACATGTGCTTGCATTCCAGAGTTATAACTGAGACAGTGAATCAAACTCTTATGTATGTGAGCAAGAACAGAGCAGTCAGTATGATCCTCTCTCTGAATGTGAAATTAGTAAGAAATAAGTGTTAAAGTTTTCCTCTCAGCGATGTCAAAGGAAAGGGGAAGTATCATCAAAGTTCCAAAGACATAGTTCCTTTCATGACAGGCCTGAGCACTGTAATCTATATATTTTTCCCATATAAAGCTTAAGAAGTGTGTCTCATAGCAGATGATCATGACCCAAACATTAGAAATCCATATTAGAAATGAATTGCATGTCTAGCAAAGAGGCTTACCAACATCTGGAGCACCTTACCTCATGACTACTTAGATTACCAGTTACTTCCAGTATTGAAACTAATTTAAATCCACCTTTGATTGAAATCCTTGAATTCTTCATGCCTCCCTGCATGTGAAAATCATTGGTCTATTGTTGATGTCCTTTCCATCAAATCAGATTTTGCAAAATTTATGAGAAGAAATGGAGTTTCCTATGTGCACCTCTTCTGCTTTTAAAAATAATAAATCTTATTCCAAACAGAATAATGCTAAATTGTTTCCCTAATCCCAGTATTTAATATCTTAGAAGGAGTGAAATTTAAAATGCAGAAAGTAGTTTTGCCACATGAGAGAACGGAATCTGCTTTTAAACTGATGAGTTCGGTCCTATGTGGTTAGGGAAAGGACTCCCTTGCTGTAGAATGCTCTCATTCATTTTAGCATCACTATTTCATCTTATCCTCAGCAGGCTTTTCAGTTCAGCTACAATATCTGTCATAAATTGAGCTTTAAGTCTGTAGTTGAGCTTTACCTTGTAGAATTTGTTCCTGCCCACTTCTGTGTTGCTTTGGCCTCACACCTTTAATTGATGGTCTTGTTTTCACTTTGCCATTTCACTATTTGCTTATCAGAATTCTTCTTACCTAGGGGGATATTTTTTGTTTTATTGATACTCCACTCTCAGCAAAGCTCAGCTGAAAAGAAATGTTTTCTTCTTTGCCAATGCCCAGTCATTTCCTTATTTCCTTTCTGTATTTTTGGGGTGTTTTTCACATATAAAGAAATATGTGCCTTTGTCTTTTCTGCCTCTTGTAAATCATTGATGAACTCATCAGAAGAGTGGGGGCACTTTATGATCACAAAGCTAAGCTTGTTACTTTTTGGTTGCTTTTTCTCATGTTCTCTGACAAACCAAGACTTTTTTACTGAGATCTGTTCTTGTGAATCCTATTTCAGGATTAAATTTGTTATGCTGTATTTGGATATTCCTGGAAAGTACTTCATGATACATTTTAGAATCTACTGTCAAAATGCAAACACATTATTTTTATGCATTCTGCAGCATTAGACACCAAATGTGGCAAAGCCAATTCTAACAGACTTGAATTCAAGAGGCATCTGCTTTTTGCTCTTTTGGCACGAACATTACTTTTAGATACAAAGGAAAAGAAAAAGGAAAAAAAAGAAAAGGAGCTGGTGTTAGATTCCAAAGCAAGGTTAAGTAATGGGTTCTGATTAAGTCTGGGAAGTTTTGCTTCACATTTGCATTTGATGCCATCAACTCATTAACTGTTACAGTAACATTAGCCATGCATTCCAGCATGGCTTGAAGAAAGGTGAGCTATCTTTGCCATTATCATTGATTTCCATGCACAAGCAGGAGGTTACTGAATCAAAACCTGTTTGTGCAAGCTTCCTTATTATTTTCTCCTTCTTGAGAGAGCATTATTAGCTATATTTCTAATGCACATGGCCTGCTGATATTCCTCACAAGAATCACTTTCATACAATGGTCATGGGAATCAGTAGGAGATAAAGTGTTTATTTCAATGGATTTTGCATTAGGTCCTGGTTGCCCTAAAATTTTATTATCTCTGTTTTAATTTTGTTTAATCTCTATAACAAAAGAAAAAATAGAACATTTTCAATACTGCTGTTTGTATTAAAAGACATGCTTCACACTCTATCCTGCTTTCCACAGCTTCTGCTGCTATATCCCATTTTGTTTTCTTCATACTCATTGGAGTTCTGTGGGTATGAATAGTAAGGAATCTGGTGCTCATGACTTGCTTGGTGGTAGCTGAGTTCTTGTAGGTGAAGTGGAGAAGTGGTGCCAGCCATTGTGGCACTAGAGGCCAGCTTCTGACAATCTGTCCAGCAAGGTCAAACTTTACTTCGAAAGTAAATACACATTTATAAGCCTCAAGATGGAAATTCCTGGACAAAATCGTTCCACAGATCCTACTGACATTCTATTTTTCCTGTAGAGTGCTTCCCTTTCTTGATCTGTTAGTGTGTCCTGTGTTTCACCACCAAGACAAACATTTTAAAACCAGATTTGTAACAGTCTCCAGAACACTGTCTAGATTCTCCATAGAATAAATTTGCACGTTGTCTTCCAGGCAATTTTTTTTTCTGCTCCCTGTAAAAATATTTGAACAGGTGCTTCCTTCTTTTTCCACCACATCTCTTCAAAGCAGTTATTGTTTGTTTCTCCTGCCCCTGATTTGCATTTCTTTTTGGAGTTTTACCAATAAATGCAGTACAATCTACCATCAATAGCTCCCTAGTTCTCCTTTCTTTCAGTTGTTTTTCCATTGGAAGGACATGATGGCTGATTTCCCAGCTCATCTCATTTCCCATCATTAATTAAATTACCTAGAATACATGCCTATTTTTTTAAATTAAATGTTAGAAAGTTTAAATATTTCTGTCTCCCTTGTACATCTAATATACTCCAGAGATGGGCAACATTTTTGCTGATTCAACACCTAGGCTGGTTTTGTATGACCCAATTTCTTTCCCTTTGGAATCCATTAGGACTTTGCTGATGAGTTCAGACATAGAAGTGTTTTCTCAAAAAGCACATGAGAAGAAGGAGGAGGAGGAGGAGGGAATGGTGCTTCATTGAACATGTTTTACAGCCCCTGGTGCTGCAGTTCAGGTCTGGAGAAGCCCTTACAGGTGGGTAAGTGGCTCCCAGGGCTGCCCCCTGCAGAACTGCTGTATGCACTGGTGAGTGCATTTGAATTTTAGAGGCGTCAAGGGGAGGACTAAGGCCTGGGAATTATTCCATAAATCAACTCCTAGAATCCTGCTACAGACCACAGAGTTACTGACTTAGCAGTTTTATCTAAACCATTGATTCTTGAGAGCTTTAAAGATAATTTGCTTAAATCAAGGTTACCTTAATTATGGAAACTTGATTAATTGCTGCAGTATTTCAGCTTTCTTGAAACATATTAATCCTAATAGAGGCACCTAAGTACCAAAGCCTTGACAAATACCTAGTGTTGTGTATACAACACATAATTTATTATATTGTTGTAGCTGTTACATTCAAACACACATTGTTTCCACCAACTGTTACTGCACCAGTTTATGTAGCTGTTTGTGACTGGTCTAGAAATGTTTATAATATATGAAATATAATACAATAAGATACTCAGGAAGATGTTGTGCCCTGCTTGCAGAAGTGAAGCACAAAATGAGCAGGAAAGAACTAAAGTTGACTTTGATTGGAACGTAGGCGAGTAGTGTAGATCTGCTCTCCATGTAGTTTAAACAAAGTGGAAAAGCAATTTATAACTAAATACAGTACTGTGTGTACTTATCTGAAATTGCAAAAAGAGCTGCTGGGTTCTGAAGTTCAGATGAAATTGTACAGTGTTCTTTGTCTCCTAGTCATTTCACTCAATCTCCTCTCCCAAGGGACCAGGTGGCTCAGGTCCTTAACAATTAGATCTGACACTTTTCCAGTTTTTTGTGGTTTTTTTTTTTCTTTTTGGTGACACGTTGAAAGCATTCTAAAACTGTGCTTTAGTTCCGGATTGCCACTCAAAAGAAGAAACTGTTAAGCAAGTAAATCCTTCATAAATATTCAATATTAATATTTTCCTTCTCTCTCTTAAATTTGCTACAAGTGGTAAAACTGGCAGGTTAATATTCCCCCTGAAAGTCTGTCACACTGCTTCTGTCATAAATGACATCACATTTCAGTGAGATGGTTGCCTTCAGCATTAGATGCAGAAATGTCTATTCTAGCTGCCAGCTTGAGCAAACAATTTTAATAGTTTTCTGTTGACAAGTCTTTCCTAGCTTGTTAACTTTTTGATTGTTCGGCTGAACATAATGGGCATCAGTTTTCATAGCTGCTCACCGTTTTACTGGTTTGAAAGACAGAAACATTTGGGCTTTCAGCAGGAGCTGAGCAGACAAAAGCAAAGCTTCAAAAGGGTGGGTGCATGAGCAATAATAAATACATACACCCACTTAGAGCAAATAGCTTTATAGGGTAAATTTACAGAAGTGCACAGGTTTACAGATGAAAAGCAGGAGACTAATGGACTTCAGATGCTCAGGCACGTTTCTCAGTCCCACTAAGCACCCTCTTGAATCTTACAGCATCTAAATACCATTTAAAATATAGCCTTGAGCAATAGTGTGCTCATTTGATCCCCAGAATAAGCAGAGAGAGCCTGAAGGCAGTTCTGTATCTCTGGGATTATTGGAGGTCCCAGTGATTTGTAAGGATCCATGACTCTGCTCCTCCTTTACACACCCTCCAGAGCTTGGGTGGCTGGTGGAGAGGGTGCTGCCTTTGTGCTGTGGAGAGCCTCACTGCAGAGTGCCAGCTCAAGGGTCCTCAGGGTTGCTTGAAGCTGCTCCTCCTACAATGGAGATGAAATTCAAGACAAAATTCCACTCACAGATGCTTAACACTCAGAAAGGAGCAAGAAGAGGCATGACGTGTGGTTATATAATCTTTATATTTGTAAAAACATACTGGTTTTACAAGGAATTATGGTTTTACGAAGATGTAGGCTCAGGCTTAGTATTGCCAGTATCTAAACTTTGTGCTATAAAAATATCATGCAGTTACCATGTTTGCAGATTGCATGGAAGAAAAGCTGTCTCTCTCTTTTCAGTTTATTATATGACTCAAGAAATGGGTTCACTAGTAAAGCTAAACTGCAATTAAGACTATGAAGGGTTTCCATCTAATTAGGCATTTTTAAAAAATAATTGGGAATACCTGTCCTGAAATCAATGACCTGCATCATCTCAGATGTAAGAAATAGGAAGTGAATTTTAAGTAGAGATTGTTAGGCCTTATTTGGAGCCTACTTTTCTTCCTTCTTCATGTCCATGTTTTTGTGTGGTCCTTGGAGAAAAGGGCATCTGTCTGCTCCTTGCTAAGAACAAAGTTCCAGGCAGTCCCCTAGCATGGGATTATAATGTTCTGCTTGGAATTCATTTGTCATGTTAGTGCTCTGCAAAGAAATCAGTAGTGTCTACGTTTAATTTAAGCACATATATAAATATTTATTTTAATACAGGTACAATAATGTTCACATGGAGTGCGCAGAAATGCAACTTTTAGATCACTGCTTTTAAGGTAATAAGAATTTAATAAAATAGAGAGGGTAGTTATTTAACCAAAAAGATTCTTTCAATTTTAATTTAGATATTTTAAACTATATTTTAATTAAATTTTAGAGACTGAAATAATCCTTAATCATCTTGAATATTGAGTCTTAAGTATTGGGTATACAATTCATGGCACGACACAGAAGTTAAATCTGTGCCATACTCTTTTTATGGCTATCCCAACTATAGCAAAATCACACATGATTACCTGAATGATGGAGAACATTGCAAATTTTGGATTCCTTCTATCTAATCAGGAATTACATTGTACAGGGCAAACAACCAAATGTTTCAGTTCTCCAAAGATGATAAGGTACATTCTTTCACTACACACAAATATGTGGGTGTGGATGACAGGCTCCTACCATCAGGAGACTTCGAAAAGTCAGTGTGTTATGGTATGTGGGAGGTATTTTATGTGATGATAGTAGTTCTTGCTACATAAATACCCGTGAACGTTTCAAGACAAAGAAAAATAATCATTATTTCTGTGTGCTTTGGGATAATGTTGCAAGTGCTACGTTAGCCCAAAATGTTAGGTGTCTTCCATGTGAGGAGTGCTTTCTCCAAATAGATGTCTCAGCAGTTCCTGCTCCCTATACAGCTGGGACTTCTGTTATGCTTTGAGCTTTTTGGTTTCCTCCTTCATTTAGGATTTACCATTATGCTTATCCCTGCAGGCTCTTTCTTCTGAGTCCCTTTGACTGTCCCCAGGCTGTCTGTCACCGGTGGTTGCAGTTCTTTAAGAGCCAACCCTTCAGTTAAAGGGGTTTTGTTTGTAAGAGAAACGTTCCCCATATCCAGACCAATGTATGAGGAGTTGAAGTCTGTCTTTGCTCAATGCCCGTGGGTTCCAGAGTTCCTGTGTCTGGCAGCCAGAATGGTGGAGTGTGAATTTCCAGCACAGAACCTGACCTTAACTAACCCCTGGCATGAATATGCATCCCACTAAAAGCAAGATAGCTTGTCCCATTTTTTGTCAGTGTTCCCTACCACAGTAGCAGTCTCATTCCCACTGTGAAACACCGTGCAGTCCCTTCTCTGCTCAGGCAGAGATTGAAAATATAGTTTTTAGCAAAAATGCTGAAGACACTTGAGTGCTGGAGGGCTCATCCTCCAGGACATAAGTGCTCACAAGCCAAGGGGAGGGAACAACTTGGGAGTCCTGAAACACAACCCTTTCCAACAGGCTATTTTATTTATGAAGAATAGTAGTCATATGTGGCAGTTTAAGCATTTACTAATCTGCTTAGTTCAAATGCTAGGACGTTTGAACAACTTGCCATGCCACTCCTTCCCCAATGAACTATAAATTTATAGAAGGAAAGAAGGAAACTCTGAGCAAAAAAAAAAAAATACGCTTAGGAGCTTAGGTTTCCCAGAGCCCAGTGTTAGGTCTGAGCCCTGCAGAAAATGCAAATGGCCACAGGAAGGATGCATCATTTAAATGAATAATCAGTATAAAACATGATGGTATTTCTCAAAATAGCATCACCAAGATTATACCTCTATACTGCTGGCATAGTTTTATCTAGATTTCCAATCAGTAGTATACACAACAAGACACCTGAAATGTTAGAATATAGATTAAATAAGATCCATTTTCTCCCTTCCAGATCTCACATTTTAGAAAGCTTTGACAGTGGTAGTCTTTTAAGATCTAGAACATTGAAAATTTCATAATATCAGCATGGAATCTGGCTAAATTTAAGTTCCAGAAAGAGTTTACTATGACTATGTGAGATCTAAATTTGTACTGAATAAAATAAGGGTCTTTCAGAAAGTTTAATTTTGAAATGGCAACTTAATCAAAACCACTTTAATCTTATACTATGAAAAAGAATTTTCAACTTGCCTTCAAAGCAAGAACTAGCCATACATCCAGTGCATCATCCTGCAGAACAAAATTATAATGCTTGCCTCTAAAAAACCCACTTTGAAAGCATTGTATCCATATCCACTAGCAAAGTCAGAGAAAGGAAGGATTTCCCTGTGCCTGTGTGACTGGTGTTGGCTTAATTAAAGAAGTCATCATTTCCAGTCTACTCTATACTCTCTACACAATGTTTCTACTGTACTAAAATGTGAACATTTTTCTCATATATTATCTAGGACAGAAAGGATGACATTTAGCACTCAGACTGGATAGCCTAAACCTATCAAGGTAAAACAAGCCTGTTCATGTTGAGTTTTCTTAGTGCTGTAGGAGTGGCAAATAATCTATTTGCCTACTCTACTGTAAGCTAACAGATTCATCAGTTTTGAAAATGTTTCTGCACCCGATGAACTGGTTTTACACTGTGCTGTCACTAATCAATGCTCCAGTATCTTATTTTTATAGGTGTTTGTCTGTAAACCGAGCAGTTTTCTGAGCGGTCCAAGTAAGCTGGGGCTGGGGATGGGAGAGGGGCAGGTGGTGAAGGAATTGACCAGTAAAATAGCATGATAAGAAATGTTATGCTTCATCACATGTCAGAGTTAAGGCTGGAAGATGAAGCCTTGCCTTTCAACTAATTCAGTGCCACCCTAAAAACAGCATATGAATTTGCTTTATTCAGTGTTGAGGACTAATATTCTTGCTGCTTCCAGAATTTAAAAGTGTAGGTCTGTTGGGATTGCAGCCAGAAAATGCTGATTCCCCATAACTGAGAACTTTCAAATCATTTTTTTTTATGTACAAGATAAAATTGCCACCTTCAGTAAAGACCTCTGTCACTTTTCCATTGACTCTTTTCCCTTTCTGTATTTTTAATACCATCAGATCCCAGGGAACTTGCACTTTAAAAAGTAACACCTAAAAAGAAAAGTAACACACTGATTCCCTGAGTTACTGCTGCTACACTGTCAGATAAAAAATAAAGCACAATAAGATGAAAATGATCACTTCAACAATTTTATGACTGTTAAAAGAAAAAAAAATAAACTCACAACTTGACAACAAAAAAACCCACAACTTGACTCCCTTGCCTTGAATGGAATTTCATGTTTGCCAGAAAGGGAAAGGACTCAACTTTAGAATCAGGTGCTGCTGCTCGCTCTTCGTCAGCACCTTCCCAAAGTCATCTTCTTATTCTTAAACTGGATTTCTAAGGTATCTAGGCACTTCAGCTGCTGAATTCTGGTTGTCAGTCATTTGTCTACAGACTTGTGAGTAGTTATTTAATAATAGTTCCATTTTTTCTGGACGTACTGTGAAGCTGTGCTTCAGTGCTAATGTGATACTTGCTCCTAAGTTCTGCCTTGGTGATGGGAGCTGATGCATCTCAGAAGGCATCATGGGTTATTCTGCCTTTAGAAATCCTTATATTATGGCAAAACAGTGAAAACTGGTTTAAATATCTAGTCCAATATCTGAAATAAAAGATAATATTTTGTTTATTTTAACACTAAATTTTGTCAGAATAAAAGCTATTCTGGGAAAAAGTACCCTTTTTTTTTTGTCCGGAGACATAAACTGATAAAAACCAGAGGTTTCCTTTGAATTTTGTTCCAGTAGTTCATACCCTTCATTCTTAACAATCTGAAAAACCAGGCCAGTTTGTATTTTCATTGAGCTTTCAGACAATTTCTGCAGTTGGTAGGGTCCTAATTTTCCTTCCTGAGCAAATTCCACAGGAAAATCCTCAGAGAATGAGAGTTCCAACTCACCAGAATCCAGATGGGTCACACCAAGTTTTAACCCTAAATACTTCAGGAATAAAAAAAGACATTTTTAGGCACTGTGTCCCACTGTAAATAACTAAGCAAGATTGCATGAGTTCAAGACAATAACTGCAACTATTAGGATTTATAGAGCAAATTCAGTCTGTTCTGTTTCCTGAGATGGGTGGTAGCTTTATGAAGCAAAAATTGACAGTTTTACAACAGAAAATTAAATAGTTAATTAAACCTGTTAGTTCATTGTTTCATCTTGAAAATGATCTCATGCGGATGTAAATCTTAATAGCAGCGCAGTGTAAGGAATTGTGGTCACTATCAAAGACCCTGCCCATGTGCCTGTCAGAATGAAAATACATTATAAAGTGAAAGAATGAGTTACCTTTCAGATAAATCCAGTTTTAGAATTGTTTCTTTCCAAAAGAACAAGTGGTTATAGTGGCAAAAATTCCCAAAAAGGAGAGTTCCTATTTTCCTCCCACTTTAAAATAATTTAGCTGATAATGTTATTTATTTGTTGTTAAAATCAGTCTTTGTTTTCATGGAACACCTCCAGTTGGTAGAAAGTTGTTGGTTGCAACAAAATATCAACCATGACAAGTAATCATTTGGTATGGCACAGTTTAATGATGGACCTGGCGGTGCTTGGTTAACAAATTCACTGATCCTAAAGGTCTTTTCCAACCTAAATGATTCAGGAACCCATCTCCCAAATGAAAATACAAGTAATAAAAAAGGTGAAAAAACACCATTCTGTCTGTTATTCTTTGAAGCACAGTGCAGGGTGCACTGCCATATTTTCATAACCTTAGGAACTGATTAGGTGAACTCCTTACACCTAGGAGTGAACATTTACATACTGAAAATATTCAAAGTAGTTTTAAGGAGAGAAACCCATTTATTCTTGCAATAAAAAAGAAAAAGGAAAAGAAACACATTGTTCTGATCTGTACACTATTCCAAATTTTTAAAATACTTATTGTTTGAAGGTCTTTATCTTGATAGTTAAAATCTCCAGGGAAATTTTTCCTGAGACAAATTTTCAGCTTTAAAATTGAAACTGTCCACTGAGAGGAAATCTCATGAAAGTAAGTAGCAAATACCTCAGAGAGGCAAAATATATTACTATAAAATTCAGAGCACTGGGAGATCAGGCTGGCCATGTGCCTGTTCAATCTGAAAACAGTACATGGATCTTGCGGGTTTTGACTCCATATTGTGTTTTCATACAAAACAAGTGCTCACAAAAACAAGCCAAAAAATATAAACCAGGTGCACTATTTCCTGTGACCAATCAAGGAAGTATAAAATGAGAGCAAAAAGGAAGGGTTTAGTATTATTTCTGAGCAGTCTTTTCAGATATCATCGTGATAAGTATATTAAAAAAAGTGTGAAGAGTGGAAGTCATCAGTGCCATATTTCTTGTTGCACACACTATGAGATTTGCACACAGGTATCAAATTCAGTGATGTCTATTTCATCTCAGCCTTGATACAAGAAACTTATGTAGGAAAAGCAAATTGACACATATTCAGATTGTGCAGGGCAGCCTGTAACAGCAACACTGGTTCTAGGTTCAGTTTTGCAGAAGGAAGTTGGTAAGAGAGTATTGTATTGTAAAAGCAGCTGTGGTTTGTCAACTCTTGTTTTCACATGAAAAGTTTTTTTTGTCTAAGTGTTGCACTTGTGTTCTCCTTTCTTACTGAGTTATGCATAGCTATTTCACATTATACAAACTGACATGAAATTGTGGCACTGTCCCTTGAACTTGCCAGCTGCCAGTGACATCTTGCCAGCTGGCAGTTGTTACATGGAGAGAACATGCACTTCTTGTAGCACAGGATATCTGTAATGACCCCTCTGTGAGGAGGAGCAGCCTAAATTTCTCCATGCCAGCTGATCCTGTAAATGTGGAGAAAGTGTGTGGAAGTAATTTGGGGGCATTTTGTTATGTCTGATGATGTATCTGCTTTGCAGCTCCTGGGTGGGCTTCTGTGAAGAGCTCAAGGAAGGTAAAAAGTTTGTGCTCTCTGTCTCTGACCCAGATGCCCAAGGAAGGACAGGAACTATTGCTGCAGAAACATATTCCCCAAGCACTGTCACTTTTACTGCCTGGGGGAGATAAACACTTTCTCCTCTTACACCGTCAAAGGAGAGGGTTGCTCAAGTTGCTAACTGATCCAGTTATTGAAAAACTGATCCATATCCTTACTCTGAATTTCCTACTGGGACTCTGGTGAGAGACTTTTTACAAGGGCATGTAGTGACAGAGGAAGGGTCAATGGCTTCCAACTGGAAGAAGGTAGATTTAGGTCAACTCTAAGGAAGAAATTCATTATTTGGTTGAGGCATTGGAACCAGTAGCCAAAAGTTGTGGGTGATCTATCCCTGAAAGTGGTCAAGGCCAAGCTTGGGGGGTAATTGAGCAACCTGGTCCAGCAAGAGGTGTCACCATGGAAGAGGGGTGGGAATAGATGAACTCTTCAAGGTCCTTCCAACCCAAACCATCCTATGATTCTGTGAATTCTTAAAGGGCAGCCTCCACTGTGGTGCAATGTGTGTGGCTGGCTCTGCTACATCCCCAAGCCTCACACCAGACGGGGAGCTTGTGAAATTCACCCCCTTTAATGAAACAGATTTTGTGCTCATTGCAAGAGCAAAGGCAGTGCATGAGTATATACAGCTATGGATGTGTTGTTGTCTTCATCATTCAACTTGGAGGTTTTCCTCCTTGACTGTATATAAATCAAAACCACATTTCATGTTTATCATGAAGTGTAGCAGGAAATGAGTACTGAATTGGGAGAGAAAGAGGCAGTGGGGGAAAGCACATAAATGCTAGCAGCACCCTCCAGCAAAAACATCTCAAATGTTTCAGCCACTGTATTCCAGGAAGTGAAATTTCAGTTTCTATTATTGCTCAAAATAACTAAATATAGAAGCAAATGAAAAATCTGTCACAGAGGGATGCTAACATGAAGGGCATCTTTTTCCCCTCAAAGCTTTATGACCCTGCCTGAATGGGGGTTAAAGGGATGTAAGCAGAAGCAGCATATGACAGATAATCCTTCAGTTTCCTTTGAGGTACAAAAGGCAAGCCTTAGAGGTGTGAAGCTGGCCTGTGTGTGAGACAAAAAAATCACAATGAAATGTGAATAAAATGGAAACAAATGGAACATTCCCTAGCCAGTGTTTGCAGTGTCGCCTCCAGCCCAGGAGACAGCCTGAGCCCTGGTCTCTGCAGGTGCCTCTGCTTTAGGATCACTGTCTGCTGCTGCTGCTGCTGCCACTACCCACAGAGCCTCTTAACAAGCAGAAGCTGTTAGCTGAGCTAATGAGACTGGAAAGGTGCAATGAAATCCCTTGTACACTAAAGCTTTCGCTGTAATTCTGGGTCTTTTCTGTTCGTTGTGGCAAAAATGTGGCAAAGGAAATAACAAACGCTTGCTGAATTCCCGTTTTTGGAAACCACTGGAAGATTTTCATAGCTTTGAACAAAGGTTTTGCTTTGAAAGTACAGAGAAGGGTGTCTTCTTTGTTCTTTTTACACTGTTCTTAAAATTTAGACAGCCCTAAAACCCTGGGAAATGGAGCAATTCTGCACACACCCCGCCCTCCCCATACTTCCCCAACAATTGATACTGATAATTAATATAAGCTTTATCCTAGAGCTGTTTGGTCCAGTTGAAACTCCAAATTAACTTATGCTTTTGAAGCTATAAAAATGATATGTTAGTATGGACAACAAAGGCATTTTGCCAACTTTGTCACAATACTAGACTAGGCCATCCTCAGGAGTTTTTGTGTGAATTTAATTTACATAGAAATGTTTATCCATTCTTATTCATTGTTCCATGCTTCCTCTTTTAACATTACATTAATTTAGCTGTTCCAAAAGAAAAGCTTCACTTAACATGTTCTTAAAATTTTCAAATGGTTAATGGCATCTTGTTTCTCACAATCTGCAAGGCCAGATTTTACTCTCTCAGTGATACCAACCTGGAAAGGTGTTTTGTCATGAGACGTCCTGCAGAGCCAAAATATTGCTAATCTCCATACAGCATATGATTTACAATACCTGGATATACACCAAATAAGAGAAATTTTGCCAGATCTACTTGTATTTTTTAATCTAAGCAAGATATTAGCATTATGGAGATGCTTCTTGCAGGTGTTTTATGATCTGTATAACAAACTTGCCTTGCCATAATGAGCATCAGACTATTTGATGTGTTTGTTAAAGCATGAGTTCCTGGAGGCATGTGAATATGAAAGCCTTTCAATTTTTATTTGAAAACATCTGAAAATCTCCTCTTGTGGCTGCCAAAGAGCCTTTGGAAAATGTGTGTCATGCAGGTTCAAAAGTCAGAAAGAAAATATAAAGGAATGAAAATATACTTTTAAAATACCTAGAGAAATAAAAGGATTGGTTTTAGTGTCTGACTTCAGATACTTTATTGTTTAGAATTGCAGAAACAGTATTATATTTGTGAATTTTACTAGAAGCAAGATATAGTGTTAGAGAAATGAAGGTTAATGGTGTTTGAATTACAGGGTTTCTTCTGTGATCTGCATGTAAATCTGACATATGCCAGTGTTGAATTTCATATGCAATACAAACTTTTTTTTTTCCACTAAAAATCATCATTTCTTGTGAAAAACTTATTCTGCTAATATTCCTCTAAAATTTCCACAACTTTTTGGAACCAAAATTGACCTTTGAAAATTGGAGGACAACTCGGCAGTTATTTTAAACACTTTACCCTCGTTGACTTGCTAAATCAAGATAAATTGTAGTCAGCTCTAGACATGTTTATGAGCTTGTTGAGATCACAACCTACAAACAGCACAGGGTGCTCCCTTCCACGTGCAGCTTCCAGGAGCAGATTTAAAGCCATGAGGAGACACCAGATCTGAGCTTGAGCTTCCCCTGAGCACAAGGGCTTTAAATGGAGAATTCTGATGGCTGATTCCTCGGATGGAAATCTCTTTTCTAAATGTTTTTCTTAAATAGTTCTGTCTGCCTGGACGTGGCTGCTGGGAACAGGAGGAAATGTAGATGTGATGGGAGTGGGTAATTGTTGCCTGCTTTTCTTACTTAAATACTCACTTTCACAGGACACTTCAAAGGGCATAAAATGCTCCTTGTTCAACCAGAGGAACTTCTGGGGATGAATGCCATCTTTGCTAAATGTTATAGACACCCTCTGCAAGGACATTAAATGACAGTGGCCTCCTGAAAACCTTACACAGTCTATATATAAATATGGCGCTCAGAATGTGTAATATTTTAGCTATAAACATTGCACTTTTATTGTATTTGCAGGATCCCTCGTGGCAGGAAGGAATGATGAATCTGACTCCATGTTCTCAGAAGGCTAATTTATTATTTTATGATATCATATTATATTAAAGAATATTAAGCTACACTATACTAAAGAACACAGAAAAGATAAACTTACAGAAGGCTAAAAAGATAATAATGAAAACTCTTGACTCTCTCCAGAGTCCTGACACAGCTTGACTGTAATTGGCCAATAAGCCAAAACAATTCACATGAAAGCAATGAAACAAGCACCTGTTGGATAAACAATCTCCAAACACATTCCAAAGCAGCAAAATACAGGAGAAACAATGAGTGAGATAATTATTGGTTTCCTTTTTCTCTGAGGCTTCTCAGCTTCCCAGGAAAAAAATCCTGGGTGAAGGGATTTTTCAGAAAATGTGAATGTGACGCACTTTTACTTTCATGAGTCTCCAATAAGTTCCTGTGACTTTCATGTGAGCCAGGTGGGCTCAGAATGAGGGGACAAATTGTTTTTTCTGTTGACTGCGTCATTGCCATTGATACAACTGACACATTTGGGCCTTTTCCATGTTTTTGAATATTCTGTATTTTTGTTGTAAGTATTTTGTTGTAAGTATTTTAAATACCTCCATTAAGTATTTTAAATACTCCACATCCTTCCACCACAAGAAAATGAATGCTGGTGCATTTTGATCTTATTTACATGGCGCAGATCTAGAACCACTGTTAACCCCTTTTTCTCTATTTTACAAAACACCAATTCCTGCATTCCAAACCACTTTCCAATCAACTTAATGGGACAATTTTCCTCATTGTGACTATAGCATTAACCTGAGTGATGATAATACCTGATATGCAGTCTGAATTTATTTCCTGCAGAAATAATATTTCCTGCAGATCTACCTGCAGAAACTGGGGCACATATACAATGATCTCTTTCTGTTATATGTGTAAATACTGGCTCAATCACCTCTTTATTTGCTCCAGGTGTTTTTTGCAATATGCAGATGGACATTGATCAGCCTGCTCTCCATGGTCATATTGAAGGTGGAGGTGGAATCATGCCTGGAGGGCTGTGCAGTTGCAAAATTGGTGCTTTAAGGTTGGGGTAACTCTTCTTGCAGTGTTTCCAGTGTTTCATAAAAGCCACCCAGTCTTTCACAGTGTTCTGCTCCACAGATGACATAGTGACAATTTAGCATCGTGGGATTTATTTTCCCCCTGCAACAAAAAAGAATGGAGAAATCTGTGGTGAGCCTTTTTGTTAATACTGCAGTAATCTGGTGGGTTAGCAGATGGTTTATGCTGCTTTTGGATGCCCTTTTCACTGCTTACTCTGAGAAGGTCATAGCAGCTGATGTAGCTGCTTCTGTTAAGTTCACTGCCACCAGCTGCAAAAGCATTTGTTTCTTTTGTTTCTTTTTCTTTTTTTTTTTTTTTTTTTTTCTGGTAAGCAGGTAATTTAGGGTCAGAACTAAGGGAATAATAAGTTATTTACAGGTATTTTATCACTATAGCACTCTAAATTATCCTGGTATTTCTTTTCCACTATTACAGTGCAACAAACGAAACTTAAAAAAAAATTACAATCTTTGGTAGTTCTGGAAAGAGAAGCTCCATATTAATGCCCCCAAGAGTATTCAGACCAATGTGTGCAAACTTGTCTTCCTTTGAGATGAGATTTGCACATCAGTTGTGCAGTGTTAGTTAAGTGCTTGCCATTGGAGGATGAGCCCTGCAATTGCATTTCTCATTCTGGCCTTTTTCAGAAAAAAGGCTTGTCACCAAACCAGTGACTTTCCATATGGCTTTGGATTGACACAAAGAAGCAGAAAAATTTCCTTAGACTGATGCAACAGGATATGCAGAGACTTTATTCAGTTTGTGTATCATGGGAACAACTTTTCATCTTAGAACAGGCAACTTTGTGATGCTGACATTGATGCAAATTGTTATATGGATTAAAGAGAAAATTTAGTGGTGTCCTGCCAGCTACCGAGCAACTTTATTTTCCATTGCATCTGAGCTACAGACTTGGATTTAATTTTGATGTTACCTTCAATGTAAAGTAACAGCTGGTGCTTCCAGGAAAATAAAAGTCCATATTTTTGTCTGTTTTGGTGTCTGGTTTAATTTATTTTGAAAACAGAAGTGCTGTTTTTGACCTATGTGAATCCTCCAGTGTAGGTGTCAATAAAAGTGGTTCCCATGTCAGGGCTGGAATTGGCACTTAATGCAGAGAGATTCTAGGAAAAGCCCAGGAATTGCATCCTCCTTCCTGTAACTGTTTCCCCTACGGATAAACATTGTGACTCATTCATTTTTTTAAATATTTGATGTTGTGGTGTTTTTAGACTGGCTTGTACAGCCCCTGAATTACAGTGAGAACCTCAAACATTGCTGGGAGAGGAGAGGGCAGCCAGAGCCTCCTAAAAAACCCAGCAGTCCTGAAAAACCCCAGGCTCTGATGTGGGTTCCTGGCTTAGCTCCCACAAAGTGGGGACGCTCTTTTAGCCATGAATTTTACATTTCCGTTCAGAGAGAGGAAGAAAAAATGAAAATATAATAAATGAATTATATAGATATTAATGCTGTGATGGAAGGGATTTTTCTGTGTGTCTTCTTTGTGTCAAACTTTTTTTTTTATGTCACACTATCATGTGTGGAAGAGATGGTTTTTTATATCATATTCTGTTGTCTCAGAAACTGGGACATAAGCTGCTGTCCTGCTCCAATGTAACGACTTATTTAATGATTCAAGAAGTTTCTTTCCCCATAATTGCTGATGATTTCTGCAAGGCCTAGTCTCAGTCAAAGAGATCTTACTGAAGGGTTTGCCAAAAATATAAAATTGATTGCTCAACTTACTGTTAAACTGATAAAGTTTAAAGGGAAAAGTAAATCGACAACAAAATACATATTATTTACAAAAATAAAAAAAAATTATTAATCTTTGAGTTTTTAAACAATCTTTCATTGATTCATTAGAAGCACAAAATAGTCTTGACCATATTATATAAACCCTCCAACAATTCTGAAACTAGAAATATCATAACCTGTCATAATATTTATCAGTAAAAATCCATTATTTTGAGGAACTAATTTTAAAATAAGTACTTCATAAATACTTTCTAAGGTTATATTATCAAAAATTTTACCTTTTAAATAATATTTATACTAGCACAGTACTTAGTTATGAGAAAAGTTTCTATCTGCTTGTGGACAAAGGCAAGGACTTCAAAGATCAGTGTATTAATTAAGATTTGTTTTTTGACTGTGCTTTTTATCACTTTCATTCTTTACTTCTAAGAAAAAGGTGTTTTTTCTTGCTGACTTATGGACAACATATTCTTTTTCTATTATTTGAAAGTTTTAACTAAGATCACAAGTTCTTGCATTTTCAAGGTTTCTTTCTTTCTTTCCTTTTTTTTTTTTTTTATGGAACTGCTATAATTTTTACTCAAAAATGAAAGGTGGCACTAAAGAAGGAATTTCCAAGCTATTAAGATATTAAGAAAATTAATGAGATCAGAGCTCACTTTTTTCCTGTCTTTGACTGTAGCATTGAGAAGCATATATTACACAAACAATTCATTCTTGGGAGATACTACAGTTGTTTCATATTCTTTCCTAAATTTCTGTGGTTTAGGACATAAATTAGAAGCATGAAAAATAGAAATGCAAGTTACATTTCTGTAAAAAGCTAATGTATTGTAAAAGAATGATCCTGCTCAGGGTCTCCTTTCCCTACCAGTTTTGTGCAGCTGCCCATGGATGGGAGCTGAGCTCCAACACTCCTGTGGTTGCACACTGGTCTGGCAAACAACTGGTTATTACAGAAGCAAGGAGAGTATTCTAAAGCTACTTTGGATGTTTTCCTCCTTACCATGTTATTTTCTATGCTGCAAGATGGAGCTAGAGCTTTTTCTTCCCGGTGAAAATCAGGAACAATTATTTTTTCCATTGTCTATCATCAGAAAAAACAGATTTTCAAACCTGTGACAAAAAAAGAGTGACTGAGATATTTGAATTCTGGACAAGTGGTGGCCTGGAGAAGCTATTTAAAATTCTCTTCAAGGCTGGGTTTTCTATGCATGGGTATTTTATATTTCCACATCAGATTAGTATTGAAAGGAACATTTGTTCTAGATGGCCTTTCCATAGAGTACTTTGGAACAGCAAATGTTGGAGCATAAAGAGCAAAAAGACTAAATGAATTTTGGGTCAGATGTAAGTGGGTTTTAGGATTTTCTCCTAAATCCTTTTCTTGATGAGGTTTTCTGTGAAAAAAATCCTGCTGCTAGCAGGCTGTGTGTGCCCACAGAAAAAGCAAATGGAATACCCAAAAAAGAGCAAATTCCATTTTGTCTACATGTTGTTTTTTTCTTTTCCTGCTTTGTTAACCCGTGTCAGCATCTGTTCCAATGCCTTTTAGCAGGTGGGACTTTCTTCCCCCTCAGAGTGTTTCTGCGCAGTCAGGAGATGCTTTTGGGTCTGATGCGCACTCCAAGATTTTCTGTGGCAGAGCTGGTGCTGCCATCCCTGCTTAGAGCAGGAGGGAAATAATTCAGGCAGGACCTTACCAAGGTAATCCTTGTTCAAGTTTGGGTGTAGATGGACCTCAGTGTCCCTGATGTCAGAGCTGAACCTTAAACCCAGAACATCCTTGATCACTGCTGGAGATGCAGAAGAAATAAGTGAGGTGCTGGAGCTGCAAGGGGCAGGGTCTCTGTGTAATGCAGTTGTGGGGAAGAAAGTGGGAAAAGAAAATGTGCAAGGAAGGCTTAAAAAAATTCCAGCCTGATAACCTGCAAAAAACAGAGGGGAACTTCACAGGAAGAGGTCACATGGACCGGGGTCCAAGACAGACGCGTGGTTGAGTGCCCAGCCAAAGGAGAGCTCTGGCGAGGATGTGACAATAAGATGAATATTGGCATATTTCTCTGAATAGAAAAGGAAGCACATGCTTCTAATTCTTTCACATAATGCATTCAAAACATATGCTTGATAGCCATGGAGAACATTTGATGGAGTGTTTGCAGAACAATAGGCAGAACAATCAAGATAACAGAACGCTGTGTGTCCCTGGAACTGCTCCTATTTCCCCCATATCCCTTATCCTTTATTCTGCTGGGGTTTTTTTCCATTCTTAAAAGAGATTTTTGCTCTTCTGGCAGCTTGGTCTGATTTTAAATTTTTCAGCAAACTATGTTATTCTCATGGACAATATATTTTCCATCTTTTACAAACTTCTGCTGAATAGCTGGGTTTGAGCTTGAGCTTTGTTTTTCCCTTATTCTCCTGAATTCAACCAAGTTTAAAATAAACACAAATTTTAAAAAGTAGCAAGAAAATAAACAAAACGTATACAGTTTTGTCATACCTGTGTCAACATGAAAATCCTGATGTTCAAGTCCTAAACAGATTTGTCTGTGACATTTCCCTTCATCTGAAAGATAGGTGAATTATGAACTCTGCATCAGTTTAGTCTCATTTTCCTGAGACTGATGCTGTGGTATAAAAATCTTTCCATGGCACTATAGGAGATCTCTGACACTATCTAAAAACTTTGTGTTTAGGTTTGTTTGGTTTTTGCTTTAGAAATATCAGTTCAGATACCTGCAGATTAAGGACAATCAGCAGCTGTTTATGAGGAGAGTGTCTCAAAAGACAATAAATATCTTGATGTGCTTAAATGTCTTCACTTCATATCACAGATGACAGATGTTTTCATTGGTGTGAGGAAGCAGCCAGGGAAAGAGAGGAGGGTTGGACAAGCAGTTCAAGACAAATGTTTTTAAACTTTTAAAATATTTATCTACCAAATAGAATTTAAAATAACCTGTTTATTTTTAAATTTTGTGCATTGCATGTATTTTGGGAATATTTCCACACGGTAGCAATAACAAGAAGAATTTCTCATTAAAATTGCCTCAATGGAATCTTTTGAATGAACAGAAATTCTATCATGAATATTGCTTTTGGCAAAAGTAATGTATAGTATCTATTAGAGATAATAAAAGTCTGTAGTCTCAGTTAAATGCATAAATGCTATGTTATTTCCTTTTTGCTTGCTTGGTACATAAAAAAATTTTACCCAGTTATTTTAAATTATTACATGACTGTTTTAGCTGGATGGAGAATATTAGCATTTTTTTATTCCCTCAGTTTATAATGGCAGCAAAACTCTAACTGTAATTGAGTGTATTTCAAAGTTCTAAAGACTATTCAGATAGTCTGGAAGGTCAGAATTATTGCCAAATAACCTGGTTTGATTTGTCTGTACCAGTCTAGAAGATCCATGGTAAAAAACAGACTACAGCAGTTCTGGAAGAGCTGGAGTTACAGCCCATGAACAGCTGTGATAGAAAAGTGAAAAGTTAAAAAGTTTTATTTTTATCCTCTTCTCAAAGGAGAAAATATACTTAAAATTCAGCTCTGTACTAGATTTGGTTAAGCTGTGTGTGCAGGGTTGCTAAAGAGGCTGAGAAGGGCAATCTAATATTGCAGTCATGCTGAGGTTTGTACGCTGGGCTTTGCTTCATAAATAATGTGAATTTGGGCAAATCAAAGTTCAGCTATCAGAAATTTCAGAAGTGGGAAAATGAAATTTTTACAGATTAGATTAAAAGGATAACTCAGATAATGTGAGTATTTTAATATAGGCAAACACAAAGTACAACTGACACTTGTTTCTAGTGCAGTGCCATTATGATAAGGTCAATAATTTATGGGTGCCTTTCATTAGTCCCAACCAAACACTACAAAAAAATTAGGAAAATAAGGTGTAAACAGATGGAAGTGCATTTTTGAAGCACCTAAGAAATTTACTTTGACCTCATGCAATATGAATTTAGTACTTCTTATTTACAATATACGTATTTTGTTTTTTTTTAATTTCAGATAATAACGGTGTTGTGGTTTAAACTTTCCGGACATTAAACAACTCACTCAATGCTCCCAACTCTTCTGTCCCCTTCCCCCCACAGAAGGGAGAAGAGATGGGGAGGGGAATCAAAGTAAAACTTGTAAGATGAGAGAAGAACAGTTTAATAATTGAAAATAAAATACAGCCATAATGGTAAATTTGAATAATAATGGTGACAGTAAGAAGCAAAACCAAGTGATTTCATGCACAAGGAAATTGCTGACCAATACCAGACTTGCCTTCCCAATCCCAATTTGTCCCCCTTCCAGGTAACTCCCCTCAGTTTATATATTGGTCGTGACATTTTATGGCCCTTTGGTCATTTTGGGTCACCTGTCCTAGCTGTGCTCCCTCCCAGGCGTTTTTGGATTCTCAATGGCAGAGCATGAGGCAAGAAAAAAAAGTCCTTGACTTAGGACAAACACAGCTTAGCAAAGCCCAAAACATCAGTGTGTTATCAACATCATTCTCATTCTGAATCCAACCACAGCCCTGTAACCACTATTGAGAAGACATTAACTCTGTCCTAGCTGAAACCAGGACAAATGGTGAGGACAATTTTCTCCCAACTGGAAATTTTAATGTTTCTTATCCCAGGTAGAGCTAAGGTTTTTTTGTGTGACTTAATTTTTCTGTTGTCATACCTTAGTGCATGCAGTAAGGCACTGCAGTGTTTCTGAATTTTCCAAGAAAGCAATTTTTACTGAAGTCATTGAAATATTACTGCAGTGATTTCACAGCTGACAAATTACCAGCCACATTCCCTGACTTAACTTGTGTTGAATGTGCATTACATTTGGGATTCTTCTCTTTTTTAATTAGTAAAATTTTTATACAGGAGGAGTAAACAAGAAACCTAGAGAGAATGCTAACAGCTTATATTTCCAATATCATGAAGCTATGTATAAATATGACATGATGCATCCACTTCCCCTATGGAGCAAATATTTGTAATTGTCAGGATGATTGATGTTGAAATAATAATCAGCTTTTCTTTGTTGCAATTTCAGAGAGAAGCCATAATTAGGTGTGACAAATACTTTGGAATTGACCTGACTGTCTTTAAAAACTTCCATAAGTAATCTCAGTGGGAGAGGCACATGCTAAGAGATCATTTCAGTTTGAAAAGGAAGAAATTTTTCTTTCACTGTTCACTGTACATTTGACAAAAAAATAATAGGGATTTCATTGTGACATTTTTGGATATTTGCATAATGGCTTGAAATGTGGTTGTGAAGAAAGAGTGGTAGACACTCTAATTTACTTGCTAAACAGTTCCATCAGGCTTTTATTGAGCTTTTCTTATTTCTTGTAAGATATACAAAGTGACAGTTTCATCTCAAGATTTTGCATTGAAATAACTGTGTTTGTAATAAATCTCTTTATCTTGCACATATTTTGTCTTTCATTCCGTGAAACCTTATATACTCTAAGTACCTTTTTATTTGGAATTTCCAGCAGACTGCTCATTTTCAACTCAAACATACACACACATGCAGGCTGTCCGTGGCCCAGTACCAAATATATCTTTGAGTGATATATTTCATTTATAAAGGAGACCCTGCCTTGGCAGATCAGATGAAAAATCAGAATATACCCTGCACCCTCTCTGGAGGTGGTCCAGCCCCCCTGCTCAAGCAGGGTCCCTGTGTGCTGGTTACTCAGTACCAGGTCCAGGTGGCTTCTGAATATCTCCAAGGAGGAGGGAGACTCCACAACCTCCCAGGGCAATCTGGGACAATGGTCAGTCACTCTCTCAGGGAAAACACTGCTCCATTATGGTCAGACAGGCCCCTCTGTGTTTCAGGTTGGGCTTGTTGCCTCTCAGTGCGAGGCGCTGAATAAATTGCTGCAGAAAATAAAAGCAGAAATGTAATCTCTGTTACACCTATCACTCACAGATAAAAAAGTGACAAAAAGGCCAACTACTTGCTGAAAACTTTGTAGTCCAAGTAAATGCCTCTCTGTTGTTGTCAATTGAAAGACTCCCTAAATGAATTTGTCCATGGGAAGTACTAGTGGTATGGTCTTTGTTCCAAGAAACTTTCCCATCAAGCTTGTTTTTTCACTCCCGTGCAAAAAGACAAATAAATCTTATAATCTTCTTTTCTTATATATTGGAGACTATCAAGTCTGTACATGCCATGACCTCTGCCTTCTTACCTTCTAGGTGATATATCTTTAGTTTATGCAAAAGCTTGTTGCTATACCCACTTCTGGGGCACTGTACTGCTTCTCAGCAGCCTGTCTGCAGCTGAAGACTAATGTCAAATGGACATAAAATTATCTAGTTTGTGTGTGCCATGTCACACAGTAACAGGACAGTGTTCCATGCTCTCTCTTTGTCATTTGAATTCCAATTTAAAACCCTGTTACATTCCAGCCCCCCCCCCCCCCAGCAATCTCCAATGCAAAAGTGGGTTGTGGATTTGATGCAGCCTTGAGTAAAATTGGCTTAATGTCAATTTCAAATTTACTTCCTGCTGTGTTCTTCTCCAGGGATGGTGTCTGCACAGGACTGGGCAGGTTTTAATGCTGTGTTTTAGGGTCTTGGTTCTGCTTTGTTAGCTCCAAAGGGGTGTGATATATCTATAACAAAGACTGAAAGCCATTAGAGCCCCACATTCTGTTGACAGTACCATTTTACACAGTAGTTTATTACCTGCATGTTATCTTTCAGGAGAGCAGGAAGCATCATTGATTTTAACTTGACTTTTCTTTTGTTCAGCTTAGCAAACAGATATTGTGAAAAAACCCTCACAGCTTTACCTAAAATTCTTTCCTTTAGATGTCACAAATGACTGAGTCAGGCCCAAAATATAGCCCTTTGTGAAAATTGGATGCAGAGCCATAGTGTGAGTATGGCTGTTGAGGGAGTATTCCTTAGACTTTACTAAAATATTTAATTTAAAAAATAAGATGAATTCTGACACTATTGAAACCTTTGAGACAGCAGTATTTTACTGTTTCATAAGGACTGGTGAATGCAATTCACAAATATCATTTTCATTTGTCCTAGATCTGCCAACCTCCCTTCTGCTAAGCCTTTATGTCATTAAACTCCTATTCCTATCACAGCTGCAATCAAAATAACAGGGTAAAAAGTGCTTTCCTAATTTGAACTAGACTTGATATTTTTTTAAGCTCTCTTTGTATTTTGGAAGTGTGTATTAGCTGTGAATAAGAAGATGATAAGTGACAGGGCTCTTACAAACAGCTCACAGCACTGAGAGGAGTGTAACCAGTGGCTTCATTTCTGCAGGGTCCTGTACTGTGCTGTGGCTCTGCCTAAACACAGATGGGCCAAAAATTCAAAAAGGGTTTTCATTCTTTTGGCTGTTACTTTCCCTCTCAGCCTTAAATCTACATTAAAATCACTTTGAGAGGCTGTAAGGACTTAAAGATCAGGCTTGCCTGTCTCAAACACAGTTACCAACGAAGGACTTTGCCATGGGAGGGGCACAAAATGACAGGATGGAGCTGACTCCAGGCCTGGTGAGGTTCTGACTATCACATCCTGGGTAATGCATCCAGAAAAAATGCCCACTGTGGCAAACTTTGTAAAAGAAGCAACTGCTCACCTATGACCACCAAAGCCACCCCCTTAATTTAATTTAACCAATAGAATAAGAGAACTGTACAGCCAATGATCATCAGTTCCTTTGTTTGCTAAAATGCATAAATGATGAAACAAATCAGAAGAAGAGTGTATAATGAAGATTGGTTGATTAAAACAATTAAATGTGACCATTTTGTCCATTTGTTTGATGTCCTTAGGCTGTGATAAGTCTCCAGTGTGTGTAGCTACTTTACTATTTAATGCTAGATAATTTTGAAGAATGGATTGATCTATTGATGTTTATAGCAAGGTAAGGATAAAAATACTCTGCTTGACTGATTAAGGATTTTCTGTCTTGTTGGGGATCTCTGAATATATTAAATAAAATGAAAAACTGATTAATAGTCCCCTCTTATGTCTTCTCTAACCACTGAGTTTATCCACTATCTCTTGTTTTGTGAGTCTAGTCCTTCTCTCATTTGCTTTTCTTCCTAGTATGAAAATAAAATGTTCCAGAAAATCTTTAGCTTCAAAAGTACTTAGAATTGGCTTAATGCAGCAGCCAGATAAGTCATCAATTATTCTAGTTACACTAACCTCTATTTTCTTTAACAAAGAGAAATGGGAAGTAATATTCCATAGAATTAGGCTGTCTTGTCACTTTCTTGTAGTTTGGCATAGATTTTCAGCCCTTATTTAACATCAATCTCTGTGTTTATGTGGTGTCCAGTCTTCAGACAAGATCTCTTGTCCCTATTAAAAGAGTTCAGAGGTGTTACTTTCTGGCACTGTAGAACTGACCCCTTCAGTGGTTTTTCTGGGATTTTCTGGGGTGGGTATAATTGTTCAGAGGATTTGTCTGACCATTGAGAGTTGGTATAAATTAGTCTTGCTTTGTTCTTTATATTTTATATGAAAACACCTGGAGAACCATAAAGATTCAGGAAATTTTAAATATCATAGACTCATAGAATGTGCTGAGTTGGATGGGGCCCATCAGGACCATCCAGTCCAGCTCCTGGCCTTGCACAGAACAACCCAAGGGTCACAGTGTGTGCCTGAGATTGTTATCCAAATGCTTCTTCAACTCTGTCAGGCTTGGTGCTGTGAGCACTCACCTGGGGAGCCTGTTGCAGGGCCCAAGCACCCTCTGGGTGAAAAACTTTTTCCTGATATCCAAACTAAAGCTCCTCTGACTCAGCTTCATGTCATTTCCTCTAGTTCTGTCACTCTGTCCATGAGATTGAGGAGAAATTTGGCATTCTTATAAAGTTTTGGGTTCAAGGAACATGTCAAAAAACACCCGGGAAGCTCATCCATGTGGCATCACTGCACAGGCATCACTGTGCAGAATATCGTCTCAACACCAATTTTTTTATGTGAGGAACATCATTCCTTATGTTTTGTCTATTTCTATTCTTTCTGAGACCCAGAAATTCAAATTCAGAGTATGCACTTTCCATGACATCATTGTGGTTTTTTCCATCCATTTCATTGCTAAACTTCTTACTGCTCAAACTTGCTTACTGTTCAAAGAACTGGCCATTTTCAAACTGTTTTGTAAGCTTCAATATCACTGGATGGACTACTGTAGATAAGGAATTCTTAGTGCTATCTTACTGGGATGTTGATGCCATGGGATCATTTTGTTCTCCCTATCAAAACAGCATGGATTTTTTCCTCACACTGTTCCTTGCTTTTTTCCTTGTAAGTTCTTTAATTCACTGACAGTTTAACTGATCAGTGTGACAAAAATTTGGTTTAACCACCGACTCTTATAAATGCTATAGGCTGAAGCAGAGCATCTTTTCAACAGCTCTTGGAGAACTGAGATTAAAAGCAATCAAAGAATACAGATATTTCTTGACTTGGGGGTATGTTTGAACACATGGAGCAGAAAAGTCTCATACAAATCTTGTTAGGCGAAAAGATTAGCTTCCACAAACCCACAAAAAACTACTATAAATGAAACTGATACCTCTGAATTTGGAAGTTTCTTTGAAGTTTGTTTCATAAAATTGGTTTTCAGCCCTACAAGGTATTTTCAACTGTCTACATTCCTGCCTGTTTTTATTTCCTGTCAGCACCACGATATCACTGCCATGAATCAAGGGCATGCAGCGGTGATGATCAGAAAGAGCTCAGGCAGAAAAGTCCCTGTGTTAGAGGGCCTGGGCAGCTATCACCTGAGAACATGTGGATTAATGGTGGAAGCTTCATTGCTTCAGTGGCTGACAGAGAAAAAAAATGATTTGGCAGCTGAAAACACCAGAGGAGAATCTTGTCCTTTCTTGCATGCGTTTTCTCCTTTTTGAGCTGTAGAATGTCAGAAGAGCTAAAAGCAGACAGAAAGATCAAAAATAGGTGTGTGGGTGACTGTAAATACTCTCTTTTCAAGCTCTGTTACATGATAGCTGTAGTAAACTGGTGTAGGTTTATTAGCATTAATATCCACAACTACACGTGCATTCAGTCTTTTCAAGAAATAGGAGTGTTTTAGATCACTTCTACCAAAAGAAGGACATATATTTATAAATATAGCTCATAAAAATTAAAATATTTTTTGTCGCTGTGAGCTCCCAGAACTTTGCTGCTAATTAGCTCTAATGAATCTATTCCATCTCTTTCTGCTTCTGCCCATCTCTTGTTTTAGGCAGTGTCTTAGGTTGGTGTCTGCACCTGGTGCTGCTAGGATGATCCCCAGCAGGTGAGGAAGGTCATTTGAGCTGTCACCCATCAAGGACAGTGTGTGGAAGTTGCTCAAATTCCTGAGATCTCCTGGGCTCAGCACTGAGGTGCCTCCAACCCCAGTCTCTTGATGTAGAAGTGTGACAGCAACTTAATTTGAGGGATACCATATGAAATTGGGTAATATTTCATTTTTTACTCTCTTATTGGAACTGTCAGTTCCTCAAGTTGATATTTTGACCTTACCTTTGTTCCTTCTTCAAGGGAAAGTGACCAAAAGTTCATCTCCTTTACACTTTCTGTATTCTCCTCCCCTGCATGCAAAAGGAAGGCTGAGTCTGCCCCCACCAGAAAAATCTGCTTTTTATGCATTTCTTTTGCCACTGACCAGGCACTGTTGCTGCAGTACAGAACCAATTTCATCCTTGTCAGGTAAAAGAATTTACTGCTTAATTAAAAAGTAGCCCAATTTAGAGCTTCCAAATAAAATATGCAAATTACAATGCCATCCTTACCTTTTAGGTTTTAGGCCAAGGCCACTGCCCACTTTGAAAAATAATCCTCCTTCCTCATAGCTGTCCTGTTTTTTCAGTGTCCTAAAATGAATACAGGATGCTACTGCTCTCAACAAAGCTGTTTTTCTTTAATGTCAATGCTAGCCAGCTCAAATCTGGGAGCCTAAAAAGAGATTTTTAGTCTCAGTCTCCCTGTTTAGATGGGCTGAGATTGTAGGCAATAACAACTAAAGCATTTTACCTCTCAGTACTAGACATATATTTTTCCATGTAATTGTAGAAAAAGGCTGAAAGACAGAGATGCGGTATTTTTGCAGTTAATACTGTCCAAAAGGAAACAGAATTCTGTGAAGAGTTTTTTGAGGTCCCAAGTGGCTGATAAACCATACAGAAATGAATATAATGGAAATTTAGCTTTCTAAAAAACAGGAAGGAAACATGCAGAAAAGCTGTTAAAAGAAGATTATAAAAATTCATGATAGTCTTAATAGAATTTATGTTACTGTCTTTTCCTCTACACTTTATCTATATTATGGGGGACAATGGTTTTTATCTGGGATTGAATATAAGCTGATTTCCAAAGTATTATTTCCAAGAACTTTTTACAAGGTTGTAGGTCCCATGTAGTGAATACACAAGATTTTCACATAAGGACAGTAACATAATATGATGTTTGCCCAAGATCAGTTTTTATATCCATTTTACAATGGTTCTATATGATCTTGAGCAAGTCACAACATTGTTTGTTGTGCTCTGAACTGATGGATATATCAGACAGGTCCTTCCAACCTGAATTATCACTTTATTGTATGGTCCTATCTTCAGGCAACTTGATTTTGCCATGCCAAAGGAGTCTAGCTTATTTCATATGAGGTTAGATGGACACATGGTCCTGAATTGCAGATGTGATAAGACTTTGTGATGGAAAGTAAATTCCTTTTTATCCGAGCCAATAAAATATAAAAACTGCATTTTACACTTTAACATTAAATTTTAATTTTTTCCCAAACTCGGGCCTTATGAATTTTGGATTAGTTCCCATTTTGAAAGTAATGTGGTATTTTTGTGCTTCACTGTTTCTATAAAATAGTGCAATGGTCTGCTGTTGCAAAGTAAATGTGTATTTATGAACTAATAATAGCTACTAATATAGTGGAAAGTCCTTGAGGAAATTAATAATTCTGTAACAGGATTTTAATCACGGAAAGGGAAGAAGGCATTGGATTACATATTTAATAAGGGAGATAAAACCCAGAGGTGGATGTCTTCTCATAGGGTGAGAAGACATAGGACGGAGCTTCTCATAGCTCCATACCCTGAGTGGATTTGATTCACAGAATCACAGAATGGGTCAGGTTGGAGGCACCTCAGAGGGTCATCTGCTCCAGCCTCCCTGCTCCAACAAGGTCATCCCAGAGCACAGGGCACAGGACTGCATCCAGGTGGTTCTTGGCTGTCCCCAGGGAGGGAGACTCCACAGCCTCCTGGGCAATCTGTCCCGGTGCTCGGGCACTGCACAGGGAAGTTCTTCCTCACGTCCAGGTGGAACTTCCTGAGCCTCAGCTCCTGCCTGTTGCCTCTTGTCCCATTTAGAGCTCCTGGAAAGAAAGAGGAGGCAACCATGTAATCCAAACAATGTCCATGTGTCCAGTGTCCATGGACACATGCAATGGATACACCCACACCAGAGGGGATTAAAGACCGAGTGGACAACTTACCTTTTCTATGCATCACTACCAAGCTCAATGTTTCCTAAAAGGAAAAAAGCTTTCTTTTTTTTCTGAATTTTAATAACTTTTAATGAAATCTTCTCTCAACAAGAGTATCATGCTAACTGTTCAAAAGAGAAGCAAAGTAAAACTTTCAGATAAATACCATATATTGATTAAAATTGTTTGGGTGAATTAAAGCTCAAGCAAAGTTTCCATCTCTCTAACATCTCTCTAAGATCTGATCCATTGTGAAATTGGACCTTGATTTACTCTCATACAATACTAGTTCTCTGAAATTAGTTTGCACTGATGTGAGAACAGATATTTTGGCCTACTCTTAATAAAAACACACACAAAACCCGCCCCAAAGAATTATATATATATATATATATATATATATATATATATGTATATATATTTAAAAGATAGATTTTATTTATATATGTAATCCATTAAAGGAGATTAAATAGAGTAGAATGACCTGTATTTTTTTTTGTGGTTGTTATTCAGTCTCTTGCTTCTCCATTGAATGTTCTTGTGTATGTATTTCATACATTCCCAGGCTCTAGTCTATGCAGGTTATGTGTGGTATAAAATGTCATTAAAGATGGTAGGTTTGCCTATTCATCTAATAAATAATAACTAATATTATACTATACTATATATATATGTATGTAATATCAATACATACATTGAAATATATCAAAATAACTAATTTAATAGAATAAATATTTGGTTTATGTTCTGTTAGTGTGATTTAAACAAGTCAACAAAGTTTGTGATAGGTTGTTCTCCTTAACAGGTATGAAGAGCAATTATTATTGTGTTACATATTGTGTAAAATAGAAAAATGTGTACTATGTAGGCATGGCAAAAAAAAAAAAAAGAAATTCAAGCTAAAATTGAATTGTAGATTCCACCTACAGCTCTTCAGCTCTTGGATCACCAGCACAGGAGGGACATGGAACTGCTGGAGTGAGTCCAGAGGAGGGACACCAAGGTGATCAGAGGGCTGGAGATCCTTCTCCTGCAAGGAAAGGGTGAGAGAATTGGGATTGCTCAGTCTGGAAAGGAGAAGGCTTTGATTTTACCTAAATTTGGCTCTCCAGCACCTGAAGAGAACTTACAGTAAGGCACAGAATTACTTTTACCAAGAGCATGTAGTGATGGGAAAAGGGGGAATGGGTTCAAATTGAGAGTAGGTAAATTCTTTACTGTGAAGATTTTGAGGCACTAGAACAGGTTTTCCAGGGATGTTGTGGATGCTTCATCCCTGGGGCTCTGGTCTAGTGGAAGGTGTCCTTGCCTGTGTCAATGGGGGTTGGCACAAGATCATCTTCTAGGTCCCCTTCCAACCCAAACCATTCAGAATTCTGTGACGGTGGTCACAGGGGTTTTCAGGATGAGGGAAGAGATGTAGATATTACTCCATATTTCAGAAGGCTTGATTTATTATTTTATGATATATATATTGCATTATAACTATACTAGAAAGAATAGAAGGAAAAGTTTCATCTCAGAAGGCTAGCTCAGCTAAGAATAGAAAGGAATGAATGAAAACAAAGGCAGCTCTCTTGGACTCTGTCCGAGACCGCTCGGCCTTGATTGGCCATTAATTATAAACATCCAAGATGGGCCAATCAAAAATCCACCTGCTGCATTCCACAGCAGCAGATAACCAGTGTTTGCATTTTGTTCCTGGAGCCTCTCAGCTTCTCAGGAAGAAAAAATCCTAAGAAAGGATTTTCAGAAAAAGATGTCTGCGACAGGATTCTATAAAAAATATTGATCTCACACACACACACACACACACACACACACACACAGAGATATATATATATATATATATTTTTTTTTGTATAAGCTCCAGTCACTTTATGAGAGCAACCAGGTTGCAAAATCCTGCCAGAGATGCCATCTTTTCTTGAACTGAAACCTCTGTCCTCAGTGGCCCCTTTCATGTTGCAGTGCAGTACAACACAGTGACTGTCCCTGTGAGCTTACAATGTACAGAAAGATTTTATTTTTCATATAGTGTGAAATCTGATAGAGTACGTACATTTCTCTCAGAGAAAAAAAAACAAGGCTTTGTATATGAAATTGTAAACAACCAGTATTTACTTTAAATTTTAATGAAATCCAATAGGGTACAGACTGCATAAAGCATCTTCAACCATTTCTCTGTACATTTGGAAAAGTATAAATAGATAGGTCTTTACTCTGACTCTGTATTTGAGTTATTTAATAAAATTTTCATAGGGAAAAATTTATGCAGGAAAATAAACTTATTTTGGAATAAGATGGCAAAGCCTCAAAAAATATCTTTACAAGTCATAGCAGAGGGGGATTGTTTATGTATCTGCTGAGTGAAAAGAACATACAAATGAGTTATTGCTGTTAGGCAAATGGCTCAGCTTGTAAAAAGGTAAAAGCAGAATTGTTCTCAATGCAAAGTGCTGTAGGAACACTTGCAGGCAATCAACATGTGCTTGATGCCATTCCTGAGGTAGATAATGACCCTGTAGTGGCCATGAATCTCCTGGTAAGACAGGCTTACAGAGCTGAATATGCCTAGTTTATATTTGAAATGGGTTTAGGGCACTATTGCTTTGAACCTTTGACTCATTTCCAGTGAAAATATTTCCAACATTTGCACAAGTCCTCACCACTGTTCACCGGTGCTTTCACTGATGGTCAGAATTTCATTGGCCTCAGGACATTGTCCAGGTTGATCTGCTCAGCACAGAAAAGGATTCAATAGGAAAATAAATATATCAAGCACTTTGAATTTCACAGGCTTTGAAAATGATTTTTTTCCAGCCTTCATATTTACATAATTTAAAATAAATTAGGAGGATTTTTTTGGGCAAAGGAGACCTGTTGAAAACGTTGACATCTAGTAAAGGATTTTTAAAACATTTTTATTTGGATATTGACAAAAAGCAGTTGCAAAATGCTGCAAAAGACTGGAAAATTAGAATATATTCTACTTTTCCAAGTTTCTATCTAGCATTTGCATGCAGAGGGTCTATTCCCATATAACCAGCAATAATAAAATGTTTGGCCTACTAGATGAGAGAGAGAGTAACAGATATTGGTTATCTTGAATTTAGAAAAGCTTTCAATGCTGTGTCCCTTAAGATCCTCCCAGGGAAGTTAAAATCCCGTGGAATAGAAATCTGAGTGGGAATCTTATTAACATGCATAAATACTGCAGGAGAGTATGCAAAGAGGATGAACCCAGGCTCTCTTGTGGTGCCTAGGACAAGGACCAGAGGCAATGGACAAAAACAGAAATGCAGGAAATTTCATCTGAACATCAGGAAGCTGTGGGGGTTGCTGAACACCTGCACAGGTTACCCACAGAGGTTGTGGAGTCTCCATCTGACTTGAGATGGTCCTGGACAACAGGTTTTGTAGAGGGTTGGACCACAGGTTCCTGCCAACCTCAACCATTCAATGTTTTTCTGTGAGGCAGGAGTGAAAAAAATCCACCAGAACCTGAGTACAGCCACATACAGAAGTGTTTTCCATTTCACATAACAGGAGAATAATAGAATGAACACTCCTTAGAAGTTGTCTACGTTTCAAATGTTTCAAAAGTAGAAATAGTTTTTGTTTTGTTTTGTTTTTAATACAGAACCATGGAGCTACAGTGCATATTAAGGCTGAGGTACACAGTACATGTGAGCTGATAAACACAGCAGAGGGGGAATGGGGCCTTTGTGTGCTCTAGACTTCCCCTAAATGAAGAGTTGTTTGTTCTACCTTTAAAAGCATCCATAAAACATTTTCTTTGGGTAGATATCTAAAAAGGTTTTGCTCACTCTTTGGGGGAGACTGTGCTTTTCATAAAGATGCTGGTAATTTCCATCATACCTCCCATGGTTCCTTAGCAGAATACTGCACCCTTTATGACAATCCAGTTTTTCCCTTATGGCAGACAGCTCCAGAAGGGTGATATCCAAGAACAGCCAAGAGACCCTTCACAATGAAAAATAGTTCCCAGATACATAGCCAGACTCAAAAATGAAAAAGAATAGATTTGCTTCTCTGTTTCTTTAGAAAACAATAATAAAAGGACGTTGTATCTATATCCCTAAAAAGATAAGGTGTATCCCTATCTGAATTTGAAACATCAAGTGAAGTAGAAAGGAAATTCAGCCATGTCTTTAATAAAAAAAGATAAAATTAAAAAGTTTAGTTTTGTTTGTTTTTAAGTGTGGTATGGAGAAACATATTTAGCAGCCAGCCACAAGGCAGTAAAATTGATTTCTGGTTTATCTGGTATAACTCTGAGTCTCTCACTGAGCTTGGAAATAATTGATTGCTCGAAGCCTTGTAGCGGTAGTTAAAAATTGATAAATGCTAAAGCCAGCACAGTGTTTTATAGATTCCCAAGAATTGTGGAGGCTCCATATTTCTTTCTCATCACCAGCTCTAGATCATGTGGTGAAATTTAAAAGACGCTTCATCTTACCCTTAGTAAATTATATTCAGCAAATCTAAGACCTTGTACTGTGGGATAAGAAGCAAAATCTTTGGTCACAGAGCACTGATGAGTAATACATGAGGCCAAGCATCTTTTTGCAGGTTAGCCTAGTGGTTTAGATCAACTGATTAGAATACAGTAAAAAAATCTCCAAAAAGTCTATGTATGTAATTAGGGTTTGTTAAATCAATGTTTAGAAAAATTATTGGTATTGATAGCAACAATGTTTGTAAATAAATTAAACTGCTGTACTAAATAAAGAAGTAAACTGCTGTTAAAAAAATCAGTATAAGGTCCCATTTGGCAAAGAAATTCCTAAAGTTTTCATTAATATAAGTTTCCTTTATTAGTGCAGGAAGTTGGCTTTATATATCAGCTGACCTCTATACTGGTGCACATGTTCTGGCGCTATATGCACCTTAGTACAAATTGTCACAGCACAGTGATGTTTCTTCCACATCAAATTAGTAAATAAATATCTTAGTTTCATAGTTATTCACTAAAATAGGAAAAAAACAATAAGTGAAAGAATTGATTATTGAGGCAAACTTCACAACTAGTTCCTTACCTGAGCAGAAAATACATCAGGCAACAGAACTCAGCCTCTTACACTTCTATTTAGAGCTAGAGATCAAATTATTTATTTGCTGACTATTTTGCCAAGCAAACAAAAATATTTTAAATTGTTTCTGTAAACTCAGCAACTCAGCACTTCGCTTCAACATTGCTGGCTACATCTGGGAGCAAGCTGCAGTTTTCCTTTGCAGATGAGTGAGACAGGTGATTAGCATCAAAATAGTCTGTTTATTCGTGAAAATCCTGCTTTCTGAGGCTGTTTTCTGGGGTGAAGTTGATCTTCAAGTCAGACCACCTCTTGCATGACAGAGTCCATAACACTTCACACTGCAATGCTTGTAGCAACCCCAATGGCCTTAGGAGCACTCTAGTGTATTGCTATTTTTTGTCAGCATTATTAATGTTTTAGAACGGTTAATGTGGTGAAGAGTTGAAACATAATTACAATAATGATGGAATTAAATCCTCGTCCTCCACTTGCCCCTTCATTTTCTACTTTAGGACTGTTTTATCTTCTGCCTTGAAAGAGAGGATAGAGAGGGAAAGAAATACAGGCAAACACAACCATATTCTGAAGGAGCTGCTTTCTCACCAAATCACATGGCACTGAATAAACCCTAATTAAAATGTCCTTGGGGGGAACTGATTTTATATTTTTTATCAGGTTCTTCTTCCCCCGTTTCAACTCCAAATCATGCTGGGGTGTCATTTGGAGCTCCGTCAGGAACTGTGAGGTCTCAGCTTCCTCCTTTTCCTGCACCGTTTTCCAACTCAAGTATCTTCAGTACTCCAGTTTCAGTGGTGCTGGCAAAAAAAGCATGCAGCTTTGCAGGAAAAAGTGCTACATTCTCCTCATGCAAATAATTGCGTGTCTTTGGGTTTCATCAGCTTGCGCTAGGTGAGGTATTTTAATGTAATCAGCATTACCTGGACTCCAAGGTGTGCTGATGGCTTCTCACCATGAGTTTCTTGCTGAAGAATGTTAATACTGCTTTTAAAAATGCATAATTCTGCCTGCATCAAATTAAATTAAGCTATATACATCAATAGAATTACCTCCAAAAGGCCAGAAATTTTGCTTGGCCCAAACACTTAGAATTTAGATGCTAAGATACAGTTAACCTCTTTGTCCTTCACATGCCCTAATAAAATGTTTCTTTGAACAGTTTTTAAACAAAAACCTCTTTAAACATAAGTATTTTGAATTATCAGAAATCTAATGTCTTTTACCCAAATCACAGATTTTATATTGACAGTGAATTTGCCCTGGGAAAGAGTGGCCCAGCTGAACAGTAGGGTTCTGATTTTCTGTTCCCATCTTTCTTCAGCTTTTAGGGCTTCAGTAGGTGCAGTTTCATAGGAGGGACGCATTCAGATGCAATTCTGTGCTTAAATATACATGACACACCCAAATGCAACACTGTGTTGAGATGCTGTGCAAACTCTGCATGTAATCAATCCTCCTAATGTCATGTCCCATTAAAAGTAGACAAGTAGTAGCATAGGGCTAAAAACACACAAGCAAGAAAAAACATTTTTTACTGCAGAAACCTCTTGCAGGTTAATAAGCGGTTTGTTGGAAGAATCTCCTGATTTTATAAAAAGCTGGATTTAAAAGTTGTCAAATTTGTCACTGTCAGAAAAACCCAATTGAAAGATAAGCTGAGAACCATCAGTTCTTTCTCAAAGCTCTAAGTTGTCTTTATCTAAAAAGAAACGTGATGAATCATCATATTTGCACAGTTCTTTTCTTCAAATATTTTCCATTTCTTCACAATTCAGATCACTCTGTTGCAATAAGCATATATTGTCATTATGTGACTTAAAGTATTGCCATATAATTTGACAGCATCTTTCATTATGGAATCTAATTTCATTCTTTTGAATTTAAATTACTCCTTACTCATTACATGTCTTTTCTGTAACTTTCATTATAGGCATTTTTCTTTTGATAACTCACAAACATCCATAACTTCTGATAACTTTGTCTCCAAGGACAGAAAGATAAATAGGGTATCCTTGAATAGTTGTAATCTTCTTGATCTTGAAAATACAACTATACATTATGATGGGTGTTTAGAAGCATACAAACAGGAAAAAAAAAGCTGATTAATTGCTCTTTAAACAGATCTTGCATTAGAAATACAGATAATATCTAATAGTGAGCTAAAATCTTCAAGTAGCTGTCAAGCATGTTTGCACACAATATTTAAACCTTGAATCATGCTGTGTTGTAAGACCACATAATCAAAAGCTTTAAAAAAAACTTCATGTTTTATCTGAAAAAGGGGAGAATGGGTATTGTAAATGCAGGTCCACTGATGAGGGGAGAGAATGGTTCATCTGACTCCATGTTCTCAGAAGGCTAATTTATTACTTTATTATACTATATTATGTTAAAGAATGCTATACTATACTATACTAAAGAATACAGAAAAGATACTTACTGAATGCTAAATAGATAATAATGAAAACTCCTGACTTTGTCCAGAGTCCTAACAGAGCTTGGCCCCAATTGGCCAATGAGTCAAAACAACTCACATTGGAGTCCAATGGAACAATCACCTGTGGGTGAACAATCTCCAAACACATTCCATATGAGCACAGCACAGGAGAAGCAAATGAGATAAGAATTGTTTTTCCTTTTCTCTGAGGCCTCTCTCACTGCCTTTCAGCTTCCCAGGGGAAAAACCCAGGGTGGTGGATTTTTTTCAGAGAATGTGAATGCCACAAAAGGGTAAAAAACAGCAACAATAAGTATTCAGACTGTGAACTCCAAAGAATATCATGGATAAGATTGTGGGATCATCCTCTTAACTAATGTGGCAGGAGATCCACTCTGCCCCACAGCCTAACTGTGGCATATGGGAAACGAGGAGAAGGTTATCACCCCATCTGGATTTCTGCGGTGTCCTGCTGGTCCTTCTTCACCCTACACTGTGATGGAGGAGGAAGGATGAGCACTCTCACCATTGGCTGGGTAATTATTTTGCTCATAGGTACACAAGCCATGAATTGCAAGTTACAAGTTATGGATTAGAGAAATTGCAAATTAGGAAGTTTGTGAATGAATTAACAAGGAGATGGACTAGTTAATCCACATTAGACTAATCTTTACAGGTGGGATTCAGCCCTTGTTTGGTGCGTTTGCTTCCTTTCCTAATGAACTAATAAAATAAGGATTAATTTCACAGAGTTTGCTATCCTGTAAAATCAAGAGATCCAACCAGATTTTAATGCACCCTTCTAGACTCACTGATAAAGTACAGACTACATGAGTGTTCAGTGGGGTGGGCTAAAAACCAGCTGAACTGTCAGGGTCACAGGATGGGGATGAGTGGCATGAAATCCAGGTGGATGTCAGCAACCAGAGGTGAACCCCAGGGAATACATTAGGGCCAGCACTATTTAATATCATCATAAATGCCGTGGGCAGAGCACACTCTCAATAAGTTTGCAGCTGGTTTTAAATCAGGAGGAATGGTCAAGACACCAGATGGATTCACTGCCTTGCAGAGGAATGCGGACAGTCTGGAGAAATGGGCTGATCAGTACCTTCAACAAAGGTTCAGAACTTCAACAGAGGGAAATAAAAAATATTCATCCTGCTGCTGTGGATGAATAATCCTGTGCGCTTGGCCAGGCTGGTGGCAGACTGGTTGGAGAGTGGCTTTGCAGAAAATGACACAGGGGTCCTAGTTGACATCAGGCTGGAGAGAAGTCAGAAAAGAAGTCCAAGAGCCTACATTAGACAGAGTCCTGCCAGCAGGTCAAAGAAGGTGATTCCATTCTACTCAGTGTTGGAGCACAGTGCTACAACTGGCCATGAGGAGGTATTCCATACAATGTATGTCTATTGGGGTAGAGCTCCTGGGGAGCTTTGCCTCTTCTCTGAGCATGACAAAAATGTGCCAGCAATGTTGGGCCTGTGCTGGTAACCCTGCCTGCAAGGCCAGGTGTGTAACGACAGCCATGGCAACATGGTCATCAGCTTCTGCAGATGATGTTAGTTAGTAAATTCAAATAGAGAAAGTTTTCTCCTCAAGGCACTATCTGGTTTTAAAAATCAAGAACTTAGAATGATGACAAAGTGGTATCTTTTTTTTCTCTCTTTTTTTTTTTTTATATGATTGTAGTGCAAGTTAGGTGTCTCACTAGGACTTATGACTTTGTCTGTATATTTTGGCCCTAAATTACTGTCTGTGAGAAAGTCCTTGCAGATTATAGACCTTTCAGACTGGGCCCATCTCCATAATGTTTAATAACGAAACAGGCATATTTAGAGATGCAAAATGGTAAGTAAATATGACTGCTTCAAAAAAATCCAACTGTATCAGTTTTTTTTTTTTTTTTATGGACTGTTACATTTTTCTTTGAATTCAACATTTTTATCACTAGTAGAAAGATTTTTAGTGCTGAAAATGAAATATAGGAGTAATCCTAAAACAGTGGGAGAATGGCCACATTGGTAATTACCCATAAGCCTCCACAACACAGCAAGAAATGTTTCAATGATTTATTTCTATTGCTTAGAAAAATCTAGAAAGCCTGTACAATGCAGCATGCCCTGATATTAACTTTACCTCAGCAACCTTACTGAAGCTTAACTTAATGAAGTAATAAATTCAGAAATGTGTTTCTGCATGCATTTGTTTCATAGATTTATTATACATAAATCCACTTATAACATGCATTGGGATACAAAGTCAACACTGCAGAAACTTCTTAAATACTGATGCATGTATTACAGCCTCCATTACCAATAATATATAGAAGGTAGAACATTTACTTTAATGATGATGAACAGAGGCTAGACACAGACTGACTGATGTATGCATAATTCTCAATAGCTGCTAAAGGAAAAAAGAGATATTGCCTCTATATAAGAGGAAAATAATTTTAAATCTGTGCATTATATTTGCTCTTGTTCCTATTTATCCTATTATGGACATTACAGACTTAAAAGCATTTAGGCAAATCTACTTAAACCAGTAGAAATAGCTTCATTACATTGCATCAACCGCTTCTGGGTGAAGAGTTTAGGGAAAATTGTGACTTGCTTAAAAAGAATAGAAAGTTTCCACTAACATTTCTGGAATTCTACACTGGCAAAGTTTGGGCAGCCTGGAAACACTATATAACAAATTATGCTTTAGTTCATAAAGCATGGCTTTGCATATAAAAATAATACTGTCATAGGTTTTAAATTTCACACTTGAAGTTAAGATCTTCAATAAAAGTGTAACAATGATCATGTCTGTCAGAAATCCTGCCAGTAAAACTACCACAATACCTAGAAAAATTTTATTTATCACCTCAAGGAGCTCACCACTGTAAGAGAACACAATGTCTGTCAAGTTAATTTTACCTCAGTATCACCTGGACTTACATTAAGAGTTAAAGATGGCTCACAAACAACTGCTGCAATATTTGGGAACCCTCCCCTTCCTTTCACCTGGCTTTTCTTTTAAGGAAGCTATTTCAGACATGTTGGGATGCTCCTGGTGCTTTATGGGTTGTCATTTGAAAGGCTTCACCTGTGGATGACAATGGGAAATAAAGTATTTAATATTGATTGAGGTAAACCATGACATTCAGACTTCTGAGACACTGAGATATCTTGCAAAGCTTTATGAATAATGTCCCTACAGTATTCCCACTTAAGGCATTCCCAGCCTTCCAGAAATCCTGTCCTTTGGGGTGTGCTTCAGAATACTTGTGGAGGCTGGTTATTGCTGCAGGGTGTGCTTCCCATGTGAAAAGAAGAATAGGAATAAGAATACAAACTGTGAGAAAACTGCTTTCTCTTGAGATGCTAGGCTTGCACTGGTGCACGTAGGAATCCATGCTAGCTGACTTGAGAAGTTTGATATCTCTCTGAGGAAAAAATTAAATATTTTCAACTTAATTAAAATTAAGTCTTGACAATTTTATTGGGTTGCACCAAAAGCAATGTGTTTCTGCAAAATATAATTTAGTCAAATATGCATTTTTAGAAGAAAGGTACTTTATGAGGAAAATTTTCCACTTGTTCTCTCATTCATAGACCTGCTGCTTTATTTCACGATTGCCCTCTCTTTATAATGCTAAACACATAAAGCAAGTACAGGCATTTTCAATTGAATTTGTTCAACAGCCCAGTGGATCTCATTTCTGATTTTCTTTCTAAGTAGCACCTGAAATGAAGATGAGATATTAATCTGAGAATTCATACACATTCCTTCTGAAAGCTTCTTTAACAGCAGGTAGTGGTGTGCACACACTTGAGCAGGTACACTCTTAGGACTTGGGCATACCCACGGATCTTTGAGGTCTACACACCTGTGTGTGTATATATGTCTTAGAAGGAGTAGCTGTGCATGGATAAAAGTCTCCATCAAGGCCTGTTGTGAAGGTACAAAACACTCCTTGAAAACTTGACTGCAAATCACAGCTTCCACAAGGTTTGTCCGTATGAGCCCATTTCTCCTCTGTGTCTCCATGGAGGGAGGAGGTTATGCAAGGCCTCCAAAGTTGTAGATGTGGGATTATTTATACATTCATACTGAAGAAGAACATCTGAGGACAGCTTCGTTTCCAAGGGTGTGTTGCAGCTTTCAGTGCATTGCCTTGTGTTTTGTAGAGTAGGCTACAAGAATGTATTTTTGTACAATCATATTTGTACAGACTGGCAAAATTAAGAGGCAGGATTACACAGCTGGAATTATTTATGTAGTAACTACCATAAAGGTGGGATTACATCCTGGAACTACTTAGTAAATAAATAGTTTCAAAAAAAACCCAAAACCAAGGTATTTTCATAGGGTGACGTCTTCCTGCAGTTCACATGCAATATGCAGCCTTCAGGGACACTGCAGAACACTTTGCCCATTTGAAGACAATTTGATGCTCAAATTCACTTATGGAAACACTGACCTGTTTTTCTTTGCAAGTGCACATGTGCATATAAATGAGAGCAGAATTTGTCCTGGAAGGGACAGACACAGTCCACTCTGTGTTACCCTTCTTTTTGAAGAACAGCTGCAGAGTATCCTGAGATTCTTTTCTGTGACTGAAAGTGAACTCTATGCTTTTGGCATCTGAATATAGTGATTCAAAGCCTCCTCAGTTCAGGGAACCACTGTGTATTGTTTAATCTCTGGTACTTCATTTAGTTACCAAATTTAAAGTTCATTTTGCTGATGAATGAAGTGGCTTGCATTTCTACGTGTCCCAAGGAACCAGCTAGAGATCTATACAGGTGGTATATGGATGTTTATACAATTGTATCTGTCTGAAGTTGATATTTTTTGAGCTATATTAAAAGGTTATTGGATTCAGTTCATTCACATTAATGTCCCTTATAAAGAATATGTGACGGCAGAAAAAATCTAGGATAAAGGAGGCAAGCCTATCTTAATATATGTACACTACACAGGGATAATATTTTGCGCACATTATACATGTTCAATTCAACTGTGGAACACCTAAGTACTTTCAGAACATGTTATTTAATTTTGTCCTCTTTATAGTTTATTCTGCTCAGCAAACTTAAATCCTAATATATAAATAGATATGCTGTCTGGCACTGCTTAGACTCCCTCATAGCTAAAAGAAGCTTGTCATGGTTTAACCCAGGAAATCAGCCTGGACCATAGAGGAAGAGCCACTGGAACATTAATGAAATCAGTAATTACTAAAAATGAGAATATAGTAAAAAATATAATTTTTATACATATATAATGTGTATATATATAAAAATATAGATACATGTTATATATATAAGTTATATATATTTTATAAATATAAATATATATATATGCAATAATATATATTGCATATAATACAGAATAATATATATATATGCAAATAATATTTTTATATATACATAAAATAGAGAATAACTGGCTGTAGAATACCAGGAATGTAAATTAACTTTGATGTTTCTTGATATTCTGGTCTTAATGGTGAAATATTACGAGTGTCTTCCTTTTGCTAAGGTAAATTGACAGACACCTCAGACACACATTCGACTTCAGTTTTTCATTCTACTTTAACTCATGTGCAGGACAGAGGGGAACATTTCCACCTGTGCAGTTACATCTTCTGATGTGGCTGCAGAAAGTGCCTGGGAATGCTTCCTATACCAATTGCATCAACTATTTCTCTTCATCACACTAAATCATCTCCAACTGTTTGCGCTCCCTGTGTGCTAGAAAGGCTGCCAAGGCTGAAGGCGCCTGAAATAAATCAGGGAAAGTGATTGATTGGCATTTGCAGGAGGAGCCACTCTTGTTCATCAACACACTAACGATGGCTGTGACACTGCCTTCCCCAGGCCATGAGAAACCAGCTACAGTACGTCAGTGACACATTGATTGGGGGTTTTGATGGAAGGAAAGGGCATCTTGTAACTTCCATTTCCACAGCTACACCCGTGCTGATTCCAGTACTGACAGCTACCTTAGCTGGATGAGAGGCTCTGCACTCTGCTGGGGCTAAGACATCACAGTATCACCAGAACTTGAAGGGTATTGAGTGAAAGGAAAATGGGAGTGGCTGCCCTTCCAAAAACCATCACTTACTGCCTATAATTGCACAGTGAAATATAACACAGCATAGCTTATGTGTAGGCTTTGACAGCCTTCCAGTTGGGTTAAAAGGTGCCCTTTCAGGTATCTCCAGTTCCAGAACTGATTTCATACATCATACAATGGCCAGAAATTATTGTCAGCGTCATTTGTTTTCAACATTCATGCAGGAAGAACATTGGTAAGACAGATACTTGTGTAAAAAGGAACAAACCCCATTTCTGAGGAGAGCAGAGTGTGAAAATCACTGATACTTGTATGAGGTGCAGTCCAGGAGGATCTCTGGTGTCACAAGAGTCTCAGAAGTTGCAGCTCTGTCTCCACAGCCTGCACATGACAGAACCTCAAAGAAACAAGCCAGGCAGCATGCCAGCTGGGAAATTTGGTACCTTGGCTATCTACATGGGCCAGAATGGTGGAGAGAAACACATTCAGTTCACCGACAGTCTGAAGGAGTTTTAAGCTGTGGAAGTGGAGAGAGACACAAAATAGTCCAAGAGTGTGTAGCTCCAATAATCTGCAATTTCTACTTTGAGCAACACTGATGGAAAAATGCAAAGGGCAAGGAAAGCCAGGAAGAGATATAAGGCAGAAGAGATTTAAGTGAGGAACAGGAAACAGTAGTTTGTGACCATCATCCTGCTGGGCACTAATAAGAAGCACAATTTTCAGGGGAGTGCTTGGCCAGCCGGGCTCCAAAAGAGGCTGTGTATCTCAAACCACCCTGTCTGTCCCTGATAAGCTTCAGTAAATTTTTAAAATGCACTCCACTGTTGCTGTTAGCAATAAAATGGACAAACACCGCTTGTCATTGACTGAAAGAAGGGGTCATTTACTGGGGAGCTTAGAAAAAAAAAAAATAATTTCCCAAGGAACTGGCAATCCTGCTGTTTAACCATCTCTAATAGTGAGCAGTGCTGTAACAATTGCTTCCAAGGCAGCAACTGTCACTTGCTTAGGAAATTTGCATCTTTTAAGTGCATATTTTCAATCAACACTTTGGACTCCAGAGCTGTCACTACCTTCACATGTCACTGCTGTTACCACAATCACAAGTCATTGCTTATCAGACTGATTGCCAGCAGGGCACTTCTGCCAAAACTGTCAATGCAAGTGCTTATAAGCTTTAATAAAATAGTTTAAAGTGTGTGTGTGTGTGCATGTGCAAATGGGTTAGACAGTGGGAGAGAGAAAGAGAGACCAAATTGCACTTTTCAATGCTCAGGTGGCAGAGCTGTTAGAGGATTACGCAGACAAAACCAAATGAACTCATCATCTATCCTAATTTAACAAAACGAGACCAAAACCAACATAACTAAGCAAAAAACCCCCAACCTTAAAGCTCTCAGGTAATAACTGAGTTTGAACATGTGCATCTATAACACCCTTTTGGCATGAAATAGGCAACAAGTCATGAAACCCCCAGGCATGTGCAACAACTCATATGTGTTGCAACCTAAACCAGGGATTTGAGTTGTATTGTATTTTCTTAAGAGAATCCTGCTCATCATATCTGAGAATCAACAGCAGATCATCTGCTCAGGTTAAGAACAGCATCTAACCTGAGTATCTGCCTGAGCAAAACGGTATCTAACAACGGCTGTGCAAAATCATCTGAAGTCTCTAACAACTTCTGCCAAAATTATTTTTTTATGATAATCTCATACCCCCAAAAAAGGAGAGAAATGTGTGACCTTCTGATTTAAAATAACAGATGTGAAAAATTTTGAAGTTCCATTAGAGATGCCACGTGTATAAAACTGTCATAATCCTTGCATGTTAAATCAGCCTTTCACAAAAGTCCAGTTTATGGGTACTTAGCCAGGGAAGAGTATTGGAGCTGAGCAAAGCTGATAATGAAACCAGAGCTGGTAAAATCTTCTGAGATTTGTGTGCTGTTAAAACAATAGCTCATCTGACCAAGCATATTTTGCTGGGAGAAATACCACTCAAAATTTTGTGACAAGCCTTGTGCCATTATTAATCTCTTAGAAAGCATTTTAAGTACTTTTAAGTATTGTATCATAAAACTTAAAGATGATTTCCAAGTCCTGTTACAACAATATTTAGTGAAATCCATTGATCTTTAAAATATAAATTCCAAAGTAAGTGGCTTTTTCTTTCCAAAATTCATGGTGGGAGTTCTGGTGAAATTCCAAAAAAATTAATTTCGTCTCCCCATGTCTTGATTTATATTCATTTTATTTGTCTCTTCCCCACAAAAAATGTGGGTATGCGAGTTAAAAGCAAACATTATTACTGCATTCTGCTAGAATCATACCCCATCAGGCTGATGGTACTTCATGCAACTCTGGAGAGCCAAAACACAAAATATGTCTTGTATAACTAACACTAAAAATAATCAGTTATGAGACTGACAACTCTTGGGCACTTGATAAGACTGAAATAAAGCAAGCTAAAGGCAATGATTTGCATTCCCACTTGTTGTGTATATCTTGTATAAATATGTTAAGGGGATGTCTGCTTTGAGAAGAGTCTGATCCTCCCAGATGGCAGTGCTCAGTGTCTGCACACTGATATGCCAATGTGCAGGAAAGGGGTTCAGAGTGATGATCCTGGCTCCTCACCTAGTGGTGTTTGAAACTTGTCTGTGGAAAGTAGATGTAAATAGGAAACACTTAGGCAAGTCGTTTTCCACCAAAAAAAGAATGTACAGTTTGAACAAGCCTCATGCGCACATCCAGCACAGCCTGGTGCCAAAGCAGGCGTGTTAATTTGCTGCAGGCATGGCATAATACCTCTGCTGGTGTTACAGAGGAATAGATGAATGAAAACCAGGATTTAATATGAGGGAATAAATCTAGGGTAGCTAAAATCTGTGACTAACTAACAGCCAAAGCAGCCCATGGTGTTTTTTTTTTTTTTCTTTTTTTTTTGTTTTTGTTTTTGTTTTTGTTTTTGTTTTTTGAATTCTGAAAAATCGAATACTAAAACTAAATGAGAACTAAACATTATTCCAAATTCCCTTCATTAAATAAAGGAAGAATCTCTTTACCTGGAACTCTATTTGCTGATGTGTCTGAGGGATGTTTCTCAGCTTTCACTGCACACTCAACTGGCTCCTTCTCCATTTTTTAAATGCCTGTTCTGGATGACATAACTCTGTGGAAGTTATAATTTGGTTCTAGAGATGCACAAGTAGCCATTTTTGTTTGGTAGTTACTAATGTTAAAAGTGCATTAGTTTCACTTTCCTTTGTAATTTAGGCTCTTTGATGTTTCTCATGTGTTTATCCCAACGTTAAAAATATTTACAAAAATCACATTCCAGTGGGGGATTGTCATTGCACACTAATTTCTTTCTAAATGTGAAGCAATGGATACATCAACAACAGTTCCCTTTGACTGTGTGCTTTATGTGGTTTAAATTCCCCAGGTAAGATAATGGCATGATTTTCAGGGTTACTGCAAGCTTGTTTGAGAAGGCATGTAAGTCTTGAAGCCTCTGGAATTAAGCTTGGGAAGGCTACATAGTACATGAAATTATGGGGTTCAGCTGTTTTGGTTTTTTATCTATCTCCTTGTCTTTTTATAAAACTCTGCAGCATCAGCTGCCATTGCAATCAATGAGGGTTTAACAGATTTCAGTCAAAGTTGATGGAAAAACAAATAGGTAGACAGATCAATGAAGTGATCATGCAGATCTTTGCATTTGTGAGTAGGTCATACTACAGTAGCCTAAATGAAATTATAGATTTAATGCCAATCCAGCTGTTAAAGAGAATTCTGCTAATAATGCCCCAGTAGTGACAGGGGTGACAGCTTTTACAAAACAAAGAAAAGTCCTGTAATGCACTAAGCTAACTCACTACTCTGAGTTCAGCCTTCCCAACCAGGACATCTTTTTAACTCTTGCATTTGAGATAGCAAAATATGGTCCTACTTATTCTGTTCAGCTACTCTGATGTGTAAGTTTTAAACATGCTAAGCTAGGATCTCTCATTAAAATTACATGGCTGCTTTCTACTGTTCCAAGTAGCATCATCCTGAAACAAAACTTTGATTCACATCATTGATTTGACTGCAATATGTAGCCACAATATTCATGACAGCAGTATACAACATATTCAGCAGAAAATCCTCTGCAGCCATGTGTGATCCTTTTTAATTCTTTTCTCGCAAAGAGGAAGATGCAAGGTGAGGATCTTAGCTAGAATAGGAACACATTTTTAAAGGACAATAGTTTTTATACACATGTAGTGTAAAATGGAATAGATATTGTTATATCCTAAAAGCTCATTGAGAAACCTGTAATTCCCATCAGGTGCCTTGTGTGGTTAAGGTTTTCTTACACTGAGTTTATATCTAACTGAAGAGCCCAGAATGTGTGAAGGATCATCCCGAAATCTGTTCAGCAGCGGATGAAGTGATATCCTGCTGTCATTCTGTTATTGCTTGGAAGTCTAGTAGGTTCCAGCAGGGAAGTCCTGTGGCTGATGGAAGCAGAGCTGAGGAAATCTGGTTGCTGGCAAGGCCTCCAAGCCTCTGACAAAAGCAGGAGATTTTTGACTCTTTGCAGCAGGGGATTTTGACTGGTGCTCTGGAACCCACCAGCTTTTCAAAGCTCTTTGTGCTCGGAAGGCAAAGTACCTGCATCAGCTGCTTAAAGCTCTATCAGCAGGAAGTTTGCACTCTGGGAGAACATAGAAGACCTCTAAAATCCTGTGTAACCAGCACAGGTCTTTAAACATGGGTTTTAGCTTGTTAGGACTGAGTTAACTCCATCTTCTGCAGTGTTACATCAAATATTTTTTTGAGAAGAGCCAGGGATGTGAAACATTGCAGTGGTTAAACTGGCCCAGATTAGAAGGGCTGAGATCAAGGCAAAGGAGTCTGAAGTCCTCAGAACCAGCCACATGATGAGCCATAAACAGCTGCATAATTGCTTGGCCTTATAAGAATTTAATTTGAATTTGAATTGACTTTGGCCTGTGTCATCTTGCCTCAGTGTGTTTTGGATCGTCATTTTATGAAACCTCTACATGATGCTTGTCTTGCTTATGGCACCTGGCACTATCTGGCATTCAAAAGCCACTTCTTGAAGCCACTAAAAATACAGCTAAGAAGAAAAAAAGAAAGCAAAATCTCTCTATGTTACACTCCTAGGAAAAATTTTCAATTATTTCCAGCAAAGTGACAAAGCACAAAACTTACTGCTTTATGAAAGCCATATTTTCTTATAATGGCTTCAGTAGCTGGAGCATTAAGAAAACCTGTAATTGCCAGAGATGAATAATAAAATTATGAAAACTTAACATAATTTTTTGAATGGATCAGGGTATGAAAAGAGCAACTCCTGCATCTTCAAAAAAGATTCTTTGAATCCACCTAAAAAGAGTGTCCAGAATTATGAAAAAGTTTTACTTTTACTGTCATCACTGTAAAATTCCCTCCTCATTCCCCTGAAATCATTACAGCTTTTTTTTATCCTTTATGAAATTTTAGTCTTTAAAGTTATATATGTGCCCATAATTTTGTGAATAAGTGTGTGCTTAAGTAGTATAACAATAGAAAAGCTCTCTACTACTGCATTCTGCTAGTTTCAGAAGGACATATTTTCATATCACATGTATGTGTGTGAGAGAGAGAGAATACCTGGACCATAGGTTAAATAACAGCTGCCACAGAGGATATTTTTTTTTTTATCTCGACCAGGGTATCCTGTCGTGCAGTTTAGATATTCCTGAATGCCTTATTGGGTTAAATTCACTAAATTCAATATTTAGGTGCCACTCTGGGTCTTCAGAGTGTCATGAACTTGAAGGCAGATAAAGTTCACTGGTGGGGAAGGCAGCTTCCTTTCTCACCTTGCCTCATTGCTGATAACAGAAGTACCTGGCTCTTCTACATCCTAAATAAATGCCCAAGGAACAGCCCAACTGCAGTGACTACTCCAAGATAATTCCTATTCTGGGGTTCATCCCTCTGTTATTTTTGATCAAGCTGTTCAAATATTTAGAGAGTCAGACAGAAATGAGAACTATTCTCTAGTCTGAGTATCCACCAGGGACACCCAGGCCTCTCCTCAGCTCCCATGCAAAGCAGAACAGCTTCACCTGATTAAGATGTATTGGAAAATAAAAGTCAGACAAATTGTGAATTAAATTTTAGGAATTCCACATCCTTAATGGCAAAGGGGATAGGGTGTTTCGTGTGTGTCTTCCTGGGATTCTTTGAAAGGCCAATTTCATATTTTTCATCTTCAGAATTTTTCTTAAACTTTCTTTCTCTCTACTACAGTGGTTAACATAAACAAAACTATTTTCATTTCATAATGTTATATGAAAACGCTTAATTAATGGATTTTCATATTGCCTTCATTTTTCTATTGCCTGTTCCTTATTTTAGCCACATTGGCTGTACAAGTCAGTACTATTATATTCTCTTCATTTTTGCTGTTTTTCCAAATGCTATAAGTTCTTTATCTCTCTCTAGAATAATATCTGCTTTTTTTTTCCCAATAAAATTTAGTTTCATAGGAAAAAATTAAAGTATTTGATGCTATTTTGAGAAAAGGGTACATTTTGAAGAAGCTTTTAGTATTCAAACCAGAACAAAATTAAATCAAATAATTATGTTACATAACTTTCAAAATTAAGCTGATGGGGTTTTTTAATTAAAGTTTTCCTTTTTAAAATTCCATTTCTTATTTTGGCAACAATTCTGCTACTATGCCACAGAATAATGCTTTCCTCTGCTCTTTCCAATGAGGTTGAAATTGCACATAAGTTAAAAGAGATTTTTGTTGGATTTGTTGGTGTCTTTTCCAAACATTTGACAAGCTTGAGAAAATTCAAGTGTTTCCTCCATTTTCTCCAGCCCATGACTCCACATTTCCCACGAGACTAAATGTTTGGTGTCAATTATTTGGCCCCAGTTTCTGTTGAATAGAGGACATGAGTCCTGCTGATCTCTGCAGTCTTTTCACTCTCCCATGTCACAACTTTTGTTATCTGGCTTTAGCTTTTGGAGTCTGTACTGAACAAACTCCTTTATGAAGCAAGTGAATGAATATTATCCCACATTGTTCACTTCCATGCAAAGGGAGTGGAGGACATGAGGAGGTATTTTCCTTGGTGCAGGCAGTTCAGCATGACCCCTGTGCAGCACAGAGATGCCTGCTAGGAGAAGCACCTGTCACCACTGAAGTCAATGGCAATTTTGGCTTTTACTTCAGTGGATGTGGTGTTGACTTCATTGGGGTTTCATCCAAAAGTTAATTGGCATCTCTAGCCATTAAGCTGATTAATTTGTGTGGCTCACATGAGCACCAATGCCAGTAAGAGACAGAATCCTGTTTGTAACCAATCCAATGAGCAAACTCTAAATATTACTCATAAATACAGTTATTGGTCCTCACAGAGACACCATCCTTGCACTGGAGGGGAAGCCAGCATCACATTTACTATGTGGAACTGGAGACAAGGCCAGAGTTTATCCCTGAGGTACATTTGCTGGTCTTATTGATGCCTCCCTTATGCCACTTCACCATGTGGTCCTAATCTGTGCAGTCTTTCAGATATTCAGAGCTCACTGGTACACAAACTGCTTAATCTCCCTGCAATTTAGGTGTTTGTATCATCAGCCTCTCACCTCTGTGCAGATCACTCATTTCAATTTCCCAGTGTGCTTTGAGCAATCATGTATACATTAGTTCCATCTACTTCTTACCAAAACATTAGTGCACCTGTCTCTCAGTTTCTACAAGACCTCTTGGGGGATTTCAATTTATTGATTTCTTTGGGGAGTGTCAGGTTTTTTTTTAAAAGGCACTGAAAATGGCTGAATCATGAACACAAGACTTCCAGCATTACACCTGTCAAGTGACAGACATGTTCCAGTCTGTATATTTTTGTTTTAAACTGAGCTCATTAGAGCTGGCTGAGATGCTACACATGGTCTTCTGCTAAGAAAGTCTTGGAAAGAGTCTTCAGATTCCCTCTCTCGGAGTGCTCCTTGTGAAAAGACACCACAAGGCCACCAATTGCCTGTGCTAGCATGAAATTTATATCGTCTGTTACCCATGTCAGAACCATGGCAGGCACAATTGTTATCTGCCAAAGGAAGAATTTTATTTGCTTCTCTTCTAAAGGTCTTGCATTGAATTTCTAGGTTAGCCCACAGATGGGAGCAAAGGGGAATTCCTTGTGAGGAGGAGTGTGGAAAGGATGGTGCTAATAGAGATCATGCTTCTACTGCACCTCCTTACCACTAAAGTGTGGCAGAGCTTGTGTTGGCTTATCTGACCCTTGGGAATTGGCACAGAAGCTGCAGATAACAGAATTTGTTAACATTTATATGAGAAATAATGCAATAGAGAACAGTTTTAAGCATATGCAGTCCAGAGAGAGAAATGGGTAATTTATGTGTGGGAAATAAATTACTACTTAGCAAGAAATATCAGAAAACAGCAATAAAACAAAACAAAACAAAAACAAACAACAACAACAACAAAAAACAGCTTGCAAGTGGAAGGTATTTGATATATGACTTTGGTGTTAATTTTCTTGTTTTTAACATAATTTCTCTAATGCACACTTAGTCCTGCCCAACTGAAAATTAGCTGAAGTCTCCTTCACCTACATTTATGAGTTCTGTTACTTCTCATGGGTGGTTTCCATTCTTTATATATGCTACTGATTTTTTTGCACCCTACTGATTCTTGCAATGTAACATTGCCCTTCTAAATACCTTTTTACATAAAATAAATGCCCGAAAATCCCTTGGTGAGTATTTGCTGCAAGGTCTCAGCAGCTGGGGATTTTGGGAGACTTTGAGATTCATGCATTTTTGTAGCATAGCCACGAATCTAAATAATCACTGTCTTTCCACACACATTATGTTTAGGTGTATGGGCATGGCTGGAAAGGGAAGTAAAACTTGCATCCATTCCTACTTGCAAATAAAATCTGTGCAAACCCTGTCAATATAGAATGGAAGGGGCTAAATATGAAGGTGAACTGTTGTTATTGTGAAAGTGTCCATATATCAGATAATAATGGAATTATGGTTCTGCTAATGCTGGTTTCCTTACCACTTCCTTTATTACAGCTGTTACTTTTCTCAGAAAATAAACTGAGGCAATTTTTAAAGAAGGGAGTTTTTAATGGTGTTCTGAGAGTAGAGTGCGCTCCACGCACTCTTCAATATGGGCTGGACACTTGCATGGGTACTGCATGACTGTATTTATCTTTTGAGTTGCAAGCAGCAGAAGCAAAAAAGAAAAAAGTTTAAATTGGACTGGGTACTTGAAATACACTGTTTATGAAGAAAGAACATATTTGCAGTGTGTTAGTCTTCCTGAGTAAGACAAACACATCTAAGAAAAGCATAAACTTGATTGTTTAATGCAGTTTTTTAGGCTGTTAGGGAGTTATCCCTCTTTGTCATGGAACAAAACAGGCTGGCATCCTCCTCAAACAGCCCTGGTGAGACAGAAGACAAAGCCTTAATTCCCTTTAGGAATAAGCTTTTCCTTCTCTGATACATCTTTGAATAATAAACTTGCTTATAGATAGCATGATGCCAGCAGGAACTCCTTGGCAGCACCAGTGCCACACGCCAGCTGCCTGTTAGCAATGTAGATGTACTTTTGTCTTCTCCTGATAAGCACACCGAAATCTGTCAGAATATATTCTGTCATCTCCTTTTAATTAAAGTTCTAGCACTTTATGTTGGTGAAACTGAGCCTGATTACCTCTCCTGAGAAACTGAGCTACTGTCACAGTGAGGACTAGGAAATGCTTGTCAAAGTGAGCAGAACTGAAATGCCAACAAAATTTCTGGGCATTGTTTGAGCAATAGCTCCTTTTCCTTCAAATCTCAGGACAAAGTAGATTGCTGAAAAACACTTTTTCCCTACCAATTTTATTCATGCATTGAAGGTTTTTTCGTAGCTTGTTTCTTGCTGAATGCCTAAAACTGCAAAACTTCCAGGGTAAATAGATTTCCACAACAATAACCCTTCATGGATCACTATGGGCTTTTGTGCTCATGTTTGAAAATCTAGTAATGAGAAAATTACTCTCTGTCTGCTATTTCCCTTCTCCCTTCACAGCCTTTTTAACTGTCATTCAAAAACCAAACCATGATTCATAAAATCCAGACAAAACTCATTCAACATCAAAGCACTAAATGTCTTCTCATTTGACATACAATCTCATCATAGAAAAAGCTTGAAAAATGTGCTTTCTTCATTCTTATTTATCTATGAAATGTTAGAGGCATGCAGAAGGAACATACAGATAGATGTTTTATATAGCTTTATTATTTCTTACTTGAAAGAAGAATATTCCCTATAATTTCAAATAGTAAAATTCAAAATGAAAGCAAAAGATGACTTGTACGCTGCAAGCAAATATTTTGCAAAGTTCAGTTGCCAAGCTTGTTTGCTAAGTTCCATCTCCAGCTCCTGCAAATGTGTGTGAAGGTCTTCTCTATCCGTAGTCTGAAATCTAGCAGAGTTTAAATGCATGTTGAAATTTTTAAACATCCCTGCAATTTTGTAGACAATAATACTTTGCTTTTGCAACTGATTTATGTCCACAAGAGGAAGCCATTTCAATGGATTCACAGTCAGTCAGAATCTAGGGAGTTTCTGCAGAAAAGGGCCTCTGTTTGGAAAGTGGTAGTCCATTATATAAAATAAAAGTAACTTTAAAAATGTCAAAGACTGACAGCTGGGTTTCTGGACTTGAATTTAGTTATGCAAATATGACTAAATCACAGATTTAAACAAAATTTTAATGTTATTAACTTTTCCAAACCCAGAGATATGCTTTGAGCCTTTCTTATAACATCTGGAATCCAAGGAATAATTATCTTAATTAAGGTGTATGAAGAGACATTTGTTATATGTATATTTAGCAATTAAAGAAGTGACCACTTCATTAGAAGGTGCATACCTCAATTACCTTTATTTTTAGCTTTTCTCATTGTGATACAGAACATTTGTTTTCTGAGCATCTTTTAAAATGCAGAAACAATGGTCTGCAATTAAATTAGGATGAAAGACATACCTTGTCAAATTCTGTGGTGAAAAACAGGGACAAAAGAGAGGCTTAAGGAGAAGAAAGGAAAATAAAAGGCACCTTGGTGAAAAATCTCCTTGATGTCTGCTGTCAGCTGCAGGATAAAGTCATGACTTTTCCTTCAGGAGAGCAAGGCTTCATCTCCTATGGGTCATGCTAGAAGGCTCAATTAAAGATTGTTTTCTCTGTTTCTCATGGACGGGAACGAACAATTGGATATTGTGGAGAGTTTCCTGTTAAATCAGCTTTCACCTCTGTGTCTGGGGTATTTGCCACCATTGCCAGCAGTGTGAGAGGGAAAATGCTGAAACCTTCCCAACTGCTGCAAAAAAATTAACCCTGTCCTGGCCAAAATGAGGACAAGATGGTAGACTCTGGTTGCAAGGAATTAATTTTTGTATGGTATAATGTGACTATGCAGAAAACCAAAGACATCCTAATTTCTTGTATTTTTTTTTCTAGAGATGGTGTTAGGCTAAATCTTTCAAAAATCAATAAAGAACAAAGGTTTCCTTTTGCTTCATTTAGACTAATCAAATGCACTTCATCAGGAGTTTCAAGGGGGCAAATCGAGACATATTTTAAAGCCTTCTATAACATGGTCCTAATGGATTCACAGTCTGTCAGAATTCAGGGAATTTCTGTAGAAAAGGGCCTCAGTTTGGAAAGCTGTGACCTACTGAAGTATAATTTCCAATATAAAAATATAAGTAACTCTAAAAAACCCCCATCTCCATGGCATCTTACTCTTATAAGTAAAATTTTCCTCAGACTGTATTTTATACTTGTTCTACACAAAGCTCTGGTAAGATATGTGGCATTGACCAGGAAAGACAGTGTACATACCTTCATTAAATTCCTTTCTATCTTTCTTTAAATAAACAATGGTGTTTGGCTGTGAGGCCTTTATTTTCAAGCAATCTGTGAAGCAAAACATCTGTTTCCTTTCACTCATAATTGCTAATTATGCTTATTACTAATAAACCTTTCCTTTACAGATGGCTTGTGAGGAAGAACTTCAGGTCCAAACACATTTCCAAGTCTTATTTTTCACTGACCTGTCCTTAACTAACTCCTTCTCCCATCTGCAACCCAAATAAGCATGTTTGCCTTGCCATTTGCTTAGGAATATTAACTCTTAATCTCAATTATATCTCAATGTAACATGTGTCACCATAGGCACTAAGCATGTAATGATCTCTAATATAACTCCCAGTCAAGTAGGAACAGTAAAAGATGTTTCTACTTTATTATCAAGAGCTGATACACAAAAAAGGCTCAGGATTTCCTTTAAAAAAGGATTTGGGGAGTTCTTTGCTGCTGAAAAGGAACTAAGACCTAAAAGTAGGTTTTCCAGGCTTCCAATATCAAGCATAAGGACTTCTGTGGATTTTAGGTACTTCTAAAACAGGAAAAAGAAAAAAAGGTAAAGGCAGGCAATTCAGGTTCTGATTCAGCAACAAAATCCTTCATAACATCTAGTTTTAGGCTAACATTTTGTCTACTTTCTGTGTGACTAGAGATTGAATAACAGTCCACATCATCACACTGACCTTTGGCTGTCAAATACTGTGTGAGTGGGCCCTTAAGGGTATTAATTGCAGCTCATGCTACAATCTATATTACCTAATACACAGTCATAATTTTGATATCTTGGCTGTTATGCAGTGGATAGCCCAACATTGCATTTTATAAAAAATCTATCAAAAAATTCATGTAAACCCTAATTTAGTCTCCATGGGAATACATATAAAAAATACAGCAAAATAAATTGAGGTACCACCCTTTGAAAAAAGTTGAATCTTAAGATAAAAAACCAATTCTGTTCTCTTGAGTAACTGAATTTTTGTGGTCCATCACTGTCAAACTGCATGATTTTTTTTTAGTATTTCAAAACAAAAAACATTCTGGATTGCTATCTTTCTGTTATCCTTGAAAATATACATTTTAGTTCCTGATTTTGAGGCAAGGCTACCAATTATCAGAGGACTTCAGCCAAGACAAGATGGTTAAAAAGGCTGGCCAGATATGGTTAAAATCTTCCCTGAAGTGAGAACAGTTCCCTGGGGTCTTCCATCATTCAAACTGCATATGGAAGGCCCCTCCACCTAGCTCCTTGGGAATTGTGAGAGGGAGCTCCAGTGGTCCCATGAGCATTGGATTTTTAGAGACAGCTCTTAGACTGTTGTAAAGAAAAGGTTCCTCATCCTTGAGAAATATTTCCCTGGGGCTAAAGATTATGTAAGTGAAATAAAACAAATCAGAAATAGTCAGACTGGGGTGATATTTCGCTCTTTTCCTCTGCAGTTGATGGCAACACCATCTGCTCGAGGATTTTCTGCAAGCAGGCTGAATTCATTGAATAAACTGTTCACTCCAGATTGTTTGCTCCGCTCTATATAGCAATCTACAATTGTTGATTAATTAAAGTGCATAGTTCCCCAGTGAGAAAGGTATGCACTGCTATTCCAGATGGGGAAGCCAAAGAACAGAACATTTATCTGATCTATGAAAATTAGCTGGAGAATTCAGTTTTAAACAGTAGATCACTGGAGGAACCTTTCCCCGTCATTACATAGCAGCTTGAAATACTCTGTCATGTGGTTTCTATTTGCTTTTATTTTGAGCAGTAAGAGCTTGAGGAAGGGACTGTCCTAAAAGGCTGTTTCACATCCCTTCACAGAATCACAGAATATGCTGAGTTGGAAAGGACCCACGAGGGTCACAGAGTTCAGCTCCTGGCCTTGCACAGGACGCCCCAGGAGTCACTCCATGTGCCAGAGAGTATTGTCCAAAACCTTCTACAACTCTGTCAGGCTCGGTGCTGTGACCACCTCCCTGGACAAACATCTGCAGCTTCAACTGTTAATTAATGAAAAATACACATTGCCATCTGATGTCAAAATGCTTTGCCTGGTTTATACCCTAAATTTTCCTAAGTCAGGGAGTTCTCTGACCGAGTTTGAAGACATTACAGAATCCTCTCAAAATGAAGACAGTAACGCCATCTTGTCACAGAAGAACTAGAAAATAACTGCAGACTTTTTATTTACAGATTATTTGCATAGAAGTATTGTTTTCTTCCTCTGTGTGCAGTTCAGGTATATACAGCTCTGTAAACTGCATTTGGATTAACATGGATAAATTAGCACATAGAGGATTAAAAGCTATGAAGGTTATAAACATTGCACCCCTAGGCTTACACTGTAGTTTGAACAAGGATGGTTATATTTCAGTATTTCAGGAAGGGAAAGGTATTATTTTATAAGAAGCTTTGGGCACTGAGAGTTAGGGAAAAGAGTGCAGGTTTTTGGCAGTGAGAAGGCAAGTCCCACAGCATGGCTGTTTTGCAGAACACCTGCAATCAGAAGAAGATGCAGACAGACTAAAGCATATTTCTAATTTCTGTTGTGTTTGCCAGGAATCTTGCTGTCACTCTGGACCATGGGTTGCCATTAATATGAAAGCACTCAGCAGGACCAGAAATACCAGTGTAGGAAATAGAAACTCAAATTATCTCTCTCATGCATTAGAAACAAAATTAAATTAAGAGGACATACTGTGTAGGGTTAGAGATGAATGGTTTAAAGGGTGGAATGAAACATGTGCCAAGTAGGGCTGTGCTGCCAGGGCAAGACAAGATGATGGCTGGGTGAGAAGGGAGCAAAGCAACATCTCCATGCAGAAATTATCATTTGGTCCTCGTTTCTGAGCAGCTTTATATAAACAAACTTAGAGATAAACCAACAAACTACTCAGGCAATGGGTGTGTTTGAATTGTGATTTTAAATTCAGGAAAAGCGCTGTCAAATTAAGAAGAAAACTGCAAAACATACCTAGGCAAAGACATCAGAAAGGGAAGAGGATTTTTTTGTAAGCTTGCCACAGGCCATTGCAAAAATGTTATTTTTCAATTGCTTCATCTACTCATGACATATTATATTAATTGATATGAATTGATCATATTCCCTTTTCATGATTCATAGGCAGTTACAGCTCTGACAAGTTAATTCTTCATTAACAGGGTTTTTTTTCACTTTATTTTAACATTTTCTTTTATAACAGATACTAAATCATTTTCTATTTTAGTGCTAAATTTAACATGTTCTATTCATCTCACATCAAGAAAATTATCACTTCTTGCATCAGCAATTTCAACTGGCCACTGCTGCATGAAAATCAATGCTAACTGGGAAAATGCCAAGTAAACCAAATGGTATTGGCTGTGATATTTTTGCATTGTAATAGCTTGTCCCCAAATGTACAATACCCTTGACAACTAAGCATATCAGTCTAAATTCTGATCATACTACTTCTGGTGCCGATCCAAACTAAATTACTTTAATGAGCTGAAGAACAAATTTTCCTTTTACCAAAGATGTAGGTTACTGGCTTTATTCCATGTAAGATGCTAATGCTGGTTGGTGAGGTTATCAGTGTTGGGGAAAAATATGGGAAGAGCTAAGTTAAAATAATTCATGGTTGTTCTGAGATACTGGAAAGAAAGAAATATTTATGAGAATACATTTTATATGAAAGTCAAGGGCTCAATGGAGACATAAGTTACCTAAAATTTAGGAGAACCTTAATGATACCAGCATGTTTTGTGCAGTGTAACATTTTCAGAGCTGGAGTCTTGCTGGCTTTGGCAACAGTCTAATAAAGAAACTCAAGTTTCTGTCCCAAAGATCTCGCAGTCCAAGTAGTTGTGGAAGAGGTTAATAAATTGATGAAAGAGATGAAGGGAGATAACAATGAATGTTTCATCTATAAGTAATAGCATCAACAATATATTCTGATAAAAAGTATTGCTTAAGGATGTCTTCATGTAAGATTTCTATTCATTATGCAGGAAGTGATATATGTTTCTTTGGGGTTTATTTGGTAAGAGAATAGACACCCTTGCATGGTAGTTTTTCCCCTGAACTAAGACCATTAAGCCCAGAAATTCAGAACAGAGTAACATATTTAGCTTAGTTTCCAAGATAGTGATGGACGTGTGAAAATTCTATCACTTAGAAATTGATACACACACACACACACACACACCCCACACACAGAGTCTTTCTTCAGAGAACACAGCTTCTTTTTCCACACTATCTGCTACTTCAATGGCATTTTATTTTTCCCTTTGTGCTGCCTTGTCAATCCAGGATTTGAGTGCTTTTCTTGTAAATAGTCCCATTATTTTTTGCTTATGAAGTGTTACAATTTCCATGCAGCAAAATGTTTTGTACTGCTCTTCGTTGCTGCCACGCTGCTTCACTGTAAGCTGTTTGACTTATCACTGTTGACAAAAGCACCCAGCTTCTTGTACACACATAATGAAAGCCTTAAATGTTTTCTGAATATCTATCTGAAATATATGACTTCTAATAAAAAGATATCCTGCAGATTTATTGTTGAGACTAATGGTGTAAAAAACCACTGAATTATTTTTCTTAGTGCTTTGGTAGTGTAGGCCAGCCTGATGTGTATGTTATATCTACTCTGTGTTTTTTTAAACCGTGGGACATCTTTTAGAATTATGCCTGTAACTTCAGTCTAGTCTAGACTAAAACACCCTGACTCATGATATATGCAATAGAATGTAGTTTCTCCTTGGATCTTTCAGGATTGCAATGACTTAATGATGGTATTACAGCAGAACCACCACATTGTGCCATTTAGTGGTGTCAATATATTAAAAAAAAGCAGGGTCAGGGACAGGATTTTAGTTACTAAATGCTAGCAAACATGCACAGAAAGAAGGAACTGCCATGGAGGATTAGACTCATTCCTTGCTCTTGCTTTGTCATAGAAACCCTAAGGAGCAAAAGTGGTTGAGTAATTCACAGCCTCTCTGATTTACAGCTGTGCTGTATTTGTGGGCAGTTTGCACACTTTTGGTTTCATGCCAACATTGTGCAGTGGTTTGGAACTTTTTTTTTTTATTCTCTGTTCTTCCACAGGCATCCTTGGAGGGCTGACATCTCCTCTGCCAGCTCTGGGCTCAGCTGGCGGAGAGCCTGGCTCTCTTGGACTCTAAGAAAATCATCTCCATTCCTTGAATATTTCTTGTGGTTCATTTCTGCACCTGATCCTGTCTGAACTTACTTCTCGTTTGTGGTGTTTTTGGGGTCCCCTGTTGATGGGGGGAATTAATGAATCTGACTCCATGTTCTTAGAAGGTTAATTTATTATTTTATGTTATTATATTATATAAAAAAATACTAAACTAAACTATACTAAAGAATACAGAAAGAATACAGACAGAAGGTTAAAAGATAGTAATGAAAAACTCGTGACTCCTTCCAGAGTCCCAACACAGCCTGACCGTGATTGATCATTAAGTTAAAACAATTCCCATGAAACCAATCAAACAACCACCTGTTGGATAAGCAATCTCCAAACCACATTCCAAAGCAGCAAAACAGAGGAGAAACAAATGAGACAATATTGCTTTCATTTTTCTCTGAGGCTTCTCAGCTTCCCAGGAGAAGAATCCTGGGCAAAGGGATTTTTCAGAAAATGTGACAGTGACAGTGGTGTGTAATATCTTGACTCATTAGCAATGCCATTGTTCTTTAACAGCTGTTTCAGCTGTTAGGTTCCCTGGCAGTCATTCTCAGTCTTCCACACAATGATACTGGACTGCAAAGAAACAAATGTTCAGTGCCTCCTTTACATTGTCAGAACAGGTTTGGTTTTTTTTCTCATTTCTGTCTGAAACAAACTGTTTTTTGGTTTTTAATGAATTGTCTTAAGCTCCTCTTTCTCTACAATGTTATAGTAATTGAAATTTGGAAGCAAAAAGTCAGAAAAGTGCTAGATTTGATTAAAGGAATCAGCATCATGCCTTAAAATCTTGTGGTAAAATACAGTGTAGCTGTGGTTGGGCCTGATGTGATTTCAAATTGCCCCACCTATGCACTGTTAGCAATGCAGGTAACGTGTATCAGTATTTGGAGTTCTGAATAATATGGAGCCTGCTCTGAAGGCTTCAGAAAAGTATCGATTGTTCAACTCACTTACATACAATATCTCCTATCCCAACAGGTGAACAGTGTTATACCAGTGATTCCTAGAAAAAAAGTTACTTTCTCAGCTGTTTGGTTCTACAGCCAATTTTTCCAAATAGTTTCTATAATGTCCTTGCTATGTGCATTTCAAAAACAAATGTGTTTCCATGTGCTTAGATCATGTGTGGACTCTTTTTTTGTTCTTTCTTCCTTTTCCATATTTTTCAGCAACTTTTTTGTCTTTCATCAGAGTTCTGCCATGCTGCCAATTATAGAAACAAGAGTGACTGACTCTGTTTCAAGCTAGTTCAGTACTAAAACTCATCATTTTATTGCAACATAACAGGGGAAGTTTTATTCATCCAGACCACCAAAAGAAGGCTGAACATGGCAAACTGAGTACAGTGCTGGATATGAGCCATAAAAAGAGGATAATTGCTCGTTATGCATTACGCTCCTCTACCTAAACCCAGTTTTTAAAAAAAGTTATGGAATATATTTATATGATATATGCAAAGCTTCATTTGATGTGTATTTATATATATCTCAATAGATACATATAAAAAAACATACAGGTAGGTGAAGCTGTAAAACCATTTCTCAAAGGGTATAAATTTCTCATTTCATTAATATTGTATTAATATCAATGTAACACCATTGCTGAGTTTAAACAGTCACTTGTGTTTACTTCTCATAACCCTTCAGGAAACAGTTTCGTCCCCTTTTCATGTAATGCTACAACCTGTTCCCAAATAATTAAACTGAGTACAGATGGGTTGAAGAGTGCTTTGAGTGGGACATGAAGAAGGTGATAATGCTCTCCAGAAAACAGTCATCTGACAAAAACAGCTTCAGAGCTCCTTACTCTGTTTTTCTCTGCTTCTTTGAAGGTAGAGGCATATAAAACTTCCTAATTTTGAGAAACACAAGAGACTTCAGTTGAGAATATTTAAGTGGAGCCACTGATATTTTTCTTGTATGATTGTCAGTTCAGATGAAACTATCCCTTGTAACCATGGAATGATAGAATATCCTGAGTTGGAAGGCACCCACCAGGATCGTTGAAGTCCAGCTCATGGCCCATCACAGGATATCCCAAGAATCACACCATGTACCTGAGAGTGTTGTCCAAACACTTCTTGAACTTGGACAAGTTACTGTTGTGTCACTCTCCTGGGGAGCCTGTTCCAGTGCCCAACCACCCTCTGGGTAAAGAATCTTTTCCTAATATCCAACTGAAACTTCCCCTGACACAGCTTCATGTTGTTCTGCTGCATCCTCTCCTTGGTCACCAAATAGAAGATGTGATCTCCCACTTCCCCTCCTGAGGAAGCTCTAGATCGCTATAAGGTCTCCCCTCAATTTCCTCTTCTCCAGGCTGGACATGCCATGTGACCCCAGCCTCTAGTCATGTCCCCCGCAGATCCTTCACCTTCAGTGTTCTAATGGCATAGTATCTTTCTTATAATTTGATGCCAAACACATTTAAGGTGAGATCTCCCCAGCACAGAGCAGAGGGGACAATCCCCTCCCTTGCCCAGCTGATGCTGTGCCCGATGCCCCCCAGGACAGGGTTGGCCTTCCCAGCTGCCAGGACACTTCTGATTCATATCCAACTTGCCATCAACCTGGAGCCTCAGGTCCCTCTCCAGAACACAGCTTTCCAGCCTCTCATTCTCGTCTGAATATCCAGGGTGGCTTCATCCCAGATGCAGAATCCAGGACTTGTCTTAGTTAAACTTAATATGAGTGGTGGTTGCCCACTCCCCTGATTTGTCCTGGTCTCTCTGTGGGGTCTTTCTGCCTTCGAGGGAGTCAACAGCTCTTCCCAATTCAGTATCATCAGACAGGATTTTTCTCCTGCTACTGGAAGTTCATATTAATCTCTGGCCATTTAAACACAAAAGTTGTACTCACTGGCCCTGCCATTCCTAGAGTTCCTTTTTTCCTCATTCTTAAAGTAATGCTGAAGCATTCTTAATGAAGTCCTTGAAAGTCAGATATATAAAATATTTCAATTGCTGTCAAGAACAGGTTTAAGCACCACCATCCAGGTGCACATATTCAAGCTGCATGGGGAATATCAATCAGGCAAAAAAAAAATTGAAACATGGTGTTTGATTTTATATGTTATAAAACTCAATTCTATTTAGGGACATGACCTGTTGACAGTAACAGATTATCAGCTGCATAATCATTTAAAAGGCTGCAGTGAAATTATAGCAAAATCTGCCTTCTAAAGTGCTGGTTATGACTGAAAAGTTTCATAGTAATAAGTCATCCTGGGAAGGGATCATGCAGAACAGTCGTGGTTTAAAGACTCTCTAAATGTCTCAGGTGTGAAACAAAATTAAGCAGCAAAATACACAAAGGGCTAGAGCCTGCCTACTAATAATAAGCAAATCAGAGTTATATGTAGAAGTAGACACAACAGCTAAGTTAGTGTTATTCATAAAAACTTCCACAAAACGCTCCCCAGAGTGGAATATTTATATGTAAACCAGTGTGGGAAAGTATGAGAGCTTATAAAATGTATAATAAAAAACAATAAAGGTTTGCATTGAGAGGAAGCAGCTGAAATGCTGAAAAAGTCTTTTCTGAGAAGCTTATGCAGCGTGTTCATCTGTGCATTTATTTTTGCATTCAGTCACCAGAATTAGATACATAGTAAACATAGAATACACATACAAAACTGGCTGTGGAACAAGGTACAAAGCATGGGAATTAAACAATTTGAGAAAACAAGGAGACTCAAGATGGAGCAGAGAACCTGGGCAAGGGCTGAGCAACCAGCTCACTTTGTTTTCAAAGAACAAATGTTTTCCGGATTATCCCTTCCTTTATGACACCCAAGGTGCTCATTGCCAATGGGACTCTCATCTCCCAACCCCAGCAGTTCTAGCCTTTATTTTCTTGGTCTGGCCTTGCTAAATACCAAGCATGGTGTTCAAAAGTCAGTATATGAATATCAGATTGATGAATATCAGTGTATGAAGTCAGATCTATCTTTGGGTTGCCATGAAATGTTGCTTTACCTTCTCAATACTGAGGCTCCACTGCCTATAATCTGCTGGAGCTGACTTTTTAAACTGGATCTTGGGTACTGAAAACAATAATTAGAGCAGCAGGCCCATGGCTACTGAGTATAAGGCATTTCTAGAGTGAGGTTGCTATTTTTTTCATAGGTATGAGGCTTTGTAAGCATCAAAGATTGAAGGGGGTCAAGAAACTGTGAAGATTCCACTGAGCATTTTTCTCAAATATTTAGGCAATGAAAAATTTCTTCCTCCATACAGAAAGGGCAGAAAACAATGGCAGCCTTCTCAGACAGTTTAAGACAAAATGGAACAGAGACACAGCTAATTTCTGTTAATGAGCAGCTTGTTTGCATCCACAGTGCAGTGCAGTGCTAGCATTAATAGTATGAATGTTAAAAACTGTGGGAGAATTGAGGTTATTCACTCCTAATTTTAACACTATAATGAATACCTAACTCCTCAAATGTACTGAACAAATGAAATTACCCACTCTGTATTTGTCATTACACCATTCATTAACATGGTGATAATTAACTCTGTGTAAAGTTTCACAGTCTGAGGCATTATAATAATGGATATATTAACAGGCTTTATATGCCATTGTTCATGCAAGTGCATCTGACTTAGGATTACCTGATTGTTGTATAAAACTGAACGTGCCACTGCACTGATCAGCAGTCAAAATTAAAATTGTTCAGTCGTATAACATGCAGTACAGCTGGGAAGTATCTGCTACAAATACAAGTACTTCAAAGTGTGCCTAGGAGTTTTTTTCTTCATTCTTTCACCTCATTGTCTGTGTGTTTCTCCTTCTGTTGGCCTCTTGATTTCTGTTCCTATAACAGCCTCAACTTTCTTATATTTGTCATATTTGTTAATCCTATTGGAGAGAAGAATTTTCTACAACTTTCTTTTTCTTTAAAAAAGCTTTGATTTAAAAAAAAAAAACCCAATATGTCAATTCCTTCTAATATTTTCTATTCTCTCTGGTCAGAAACTGTTGGGTTGGAATTCTTATTCAGAACTTAAAAAACCATGTTGAGAAAAATGCTATATGTAGATTCATGACTGCCTCTGTCTAAGGTCCACTGGATTTTGACATTTTTGAGGGGATATCAGAACTATGCAGGAATGACAAACTGCTGTGGAGAGACATGAAGAAGATTCAGAAGCTGAGCTAATTCAAATTTTACCCAGTCAGACCTCAAGTAAGCTACCCTGCTGGCAACTAGCAAAGGTTGGAGACAGATGTGATTCTGATTTGCAGAGATCAAATGCAAATTGTGGTGCCCAGACTTTTGATTCAGACTCTTGAAAGAAAGCAGTTGCAAAGTCTGGTCTTATACTGTAAGTTCCTTGTTGTAGATGAGGAATACATTTGCATAACTTCCAGAGACACCTAACTCCTAATGAGATAGCAGGTAATTTCACTTTTGAGGGCAATAAAATACTCTTTTTAGACTTGCCAGAACTCTTCAGCTTTTGAGGAAAAATCCCAAACCAGATCTCCAAGTGTTCAGTCATGAACTGTATAGCTTAACCTTGTTAAGAAACAGTTTAGCCAAGATTCACATGGGCATCCATTCAGGCAACTAATGTCATAACTCTCTTTACAGGCCAAAAAATCCCAAATCCCCTCTTGACAGAGTCCCATGGGGCTCCCAGTCTATGCTGCATTTGAATTTGTATTTGAACTTTGAATACTGGATCCCTGACATATCTTCCAAAAGTTTGATATTTCTGAATCTTTGTGGTGGCTTGGCTAAAGCAGTAATTTTTGGTATTTACTTTCGGATGAATTTTCAGCAAATCTAACCATAAAATTTAGGTAAGGTTACAAGTGACTGTTGGGATGGGACATTCTACCCTCATCCCATATTTCCATTTTCTGCAGAAAAGCTGGCATTTCCTGACATGCAATACAAATATCTCCATCCCCTCCATTGTCTTCTCCCTGCGTCCAACTGTTCCCAGAGCATCTACAGAGTTTAAAAAATTTATTATATGAGAACAGAAACACACATACACATGAAGAGGTGTAAAAAAAGAAAGGTGTCTGGTTTTTATCAGCATCAGAATGGGATAAATTCCATTCCTAATTTTTGTAGCCTCACTCCACAGAATAAAAATGTGGGAAGTGAAAAAAGGTTTAAAATAAGTCTTGGGGACACACAGGGGTAAATTCTGTAACCACAGGTGAGAGAGTGATGACACTATGTTATCTTCTCAGAAAATACATTCATTGCTTGAGATAATATAATAAAAAGTTGTGGTTTTTACCAGGTAGGATTTCAAAAGCTCTCCCCATTCTCCCAGAAGAAACAAGAGAGTGACTCATATTTGAAGCAGCCACTATCCCCAAATCCTGTTCTCACAAAGCTTGATAAATTTATCTTGATTCCTCACTCAGGGGAAATTCCACAGAGCCACATCTAGCACTGTTTTCAATTAATAATTCCAATGTTATGAGCCTCTTAAAAAAAAAGAACAATAAAACAAAATTACAAAAAACAAAACACAACAGGAGCAAGAGGCAAACACCACATTCCCCCCAATAAAAACCTAAACAAAACCTAAACCCCAAAAGAACCCAACGGCCTGTTCAACAAATGACATATTTGTAAGTTTTTTTTATCATGGCCCAGCTGACCTAACCAAACATACTAAATATAATTTCTGTTAGCACTGATAGACAAAGCATCTCTGGGAGAAAGCTACTTTAGTACCCATCTCATTCATATCATTGGTTCAATCATTACAGCCTGGTGGTTTTCAAATAACCAAAATGAATTGGACATGCAAGTCTTGGAGAAGTTTGGAGGGGTGGATATCAAAGGACTGAGATGCTCTTTTAAGCTTCCATGGCAAAATGTCTTTCGTTTCTGAGCCTGGATTCAGACTGCAGGCCAATTTCCAGGCATCACATTTACAAATAATAACTCAGACCTCCTTCTCTGTAAATGGGGTAGATTTGCCTAGAAGTTGTTAAAAGGATAGACAGGGTATTTCTAATTCCACTTTTCAGGACAGAATATGTATGAAATACAATTATTTGGGGGATCAGTACTTTTCTTTTTAAACTACCTAACATTTCACAAAAGGAAAGGGAAAAACATGTTTGCCAAGTTCCAGTCTGTTAGTGCCACAAAATTAGACACCTGGAAATAACTTTGCCAATCAATAACTTCATCAAGGTCAACAGATTGAGAGTCATTAATAGAGAAATTGGTGCCAGTGACGCAGTAAATGAAACCACACTAGGTGGGGAAAAATTAGCATCTTTTACAATGATTGTTTTCAACAATATAGTGCATTGCATTAATTTAAGAAAAAAAAAAGAGAAAATAGGAGGGAAAAATTCCATCAGAACATGTTAGAGATGGGATTTGGAGAATGCAGATTATTTTCACTGTGTGTCTATTGCAATCTCTATCTCAGGTTAATTAATTTTTTTAATAAAGGTACATCATTATCCAGTTCATGTTTCTGTGCTAAAAGGAATCTTGACATTATGATAATATATCTGAAGATTAATTTTCAATTTTATGCATAGTTTGTAGATCCAGATTAATGAACATTATTCAGTAACTCAAAAGAAATAGTACATATTTAATAAATATTTGGATTTTTTTCTTCCCCAGAAACACTGTAAGTTGGCAGGAATCAATTTCAGACCCATTCTGAGTATAATACTGAAGGAAACAGGTGGAAGCAAAAATACCATGCATGTACGGTGTGTGTTTGTAGTGTGAATATGAGGACTGGAATCATGCCAATGCAGCTACAATTTCACTGCATTTTATAAGTTTGATCCATACACTGCCTGCATCAATGCAACATTTTTGTCTTACTAAATTAATCCCACTTCTGTGGGGTGAAAAGTGATATTCTATTGGGGGAAGGACCTAAATGAGCCTTTATGGCCCAGCCCTCAGTCACATGTGCAGCACAGGCTCTGTTAAGTTAATTCTGAGTTAAGATTTAGCCTATGAGGGGTTTAGGGCAGAAATAGTTAACTCAGCATCACAAAAAATTTTAAAAACACAGATAGTGGCATCTGTTATCAGTGATAAGACCTGGTAAATGCACCTGGCAAAAAGAAAAGAGAGGCAATTAATCAGTATCAAGCACCACATTCAAAGGTGATGGAAAGAAAACAATAACAGTATGAGGTGCAGCTCTTCATGAGGATCCTAAAGAAATTTGAGTTTATTTTGTCACAAATTGAACCCAAAAGAAATCCAGCCAAGGTCAGTAAATTTCCTCAAAGGCCACTTAAGCACAGGGGATGTGATAAATGTTACTCTGCTCTCTAGTAGGCTGTGATTTTACTGGAAATTCTCACTGGGTTCATAGAGGAAAATTCAAGGCTAACACAAAATACATTCCTGTCGGGGTGACAGGATACAGCTGAATAACTGGGAACCATCTGTCAGATCTTATAATAAGTTACATGTAATCTCTCCACCTTTTTTTTTTTTTTTTACTTTTTTTAAACCAAAATAGTTATCAGTTTTTATTTTAGGCCAAACTGAGAACAGCTTATCCATAAAGTTGATCAGCTAAACAGTGTAATAAGCATACTATGTGATTTATAGCTTATTCTAGGTAGTTTAAAAATAATTTGTTTCTCCACTTTTCTTACAAAAGCACATTTAAAAGCTAAAAGCAGGCCTGTGGGATATATGCCTCTGTGTCCATTAATATCACATTGCAAAAATCCTGTTCTAGAAGATTCAGATAAACTTCCCCAGCGTATGTGCCTTTTTGTTAATGGAATAGATTTTTAAAAACTTTTTCCTGCCACAGAAATAATTCTACTTAGAGGCAGTATTACCTTTCTGCTAGGTACTCAACATCCCCTTTCATGCTCTACTACTCCTGGCTGAGTTCATCAACATAAAGATTGTTTATTAGAGCTTGGCTCTGTCGCATAGAATTTTTCAAGTTTGACTGGTTTTAAGCTTTGTGGCAATTCAATCTTGTGCAGAGACACACCTAAATGCAAATTTCCCATAAGATGCAGAGAATAATAATTTTTTCTCAAGCCATGACTGACGAAGCACAGAAAGTTTCTCACCTTATTTCACAATAGACTTATGGAGAAGTCTTCCGTATCCAAAGCATATTAATTTTGGTTCAGAACCTCTCTTACCGTAGAGAAGAGTCACAACATCCAAGCTATAGGGGAAGCACATTCAAAATGATACTGAAACAGGATAAAAATGCATAGAGACAAATGGAGTGAGAAGTTCATATTTCCTTTTCAAAACCCTGCCCAAAAGGAAGAGATACACATTTTCTTGTCTGGCTTCTTCGAGCCTTTTGAATCTTTGTCCTGGGTAACCCATAAAAGATATGTATTGTTTTCCACATCTTTGTGCCAACCCGCTCAAGATTAACACTGTCCCATTGAGACCCAGGGTCTGGAAGCAGACCTGGGGTTTTTCACACTGAGTGGTCTGGAGTCTGTTTGAGACAGGGAACACTCACAAAGAGCCCTCTTTTTGTTCCCTCCTGGCTTCAAAGTGGAAGCGAATCCTCTTTAGATTCTCTCTGGGCTGCCAAAATAGTTGCCCGGGGCAGGTTCTTCGAGCCCAGTCAGCGAGGCAGAGGCTCTCTTTTGGGCTTTGGAGAATTTCATAACACCTTTTTGGCCACTGTTGCCATGGCAACTCTGTTCCTGGACTAGAGGAAGATATTTTCTTTGGACCTTTTCGCTACTGTCACTCAGGACAGCTATGCTGGGATGTCAGACTCTTCCCTACACAAGTTTTTTAGCTGTTGCCTCAGTTCCAGCCACTATTGCCGATGGGACCATCACCACCAGGAGAGCCCCTGTCGGGTGGCATGGAGGAGGCAGCTCAGCAGCACTGACTCTTGTTTTTGGACAAAAAAATAGTTATTCTAGGTTTTCAGTTTTATCCCTGTTGTTTTCTAGGTCAAGAGGAGGTCATGTAATTGGGGAAGCTCAGTTGCTGTGTTGTTTTTCCTATCACTTTTCTCTCCACCACATCATTTGTAGAAGGCTTCTCTACCATCTTGTGTTTGGCTTCTACAGAGGCCAACATCTCATTTTCTTCATTCCCAGGGATTCCATGGGATTCAACACCTTTGTATCATTATTTTTATCTTGGTTGTTGCCTTTTTGTTCTGAGCAAACTCTGTTTTTTTCACTTAGCTCTTTTCTCAGTTGTGTCCCCTTATTGGTGAAAGAGGAGTGGTTAAAACTAAAGGGAGGTAGCTCATATGGAATCTTTTCCCTGTGTAATTGTCTTAAAATAAAAACAATCTTGCTTGTTGGGGCCAGTCTAATGACTTGGGATGAAGTTCATGCTGGGATGAAGTTTATGCTGGGATGAAGCTGGGATGAAGGCTCATGATTTCCTAGCCTCTGGAAGGCTAGGAAACTAGCCTTCAGAAACAGAACCTCCTGTTACGTGCCGTCATGCATTGGCCATTGTTTGGCTATTAAAAAAAGGTGCCAATTGCTGCCTTCTTTCTTGCTAAGCAATTGGTTGCAGATCTCATCACTGAACATCCAGAAGTAGACAAAGGTACGTAACTTTTAGCTTGGTTCTTCATGAATTCATTGGAGGCCTTGGCATTTTCTTGTCCAGACCTCAAGTTTCCTTGATCCCCCTGTAAGAAGGGCCTCATATTTGCCACAGACACAGGCATCTAATTCAGCTGGGCTGTGACACCCTGCTCCGGCAATAATTGTCTTATTTTTAAGTGTTGAGTTCTGCCACAGGTGTCTGTCTTCACCAGCTGGAAATCAAACCAGAAATGTTTAATTTAAAGTGCTGACTGCTGGCAGGAGGAAAAACCTTTTGGCTTTGGAACCAGGAACTCCCAACTCAGAGTAGCCAGGGAGAGCCTCAATGAAAATAAACCATATTCCAAACAAGGCTGCCACCATCAGCCAGGGACTTGACAGCCCAGATGAATAAAAGCAGAACTATTTCTGCATTAACTCTGTCAGTAGGCTGAGACTAAGTCAAAGCCCACAGGGGAGCCCAAAGATGAGAATTTTCTCACGAGACAATCTTCTTCCAGCTCACAGTGTCCTTATGATGTCCATGTCCAGGAGAATCAATCCCTGGTGGCTCCAAGATGAATGTGCTGCTGGTCAAGGCTGGACCAATTAGAAATGGTGGTAAGACCTCTGCAATAACAGATTTAAGAAGAAAGACAATGTTTTTGTACAATTGTAACTCTGGCCAAAGAAAAGCAAGGTGAGAACCTGGGAGAGGAACAGCTCTGGAGACACCCAGGTCAGTGGAGAGGGCAGGGGAGGAGGTGCTTTGGATGCCAGAGCTGAGATTCCTCTGCAGCTCGTGGCGCAGAGCATGGTGGGGCAGCTGGGCCCCTGCAGCCCATGAGGAACCATGGGAATGGAGAGATCCACCTGGAGCCCAAGGAGGAGACCCACACTGGAGCGGGTGGATGCCTGGGAGGAGGCTGTGATCCAGCGGGAGGCCTGTGGTGGAACAGGCTCCTGACAGAGCCTGCAGACCCATGGGGAGAGGAGCTCATGCTGGAGTGGGATTCCTGGTAGGACTTGTGACCCCATGGGGGAGCCACGCTGGAGCAGCCTGTCCCTGAAGGACTGCACCCTGGGGAAGAGTGGCCCACATTGCAGCAGCTTGCAGAGAACTGTTACTCGTGGGATGGACTCACATTGGAGAAGTTCCTGGGGAGCTATCTCCCACGGGAGGGACCCTGTGCTGCATCAGGGGATGGACTTCTCTTTCTGAGCAGAGAGAGAAACCAGGGGTGATGAAGTGACCAAAAGCCCCATCCCACCCCCCTGCACCACTGGGGTAAGAGGTAGAGCTGGGCAGGAGGAAGGGGTGGGGGGGAAAGGAGTTTTTAAATCTGTTTTTACTTCTCATTATTCTGCTCTCATTTTGTTAGCAATAAATTCAATTAATAGCTCTAATTTGAGCCTGTTTTGGCTGTGATGGTATCTGGTGAGTGAGCTCTCTCTGTCCTTATCTCAGCCCACAAATACTTTGTTAAATTTTCTTCTCTCCTCTGTCTGGCTGTGGAGAGAAGTGATGGAGAGGCTTTGGTGCACGTCTGGAGTCCAGTCAGGCTCAACCCACTACAATAATTCATCTGATTTTCATGCAAATAGATGTTTTAGTGTATGAGAGATCTAATAAAGTCATATTACATGCAAAATCTTCATTAGTCCTTCAATAAAAACCTATGAAAACTATTAAGTGTTATGGCCATGCAAACAATTTGTATTTTCAAACTGGTTTTTCATTGGTGATGTTTCTTAATGCTACAACAAACAAAGTCTGTTATCTGAAATAAGAAAATTGAAAAACGTCAAGCTTGTTCTATTTGTGCTGACTTCAGTGAAGTTCTACAAAGACATAAATTTTCATTCTTCTTATTGCTTAAATACCAAAACTGTGTTTCTTTAACAAAAACATAAAAACATAAATCCAAGGTAGAATTATTGCAATCATATGAATAATAGAAACAACGTTGAAATGAAATCAATTTAATGAAGTTTTTATCAGTCATTGCAACATCTTATTCTCCCAGCAATCATTGAAATTTTTATCTGGAGAGGTATCACCATACTAGTAGACAAATAATTTCATGCAGTATCTACTGTTCAGGAAAATTATCTGTATTGCAACATAATTATCTCAGATGACATACTGACTGACTCCTAATTACAACAGATAGAGCTAATTACTGTGGTTCATCCTGTAAATAGCTCAGCATGTATCTTTATGAGAATTCAGTAATGACACATTGCTCAGTGGGACGGTATATGGAAATTGATTCCCAAGATTTTTATGCATAAAATTCTTATTTTTTAATATGTGTATTAATTTTCCTTCAATCAAAGAGTATTCAGGGACAGTCAAGTGGTACAAACCTGCATGGTTGGGTTTTTTGGACAGTGTTCCCAACATCTTGACAGGAACCGAACCCCAAAATCAAATTTACCAGTCCACCCCCTTAAAGAGCTTTCTTTCTCTGACAGGAAAAGAAAAATGGGGAGTAACCAATCCACTGCAAATTAATCTGTTATGTACAAACTGATCCATGCTTTTCCTCCTGGAGTTTTCACCGTGGAAAACTGGCAGGCAAAAGCTCTGTAGTGCTTCTGGTACCTGCCTGCAGAAGTTTGGCATGAGCAGGAAACCGATATGGTAGATGCAGAGCAAGTACCCAGAATGCAGTCAAAATTCAGTGGAAAGTGGTGGAAACCTAAGTCTGCTTTAAAGAAATCCCACCTGCATCATTTAGATGCCACAGTCTGTCAGCAGAAAGATATGCAACAGGACACAACAAATGTGCACCTATCTATTCTGTCAAAAATGCTGATTTTTAAATTATTTTGTACTAATTTGTCCTCAAAAGACAGCAATGTAAAAAAAGTATCACAAAAAACGTTTTGATTAAATACATTTAAATAGCTTAATCAGAATATTTAATGTTGGTGATATTATATGTATTTATGTATAATGTAATCAGTATATAATATTATATATTAACATTATAACATATGTAGTTGATGGATTAGGAAACTATAGTGACTTCAGAATATTTTTTTTTATTCTGAGTCCTCACAGAAATTTTAGATTTAGCTATTGAACTTCAAACATTTTTACTTTAGATAAAAGCCCTAAAAGTATCCCTTGACCAGTTTAAAGTCTAGAGAATTACATTTTTTTCTCTCCTCGTATGTTTTCAATGAACTCGTCTATAAGTCTAGTTTAGATTCCACTCTTTTTTACTGTAAACCTTAGTTCTCAGTCTCACCTGATGTCAAGAAAAAACAGAATAATAAATATGTAGTTCTCATATATACAAATTTTTCTTTATAAATTCTAGGTTGATTAATTAATTTTGAAATATAGTTTGGTTGATTTATTTTTTTAAATTGAAGACAAATCAAACTTCATCTCTTTGAATTTTACTTAAGCCAGCAAAGATGATCCAAGGATGCCTTTAATATCTTCCTCTGTACTAAAAATTGGCTGGCAATAAAGCCAGTTAGTCTTTTGTGCAGAAGCATATCTGGAAGGTATTAGTAAATAAATGCTGCTATCTGCTCAGTCCTCCAAAAATTCAAAGCATTTTGCTTATTAGTAGTACCTTAGTCCAGATACCTTGACCAAATTTACATCTTAGTGCTTATTCTTCTTTTGTTATTGTGGAATGGACACAGTTCTTACTTCATGTCCAGCTCCTCTTACCTGCTGCCAAAAGAACTGTTTTACATCTCCAAAGCCAGCTGTGTTTCTGTGGGAAAAATCTCAAACCAAACAGTGGGGTAATTTGGAAAATGCTTTATATCTCATTAGGGCAAATAGCAATATAAAAATCGAACACATTTTGAAAGAGCTTCCCAGGTGGTACACACTTCAGAGAAATTATGGGGGCAGGTGGTATAAATGTGCAGGCACCTGCCTCAGTAGAACTTCTTGGTTTGAGGATTGGCTCTGTTTCACTGGAAAAGGGGGAAAAAACTACCTTTGATAGAGAACCTGGCAAAGAGGCTGTGACTCTGCCTAAATTAGAGTTCTATTTTTGTAATTGTCCCACTCTTCTCTGTCATTAATTAGACCATTAAGGTTGTTGTCTCAGATTTAGATGCACACAGCTGTAACCTCAAAGTGTTTAAAAACTAGAAACGGTGCAAGCTTTTAAATCTCAATTTACTTTTTATGAATCTTCATATTCATATAGACTTTTGTAAAATCACCTTTACAAAAAAAATCACTTCTTGCTCAGTAAGTTCTTTACCAAGGATTGCTTGAGGTTGGAGAATATTCTAAGAGTGAATATATGGATAGACATCCTTACCCTGCTTTTTCTGTCAGAAATGTCATTGAAATCCCGCTATTGCAATGTCATTTGCATTTGGATTATTGTGTCTTGACAAGCCATTCAAAATCAGAGCAAAAAATGTTTCCTGGAGAACTTCTGCAGTATCAGAGGACAGTAGGATATTTCAGTGTTCTTTACTTCAGTAAATACTAAACCTTTGTCAATGTAAACACAAGTTGCCACAGGTAGTATCTGCTGTGGCAGCTTTAAGCAGTGCTTTCTCAAATTTTTGATCATTGACAACCTTCAGAAATGTATCAAAATCCATTCTGTAGAATTCAATTAAAAATTCAAGTAATGGGAGCTTGCATTTGTCTTGGAGATTGTTTACCGTCATTTTGGTTTAAATTTAGGCAGTGTTTGAAATTTAACACATCATTTATAAGCTGCAAATTGCCGAGGACCAAGGCTTGGCATGACAGCAAAATTAAAAAGAATCAGTGTCATTGAACCATTGAATCAGGGAATAGTTTGGATTGGAAGTGACCTTAAAGACCATCGAGTTCCAGCAACCCTGCCATGGCCAGGGACACCATCCCCTAGAACAGCTTGCTCAGAGCTCCATCCATCCTGGACTACAGCATCCTGAAAGTGACAGATATTCTGATTTCAGAATATTAATTCCCAAATAAGTTGTTAATATCAACAGCCTGTAGTTTCTTTGGGAGGTCTATTCACCTTCATTACTCCACTTGTTAAATGACAACTCATTAAGTTGACTGTCTCTGAGTCTTCTCTTACCTTACAAGGTATTTTTCATGGGTTGAGGTATTACTAAAAAACAATGCTTCTATAGTTTGATTCATCTAAAGTTAGTGAATTTAAAAGTAACTTTGCAAATATATATTTACAGAAATACTGTAACACCACCACATCCTTATTCTTATTTATTCTTAAAACATTTTTAAAAACATAGGAAAGGACTAAAATTTAATCAAATTAAGCACCACCATTCAAGCACAAAAGCAAATACAAATGGAAATTAATCTTGGACAGACAGATATGAGTAAAAATTAAGATTAAGATATTACCAGATTTCTGGTGGAAGTTTTTACTAAAGAAATATTTTTTTTCCACTCAGCTTGGTGACATGATGTTGTTGATCTTTGAAATTATTCTACTTTAATATTTATGAAGATATTTTGTTTTAATTTATACTTTCTAAATATTTCAGAATGGCACACAAAAAGAAAAAAAATAAAGCAGCTATGACCTTTTTTTTAGGAAGTAATCAATTCCTGACTGTTAGAAATTGACAGGCAGATTACTAGCAAATTATTTTAATTATCAATAATTATAACTATTTTAGAGGCTTACATCACCAGAGGGCTGCCTGTGATTTTTATAATGGGAGAAACTGTTAGTATTTTCTGTCTTCTATCTTTTCTCAATGTGGAAAAAAAGAAGTCATGCAAATTATGTATGATAAAGACCACCTCAATTTGTCTCTATTTTGATATGTTGTACATGTCAACCAGTTAGAATTCTTGCATATTCTTTCAGCTCTGATGACCGGCCTGACCCTTATTTATTTCTATTACCATTACCTCCACATGAGCTCTTGTGAAGTGTTAAGACCTCCTTTTACAAAATAAGGAAGAAGAGAAGAATAGAAAACAGCCTCATTCAGATTTGTAAAGATTTTTCTCCTATTATTATAAATTTAAAAGGTGTCCATGACAGCTTTTAGAGGCTTTGTGGACACCCAGCCTCTGACTGAAGTGATCTAGACAGAGTTCAGCAACTGGTACTGATACCAGTAAAACAAACAAGGACAGGATGTGCTGTATGAAAGGCTGGGAGAATTTTGTTTTGCAATAAGAATCTTATGGACAGCCAGATAAAGATGGCATGTAGGCCATGATTTAACTTATGTCAAATACAGATTTCAGAAGTGTGGTGTCCTCCTGGTGTGGCCTCCCAGGGGAAGGCATAAAGAGGTATAAGAGAGATGAAGGCAAGTGATTTTCCAATGAATCATTATGATGACTCCTGTGTAATCATATAGAATTTACATGTGGTTTCTTAATTTTTCTTACAAGGCCTTCTGGGAAGAAAATTTAATCCTGCTGCTTCCATTCCTTTGTGCCATGTTGTTTTTTCATGAGAGCCACCACCAGATAGGAAATGATTATCAGGTCCATAAGACCGCATCTGGTGAGATTGGGATCAAGTGAAGCACAGGTATCCCTGTTGCAGACACTTTCAACTAGGTTGAAAGAACCAAAATTCCTTGCCCCTGACTCAGGCTATTCCAATAGCCAGTCTTGGAGTAAGGCACATAATTGGACAAATTACTGTCTTTCTCTCTGATTGCAGAAAGTCCCCAAAGAAGACCACACTTTCTCTAGCATATTTATCACCTGAAACTATTCCAATCATTTATTTCAACAGTTAACTCTGCATCTTGGCCACAAAAATCTAACCTGAGCATGAAAATAAATGCAGTGTATGTTCAAAATTCAATTTTCTTGCTTGTGTCAGTAGAAATTCGCATTCACATTAATATCCACAGTCACAAATTTACATTTTACTTATGGCCATCCTCTGGTATCAAAGTGTTTGTGAAGTGGCAGAATAATCTTCTCTCATGTCAGAGTGCCTCCTATCATCAGACTTGACCTTCCTCCTGGTTGCTTGACTTTACAATAATGGGCTGCATTCATTCATGTCTATTTCTGCAGAGCACAAGGCTTTATTTTGCTTTTGGTTTCATAAAAAAAAAAAAAACAAAAGGGGGTGTGTGACAGTGTTCACAGGGGTTTTCAGGTGAGGGAAGAGACGAGAATGTTGACTCCATGTTCAGAAGGATTGATTTATTATTTTATGATATGTATATTACATTAAAACTAAAAAGAATAGAAGGAAAAGTTTCATCTCAGAAGGCTAGCTCAGCTAAGAACAGAAAGGAATGAATAATAAAGGTTTGTGTCTCGGACAGAGAGTTCAAGCTAACTGGGCTGGGATTGGCCATTAATTATAAACATCCAAGATGGGCCAGTCACAGATGCACCTGTTGCATTCCACAGCAGCAGATAACCATTGTTTACATTTTGTTCCTGAAGCCCCTCAGCTTCTCAGGAAGAAAAATCCTAAGGAAAGGATTTTTAATGAAAAGATGTCTGCGATGGTGGGGGTGGTTGGGGAATGGAGAGATGGAGATTAGTCATTAACTGCTGATCCCCAAGAACCTGCAGAAAAAAACTGTTTTCAAGTTGCAATTGGGAGTAGTGATAAAGTACAAAATATAACGGCGTCCTCTGAGATCTAATATGGGACATTTATTTAGAGTAACTTAGCAGGAAAGCCTGACAAATACATATTGCTTTATGATTGCTTGTGCCTTTGTTCTTCATTTGTCCTTCTTTAATACTTCTTATACCATGCTGAGAATTTTTTTCTAATATTTTGGTACACACTAAGACCTGGAAGGTTCATAAACATCTAAGATTAATCTCAGCCATGCTTTTTCTGTCTTCTTTGGAAAAGCAAATGCAGATAAAGCCTGCAGCTGAAGTGACAGTAGTCTGGTAAAGAGTGGTTACACAGGAAAATGTGATCAACAATGAGTAATGGATCTGTAATCATCAACCAGCCAGCCCATCAGTGGTAGCTGGAAAAGCACAGAAAATGGAGATAAAACGTCAGGAAAGATAGCTTCTATCTTTAAGAGATGGCTTAATATCTTAAAGAGACAGCTTTTTTTTTTTTAATTTGATAGTTAACCCAGTGAGAAATCCTAAGCAAGTACACTAAAGTCTTTTGACTTAATCCTTCAAGTTGTAATTTAGTAATTGCAGCATATTACTCTTGAAATGCATTTGCTTTTGTACTTTTCTTTCAGTTCTAGTCCAAAGATGCTTCCATTTTACATTTCCATTAGCCTCAAGAAAGAAAACTCGTGTACATTTTCTTCTTTAGTCACCAATCTACAGAGTGCTGGCCCTGGAACAGAATACAGATTCTGCTACAAATTGTCAGGTAAGATTTCCAAATCAGGTGCCATTGACTCACAGTGACCACACTTGACCAGACAGAACTGATGGCTAGAGACGCTACCTAGAACAGAGGCTAGACAGAGTAAGAGAAATAAAGTGGGTATTTATTAAAAAGGCCTCCAAAGGATACACCTTGGGCAGTACAGCAGCCTGGCTGAGGCTGCACCCCAGATGGATGATGGGTCATGAATTTTTCACATTTTTATAGGTTTGTTCCATTTGCATATTGGGTTTATTGTCCAATCACAGCTTCAGGGGATGAAGTCCCATCCTCCTGGTTTTGCTCCCCCCAGTTTGTTTTTTGTTTATACTTTTAGGGCTTGAAGCTGTGATAGTATCCTTGCTTCACAGGCTGGAAAAGGATTGTTTTGTCAAACTAAACTGTGAAGAGAACTTGCTAACACTTCATATGAAGTTCAGAGTTGTGTACTAATGCAGTACAGAATCTGAAAAATATGAGAGCTAAAACTTAAGGCATCAAAATAACTTGTGTTTCAGGTGTCAAGGAAATAGAAATGGGCAAAATATCAAACTACTGAAAATGGCACCCATGTGCCTTACTGAAATGTAATCAATATCTGTTGAATTGCTTGTCCAATAAGTCTGGATCTTTGTAAAATATATATATTTTCATCAGTCCATCAAGAAGGGACATTGCTAAGCCTTTAGAGAAATAGCAAGCTATGGCAAGAGACCTTTTGGTAAGGTCTACGTTCCTGTGAATCTTTAGTGACATTTCCCCCCCAGTATTTCTGCTATACATTGGAGGAGCTCCATTGTGTTGCTGAACTTTCCCTTCCTTTGGCTTTCTTTGGTGACAGAAGTCCTCCAAAATGCCTCATGAGGCAAGCCATAAATAGTGAGAACACATTTGAGCTGCACTGACTGTTCCTTTGGCACTTGGGCGGGAAAAGGGCATTTTAAAAGGAAAATGATAAACAATCTCATTTTTCAGGGAAGGCTTTCTAATGGGATGGAATTGTAATTTTCATAATTTTTTCAAATGTAATTTTTGTAGGAGGCCAAATTATTTAATAAAGGAGACGGATGGTGAGGAACAGAGTCATAGTTTCAGTTTAAATCGTAACTTTTTGTAAGAGAAAGGCTTCATTTTGAGTTTTCTTCAAAATAGACTTTGTAAAATTTCTAAATAATAGAAAAGCAATGCAGAAATAGCCTCTTTTCCAAGCTTCCTGGAAAATTTGCTCTTTCAGGGACAAAAAAGATTTAATAGGATTTGAAGAAAAAAAAATCAACTGTCAGCTTTAATCATAAGTAAGGTTAGTAGGAAGAGCTCTTGAGCAAGAAAGTTCTGTAATACTGCACCTCAGCATTTGAAGTAAAATAATTCATTTTTCTCTTTAGCTGTTTAAAACCACACTTTCCCTAGACATACCACTGATAATATGATTTATTTTAAACAATGCTGGTGTGTACTAAGAATATTTTGATTCGGGTTCTCATACATTTAAGTGCCTGCAGGGCAGACAAAAGCATCTTTGTTATTTCCAGCAGAAATAGATCACAGAAGGTAATTTAGGCTCCTCATTTCTGTTTCAGGATGTGCTTAGGCCAGCTTTGAACAAGTTCTAACCATTAAACTACAATGTTTTCAGCACACTTGGAAACAATAATAAATATGATATTTCTGATTAATGACCACGTGATCTGAAGTGTATTACTGCAGATTTTTTGGTTTTACATTGCTCTTCCAATACACTTTATTAATGGTTAAATGTTTAATAAAAGCATAATATTTCATGAACAGTGGCAAAAGGATATTAAACAGATTTGTTTTTCAATGATGTGTCCATCCCAAAATCTTAAGTATGATTCCATTCTGAAATGGAATATAATTTAGAAATATATACTACAATTTAGTATAATTTACATTCTGAAAACAGAGGAACTCATTTGAAATTGGTGGAATAGTGTTGTCAGAGATAAAAAAATTCTTCATGGAAGAAACACACTTTTCAGGATACACGAGTGCAACCTGAGTGCGTCCTTAAAGGTCTTAGAAGATGGGAATAATTAATTTAGTCGACTGTTACCCAAAACAGGTTATTCAAAAAATCTCAATTTACTGAAATATCCTACTGCTAACAGGAAGTTTTATGTCCTAGTGGGGCATGCCAGTTGGTTGACCTCTACTACATTTTAGGGGTATTTCTTGTCTAATACACATATTAATATGAAATTACTGATATTAGAGACCCAATAAATAAAAATACATACATTTCTAAAACAATAAAATTCTCAGCAAGATTCATGAATCAAATAAGAAAGTACCAGCTGAAGACACAAACTATTTTCAATTCAAATTGAAGCACAATCTGTTGTACTGAGGAACTAACCTCATTTCTCATCCAGTTCTGCCCTTTGTTTAGTGCCTTCTTTCAGTAAAATAATTTCTGTGGCTCTCTTTCTTACAATCATTATTTATTTTTCTTTCTTTGTCAGACCTGCAGGTGGCCGCTAGCTATGAAAGTTCAGCTGGGATGAAAATTTCAATGCACAAAATTTGAGCTATCTAAAATTGTTATTTTTTTGGATGTCTCGGACCAGGTCTCATGTATCACCTCCACTTTTAAAAGACTTGTTTTGTTTTTCAGACTGAAGTGTAATGTTGGGATCCCATAATGTCAAGACCATGGGGGAGAAATGAGGGTTTGATAGTCTTCTCTTGAAACTCAGGATTTTAATATTACTGCAAGTTTTTAAAAGGGAGTTCATATGCTATTTTGAAATAAAGAATTGTAGCCTGAAGTAAATCCTGATCCTGCAGAGGTGCATTGCATGCTTAGGTCTTCATGTTTTGGGACATTTAGTTCAATTCAGTAACACTATTCACTGTGCCAAAGCTGAATCTACAAGTAAGCCTTTGTAAATTTGTGTCTCAAAATAAATAGTTTCTTTGTGACCTTATTAATCTCTTATCCTTTCCCAGTTTTGTTCTATTCAATAATTCCTAAATGGTCTGTTTCAGACTTGACTGGGTAGATTAGAGTGCTATGGGATATGGTTCAATAGGGTTGACAGATTTCTCAATTAGTCAAACTCAAACAAGCATATTTTGTCATTGAAACTGTTTTTACAAGACTGCAAATTTATTACTGATTTTGTATCTCCAGTGCAAGTCCACCAGCCACTGAACAGTAACAAAACACAAGTAAAATCAGTCACCAAGGATTCAGGGCTTCTGTATTCCTGCTGTTGTTCTGTTTCTTGTGCTCTGTAGAATGATGAACTACAACATAGTCAAAGAATGTGGCAGTGTAGTTGCTGGGAAATATCTTGGAATAGTTTTATAGACAAAATCTGCCCCAGACAAATGCCTCAGACAGGGGTTTCCCACTCAGGTGTATCATATACAGACAGAGAATTCAATTTTCTTGTGCTCATGTAAAATTCCCGTTACAAACTACAAATTTGTGCCCACAAGTTAAATCTGCTGGTCACAAATTTTAAAAGCATATTGTTTTTAATTGAACAAACACTTTTTTTTTTTTCATCAGATTCCACTCACAGAATTGACTTTATTACCCTGACGCAGGCTGGATGATGAGTAAAACCCCAATGGTAACTGAAAAATTTTAAATGTCTCTGTCTTTTAAGTCATAAATATAGTTTTAAAACATGCAATTTGTTAGTTAAATGCTAAAATGGTCTTCTGACTTGCATCCATGGATAGCCAACTGTTCTTAAATTAAGAAGCCCAGGAAATTTACTGGGGCACAGACCTGTTTAACGAATTTATTTGCCAAGCTCCTACTCTCAAAAACTCTTTTTCTGAATGAAAATGAGATCATTTTTTCCTGGAACAGGAGTCAGATAATTGCTGTCTCTGGGGGAGAGACAAGGACAGACTTCTCCTGAGTGGAAGATGGCCCCAGCTATGGCAAAACCCACCTAACAGAGTGCAGACCCCAAAACCTGAGCCAGGTGGGCTTGGATAGACATAGGCAGCAAGTGCCACTGACAGTCCCACACACTTCAAAAGGAGCTGTGGCCAAGGTCTAGCCAAGAAGAAAAGGCTATCAGGCCAGAGACAAAAACTGACCAAAATAAAAGTTTGCTAGGCTGTAGACTAGGCTAAAGCAGATATTTAAAAGCTCTATCCAGGTGAGAAATTACCCAGAGCCTGCAGCTAGAGGGAAAAACAAGCACTGACATTCCAGTAACACAGCTGAGGAAAGAAACAAGTTCCAAACCTGAGCTTAACTGGAGCCCTGGGGCAGGAAGTGCGGGTGGAAGTGCCAGGTGAAGCCAGTCAGGGCCATAAAGGCCAAGCCATGTCCTGATGGTGTCTTTCTTCCCTGGATTCAATGGCACAATAATCACCCCAATGGGCTCAAACCAATTTAGCACATTAAAAGAATGAATCTCATTAATTTCATTTTCACTGTTCCTATGTCACCTAAAAAAAAGTGATCCCACCACAAAATATGGTGGACATAAAACAGATTCTGGTGATAAGCTTGCTCCAACTAGGTTATATTCACTTTATATGCTTGCTTCTTACAAATATTAGGAGGGTGAAAGTTTTTTCCCCCCAGGAAAATTCCTAGTAAGAATACTTCATTGTAGTACCCAAAAAGCTGGAAAAATGTTAAAGAAAAATGAAATAGTGCAAGAAAGCATTCTGCTTAAGCTGCTAACTATATATATATAAAAAGCCCCCAAATTTCACTGCTATTTTTGCAGAAAGGTCTGAGTTTGTCCATAACCAGTTAGAGGCGTAAGTAAGAATGTTTCTTAATTATCCTACCAACATTTAACTGATGAATACTCTCACTCAATTTAATCCATGAGTATTCCTATGGGATGTACAAAAATGACAGAAAATGCTTACTTAGTTCTTTACTTACGTAAGGACTTCTTACATTATTGATGGAAAAAACAGGTCACTTCTTCCAATAAAATTAATAGAAAACTTACATGAGTGAAGGAAAATACTAATCTTCCAGATCTGTTGGCAGAAAGCAGATCTGCAAAGATATTCCTCTTCCCAGTTGTTATTTGAGCTCAAAATCTGAAATAACGTTGACTGCCTTTTTGCACACACCCTCGGAAATATATGTAAGGACACTTACTATCTGGGATTTATGTAATTTTTTAAAATGTTCCAGTGGTGCCAGTCGTTTGGCAGCACTTCTAGCTTTTATACCAAGAATAATATTTGTAACCAATACAAAGTAGTTATTGATACTCATGCTTACTGGGGAAAGAGCAGTAACTAAACTGTGGTTAGAGGCAATTGTTAAGTTAACAGGAAAAAAGAATATATTTATAAACAGTTTGAGTTTTTCTACTAAGATGGGTCCCTAAAATCTCACTGAAATGACGTAGAAGTTTAGTCTACAACTAGCTAATGCTCAAATTGTTGCTTTTCTAAGTTGCAGTATAGAAAATATCTTAGTTAGCTTCCAAAATCTGATAGAAGTATGGCACTAATATGGAAATATCCAAGAAGAACAATAGGAATACAGCAAATCAAAATTCAGCTTTGTGCTACTGTAAGATCAAAAGAGTGGTTTACAATGCCTTTATTGATTTTTCTATCTTTCCTTAATAGTGTTGTCAAACTTTGGGAGCCATCACAATGATACTGCAGAAATGACCAGCCCAGATTTAATGTGTAAAGTTTTCTACTGTATTATGCTCAAATTTTTCTATTATTTCCTTGCCAAATTTTCTGGCAAAATTTCTTTACTTCTTTGCAGCTGTTTGGAATTTCTCATAGACTTTTTGTTTAGTCTTTTAATATAAAAATAATTTTGGCAAGTAAATTCAACTTTTCTTGGTAGAATGTTTGATGATTAGCAAAAACCCAACAAACAAGCAAAATTAAAACACCAGACAAACACATACACACACCATTTTTAAATTTTCAGATTGTTTGGTTGTTATTTTACTTCAAAGAGACAGAAATTTAGAATAACTTGCAGCTAGCCTAGCCTTTTTTTTTTCTCCTTTCTGCCTAAACTGTTCACACGCTAGCCCAACAAGCTGTCACTTTAGTTTAACAACCAATATACCTGAACAAAGTGTATTGTAACTAAGCTGAGTTTCTCTCCTTCCTCCAGATGCTCTTCAGTTCCACAGTACATTTTTCACTTAAGTCCTCTGCCTCATAAATTAGTCCTATATTGGTAGGCTGGAGATTCAGAAATAGAAAAAAAATAGCAGCCAATATCTGCTACTTTTTTTTCTGTTTCATATTGCAAGATAGAGTTATCCTAATGTATTTAATGTGGTCTTAACTGTTGCATTTGTGGGGTGCCCCATGGCAGGAAGGAATGATGCATCTGACTCCATGTTCTCAGAAGGCTAAGTTATTATTTTATGATATTATATTATATTAAAGAATACTATATTAAACTATACTAAAGAATACAGTAAGGATACAGACAGAAGGCTAAAAGATACCAAAGAAAACTCGTGATTCCTTCCAGAGTCCTGACACAGCCTGACCGTGATTGGTCAATAAGTCAAAACAATTCCCATTAAAGAAATGAAACAACCACCTGTGGGTAAACAACGTCCAAACACATTCCAAAGCAGCAAAACACAGGAGAAGCAAATCAGATAATTATTGTTTTCATTTTTCTCTGAGGTTTCTCAGCTTCCCAGGGGAAAATCCTGGGCAAAGCGATATTTCAGAAAATATGATGGTGACACTTGACAAGAAAATAAAACTTTAAAGAGACTAAAATAAATATTTAGTTGCTGGAAGGAGTGGATGACAAACCAGAATGTTTTGCTTAAAAATCAACTTATGTAACTTTAGTCAGAGACTTTATTAATAAGTGACAGCATAAAGAGGGGAAGACTGAGGCTTTATCAAGAGGAACCAGTAAAGTCTCCCCTGCCATTGGGAATGGAGGGTGGAGGGGAAAAATGTGTTGAAGTGTCAAAGTGCCACAAACTCCTCCCCAAAACTAAGAGAGCACCAACACAAATTATCTATACCTGGTCCAATAAGATATTATGGTCTTATCTGGTCTTCTTCAGGATTTGGACATGAAAGAAAGCCCTCAGACTGCAGAGTAAACCCATTGGTATTATTACCCCTCATTGTAATATCTGCAGCTCTTTCCACTGTCAGGAAAGCTTTGGCAGAAACCAGAGCAGAAATAGCTCTGCTCTCCTCCTGGCAACTCTAGCTGTGAGGAATGGGCACTCTGGGAATCAAGGTTGCTTGGAGATGTTCTCGCTGTCAGGAAGATTACAGAGATATGCTCAGTAAGCACTGGAAACACACACCAAGATTAACCTCCAAACCCTACACACTGCCTTTATTCCTCTGTTGTCTGATAGAAGCCAAGAAGGGGATGCAGAGGATTGCCCTCCTTTTCATCTTCCATGGAAAACATGGGCTTTATGCCCAGCTGAAAGCAAAGAGCCAGGACTCTCTGCATGCACCACTCTCTAAAAGTGCTGTTCTATAAAGCAGGGACCTTGTGAGAAAGGGTGCAGAAACAACGATCAGCTGAAGCAAGTCTTGTATGGAGCAAAAATCTCTGAGTCTGCATTTGAAATGCCTTAAACAGTTTTGGGGAATGACATAGGGAAGAGTGACTGCTGCTGACAGGGGAGACATCCTGGCTTCTTGGTGTCCTTTCAATCCCAGCTAGCAAGGAACTCTTACAGCCCAGTGCCCCAGTGGTGTAGGGAATGGGGAACTAGACTTTACCATCACTGTGCAGCCATAATGTTCCTTCCCCAGGTCCTTGAGCAGGAATGGGGACAAAGGAGGCACAGCAGAGATATATGACAATATTGTTCCTCCAACTATATCCAGCTATTCAGCTAATTCCCTTTAGCTGATCTGACAGAAGATTATAACCACAGGAGGTTTTGGTAATTATCTGAAACACCCTTTGGAGGCGCATAAACATCAGGGATTAGTTAAGCTGCCTCATAGAAAAGTGCAACCAGTAAAAATATCAGTCCAAGTGGAACATTATTAGTGTCTGAAGCCATGTTGGGCTATTGAATTTTGAACTGGGCCTTGAAAACCCTGGTTAGGGATTCTTGGGATTCAAATAAAGGCTTAGACTAGAGAATTGAAAAGAAGGCAGTTAGCTAATCAAATTTATGAGCTATTTAAAGCTTGGGAAATGAAACATTAAATATATTTCAGGAAAAGAATAATAATAAGAGCTTGGCAAATTGAAAAAATTAGACTGCTGTCAATTATGTAGTTGAATAAATATATATACAGACATTTAAATAGAGACAAATAATGAGTTCTGAAGAAACAGCAGAAAATAGAGGATAACTATCTCAATGCCAATATCTTGGATAACAAATTATACTTCAAAACAGGCAACAAGAAAGCAAATGGAGATTTGAATTACTTTATTAGGAGCATTATACATAAAACCAACAATTAGTATACTTTCCTTTATTGTACTGTTAAGGGCTCAGCCTCAGCTGTTCTGTCTCAGTTTCAAAAAGAGAACAAAGAAAGTTGGGAGTTCACAATCTTTAATGGAAGAGAGTGATTAAAAGTTTGGAAAGGGAAACTGATAAAGAGCATGCTTAGAGTCAAGAAAAGGTAACTCAGGGAAGAATAAATTCTCAGGAAATAACAATAAGGATGTCATAAAAAGACAGGCTTCAATTATTCTGACTTCTGAGAGAGGACAAGAAGAAAATAAAATGTGCTTAACTTAAATTGCAACACGAATAATCTGTTTTAACATTAGGGAAGGCAATTCTCAAATGCCAAAAAAGTTAGCATAGTGCTAGATATTATTGTAAAAAGGTCATATATCTACCCAGAGACATAGAAAAGAATATCAATATCAAGCAAATGTTATGTGAGCATTCACACATGAGATTGTTGCTACAGGTACCTTGCTATAAGATTCTAAACAAAAGAAGTGGGTAAGTCTTGTTCTTAAAGGAATGAGTGATTCATCATTTAATGAGGTAACATTTTAAGCAAAATCTAAGAATTGAAACACATCCTTTCAATAACATGATTAATTCAGAAACAATTTCAGAATTAGTCTGAGTGAATGTTATATAGATTTTGATTTGATCAACAATTCATGATTGTAGTACACTGTGTTCGAGTTATCTTGGAGAGTTGGTAAGGCAAATCTTATGAAGGTTATGAAATTGATGCAAAAATATCTAAGTAAGCAAGTTCCTAACATGAGACAAGTTTGAATTCAAGGGTAATTTCCATATTTTTCAATTGTTCTGGAAAAAAAAAAAGAATTATTATGAACTCTATTTCTTTTAAGGGTGATCACATGGCCATTATTAATTACACATATGATTTCCAGAGGATGTATTGTATATAATTTCTGAAGGATGTATATGTATTTTTTATTTTGACATAAATTATAGCAGTCTTTACTCCCAGAGCACCCTTTTTAAAGAACATTTTCCAGGCAAGCAGATCACAGATCCCTGACCATAATTAACAAGTAAGTCTGCATGATTTCTTGAGACTTTAAAAAACAATATTAATTGCTTTTGACTGTAACAAATAGAAAGGCTCATTTTTCCTGACATTTAGACAACTCTCCCTTCATAGCACCTTGCTCTCCTCCCTCCAAAACATGCTACTTTGGGTATTTTAAGCATCACATTTTGTTTAGTGTTTGAAATCCAGAATACCATTCCTGAGTGCATTTGTACAGGAAAAACATGAGTGAAGCATTATGGGGATGAGAGGGTCTATGAGGGAAGTGAACCAGAGAAAGTTCAAGAAACCAGGAAAGTTATGATCTGACATCACTTTGTAGGATATTTTTCTCTGTAGTAAGGGACTGTTCTCCAAGTTGAAATGGAATAGTAATTTAAATCTACACACTACTCAGCTGTGCCTTTTAATTTTAACTAAAAGCCCCAACAAATTTTCAGAATTCCAGACAATCTCATCCTGAAATGGAATTTAGAAGTCCTAAAACCAACCAGTTGTAATATCCAAAAAAGTATGCAGGGGGAAAAATTATCCATGGAATCCCTCTCAGTAAAAATCACTGCAAGCAGAGTTTCCTAATCAAATCACCCACAATTGTCTAGAAATTGTTTTTACTGTAAGACTAAAAATCTCATGAATAATTTCAAGTATAATTTATGATTCAGCAGAGGCACTGTGCAGCTCATGCACCACAACTGCACACAAAACTATAACTTCCAGAAGCTTGAAGCCCAGCTCGTGCCCGGATTCTGCAATGAGGAATGAAGAATTCTGTGTGGTAAAGTTTTACAATTTCAATACCTACCAAGTTGACCATATATTTTACCAGCCTTAGAAATTTATCAGGCATGAAAGCAGAACAGAAAATAAAGATGTGTGTCACACATGTCAGCTATTTAATAATGTACTTTATCCTACTAAGTGCATATTCTAAAGATAGTGACATCCCAGAAATACATGAATCATTCTCTCAGCACTTTTTCCTAATCTTTAATCTTTGCTCAGTGGAAGTGAAAACACTGCCAATTTTTTTTGTGCAGATTCATAAAGAATGAGGATTAGCAAAGTGTCAGTTAAGAAGGTTATACTGTACTCTGGGAGATGATGTGAAATCAGAAAGGATCATCTGCATAGTTGCAAAATGGGTTAGGCCCCAGTCACCCAGATGTCATTTAAAAGACCAATTATAAACCCAGAAATTATTTTCTTTTGTATCAAAATTATGGCTTCCATATAATAATATGTATTTTCACTGTTTGGATTATTTTTTCCCCTCAAATGTGAAAATGCTTAATTGAAATTCTGGTTTAAGTATTCATGTCAATATTAATAATCATAAAAATATAGGTAAATATTCAAAAGCAATAGAATGCCACCTTAGGTATTGAAGTTCAGTTTACCTAGTATTATTTAAAAAACTTTAGGGGAGGCAAGTACCTATTTATTATTGAAAAGCATGTTGACCCCATATATTCTGCAGCTGAGATCAAGGGAATTTTTGCAATTAGTCAGAAATTGTTACCATTACGAATATTTTTATAAGGTTTTAGCAGTTATTTGGCACATTATGACATGGTGAACAGCTGATAAAACAGCCAGTTGTATGAATTTTAGGCACAAGTGTTATGAAACATCTAAGTACCAGCAAAAATACACAATGTGAGGACAAGGTTAAATACTCAGAACAAGTCAGGCATTGGAAGAAAAGACTTGCAGAAGTGTTAACTATATTCCTTAAATTGTTGACAGAATTAAAGATTTAATCCATCTTCTGTAAATTTGAGTTGGTTTAGCCATCAAAGAGGCACATTTCTCTTTAACATCTCAAGCTGCCATGTCTTAATTTACTACAGGAAAGAAAGAACTTCTGATGAACACATCTGTGGTACCTGCCAGACTAATTCAGGCAGCATTTCATACCATGGAACTCCCAGACTCAGCCAAGATTTGTCGAAATGTAACAGAGAATCTGTAAAGATGACAAGTTGCCAAGAGCAAGATTTCTTCTTGGTCCAGAAGCTGACAAATTTGTTTCTGTCATCACCATGCAACGACATTGTCTCAGGTCAGAGGAGTTGGAGAGGAGACTTTGCTTCTGCATGAGCTCAAACTCAACCTGTTTTAGTTTTAGTAAGCACAGTGGCCAAAAGAGTACACTGAAAATATCGTGTATGTGTCTCTGTGTCTGTGTATGTGTGTGTGTTCTTTTATTTGTAGAAGCAGGAGCTCAGGAAGAACAGCTTTTTTTCATGAGTCATTCAAGCAAACACCTTTTTCATTCAAAATTCTTCACCCAAACAGTTTAGGGAAAAAAAAAACAACAAAAAAACCTCTTAAGATATCTGCAAAATAAACACTCATCAGCTAAAAATATAAATTAAGACATTATTAAACAACAGAGTGCAGGAATAACACAATACTGGGAGGGCATTTTGTCATTTTTTCTTGCTTCATGACCATCTAAGAAAGGTGGTTAACAGCGTGAGGCAGAAGAATGAAAAATCGAGGAAGACATCTGAAATGGTTTAATATATGTTACTGAAGAGAAAGAAGTATTCCTGGTGAAGATATAATGCAAACACAGACTAAAAGGCCAATATGAAAAGAAACACAGAAATGAATTCATTGACACCTACAGTTCTGCACATGGAGCTAAGATACTGTCTCTGACCTAGTATTCCAAGTACTTCATCTGGGTCTTCTGTGATTAGGTGTTTGCAGGCATGTTTTAATCTTTTTTTTTTTTTTTTTTTTTCCAGCAATATTATTCTCAATTAATCCGGGTGGACTTTACCCAAAATTTTACTTTTTTTCAGATCATTTAGCAGGTTGTTAAAGAAGAGGCCAGTGAGGCAACCCACCCAACTCAAAGAACAGATGGTTTTTCTCAGGCAAATAGGACATAGCTAAGTGCTCTCTTTGTTAATCACTATAGTTGTGGAGAAAAAAAAACCCAACAAAAACAACAACTACAACAAAAAAAACTTGCATTAATCTTCTCTGTTTCTGTATCACCAAAATTTGATGTGCCTTAAGAGTGAATTGTGTGGTCTTGAAATATCCTCACATCTTTAAAGAATTCATGCCTCAAAAGACCACATTTCCCAGAATGCAACAACAACAACAAAAAGTTTGAAAAATACTACGAACTTCTCTGAAAGCAATTTGGTTTTGGATCTACCACAGATGACTTTCAAGTAAGGAACATTTTGAAAATCTGAAAAATAGTAGATGCTCACTGACATCTTCCAAATATTGACCTCTCTGATTTACTGAATGTGCACAAGAGTTCCACAGTGTGATCTTATTTGGAAAGGTTAAAATAATTTGTAAGGTTGTTTACCAATATTGTAATTTATGCTTTATATATAACAGTCTGTATATGAACTATGAATGTTGTTTCACCTATATGACCTGTCCATCTTTTTTTTTATGATGCAGTGAAATCAGTCAGGCAAAAAAGGTTGAATTAACATTGCAGCTGCAGAAGCATGACAGAACACATATTATTCTGATGAAAAAAATTGAAAGTTCACTGACAGGGCTTCACAGCTAAATTCGTTTTCCTTGCTTGCCTCTGTTTAGTTCTATCACCATTAAATGACAGGCTGGGAACATGAAAAACAAACAGCTGAAGAACCTTTTTTCCAGTTTCATGAATGATGATGGGTGCTTGTTTATGCTAAAATTAGGTGTTACCTTCATAAAATGCATCACCTGAGTGGAATAAAGATGCTGTCAGTGACTATAATGTTTTAATTCTGTCAAATGAGTGAAAAAGGAAGAAGACGGTGCTAGAATTCCATAACCTCCAAATGCAAAATAAAACAGTGGCAGACAGATGCACTACTGAGGGGAATATTTTTTAAAGTAAAAATCAATAAATTATGAAGCATTGATTAACATCATACACCAAACGTACAAAGTCAATCTCTTTCATCTTGTGATCCACATTCTTTCCTCAGTGAAGAGCTGACCTTTTGAAAACACTGTCTTTAATTCAGGGTTTCAGAGACCACACAAACTGGCAATTGCAACAAGAGCTATTCTGATTTGTGGCAAAAATCACTACTGTGTCTGCTTGAGACACAGCAGTTACCAGCACTGTTAAAGCTAAGAAACCTGAAAAAAACAAAGAAAAAGGTCATTGCTGGCAGGTAGGCACACTGTCCTGGTGGCTGCTGAGTCAGGTGCTGCTCTGCTGTCCCCAGGCCACCTCCTCACCCATCCCTGTGCTCCAGGTGAAGGCACCATCTCGGCATGGCCAGAGCCTGAAGCGCACCCACTGCCTTTTCTGCTCCTGTCAGAACACCCTGGCTAGGCATAAATCCTGTCAATATTGACCTTTGGGTTGGCTTTTGCCAAAACTGAAGCTGTTTGTGCTGAGGAGAGGGACTACAGCACAAAAAAGCTTGCCAGCAGACCAAGGGTGAGGGCTGGGGAAAGGAGCAGAAGCTTGAGGGGCAAAATCCCTTCACCTGGTTCAGCTGCAGCTGCACATTTGACCACATCATCTCCTGAGTCTGTGAATATTTCAGACCCATGATCTTGCTTTCATAGAAGCCCACATGGATGGGGTGACTGAAGAACTGTGAGCTTGAAAACAATATTTAAATAGAAACAAGTACCCAAAACCTTAAATTACCATTAAGTGTACAGGCATACACAAATCATTTTCTGATGATTTCTCCATTCTTTCTCCCCCTGCCCTTTTTTATCTTCCTGGGTTTTTTTTTTTTTTTTGTATGGTTGGTTTTTTAGGCTCTTTTGATTGTTTGTTTGCTTGTTTTTTCAGTCCAAGAAGAGAAAATGAAAAAGCCTTCACCCTTCCTGGGATGGGGAACCAGTTAAAAACATTTTGGTATCTCAGCTGCACATTCTTAAAAAGCAGACAAAAGAAATTTCCCTTGCAGTGTAACCCATCAAATTTAGGATTGGGCAGAGAACCAGGAGATGCAGATTTGAACTACCTAAGGCTAATAAGGATGGAGTTGCCTTTCCTTTGACAGAGCTCTAAAAATGCACTCGTACATTTTTCAAGAGAAAATTGAGAAAGGCAACCAAATCCACAGGGTCACCTGTGCAACCACAGCTGTTGCAATCTGCCAATTCAAATCTCATGCACAGTCAGACCTGTGCCAGAGGTAGAATTCCAGATCTGTTTCTTACAGAATGTTGGAGAAATTCCTGCTTCTGGTGTATCATTCTCATGACCACTATTCACAATTGTCTGATCTTACAGCATGTATGCAGTACAGGGAATTGTATGCTGTCATCTTTTGAATTCTGCTACAGAAGGTCCATATGGCTGTGCTAAAACAGCCCCTACACAAATTATCTGACAACAGTGCAAGTAACAAAGTGGGCAAAATCTACAAAACTTAGTATTTTAAAATGAAAATGGAATCATAGCCTTGATTAAGGAGTTATTTTCTCAGAGAAAATTTTTCTGGGAATTTTCAAATTCCATATAAAGATCATAATTCTGCAACCAGCTTCATAACCCTCTGTTCTACTGTACAAATATTTCTTATTGCCTTTAAACTTGAAATAAAATTCCACAATTGACCCTACATAAGGCTGGTGCTGAGTAATAAATGATTTTTTGCTCTGTTTTCCAAGACCATCTTCCTCTTTTTCTTCTTTTCTTAAATTCTTATATCAAGCTCCCTTTAAATGTGTAGGCAGATTAAGAATAAATACATGATTCTTTTGTTCAGGTTGCTATGAATGAATCCAAATGTGCTATCAGCCAAATCTGATGAGAAACACAGATGTTCTAAACTTTCAATGAATATCTCAGGTGACTGCTGAACTGCAAACAAATTCATTTGATGAACCATAACCCCAGTGGAATAAAATCTTCCCTGATAAATATATTATTCAAAGTCAAACTCTAACTTTCTAATTTCATCTCAGGACAGTATAAAACGCTTCTGACAATGAGCTGAAAATTAATAAAATATCTGTTGCAAATTCATTTCTGTTTGCTGAATTTGGAGGTTGCTAGGTGATGAAAAACAAATTGATTGAATCAAAAGAAAATGCTTATGAGAAACCATAAAACAGATTGCAGGGTACAATACTTTGAACATGAATTAGCATATTGTTATGAAAAAGGAGGCATTTTATAGAATTATGAGGCTGAAGATTTGATAGGAAATTACTATCAGAAGACATAAGCATGACAATAATTCTGGAGGCACTTAGTGGTAAGCAATGAAAAGCAATAAATAACTGAGAGTAAGAGAAAGGAAAATGCTGGAGAAGATGTAAGAAATCAAACAGTCTGGCTGCTTCTTAGATCTAGAAAAGCTATAACTGAAACCTGCTTTGACATAAAGTAAAATGCCTTTGACAATATGTATTCATGCAGACACAGTCACAGGCAAGAGAAGATGCCTACAATTCCTTTGTTTAAAAAGATTCATCAGCTTCCCTACCTAATTAGAGGATCCTTGGAACACTTCTTGAGAATAAGGATACAGTCTCTGTGGCAGAGATCAAAATAAAATACCATCATTAATTGAAGCAGAGAACTCTGTATAATTTGTTTAATTTTATGCAAGTAAAAATCTAAATAATTCAGTGCAACAATCAAGCTCTACTTCTAACTGCGCAAGTTAGCAGCACATTCCATTAAACTTTTCTAGAGCAATACTCCCTCAGATGCATTGGTTTTGTCTTCAAGGTTTCATTTCCTCAAAGCAAAGAGTGGTCATAGAGAGGGATTGAGGAAAATCAAGGTACATGGGAGACCACTGCAGAAAATGGAGCAACATAGACCAGTGCAAAAGGAAATGCAAAACCATTTACAGCAATTTACCTTTAACCCTGGTTATGAGTAACTTTGTGGGGGCCTGAAGAAAGAAAGAAAATACAGGACTGTAAGCAATGGACAAATGTGAATTTTACTTTAGCAAAATCTGCCAGAAAATGCAATGTGTATATGGAAAACTTGTAAATAGATGTCAGCTATTAAATACCAAGCATTGCTGAGAAAGGCAATATTGAAATCCAGACACTGTGATGCGCAGGATGAGTAAACTGTGTTCTTATTCCCCATTTATTGCAGTGCTATAACAGTGACAAAGGCCATGGGCATGTGTCACCTCTAAAGGAGACAATCAGCACTGCCCAAGGCTTCTCAGTGTAGTCCCTTGAAGGACAATCTGGCTCAACCTGTGCCTTTGCCTTGTTAAGGTCTACTTGGAGTCTTGACTTTCTTTGGGGATTCTTTACGCCACAGTTTAACTTCATACCAGCACTGGGACCCTCCCAGTGATGTGCTTTTGTCTTTGCTAGTTCTCAGCCTTTGGCAGGTTTTTGGACATCCCACTGGCTGTAAGATCAGACAGCTCCAGATGTACTTTTCCTCCTGCATAGCTTCTTTCAGGTTATTTGCGTGCACTTTCAAAGTAGCTTATGCCAATAGGCTTAAAAGACTTGCCATGTAGTCATGGACAAAGTTTTTGTTAACCCTGGGGAAATTCCACACCAGCACTTAAGAGCAATTCCATTACACTGGCATTAGCAACAATGAGAATTCAGCAGTTGGGCTCTTTTTGAGAGTCTGGGTCGTGGTGCAAAGCAAACAGGAAGCTGTGTGAATGCAGTTTGCATGTTAACAAACCCAGACAAGCAGTCCCAGGGCTGAGACATTATTTTCTGTCTCTGCAGGACTCAGTAGCCTGGGGCAAGCCCAGTGCTGAGCTGCCTCTACCCAATCTTCAGAGAGCTTGTAAGGAAGAGTTTGCAGCATTCAGAAAAACACCAGGTGAATTCTCTGTTGAATAAATTCTATATTATTAGAGATGCCTAGCTTAGGTCAGAGTTCCCAGCGTTGAACTTGCTCTGCACATCTGGCTGTGAAGGGGATTTTCTTGGGAACTTTTTATAGTCTGAACATGACTTAGGACCGCTGGCTGAATCAGCTTTGCAGCAAATATGAAAGCCTTTTTGGCTAGGTCCTGGTTGTAGAGAAAAGGGGCTCAAGTTTTTATCACTTTTCTGTTCCATGCCATCCACATCATCACCAGGGGCATGGTTTTGGAAGGAACAGCCAAGTGTCAGAAACTGGAAATTGCCTGTCTCACTCTGGAGATAAGAGGTTGGGGTCATTACTCTGCCATCACCAGTCCCTTCCCCATTTTCTGTTCCTTCAGTGAATTCTTTCAATTTGCCTTTGTCTGGAGACCAGCACTAATTTTAGGAAGTGCCTTTGTTCTTTAAGGTAAATATCCTTTTGTGGGTAAAGCACTCTATCTCTTTTGTATATCCTTTGTTAATAATACTGCAGTAGTTATTTTGATTTTAATAAATTGTTATTCCAATTTATAATCTGTCTTTGTTGTTCCTCAATTATTGGAAGGAGTGGAGGGAAAGGGAGTAGATTACTTATTTCTCTGTAGTTGTTAAAACCAGCACTGGAGAGAAATAGGAAGGATTGCCCAGTCCTCACAGTCTACAGAAAAGAGTTTGCTAGGTCATTGAAGAGAATAATTTCTAATAAAGCAGGACCACAAAGAAAAACAGATCTAAACCAATTTGTCTAGAGGCAGTCTTGCCACTTTTAAAAATTTTATACAAAATCAATAATAGATTGAATTTGTTTATAATGGCACTCATAACCAGCTGATTCACACCATCAAAAGAGCCCAAATCTCATCCTGATAAATGAAACCCAATTCTGAACCAAAAAACTCATGACATCATCTCTGGGCCAGTGTTTCCTGAGGTAATCCTCCCACTATCCCCAATTAAAAGTCCCTCACAGACACAGTCTCAGATAAAAATGATAAAATTAAAGATTCTCACCAGAACAGCAAGGCCCTTGGCATTAACTTACAGTCTCTCTGTAAGATGGAAACAATATTAGATTATAAACACATTCTGTAAAACAGAAGACTGAGGTTTGTACCATCTGAATTACTGCAAATGTTTTAATATTTACTTCAGAGAATAATTAGTTCAACATTGTCTTGATCTTCTGAAAATCTTTTCTTTTTAATGTAATTTCAGCCTGAATTAAAGAGTTAAATTTATGTATAGAAATGCACAGAAGCGCAGAGTGTTTGAGCCTGGAATACATATTTGAAGATTGTCTAGATCAAACTTCTAGACCAGCGTAGGGGCAGCTATAAAGAGGTGCTCAGAACTGCATCCAGTTGTGTTTAAATATCTCCACAGATGGAGATTCTACAGCCACCCTGGGTAACCTTTTCTAGCTGAACTCTCACACTATTTTTTTTCCCTTAGTCTTGATGAGAATTTCAACTGTTTTTTCATTTGTGCCTGGTGCCTTTTGTGCTTTCACTGGACACCCCTGGGGAGAGTCTGGCTCCATCCTTCCCTCACCCATCAGAACATTTATACCCACCATCAAGATTTCCCCCATGAGCCTTCTCTTTTTTAGTCTGAATAGTCCCAGCTCTCATCCTCTCCTCCAGTGCTTCATTGTCTTTGTCCAGCATGCCCATGTCTCTTGCACTGGGGTGTTGTCACATTTCTATTCACAGAGAAAAGCAAGGCACCATTCTTCCCAAGAATATTTCTGGCTTTCACATTCTCTGAACCTCAGAGAAAGGAAAACACAGTTCTTACCATTTGCTGTGCCTGTGTTTGTGCCAAAGTAGAATGCAGTATGGAGATTGTTTACCCAGAGTGATGTTTTGTTTCCTTGGCCTGTCAGGGCCCAGTGTGTGTGTGTGTCAGGACTGTTGGGTGACAGTCACGAGTTCTGTGCAGTGTGTGCAGGGTTGAGTGCTTGGCAGATTCAGTTTAGATGTAATGTAATATAGTGTAATATAACATAGAATAATCAAGTATAATAAAGTAATTAATTAGCCTTCTGATAAGATGGAGTCAGATGTGTCATTTCTCTCCCCTTGTTGGGGCTGCCAGCAAATACCATACTGGGGAGCCCAGGACTGGGCTCAGCACCCCAGACATGCATCAGTAGAGCTGAGTGGAAGAGAAGGATCGTCCCCCTCGACCTGCTGGAAATTCTCTGCCAGCTCAAAGGCTCATTGCTTACCTCTGCTCAACTCATTGTCCACTAGGACCCCAAAGCTTTTCTCTTGGCAGTTCAGACAATTTTAATCTAACTTTCACTTACCCAGTCTGTATTTCATCATCAAAACCTTTGCTGCAGTGAAGATAAGCAGTATTCAATGTTGTCCCCCTCATCCACTGAGCCAGTCTTCTCATTGTAGATGAGGCTGGTCAAAAATGACCGACCTAAAATAATTGTATATCATGAAAAAATAACAGAATGGCAAATATAATTTAAATTACTATCATGCATTGCCATCAACCTTATTGCTTTATGTTTTTGACTCATCATTATCCCGCTCTATCCAGTACTACTCAGTAAAAAAGCTTCAAATTTTGGGGAAAATAACCCACAAAACTGAACTAAATTGTGAATAGTAAAGTCAAAGCTCAGCTGAAATTAAACTCTATGCTCATTTAACATAAAGCTTCAGATTACCATCTCTTTCAAGAAATTTGCTTTCCCAGCACTTTTCTCTCCTAGATTTTACTTGAATTATGAATAAAAAAGTGAATAATAGTTAATATCAGATACCATGTAAGTAAGGAGAGTATATGGTCACATGGGAGTAGGAATTGTAGCCACAGATCCATTTCTTCTTAATAATTCCTTAGAATTGGGTAAAATTAAATTCCAGACATCACTATGAATCAGATTACTGTTTCTTAGTAGGTTATACCTGTAATAATTTGTGTAATTTTATTTTTAATGCAGTGGACATTCTGTTCCATAAAATTCCCTGCTTTGAATAAGAAATTTGTATGACATTTTTAGAAGGGCCTTGGCTGGCCTTTGGCATTCAGGAAAGCTAGCAGCACTTTAATAGCACCATGTCCTTTCTCATGGTACTGTTCCAGCAATGTTTACTTCCTCCTGGTTTATAGTTCTGTCAAATAATTTCATGTCTTGCGAATGGGATAATAAAATCAATTGATAGCACTAAAACATTTTATTTTCTCTCACACAGATGCTTATTTAGTGGCAGTTTAAAAAAGAAAAAATAAAAGTCTCCAACCACCTATGATACATACACCTATGAGCTGAGACCCCAGAGGCACTCTGAAAACACCTTGGTCAAGGATCAGCAGCACAAAGTTGACTGAGTCAGAGACCTAATCCAGCCTAACAAATGTGCTTTAAGCTGTACAGGTTTGTATTTTTTTTATTTGTAAAATTGTACTTCAAATGTTAGAGCCTTAAGTGTGGTAAGTATTTTTGAGATGAGTGAGGTCTCTGCTAAAACACAGTGAGTAAACTCATTTTAATAAAGCCACATCCCATCCAAAATACTAAATAATGGTTTTTAACTTACAAAGACATGTTATTGTAGTAGCATATTAATGTATCATGATATGCTATTTGGCTAATAAATGCAGTTAAATGAAAAAAATTATGTATTTTTATCTTTGAACATATAAAGATAGCACATTATCACAACAGTGAGGCACCTGAAGGTGGGATGCCATCCAAAGGGACAGACTCAAGAAGTGGGTCAATGGGAATCTCATGAGGTTTGGTAAGATCATGTGCACGGTGCTGCACCTGGGTCAGGGCCTTTTTACAGGAGCATGTAGTGACAGCAAACAGAGGAACGGGTTCAGTCTGAAAGACTAGGGTTAAATTGGATATTAGGAAAAAATTCTTTCCTGTGATGTTGGTGAGACACTGGGACAGCTTGCACAGAGGCTTGGGGGATCCCCCATCCCTGGAAGGGCTCACGGCCAGGCTGGGGGGAGCTCTGAGCAGCCTGGTCTGGAATGCAGCTCTGCCCACGAGAGCAGGGCTGGAACAAGATGACCTTCAAGGTCCCCTCCAACCCAAGCCATGCTATGATTGTATGATAAGCACAAAAATCAGCAGAACACAAACACTACGGGACTCAAAAGTTCATAAACCAGTTCTGCAGCTAGATGAATTTATTAATAAATATTTTTTGATTAGTAGTATTGACTTTGTCAATATTGAAGCTTAGAAAGCTCTGATATTTTTCATAGGAAGAATAAAATTCAAGCATTTCAGTAATAACAAAAGTTTCAGAGGTTTAATATTTTTAATACATAAATGCTGAAATTGAATAATATTAGATTCAAAAAATTGCAGTAACATTTAAAATTCTACTTTGGGGGAATATTTTTCAATATGTTTTTACAGTTCTTCACTAGGAACTCCTGCTCTTTTTTTTTCTCTTAAGTACATGATTTTATGGAATTATAGTGCTTAATTAACAGCCTGTTAACCTACAATTCCAGGTTTATATAACTTTGAATTTATTCTTTATGTAATGGATCAGTTTAACATACAAGTGAATTTAATAAATAATGAAAATTTGAAAGAAAATAGGCTGTTCTTGAATGTAAATAAGTTATCAAACACATAAAAGATAATTCTCTGAAAATACATATATATCACACCCAAACAGCTTATTCTAAGCATCATATACAAAGGTGACTGGAAAATTAAAATTGTGAAATTATAATTTTTATAAGTAAGGAATAAGTAATTGTTTTTTAACTTGTTTGTATCACAATTAAATTCAGACATTCAAACCTATGTATAGCTATCAAACCTCATTGTTACTTTAGGAAACCCGTGAGAATTTTGCTGTTCAGCACAATGGCAGCAAAGTCATAATACCAGTAAAAGTTTAAAATTAAAACTCTGAAATCAAAACCTGGAATGTCAATTTATAGTTGGAAGTCTTGTACACAAAGGAAATAACTTGTATTCTTCCAGACTTATAGTGCAATCCTATAGCAAGTCCAGAAAAATATTTATATTTATCACATAAAACATATCAATCACATGAAAATTTAATTCACTGTCTTTCATCACAAGGTATCATCTTTCTTTTCTTTAGGTATGTACCCATGAGTAAATATTGCATGTTATTTAGTTAATAGTTTTGATATCAGATAGTCTATCTCTACTCTTCAAGGTAATAATATGGTTAAATAAAAACATTATTTTTCTAACTTAAAGTACCAGACTATGTTTGTAATAATTTTGCACTCAGGAATGAGATTCACAAGTTGTAAATATTTTGACAGTTACTGGAATTTAATAGAAACAACTAAATTTTTGCTCTAATTATCCAAAATTCTTTCACAGTCCTCTTGCCTGACACATCTGTTGCCTCTTTGCTAAACCAATATTAACATGATTTCAGTGATCATAAACATAAGCACAGCAGACAGAAAATACTCAGCAAAGGGTTTACAGGCAACTAATAGGCTGAACATATTCTACAAAAATTTTGCTCAAAGAACTAAATAATAAATACACCCACAGAAGCCAAAAGAAGGAGGGGTAAAAGATTGCTAAATGTAATATACAAAATATTTGTAATTTGATTCCTTGACTGAACTTTAAAATATTGGCATTGAAATCAAAATGCAGAAAAGAGAACAATCTTTAAAAAAGCTTTTAGCCCTGTTGCCACTGCAGCAGCATTGATCCTGTCAGTAGTCAGGGCACATGTGACATAAATCACTGCATTTAATGCTCTCACTTATCACAGACTTATCACAAGTCAAATGTGTCAATGACCAGCTATGTATCCACTTTCCCAGCTCAGCTCTGGGAGGATTGGAAGGAGAAAAACTGTCAAATGAAGCTTTGATAGTTCTTTTTCTTTTGGTAATGCAGGACTAAAAGAGTCCAGGCAAGGACCTGAGTTTAAACATTGGTACAAAAAATGTTTCTGCTGGTACAGATTTCATCAGTGCAGCTTTTTAGCCAGGGATAACTCACTCATGCAGAGCAGGCATCATTACTTCAAAGGATTGAAGTTTTTGATTAAGTTAATAAGCAAATTTCTTAGTTCTCAATTTGCTTAGTTTTTCCTATAATGAATAATGAAGTGGAAATAAGAAGTTGTAGGTGAGAATTTACCACCTTGGCTTTTACTCAAAATCAGAGAGAACTATTACCACAAAATTTAGACAGTGCTCCTCTACACCAGACTTTTTACCACACAAAGTGGTGAAATTCAGATTTTCAGCCAAGGCATAACCCAGGAAACCCCTGTGTGAGGCCTGGTTTCCAGTAGGTAAATGACGCTGGAAGTAACATGTACACATCATTAAATGCAGATCTGAAACTTATCAGATAAAAACTTAACAGGATCTGTGTGATAATGTAAATATATACAACTTTGAAGCCTCAAATTTACTGTTTATATGACTTTGATGTAATGATTCAGTGGAGCAACAGATATGGATTAAAATACTGATTAAGCCACAAATGTACAAGAATTTGCCATTTTAAAAATCAAAGGAATAACACAACCTCCAATCCTATTCCTCATAATCAATAGAAGAACTGTAGGCAGCTGAGGGTCTTAACATATATTGCAGCACTTGGTTTTTGATTTGATAGCACTGATATTTACACAACAGAAAACTGACACTGCCTTTACAAACATTTCATAATTTCTTCTAAATAGATAATAGAGTTCACCTTGAACTTTTCAGTCACTATTGAAGTAAGTTCAACACTTGAAATTCAACTTGAATGAATTCAAAATGAATTCTCTCATTTTTTCCTTTATAACATCTGGTAAATATAGGTTCCAGCACCACAGCAAATTTTAAGTGTATACCTGTGTACTCACATGTAAAGCTCTCTTCAGCATTAAATAATACATAATTTGACAATATATTATTTACTTCAGGAGACACAATGTGATTGATGCAATCAGACAATATAATGCAGCACATAACAGAGAAGATGAAAATTCAGAAGAAAGAAAAAAATCCACAAAACCCCAAACAAACCATTATTATTCCCAGAACAGGAAGAAAAAGAAAAGAGTTTAATAAAAGAAATCCAGGCACAAATAACTGAAGAAAATATAATCCCATCTTTAGTTTGCTGTAATTACTCATTGGCTTTAGTTTTTGAAGTTTGCCTAGGTTACCAGATACACCCCCATAACTCCATAAGTTCCCAAAGAGAAAACAAGTTTATTAATTTGTGAATACCTGTGCCTTTTCTACTTTGTTATTCAGTGGTTCATCATCTCTGTCTGGTGTCTGACATGACCCAATGGGGTTTATTATGGTCCAAATCAAGTCCAAAAATCCTTCACCCCACACACTATTTTGTTTCCTTGCATTAAGAGTCAGGGATTTCTTCCCTGATATGTCTACTTGTTTCTACAGCTTCAAAGTTCTGGTTTTACTGACTGTTCTTCTCTTATTTCCTCTTTGAGCATCTGATATCTTTTAACAATTCTTTGTTGCCTGAATTTCACCACCACCACTCTTCAGTGGATTGTGCTGTCCAGAGAAGAAAGAGGCAGACTTTTCCCAGGCCACACAAAAGAAGAATGGCCATACAAGTGGGAAAAGAACACAAGTCTTCAACCCAAAACTGGTACTTCAGAGAAAAGCCTTCATCTCTGTTTGACGGTATTTGACATCTCCTACTGCCAAATATGATGTAAGGATGAAGTATTCTATCTAAACCATTTATCCTGGGCTGTGGAGTTGTGATGCACCAAACATTCTCAATATGTATTCACATTCCCATGGGATTCTTCCCTCTCTCCCAATTTCTGTCTCAAAGGTTTTCTTAGCTTTGAAATACTGCAATTCTTGAAACCTAGACATCTTAGAATAGTTATTACAGGCATTCTCCAGCTTAAATCTGTAAATAAAAGTCCCTATTAATATTCAACTGATGTTTTAAAAAGGTAGCTTATCCTTTTGTCTAATTTGATTTGACTAGTATAGAACAGACTTTCTGCATTTCTCATTGAACTGTGCTCATTAATAAATCAATTTGCAGGCATTCAAGATCTAGCACTTCTGAGGTTTCAGTAGCCTTAAATCAGGTAATGATTTCTCTAACAGAGAAGGTTTTTTTCTCAGACACACATAAACAAGTATTCTAAATTTCAGACTGAGGGAAAACAATTTACGTTATTCTAGTCATGTGAATCACTCTAATCATTATCTTCAATAATACACCTATTTAAAATATTTCATACCACTGAGACTTTCTACCATTTTTTATTTATTTAAATTAAAAAATTTTAAAAAATCATAAAGAAGATCAGAAACTGCCATTCTTCACAATTTTTTTCAGCCTGTATTTATTCATGACTTTTTTTTTATTTAATGCTCTCTAGGATGGCTTTGCTTGCCTGTCACTGAGATCAGTGTTCCCCTATGAGAACAGGCTGACCTGCACTCCCAGCTGTTCTTCTTGAGGAAAGATACAATATACAAAGACCATGCATACAACAGTTCAACTCGTATTTTCAACCATCTGTTTCTTCTTTATGAAACCATAAGGACTTCTGCAAGGACAGTTCATATTTTTATCCCATGCAATTGTAACTTCCAAAGAGATTTTTTAAAGTGTGCAGTTTCATGAAATTCCATATCTTATTTACAGTAGATATCCCATATAAAGTTCTGTAAAATGGCTTTATACTTTGGTCAAAAACTGCTTTTGTGATTTCGGCTACATAAATGTAGACCACTCCCTATTTTGTTTTTAAAAAGAAGACTTTTTCACTATTTGTCATACAGAACTCTTGATGACTTCTTGCTTCTATAACATGCTTGAATCACTTCCCTTAATACTTGCTTCTTCATGCCAGATAATGTCCACTAAATATTTTCCCTGTACCTCTGTCTTTTGTCCTTCCGAAACAGCTATCTCACTATATGATTCACCAAATCTATGACAAAAATGCAAAATTCCTAGCTAGGGAGAAGGCCTCCTACCTCTCCTTAGCAGCTGGTTATCAAATCACCAATCTGTTTCTTTTTCTTTGTAGTGTTTCTGGCAGGGATCTCAAACTATGTCATCTCGGGAAAACTTGGCTTTCTCAAACAGTGTTTTAATGCTTTCACTGCAGATTACCAACCTTCTTCTTCACAATTAATACATTATACTTATGCTGTTGTGACCTCTTTTTTCACCTGGCATTGTTTTAAGGATGGGGGCTTCACCAGTATGTAGGTTAGTAGTTGAATCCCTATACACAGGGAGAAGGAAAGATGAAGTGGGAAGCAGAACAGAAAACACAACCTGTCCAAGACAGCTTAGTCATTGCACTTGATTACTCATTATCTTCTTCTGCTACCTGCTGCAAAGCCATCTGTTAGTGGAAGAAACTCCACTCTGTTTCTCCAAATTTGCTTAAAATCCCTTGTTTACCATTCTGTTCAAGCAGTTTGCTCGGACTGCTTGTACACATAAAGTTAATCATGTTCTCCCAAGTTCACAGGAACAAGGTCAAATGTCTGCCAAGAAAGATTAAGAAGCTACTGGTGTTCTCATTCTGGAATAAACAGAAATATTATCAAACTCACACGGATAGAACAACACTAAAAAATCACCTTCTTCCTCCATTATTTCCCCAGTCACTGAGGTATTTTTCACTGAACATCTTTTGTGAAAGAGAAGAGCTACAACTTTTAGTCACTTCAGCAAATAATTCAGGACATGAATTTCTTAGCTACTCACCTGGGCCCTGTAGAGACAGATGGCATTCAAACTTTATAGTATTGCACATTTTAACTTTGCAACACATTAAACCAAACTTCTCTTAATATTGAAGTAATGAGTTAACTCCTAATCCAATATTTTCATTTTCTTGAATAATACTGCTCGGTATTTACAACTCTACTGGTCAAAATCCAAACAATACAGAATAACTTTCCCCATAACACTCGGCACAATAAAGCATTATTACAGCAGCTATAACCTTATATAACTTTCCTGACTTTCAAAATTCACATTTCATTAAAAAAAACTTTACCCCTCACAGCTATTCTAATATCTTTGTTGTTTTTATCCTTGAAACAAATGTCATTAATATTCAGACTTTAATATCTTCTAGTAGAAAGTACCAACTTGATTTATAGTTAAATACATAATTTTCTGCATCTGATCACCTGAAAATAATGGGCTTACAAGAAGAAATACAGTCAATCTGCTTGATTGGGGTTTTTAATTACATAAGAGGAAAGGTATTTTTCTTATTCAGAATTTTCTCTCTGTAAATACTGTTAATAAATAGAGAAAAAGTAGTCAAATTTAATCCCCTTTTGCAGGCATGTATTTTTCCTTGAAATTGCTAAGAACTGGAAAGCAAGATTAGATTAAATGTTGCACTGTAAAACAGCTTTTTTTACTTTACATAACATATGTGCTAAAATGGAAATTTAAAAAAAAAGTTCAATTTGGTAATTTTGTTCTGTTAAAAGAATATTTTTGCTTGACAGCTTGATTTTATCTGACATTTTATTGAACTAAATAAGCATCCTGTAAATACATTGAACTTATGAACCATTCCTAATGAACACACTGTGTTGGATTTATCCTCCTCTTCATCGCCTCTGAAAAGGATATTTCCCAATTTTGTCTTTTTCAAATGCATTTTATGCCACAAAATGCTTATTTAATACCCTCTAACAAGAAAATTGTTGTAAAACCCCAATTTTTTTAATGATAAGGTCTGCCTTGGGCAGTTTTTCACACCAGTCTTTAAAGTAACTTATCCTCTGCTGTTCAGCTCTCCAAATCAGTCCATTTTAAGCAAGAAACTGCAGCATTTCTTTTAAGAAAACAATGTCTATTCATTTTTATTAGTCCTACAGCCTATTTTTTATAGTATCTATGACATGACTTGTAAATTGTTGAAGCAGCTATTTGAAAAAATGAATTTCTAGCTAATAATGAGGCATGAATTAATAGCAGCAAAGATTACAGAAGATCATCTGAATGTCCTGGAAGGGGAACATTTTAATGTAGCAACAGAGATGAAAGAATGGAATGGCAAGCAGTTCCTCATTATTCTTATTAACCAACCAGAGCATTTAGAGGCATCAAGGCACCATCCTGTAAAATCAGGGGAATTCTAAAACCTGGGCTACAAAAAGGATTTACTCAAGAGACAGTTCAGCTGAACATTTAACCACTTCCAACTGACAGATACAACACTCTAATCATCTGTTTCTACATATGTGCAGGGGTTTGGGTATTCACAAGTGTTTTTTGATTCTCATCTCTGTTGACTAGTTTATAGGCTATGTTTGATTTTCTAAACTTCTGTTGCATTGTGCTTCTTAAACACCCTAAAGAAATGCAGCCCAGGGAAGCTCCTCAATATTTTAGACTAGCAATATCGCTGAAGCCTTTTGCTTAGCATGTTTACATCCAGAACCTACTTGGAGTGCACAAAGTCCAATAGCTATTTCAGGTCTGCAATTTAATTTGGCTTCATTATGATGAGGGGGGGAAGTTGATTCCAGTTGTCTTTGTTCACTACCAGCAGAGGTAAATTTGTTTCTATCTGATAAATCTGACATTTCATTAAATGAAGCTTGTAGATTGATACACTTCTAAAAGCACACAGACATTTCACTAAATCTTCATGATAGGAAGAGAATTAGCTGGATTAAAAAAAAAAAAGTTGCAAAGTGTTTGTTTCTAAATTATGCTAGTGATTTGGGTTTAAATTAAATCAGACATAGGGTTCCAAGTGTCAGCTTCCATTTTAGATAACTTCAGAGATGATGAAGCTATTTTAAAATAATAATACTTAAATAGAGATCAATAGAGCTGTAGTGACTTAGAAAACATTGACAAAAGCAGAGCATCAGTGGTACAGTTCAGGATTTGAACTTACCATTAGATTCCAAGCAGCCACAGAGACAGATTCACTGGCACAGCAAACCAGAGGTCATGATTTGATCATTAGATCACTACTTCTCTCTTCACTAGATTAGAGGGATCACCTTCATTAGCATATGACTTAATTTTAACCATAAAATAAATCAGAAACTATAATAATCAAGTTGGTGGCTATTATCCATTCCCAACTGGCTGAAGTTTTTTTCTTTCCTCTCTGCTTTATTTTATACTTGCTTTAGTTCCAAGCTTCTGACCAAAGAGGGTAGAAGAACACAGGTTTTATACAACATAAAGAACTTTGCTTAAAAAACTTGCTTTCGACTCCCCTTGCCAATGCACAGTTTTTCTGCTTTCTCACATCAATGTACCTGAAAACACTTGTTCCAACTGTCAGAAAAAAAAAATCTTTCTTGAAAATGAGGTTTCATTATTTGGTGTAACAAGCTAGAAGGGAGGAAAATCTTTGTTACTTTTTCCTTGCTCTTTCTGGTCTGCTCACTTCAACTGTCTTTGCTTTCACAATTCTGCATTGACTGGTTTGTCTGTGGTTTTGCTGACAACTTTATTCTCCCCTGCCCCAGACTCATTCAGTGGCTTTTCCTTTTCCATCTTTAGGACAGTGCAGGCCAAGTTGTTCTTAAAACTTTTTATCAAAACCTCCAAAATTTTCATATCTACCAACTCAGTCTTTCCTCCTGTCAGCCTCACATCTGTTCCTCACATCTAGTCACCAGCCCAGCATGAAACAACAGTTGTTAAACTCTGACATCTGTCTCTGTTTCTCCATCATGTTCACTTTTCTTTTGCAAGCATGAAAGTCTTATACTAGAATGTTCTTTATTTTCTTTCACTTTTTTTTAAGCCACAGTCTTTAAATCCATAATGGGAACATTAATGGTGGGAAGGGGTTGGTATAAATAAAAGGGGAGAACTCATTTTGGAGTTTTGCCCTTCAATTGTCTTAAACCAAGACAGTTTGCTTCAGATCAGGGATGTACACAGGGTGTTATATCTGGTAGGAAGGGTGTAGTTTATCACATATGTGTGCCTGGATGCAGCCCTGCTGCATTGAAAATAGTCTGATAGGACAGGTATCATTCACTGTTTCAAGGGAAATACATAGGAGCTTTCCTTGTTTCTTTAGATCTATTCCAGTTTTTTAAATTTTGTATATAAGTAGCTGTATAATGAGTTTAGACCCTCAATGCTGTGTGTGTCTATTTTATTCAAAGCTGCTTATCTCTTCCTTTAAAGCTGTGTGAAGTTGCATTAATTCCTCCAAAGCAGCACCATGTGTAGGTATTATGTAACTTTAATCCTTCTATCTACATATACCTAGTGTGTATCTATGCCTTATTCCTATATGCCATCATTCAGTCATCTTGAGGTTCTTTACAGCAGATTCCTTTAACCAAACCAAAGTTATTTTGATGCATTTTTGTATGAATGTTTTTTATTGTATTTTTGTATGAATGTTTTTTATTTTTATTGATATATTCCTTTGGGCTTCCTGAATTTTGAAACCCTGACCCAGGAGCAGCCAACAAACCTATGATCATTTACATTTAGCTGGCTTCTTTATAATTATTTTTAGAGTTTTATTGGATTAATTTTATGGATCCTAGTTCAGTGCATTAAATTAAAACATTAATAACTGTCTCTGAGTGTTTAACCACATGAACTCTTTTTTTAAATGAAGCTGTTCATTAAACCAAGTGATTTGCATATAGCATGGCATGCTACTGTGAAAGAGGGAAAGGCTCATTCATACATGATAGTGCTCATCCTACTTATGCCTGAGACTTGTGTCAGCACTTCATTTGCAAATTCTATTTTTGCTGGTTCAGAGCTGAGCTTTATAATCTTTCTGTGGGATGAAACTCAACAAAGAATAGCTCCACTCCAGAGTCCATCTGAGCTTCAAATTTCAAATAAATCAGGTTCACCATTTCCATAAACTTTTTACATGAGTGTGACAGATCAGGCTGCATTCCTGTCAGCTCACATGAATTAAGCAGGGTTGGGTCTTTGAAGATAATTCCTCCTGGAAAATCCAGGGGGATTCTACATTTTTCTTTACTATGAGAGTGGTGGAACAGGCTGCCCAGGGAAATTGTGGATGCCCCATCCTTGGAAGTGTTCAAGGCCAGATTGGTTGGAGCTCTGAGCAGCCTGGTCTAGTTGAAGATGTCCCTGCCCATGGCAGTGAGATTGAAACTAGATGATCTTCAAGGTCCCTTTAAACTCAAGCCATTCTATGTTTCTATAATTCCACGACCACACATGCACTGCTCTCAGTGCTCAAGAAAGAGGCTCATTTGGAGTTCTATTCATCATTTAGGTGAGAAAAGACCTTTGAGATCACTGACACAGAAAGACCTTGCTAGCAAACTATCCCACGAACATTGGCATGCTGCCCCAGATTTCTCTCTAGTGAGCCTGATTTTACTCCTTTCCCATCCTTTACAGCTCTGTCCATGAGCCCTGCCAGTGCAAAGATCCTTTTTCCATCTTTGGGAGGGGTGATCCCCCATCAGCAGGCTGTGGTGTGATGTAAACTTAGCCATGATCAAAACCCCAAAATTTCTGCCTACCTGTGAAATCCATAACGGAAAATTACCTGAGAGCCTTAACAGGACAGGAAATTTCTCCTCACATCCTCCAGCCAGGCCCCAGGATGGCAGCAGAGCTCCCTGAGGAGTGGGTCTGCTCTGCATACTGGACAATATGGTCATCATTTTATTTATGAAGGTTCAACAATTCCTGCACTGAAATCACCATCACTTAGTAACATAGATCTTTCTGCAAGTCTTGATAAGTTTTGATTTTTGCTATCTAGAATGTTATCTAATTCATATAATGTCATTTCACTATTCTTACCCACTTTCAAATTACTAAAGAAGACATGGAAGAGTAAAGAAATATGAAATGATCCATCACTGGTGCTTTCAGATCTCATTGATTACTTGAGCCTTCCACGTGTTACTCAATTGTCCCCTCTCTTTTATTTGTTCAGTAATTCTTGATTTGGTCTTCTATTAATTTAGTTTAGCTGAGAGCTTTAGGCAGGCATCATGTTAAAACCATTTTTGAATATCCTAATTCCTGAGAACAGACAGGTCACCATTACTCCATTTTCCAACTGTGAGTTCAGAGAAGCCTAATAAAATTTCACAGACATGACTTCATTCTTGCAAAAGCATTGCTGACAATAATCATTGCATCACATTTGTCCATATTTCTTATATCCATGGTTTTCATTACATTTTCTTCCAGTTTATCCAGTAGATAAATCAGATTTTCAGGTCTATTGCTTTTCAATAGTCTCTCTTACCCCCTAAATATCCAAAAAAAGTCACACTGCATCTACAATGTCTGATCTTTAGAAACCACACAAAAGCTCAAGGAAAATTTTATTAGCTTTGTGCATATACTATCCAGGATGGTCAGTAGTTATTACTCTCAAAATTTTGCCATTTATGCCTAAATTTAAAATAATTTGTCAGATTCAATTCCACCAAAAATGTCAATGGTAAACTAGTAATAAACAGTTTCCAAGAGTAATAGTTTAATTTCTCGACATTTTTTTAACCATACCAATTCTGTAATGGCCATTGTATTTGAAAAATACATTTTATTCATAGGGCTTGGTGAGTTTTTTCCCCTTTAGTCAGTTTTTTTTACTTACCTTGTTAAAGAATTGCCAGGTGAAAGCTTTAACTTCCTGATATGTCTTTTACTTTTTCTTTCAGTTGGACATATCTCTTATCATAAGATCTTATATTTCCAATATCTTTCTCTTCTCTTCTGTTAAAGACCCAAGTTTTTTTCTGTACTTCCTTTCCCTTCTTCTGTTTGTGTAGGGAACACTTCTATTCTGAAAATTCACTCCCACCTTTAAATGAATGTGCTGCTGCAGCCCTTCCAGCCTTTTGAACAGCTATTTCAGCCAACTGCTTCATTCTCCTCTCTGAAGTCAAACATTGTCCTGGTGGATCCTTTCCTTTCCTATTTTAAATGTGGCTACCAACCAGTCACGTCCAGAAAGAAGCAATGCCTTTCTAAACTCTGCTTATGTGTTTTCATTTTGGTCTGTTTCTCTGAGAAGCCATCCTTTAAAATGCAGCCAATGTACGTGGCAATAGTCAAAATCTCTTGTTGTCAGCATAGATTCTGGTTTTTTGAGAATTCTGTCCACTCTGCTTCTAATAGAGTGACAGGTAACTGCAAACATCCTTGTATTACTGCTGATACACTCCTCTGACCTGTCCTTGGATCTTCAAACTCATTTAAGCACTACAGTGCTTGTTATTCTTCAAATTTTGCATTTACTCCATGCTTTCTTCATTTCTTCTTTTGGAACCACTCCTTTATGGTTAATTTTAGCCTTACTAGGTTCTTTACTCCACAGTATTTAAGTTATCCCATAGATTATAATTTATTTTTCATAAAATCCTTTATTTTGGCGCCCAAAGTAGCATCAGCCTTATCTAAATCATGTTTTTGAGTTAATTCCATTATTTCTGGATTCTGATACTTCTACAGAAGTATATGTACACTTGATCTTTTATTTTCATTTAGCTGTTGGCTGTTGTTAGTGTTTCCTACATTCAGTTTATTGATTTTGGCCCTATCAAATGTTGCTAAGCATATATATATATATTTTTTTTTTAGTTCATGTACCTGTAGAGAATGAAGCACTTGCTGACTTTCAAGCAGCTTTATTTCAAAGATTTGATCCAAAGGCTTCCTAATTTGACATGCCAGAAGCCTTAGCCCATTTTAGCTTTAGTGAAGCCAATCAATCCTCCATAGGTTTTCTGTATTTCTCTCAAGGTCTTTTCCTACAGCATATTTTTCTAAGTTGTGGACCAATATTTTTCTGCTTTTGGAAAACTTCCAGAGAAATGGTGCAGTACTTCATTGAAATCCTGATCTTAGTTTGCACTTCACAGTTTAAGTTTTGCTTTAACAAATGCAACCTCCAGTTTCACATGGAGAACCTCCCTCCCTGATGAGCTATTTACAAAAACCTTAATTTTTTTTCCCTTCTGAAATGTTCACCAAAATTAGCCCATTACTGCAAAATTATTTCTTCCTCAGAAGGTGCTAATTTGCTAAAATTTTAAGTAGAAAAATTCCTAACAATCTATAAGTATGAATGTAAGAAGAAACAAAGGAAACTAACAAGTTAAGTAATGTTTACATGGAAAAAAAAAAAAAAAGAGATTATTATAGTAGTTGAACTACTATAGTCATGAGGTTATCTGACTTTGCCCAGAAATGGTCTTAAATATCAGTCTGACTAATGGGGGTGTAAGGACTACTGAATCAAAAAAAAAAAGTATTTGACTTAGAATTGGAAATTATATTACAAATACCAGAAATTCTTCAAATTTCACATCATGCCATATGCTGCTATTTTATAGACTATAATATCCCCCTTTATTATTCTATCTCCTTTAACAGAGTTCAATTTTAAATTCTAAAGCCATTGTAGCTTTTCGATAATTACTAATTTTTTTAAATTAACCTGAGGCTAAATTATTTAAAGAAATCATCATAAACCTCTGTAGGGTTTGATTTTTGGTCTATTTAGACTTTTACAAAGTGTACTTTAACAAACCCTTCACAGAGGTTTCCAAGAAACATGCAGACAGGCTACAAAATTTAAGGACTCCATAAATAAAAATAAAAGCCTCCTGAGTCCTTGAACACCACCTGCTCTTACTGTCTGACTATTTAACATAACCTGATTAACCCTGGTGCTGCTTTGGCTCTGCCAAGGCAGAAACCCTCGAAACCACAGATCTCAGAAATTCTTAATAGAGGCCTCCAAAATACAAGAATGGGATGGCACCAGTCCCCATATGACGACAAATGACAAAAGCCTGTCGCTAGCAGCTGCACCACCTGGTTGTATTTGGTTTAGAGAGTAGTGGCAATTGAAAAGAAGAAAAAAAAAAACCAAACCAAAGCCCAAAAACCTCCATAAAAACATGCTGGTGGGGATTATGACTAATGTCATTGGCAGAGACATATTTGGGATGCAGCTGGGAGGGGAGGAAGAGGAGGAAGGAGATGGACAGGAAGAAGAGGAGAGGGAAAGGGAAGAGAGGAGGCAGAAAGGAAGAAGACAGTCTGAATTATGATTTGCAATGGTGGGGCTCATTTCTGAATTCTGCAACATATTTCTAAAACTCCTCTGAGGAGAAGAAAATTTGGTACAAGGCATTTGGATATACTGGTGGTGGTGTCAGTTTTATAATATACATTGCTTTGCAGTGGGAATGTGCAATAAAGAAAACAGATTTTTGTCAGATTTCTGGCCTTGGTATTCACTGCACAATGATAAAGCATGGAACTCTCTGTAATACATGAATGGGTGCATGTGAGTCAGAGGAACCTGCATTTTTTGAACTGCACAATCAGAATTTGTGCTGGCACGAATTTTTGGAATAAAACTTTCAAAATTCTTACAATGTTTTATTAATAAATCTCTTCAGATTGAAAGGTCAGTCACCTTCCTAAAAATTATCATTGTTCCTGTCTCTGTTTTCAAGTTATAATAACTATATAAATGCTATACATAAACTTTGCACCTGTCTAGATTTACATGGGCATCTAATAGCAAGTGTTTTCAAAAATACAATTATCTACTTAAAAGGAAGTGTTGGTAAGACAATACTGAAAGCTTTATAAAATCCTTCCTATACTCTAATTTTTAGAGAAAAAAAAAAGGCAGAAAACCTAAGTAAATTTAGTGTCCAGGCAATAATTTAGTGGCAAAGGGAAGAAGAAAATTTTGCTCTTCAATGACTCACCACCATCTTCCTCAATAAGAATGCATGAATCAACACTGAAAATTAAGTGTATTATAAACACATATACATTAAAATTCCATTTTTAATATATCATAATTCTCATAACCAGAGTGCTCTTAGTCTATCCCACTTATGGCATGAAAACCATTCCCTCAGATCAACTTTAACATCTTTAAAACCTACTCATAATTCAAACTCCACAGTCTAACGTGTTTGATACTTTGCAATTGGATGGTCTAAATCTGCACATGATCAGCTACCACAGCTTCTGCTAATGAGTGGTAACTTGCTAAAGTGTGGGAACTCACTCCCAGCATATGCTGAAATGCTAAGAAAATATTCAGAATTACCCCGAGTCTTTTCTAGGTAAATCTTCCAGACTGCCACCCATCTGCTGCTACCAAAAATATGAACTCGATGATAAATTTGATTAAATGGATCCTGCTGCCACTGTTTCATTTGAAGTTTTGGTGAAAACAACAGATAACAGCTTCATACTTCTGTAACACTCCAGATGGTGATAATTCTTTTCTGAGCATACTAGGACTGCAGGTAGAAGTATGTTGACAAAACACATCACTGAAATTTTAATGCCTCTTGACATCCAGAGTTAAAAGAAGTATTTTTATCTGCTTTCAATATTTATTACTGTCATACACTCTTTGTTGGGTGGAAGACACTTGTGGCATTATCTTCTATCTAGTGAGGAGACCATCAGTGCTTTTTTACCTTATAATTGACCTATCAACACCAAAGGATGTTCAGTAAATCTGAGTATTTTGTTCAATTATGAGCTACATGACCTGAAACCTCCTCTACCATTAACAATTGGACAACAGATCACAAATTCTATTCCAGGCTGTAGCTTCTGAACAGGCTTTTGGACTTACATACAATGCCTGAGGTATATGACCTATACAGGTCATATAGGTGATCATACAGGAGATTGCCTGTAATGTACTGACCTGATGAGTTTTTCAAGATTTGATGGATCTATGAACATTGTAGTATGAAGCATTTAAGAATCAATCCAATTCTATTGAAAAGTCAGTTTTGGGTTTTGTGACAGTATCATAACATCCCTGTCATAACACTACAGCAGCAGTTGAGTGGTACATAGTACAGAGGGGTTTGATTAGCCTCTACCTCACACTTCTGTTAAAACACATCCACATTCTCAATTTGTCTGGGTCCATTTGAAGTGATCAGCAACATGGTTTACATTTGAGCTACCCTAAGAAGGTTTTATTATAAATTAGAAGAAGCAGCGTGCAGTGGAAGAAGGTCAGATATACTGAAATTTTTCTAAAAATGGTCCTTTCTGTGAATTGTGTCTTAACTTCCCTACTAATCTTTCCATTTCATTACTTAAAATAAAATTTGCACTTAATTATCCTGATTCTTTTATATTATATTAAGGCTAGAAAACATATTGTTTTCAAATCTTTGTGACTTTGAAACTCTTTGCAAACAATCTGCTCTACTCTTTTAACTTCCAATCTGTTGCTGAAGTCTCCTCATGCCCAGCAATTGAACAGTCGTGCAGCTCAGAGGCTCTGCTCACTGGCGCTGGTGTGGCAAATTCCTCTCAATATGAGCACTGCTAACCTCCCCCTACTCACACAAAATATCCCTGGGCATCTGTTCTGCAGATGACAGACATTCTCCTGAAAAGCTGGAACATAAGTGCGCTGAAAATGTACAGCCCATGCTGGAAAAGTACCGTCCACAGCTCTGCCAGAGCTGGCAGAACCAACAGCAGCATCTCCAACCTCTCTGGTGTCAAACCTACTGCACACAACATCCGTTTGTCCAGCACTTCCAAATATCTCCAGCCTGGCTTGCCAGACTCCCCCAAAGGCAGCAGCTCTTTGCCAGAAGTGGCAGGGCAGTAGATTATCTCTCAAATTGGTTGTTTGAACCCCAAAGCCACAGCTTGCTGCCCGTACCAGCAGAGCTGGCAGGTCTGAGTGCAGCACGTGTTTCAGCGCTCCAAAAAACATTTTACAGGCAGCCCTTTCGTGAGAGGCTGTGTTAGCCAGATTTATGTTTTTAGAGGGCTCACAGGCTGCTCTGCTGGCACAGCACATCCACAGGTATGGGAGCCCCAGGCCTCTGGAGGACAGGGAGGTCCTTTCAGCCAGCAGCCTCTGCTGGCCATTGCTCAGCACAAACAAATCCCAGTGGCACTGTGCTCACGAGAAAGAGGCGTTCATAATGCAAAGGCTTTGACTCTGGCAGATTTTCACTGACACTGATGAGTTCTTGAAGCTGAGTTTTTCACTAAAAGATATGGTTTCTGCTTCAACACATCAGTTGAATTTTTCCCAGACTCTAGCTGAATTTTCAAGCTAAAAGTTGAGAAACCTCTCCTAAAAACCCCCAGGGTTTAGGGGCATTTGGCAGAAGAGATGAGGGAGTGCTGGAAACTACATCACCACCCTGTGATTAGCAGATAGAGGTCAGCCACCACTTGATGGACACCTCCCGTTGCTCTTTCTTAAAAAGATGCCATTTCAACAGATTGAAGATGGAAAATTTTCCACTTCCAAATTTACTGGGAAGATCCATCAAGCAAGGAAAACTGGTTTTGAAGATGATCGAGACTTTTCCTGAAATGGCCTTGGTGTGTTTAGCAAACTTGGAACATTCTAGCATCCTTTGAGATCTGGAACAAGTTTTCTAACACCTATGAGAGGAATGATGTGCAATCGTGGACTTTGCAGACTGCAAGAAACATTTGCTTTGACTAAAGAAATAAAATGAGCTTTAAAATATAATTTTGCATGGAGCAGGATGTGGTATGATTTTTACAGGCAAAATTTGAGGAAAGTGGCAAAAGAAAGCTATCCAATGCTATCAGTTCTGCTACACTTTTTCCCAAAACACTTTTCAAAGCAGCTTTAGTAAGATACTGAGGAGTGTGGAGTCTCAGGTAGGCCTTTGCAGGCATTCTGATGTAAAATTCAGCTGAATTAGGTATTTAATGGGTGAAGACTTAAGAAGGATAGTGAGGACATGCATCTTTCGTTGATTTAAGTCCATATCACATTTTACTTTATATATATTGCACTAATACAAAGCAAATTGATTACTCCTTACTGAGCTCTAATTGTCCAGAAGGTTTGGTGGTTAAAGAAGAAATTGAAAAGCAATGTTTTCTTGACAAACTAGTGGAGGTAAGTGTTGTTTTAAAACACAGTGAAAAGATACAAACCCTCTAAACTATGGAGAAGGGAGAGACCAGATTTCAACTGTTAGAAAAGAGGGTTCCCTTAATAAAAGGTTTCCCTACATTTACAGGAGGAAACATTAAATTTTAGCTCCATTTCAGAGCTTTTGGATCTTCCTAATTCTACACATGTGACTAATCCAGGTGACTTAATTGGGTCTACTCATGTACCTGGAATTATGTGTACTTAAGGGTTGGTATGATTTACTTTTTGATGAAGGTATGGAGGAATCTGGTCCCATTCATCTTATGCCAGATGTATTTTGTAAATTTTTTGATGCTGAATATTTATATTGATGCTGAATTTTTATTTCTTTTTAAATATTATGTTGAATTTGAAAAAGGAATTAAGAGATTATTAGCTCGTTACTATCACTGCTTAGACAGTTGCAGAGCACTTTTCAGGGCTATTATCAGCATGGACTGTGGGAGGCTAATTTTCTTATTTAAAACTGACTCATTCTGCTAACAAGAGGGGGTTCCTTTTAGAACTCTCTTTGTAAAAGTAGCCATTTACCTCTTGACACTTACCTCATAATAAGATTTTTTAAATAAAGTGTGATATAGTATTCCCAATGACTGTCAAAAACTGTATCAAAATATTTTTTAAAGTACCTAAAATAATCTACTAGCATTTTTCCTTTTTTTCCTCTTATCCCTTAAATGCTTACTCCAAATCATATTTTAACCCATATACCCAATATACCTTGACACATTTCATATTCCCTAGATTGTTTTCATTAGAATTATTGACAGTTTCTCCACTTTAACAAAGGTGACCTACTGATACTGAGAACACATCTGCAACTCATTCATGCCATGGAAACAGTCCTAGGAATGTCAAATTATTCTATACACAGATAAAAAGAAATTGGCAGTTTAAAATCTATTAATACTCCTTCAATTCTAAAACTGGAGCAACAATCTGCCGTGCCTTGTAACAAAAGGAAAGGAGCCATTTACTCCCTAAAATGAAGCACATGGGGAAAGGTGGTGGATAAGCGTGCATCATGGCACAAATGTGAAATTTTCTAATATTATCAGGGCCAGTATTATACTAAACCATTTACAATATACAATAGTCTATGCCACATGCTGACACCCTTTGAAAGCAAAGGTTCTGACTCCAGCAAAAACTGGTTTAAGATATAAAATATTTTGCTATCAAGACAGAAAGTGCAAGAGCATCTTCCAACATTTAGCATTTTTCTGCACTTATTACTAAAAAAAGTGTCATTGTGTATTTGGTGAGTGAATTTTATTTAAATTAGTCTCAATGAAGCATCTCATCCACCTGGGAAAATTGTACATCCATATTCTTGAAATACAGCTAAAGAAGTTTAAATTTGTCCTTTGAACTTGAGTTTGAATACATGAGAATGAGACTCACATATGACTGCATGTATCCTCTACACATACATCTGTGTATGCCATTGTGAACTTGCATTTATCATAATTATATTTGCAAAATAACCAAATTTTAACGTTTGATATGGAATGTTCTTCAGGTCATTTAACCATGGAATGGTAAATCCATTGAAAATCATTTAACCTTGGTAAAATATAAGTAAAGAACCTAAGCAGAGCTGAAAGTAATTTGCCATAGAATCTTCTGAAGGTATATACATTTTTACATTAAAAATACATAGAACAGAGAATACATAAAAACTAACACAGAAATTATTTTTACAACAGTATTTCAACACACATGTAATTACGATTTATATGAAGAGGCATAGGCTGAAAATAATGTCAGCTAATTAATATCCATCTCTTCCACTGCTGTCTCACAATGAGCCCCATCACAGCTCATTATTTTCATCCCAATTGCCAGATAGTGGAGAGTTAAGACTCCATCCTTTTGTCACTTTATTGCTGGTTACTGGGACACTGCCTAGGAATAGGAGCATCAAATTCGAGATGCTATCCTAACTTAGGCACAGCTGAGGTTGGAATTGCACCCAGAAGTAGGTCATGGGAGACAGGGACCTTTTGCACATTTTATACATAAAACTATATCAGAGCACAGAGAGCCTGCTATTCAATTTAAAACTCTCAGAGCCAGGTTCCCTGCTGTAATGAATAATGACTGAAGGTAAAGGGGGGAAATGCACACACACACTTTAGGTTATCTACAAGTTTGGCAGTTAAGTTACTTGTTTTGAAATGAGATGTACTGGTCAAGGTTTTTTTCCTGACTCATATAGCAAGTGCTTAACTTAAGTCTTCAGTAAAAAGTGTGATTAATATTTGAAGACCTTTCTGACAAAATATAATTATGTCAGTTACAAAGTATACAATTTAGGATGCGACATTTGATTCAGCCCTTTAAATTGCCTTGTCAGGAACAGAATGCCTATAAAATAATATCAACAACATTCCTTAAGAGTTCCTTTAAAATCTTACAAGAGTGACATTATTTTAAAACTTTGCTTGCAGAACAGCAAGGCATGGAGAGTGCATCTTTCCTGAGAATATGCTCCCAAATGAATAAAAGAACTCATCCTTAAGGTTCAAACTTAAATAATTTCCCTTCTAGCAATACAGCAGGTAAGAGAACTTCACATGGAAGGAGCCATTCCACTTATCATTCTGAAACCCTTCTCCCAAGGTTGGAACTTTTGTCATTGATAAATGCTGAGGGGAAAGTTTTAACTTTAATGATACAACAGAAAGGGGATCACAGCAGAAGTTCTCTCTTCCAGCTTGCCCTCTTAAAAGATTTCTAGTACTGCTATGGAAATCACTGAAAAGTGTAAAACAGTGCAGATCATTAAATGCTCTGAGTGGGCTGTAATGCAAGATCTACTGAATGAAATGCTACCCTGTCATGTTGATAAAGATCAGCATGGATCACTATCAGTGTCTCTTCAAACCATTTTTATACATGTTTTACTCACATTAAAAGCTACTGTTTGAAAACATATTTGTATTCTGTAAAATTTACTGGTAGCCAGTCCGCCTAATAAGCATCTACTTTGGCAATTTTTGCTGTTTCCCCTTGTTCACCAACTGCTGCTTTTTATTACGTGTCATTAGCATCACTTTCATTTCCACCACAGGCGACCATTACTATTTACTGTGTAACCCAAGCCAGGAGTTGCTAACCTTCTCATTAAAAAATCACAGGATAACTAGACAGGCATCAAATCAGAATAGCAATTATCTACATTTATGCACCAGTAATCTCAAAAATGATGAGATCTTTTCCTTTAATGGTTGTCACTTCGAAGCAGTTGTTGAAACCTTAAGGATGTATCTGTGATGTTATATGCAGCAGTGCATAATATTTCTGCTCTTTCTTACCTTTAGGGGTATTAAAAAGCAGTGAGAAATAAAGTGATTTCACGACTTTTTAATTATTAGACAGATATGTCAATATCAAGGAGACAACAAAGTATTTTCCTAACGCTTAACCTTATTTCAAAAATATTGTGTCAGAATAATAGTTGTCTTATCAGAGAAATGCCATGGGGATTTTTTTTTTCTTTTTGTTTGTTTTTGATTTTTTTTGGGTTTGGGCATTTTTTGGGGGGTGGGAATTTAATTAATACATAGAAAGGAACCTTTGGAAGCCCCCTCATTTTAATGAGGCTGAATAAAAACAATAGTTAATAAAACCTAGGTTTGGGTGAGTTATGAAATTTTATTTTTACTAGCAATTTTGCTCTTCTCCTGACAACTAAATATTTATGGTTTTCTTAAAACTGTCACTTTGCAAGGGTCCTTCCTTTCTTCCCATTGCTCCATTTGTGATCAACCTCCCTAGATGCTTCTACATTCCACAGTATGCATCTTTCACCAGCTGGTTGTACATTTCCCTTTATGTTTTACCTGTTTAGGGGCTGGGATAAGGCAAATTCTGAATACAGATCCTGTAAGTGGAAAGCCCGCTTAGAAACTGGATACCAGTTTCTACACCTTAATTTGGACTGTACATAAAAGTAGTTTTCTTCCCAGAAGAGTCAGGCTTGAAAATTTGCTTTTAACAGATGAAGACCAGCCTTTAGAAATAACTGTGTCTCCTGTTGATGCATTTTAGTTAACTGATGTTAATCTCAACAACTAGAAGAAAGGTGAAGGAACAAACACACAACCAGGGATGATTTCAGTGTTTTATCCTAGGACAGATGCTCATTGAATATTCCTTCAAAAAATCTACTGCAGTCACCATGGAGCTTGGCTTCTGAGCTCCCCGAGACACGAGAAGGGCATTCATCATGAAACTGTGAAAAAAATTATGTAAAATTATAGCAGAGCACTTTCTTTGCAGCAATAATTTGTGAATTTTAGAATAAAGCATGGAGGAAAGTTGTAGACTACCTGCATTGCAAACATAAGAAGGAAGGGAATTTCTGAGAGCAGAGGACTGGAAATTCAGCTGCCATAGTCCTGATTTTGTCAGAGCAAGACCAATCCCTTGACTGCTACAAAGAGTTGGCCAAAAAATTACATGTAGACTTGTGTAGGAAACAAAACAAAAAAAACAAAACCAAAAACAAACAAAAAAAAATCAACCTAAAAATTAGTGAATCTAAGGTGAACTTTGAGTTGGGGAAGAAAGAAATGCTCATATCTACTTAGATTTTTTCCTCCTCCTAATATCAGCATATGTTCCCCTGTTTTGAGAATGCAAGTAGCAGTTCCCATGAAATGTTCACAAAGGCCAGGCACCTTTCTTGTAAATCAGAATACCTCTATGATCTGGCTAAAAGATATATTCACAAACATTTACCCTGATGATAAAAGGTATTTTACCTTTTACCTAGCAAGTTGATCATCCCAGTGTGTGAATATTAGCACAGGGAAGTAATCAGCAGTAATGAAGGCTGGAAACACTGAAGGAGAGCGTAGAGAGATGGAATTCCAACCTAAGCTTGATAGAGGCAGCAGGTTTTCTCTGTTGCTGAAAGGATTGTGTGGTTTTCAGGCAAAATTTCTAAATTGCTTGTCTGTTCCAAGAGCACCTTTTCTTTGGAGTAATCTGTCCTAAATCATCTCTGCATCTCCCTCTGGTGACATCCTTCCCAATTTGTACTCATTAGAGGGTTCAGTGAGCCATCTCTGCCTCCAGATTATGCCATAATTTGGGAATTTTGTACAAAGGATGTTTTCAGAAAGGCTTCTATGCACATGGATGTCTAAAAGGATACAGGAGAAAAATGTATTTTGACAGCTCCCTTTAAAAGCCCCCTGGCCTTGATTCTGCCATTCCTACTGATGGCATTGCTGACTTCACTACCAAATTCCTCTTGAGGCCAGCACACCACTGGAACACACTTGGCTGTACAGGAAAATAAACTAATATTATTTTAAAAGTTCAATTAATCTTCCTGATCTTTGTAATGTTGGTGAAATCTAGAACTTGGTGAAATGTGTGGCTGCTTTCAAACATTTCACTGCAACCAACCATGGCAAAGTTTACCCTCTTGTGCTTTAGTTCACCTGTCATTCCCACTCTGGCCATGTCCTGATGCACTGGAAACCTTGTCCTCCTTCACCACCCTGAACAGTTTCAACTCATTCCAGTCCTGTCGCAACTCATTTTTTTTTTTTCACCCACACATTGCAGATTTCTAGAGCAATCTCTTTATGGGGAAGCTGCTGAGCACTTTTGGCAGGCTTTTCCCCAGATTCTCTGAAAATCTCAGCCTCCTGGACTCGTTCCATACTTTGAATGCTCATGTCTGGCCCTGGCCCAAAGAGAGCACATTTGTCAGCTCAGTCAGGACATTAATATTCACGTTGTGTCCCATCCTTTACCACTAGCATTTAAGCCTTGAGGATACTGGAAAGATGCCTTGGAGGATGTGAAAGGATATTATTTCCTTCTTTAAATAGAAGGGGGAAAAAAAACTCTTTTGGAGCTACCAGCATACTCGATTAATTTTTTAAAGCAGAAATCGCTAGGTTATACTAAGAGCCACAACAGCAAATATTGCATATGCAGTTGAGAATATTTAATAGCAATTTTAAGTTACATAACTCCTAAATTATTTGAAATAGACATTTGTGCTGTTCTAAGCATAGGCAGGCACACACATAGACTCATGAATAATTGTCTTTCCTTTCAGAATGACCTGTCCCATTTCTTCTGATGCCTGTCTCTGAATTAAGTTTGATGAGTAGATGAATAGAAATTCATCTCCAGGTTTAGTCTTAGTAACTTAGATTTATTTTTTTGTGTTAGGTGAAGAAGTAAAAATAGTTTCTCCAGAATTGTAATATGTCCACAATTAAATTCATACTTGAATTATCTCAAGAAGTTCTCAGTGTTACATTTAATTCTTTTTCTTGATTTCACTTTTTTGTTTGCTTAAAATAAGTTTTTCTTACACAAAAATGCTGTAAAAACTGTTGTATGATGCATTATATATTTATGGGACAAGAAAACACACCTACAAAGTGTGAAATGCAGCATTAACACCTTTAAGCCAACATTATCTCTGCCAGTCTATAAAAAAAAATACAAATTTATTGTATATGTATAACCTCTTATTTTATGAGATGCTTTAGAAATATTTTAATATTTTCATTCTTCCTGTTTTATATATTAGTAACGTGAAAAAAATTGAAGTAAAATAATGGAAAACATTTCCATTAATTCTATCAGAAATTGATCAATTTGGAAAAACAACAAATTTACAATGTGCCTCAGCAAAATGCTGAGATATTGCATAATACATTACTGTAGTTATAAACAAAATTTTGGACATATCCAGCCATGCAATATGACTATTATTCTAGGAAATGGGGCAAATTGTTCTGAAAGCTCAAAGTATATTTCCATTTTGCTTTTAGATAATTATAAAGGGTACAAGATTGATTTTTTTTTTTGTTATTTATATTTAATGTTAAAAATTAATACGAAGCTAGGGAATGATCCAGAACATCTGAATCTGGTGCAACATTTTTCAGTCTTCCAGAACAAATATGGCTGTTGTTGAAGTAGTTACTCCTTGTTTAGACGGCAAAATGTTTTGCAGAATAAGGAAACTCAATTATGGCTTCCAATAGCAATGAGAACGTTCTGTTAACATTACTGGAAATTAGACTGGATCACAAGAATCATTTCAGTACCTGGCAATTGAAGCCTTTCTTTCCTAATAAAAATCAGCAATCTTTTAGAGTGTCACAAGGAAGAAAAAAAAAATCATTGTATGCACAAATAGATTTTTCTAAAATGCTACAGTCTTCCAGGGGTTTCTTATTTATAGATTTTTTTCCTCTAAAAAGGGATAGTCATCACTTAATATCTTGCCACTTTACATGAATATGTAGATTTATTCTCAGAAGACCTCTAAAATATGGAACAAATTAATTCAGTGTTACAAGGTGACAAACTGTGGCTGAGGAAGTCACATGGGAAGCCTGTGGAAGAATCAGAAACTGAATTTACAGGAGTATCAAATTCTATTAAAAAACATGCTTCAATATGTTCCACATTATTTGGAATAGGGAAAAAAACACTCTCCTAAATATGCAACATAAAATCATAAATAATATTTTAACCACAAAGGATATTTTATGATGTGCTTCTTACAGAAACCAGAAAGTTTTCAAGTTGCTTTTTTTTGTCCACATTGAGGGGAAAAACAAAAATAAAAATAACAACAAAACTGACCCAAAACCCATTTAGACTTCCTGTAAAAAACAAAGCAGCAAGAACAGTCACAGTAGTTTTCAATCCTCAGCCTGCAAGTAATAGGTTTTCACTTCCTCTCCTAGTTTTATTAGAGTTGATTCCATTTTCTTGTCAAAATGGATATCCACTTTTGAAAAAGCAGGCTTTGTTTGCTTTAGGCTCCGTGCAAGGAAAGTAACATCCCTCAAGAAGCTTTATCATACAGTCAAAGCTGATGACCTACTACCATAATCTTGAGATGAAAATGAAATATCACCTTGTGAAGTCTTGTGGGACTCCACTTCTCCTGTAATGCAATAACTCTCTGAATGAGATGGATCCCCTAAATATGAGCATATCTCCCCTGAGTTCCAGGGACCTGTGTCAATGTACAGAAAATACAAACTCAGCCCCTTCGACGTTTTTATATCAATAAAAAATTAATGAATTTTCTAATGAACACTCTTAACAATTACAAACCATCTGCATATGGTTTTCTTTGTCACAAATGTATCTGTAACTAAAAAACTGTCTCTGAATGTTGGTGCTCTGCTTGTCTTCACAAAGCAAAAACTATTTAAAGTCAGGAACATTTGGAAGTTCTTCAGTAAGCAATCTCCATTGCTGCAAAATTAAATCTGCAGATATTCTGTTCCATATTCCATCAGTGAAAGCACTTACAAATGTACCCCAAGAAATGCAGGGCCAGATGCACTGAGTTTTGATATAAATCACAAAACCACACTGTTCTTAGACATGAGGAAAGCAGGTAGAGCCTAGGCTGGCACACAAAATGAGGGGAAGTCATTGACCAGACATTAACCTCCAAACATGGGTCTGTGGCAATTTTCAAAGTATTTCTCACTCTAGACACAGGCTGCTGTTAGAATAAGATCTTAGTTTCTCTTGAAGACTTTCTACTTGTGGCTTTAGAGGAATCTGCAAGTTCATCAAATGTAGGATAAAGCACAACATCCACCCTATGAACCACAACCCCCTTGCTCCTCTCCAAAAGTAAACCTTTTGCATATTGGAAACCAAAGCATTCTGCTCAGTCAGGGCGTCAGGCTTGATTTGAGTGAAGCAAAATTAACCCATAGAAAGTTTTTAAAATGGCTTCCTTGGATTTCAGGAACAAACAAACAACCAAATTGGTCTGATTCCGTTATGAAAACATCTCTCTTGCTCCTAAACAGTATGATTTAGATACAAATAATGCAACAAATGACGAATGTGGATGATAAAGTTTTTGTCTTTAGCTTCCTTCCTGCCAAATACTGGGTGGCATTAATCAATGGGTGCTTTTGCCTGGTAACCACATAATGTCCTGCTTATTCCCCTTGTTTGTGCTTGGCTGGAAAAGTGGGACACTGAAGCCTTTGACCCAGGGACCAGCAAGCACACACATGCAGAACAAGGGAGGCAATTACAGATGTGCTGCCATTGCACTTCCAGTGAACTCCTAGAACATTTGTAAACAATTCTGTGAGAGGCAACCAAGGGCCTTTGGAAACTAAAAATTATAGACCAGTTTAACAATCCACTTAGCAGCAGAGTGAGTAGTTTAATTGCATTTGAATCCTTCAATTCAAATGTAAATTAACATACAGATAGCATATTTCAGCAACACAGATGCAAGTGATTTGCATGTTCTGTTCTGTTAATACCATAGTTAAATATGACACAAGTTTAACAAAATAAATAATCTCCCTGGTTGAGAAACTAAATTTTGATTTATCCAAAATTCCTGAAAATATATGTATCTAAAAAAAATTAAATCCAAACAGATGGAAAAAGAAAAAAAAAAAAGAAAATAAAACAAAGAACTGAAATCTACCAATATTTTACCTCAGAAAGATCAGAAACATCACAGAATAAACTCAGAATCATTGGTTTCCCAACTGCCAGGCAGAAGTATGGGGCATATCTGGTGGCTGTATGAGCTGCTGACAGAACCTGACACGGTGCCAAAGTTTCACTGTTATCTCCCACAAAACAAAGCTAAGTTAAGCAGTTTTACCAGTGATGAAGGCTGTTCTGAGAGCACAATAAAAATGTTTACATTATAGTATTTTAAAAGTACATCCATGGAGGTGATATTTTGCTGTTGTTGTTAATGCTCAAAAAAGTATAAACCTCTCACCTTTGGAAAAATCCCGTTATATTGTCCCAACCTGTTAGCAATACAACCAAAAAAGTATTCAGAATGCTGCTTCTCCTTCCAATGGGAAAGTTGATGATAGTAGAAAAATTGAAGTCAGAAAAAAAACTCCAGTGAGGAAGTGACCTCTTTTAAATGATGAACATTTTCAAGAGATCACTGCCACTTCCCAGGCAAAGCCTTCATTGACTAAAAAATCAGTAGAAGAGGACTGAATTTGCTCAAAAGACAGGTAGAAAATTTTGTCATGGGAACTTTAAAGGGTGCAACTCTAAGGGATTTTTTTCTCAGTCCTCAAAATTTTGTTGAAGTCTCTGAAATGAAAGAGGGAGGAGCACTAATAAGGCATATTTCTGCATTCAAAGGGTGTCTTTTGTAGATGTAACTATCGCTTTTCAAGGAAAACATATTAATCCAAACAGAACATTGACATTGGTTTCTATTACTCAGAATAAACATGGCTTATCCCAGAGGTATACATTATTTTGAAATTCTATATTTCATGTAAATGTGTTATGGTCTCAAGAAAAAAAAAACTAGAAATAATTTACAAATAATCTAAACTGTGGTTTATTCTCCTGATGACTATTTTTAATGATCCTGTGCACTTAAATTTTAAAAAATATATTTACACCATGAACATCAGTGACATAAGTTCAAATTGTACATGCTATCCAAAATCAATGCATGTAACAAATCTTTCCTGCAGATTGGTGCCTGATTCATATTAAGCAGCTTGTCTGCATATGGAAACACCGACCTTTGAGAAAAGGAAGAGAGAATAAAATATAAAAAAAATAGATGTTTTTTATCCTACATGGTGGTTCTTGCAACAGAAGTTGCTTATAAATATCTAATTTAATATTTGAAAGGTAAGATTTCTCAGGAAGAAGTTCCAGGAAAATAATTGGGTTTTTTTCACTGGTCTTTATATTCTTTGCTGAGGGAGAAATGCATTTCTCTCTTTCCTTCATACATCAAGAACCTTGGGTAAGTTAGTTTCCACTCTGAAATAAAGCATAACAGAATTTATTCCTTCCCATTTTTTGACAAGTATCAGCTTCCAAGAACTGTGGGCATTTACTAAGAAACCATTATTTTTATGTAGTCACCATCACCAGAAAGATATTAAAGAGAAACAACTTGGTGAGTTTTTCAGAGGATCATCAAGAATTATCCAACACAAAACCACAGTAAGAACTAAATAAAAATTAGGATCTCCTATAAAAATAATATTTTTAAAATTTATTTGCTCTGAGATTATTTTAAGTTATTAAGATATACATCAGTTTATCTAATAAAATATTTTGTAAGGAAACATCAAACAACATAGGCAACTTTAACATGCTTGATATTGAAACAAAGTATATTGGGTTGGGTTTTTTACTTTTGGACAGAATACTTACATGAAAAATTGAGGAAGTTGGCTATTAAACTTTATAAAACTAGGTGAAAAGGACAGCAAAGCTGATTAACTTCTTGAAATGTGAGTGAATGGGAAGGAGAACAGTTGAAAATAAAAACCTTTATTTTACTTGCCCTGTGCAATCATTGTTACTGATAGGTGTCATCTTGGATGGCACAGTAAAGAAGCTGACTTTTTAAAAGTTCTTTTTTTCCTCATGTTCTTCTTGCATTTATTTTGAATCACAGCTTTAGTAACACATTTTTCCTGCTCCCCCTTTTCCTTATCAGCCAGTGGTGCCCACAAACATCTCAGTTCTCACTCCATTGCTGCTGACTTTGCAAGGGTTTATGGATCTCTCTTCTCAGAACCTTCCTCACAAAATCTTTGTAGTTCTGCATTTCATATGTTGGATGAGATGGATCAAAGTAACTTCACCAGCTACTTCATAACACAAACAGGCACAAGCTCATATAAGGAAACCTCTCATAGTAAAATCCTTATTGATAGAAGCAGCAAAAAGTGAATTCCTGTACTTGATATTCAATGGTTTTAGAGCATGAGGAGACAATTTGTTTGCTGTGTAACAAACCTGCTCCTCTTTCAACAGTATCTTTAATGAAAAAAAAAGCTTCAAAATTCAAAGGGGAAAATTCAGAAAAGAAGGGTGATCAACTTTATTTTTATTACTTTAGTGAAAAACAAAGAGCATATGAGCTATCACTGAGCTGATTACACTCACAAGTCACACACTCAGGCACAGACACAGAGATGACAAATTGTTTCACCTCATATGAATGGCTGTATCCTCCCAGCAGATAAAGAGCCAAACTTTGGACAACAGCCCAAGCTCCTGCTGAATAAATAAAAAATCTGCTTAGTCAAAGTTTAAAAGAAAGGATCCTCTCTTGTATGAAAAGGTGAAACTAACAAGGATGATGTTTGAGCTGGGACAACCTTCTCAGGATTAGTCTCTATTGAGGTTTCCATTATTTTAGCAGAAGAGAATAAATGCAAGCAGTCACTAAAAAAGAGCATTGCACAAAATCTTCCTCAATAAGATCTGTTCCTGATGTTTCTACTCCACATAGTGTTTTTAATCTTCAAAGCTAACTATTTGATATATTTCATAATAACAATTTATTTAAAATGGCCACACAAGTATATACAATACTCTTTATTTGCAGAACTGTCTGCTTTCCCAAATTGCTGCTGTTGCACTCAGGATTGATTTACAGACATAGGAACACTGCCAAAACAGACTTTGTACCACTCTGCTACTCTGTTTCAACTGGAGCATTCATAAACAGAAACAAATTATGTAGATAGAAAATTACACTTCTTTTAGACAAGAAAAGGCTTGCAAACTCAAAATTTATTTGTGTTTGAAAAGGTATTTGTGAAGGAATGAAATTTTATGCTCAGCAAAAAACTACACAACAAGAAAATTAGGAATATTACACAAACAATAGAAGCCAGCAAATAATTTTAAGTGCAAAACTCTCTATCATTTACTTCACAACATGCAAGTTGAACAGTTGTACGTGTTACTAATAGAGCAATTGATGTAAATATGTGAAAAGGGCTCAGTGTCAGGATAGGTGTGAAATGCATTTCAAGATAAGAAAATAAACCTTAGAGAGATTGCTTTTTTCTGTTATTTGTCACCAGACTTCCCACTATGAAAATTTCTATTCCTGCTTCGAAAAGGAAAATATTCTGAATGCAGGCAGTGCAATTTGATTTCTCTTTTCAAGACTTAAATTCAATTTGATTTTGCATCCCCCTCTTCAAGGGTGGGTTGGCAAGCCAGAATTGAAACCTCTCTGCTGTTTTATCCCTGTGTTCAGCCCTTGCAAGCATGCCAGAAAGTGTGAATTTCCCAAAGCACAGAGTTTGGGAATAGCTCAGAACACTTCCTACCTGCAGTAGTGGAGGATCAGGGAGCACAGACTGAGCTCAGGGTAAGTGAAGGGCTCAACCAAGTGGGTCTGGCTGTTATTAGCAGGATCTGCTGAGGCCCCACTGATTTCACTGGGTTTTGAACTGACTGCAGTAAAGGCGAGTCTGACACTTCAGCAAAAAGGAATAGTTTGCAGCCTGTATCTCATGAAACTGTCAGATGCTGCTTTTGAGCTCTTACAAATTATGCAAGTTAAACTGCCTTCTTTCCACCTGTATGATAACACAGCAAAAACACCCTCCTTATCTGCTGCAGGATGGTTTGTTTAATATGCAGGTAGGCAGAGCCAGCTTTTGAAGCCCATAATGTCAACAGATCCATCCAAGGAAATGGATGAATAAATGTAAAATAGAATTTTTCTTCTTACTAAAATACCAGTTAACTGTTATCACTTGTTTTGTTTTGAGAGCCTTACAGGTAGGGAAACAAACAAACCAACCAAAAGGCTTAAATATCTTCTACAGAGCTGCAGAGGGTTTATCAGTGAACTTTTTTCAAGCTGTTTAGTCACTGTCACATGGAGCTGTCAGGGCTAGTGGTGACAAACTCAATTTCAAGCACTTTCCAGCCAGCACCGATGGCAACAGACCTCACATTCAGCATGGCTCCCATTACTGAGCTTCAAAACACTGCACAGGAGAGCAGAGGGGTCTTCAGCAAAGAAAGCTCTTTTACTTCCAAAAAAAACTGTTTGGGATTTGGAGAGACAGTAGTTTTCCAGACAAAAGTGAGTGACTCTGTAGAATGCAAGTGAAGCAGTCAAGACACTCCCTGCAAGTAGACAAACAAATGCATTTGCCTCTTCTGTGGCTATTTTTTTCCATGTTGCATGTCTGGCAAACCTTTTTCATAACATCAGATGGTATTAAAAAAACCCCAAAACAAACCCTAGCAGTTAATTGAATGCAGTTTCAGAATGGAAAGAAAGATAAACAAGCAGGGAAAATATTTTTGTGTAGTAGATGCTTTGGAATTGCAAGTTTATAGGAGTTGAAAGTTTACTTTGAGGGATTTTTAGATTTCTTTGATTTTTATACATAATTATAAGATTATAATAATTAGAAATGTTTCTTTACAACGTGCTACAAAGAGCTTCCTCCTGTACCAAATTTTCAGCATAAAGCAAACAACTGTATCAAGCACTGAACTGATCCTCCAGAATATTTTCCCATCTCTCTGCCACAGTAGAGATGAAAAGTTAGCAGAACTTCAGCTGAAATAAAATGGAGCAACCCCAGCAGCAGTAAAAGGGATCCTTTGGACAGAAAGGTTTATCCAAATATTTTCTAAGGGCATATGCAGACCTCAGTCCTGGAATTCTTGCTTAGAAATGGGTGGCTTAGAAGAAATATTTTGGCCCTCTGTTTCTGCTTTATTACTGACACAAATTAAATCAGTGAGAAAGGCTGGATACTAGAGAAACAGCTCTCCCTCGTTTCAGACAGAGGATATAAAAAGGGGAATATATTTGAGCATCTTGAAATTAAAGAGAAAATAGGGAAATTTCTAGCAGTCTACATAACTGCAATGATAAACTGCGGTGTTTAGAAACAGCACTGCCTGTGTTTTCGCCAGTAGACCTTTGCAACAGCAAGCACGATTTTTCATATATTCAGAGCCATGCATAAATTAAAAATTTTAAACAATACCTATAAAAAGCTTGAAATTTCTAATTCAATTTTTTTTTATCACAATGCATCAAATAGTAAAAAATAAATAACATTCAGTTACATAGAAGCATTAACATCATGGCATATTTACTAAGCATGTTATTACAACAGGAAAACAGCTGAGTTTTTCCTTCCCCAGCTACATTTTGTACCAAATCCTTCTCCAATACTTGACTACAGCCTCAGAATGTCCCTGAACTTATCTGGTTTGAACCACCTATAACTGAATGCTGGAACAGCTTTAAGACACTTTCATTATATAAAGTCACTACAGCGTTTTTTTTATTTTCACCTAGTCTAAAACAAATAAGCAGGGTAAATCCCTTCACATTTTATATGCCATGATGTTTTAAAGAATTAAAATGGACCCTCAATATCTTTAGGAAAGTCTGTAAGCTAACACTTACTGTAGGGGGTTTTAAATCATCTTTATGAATAAGTACACTATCTAATAAATATAGGGTTAAATGGAGTTCAGATTCAATAAGTAAATAACAGTCAGGTATTATAAGGTCTTAACTAATGAGCAAACCTACTTTAAAAAATGCAACTTTCAAAGCTCACGAGTTTATGAGATTTTAATTAAAGTGTTCTGCTCCTAATTTATTGTATACCCTTAGGTGCCCAGGTAATGAATTAAACAGATTGAAGGATATGGGATGGAGTTTTTAATTTTTCACTATTATTTTAAGGCTACTTTCATTGTTGTACTAGATCTTCATGTAGGAAGAGTTTTTAAGAAAAATAGAACTGGATTTATCCCATTGCTCAAGGCATGGGTTCAATTTTCCCTTTTATAATGTCCCTGTAATAAAATTCCAAATTAGAAACAATGTTAGAGCACTTTCCTTGGTTTAAGTTTGATTTTTTAAAAAACATTTTTAAAAATAAGAAACTTAAATTAAAAAGTAAGATTTATTCTTTAAGTCTGTCAAAAACCCCTTTTTGGATGTTGAGCAAAATAAGTAGAACTCAAAATGTTCAACCAGGCTGGAGTTTGCAAAATGTTGTTTGATCATAAGTACTGCAATGGGAATTGCTGGGTGTTGATAAAGTGTGAAAACCTGATCTCCATCAGCACCTAAGGCCTCAGCTGACAAGGAAAGTTTTTCTGCCTCTTGATATCTGCTCATGTTAAAAAAAAACCTGCAGGAATAAGATTTTCCATGAAACCTACCTTAATCAAAACCGATCTAAATAGAAGAATGTAACTCTAATTTAAAAAAAAAAAGGTATTACCTTCCATTTAAGCTGTGTTCCCACTCTCATATTTATTATTTCAACTTTCCTTCCTGTTAAAGATTTCATTTATCTTGTAAATATGCCCCTGAAGGTATCACATGTGGCAAGAATTACACATGAACACTGGGAGAATGGCCCAGAGCATACATGCAATGACCTTTCAGCAAAACAGAACTTTTTTGCAGCTTAAAGTTCCCTTTTGTCTTACCTAAGGTTATATATCCAAATGACCAAGGTTTCCTACCTCTTTGTTAGATCTTATCATCATGTCTCTTTATGTATATTCTCTGCAGTCATTTCACCTTCAGACAGTTTCTCTTTGGATTCTGCTTGATTTTTTCCTTTTCCTTCAGCCAATTACTTCTTAAGTAAAAGTCGTGATGGAGGTTCCCCAGCATTTAATAACTTCCTCCTCAGTCCCAGGGCCTACTCACTGGAAAAAGGACACCACATTCTTTTGGAATTCTAGATTCACATGCCTGCCTACATCTTTGGTCCATGAGATTTTATCTTCAGACCAAGATCCTGCAGAAGACAGGAAAGAAGTAAAACAGTATTTGTCTTCTCATTTGGTTTTTGATTAAACCTGGTGAAATTCTTGGGAAAAAGCTTGTCATGGCATTCTTTTTGGTGCTCTTTCTCTCAGAAATGTAGAAAAAATTAGTTTCATAAAGAGTTTATCAATGACATTTCCTTCCATGGCAAAATCCCAGGAGCTGTCATATTCAGAGGTGTGACAATATGTCACATTGAAATGCCAGTGTCAAAGGAAAGAATAAATATAGGAAAAGACAGAAAACAATTCCTCTTAACCACTTCCCACAGGTTTACCCAAGGTTTACCCAAGGTAGTCTCCTATGTCTCTCTTGGGAACAGTGGATTAAACCCCAACATGGGTTTGGATCCAGTGCGCAGCTGTGAAAGAGACAAGGCACCTCAGACACCAATGGACGTCCTGTCAAAGCCCCTGCCAATGCACTGATGGGGAGACCTTTGCAGTCTTATTCTCTGCATCTCTCTGAACACATTCTTCCCTACCAAAATCAGGAAGAAATTACCACAATTCACTTTCACAAAGCGCAATAGTCTTTGTCAAGAGATATGTGGCACATGAAGGTTTTTCAGTTTCTCCTGGGTTTAAACAGGAAGGGAAGGGCAAAAGGTTTCTCATCTACTATTGCTGAGTGGCCCTCAGCAACACAAGCAGAGGAAAGAACACATCAGTAGCAACAGGAAATTACACTTGGAAAGTCTTCCTTTTCTGAAGCAGAAAACTGAGCCTCAAGTGGTGATCCTTAATACCCTCTGTCTAGGCAGCAATTCTGTGTTACTGTCGCAGCCTCTTTCAGAGGGTAGCAACCTGGCATTAAATTCCTATTGCAATATCAGTCAAATTTCTCTCACTTGTTCAGCTCACCAGCTGAATTTTATACACATGTTCATTAGCTGCAAAGAATTCAGTCTTTGATCACAAAGAAAAAATCAATCCATTCTTGGTCATAGAGAAATAATGGACTGAGTTTGTAGAGAGGCTGAATCAATAGATATGTGGGCATACACTTTACTGGCTGATTCAGGATGTATTATTCAGCTGCTGTTCATTATATCAAAAATTTGAAATTTTTCAATATTTACCATCTCATGAAAATCTATTAGTGAGGAAAAAAAAGTATTGTGAATCTTACAGAACTTACTATAATTAGTACCTTTATCCTTGTGACCTATAGGTAGCTTGTATAACAGCTATAACACTTTTTTACGGTATCAATAAAGTTTCAAATAAAAGAAGTTCAGAGAATACTGACACTGGAAAGAGGTTTAGGAAAATACCTATGTTTTAACTCTACTCATGCCCCATCAGCTTTTCAATTTATGCATCCATTATCAGGGTGTGGCCCAGAAATATTTCCATGAATTTGTGATGCCGGTGGCTTCCTGTGACACATGATGAGTTCTTTAACCCTATCTCTAAATTAAACTTATTTGAATGGTGTGATTAATCAATCAACACCATTATCCTTAAGACAAATACTTCAGGCAAACTCTTTTCATTAAGACCTAATTCAGAATAATTGTTTTCACATCTTCTCATTATTAGTCAGTCTTTATCTCCATTCATATCTGACAAGAGGACAGAAGGACAAGAGGTAAGACAATAGCACAAGAATTGATGTTTCCTCCCAGAATGCAACAGATTGATTCTTGTATCTTTTTTTATTTTGATATAACGACACTAATTTTCTCCTTCATTTGCTGCGCTGTAATGAGAGACCACTGAGCTTACCAAAATAACCCTAAATCTTCCTGTTAAAAGTCTCCAATGTAAATCTTAGAGGATCTGGGTCTGTGGGAAGTTACCTGAAGGAAATGTGAAGAATGAACATTTTAGAAGGTGAAATTAGGTGTGCTGCCACTGGCACAGCCCTGTGATTTCAGCTGTGACACCGACTCCACACTCCAGTAAATCAGCTGTACATCTCTTCTCCTCAACTCATCCTGGAAAGTTCCTTCCCAAGAAGAGCTGCACTGATTTACAGCACTTTGGAAAGGACCTGAGCTGGCAGCAGATTCTAGCAACTGGGACAGATTCATATAACGACTAACAAATCACTATGCTATCTGAAAATGTTAATTAACAAGGATTTTTTTGTTTGTTTGTTTGTTTTTTAATTGTCCAAAAAGCAATGGAAAGAAGACAGGAAAGATTTGTTGCAGTAATTCCTACTTTCATAATTTACACTTTTTTACCTGAAGTAGCCCTGTTTTATCTACAAAAACTCCTCACTATTTTGCTTTCCATAATTAACAGCCATAAATAGGAATTATTTGCTAGAACTTCTGGTTTGATTTTGTTTTGATTCACTGAAAAATAACATGATTTATATTCTAAAAGTGAAACTAAATATAATTTCTCCTCAATGTCTCATTGGAGCTATACCTCTTCATATGAAGAGTGAATACAAAACAGCAAACAAGAAAAAGTGTTCCCCCTATATCTGTGTTTTATTTTCAGAGGCAAATTTGATTTTAAATTCATTGGAGAGAGAAGTTCTCTCTTGGGAAGGGCTCAAGTTCATTTGTAATTGGAGGAATGAAAAAGAGTCAATATTTTTACCCACTTTATTTGCAAATGCAACTCAAAAAAAAGGTAAACAATGTCAGTGTTGCAAAAAACTGAAACAACACATGCAGAAAGGTCTTAACAGACAGGATAAAAATCCTGGTAGAGAAGCACTGTTATCTCAGCTGAGGTAGCACCATATGTTCTCTTTCAGACCTCTCAATCTCAAATGATAATGTTTGAACCTCCTCTTCTATTTAGCTCTTATCCCCCTGCTGAATTCATACAAGAAAAACAAAATCAGCGCTAATATGCTAAAAGAAAAAAACTGCAAACAAAAAAAAAAAATTAATTAGCTGGTGAATTGGTAGCCTCAAGTATTTTTCACCATGGCAATTCATATCCAAAGGTGAATTTTCCCAAAGCAAAACTTTTAGAGTAAACCTGAGTGGCTTCACCTTTGGAACACTTCAGGTGCTTTTTAAATTAGAGCTTTTAACTTTCAAAAATTCAAGTTTTCAGAAAATATCAAAGTCATCCTGAACAAAAGCCCAAGTTGGATAAATGTATTCTTGAAAAATGACTTTCTGTACTAAATCAAGGTGTCTCTGCTGTATTCACAATGTTGATACTGTCTTTAAGCAGCCTTAAAGAATAATTATAAGGAACAGTTTAACTATAAGAACTTTCTCTAAAACAGGGATGAAATGGTATTTTCAATGAAGCAAAGAGAAATTTTATCATTATTGTAAAGATAAGGATTTTACACAAAATTTTACCTTACAACACTTATAGGACTTTATTGGACTAAGTGCCATTTTTTCTCTCCCACATTTTCTAGAATTCGTGTTAGGGAAGGTTCCTGGGGATAACTTCATGTTTCATGACAAAAAAACCCATCAAAATCAATTAATTCATGTGGATAATTTTCAGGTGAGGAGTTGAATTTGAGGGGGGTGATGGAACAAGTGCTTAGAGAAATGTTGTCTATCAGGTGCTGGAATTAGAGTTCTCTTGTACCACAATTTTATCTTCTGTTGAAGAAGAGGAAAGAACAGCTTGTCTGAGAATTTTTAGGAAATGTTACACAATTTCAAGGCTGCCCGGTGTGAAACCCTGGCAAAAGGTTAAACTTTCCCACTTAACTTTCAAAGATAAAAGAGATGCCTACATTGAAACCTCAGCCGCTGAGCAATAGTGGTAAAAGAGATTCTGTCCCTGAATAATGTGGCCTGTTTCAGATAAATTTCTAGGGTTTAAACTTAGGTTTTATCAAGGGCCATAGGATGATTAATACTGGAAAGAACCTCATCAGGTCACCTCCTTTCTGCTCAGGGCACAGTAATTTACAGGAGCTCAGCTTGTACATTTGTCTCTACATTCATGTATTACACAGCACATCATACCAAATCTACACCTCTAACCTTGGATCCTGACATAACTTCCTCAATACACAGGTGGGCACATTTATATTTGAAAAAAGAATCAAAATTAAAATACTTCACAGTTTTCCTCACTTAAATATATATCTATATATTTATTGCTGGTATTAGCATATTATAATTGATTTATTGGAATACATTTGGATTAATTACTTTACTAGTTGAATTTTAAGAGAGGGGTTTTTTTTTCTCTTGGGATACGCATTTTTTTCAAGGGAAGAAAACCAGGATTTATCTGGTATGGTACTGTAAAACCCAGGGGGCTTTTCTTGACTTTCACTATTATTACATGAGCCAAAAGCCCATTATACCTGGCAAGGTAAGGCAGTTTCATTTCCAAGGAGCTGGTATATTTAACTGGGTTTTAAAATATGAGCAAATAAATATGGATGGTGACATGAACAGAAAACAATCAGTGTGACTAGCACACGAGTGACAGACACTGTTTTGACACAGGAAACACTTGTTTACAAAATCATTTGTCAAGGAGGGGAGAGTCCCAAAGCTTTACAAAATCTGCCTCACTTTATCCCAATCTTTCCTGTGAAAAACACAGTTTTGCAGCATTCATACTCTTAAGCAAGTGTCAATACATGGGATATTATATTTTTTTCCATTGAGAGCCGTGAGGGAGACTCATTTGTAATACCTGACAGTGAAAAAGTGGCCCTGGAATGTATGACATCATTTGCCTGAAACACATTCCTGCCTCAGAGAGAGGCTGATACTCTAAATGACACTTTTCCAAATAAATCTCATTCCATTCTGTCTTGTAATCATTGCATTTCTCAGTGCTGTCTATTAAGGCTTGCTAAAAAAAAAATCAATTATTTTCAGCAGAAGCCAAGCTGTGCTCTGATTAGAAAGGAAACTGTGGAGGAATTAATGGTTTTCAGGTAATAAACCAAAAAATCCAGCTTATGCTCTTGCATTAACCAAATCTTTCTAAGATATAATTCAAATAATTAGTGAGTTGTTACTGGTTGCATTCAGAACAATCACTGTTGTATCGTTGATATTAAAATCAGATGTCTTTAATAAGTGACTGTATTTCAGAGCTTAAGGAGTGACAGCCATTTCTTTTAGCAATGGCAAATGATTTGATAATGATAAATGGAAGCACATTAAAAACTCTGAGTGAAATTACCACTCTTTACAGCTCACCACTCAAATTCTGGATCACTGAATTGTTGTGCTGAAGTCACTCAATTCCCATGATTTGTATTCTCCACATAACTGCTAATATACATGAATTTTGTACCATTTCAGCATATCTACCTCACTAAACTGTGGGGCCACCGCTGTAGCCAAAAGCAGCAAGAACAAAAGTGTACTGCTGCAGAGGTACTGCAGGATGTAGAATGAATATTGCTGAAAATCAGAAGGATTATTTTCAGTGACTTCAGCAAGTTTGTGGTGAGGTTCTTAAACCTTACACTGATATAATTTTCCTATTTTTTTACATTCCTGCCAGTTTCTAGAAAAGCAACAGTTCTAACCAAGAGAGAAACACTTAAAAAAATATATATTGTAAAAATGTTTGTAACTCCTTCGTGAAACTGCAAACACTTTTGCAGTTTCACACAGCAGTTACAAACACTTTTACAAGACACCCAGAGAGGGAAACATTATTTAACCACACAGACCAAATGGAACAGATTAGCTGAGAAAGAATCCTATAAATTTAGAAATTCATTTGTACTCAAGAAAGAGTATTGAACCTGAATCCTTCACATTGCAGCAGATGCTGGCTGGACCATGGAAATAATAATATTTGGTAATTGTTAAAATTTGATAATTAATTGCAGAATTCCCTGTTTCAGTGTGGATTCAACTTCGACAGAAAGCCATCTTCCCCACCACCCAAAGAAAAGAGAAAATCCACAAGTTTGGAGTTTTTGATGATCAATATTATTTGAAAATTTCTAAGGGATAGCAGCTTGAGTTCCTACCATAGAATTCATAGAAACCAGCTGAAAAACTCATTCACACTGCATTTCTTACAGCTGTCCTGAAGGTATTTGCTTCCTGAGCTTCATTTCCCATTTACAGGAGCAGCAGGTCTACATCTGCTTTTCTGAGCCAGCAGATGAGAGTACAAAACTCATTTTGTTTCAGCAGCCTTTCTTTAGTTTGGGTTTGGTTTTTTTTTTGTTTGGTTTTTTTTTTTTGTTGGTTGGCTGAGGCCTTGTGATCCATTCTGCATTATTCTGGAACAGCATAAATTAAGAATTACTCTGGCATACAGAAATAGTTGTCTAGAGGTTGATCTTTTTGCCTCACACTTGGTAATACATAGATGCCATAACTTTGCATAATGCAAAGACACCTTCCACTATTTCAGTTCCCTCTTCCCTTTATGAAATCAGCCAAAGAAAGAGCTCTCATGCCACAAATACTGGGTTAAGGAGTTATGGTTCAACCTCAGGTGTTTGTTGCTCCCCTCAGAAGGCGACTGCTGCAGGTCAGCTGGCATTGCAGCAGTCTCTGCCTGCTCCAGTTCTGTCAAAGGGGCTGAGTTTTAAAAAAAAAAAAACCACAACAAACCACAGATGGGATGAGAGGCAAGCAGATGCATAGTTAAGCTGTCAGATCCAAAGGGTGATAAATTCTGCCTTACAAAGGCAGAGGGTACAGAGGAGACAGCAACAAACCACCCAAGTCAGTGATCTAGGAAGCTGCTCAGCTGCATCCAGAATAGGAAGTCTGGGCACATCCTCAGAGGAGTTCTTGGGTGTGTTTTGACACTGGGTTTCTAGTCCCATGGGACAAGGTTAAGTTTTGCAATGTAAAGAACTGTAAGTTCACAAAGGAATAAAATACACCTATTCTATGTATTGTATCCATGTTATAATGCTATATCTGTTTGCCTTTTAAAAATTGCCTTGTTAATCATACAAACTGGGATTATTTGCAGAATAACTAATTAATCAATAGGCTGAACTGAATTTACAGTACTAAAGTTATTAGAGGCATTACAATTTACAGCTGCTGAGATTTTGCACCACTACATGAGAAACTTTTACCCAATTACTGAACATCACACAGAGAGAAAAGACAGGAGAGTTATTTATAAAAACAAAGAAGAAATATTTCTCATCTACTTTTCTGGATAACAGGAAAGCCTTCCAAACCAAGATGATGAATAAAATTATTTCCTGTGTTCCATGTCTGCTTCCCCTTTAGTACTAATTACACTTCTATGCTTATCTGACACCTGTCTGCTTTTAAATCACTAATTAAAATATGAAATGTGGAAAGCTATTTTTAAGCACAGCATTCTATTGTTTCACCAGGCTGAATTATTCCTTCCCTTTTCAAAGGGGTTCTACCATACATTTCAGATCTTAGGGTACAAAATGGAACAGAGACCAAACAAACTTTCCCACCACTTTTTGGAACAAAGCTTTCTGCTCTGTTTGCACTCTGTCTTAACAATTAACCAAAATCACTTTCCTCTGGGAACTATCCTGATTTAATTAGTAATGCTGGAGCATGACCACAAACACAGGCACATTAATTTCATCTGCATTCCAAACACAGGGAAATCCTGCTATTGAAAAGAAAGATTCTTTCTATTTCTTGTGCCTGCACAATTCTCCTCTGTCTCTGCTTAGCTGCTTATTCTGGATGTTCATTTTCTTGCCCCAAAAACCCCTCCATGCAAAATTCATCCACAGAGTACTCATCTTCTCCAGGACAGTTCAAATCACACTAGCAGATACTTGCACAAATGAAGGTATTTGGTGTACAAAAATAAGTCTAAATGGTCTTTCATTAGTATTTTTGCAAGCTCATGTGAACACAAAAGCACTAGACCATAAAATACATCAAAAATATTCTGAAAATTTTACTAAGCAGTATCTTAAATCTACTTAAAGTACTGGATCTAGCTTTTGAGGGGATACAGCTGGAATTTAAATAAAAATGGTCTCATATTCCATGCTGTTTGAGGATGCAAGCTCTCACTGAACATAAGAGAACATCATCTTTCACAAGTGTTGTTAGGAGGTTTGTTGCATATTCCTGAATTTTACATCAGCAAATTTTTATGCAACCTTTTCTTACTAAATAATATTTATAAGCACCTCAAAAATGACATGGAGTGTAATGTTAAAAAAAAAAAAAAGAAAAAAGAAAAGAAAGATCTCATTATTTCTACTTGAACAAAAACATCTGCCTAATAGTTATGTTTTAGGAGATAAATTCTGCACTGATACATTCACAGTAACATCAATTCAAGTCTCAAAACCCTGCAGGAAGGCATTAAATTACATGGGCTACATGCTAGAGCTCCACAAGGTAATATCAAATATAATGTAGCAAATGCAAACCAGTTCCGTTTGTGTGTGTGGAGAGCTGCCCAACGTAATTCACAGAGACACAAATGTACAGCCTCCTCTGGGCTTTGGATGTCACTTTTTTTGTCACTCTCTCTGCCCCTTGCTTCAAACTGCACACTCTGGCTTCAAAAGGAAAGCTCCTGTCATGTGAGAAGAAAAAAAGATTTTTTAATTCATTCCATCCATCTCCTCATCCCATATTGTTTTACTCTGATCATACAGAATTTAGAGGCTTTTACACACATTTCCAGTGTGCTGACACAGACATTCAGACTGAGGGCAGCTTATGTGTGTGCATATGTACACATACAGATAGCTGGATCTGATCTCCACTGTTCGCCCAGCTGCCATTTGGTTCCACACAAACCACTCCAGGTATGTGCAAACACAACAGGAGAGATCCCTGCACCATCTGAACCTCCTCTGTACCCACCTGATGCTGACAATTTGCACAAAATCCAGCGACACAGAAATGATGTTTTATCTGTGTCCAACTTTGCAAATTTCATTTTAATAATACAGACAAACACAGGGATTTCAACTTTTTCAAGTCTTACTCTTTTCTACTTGTTGTCATGGATACTACATCTTCTCTTTCTCTTTTCTCTCTTTCATCATATTTGACTTTTCTCTGCTGGTGTCCATGGTGACACCCTGCTATTAGTACACAATGCATGTCCTAACTTCCACATCCTTAAAATGGGCTCAGGTATTCTAAGAAGTTTCCCCTATGTGACAGATACTATTGCATATTAATATCTTTTTACTAACAAGGAATTTAAAAAAATGTGTGTATTTGTGTTTATCCAAGTTTTATTCACTTGGATAAACTCATGAGTTGCAACATCTTCTTTTCAGGATGGCCTCTGGGGACAGCTGCCATACATTCAATCCATCACACAGGCAAATGAGGATGCAGAGCAATCAGGCAAGTGTTTATGCATCAAAATATAATTGGCTGAATTTCCAGAGATGCAGAGCTTTAGAAGTAGACAGTATAAGCAAGCAGGCAGTGCAAGAAATCTCATAATCTGAGACCATTCCAAAATACACATTTGCCCCTGTAACTCACAGTTGCTTTCAAATGATTTAACAATATGCACCTTGAAGGGAAAAAAAAATCCCTAAAACCCCAAGATAAGTACCAAACCCAAAGATGACAATACTAAAACGATGCACATTATTTCATTGTTTTATTAGTTTCCCATTTAACAGACTGTTTTCAGAGGATCCAGCAAATACAATCATTGGTGGGTCAGCCTACCAGTTAGAACTTGAACTGGCTTGAAGATGCTATTTGCACATCTCTCTCTTTGCGAGGGCAAACTTTGTAGTAATGACTTGTGGATTTAAAGATGCAGGGTTGTGGTATTTTCTGGGGTCCCCCATGACAGGAAGGAATGAATCTGACTCCATGTTCTTAGAAAGCTAATTTATTATTTTATGATATGATATGATATGATATTATATTATATAATGCTATATAAAACTGTACTAAAGAATAGAGAAAGGATGCAGACAGAAGGCTACAAAGAACGATAATAAATCTTGTGACTCCTTCCAGAGTCTGACACAGCCTGATGGTGATTGGTCATTAAGTCAAAACAATTCACATGAAACCAATCAACCAATGACCAGCTGGATAAACAATCTCCAAACTACATTCCAAAGCAGCAAAACACAGGAGAAGCAAATGAGATAATATTGTTTTCCTTTTCCTCTGAGGCTTCTTATCTTCCCAGGAGAAGAATCCTGGCAAAGGAAAATATGACAGTGACACAGGGTCATGCTGTTCTTGTGGCTGACTATAAGGACCAGGCAGGTTTGGTTTATAAAACAAAGTAAACAAACTAACTAACAAACAAAAGGTTTTCTGATATGATTCCTTAAACTGGGGGTGAATTCCCCTAATGAGTCAGTGGCAAAACTTCCAATAGCTTCAGTAAGGCTGGGCTCCCAAATGGCACTTTGAATTTCCACAGGCAGTGAAGTGTAACCTGGGCATGCAAACTTCAGCCCCAGAGAAGTTCTGGAAAACAAAGAAGTGAATCACTGTGTTGGACTTTGCCAGGCAGCAGCTGTCAAACATTCTCATGAATATTTGGTGGTAGGAATCTTGGCATACTGCTGTATTCAACAGAAATAAATAATTCTGATCTGTCTTGGTGTGATAAAATAACCCCCCCAGAAAAGATGTTTACAGCTGCATGAAATCATATTTGTCAGGGAACAAGTGTAGGAATTTTTAAGTTTATAGCATCCACAGTAAATATTCCCTAGTGGCATAAATTGTAGAAATTCAGTCATGGACACTGTAAATTGGATTTGCAAGTTTTTCCCTGAGATGCAATCCAGAAACAATTCCTCTGATTTCCTTCACTTATTTTGCCATCTTCCCAGGAGAGAGCTATTCTAACTTGCTTGCTCAGTAAACTGATATCTGAAAACTGGCTGCTAATTACCCTGTGTTTCAATTCTCAACTGGTGATCTGGGAAATCAAGTCCTGGTCTCCTATGTACAGTAAGATCAATAAGCTACCACCTAGACTGCTGAGACATGATGTCAGTATTGGCTGTTCTACAGAGCATCCCCCCTCTGATTTGCCTCGAAATTGTAACGATAATGTGCTCTTAAATTATTCAGACTGTTTAGATTTACCTTATAAAAAAACAAAACAAAAAAAAAAAAGAAAAAATGAAAAGGAATGTAAAAAGGAATGTGAACCTGGTAGCTATAGATATCTAATCCCAGTAGAGTTTCCAGATTTTAAAAAGGGCAGAATTATTTCAGGGTGTATAATACAAGTTATCTATTTTCAGCTTTTAGGAAGACAAGCATGAATGATGGCTATTTCCTCATTTAAAATCAATAGATTTCACCTCCGCAAAAATTAACTATGCAGATAAAAGCAAAAAGCATTGAACAGATAATCTTTATGGAAAGATTGGGGTTTCTTTCTCATTTGGGATGGTTGTTACAGATCTATTGAGTGCAATAGAATTTAGCAAATTCACACAAGTAGCAACTCAGATGCTCCTCCATTATTTGTGTCTTCACTAACTGGTGTCTTAAAAATGATGACGACCTGACAAGAGGAAAAACTTAATAACTTTGTGTTTGATTTTAGCTTTTTATAGATAATGGATACTAAGTCTTTATATGTACTTAAAAACCTGATAGTTTTGGAAGGGTGTGTTTACAGCCTGGAGAAATAGGTAACCAAAGTGAATTCCCATCTTGAATTACTTGCTGGGTTTTGCAGAAGAGGGAAAAAAAAAAAAAAGAGAGAAAAAAGAACACTTGCAAGGCAATAAAAAATAGCTCCCAAATGGCTGGAGTGGAATTAAAATTGCAACAGACCAGATTTAACCATGTTAAAAATTAAATACTGTTACCGGCAAGCAAAATTTGCAAAGGATTGTAAAATTATGGACCAAAAAGGCAAGTTAATCCATTTTCAGTTTCATAGTTTGTGATAATGTCTGGATTTTTAAAGGCATTTTCTGACATTCCTCAATTCCATTATGATGCTTTATAATTATAATCCTTTATTTGTGGTCTCTGTATCTACTCTAATGCTAAAATCTTAAGCCTCTCTAACACTAAGGTCATTATCTGATCTCTCCAGTTTATCCTCTCTGAAACATTAACCTTATCCAGGGATCTCTTAAAGGGCCACACACATTTAGGGCCATGATAGCCCTGACTGAAAACAAATTCAGCCCCTTGCTGATTGTCCTGGGGTGACACTAATGGTCTTTTTGTGGTGGCAAAGCCATGCATGCATTGATAATGCTGTTGTGTGCTTGAATCCCCCATTAGTTTAAATTTTGGGCACAAGCACAGCACCCAAAAAACCTAGAACAGCAAATTGATTTAATCAGCTAAACAAAACTTCCCACAGATTATCAAATGATGGATTTCTGTAGTTTTCTGTATGTGGCCTTGCACCTGGGGAGGAAATAGCCATAATTCATGCTTGTCTTCCTAAAAGCTGAAAATAGCCCAGGCTCCAGCACAGGCTGGGGTGACCTGCTGGGCAGCAGCTCTGCACAGAAGGACCTGGGGGTGCTGCTGGACAAGGAGCTGTCCTTGGGCCAGCCCTGCCCTGGGGGACAAGAAGGCCAAGGGGACCCTGGGCTGCAGCAGGAACTGCAGTGCCAGCAGGGCAGGGAGGTGATCCTGCCCCTCTGCTCAGCCCTGGGGAGGCCACTCTGGAGTGCTGTGCCCAGTTCTGGGATCCTCAGGACAAAAGAAACATGGAGCTCCTGGAACTGGTACAGTGTAGAGCTACAGAGGTGATTGGGGAACTTGAGCTCCCCACTTACAAGAAAAGGCTGGAGGAACTGGGTCTGCTTAGCCTGAGCAGAAGTCTGAGAGGGGACCTCATCAAAATAGGTGTTTTTGAAGGGTAGGTGTCAAGAATATGGATCCAGGCTCTTCTTGATGTGCTGAGCAACAGGACAAAAGGCAACAGGGACAAACTGATGCACAAGGAGGTTCCATCTGAGTAATGGCAAGAACTTCAGTACTGTGAGTGTGACTGTGGAACAGATTGCCCAGAGAAGTTGTGGGATGTCCCTCATTACAGATATTCAAAGACTGCATGGGCACAGTCCTGAGCTGTGTGCTCTGGGTGACACTTTCTGGAGCAGCTAACCCCACTATGGTCCCTTTCAAGCTTACCCCTTCTGTGATACTGTGACCATTGGTGGCCCCAAGCCCTGCCTGGAGAGGATGTTTTCTTCTGGTTATGACAGCTTGAAGAGACAGCCATCTCTAAGTAACTTACACTCCTTAGGACACCAGAAGAATAAAATAAATTTGCCTGTTTACTTCCTTGGTACAATTCCAGGCAATTCCTCTGTGTTGTTAATCAAACAAGCTGAGCAGGTGACCAGCTTGGCTGAACAGGGAACCCCCCAAGAGGCTCAAAAGAAAAAGGAAATTGTATGATCTTTGGAAACAAGGTCAGTATTTGCAGACAGAGCACAGAGCAGTGGTATATTTATGCAGGAAGAAGACACAAAAGACTTAAATTTAATTAGAGTTGAAATTGGCCAATGATTTTGAGATAACTAAAATTATTTTTTTAAGTGTGCAAATAGGAAGAGGTCTAAAGGCATAATTTTATGTCCCTCCAACTGAAATAATCTGTTGTATTCTACTTTCTTTTAAAGAATTACTGAAAAGGAGATGTACCAGGACTTTAGGTATCTTAATATACCATAAATAATACAATTAATTCTCAGTAACATTAAAATAAACAATTCAGGCATTTTTCACCAGCAGCCTAGAAGTTCCTAGAGAACAAATGATTCTTTAAACAACCCAGTCATGTCAATGATCTATTTTAAGACAGGATAAGTGCTACAGATCACAGCTTCCTGTTGTGGTCTATCCTCAATTGATATACATGCAGAGTATGTATCTGACAAGCAGGACACCAAAAAAAAAAAAAAAGTGATGGGAATTTGCCTCAATAACTCCCATGTTTTAGTGATTTTTTGCTTCTCATGAAAACTATTTTCAGTGATTGACACCTCAGGAGAAGCAGGCATGCCTGGGGATGGAAGTCAAGGCATGGTAAAGGGTAACATAATCTCATAAGCAGGTCAGTAAAATCTTTGGCTACTCTTTGTTTCTAATCCAGTGTCCAGAAATCCCATCCCCTCCACTCTCACACACATCCCTCACAAATACTCAGAAAGGCCCTGTGCAAGGGCAATAAGAAAGAAAATTCACCCACATCCAGTTCTTATTCATGAAGAATTTCACCATCAATGTTCTCTGGTCAGTGGAGAAGGCTCTGTGAAACCACCAGCAGAGAAGAAAGTGCCATGGCTGGGGCTCAGCACTTGGTTATGCTTCCCAGACAGAGCAGACACTGATGATTTCTGGGCCATGTCTTGGCAGATACATCTTCTAACATCTCCAAGCACAAAAATAAATTTTAGATCAGATATTTCCAATCAGCTCGCCAAACAGCTCTTCAGTAAAAACACCAGGTTCCAACCAAAACCACATTTTCAAACATAAATTGCTAACTTTCCATGGATTTATTTTTAATTCATTAAAAGACTTTGCCAACAGAAGTATACAGTTATAATATCTCAGAGGACCTATTTTTCTTCTTCTCAATGTTTTCATTATCTGCAGTGAGCTTCACCCCCATGCACATATTCCCCATGATCCACTGTAATCACCAAATCCATACAAGGTCTGACAGATACATACCACAGGAGATATAACCCAACTTAAGACCACAATAGACAAGAGAATGGAAGCAAAATTGATGAATTACAGTCCCAGAAAGCACCAAGGTAACTTTTCAAAATGAAATATTTTGGGTTTAGATCTTTCACCGATATTTTTCTTGGGGGAAGAATATTTGCAGCAATATTTTAAAGATTTGTAAAGCAATGAACTGAAGAAATGGCTTTAGCAGAGCTGAGAAAGGGAGTTTTCTTTTCCTGCTGCCTTTATTTTGTTTTCAGTTGTACTTTCTGGCTGTATTTTTCTTGCCTATGAGGACAACCTCAGGGTTTTTGGGTTTTTTTCCCCTCCTACTTCTTTTTGGAAGACAATTAACCAAAACTAAGCTCTCTGTAAGCTCAGGCTTGGTGGCAATTGCTGATACAAACTTAATATTAAACCTCTTGAGCATTACAATGGCTCTGTTCTGCTTCCCATGGGGAGACTAAAAAGTCTCTGCTTTTTAGCACAAGACTTGCTTAACTTTGGCTTGCAAGCTTACATGAAGGAAGTTAGGTCATGAAAGTGAATTCAGGAAAATGTGATGGAGCGCAAAGAAAAGGAAGGAAAATACGAAGCATCAACATGGAATTCTCATCAGAGGGCCTAAGGTAAATGTGTGAAATGTAAATCTGTCTACTGGAAGTGCAGGCTGGGAGATGGTTTGGAGCAGTCTGTCATTGTATCACCTAAAGCTTCAAAACCCTCCTGCTCTGTCTTGTTGAACTCCTGCCCAGTGGAGAAGATACTTCTATTCAAGCAGAGCAGAAGTTAATTTAAAGATTTAATGTGCAACTGCTTTTAGATAGTAATAAAATCCTTTTCAAAGCATTAAGTGTGCGGCAGAGTCGTAATAAATAAAAGAGCTCTCAGACTCACATCTCCAATTTCCTGGTATTTAAATCCCTATTGATGATGCCATAACTACCTCTACTTAGACCTTGTTTTGGAGACTGTGTGTACTACTGCAGCGGCTCTTAAAACTTTCAGATGAAGTCAGAGGTTACCACAGAGCTCAATAATTCAGACTCTACTCTCCAATTGTGCTCATGGCCACAGGAGAACCGAACAGGATCTTAGAGGCTGCAATTTGCAGTCCTTACTTGGGCTAAACTCACCTGATACTCCCACTTCCAGCAATATTTACGTTGTACTTGAATTCGTTACGTATTTTATTGTATTTCTGAAGGATAAACCTTGGTATTAAAAATTACAAGATAGTGAGAAAAAATATACATAGGTAACTTCAAAGGGTGAATCCAAAAAACATATAGGGACAATAAAAAACTCATCACTGGTCAAATTTTGAAGGGAAAAGTTAATATTGGACCGTGACCATGGGAAATGGGAGTATTTTTATACTACTTAATAAGGAAAACAGCAGAAGCTGCAAATTTACTAAGAAATAGGAAGCAAAACTGAGCATTTTCCCACACTAATATCCTATCTTATTTTCCTTTAGAACTAAAAGTATCCACTTCAGTAGAGATTTTTTTTCTTATTTAAATTTAAAGTTTATGTATAAAAGTACATCTTGCAAAACACAAAAATCACTATTCTACCATGCATTTTGAGAGTTGATTAAACTTAAACAATTTCTCTTTTCCTAAATGTTATGAAACACTTGCTCTGAATCATTAAGTCCTTGGGCACATCCAAAAGTATGTGTGATTTAGATTATCCCCTTTCTTTGTTATTAAAGTAAATCAAGTACTCATATTTCCAGATTTTGGTGACAAAAAATTATTTGGTTTGGTTAGCAATTTTCCCCACAAATATGTTCACTCTATTTTCTATACCTTGGATTTTTCTACTGAAAGTTTATTCAGTGGCTTAGAAATAAAGGCATTTATCCACACTTCTATTAAGAAAAGGACTTTGCTGGGGAAAAAAGTCGATATTCAGACTGGAGAACTCATTAGCAAAAAACCTCCAAAGTTAGTTTTTAACTATGGATTCCCTTGTAAAATACAGTATTCAGAAACTGATTTTCTGGTTTTTCTGTGGCCATAATTAGCTGAAATCTTGTAAAGAAAGGTGCACATAGGGATTCCTCCTCCACAAGGATTATCTGATTGTTTCAGCTGCTGTTAGTCTGCTGGGCTGAAATAAGCAATAAACCAGAACTCCTCCCAGTTACCTACTTCCACAATAGAAAAAGACCTGTTTTCCCACTTAAAAGGAGGTTTATTTTTCTGAAGGCTTATTTATGGCCTGGAGACAGCAATTCTGCTGATGTGTATGTGTCCTTTTTCTAAGCCCAGCTCTCCTAAATCACCTGAAGCCTGACAAACACATCCTTCCTGAGGTGCTGTGGATAAGAGCAGTTCATCTAAAATCTCGCTGCCCTTCTCATTAAGGAGGGACACCTCCCCCTTTCTTCACACCTAGTCCTCTGTCCTGTGCTCTTAACATCTCTCAGCCTCAGTAAGCTGTGGGCAGACCTGAGCTGAAGGTCATTTGATTGCAATCATCTATTGGGAATTGGTATAATTCCTGAAGTACAGTAAAAATGGCAATCCAAATGTGAGATTTTGCTTAAAATCCAAAGTGATTAACGGGGTTTGGGAGACTTCTTGGTAACCTGGGTTCAAGTGGTGCCTTGTGATGCTACCTGGAACAGAGGCTAGACAGAGTAAGAGAAATAAAGTAAGTATTTATTAAAAAGACCTGCAAAGGATACACCTTGGGCAGTACAGAAGCCTGGCTGAGGCTGCAGCCAAGATAGATGGTGAGTCATGAGTTTTCACACTTTTATAAATTTTGGTCCATTTGCATATTGGGTTTAACTGTCCAATTACATCTTCAGATTATGAAATCCCATCCTCCCAGATTGCTTTCCTCAATTCACTGTTGTTTATACTTTTTGGGCCTGAAGCTGTAATGGTGTCAGACTGGAAAAGGATTGTTTTGTCTGACTAAACTGTGAGGAGAACTTGCTAACACTTTATGTTAAGTTCAGAGTTATATACTCATGCAGTACAGAAAAATATGTAAGTACAGGAATATATGAAAGCTAAAGCTTAAGGCATCACAAGCATAGTTATTCATACCTGTCACACTGCTTAGCCAAATGTCAAATATCTGCAAGAATTTTATGTCACAGACATCTTTTATGAAAAATCTTTCCTTAGGATTTTTCCTCCTGAGAAGCTGAGAGGCCTCAGGAACAAAATGTAAACAATGGTTATCTGCTGCTGTGGAATGCAACAGGTGCATCTGTGATTGGCCCATGTTGGATGTTTCTAATTAATGGCCAATCACAGTCCAGCTGTCTCAGAGAGTCCAAGACAGAGCCTTTGTTATCATTCTTTGCTATTCTATTCTTAGCCAGCCTTCTGATGAAATCCTTTCTTCTATTCTTTTAGTATAGTTTTAATGTAATATATATCATAAAATAATAAATCAAGCCTTCTGAAATATGGAGTCAGATCCTCATCTCTTCCCTCATCCTGGGACCCCTGTGAACACCGTCACACAATTTTATACATTGTATAATGCACCAAAGTTTTCTGAAAGCATCAGAGGTTTTTTTGCTTTCCCATGGAAAAAAAAAAACAATGCTGCATTTCCTATTTTCCTGTTTTAAACTCTTTTGTTTCTTTCCCTCCCCTCTACTTAGCCCTGATGCCCTGTCCTATTAAGGGCTTCTTCCAGCTGTATACCAGCACAGACCATCTGTCTAATGATGATTTTATACATGGATTACTTCCAGCACGGAATTGCTGCCCACGATGGTCCCTCCCAGAACTCTCTTCTTTTTATGCTCCTGTACTTCATGTTTGTTTACATTGACCACACTCATGCTATTGGTGGCCACAGAGCAATAAAAATGTTCCACCAGCATTTATTAATCCATTGATAAATTATATGAAATCACTCTACAAAACCCACATGCTTTTCAAGCTCAGCTATTATGCTAATACATTACTGGTGCTTACTTGTATTTCTAATTCTCCTTTTTCCCCATGGGCAGCTGAGCCACTCAAGGAAATTCACTGCAATGCAAAAAGAAAACACAAGAAATCTACCTACTAGAAATTCTTCATTAGTATTTATTCATTGATTTCCTTTGTTTGAGAGAACAATGAACCAGAAATGTAATAGAGCTTTTAAAAACAAGTTTAAATTCCACTTTATCCAAACTATTGTGTTCCATCACCAATCTCAGCTGCTGTTTGCCAGAAAAACAACTCTTCACTTTAGGGGATTTGTTCCAACTGGGATCTTGCATATATAAACCAAATATGAGAAATTATGCCATGAAGAACTTTCCTGTCAAAACAGATGTGGAAAGCAAAAAGGATCTGAGGGAGCCTGAATGTAAAGTACAAAGAGACACTCAAATACTGGATCAGCCTTGCAGCCAGTTTGATAATAAAACTAATTTTCACATTTTGAACTAAATGAAAATAGTTTTTGCTAAGTATTAACATAAAACGAATCTTTATTTTTTTATTAATTTCATGGCTATTTATTAGGTTGTAGGTATCAACCACAGAAAATAATCAAGTATTTTAAAGCATAGTAAAGGTTTAAGGCGTTCAAATAAATGACCAGTGTGTATATATATATATTCAGTGAATTTGTTAAGTGTAAAATGTTAAAAAATTCTCAGGTGATTTCTTAATTTAACGCAATAAAACGTCCCTGGGACTTAGATGTTAAATTTACTGAATAATTTCAACTTTCTGACTGAAAGGATATTTGAAGAAATTTAGTTTTAATTTACCTTAGTTTAACTTTTCAATGTATTTGTTGACAAAAAAATCCAGAGCACGGTTCTATTGAAAAAGAAACTTATTTCTGTATTACATTTTAACTATTTTAATTTTTATACAATTTCTATATCAAAAGAATTTCTTCCAAATTTTATATTGAATTTCAAGGATTTCAATACCCAAAGTTTTACTTTTTCCAAATTTGCTTTTCCCCCATAGGATTATTTGTTTTGAATTTAACTTGAATTTTGTAAATTATTTAGCCATGGATCCTGATTTTTGTCAACAAACAAAAATCCTAATCAAACCTAAACCACTTTATGTTAACCATTCTCATCTAACCCAAAAAATTAATTGCAGACAACTCAGCTCAAGAAGCTTGTGACTTGCAGTAGAAGAAATACATTCATTAACCAGATTAGCAAACCTGTCTCCTGGTATAAATTTCACATCTATTCTCATTCAAAAATTTTGTTGTAGTTTGCCCTAAACAATGCACATTTCCCAAATTCTGAACTTTATGAATTACATTTAGTCCTTTTTATTAAAAATTGAATACATTCTCTGTATCTTCCCTTTCAGATCCACTGCATGGAGAATTTTTGCCATAGAAGGAAAATAAAAATAAGTAGCATGAAAAATTTGTAGCAGTTGCAAAACTGACTTTCTTATGCTTTTTCACTGATTTTCTGTGGGCTTCTATTGTTTCCATCAGTACTAGATAAAGACCATTGAAAAGACTTAGAGGGTTAGTTATCTCTTCTGCCACTTCCACACCGTGGGTGCTTGCAGAGACATCTACTCTAACCATGCTTTTATTCTTTCTTTTTTTCATTTTTCCAGAATTCATTAATTATGCAGGTGCACAAGTTCACATGAATTTTCTTCTAGATTTTTTTTCTTTTTTCCCCCCTGAATAATAAGAGGTTCTGGCTGCATTAATTGCCCTACACGGAAAAGAGCCCCACTGTTCCCCACCAAAAGGAAGTGCACTGGGAATGAGCTCAGAAACCTCTAACACAGCCAGTGGAGGAAAAAATACACAAAATGCAGCCTCACTGCTTTGTAAAGCCTGGCTAAGTTTTGTCATGAATTCCTCTGCCAGAAGATGAAGCCAAGTTTGCACTTTTGTGTGCAAAAGGGTTTGGGAGCCCTTCTTTGAAACTCCCTTCAAACCAGCAGATTACTATTCTTGATAGATTAGCTTGAATTAATTAAAAATGGTTGCTCTCCCCCTTCTTCTGCATATTTTCTTTTAATGTTGCTTGTTCTTCCAGCTTTATATCTCTGACTTTCTGGACAATGTAAGTAAATTCTGGGCTTTCCTGACTGGAAAAACTTATTTGCAGTATGGGTGTGGAAGCGCATATCTACATATTCACATGTAAAATTTGAGATCAAAATAGATTGTTTTCAAACCACCTCTATGCCATCACAGTTCTACTACAGTGCCTTCAATTAGGAAGTCTGTGGTTGCAGCAATTTCAAGTTAATAGTGCTGTTTTTTCTTTATACTCCTCAGATTTGCAAGCACTTTAAGGTTGTGTAGGGTTCATAAGCCCAGCTTTCAGTGCCTTCTTTGCATTTGGAAATTTAATTGCCACAACTTTAAAATTTTCTTTTACAGTAATCAGTCATGACTATTTCTCAAGACTGTGCTCTTTAATTTCAAAGAAATATATTGAGCTGTGGTTTTGAAATATACAATGGATAAAATGTTAGTAATCCAATAAACATTCTGGAAAGAAGTAACAAAAAATATTAAACTCCCATTGAAATTCTTTGAATTGCACAATACACAATAGATACAGGCTGCTATTAAAACTCAAACAGCTGCATTGAAGCTTAGCAACCCATGACCATAATAAAATCTTATTTTTTAATGTATCCTACCAAAGTTCAAACTCTGATTGTGATTCTCAAATGTACTTCTGTCTGAACTAAAAGGAAAAAAAATTGTTTTCAATGAAATCAGTATATCTACTCATCAACCATTGGAGCTATAATTCCACATTTGTTCCCCATCATTTTAAAAAAGATTATTTACTGCTGGTCCATGCCCCAAGCATCTGATCAGAAACTAATTTTTTCTTTATCAGCTTCTGCAGACAGCAAACTTTTTTCCTGAGGAAATATCAGTCCTTTAAATTAAAACTTATTATTTATAAACATACATAATAAATACTTTCCTGTTTGTTCTTACGAGGCACAGATTTTATTGACTGCAGTCATAGGAAAAAAAAAAAACTGAATAGGTACTAAGACATATCCTGAAAGGTTTAATCTGTGTTTACTTTACCTAAATTTATTTCCTCTAGAAAATAACCTGTTAATACCACAGCAAATTATTCCAGGTGGTGATGTAATTGAAATTGTATAAAGAAAAAGAAAACAGTCCTGGAAAATATAAAGGGAAAAATGGAAATTACCAGATAGGTATTTACTTCTCCATTTATTTATTATTAGTACATACTTGTTAGTAATACATAGAGGAATATATCTGAGCCTTTCTAGGCACTTTGCATGCAAAACTACAAAGAAACATGTTGTAATTTTAGTTCTTGTGCTGCTGGGCTGGATGGAGCTGTTTTTTCCACCCATCACGGATTAAAAAGGTGAGTAGGAGGAGAAAACCTGAAAGCTGGATGTTCATGCTGTTGGATCTGCACTTTTCCCATCCATTATACTCTGCCATTTGTACAATTCTGGCCAATTTTCTAAAACACCTTTTTCAAATGTGTTGAATAGACATTTTCTTGCTAAGTTCATTACAAAATACTTTCTTGAACTATTAGAAGTAATATTTTCAATTAATGTGAATTTCTGATTCCAGCAGAAGCTAATGGACAAAAATCATGAAAACTGAGAAAGAAATATTACTTTTGTTAAGGAAAGGATGGACACAGCAGAGAGCACTTTCTAAATGAAGAATGCAGAGAAGATTGAGGCATTTTAGATATATATCTTGCAATCCTCCATTCAACCTGGCCCCCAAAATTTCTTTTACATACTACATATAGATCTGTATAAAAGTCTTGTGCATCAGGCTGGCACAATGGTTTATTTTTACAGCATCAGGAGTATGACTTTTATGACTGAAAAATAAAAACCACATTTCAAAAACAGGTTGAATTATTAAAATATGATGCAGCTCTGACAAGATGTTAAATCTTTAAGCAGCATCACAGCAGTCATCACAGGCCTATAGAGGTGACTAAATCTAACATGAGGCATCACAATTCTTTGCTATGACTTAATAAAGTGACTTAAGGACTTTCAGAATTACATCTGATCATTTGCTAGTCTAAACTACTTTGAAAACATCTAGGAACTCTGACCAAAATTACTTCTTGCCAAGCAGGACTGCTGTACATAGGAGAAAAGTCCCAAGATATTGTGCCAACCACAAGAGATTTCCTTTTAGGAAGGCATCCCCTGCTTTTCTTGAAATCAGTCTCCTGTCTCTCAGTTGTCATTTGCAGGTTGGGAGCAGAAAGTCAAGTACAGACAGATAAAGAGATTAATTTCCATAAACACTGAAGTGAACATTAAATTGATTTCTTTTTCCTCTTTTCATTCAAGAGAAAGGGCTTAGCAAAACCTGGAAGTTTCAGAAAGGACAGGTCAACCTAATATAACTAGGAATCCATGGAGATGTAACATTTCTCTGAATATTAGAGACTTTTTTTTTTGTTTGAAAGATTGCTTAAATACAGCAAGAGAGTCCAATTAAATTTGGTACCTGTGGGACTGGAAAAGGATAAGAAATCCCAGTGAAGTTTGGCTGAGTTGAAACAAGGACATGCAGCGAGGTATGGGATATATGGGGTTTTTAGTACTTTTAGCTAAGCCTAAAAGATTGAATGCACAAAAAAACCCCAAAAGCCACAGAGCAGAAAAAAAAGGAGATGTCCCAATTGTGTGATATTACAGTGCCCAGGCGGCATTAAGTGCCAGTAATATGGAAAATAGGAGTCATGCAAAAAAAAAAAAGGAGGAAGGCACTTTGGTGATGACCACAGTGACAAGTTTTATTCCACATTTATACACCAAATTAGCACTGCAGGCTCTCCCTGTTCATTAAGGACCAAACCAAGACAGTTCATTATAAAAACATAAGCAAATGGAAATTCATTCACTATAAGGTGAATTTGCACAATGACCAAGTTCAAAACTTAGTCAAGGATTATTGTAATTTAAAAAGTCCTCAACTCATAGCTACTCAGCCTCCGTAGATATACCATTTATTACACAAGCAGCAGCATTCTCAAAAGGATTAATAATTTTTGCCATGTGCAAAATGGAAATAGTGAAGACAATCATTATGCTGCAGCATAACACAGAAAAGAGAACAATTCCAGCTTTGAAAAAAAACACTGAACTATTAGTTACATTAATTGTAATTTCCACCCTTCCTTGAATAAACAGAGAGGGAAAAAGAAGTATCAAGGTGTGCTCATCTCAATAACAACAAATTCACGTCCATGTGAAGAGAAGGAATAAAATACCTTGAGATCCCTTGCTCCAAAGACAAATTGTCCTTGTGGTATCATTGTACACTGTGGTAATATTGCAGTAGAAATAACAGCTGTGCATCCATGTTTAATTTATTAAAAATCAAATTCATTATGTGTAAAACCAAACAAAAGTAGAAACCAAAGAAATGCATCTACTGCATTTCCTGCTCATATTTCCCTTTCAGGTCTCAGATATGAAGCATTTTTCAGTCAAGTTTCCAGCTGTGTCTATTTCATAGATGAAGTGTAGCAATAGATACAAAAGCTATTATATTCTAGTAATTCTGTATTTCTGGTTTCCAGCTCTAATTTGAGGGCCATCTTTGAATTAAATGCGCTGTCATTTTACATGTATCAATCTGATATCTTAGTAGTCTTTTACTTTGAATGGGGAAAAGTCACATAGAGAATATCAGCACCCCTCAAAGCAGAAGAGCCAAAGGACTGGATTCAAAATTTTCCGAGCTGACAAATTCAAGACCTAGAGCTGACTTTCCCAAAGACTGTCCTTCCCTTTAAAAGCTGAATCTCAGTTTTGATTTGATCTTTTTTTCAGATGTATTTTCCCCAGTCTGGTTTTTTTCAGAAACAAAAGTTTTCATTGTATTCATCCTAACATATTTTTTGCTGAAGTTACTCACTACAGAATTCAGTGTATGTGTAACAAATTAACTTTTCCCAGTGTGCACTAATTTATATTTTTAAAACAGAAACCACCTGTCATGAGAATTCCCCCATGCCAGGTTTATATTTAAGATTCTCTCACAAACCTTCCTCAAGGACATTTAGATTATGATTATTCTGAATAATTCTGCAACTACAACTATTCCCATCCATTCCCTCAGGACATTAAGGATCTAGCTATACCTACACATTGCACTCATTCTCCAAAAAGTTCTTTAAATAGCCAGAAATAGAAGCCTCAAATCCTAATTTAGCTCTTTCTTCCAAGGGCAGTGAGCCAGTGCTTGGGAGTAGTGACCCAGCTCCACACAGAGACTCGTGACTGACCAAAATCACCAAGATACATGCACAGAGTCATTAATAACAGCAAAACCACCCCAAAAATTGCTGCTGCTCCACCCCACTGTCAAAGTAATGGGCTTTGAAATGGCACATTTCTCCTACTCCATATGGAGAAACATCCAACTCCAGGACCAGCACAGCCTCCAAGTGAACTTGCATGTAAATAGTAGGATTTTACATTGAAATTAAGAGACTTTCTGCAATAAAAAGAAGACGGAAAAGGGAAAAGGAGAGAATTGTTAACACTTCATTGTCATTTGCCATCTGGCTGAATCCAACAAAGAAGCTTTTAATGCAAACCCAAACGTCTAAATTTAGTCAATAAAAGAAAAAACTGAAGACCTCTTCAGCACTGCAACCAACTCTCACAGTTGCTCATGACAGAAGACACAAACTCCCATTTTATTGTGCCAGAGAATGCAGTAAAAACTGATTATTCCAAAAGTTTGGTAATGGGCTGCATAGAAACATTTCCTTTTTTTTTTTTTAAACAAACAACGTAAAATGGTTTTATAAATATAAAAACAAATATGAGGAACATTTTTAAGTGTCCTTTTTAAGTGTTTTTTTTTTTCAGTTTAAACTTGTGGAAATATTTTCCAGGTTCAGACATTTTATGCTGGCAAAAATGACCGAAAGGGAAAGCAGCACAGAGAGAAAGAACCAGATTTTTTTTTTTCTGCCAACATATTACTGCAATATCCTTAGGAAACAGCAAATAAAGACTGCTAGAAAGAAATAAACTTTCTGAATCATTTATATGTGTCCTGTTGCAAGAAAACATGTCACATATTATTCATGAACTTGAAAAGATCCATCTTCAGCTATTTTGAGTGTTTTGCTTCTATTTCTCTTTTCAACTCTTAACAGCTTTGCTCTGGAAGCAACACTTTCACTTTTAAATTTTGACACCTTACAGTGTAGTTTTTTAAATGTGAAAAGTACAGTTTATCTAAATTTCCTTGTCACTTTAAGCAGAAAGATACTGAGAATTCAGCTAAAGGTGTTGGAAGCTGGGGGCTGGAGGCAGCATTCCTTCAAAGTTTGGGACTTTGTCATGAGAAAAAATAGATTTTTTTCAGCGTCCATATTCTAAAGGAACATCTTTTTTCCCTCCCATTAAAAAGGAATAAAAAAGAAGAGTTTTATTTAGGACTGTCCTAGTAATGAATTATTCCCTCTGATCTGCAGAGACTCAGACAGCTTACCAGAAGTGAGATGGCAGGAATTGTATTTCTAATACATTGGAGCAAGATAACATACACATAAAACAGCACTGCTGTTGAAGTAGCACTGCTAGAGATGGGAAATGGGTATTTCCCATTATTAGGGAAAAAAAAAAAGAGAAGAAATGTTATTCCTGCTCACAGAAGCATCAGCAGTGATTTCAATATACTAGTGCATGCTCTGAGAATTAAATTTTAAAAATACATACTTAGAATCAAAATCTACCACACTTTTCCAGGATGGGAAAAGGCTCATTTTAAATTGGTCTTCATGCCAAGCAAGAGTGCAAATACATACTTGAAAGGAAATGTCCTTCATGGAGAAAAACATGGAAGTGCACTACTACGCACTAAATAATTAATAGGCAATTGCAAACTCATTAACCACACAAAACAAATTATAGCAGAAGTCCTATACCTCAACAAGACTTGTGATCAGATCATGTGGCAAGGTGAAAGGGATTCATGAACTGCCCAACCATCAATGTATCCTGTAACCAAGAGCGTTTGCCTTCATCAAAATGGAACAGAATTGCAGGTCTTACTGAAAAGACTGGATATTCCCAAGGAGCAGCCTACAGATGCAGAATCAACTGCTAATTGACTTCAACAGTGCATGGAATGAGGTATTAAGAGGAAAATTTGAGAGACATCCTAAAGGGACAAAAGCTTTCCTTCTTTTTTTCACAGGACTATCACAGACTGGGGAAAAACTAAGTAATGGCTTTGAAAAAAACCGGTCCAGAGTTTCACGAGAGCTCCCCTAAAAAAAGCCTTAGGCTTAATATCACAAACCCCATGCGCTACCTAAATAATCATTAAAACAATATGCTTTTTCACTCTAAAAGGAGACATGGTACAGCAAGACTGCTCCAGATGTGGTTTAATCTTTCCAGTCTCAAATAACTGCAACAAGTACAGCTAAGTCATTTCAACTGATCTTTGTGACAGAAGAAAGAATTAAGTGGAAACAAAGATCGAGTTCAGGACAGAAAGCCTGGCTTCAGAAACACCTTGACTGTGCCCACGAACTTCTGACAAAGCGCAAAAGAAAGTCTTGGTTTGAACCAGCCTGCAGCTAAAAACAACTGGGCACATACATGAAAAATAGAAAATTTTCACTCATACTTTCTTTTCTTTGTAGTTAATCACAAAACCACAGAAAAGGGGACAATGACTAAGGCATTTTCAAACGGCAATTAGCGTAAAAGTCGTGGTACAAAGAAAGGTTGTGTGTCTTACATACAGCTGTTTAAAGAAAGAATCAAACAGAAAATGTTGCTGGAATTCAGCCTTTCATTTACTTCTGGGAGCAGATCACTGAAGAGAGAAAAGCTGCAGAATGTTTTATGTTTTAAGGAAAAAGGAACAACTAACCACAGCCTACTGAGCATAGTATCAGAAGACTGTTAGAAAAGATCCAAGTTCCTTTGACACTCTTTTGATTCCCTTAGCTTATGGAACATTTGTTACTTATGCAAATAGTTCTGACAATCACCAGAAGTTGAAACACTAATGATTTCACATTAATGATTAATACATTAATTAATGTAGTACCACTAGGGGTAATTTGAGCATGTCATACGACTGTCTTCTAGTATATATTTGAATTTTAGAAATGTTGCCATAATCAATATTTTATTGTGCTCTTTTGCTTAGCATTAGAAGAAAATAAAAAAGAAACCTGACTGTAGTTGAAAAAGTTTTCAAAAGTATTGTCTTATATTTTTATTTTTGATCAATTATACTCTTAATACATTTTACTTGGGTTTAATTTAATCAGCACAAACTTTTGGCCTATAATTTCTTTTTATAAGAATGAAGATTCCATAAATCTGTTTTAACAAAAGCAACACTGAGAACAAACTCGTTTGGTCCATCATAAGTAGATGTGTCTCAAAAATATACATTGCATCTCTGATCATTGCATTTTGTGGAAAGCCTGAGTGCCTGAAAAGCTGAAATTTTCCTTGTGTTATGTACAAAAAAACCCCTGAGAATGTAAACAGTTTTCTAATTCAAATATATTTTAATGCCACTGTGTACTTATAAGTGAAGCAATTATTCAAATCCTCAAATTCTCCTCCACAAAAGATGCAAATGCAAGTTTGCATGCAATAGCTGGTTTCTCAGGGGGGGAAAATAGGGTATATTTTCCATATTAAAACAATGGCAACTGCACGGTTTATCCAAAAATTGAATTGAAATTGCTAGCTTTTTTAATTCAAGTGATAAAAAAAATCAAAACACAGTAGACTCTAGAGAACAGTCAGATACTCCAAAATCTATACTCAACACCATTGATGGTGAGCTCCATCTAGACATACTCCTAAGAGCAACGGTGAGCTGATTTAGCATCACATCCACTCAGATCTGCAAAGAAGTTCAGAGACGGCAAAGCTGAGAGACATCAGTCCTGAAGCCTTGAAAAATCAGCACAAAATTAACAGCCTGATTTTGGCAGCAACAACCCTATGCTGCTGGGTTAACAACAACATTCTGTCAGATCAAAGTGCTTTGTGGATATATTTTTTTCACCACCAAGTCATAATCTTTCCACTGATAGTTAAGGCTTAAAAATTCCTCTTTCCAATTACTGCAAATATATGCCACAGTATATTTTAAAAGTAGCCAGATCCCAGTTCACATTGATATTCCAAAAATATGCTCCCTCTGCTGAATTCTGTTGTTTGACCTCATTCCTGGAAAATTGTGCTAATAAAATCTTGACTGTAAACAGATACCAACCACTGCCAGGGAATCTAGCAAACAATAAATGAGGTCCAATAACCTTTGTTATTTCAGGTTTAGCCAGAGTCACAGAGAACAGAGCACCTGTATTTCCACAATGCAGCAACCATTTTCTGACTCCATTTACAGATGAGTCAGGGTTTTCATTCTTACCCTTCCAAAAATCTGTATTTTGAAGCAATTAGCCCCACAAAGCAGTTAATGAAGTCCATAGAGTACGTATCAGTAGCTGTATCTACCTGGAAGTGAGAGGAGACACTTTTTAGGAGCTTCCCAATGACAGTGCAGCTCTGCATAATGCCAGCAGAAAACTGTGCCTTCAAGGCAGTAATGATCCTGTCAGTAAGACAGGAAGGAAATTTAAACTCTGCTATAGCTAGAGGATGTAAAAGAGGACTGAAGAGTAAAAAAAAAAAAAAAAACCTCAAACGTAAGAATTTTGGTCCCTACTTGAGGATGAAAATGTGAAAGTTTTATGCAAAGTATATTTATATAAAGGGTGATATTGCTAATCTACAGTGGTAAGCAATAGCTGATGTTTCTTTAAGAGGTTTAGGACTAAAAAAACCTGAAGTGACATTAAAACTAAAGCTGTAAAAGTGCTACATGTAGTGTGCTTAAGAAAACTTAGGAAGAGAAGAAGGTTTAGTTTTTTACTGAGCTCTAATGAAATTGAACACATTAAATGACTGGTAGGTGCAATCTGCTGATCCAGAACCAGATGCAGAGCACGTTGGAGTTTCCTGTCAAGTTAATGAGCTGCAGATAAGACCCATGGGAGGTCTGGCCTGCAATGTTGACACTTTCTGTCCACTGAATGCCAGAAGTATCTACTGTAATTTTTGTTCTTTGAACTTGTTTTCTATGCTTAGCTTCCTCTTTGACTCTATAATAAAATACATTTAGAACATCTTCAGACTAAGACTTGTACTGAGAACCATGTACCTTCCCCATATCCTGCCTAAATATTATATTTACAGTGACAACAGAGTCACTTCTCACCCATAGGGTCACACATCCCATGAGAAACTCCAGAGCTTTACTGAAATTTTTTAGAGACCACTGGGCTTGTGCTTCTTGACTTGAGATACAGTTTCAAGAGAAAAAAGCGTGTTTGCTTGCAGCAAAGTAGACTTCCAAAAGATTAAAGTTAAACTTTGTCTATTTGAGTGCCTGCAGGGACTCTGCAAATAACTGGCCTTTCAGCTTGTCAGCAAAGCTGAAATATTGGATCCACGCAGATGTTGGACATTGGAATCTTATCTAGCCTTCAGCTCACAGACTCCACCATAAAAAGATGTGCTAAATGAAATTCTTTTCAGGTGGATAGTCAAGATTTCTGAGGAATCCTGTGTTTTGGATTGAAGTAGGAAAATGAAATGTCAGTGTGTAGAATGCCTTTTAACAGAGATCCCATTTTTTCCTGCTTGGACAACTTACTAGACCTGCCTTTCATGGGAATTGCAAAATTATTTCCTGGTGAATTCCTGTAGTGCCTTCCAAGCTTTTTTTTCCTGTGGAGTAGATCCCTTCTAAACACACAAGATACCTCAAGGGACACCAATCCCAACCAGGCTGTGGGTGCTTTTGTCATTCAATACATGTGGGCAGTGGGCAGAGATCTTTCATCATGGGGATGCTGATGATTGGCTGACATTTGGGAAGTGCCTGTGGGGAGGACAAATTTAATATTAAAAATCTGTGGCATGGCTTAAGGGAGGTTTATATGAGTCAGTGCACTTTGATCTGTAAAAATATGGACCTTTGTCTTTAGGACAATCCTTTCTGAATGAACAAGTTGCCAACATTTTGATCTAAGAACTGTTTAAATTAGCTTGTGTTGTCACACAAACGAAGAAAGGAATGTGTAGTGATAATGTGGAAATGTGCCATTTTGCTATAGAGAGAGAGATACAATTATATTTGCTAGGCTAGTAGGTAATAGGACACAGCACAACTTTAAGCATCTTCCTCATCCTTACAATAGGTAGCTGCTTGTTGGGTTTGGGGTGAGGATTTGGGATTTTTTTTGGAGGGCTGTGTTCAGTTTCTTTTTTATTTCACTAAGTGTCCTAGTCACTCTACCAAAAAAGTAAAGCAGAAATACAAAACAAATAATTACTCCTACCAATAATTTGCAAAAGGCGATGTGAAATCCAGAAGCTGTAGAAGATGGCACCTCTCCCTGCACGGCCACTGAAGGTTTTTTTAGTGGTACCTCTCCTGTCACTGTGTCATTTTTTCATTATAATGATCATTTCCTTCAAAACCTTTCTTGCTGTATCATTCTGCTTTCATCCACTCTGTGTGCTTGCACACTACCAAAACGTTGACTACCAAAGCTGACTCCTATTATAAATCACGGCAACTTACGGTATTATTTCTATAAATACAGGCAAGACTTAATATGTTAGAACTTGAATTTCTACAAGCATATGTAAGTTTTGACAAAGATTTCAACAAAAGTTAGAATTTCTGGCTAAAATCAAGGCAGAAAATTACTGTTTCCATATCGTCTGTGGGAGTTCCTGCATATCTAGTTATCTTGCAGGACCTGCTGCTGTTTTTTTCACATTTTACAAATTTCTATCTTGATGTAGAATAGCAAAGGTTACTAAATCTTCATATCATTGATGTCAAATACAGAGAATGAAGAGCACTGCCTGCCTTAACTTAGCATGTTTATGGAAACTCAAAGCTTCGGCAAACTTAAATACCAATATGAGAATTTATAGTCATGTTGCATTACTCCTAAGAAATACAGGAAGAATTTTACTAAGTAGCATTGGAAAGATGCAAAATATTAATACATAATTTATTCAACTGTTTATGAGGAAAGCCTGATGCTAGAATAATTTTGAATAAATATTTTACACATTGATTCAGCTAATTTATAAATAACAAACTTAACTTGTTAATATTTTATTCAACGCAAAATGCCAAAATTCACTGGGTACATTTTATGGAACCTAATTCATATAGATGTAATTGCATATCACCACTCCAGGATTCAAAACAATATTTTTCACTGCTGATATTAAATTAGTAATGAATTAACATATCTTGGTTTTCTTTGGTTTATTTTTAACCTAATTGTCTGTGTTGGATAGAGGCTTTCACCTTTTTAGTCACTTCTTACAAAGAAACTCCTTATATAACTATAAAATCATGATTCCATAGTCAAAAATAATAGAAACTTTGTCCAGACCTTTCCTCTAACCCAGAGTAACAGTAACTGGAAATGAAAAATTAGCAACCTCTTAGCTAATGGTAAAAGATATACTCAATTGTATGAACTATGAGCAATGAAGTGTACAAATTAATTAAAAATTAAAAATATCAAGGAAAAAGGGCTGCCACTTGTTGTTGGCCAGTCAGAGATTTAAGTATAGGAAAAACATGGCAATGATGCAAACTTCCACCACAATGAGAATAATAAAACTGCCAAAAATAACACAAGAAGAACAAGGGCTAAGGAAATGCTTTTTGGATTTGCATGTAGGTCTGATACACCCTCATTCCCCAAGCTCAGAAAATATTTTCAACTGAAGATAGTTATAAAGCTTATGATATGGATAAACATTAGGAAACCAAATGGAGAATAACTCCAACACCTGGGATATCTGATGTTATGAAGATTGTAAAATAAATATTGAGAAACTGTTGAAACCTAAACCACTTAATGAGTATTAATATTGTGCCAGCTTTCACAATAAAGAAATAGGATGATGCAATTAATAAGTAAAGGCTGAGAAATTCTCAAAAGAAATACTTTCAGCAAAATAATTCTGATTTCACTCATGTTTGGGGAGTTATTTTTTAAAGCTTGTATATATAAATATACATATGTCAGCTTTTACATTTCATGTAGTAATACCCAATATTTATTAATATAAAAATATAGAATGAAGCAATATCAATAGAATTCACAAAATACAAACCAAAAACCACCAAATAACTGACTAATCCTCCAGTGAGTGGAATGACAGGGCAGCTTCTACAATGATTTCTAAGGGACAAGGTTTCTCACTATTTAACATTTTCATGGATGTCCTGGGCAATCAAACATTGTCTATACCAAAGATAAATGTCATTCAGTTCACTTGGTACATAACTTCTTGTGAGATGTTGAATGTGTTCATTAATCTATGGCCAAACATTATAAGGAGCTTTTCAATATTATGGGAACTTTTCAAAACAAGTAGAGATTGTAAAAAATTGTTTTTATGTTAATTTCAACAAGATTTAGCAAGAAAGTATCACGGCTATTAGCACCATACCCTTAAAACTTATCAACCAAATCTGTCTTTTGGAATTAGATTCTACCAAGCACTAATCTTCATCTTTTATTTTGATAAAGATTTTAACAGCTGCAGATATATCTTTCATTAAAAGATACCCTTGACCTTGTAATCTAGCGCCATAATAATGGCTTCAAGCTTAAAATGTAAATAAAATTTAAAAAAAAAAAATTTAAAATCCCCCTGTTCTGGGGAAATAAAACTAGTTTAAATCAGACATAGAGGAAATGGAACCTGGGCTTTACTCATCTCCCAGTAGTATCATCTCCTTTGCTGAAGCAGTTCCACAGAATTTTTAACTTACATGTTGGCACAGAAAAAAGTTTTAAAATACTGCCAGCTATTTGAAAATTAAATTGTCCTTCTACATCCATGCATATCTTAATAGCATTATTCATTTCGTATTCACATTAGACTTCATCCTAATGCATAAGCATTAAAGCCTCAGCTGCAGTTTCAGCTCTGCTGTACACAGCTAGGTGCTGGAGATAGATCATAAAAAAAGTTTCCTGCCTCGAGGAATGGGGAGGTCAAGACCTTCACCCTGCACAGGCTCATTCAGAAGATTAAGTTTCATGATCTGTGAGAAGAGTGACAACAACATACAAGCCTGCCTAACTCATCCATCCCAAATTTTAGTTAAGGAAGTGGTCCTGATGATCTCAGTGGAGCTGCTCACTGAATATTATAAATTTAAATGCCAGCATATGTATTTGAAAGATCAAGGTCACAGGCATTTTGTTTCTTCCCTTTTCCACTGCACATGATTTATGCTTCTTCTAATGGTGAGTTGTCAGACAAGAAGATGAATTATTGTCCAAAGTGTTCGTCTGGTCCCCCAGGTGTGTGGTGTATTGTGAAATACTGGCTTAGGATAATTCAACAGCCCATCTCTCACTGGCTTGTTTCTAGGCTGAAAAATGAATTTGCATTGCTCTACTTGGATTTTGGCACTATCCTTCCTCTGCCTGACTCTCTGACACGTTCCTTTGCACATTAATGACCCAAATGGAAGGCAGGACACATGCAAAGAAACTTCTCTTCAGATAACAATTTTAAGTTTAAAGTGTTACAAATAGCATGACACCATTTTAAATAATGTTTCACTGAGTGCTAAGCGAAGGTTTGAGAGTTTTGCATAAAATCTGGTATTCCTGGATTTGTTTCCCATCATATTTGCCACATATCATATATATTACTATGCTTCAATTTTCTTTCTACTGTAATGCTCTTCAACCAAAACGTTTAGGGAACAAAGTATATTTAGATTACAAAAGTTTTTTAAAGCCTTATAAAAGCACCTATTTTATTAACCTCATGAAAGGTAAACCCTGGAAATTAATGTTTGGCTTTTACCCTAATCTCAAATTATCAATGTGTTTCTCACATAAGGAGGTTGACAAGGCTGGATTCTTTTACTTAAGTGGTAATATTTACCTTCACTATAGAATTGTCCAATGGAAGAGAAGTGCATGGGAAAAGTGCAAAAAAGGCCAAGATGCAACAGAAAATATTTAGTATTTTTACACTCTTCTGCTTATGCAGTGCTACTTCATACCTGATTTTTTCACCTGCATTCAAGAGAGCACTTTTACTATTGAAGACAGTTTTTGTGCTTCAAATAGTTGTACGTGAAGTGAGTAACATCCATTTTGGCTTACAGATGTAAATAGCAAACTGGAGTTTGGGAATTTCTAAGCAAAAAAGATTTCAGTTTAACGTTTCACTTCTGGGATTATGACAGTGAAATCCCAAACCATATGTTCATATTTATGTTATTCTAATACAAGTTTCTGAATTGGCTTTTACTGTATTTCTTGTGTTCCATAAGAGATTCTAAAGAATGTATTACTAAGCTGAAGTCTAAGAATCGGTGAGTAAATATCTGCCAATATGTATACCCAAGTCTTTGAAATAATTATTAAAACTTATTTCATACCAGTGAATTGAAACATCTGACGGCATATGCTATTTGGAGGTAAGAAAAAACAAAGAAAAATAATGCAAACTTTTTCATCAGTCTCTGAAACCCATGAAAATTTTGATTAGCAATTATTCACAGAGGTAAATTACTCAAGTGCTCCTTAAAATAAGCTGTCAACAGGAAAGGGATAGATATACTTGGCAGACTCATGAAATAGGGTTAAGACTTAAAATTAGCAGTGCAATTTATCATTCAGATTACTAAGGATGAAACAGTGCAAACAAAAACTCACAAAATTTGGCAGGGAAATAAAAGAAACAATATAACTGCAGAAAAAAAATCACACAAGGTATTTTATTATATTTAGTGATGGTACTTGCCTAATTAAAAAAGAGAAAAAATCAGTCTTCTGTGATCTAAAGTAAATAGAAGAAAGATAGAAAATGAGATGATCTACATTACTGATATGAAAGTGCAGTACTGCAGTGCTATGATTAAAACCACACATTCCTACACATGCATACTCTTTATACACTGATACAGAGCTAGGTGTATTGCAAATATATTCTTCAGCACATGTAAGAAAAATTACTTTCATTACATGATTTGGGTTTATTTGTAGGGCTCTTAATTAGAGTGAAATCACCAAACCATCCCTCTGAAAAATGAAGGTGTTCCTTTATCTGGAAAAAGATTTTTCTCTCATCAGCTTTCTCATGGCAAATATGACCATGGAATGCCACACCTCATTTCCACAGAGCCATTTTTAGTGCAATCGTTGTGTTTCAATAAAAACATTCTCCTGTCTGCTGTTCAGTCTTTGTTTTTGTTGTCCCCATTGCCATCCCTGTCTCTCTGCCATTATTCTGAGGGGACACCAGGGTGGGGAAACCACAGCACATCCACCTGACAGCAGCACAGGTCCTTTCTAAAGCTCCAGCTTATCCTTTACTCAGGCAGCTCACCAAGGCAAACATATCAAGTCCAAATTCTTTATACTGCTTTCCACACCCTACTGCACTCACGGGATCAGCAGCAGGTGGTTTTCAGTAGGAAATTCAATAAAACAGCGACAGAAAGTGCTAGGGCCCACATATCCTACGCCTGATTCAGATTTTATACAAAAAGAGATTATTTCTTCAATTCATCTTGAAATTTTATTAATTCTCTAGTAAGCAGATCAAACTTTTAATTAAAACTAGAATCATATATCAGAACTGTCATTTTTCACAGTGACTTTGGAGACAAACTCTTGTATAGTACAGAAAGCATTGACATATAAACATACAGTGTTGTTTCATCCTGTTTCTAAAGATAGCATGGGAAATGGATGAACATTTCAAAACATAAATAAATCTCTCATTTGCAATATCAGCAGCAATGTTTAAATAAATTGATGATATTGCACAGGATACACAGACCAAAAAACACTACCCCCAAGGAAATAAAACTAGAGAATCTAAACTTCAGTGAAAATCCCTCACCTCCAACAAATCAGCTAAATAAATCTAAAATTATCTCTTGACTACTGTGCTCTGCAAAGAAGAAAAAATTATAAACAACATAGCAGAAACATATCTGCTGTTAATAAACTATTGCCATCACTTGGACAGACACATAGGTTCAATTCTTGTCTGCTATGCCACTAAATCCAAAGTGTGGATGAGATGAACACAAACCACCAGAGAACATTACAGCTGAGGAAGTTTTACTCCACTTTGCAAAAGGGATGTTTATTAACGTTGGTATTTACAGACAACAATGAATTACTTTTTAACTGATCATACAGAGTGCTTTGGATTGGAAGGGACCTTAAAGATTGTGTCATTCTGACTTCCCCTGACAAGGGTAGGGACACCTCCCACCATCCCAGGTTGCTCAGAGCCCCATCCAACCTGGCCTTGAGCACTTCCAGGGATGGGGCATCCGCAGCTTCTGTGGACAACTGCTCCATAGTAACAACATTAAGTGCTTTATGAGGCCTTCCAAAGTCAGAATACCATCTGATTTTAATGAACATTTTCCTCCTGTGTTCAAGAACTTGTAATTTGATCTCAGGCACTTCAATTCATGTAGAGACACGTTGCAGATTCTAGTCAGACATTTAATGACATGTTTTCCCATGCAACATTTATTAACTTTCTGTTTAATAGTTTATATCTGGAAGCATCATTGATGAATACTTTAACTATGTTGCTGTGTTTGTTGACAACCACAGGAATTTTTACCAGACACACTCAATTGCTGCAGTTAAAAACCCCTACATATACATTTCCAAGACTAGTGTGAATGTATGTTCACACATATGTATGTATGAGTCAACAAAATATTTCTGCAGGAAAATGTACTATAATTTTCTGAAAAAGAATGCAGGCACAATGCTAACTCATTTTTAACTGTAAAAGTAGATGCATTGCTGAATTCAGTGTAGACAGAACAAATTAAATGGCTAATATTAGGATTTTGTAACCCTGTCTATCAATGTAAATTATTCATATTAGTTGAGATTTTGGCAAGCTTTTATGACTCAGGATGAAATTATGCTAAGGCAGCTAGTCTATGTGTCATAAAGAAATATGTGATCTTCCACCAAACTAAAGAATGACAAAAATCAAGCACTCTGCCTTGAAATTTGAGGCGAGCTTTGTGTCACTGGTACCAGTTATTACCAAAGAAGAGTTACACAACATGAAGGACCCACACTAACTAAACTGTACAGTCCCTGACAATTTTGGCTCTTTTTTTGTCTTAACAGACACAAAGATCTTCATAAGCTTCTAGAATAACAATAAAAAGCAAAGTTTTAATGCTTGAAAATCCCTCTAAGTTTCACTGACAGTAAAAATAAACCCATAAAAGTTACCAGATCAATGTTTGGACATAGATGCAATGATGAATGTATTAAACCAAAGGAACAAATAGTGAATAAACATACCATGCCACACATCTCCCCCTTGTGGAAGGAATCCCAGCTATTATTAGCTTAGATGAATCACTAGGGCAACTGCTCTTGGAAAAAATACCTTTCCAGACCTAGCCTGAAGATTTTTCTTCTCCTCTTTAAAGATCTCTATTTCTGGATGATTCCACATACTTGGATATTTGCTTTTGCTGGGATAAGCTACTTGCTCAAAACACTGAGTATTGAAACAAACACCATATGCTTCTTCTCAACTCCAATCCCCTGGTGATCTTCCTGCAAAAGAAAGGGTCCTTCTACGCATTTAAAATAATTCCTCATCTGCCTCACACTGGGGAAACACTCCTTTTTTCATTAGGCATAGATACTCAAAGGGATAAACATGAGTAACAATACAGAGAGCATTGACTTGGGAGAAATTCCTTTCAGGAAGGAGCTGGAGAGCTCATTTCATGCACAAGACTAGTACAGTCACTGAAAACAATGGACACACTTCAGTAGCAAAATCCCTGGGTCAAATAAACAAATAGATGTTTCAGCATTGAGCACACTCAAAGTGCTGTTACTTAAGAATGCTATATAGGGAAAACAATTTACACCAGAAATTCAACAACCTACTATAACTTTAAACTCTTATGCCTAATACCCATGAGATCTACTACAACTCCATTCCACTTTAGAAGCTCCCAAGCTCAGGCTTAACACCCTGAATGACAGCTGAGATGACTTATTTTGGTCAGCCAACACTTCTGCAGATGGTCCAGCAATAAAAACCACTCAAAACATCTGTTCTTGTCCTCAGCAAAGGATCTTTTGGATCTTTTTGTCCAGATATTTCGGGATTCAAAACAGTGGTGTAGAGGGCACCATACTTATTTACTCTTCCAAATATAAAATGGAAATTGGACAGATTTGGGCTAAGTAACATCAGAGTGAAAACAAAAATATGAACCACATCTCCTGTGTCTGAGCATTAAATCCAGTACATTAAATTGTACTGGATGGGAAACCATTGTAAGTTTAATTCTGTAATTTTAACTCACATATGTAAAGTACCATAGGAAGAGAATCCTTTTCTGGAGACAATGTATGTGAATAGATGGAAATTTATTATAAACAACAGCAATTTTTGGCTTACAGAAAAACCTAGAAGAGTGATAATTTCACAAAGGGTCTTTGTAAAGTGGTATCCTGAAAAAATACAATATTGTGACAGTCAGAAGCAAAATTAATTTCCTTCTGAATGGCCCAGAATATATATAAGGAGAATGAGGTAGCTCCAAAATATCTGATAAACCTGATATTTTGACTTCAAGATGTTCAGAATATCAGGCACAAGAATGAGATATTGAGCAATTTGTCATTAATCGCTGAAATACCACTTTAGTTATTTCAGACTGGCCAGTTGGACAGAGAACCTGCTAGCTGAATCCTCCTGTACCATTTCTTCTGATTACCCTCACAAAAAATCTAAAAACTTTTTTAAAAAAAGCTCTTCTACTTCTGGCTCCCTTTTACATGGGAAGTTTTACAGTCTTCCCAATGACTTTAAAAACTCTTGATTTATGTGCAAGGGCAATTTGATAGATATTCATTGTAAACATTTTTCAAACGTTCTAGAACACGTCTACAAACTGACAAAGGTGGTCATAAACCAATGCACTGTCAAGCCTGCTTAGAAAGCAAACTTTAGAGATTACCCAGTAAAGTTTTGCTGTCTCCAAGTTCTGTGCACAGAAACCAGTAAATTCCAAATAGATTTGTTTATTAGCAGCTTTAATTCTTTCCTCCCATATGTTGTTTCCTTCATAATTAATTGTTTAAAATATCAGACAAAATAACAAAAGGTCAAAAGTCTTTTTGTAATCTTATTTCATCATATGTCATGATTATATTACAACGGAACAGAGAAGGAATTTTTTATTATTTAATATTCAAGCTGGTTTATCTCTTGCTAACAGACAGAAATATTTTATCCTATTCAGGAAGACTTATTTGTGGAAAAAAAGCATCTCTTGAAAAATTACTATCTGGTGTTATCCTGCATCTCCCGTTTCAAACCTTCAGAGGCAAATACAGAAAAGAAAGAAGCTTCTTCCCTATTAGTTTTTCTAGGAAAATTCATTTACTAGCAGCAGTCAGCATTTCTTTCATCAGTGTGGAATTATACAGCAGCTGACCAACAGCAATGTCACAGATTACCTCTTCAACAGAGAATTCTTATTCTGCTGCTGAGAAATGCACACACTGGTAAGCACTACACTGAAAATTGATAGGCTCTTGATTTAAACTTCCTTCCAGAGATGCAGTGAGAAATCTTAGCGAACACTGACTTTCTGGGAATGACATATGACAGCAAACTGTAGCCCAAAAAATCCCTAAAAAACCTGGTTTTGTGACATAACACTGTTTTTATGATTCTTCCATCCTTTCCTTCCCAGACCACTGCCAGTCAGGGAAATCCTTACAGGCAAGCCTGGCAACACCTCCCTACATCCCTCTGGACTCTTGTACCAAACCCAGCTTTGGTTGCAAGAGGTAACTCCCTGAGATGGTTAAAGCCGGGAGGAATAATTAGCCATGTGCCCCAAACATCTTTTTTGAGAAACTACTGCAGTGGAAATAAATTATTTTCATGTACTGGTTGTAGAGGAGCAATAAGACAGGACGCTCCAGAAGGAGGAATATGAGCCAGAAGCCAACCCCTCCACCACCTCCTCTACAGACCCAGAGTACCTGGACAAGATCAGTGAGAACAGGTCCAAACATCCAGGGATCCTAGAGCAGGTGAGATCCAAAGTCTGCTGTAGGGAAACTGCAGGAACTCAGGCTGAGCAGAGAACAAAACTGAACACAAGCATTGCTACAGCACCAGCCAAAGAAAGAGCCAACACCCCAGGCAGAGCTTAAATAGAGCCCCAGGGCACATGGGTGGGGTCAAGGGAGTCCCAGGTGAGGCTGGTCAGGACCATTAAACCCTAATAGTGCCCCGAGGGCCCTGAGTGAGCTCTTGTCAAGTAAATGTCACCTCAGAGGAGGGAAACAAAGGCTTTGGAACTGAAGCTTAGGGAGGAAACTGCTCAGAGTTCAACCTGGACTTCAGCTGATGTGAAATAAGTTGTAAAAAACTGAGAATTTGGATGTGGAAGATGCCACTTTTGCAATTCTGCCTCCTTCCAGAGGTGTTCCTCCAGTCAGACGGTGATCCACTTTCACAAACACCCAGAAGACACAATATAGTTTGTCTACAGAGTGCTGACTATTCTTCCCAGATTTCAGTTGACAAAGAATTATTAATATCTTATTTTGAGTACCAATGCTACAGCCCAAATGCTGAAAGCTGCATGTGTGATCCAAGGACAGCAATTTCAGCGTGCAGGCCATGTGGAGTTAGTATGCATCTCCTGAGCATGCCAGAAGTGAGAGAAATGGCTTGACTGCAGGCCCTCTGGGAGATCCTGGGTAGTTTTGAACTCCTAGAAGGCCACTGTAAATTGAAAGTCCCCTTGGATTTCTCTGATTTACAACTCAGGCAACCATCACTGCCTTGAAGCCCTAAGAAAAAGCACACAAAGCTACTCTGGCCTCTCCTATGAGGCAAAGCCCCTCTGCCCCAGAAAAACACAGAGAGGAGCTAGTTTGTAGAGGGATTGATTTTGTTTCAAAAGAATTAGTGGCAATAGAAATGAAAAGTGCATTTAAAAATCTCTCAGCTAACTACCACTCAAAGCTGCAGGTTTCCTGAGCTATGTTTTCGTGTTATAATTTAATTCCTTACACCTTCTTCTGGTGATATCAGAGGAATGAAAATATTGTTCTTATTCAAATGGAAGCTTGCAGAGAAGATTCATGTAAGTCATATATTTTTTCCCCATTTTATCCTGTCAATTCCGCCTACCAAAAAAAAAAAAGAAAACCAAAACAAAATAACCAACAAACCCTCTAAACTGTGATCCTGTTCAGCTGGTATTGGAAATCTTTGACTGAAATCACCAGTGCTGCAAGTATCTCTGTAGCGAGGTATTAGAAAATCGACCACAGGCAGAGACAAGACTGCTGCTCTAATTCTCAATATTTGAAGACCCTGCGGGATCCATCCTGCAGGTCACAGTTACCAATAGCCATCAACAGGGTAGCACTGGGGCTTTCAGGTGCTAATCCCACTTGGGGAAGGTTTACTTCTGGGATGCCAGCCGCAGCTCACAGTCCTCCCCCTCACTTCCCAAGATCAACATTCATTTCCCAGGTTGTCTGTCAAAGTGTCAGCATTTCATTTGCCTGAGGCTGTGAGCTGCTGCACACAGTGTGACATGGGGCCAGCAGTTGCCTCTATTTAAATAAAAATAAAAAAAAGACCAAAAGAAACCCCCAAAACAAACCACAAAAAAAAAAAAAAAAACAACAACAAAAAAACAACTACACAAAAGAAGAACAACCCCAAATATCCCTAATGTAATCAAATGGAGATGTTTGGGCTCAGTGCTGAGTTTCTGGAGTTTATGCTTCTGGGATGGCATCAGGGGCTGCAGAGTCTGTGGGTTCCAGGGCAGGAGAGGGCAGCTCCTGAGCTCCTCTCTGTGGTGGGCACGTCCCTGAAGGACAAAGAAAATTCTTATTTTGGAGGAGGCAGAGTTACCGCAGTTGACCACACATGTACAAATAACATAATTGAGCTAACAGAGTGACATGGCATGGGTTTGACAGGTGAACACCTCTCTTGTTTTCCTTCTTTCAGCAATTATTTTAACAGCAGAGACATCAAGCCATGGACATCTCTCCTGGCACCTCTTGCTAAGTAAGATTTTTCTGGAAAACTGAGAAGTTTGAAGAAGCAGGCCCACGGTAGGATAAACCAGTGATTAAATTTTGCCTTAAGCCATTGTGCCATTTATTGTAAAAAATCCAGAAAAGGCTGGGTTTTAGTAACTCAAATATTTTATGTGACATAAAGTCTGTAAAACAAATTCCCTGCTACATTTTAGCTGCTTCAGTTCACACCTTCAAATAAATTGGAGAAAAATTGCATCCAGCTGCTTTCTGACCTATTCCCAAGTAACATATCTTACCAGGAGTCAAAGAAACTGTCAAAATATGCTAAAGGCAAGAGTGGAACTCCTAAGTTCTACCAAATTCACAATATTTTACTGAATAAACCAAGTATGACCCATAACAATTTACTCTGAGAAAAAGTATGAGGAATTTCAGAGTGGCCTGAAAATATAACCTAATGCCACATGACATTCACTATTGATAAGCTGAAAGTACTTCACACTCAAGGAAAAGTATGAATGTGCAAAAATTTCTGGGTTCTAAATGATGGTATTTAAATAAAAACCTCTGCTTAGTAAAATATTTTGGAAAAGTAAACACACCAGAAATACCTATAGCTGTCCACAGAAAATATGCTTTATAAATTTGTTTTTAGCTGAGATACCATAGAGAATCCTTCCTTCTATCTAAAAAAAAAAAAAAAAAGAACACCCAAAAAAAAACCCCATCAGTGACTGGCAATAAATATAATTGCCAGTCTTGGAAAGTTCTTTTTTGAAAGAATAGCTTAATGGATTTGGATTACTTGTCTCAGAAAGGTAAGGAGTAAGAAGGTTCATGACAAAAGCATATAAAATGATAATTGGTGAAGAGATGATAAGAGAGAAACTCTAGTTCCCTTTTCAACAAAGGAACAAGGAATCACTTAGTGAGACTGAAAAATGGGAAGTCAGGATGAAAAGAAATATTTTTCACAGAATGCGATTTCAGGCTTTGGAAACTTACTGCCACAGCCTACCTTTGAGGCCAAGAGTTTAGCAAAATGTCATAAAAACTTTCTTATTTCATTGGTAAGAAGAGTGTACAGATCTAAATAATGAATGATAATATAGTTTTGGGAAAGTTAAATAGGTTCTCTAGGGAGAACACTAAACAGGGGATATGTTCTATTTCCTATTCTTGTATTTCTGCAACACATTTGGGTTAGTATTTTGCAAGAACCCCTTAATAAGTTTAAAAGTTATTGAAGTGTTGTATTTTTCACCATTTGCATGAAGATGTGATTTTTTTCAGGAGAAACTGGAGATAAAGACATGGTAGAAATAAAAAGGTAGACTAAACAGCAGTTCCATGACAATTTCAAGTAGCCTAAAAGGGCATTTTTGCAGTGCAAATAATCAAAAGGTTGTTTTGTGAAAAGTAAAATTTTAGCAGTTTTTTAGGTGCAGTATGCTCATGGAGCTTTATAGGTTCTCGTATCTTGCAAGTTTGATTAATAAAAAATAATTTTTTTATTTCAACAAGGTCATGGACTTCACCACTTGTAGTCATTAACCTTCTCTATTTATGTAACTTGTAGCACATTCTTTCTATATTTCTCTAATATTGCAGTATGCATAAGTCAGTCTGAAGAGTTCTTTCTGAAATTCCTACAAGTTTTGTGAATTCTCAGATTGATTTGTTTGAACTTCAGAGGCTTCCTTTATTGATTTTTATTGAACATTTTTGCAAGAAAACACTTCCTACGTGCTTTCTAAAATTTTACTGAACTCCAGTACTGATTTGGAAAATGATAAATGTTGAAATATTCTTCTATGTTTCTGCATATCCACAACACTGGCAGTATTCTTTTTTCTTATATTTATGAATTCATTTATGAGAAGTTTTGGCTCTCATCAAAGTTCACAGATGCTTTGACTTCTCAAGGTGGTTGAAAAACCTCAGGAAACACTATGGAGAATCAGGATCAAGAGGAAGAATATTTAAGACCTGCAGGTAAGCTGCTTTTCTTGACAACCAGCAAAGTAAAATGCCTGTAAGAAGAATATGGTCAAAACAATGCAACCATATGTTTTTAAACAAAATAAAATAGTCTAGTGTGATTTCTAATGTGATTGAACTTTCACGCTTCATTTATACTGTTGTATGCCTTATTAATGATTAATTTCTCAATATGGATACATAAAATATGATTTGATGGAAAAATAAAATCTGATCAAATACCAAAATGAATTTAAATTCCTTTCATCAAAATGCTGAATTGGTTTTAGATTAATCTATGCTTTCAATAAATTGACCAAAACCCAAAATTTGTTTGAATGTTAATTCATGGTTAAGATAGTGGGGTAATTTAACCCAAACTAATTGACAGTCACATAGAGAACAGAGGGGTCAATCAAAAGACTGTTGTAGTATTTTCAGTGTATTTATTATTTTTCTTGAAACAGCAAGAATCATAAGAAAAATGAGAATAGAGACAGAGGTGGAATATTTATTATCCTTGAACATTTCTTCCTGACATGCATGTACCAGTACCACTCAGTAACAGTATATTTGGGACACCTTCACTGTGAAATTGCTCACTGGAATTTTCCAGTGTTATTAAATTTTTTTTTTTTTTTGACAGAAACGCTGCATCATGTACAGGGGTGCTTTGTGACAGGTGTGATGCTGGCACTTTGGAAATGCACATGGAGGAGCTGAATGGTTTAATGAAGAAGCAACCATTTATTCTCAAAATCTGACAAGCAAATGGTCCCTAAATCACTGGTGATGTGCCTTAGGACACCTCTTTGATGGCAATTTTATACAATATCTACCCCGGGTTCCATATCTGAGTCCTTGTTTTATGGTTGGTGCATTATCACTTTAGCAGAGTGCAAGAACAGAAGAAAAATGGAGACAACCCTGAGCAACAAAAGATAAGCTTTAATGGCCAAAATGAATATGAACATCAGAAACAAATGGGTTGAAGTTTATGGTACTATCATTTTGATATGAAGACAAAGTGTTTTCCATGGATCTTTCCCCACTTACAAGCAATATTCAACCAACACGCACACAAAGTCCAGGATATGAAGTTAAACAAGGAGCTGCTATACTTAGAGTTGTGTATCTGTTTTTCTGGATTTGATTCACAACAAATTTTCTCCGATGGAACTATAAAACTGATTTTGGAAAATAATGATTTAATAATGTAAGCTAGGAAACAGGACTTGAAATGTTTATTTTTAAATTTTAAGGGTTTTTTCCATTCACAGGGCCAGTTTCTAGATCCATTTTGAACTTAGCATAAAAATTTTCCTTTGCAACTGAAACTAGTATTTTGATCAGAGCTGCACTCAAGCTTGAAATAAACTTTATTAATTGTGATATTAATTTGTTTTTTTTTTTTTTCACTGAGAAGCAGTGTCCATGATGAATCTCAAAAAAAAAAAAAAAGGGTTCTAATTGAGCTAGATAAGGGAAGTGTGGGGAAATCACTAGATTTCATGAACACAACAGCTAAATTTACTGTCTTTAAGTCTTGAAGAGCTGTCTGACAGACACACCATGCAGGCAAGCCCATGTAGAGAGGGATTTAGTCCACTTGAGATAGATGGAGTTGTTCTGTGTGAAATTAGAATTCTAGTGCAGGCAACTAATGATTAACCAGCTGATGAGAAATTTGAAGGAGGAGGACTCTCTCTTTACAATTAAGCTGGAAAATATTATTTAGCCAGGTGCATCATGAACAGTTCTAATCTACTGGTAATGAGGGGATATTCACTTTGGAGGGGGCGTTAACGGATACACAGCGGGATTCCTAATCCTGGGGGAAAGAAGTCCATTAACTCATCTTCATAATTCATCTCCCATTAAGCTTTATTCATAATACCATAAATTATATGTAAGTATATCCCACTAACTGTAGGAAAACCATATCAAAACTGTAATTTAATGAGAGATCTTAAATATTTGAATAATTTTACTGAACTTTCTGAGTTTATGAGGGTTCTCAAATTTAAACATATGGGCCATAATGTACAAATCTCTTTCCACATAAGCACTTTCATTTACCTTTTTGTTTCCAGGTATTAAAACTATGGTTTTTTGTCTTTTGGTCCTCTTCCTACAGACAGTTTTTGTTCCTTTAAATTTTGTTGATGCCTTGTTCATTTTATGCTTTGTCACAGACAAAAGAAGAAGTTGACTTTTCTCCTTTCTTTCCAGAAGTCTTTTCCAGCTCTTAGAACAGCTAAAAAGAAGCAGGAATACCACATTACCAATATGCACTCCCACCCAACCAGAAACTGCCTTCTAAGTCTTTACAGAACAACAAAAATAGCAAAGAACTATGAAAACTATGTTAAATATTTTTGAGTGATCTAGAAGATATGCATTTATTTCAAATGGCAAATGCTACAGTGCTGCATGAAAACCAAACCAACCAAGCAACCAAAAAAAAAAAAAAACCCAAACCAGCAACCCAACCAAAGATTTATCTCTTTAGTCAGTAAGCTTCTCAGTGCTTTAAAAATCTTTTCCAGATGGATTTGAAATCCTAAAGCAGTCAAAAGCCCATGGTTGTTGGCACTTAAAGTGCAAATAAAGACAATCATAGTGTCCTCAATCAAATAACCTACCCACTAAAATCAGAATTAAAGCCTCATGGTTACAATTTTTTCCTTTATGTTAAAAAAAAAAAGCAAAGCAAACAGAGAAATTATTTACATTTTCCTTGGTATAAAATATTAAGTATTAGAATAAAAGTAATGAAAAAAAGAAGTACTTGAAAACCAGTAGTAAAGTATTTACTCATCCATAGTTTTGCTAAGCAGAGAAATGGTCTCTTTGAAATTATTCTTTCGCCTCTCTAATTAATTTTGCTATTCCCATTGATTAGAAGGAAAAAAAGTTAACTGCTGTTCAGTAAACAAATTTAGCTAGTCAGATGCTTTTAATCTGCTTTATACACAGAAGAAATCCATGCACCAGATTTACAGACAAATGAAGGGATTAAGTGAAATCTTGTTTAACAAGACTACATATCAGAAATCTAGAGTGAATCTAGAGTGGAAGAGAGGGTCAGAATCCCTCCCTGTTCATGGGAAGCAGAAAGTTTTCACTGCTTTGAACCAGGAAATTATTCTGCTTCTGCAGGGTTTCCCAATAGGACCCAGAGCTACAGGAATGAGTCAGGGAAAGGAGGCACAGGCTGTGATTTAGCAAGTGTGAATGAGCTATAGACCCTGCTGGGAAATGTAACTGCATCTTAACACGTGTTGTTTTTCCTCCTTGTCTTTTTTCTTCTTCTGACAGACATGCCTGAGCCAAGTAGCTCTGTCATTGTGAAAAGGAGCTCCTTGTGCAGCTCCTTGTGCTGACAGTGTTGCCTTGAGCTTAAAATGCTTGTGAAACTCCAGTTTTAGATTAATGTCACTTATCTCTCTGCTCCATGAATATTCGATAAGACTGATTTTTACAGGTTTTTTTCTGACCTCTCTTTCTCCTAAATAACTGCAGAGAGAGAGAGAAGACAGTGATTCATACAGCTCTATGTGATTGCTGTTGTAGATATCAGCTTCCTAGAGTTCATGCACAGTCTACAGGAAGGGGCAACCTGCTCCAAGGGAGATGATCAAGAGGGTGTGTGTGTGGTGTTTGTGAGGTCCCCAGGACGAGGTGAGAGATGAGAATTTGACTCCATGTTCTCAGAAGGCTGATTTATTATTTTATGATGATATTATATAAAAGAATACTCTACTAAAACTATATTAAAGAAAGAGAGAGGATACATCAGGAGGCTTAACAAGAACGATAAAGAAAAACCAGTGACTCTTCAGAGCCTCAACACAGCTGGACTGGGATTGGTCATTAAATTAAAATAATTCACATGCTGGATAAACAATCCCCAAATCACATTCCAGAGCAGCAAAACAGGGAGAAGCTGAAGCCTCCTAGCTTCCCAGGAGCAGAAATCCTGGCAAAGGGATTTTTCAGAAAAATATCATGGTGACATGGGTGAGTCTTGGGGAAAAAGACACAGAAAGATCTTTCATGCTGAATTTTACTGAATGTCTTTTCTGATCTGCCCTGACAGCTCCGGATTCCACGGGACAGTCTCACACAATTCCCACTCTCCATTAGCTGGGCATGAACCAGACAATTTTGTTAACTGATAACGTTATCAAATCATGGTGCAGTCTGTTACCTGGGATACCTGGGACTCCTTGTGGCATTTAGGCACTGAATTAGGCACTATATTTTGCTATTATATTCCCCTGAAACAAAATTTGTCCTGTATAATAGTCAGCAAATCAGATTCAGTTTGTCCGGCTGATCCAGCGTCTTTCATGTAGAAATATGAGAAGGAGTTGATTTTATGTTTGTTATTCTGATCTCAAATTGAGGTATTTCCTGCACATATTCTTTACTTTTCTGAAAAACTCTCCTCATTCTTGAACTTGCAAGACATTTCAGTATTCTTAATAACAGCAGCAATGATACCTCTAGAAAAATAACTTAAGGTTCTAGCCCTGCTTTCCCATTCAGGCCAAAAAAATGGTGAGGTCACTGAAACATGACTTCAGGCATTTCATCCCCTTCTCTGAGCAAACACCTGCAAGGCATCTCAGGCAAGAATTTTTCATATATACTTAATGACTTTGTAATCCTCATGTCTTTTCATGTTTCCTTGCACAGGTCAACATGATCCTTGATTTTTTTTTTTATTATTTTTTTTTAAAAACCAAATATTTTAATTAGAACTGAAGATGGACAGATGGACCAGTCTGCAGTCTGCAGTGGTTCTGTCCCAGAATTCTACCAGAGTCAATACAGAGCTGGCTAGGGACAGATGGTGACGAGTGCCATGTAAATACCAGTCAGTCCATACATGATGGCAATCTAGGAACAAGGCAATGTGATAAAATGTGATACATTTTCCCCAGGCTCTAGAAGCCACTTTAATTTGAGTCCCCCTAATCAATGTGTTACAGAATTCTCTAAATATTTCTCTTTTGTGAGCTCACTGACTCTTTACTGAAACCTGCAAATAAACGTGACAGAAAGTATGACATGGTCACACAAATACATCAGTTACTCCTCCCCATGATGTGCTCACCACCAGGTCAAACATATTTTCTATCACTCATGCGGGCTGAGCAACTGCTTAATGCACATTCTGATATTCAAAACTGAATAACCAAGCAGGTGCCAGAGAGCATTTCCCAGAAAAGGGTAATAGCTTAGGCCATGCTGCCCATCTCAGAGGCACCTGCAATTCAAATCTCTTTTCAGCATTTGACACGTTAAGTGGGCATTTTTGTAAAGCACCATGGTGTATACAAAGGTACCTAAATCACATTTCTTTGCACTTTGAAATTATTTACTTCAGAACTTCTAAGATTATTTGCTTTAAGACTTCAAAAACTTGTTCACAATCTTTTTAGTTGTTCAAAAAAATTGATAGGAATAAGAACACATCCTGTGTTTTTTGGAAATACCTCACCAAAAATCCTAACCAAATATATTATGCCTTGCTCTTTTTCATAGCATTGTGTCTAACCCTGCCTAATGACTTATTTGTCCCTTTCTTTTCCACTTGTTTTAGCAGTTCTTCCCCTCAACTTTCTGTCTGGTAAATAGTTGGGTCTTCCATTTTGATAAATCTTCTCTACTTGTTTAACTTTTGTGCATTCCTCTTTCAGGTAGTATTTCTTTAGATTACATTATCAATCACCAGGTACTGATTTTTTTTCAAGACTCCATTTCTTTTACCTAATAGAAAGGGAAATAATTTTTTCAAAGGCAGATTTTTATTAAATCCTCCACTTTTTAAATCCTGGTGGAGTCAGCAGGGGCAATCTGCAACAACATCTGCTGCAGAAAGGGCAAACTGTTCTGTCTAGTACAGGGCAAAATGGCCTTTGTAATGCATTTTAGAAAAGTCTTTACTACTAATGCACTAGTTTACTGAGGCATGCAAAAGTCATTTCCACATTAATCTACACCCGAAAAGGCTTCTCTGATAAGGCTTGGCCTCAGTCAGTAAATCCTTCTCAGCTCATCTGAGTACTACTGCAAGGCTAATTGCACAAGCAACAATCACATATCTAACCAGGGGATTGACTTAATTTTAAGCTCTTGTTGGAGCTACGCTCTTGCACAATTTAGTGCTGATTTTCTGTGTCTAGAGCATTACATATAAACTCCTGTGCTCAGTTTTTGCTGACTATATTTCTAATAAAAATGAAGCATTTTTCCCCTTCCACATCCATATGCATGCATCTTCAGTTATTAATGTTAAACCCCTGTCCTTCTGTCTATGTTAGCAAAGTTAAATTCTTTCTAGCATTCCTTTCTAAATCACTTCACCACAGTCACTCTGTGCATGAGAAGAGCAGCAGATTAAAATGACTTCCCAAACTGGTGCTAGACACAAATGCAAAATCTTTGACTAAAGTCGATCCACATTTTTAGCTACGGTTCACTGAAATGAGGATTTGTGATGTTTCTGTGGATGACTTTTATCTATGACACAGTGTGCTGCAAGTTCTGTGTTACAGGAATGGACTCAAAATATGAGATGTGTTTTATCATGAAACTAGAAGTTAGTAGGAAGAAAAGCATTTGTGCGCAATAAAGAGAGTACTGGGTGAAAAACCACAACTATCAAAACATTGAGACCACTGGATTCAGGACAATGCACCCTTTCCCCTTCACAGAGCATTGCAGTCTTCTAGTATCAGAAAATGCAACCCTTTAACAGGAAAGATCTCTCAAAATATTGTGATCAAGAAACACAAATCATTTTTTCTCTCTCTTTTTTTTTTTTTCAAGCTCTAGTTCATACCTTTAATCTTGCCTCTACAAGCATGAACACTTTAAATTTTTTTTCTAGAAACAGTGGAAATTTACTGATAATCATTCAACTCAGTGCAGGGGATTAAGGAAAAATACCAAATATATCAAGATCAAGATAAAATTGCAAAGGCTGGAAACAATGATTCCTCTCCAGCTTGCCAACTCTGCCAGTTGGTGTGTGGGTGGGATCCAGAGACCCCCACCTTCCTGTTCTAGAGGATGTGCCTGCAGGGACTACCACCACAGCCAGGACAGAACACAACTCTTGCATTCCTTGAGCCCATGGGCAAAGAGAAAGCTGTCATTAGAGCCTTTTCTAACAAAGGAATAAAAAAAAAATACAGATTGTGCTTGCTATGCATTCAGATGACAACCCACTCGATCTGTGCCATCACAACATTTTCCTTCAGTCTGAAGGCTTGTCTGATTTTCTTATTGGACCTGAGCTCCCCCTTTAAAGCTTGCCTGAGAAGAATGATAGCAAGCCAGCATTTTATTATTCCTCTGCACTTTCACAGCAGCTGACACAAAAGATTTAGACAAGAATACCAAAATAGAGAGGGTAGTTAGGCATATCCTGACAGGCTGTTCAAAAATTGGTTGGATTGTCCACTCCTTGAGCACTGGAAGAGTCTCAAATGCTAATGTGGATGTGCAAGAGACTTTCCAGAATAGGCTGGTTCTACATAACAGCACCACTGGTCTGTAGAACAGAAAATATTCCTCATCACTACAGTTTTGTGCTTAATGTGGTTACCAAATGGTTGATGCTTGTGAAATACTACCCAGTTAAATGGGACTTATATCTAACACTGTTTTATTGTCTAATAATATGGGAGCAGGAAGGAATGAACACACAAAGTAAGCAAATATTGCCTACTGCAGTCATTTCAGAGCAAAAATTGTTAGTCTGCCTTTTTCTTGCAGTTCTACAGTGGGTGCACAGCTATAACTGAAATATAGCTTAGAAACAAACAGATGTACTGGAATCAGAACTGATAATAAATTAATGTGATTAACATAAACATAGAAGAAATACTAATAGAAAAAAAAAGTCAGGGTACAAGATTTCATGTTATGTAGCCTCGGGAGATGAAATATTTAACTGGTTTATTTTCTTCAGCTTAACTAATATTTTCTCATCCACTGCTCAAAGGAGTGCTGAAAATTAATTAATGGCTGTTTTGACCTATAGATTGCTTTCAAATGCCAAGTTTTATGAATACTTCTGGATTATGGATTTTTCCTAGGGCCTTGCCTTCGTTGTTTTTCTTTCCTATCTGAAAAGTGCATGTTTTTGCAGGTTTTGCTTTACTTTTAAAAAGTGTGTTTCAATGATTGCCTCCACTATAACTGCTGCAGCATTTTTAGGTACATGAGGCTCACTGACCATGTCATGGAGAACGACCTGCACATCTGGATCTCATATCTGGTTGTCCCTGCCTCCACCAGCTGCAGCTGGTTTTGCTTTGCTGTGGGATGCAGAACCTCCCAGAATGACAGAGTGGGTAAGATTGAAAGGGAACCAAAGTCATCTTGTGCAATCCCTCAGCTCAAGCAGGGCCATCTAAACCAGGCTGCCCCGGGCCATGTTCAGTGGCTTTTGAATATTTCCAGCATTGGAAGCTCCACAATCTTTCTGGAGAAACTGTGCCAGTGCTTGGTCACTCTCACAGTAAGGAAGTTTACATAGAACTTCCTGTGTTTCAGTATGTGCTTTTTGCCCTTGGTCCTGCCTCTGGAGACCACTGAAAAGAGCCTGTCTCTGTCCTCTATGCACCTTTCCTTCAAGTATTTGTATACATGAATAAAAACCTTCCTTAGTCTTCTCTAGGACAAGCAGCACCAGCTCTCTCAGTCTTTTGGCAGGGGAGAGATGCCTCAGTCCCTTCATCACCTTTACAACCCTTGATTGGGCTCTCTTTTTTATGTCCTGTACTGATGAATTCAGAATTGGATACAGAATCCCAGGTATGACCTTACCAGTGCTGAGTAGAGGGGAAGAATCACCTTCCTCATATCTCATATTCTTCTGGGGAAGATTTCTTAAAATAGAACAAGAATAATAGTAAAGGTGCAAAAGAGCACTCCAAATGTGCAGTTGTAAATGCAAAGACTCAAGCAGTTTCCTTCTCTTTTGACTGTAGCTGATAAGCTGTGAAAAGCAGCTTCCAAGCTAAAATAAGGCTCGATAGAGCACTTGTAACTGCAAACAGAATTTTAAGGCAAAATAGGAGGAAAAGTGGCAAGCTCCCAGTAAATATGAGCAGAGATAAAATTTTCTATTCGGTTGTTAACTGCACCTTGCAAATAGAACTGAGTATTACTTCAGATGAAGTGCGCTCTAAGAGTAGAAGAAAGACTTGGCACACAGCACACGCTGTTCCAAGCCATGAAAAAAAGCCAGGAGCCCGACTAAAACAAGAAAAGTTTCATATCAAGCAACAGACTGAATAAACAAACACTGTAGACTGCTGCATAACTGTGTAAGCACATTAAAATATAGATATACTCCATAAAAATTGTATGATGGAACTCCATTTCCATCTCCCACAGCTTTGTGCATGAAGTGCCCCCTGAGAGAGCTCAGCCAGTGGCAACTCAGGGAGACCTGACCCTTTCAGATGGCACTCTTTCTAGGACAGGAGAAGTTTTTTTGGTCTCTAAAACCAGTAGTAAAAATATCCTCACCCTTTTACCCATAGCCTCTCTGTTTTCCCAGACTTTTGCCTCTTTGTTCTTATTTGTTCTCTTGATCTTAAAGCTCAGCAATGAGACCATAAACAGATACTGGAAACAACCAGCTGAGGAACTTGGAAAGCAGAGGATGGCACATGGACTGGTGGCAATATAGACTGGGGGACCTGGGATGGGTATGAGATCTTAAGTTTGCACAGACTCTTACTACTTTATGAGTATTTACATATCCTAAAAGTTTCCACAGTGCATAGCATAATTGCCTGGTTTTGATGCCACACCCTACATATCAGTGATTTTGACTTTGCACTTCAAACCAGCTGTATTTTAAAAGATTTTTCTTTGTTTTGGAAGTGGAACATGCCTTCAAAAAAGCAGGTATCCACATGGAAGCCCAAAATGTTTTCAGGAGGTCTGAAAAGGCCTACAGAAAAAATTTCTATGATTTTGACATTTGTCTTTGTGCTCAATTATATTCTGTTCTTAGGGGTTATATCAAAAAACTTTCTCCTTTGACAGGTTTATCCCCTGGACAAACAGTATCTGATTGAGATGTTTTATGTGTTCTCCTTTCTACTTATAATAACTCTTTGTATTCCTATGGTGATTAATCCTCTGGAGTCTTCTCACTGACCTCAGCACTGCTGGCATTTCTTAGCATTATCTTGCCAATCAAAGTATTCCATTTAGGAACCTCAATATAGTTTTAAGACCTTGACTTCAGACACTCTGAGATTTATTAAAATACAAACTAAAAAAATAAGTTTTGCTCCCATTGAAGCCTGGCAAGTCTCTTCTATTGGCTGGATGATGTTTATTTTGAACATATTTTCTTAACAGAATAGAGAAAAATCCATTTATCTTTGACAAATGTACATAAGCACAAGAGTTTCATTTTATTACAGACTCAGATTTCAAAAATTTACAATTTAAATACCGTGCAAAAATCAACTTTACACTGATTCCCTCTTATTTCAATGTAGCTGGCCAACACAAACAGAAACATGCTGAATAGGAATCTCAGCTGAAGTTAGAAGTATAAAAAGCAACGGGGCTTGTACCTACTTAAAGTATCTCTCCTCAGATGTCCAAAAGTATGTCAGGACCCACTCTGAATTACCTGTGCCTGGTAAAGGATATGAACTGTCTAATGATGTCTTTCTTTCAGCTAATTCCAGAGCCTAAGCCCCAAGATGCCATCCCTGATGGCAGAAATGCTTTCAGTCCATGGAAGTATTAAATGGAATCATCAGCTCCAGGTGAATACAGTGCATTGTGAGCCTTCACACAGTTACCAAATTTTAGTGTAAGACATCTCAGAAGTAACATTTGGAATCATGTTTTTCACCTTTTACTCAGCTGGATTTGCAAGTCTGTGTCTGTCAAAGTGCTGAGTTTCCTCACATGCAGAAGCGGTGAACAGGGCTCGGGGGGGATGAGCAATACCAAACCCTGTTTTAGGAAAAGCTGCCTATGGAGAAGGGGGTTTGTCTGGCCTGGATAAATGGGTAGTTGTCATGTCATATACAAACACTATGAAAACAACTCACGTATTTTGAAATTATATTTGCAATGAGCTAGAGTGCAGAAGTACTCAGCTTGTTCACATTGGGTCATTTCCTACCTTTGTTATACATCATCATCTGGTTAAAATTTCTCATTAGAAAAAGCAGGCAAAGTATAGATTTTTAATCCTTACCTCCTGAATGTATTAAAGGACATGCACATGTTTCTAAATGTTCCAGCTCTACAGACAAAAAACTCTTAGGACCAGAAATAAATCCTTGACTGATGTCTATCGACCCCAGTGGAACTATTTGAAAAAAACTTTCTACCAAGAACTAGAGTCTTATCAGCTGGAAGGGTTTTCCATCCTGTAAATAAAGACTCAAAGTGAGATCTGTAGAGATGGCTCTTCTGTGATTACACTGCTGTTGGCACTAGAAAGGAAAGTACAGCTTGACAGATTAAATATATAGGCTGCCTCCAACAGCTAATACAAAGTACATTATTTAATATTTCTCTTTGGTATTGTTTCGAGGCTCTGACAAGGATTGCCTTAAAAATTACTTTTTTCAAAAGTGTGTGTACACCTGAAGGGAATAAATCTGTGCATTAAGACTACAATCAAAACAGAATATGCAAAAAAGAACCTGGAGACAGAAAGAGTTGTGCAACATCACATAGATCAGTTTTAAATTTTCAAAACACCACAAAGATATTCAGAGTATTTGCAGAGTTCCAGTTCAGGAGTGAACTTTCCAAAGCTTGAAACATCCATTTGGTATTGCTCTAACATCAAATATATTTGATTGGCCTAGAGACACAGATATAGGAGTTCTGCACCAGCGATTTACTTTTCTGGACATGATAACAGTAAGTACAGTATGGGTTGTACGAGACATCTCATGCAGAAGACAACAGAGGAATGGGAAAAAATGTATTGATAACACCCCAGAACTATACATTAGTTATAGTATGTCCCCAGATACATGCTTTGGATTTGGTGGGGGGTTTGTTTTGTTTTGTTTTTTGGTGGGTTTTTTGTTTGTTTGGGTTTTGTTTGTTTGGGGTTTTTATTTGGTTGTTTGGAGTTTATGTTTTTTGTTTTGGTTTGGTTTTTGGTTTTTGTAAAAAGGCTAGTTAGAACAGATGCAATCCTTCTCCTCAGATATGACAATGCAGAGTAAATGTTTGAGGAGTTTGATTGCTTTGTGTGTACAGTACATACAGATTAGAACTTGTCTTTTTCTTTCCTGCCTTTTCTTGGCTAAAGGAGAATGTGTGTAGCCAGAGGTATCTATTTATGCTTACTTGGCACTGAGGATTAGAACCTCTTAGGATGTGAAGTTATTTCCAGGTCACTGTAGAGTAAAACTGTTATCCCTATGGGAGACCTGAGAAGGTTCTGTCCCTTTCTCTGTGGATGGACATAATTGTGAAATAATGTGGTCAATATCACTAGTCAACATTCCTGTCCCAAAAACTGATTAGACCTCCTGAAAAGGTCCCAGATACTTCACACTGTTAAATATTCTTGAAATATTATTCATAGTCTAAACCAGAGCACAAATATTCATGTGAGAGAGAATGAAATGGAAAATAAATTAATTTTCCTCTTGCTTGTCCACTTTGCATTAATCCAGTCCTTTTTCGTACTAGATCAGAAGGATAAAACTCCCCCTGTTTCATCAGACTGAAAAGTCAATAATGGTCTTTTCATTTTCCTTATATATTATTTTAACTGGGTCACACTCTTAATTAGCAATATTTTGATTATGTGTCTTAATCATTACTACAGAAGAAAAAAGAGGCCAAAATCAGGAGATCAATTTTTTTATGACTAAGTTAAAGAAAATTTTATTGAGATGTGTGATTTCACAGAATCACAGAATACTCTGAGATGGAAGGGAATCACAACAATCATCCAGTGCAAACTGTAAGTGAATGGCACACAACCTTTGTGTTATTACCATCATGCTTTGACCAACTGAGCCAATTTTGTTTTAATTTTTGTAACAAAAGAAAAAATTTTTTGGCATAAATGAAGAATACTAGAGCTTCTCTATAAAAATAAAAATAAAATTATTGCCTGAATCATCACCAAATTAGTGGCACATTAATAATAAGTTCATGGCTCTGAAGAAAGCAAATTTTACATACACTGATCCAAATGAACAGAGACACATTTGTTGTGTGTGCTTATTTCTTGAAATATCTGATAGTTACAGTACTATTGTTGTGGTTTTAAGCCCAGCTGGAAAGTAGGTGCTGCATAAGCTTAATTTGTTCAACCCCCGCCTCTCTCCCCTCTCACCTTGGTAGAATGGGGAGCAGAATCAAAGCAAAACTTGTAAGACCAATTTAATAATTGAAAATAAAGTAAAATACAGTAATAACCGTAAATTAAAATAATAATGAAAATAAAAATCTAAAAACAAGTGCTGGTTATTTCAGTTGTTCACCACCCACAGATCAGTGCCAGACCAGCCTTCCCTGAACTCAAATTATCTCTCCTCATGGGTAACTCCTCCCAGTTTACATACAGGGCATGGTGTTCCATGGTGTGGAGTATCCCTTTGGTCAGTTCTGGTCATCTGTCCCAGTTAGGTTCCCTCCCAGTTTCTCTGGGGTACCTCCTCACTTGCAGAATATGAGACAAGGAAAAAATGTCCTTGCCTCAGGACAAACACAACCTGGCAGAACCCAAAACATCAGCTTGTTATCAACACCACTGTCATTCCAAATGCAAACAACAGCCCTGTAACCACTACTGGGAAGTTAACTCTGCGCTAGCAGAAACCAGTACAACTATCAGTGTATTTTTAATGTTATCCTGCATCACTGCCTTCTTCCTATCTGATTATGGAAGCTTGAGAGGGCTGCTCATGGCTGAGCACAGAATAACATTTAATCAGTTTATTCAAAATTTGGTTTTCAAATATGTGAGCCATTCTCACCACCAGCCTCCATAAAATGTACGGACAATGGGAAAACCCAACCTTCTGTGAATCTAGGCTGAATCTATTCAGCCATCCTCTCAGCAATGTACCAGCAATGAACCAGCATCCTCCCAGCTCAGTATCTGTACTTTTAGAAGTGGTTTAGGTGTCCCAGAGTGCTGAGTTAGAGCCATGGAGAGTGAAGGAAGGACTGCAACGGGCAGCTGGGATCCTGCACACTTAAGGGCAACAGCAAGGGAGAGGTGTCATCACAGGCATTCAACATCAAGAGCAAAAGACTTCCCTCAGGTGCAGGTAGATAGCATTTATCTACTTCAATGACATGAAGAAATATTGACACTGGACAGCTTGCTAGCTCATGTGAAAAGACCAGCATCAATGAATTGAATAAATGGAATTACAGAAATGCAAAAGGAACCCAAAAGGGTAAGTGCAGAATCCCACTGATGCCTTCTTTTTTAAAATAAAGATCCATTTGAGGCCACTGAGATAATTTCAAAGTACAATATTAAGAATCTCTTAATCTATCCTGAATTTCTTCACAGTGGAAAAGAAGAGGTTGGTTCAATAATCAAATCACAAGTCAGCTGCTGTGATTACTGTGATTCCCTTTCTACTTTTGTTAAAATAGACCATTTTCCCTTTGGGGGCTGTACAAGCCCAAATCAATGAAGCAAAATTGGTTCCAACACACTAATTTTGGTTCATTGATTTCCAGGCCAACATTCCTTTTGTTTACTAGACAAAATACTAACAATCTGTCTGTAATATTTGTCAGCCTTTTTGTCTGAACTTATTTCAAATGCTTTGTCTTCTCTCCATTGTTCTCAGCCAGTGTTTCAGGGTACTCTAATATTTCCTGGAAGCTCCCTTCTCACAGGTGAACACCTACACAGAGTGTATTTTGGGGTACACTTCCTGGAAATGACACACTATATTGAAGCTGAAATTGTGCTAGAAGCAAGAGCTTCTACTGCCTAGGCAAAAGTATGAAAATATTCAAAACAGGTCATCATGGTTGGTTTTTAGCTTTTATGAACAGAACAGTTCTCTGCACAACCAAGAGAGACAAAGATCACTATTCCAATACTATCATTGGAAAAGGTACCTTTGCAACTTTGGTGTGTTCCAGATTTGCAGTGCCATACTTAATATTGCTTTAACTGAAGGACTTAATTGGTGCTAAGTCATACAGTTCACTCTGGATTTTGCTGAGCTTACTCCTTATTAATGTCATGTCAAGGTAAGTGAAAAATAACACTTTTCTCAAGCAACAAATGGATTACTTTTTTCCCATTACAATGGCACATATGGAATTTTCACAGTGGTAAAGATGAACAGTCATAATTACTTGATCTATTTGAATTTTAGTATGATTTTATTTTTTTCTCTTAAAAAAAAAAAAACTCTAATATTCCCTTTCACTATCATGGCAAACACAATATTTATTTAGGTGATTTATATCAGAAATACCATTCATTTTTTGGCCTGAATGTTCATTTCCAAATCCTGAAAGATAGAAAAGAAATCTAAGAAAACAAAAATTATGTCAAATCCCATTTTGCATCACCACATGTAGCTGAATTTGGTTCCTAAATTTTATCTGGTTTGAAATGTCTTTCTTTTGTCGTTTCAAAATAATTTCAGCAGAAATGCCTATTTTGGTTTAGTTGTAGCTTTTAGGGGAATATGGAATTAACAAAAGGCAAATGATCACTTGCTGATTAACTTAAAAATATGTATTTCACACTGTAGCAGAAAGCTATAGGCATTTGATACTTTCAGTGTGTTCTACAAAAAAGAAGCAAAGGCCTCAATACATTGTATGTTACTCTGAGTGGTAAGCCAGGAATGCTACACAGAATGGAAGAATTCTTTTTCTGGTTATTACTCCCGTGTGTTTAATGAATATTATTTCACATCCTGGCTTTAATTCTTATTGGTGCTACTGCATATGTACTTTGCATTTTGAAAAACTCTGGGGTTTGAGGTTTTTTGCACACTTATCACAATGGATATTTAAACAAAGGTAACCAGTGTGAATCTCCAATATATTCTCTTGCACCTATTTTTTTTCCATTCCATTCCATTCCATTCCATTCCATTCCATTCCATTCCATTCCATTCCATTCCTCCTTCCACCTTGCTTTTTCATTTTCCCTGGCCTCATCCAAAGCCTACAGCAGCCCATTAAAGTGACTTCCATGGTTTTAGTGAACTCCAGAATAGGACCCTTAAGTGTTAATGAAGAACCAAATGTCTGCTTTTACTTCATACACACTGCAGACATGATTTCACTTTAGTGATCCTGACTTTGGATTTTGCTTAGCACCCCTTTGGCTAAGGCACTAAACTTTTAAATAGTACAATAAAATAAGTTATGGAAATAAGCATGATTAAAGAAGTAAGAAAGAAAAGGGAATAAAACCAAGGCTTATGAAAGGACAGGTGAAATAGAAATAATAATAGGGGAGAAGAGACAACTGTTTGGTTAATGAGATGCTGAGAATAAACGAGCTTTTAGAACAGATTTGAAAGAGCACACTGATGTAAGAGAATGAACTGAAACCAGGAGCTCATTCCACAACAGACAGGCAAGAAAGGAAAGTGTTTGAAATCAGTAAGGATGAGAGAATTATAATTGCCTTTATGTTCTTGCTTTTTTGCATCTCAACAAACAACATTCAGCAATCAAAGGTTAATAGCAAACAACTTGTCATAATTGGATTGCTCTCCTCCCAAAATGGCACAGCAGCAGCAGCGAGGCAAAACATTCACATTTGCCAGCCATGACATGCCTTGATAATTCCAAGGTAGTTCTAGAAACGTATTAATAGAGAGCAGAGTAAGCGGAAGGCATGATAAACAAGCAGACCACAGACTAACCTAAACCCACCCAGGAAGAGTGACAAAAAAGGAAAGGTTCACTGCTGTTACATGAACTCTGACAGCATATTTAAAGACTGTTAATATATGTGAGACAGTAGCTATAAACACTGAAATTCTTTGGAGAATTTGTTTACTTACTGCAAGAACTACAGCAGCCAGGTTTCAAAGCACTTTTGCCATTCTGGTCACTGTGGCAGGGCAAGCATGAGGGATGAGGGCAGTTCCAGTGTCTCATGCAGCTCAACAGAATTGTCCCACACTTGTGGATTAAAAAATAATTATTAATGCCAGTGATTTCTGAAACAGAATTAACACTGTGGTGTTTCTAAGACAGACCTGGCCCTTTTGTAAAAAGCATAATAAATATTATCTGTGTCTTCTATGAAATCTTCATGCGTCTTGTATGAAAATCAACAATGAAGCATAAACGTTGCCAGGATGTTTTTTTACTTCAGTGTTGCTTTTCTTTTTGTTTTGAGTGTTGATCTTCCCAACCTGCTTCAAATCTGAGGTGAAAAACAATCAAGTAAACATGATAAGCAAAGACAGATGAACTGATAAAGACCTGGTTTGCAGCACACTGCACCAAACATGAGATGTATAGGATGCAGATCATACGATTTCTGCAGAGGGAGAAAAATAACCTAAGCTTCACTGTGCTTACACTTGGGTTTTTTTCAAGATAAATGGAGCCCAAAGATCTCTGGGTAAATGTTGGAGTGTTTAAGGCAAAGGTTGAAGTGTTTAGGACAAGATAAAAGCTACATAGTATACATCAATTGTGCAAAACTGTAATAAAGTCCTTATTTTAACACTGGACCTTGGTAGAAAGATGGACTGCTTCTGGAAGTTGTTAAATACATGAATTTTTGTAAGTTACTTCTTTTAATATTGCAAATGAGTTTCCAAATAGCTGTGTGTAATATTTCAGTTTCCCCTGGCAAGAGCATTTTTATTTTCTTGATGCAGTGATGAATTATCTAGATCATTGCCTTACAAATATTAAAAAGAGAACAGAAGAGAGTAAGCAGGTCTTTATAGTAGAATTACTACTTTGTAGGCCAAAAGTGTTATTTCTTAGGCCCCATTAAGACATCAGGAGAGGCACAAGAGCTCAAGAATCCAATCCTGACAGTGCAATAAAGCAAACAGATGCGGGTTGTTTTTTTTTTTTTCCTTCTCTCTTCTTAAAGCAAGAATACTGTAAGATATCAAATATTGCTGAAATTCCCTAGATCAGCCCTGCCTGGAGAAAGGAGAGAAGCTGTGCAGCATGAGTCATTCTTAGCCAATCCCTCTTCATAACATCTTCTCCCCTTTGTGCTCCACCAGAACTGTCTATTATTTCAGATCTGTTCTCTCAGACACAACGGCATCAAGAATTCCTTGCCTGCAAAGCTGGAGGTTGAGCATTAAGAATCCTCCCATAGGAAAGTGGTCATATATTTCCAGAAGACTTCATACCCTGCACACTGATAAGGCCATGAGTTCGAATTTTCTAAGCAGAGGAAAGAATTTTCTAACCAAAAATCACACAACAAAGTCTTTGCTCTGCTGATGTCATGGGTAAAAATCCCATTGGCTCAAACACAGACAATTTTCCTCCTTGTCCCACTGTCACAGAAAATCCAGAAAGAACACACCATCAACCACTTTTAATTCTTCTCTACCCATAATAGTGTGATTTTCATGCAACCAGCATAGACAAGCAGGTAAAAAGGCACACTGATCCTGCAGAGGTTCAATTTTAATGCAGTTTCATCCAGAGCAAAGAAAACTCTGGCTGCATATGCTTATATATTTTTCATAAGCATATTTCATCATGAAATTCTGTCTAGAATGTAAGAGACCACACTAATTCACTCTAATGAATTATAAATGCCTTTTTTGGGGGGTGTGTGTGTGTGATTCAGTGAACCAATGTCCCAGTATCAGCATGGGAATAGAAAAGAGTAGTGGCATCCTGCAGATTCATTTCAAAATTGTCTAGGAAGTCTCTCTGCTTTTCCTCTTACTTATTTATAAAGAAATACAATTAATCATAATGTTCTACTGATTTAATTGCTGTTCTTTTATTTAGTTTCTACAGAGATTTTTATTATTTTGTATATGGTTTACATGACTTTCCATAAAACAAGGATGGGAAAATGGCTACTTTCAGAGTTATGCTTGTCCAAATTGCCACTTTTTGCTGAAATAAAATGTATATAATAGAATAGAGAGCATACAATTAGATACCTGGATAAGAATATCTGGTTTGGTGATTAGTTTTCTGGGGTTTGGTACATTTTTTTCCTTTCCCCATATTTTTTGGTTTTTGTTTTTTCCCATAAATATATAGGAAAAGGGCTTCAAAATGTTAATTACAGAACTTAACATTGTGCATCGCAGTTAGGAACCAGTGTCCCAATCCACCATTGCTTCCAGCTGGAAGACTGTCAAATATTACATGATGTAGGAAAATGTGGTGTTATCCCACATCATACTGGCGTTTTGTCCATCAAATATGTTGAAATAAGTTTTCAGCTCAAAATAAAATCCAAAGATCATTTGAAACAACCATAACTAGAGCTTCTGGACAAAGCAGCGCTCAAAGATCGAATATGTTGTTCTCCCTAAACCTAAGAAGGTGCGGTAGATTGTTTTTCTGTTCTAATTTTAAGGTGCTCTTTATTGTGAGTTTATGGCGGTTTGTTCCATGTATTCCGTTTGGTTTCCCCAATGGTTTTGCCCTGAAGTTATTTACTACGATTTTCCTGCCTAATCTTACGTCAATCTCCCTTGCACCTCCCTGATTTCCAGACCCTTCCCTGCCAATCCTGGAAGTACTAACGCCCTCTTCCCTTGTTCATCAAATGCAACCCCACCCCTTTCTCTGGAACCTTCCTTGTCTATCACCCTTCCCTCGAAGTTCCATTGGTGTGCCAAGCCTGATCCCTGCCCATGTTATCCCCTATTGGCTACCTAGAATCTGATCCCTGCCCTAAGTTCCTCCCCTGCTGGTCTTCTCTTTGTTAAGCTTTGTATCCTCCCCTGTTCTGAAGTTGCTGTTACCCTGCTGGAGCGTTGTTATTTGTTGTTGCGTCTCTTAGGGGGTTAAATCCTCTGGAGAATTTATACAAGTAGTTCCTCTTGTCTTCTTTGTCGTGGCTTCCTGGACTCGGGATTCCTATCAGCAGCCTCACGGAGCAGCTTTGCTGCCTCTGGGAGTTGGGCGGCCCTGCTCTGCTGGCGTCCAGACCGACCCAAGGGGCGCAGATGGGACAGCCGCTCTTGGCACAGGCCAGGCGGTGAGGGCTGGCTGGAGGACATCGCCAAGCGACTGCTCGTGTCAAGAGAGAGCTCTTGTGCTGCTCCATTCACATTCTCCAAAGCACACTTCTAAAAGCTCTGTCAGACTCCATGCAATGACATTATACCGCTGATTGGAAAAGCTGTTCTTTTCCGTCGGTGACAAATAATCAGGATCTAAAGCGCGGAGGTGCATGTGCAGCGCTGGACTTAGAGCCAACCTAAGTGCAAGCAACAAGACAGTAAAATAAGGCCACAAAATGTAGAATATTCTCTGGCTAAAGTCGCTGGGTTTTAGCAAAATTTAAGGCTCAGTAACACAGGGAAAAGGCCTATGGAGGTTCTGCCAGTGTTCCTCGCAGCAGGGATGGATGTGGTGGCGGGATGAGTGAAGCCTGACCCAGGGAAGGGTAAGCGGTGCTCAGGCACACAGGACCCCTTTGCATGAAAAAAGCTCCACTGTTTCAGTGAACTGGATTTAAGAGCACTTCATTTTGCAGAGGCAGCTGTAACTGGTCTTGGGCTTTGATCCAAGGTACCCATTTTGTATCGAATACATGGTGAATGAGCGGTGTTTTAAGGAGTTTGTAGTCCCTTAAGGAAGTGTTTCGCCAAGGAGAAATGGAATAAACAAGTTTTCCAGTCCAGTTAGGGAAGGCGCCTTAGTAATCCCCTTCTCAGTTATCCACATACATATATAAAGTACTGAGGGTGACTTGCAGGAGAGTGGTTCAGACCAAGGAATGGCTCAGAAATATCTCAGTTGGGAGGCAGGGCAAGAAGGTGTAGCATGAAGGAAGGGGAGGAAGAGGGCATTTTATGTGTAATTGGTTATTATTGATTATATTTCAATTAATGGAAGGAAACTCTAGACAGATTATAAAATAGGCAGACAACATGCTCAGTCCTGGTTAGAGACAATATCTCACAAACAATATTAAATAAAAATAATTATTTCTTGACATTTTCTCCCCTTCTACAAATGTCAACTTAATTTTTTCCAGACTATTACTTATTATCGTGGCAGATCCTATTCATCATGTCGTGCTTATTCTTATTTTGTCAGCAATTCAAGACAGAGATAAAACTCGAAGTAATCACATTAAATGGTGAAAGCAAGGTAGATTCCATAATATCTTTTCTCAAAGTTTTTTTTTTTTAAACGTTTTATTTTACTTAATTTTGTTTACCTGCTGAGCTTGAGATTTACTATCATAATCATTTCAAGAGTGATTTTCATATTTGGCATTAAATACACAAATCATCCATGATAAGTAAATTTCGGTAAGACATTGTCTGTTTATTATTTGTGTGGATCTCAATTTTTTATGATCTTTTTTCATATAATATTTATGTGTGTTAATCACTATTAATCATAAGGTTTTACTCCTGACTACGGCTAATGCTTTTGCATACCTCTTTCTTATGCAGACTGTGCACTCTTCTCATGAGACTGCTGTATGATGTGACTTCAAGTCACAGTACACGTCCTTTACCAAATTGTCACTTGTTTGCTTTGTTGGATTAAATAAATAGGAAAGTCAGTAACCAGATTTTCTAACACTGACTTTCTCACTTGGACGCATTGGGAGCAAGGGAAAGTCATTACAGCTGTAGATATCCTGTTCCTTCTATTTCTAAACCAGGTCTGTGCAGAAGATGACTGAGCATTGCAATCGCATTTTAACATAGCAAGTAAAATGTGTGGAGTGCTGCATTTTCCTGAAATACTGGCAAAATTAAAGTGAAAAGGGTTGTGGAGCTGTTTACTCACCTCTGACACTCCACCTTACAGGTACTTTTCTGGTTTCATAGCAGCCTAAGGGAAGTGCTTAAACCTGTGTATGGAGAAAAAGAAATCACAGTTAGCATTTAGAGGCTGGAGAAAGTCCAGGGGATGTTTGAGACTCTGTTAGGCCACTTTTTTGACATATGCAGGCAAAAAGAATCCTCGACTATCAACAACAAAAATATGTCTCTCTCCATACTGAAATTGAAGCAAAATAAAAGAAGAATTACCCTCACACTAAACCAATGCAATGCCACATATTTAATCATGGGCTGCTAACATGTCGCTTTATGTAAATTATATATAGGACAATGAATGTGCAAGAGATTTCTGTGGACCAAAAATAGCACTCAGACACCCTAGATTTGCCTGTGTAAAATCCAGCACTTTGCAATATAAAATTAAATGTGAGACTAAATAGTTCAGACACATAAATCAAAATCCCAGCAGAACAGCCAATTCTTATTCAATCCAGCTTGCTACAGCAATTTCTTTATCCCCAGCAAGACAATATCTTGTAAGCTACAGTTATCTTAGTCCTCAACCAGCTCCTCTATGGGATAGGGAAAATGCAGGGAGAAGAGATCAGCTGCTGTCAGCAGAAATGCAGGAACATTGATCTAAGTACTGGTGGTATAATTCAGACAGGTCAAGGATGCCACTTTTGGTATCTGAAAAACTAAAAGTAAAAAAAAAAGAAAGGGGAATTTTCTATTCATGTGTGGTTACATTTGGCTTCACTTGCAATGATATTTATGTTTGGGTAAGGGCATTAATCATAGATATCTACTGCATGCAGTGCTCTTATCTCTGCTGTGATGTTCAGAGTCTTTGGAAGAAAACTGTGAATGGAATGTAGGAGATTATATACAAACTATAAGATGTTTGTATATTTTGGAATATACAGCTTACTGAGAAAAGTGCTCTCAAAATGTATTTGGATTTCTTCATGCAGCTCTTTCTGACAGCAAAATGATGAATTTAGCATTCCAGAACTTTTTAAATGCACTTCCTGTTCAGATGATTTTTTTTTTTTATTTCTTCAGTGAAAGATTCTTGTCTATCAAAAAGTTCATTATCATAAAGTGATCTGTGAATAAGAGTAGCTTCTAGTTTGTTTTTTGCTAGTCAATTGAAGAACTGACATTCAACTCTGCAAAGCAAATTATACTTTTCTTGCATCCTGGCTAGATACTCAATAAGTAAGATTATATATATAGTGATTTTAGTTTTCCTCTGGTGGTTGATAGAATTCAAAATTCCACACTGACAGCTCATCTCTAACAAGTCTCCATGTGAAGATGGCTCAAAGTTTTAAATGTTCATAGCAAGAAACTGTTAATGAGTAACAAGCATATGAACTTGTGGCACCAAGTGGATATCCATTCCCTCTGCTGCATTGCCCAGCATCATTAATTGCTATGTACTAGTAACTGTGCATTTAGAAAACAGTAAATTTTATCTTAATTGCAATGGTACAACTAAAGCAGAAACCAAGCATGCTCAGATTTACAATATCACAGACTTGGTTTATTCTGTGCTTTTGCAGTTCATCTGGTTTGTGGAATAGCTCTTCCTCTGAGTTTATGAAAGCCTAGGGCAGCCCATTTTCCTTCCTTTTGCTACTGTGAGGGCACTTTCATAGCAAGAAGCCTCCTTCCCAAGATGTCATAATTGCTTCAACCAGTTTCTTTTTACAGTGTGGCATTTCCCCTCCGCCAATGCATCGCTTCAGTGAATTCACAGACCATTTCTGTCTGGTTCAAATCCATGAGCCTACACTTATGATAAGATAATGAATGCACATTCATCAAGCAGAACCACACTGGAAGTGCTGTGGGCAAGTGTACAGTACAATAAATTTTGTTAAATGAGGATGATGCCTTTTTAGAGGCACATCACTTCTCAGAGGTGTTTGTTCACTCATCTGGCTCTACTACTCACCACAGAAGAAGGTTTTGGTCACTCTGTGTTCAGGGAGATAAAATGCAGCAGCAAATGTAAATAAAGGAAGTATTAATGAATATATATAGATATATTGGCGTAGTATTTAATTAGCTGCTGTTGGGAAAGGGCATAGCAACGTACAGAACTGATTCGAGCTGTTTCATGTGTTATCATAAAAATTTAATCAGTTAGCCATATAATGCCAGGCTAAAATACAGATGGTTAAAAAAACAGCACGAAACATTAGTTTTATACATGTAGTAAAGAGACATATCTGCAAGTTTTAATGTCTTACTCCACATAAGTCAGAAGGCTTTATTTCCCTGTTAATAAAAAATAGAAGAAAAAAAGAACTCACTCCTTAGGCCATTGGATAGAAAGTGCTTTATGTACAAAAGTTTATATATCGTTATTACTAATACTGAACAGCAGTGAGATCCCCAGGCAACTTTATTAAAAATCCAGTGCTTCATATATAGGATAGGTTGAGATTGGCTTTAAGGAAGGGAATTTTTTATGATGAGGATAGTGAGAAACTTGTACAGGCTGTCCAGAGAAGTGATGGATTCCCCACCACTGGAAATGTTCAAGTTGGGTTGGATGGGGCTTTGAGCAGCCTGGTCTAGGGAAAGATGCCCTAGCCCATGTCTGAGAAACTCAGTCAGATCATCTTTAATAATCCCTTCAGGAAAAAAACATTCGATGATTCTATGTGATTATTACCTTAAACAAACATCCAGGTTTTGTAAGGATTAGGTGGGTAAAAGGAATTTTCTCATGCAGGCTTTGAGGATCAACTTGGGCTCCAGTTTGATCACACACTATACTGTCAGATATGCAGACTCAGGATCTGGGCAAAACAACTTTTAAAAGGGGATGTTGAGATCAAAAAAGGACTGAAGGTCCACCATTTATCTTTCTGAGAACTTAAAGACAGCTCCAAATATGTGTCTTCCTCAGTAGATGTGTAAGATACTTAGCATCTCCAGGATCTGGAAAAAACAAATCTATTGACATTTCTGAACCTCTTGGCATAGCTTTTATCCATGGGTTCTATTCCAAAAAGCTATTAAGGCTTCCATATCACATGAGTTTTACAGTCCAAGGTAAATGATGGACATTTGCCATGCAATTTATAAAGCATAAGATTTGCTCTATGATCTACCGTGCCTAGAGAAGTTTGAGGCCAAGATCTCTCAGGAAGTCAGTGCTCTGCTTTTGCTCTCGCTGAAGATTTGTCCTGAGCAGGAGTGTCAGCAAATTGCAGGCACTATGATGTATTGTCTGACAGAGGAGAATTCATTTGGGAGCAAACAATAAACTGAGTTCAAAACTTCATTGTGCTGCACAAATCAGATCTGTTATGTAAGGCTATCTCTCCTAACAGGAGCAAGCCTGAACCAGCTGCTAAACTGATTAGTTTAGACAGAAAATCTACTTGTTTTCTTTTTTTTTATTTTAAATCTTACTGTTGCTAATGAAGGAGCGAGAACACTTTTTTTGTATTTATAATGTAGAGGCAATGTTAAATCTACAAATCGAGACAATATAGAGCAATTTTATGTACAATTTTAAATTTTATTTCACAGACTTTATCTGCTGCTATTTTAATATTTTTTAATGTTTTTCTTTCTGTGTCAATCTGTATTTTTTTTTCCAAGTTTCTTTTAACATTTCCTGCCATACAGCTCTCTGACTCAACACTCTAGAGAAATATGAAAGTATCCTTCAGGCAGCTTGGGCAGATTAATAATCTTCTTCAAGGGTCACAGGGTCATCCAGTGCCAGAGTCACAAGTGTCTGTACATACATAAAATACAGAATACTGAAAGTATTAAAAAAATGCTCCAGTAACATCAAGAGCATATTTTAATTGTTCACTTCAGTAAACTTCCCATAGCTCAACCACACCCAAGAGGTCTTTGATAAATTTAGATCTGCATATATTAAATGGTAACATTTTTTCTGTAAGAATGAAATGGCAGCCTCTTAAAGAAGAAGCTCAAAGCACGACTTGCATTTTCCTTCCCTAAAAATCTACAGATGTCTCTGAGTCAACCTGTTCCACTCAGCTTATGGTTGAAAACCATATTCTACACAGTTGACAAATATCAATTATGTTCCCACCTGATTCCTAAAAGTATCTTATCAGTCATTCATGCTTTTAGTCAGCCACGATGCTCCATTTAGGAATAAAATTCCCTTTTATCTCTTATAATTGGACCCTAAAAATTCTTCAGAGTGGGAATGACACCTGTAACTATGGGGATGTGACTTACGAATCTTAACTTTATTCTGTTCAGTGTTTCTAAACCTAAGCGGTTGAGGAGTCAGAGATTTGACCTGGAAAAAAATGGGATTACAAGAATGCTAAGTGTATGTTGAACACAGAGATTATAAATGTGAGCACACAGGAGCAGATATTACAGATTAATTTAAAACCCCCATGAGAGATAAGAGCCTATGACATTAATAACACAACGACATGCTTTCCATACCATATCCTTCCACTGTTATGTATAATAAAAAGCCAGTTTTTGTATAGAAAATGTAAATAACAGGCACACTCATCATGAAGACTCTCAAACTCAATATTTTCTACTGCTTTCTGCCATGAGGAAGCAGAGCTACATAACTTGAGGTCAAAATGATGAACATCTTTTCCAAAGGGGAAAAATTCTGGATAATTGTTTCTATTTTAAAGCAAACAGAGCATAAATGCAACTTTTATAATAACACAAAATTGTAAGTAATCTTGAATTTCCAGACTAGTGACCTTGAATACTTAAAATTGCTGCTCATGTTGGATCAAATAACAGGCATTCTTATTGCAGCCAAGAACATACAACAGAAGATACAACATGCACCTTTTTAGATCAGCAAATCATTTCCACACCACTGTGTAAAAAGCTTTCTCTGCTTACTTGATGCAGATTGAGTCATTTTTCAGGTCAATTGTTCTTAACTTGCATTAATCAAAAGGAGAGAATATAATTAGCTATCAAGAATATATTCAGGGACCTAGCTAACAGTCAGGCTATAGTTTTTCTGGATAATTTTTTTCTGGATTGTGGATTTGGGGAATGATTTCTTCATTTCAAATATAAAGAAAAATAAAACAAGAGAACTATGAATCAACAGAAGCTGGGCTAGGTCAGGGGCAAAAGAGATCTTGGTTCTAAAAGCAGCTGTGCTCTTTACCAGGTGTTACTGGAATACCAAAGGATGGCAGAACTAAGTATCTATTCACCTACCTGGCCGTTCTGCAGTTACCTGAGACCCTTTGCTGTAATGCCAACACAGCTTTTAGGAGCACTTTTTTTTGGCAAGGCAGGTTATGCATTAACAGAAATCAAAGAAGACACTGATAATTACAGATCTTGCTATGTTCTGTATGTATCATTCCTTGGGAGGACATTTAATGATTAGCAAACATGAAGTGCCTGTGAAAACTGTAATTCCTCATTCTTTCAAGTATTGACTGAGCTAACCACAGCTCAGCCTCAGCAGAGAAAATTCCAACTTTCTTATGGCCCCCTCCTGCTTTCATCACATGCTGCCAGTGATTCTGGTACAAACAAAACTGAGTCCAGAGATTTGCAATGTTTCATTACTCAAATTTGCAGTCTTGACTCTGTATTTATTCCTATTCATAACATTAGTGTCTTTTCCTTCTTTTCATGATAATGAGCTAATTAATTGATTAACGAAACTTGTGGTCCAGTTTGTCCATTTGTGCACCACTTGCTGGAGATGTGGGTTTACACACCTGTTGCTTATTACAGTGTGATTATTTAACTCAGACACTGCATTCAATTCCCCAAAGAAGAAACGTTATAAAATGCCAGTTACTCCTGGTCTTCCAAAAGGAAATCTCACCTCCTGCCCTTGCTCTAGCCAGTCCTGACACAAGGAGGCAAGCAAAACATGTTGCATCTTATTGTTACCTTGTGATCTAGGTGATTCATGGGATTCATAGGTCTTGTTTAATTCCATTTTATCCCTGGTTATTTTCATATTCAGCATATTTGAGTAGGGAAAGCAATGCTCTTGAGCTATTCACATGCATTTATATAGTCAAAAATAAGCTCAGTTTATTCACAGTAATGCTCAGCTATTTCTTATTTTAACTTTCCTGCCAGGAATTTTCATAACATGGGAACTGCAGGAAGCTCCCACTAGTATTGGATATGTTTATCTGGGAACAAGGTAGAGGATACCACTTGCTGTAATCAGTACTTCAGTATTGATTTCAGTCAGATACTTTTTGATTAAAATTATTTATGCTTAAATGATTTGTCTTCAAAATTGTGCTGAAGAATAAAGCTTGGTGTATGTAATTTAGATGGCAAAACAGGCAAAATGATGCTACTGCATTCATGAAATTTTTAAAAATCTATTCACTTAAATCATTTAGCGGTAGGAGAAAGCAATTATGAGTGACACAAAAGCCCAGAAATAATAACTTTTGTAATACCAAACATGTCTTATTATATTAACAGTAATAATGAAATTAGGCTTCTAATCAATGTTTCTGAAGAAGCCTTTGTCAAGAAAAACCCTTTATAATATAAATATAATGCTGTGTGTGCATGTCAGTGCCCTCTGCTGGATAGAGACAGATCCAAATTGGTGTTTATGATCAGGTCTTCACCCAACAGCTGTTGGTAAGAAGCTGTAAACTGTGCTGCAAAAGGTGAGGGAAATCATACTTGTGAGGCATATGATGGAGAAAAATTGTTTGGGATCTAACATTCCTAGACTTTGACCCCAAGGTCCATTGCAGGCTGTTGAGATAAGCATCTGGGACCTTTTTATCTTCCATTATCTACAATTTTTAATTCATCTCTTTCTTTGTCCATGAACAAGTGTAACCACTGCCCAAAAGGTTTCCTGTGCCATATTTCAGTGTGGAATTGTCTTTTCCTTTTTTTCCCCATCTATAGCCTTCTATTTTAACACTCTGTATTACAGGAGGCCCCCAAGTGGCCTTCACAAATGTTTATCAGCTGTTTCACAGAACACGCTTTACTGCTGCTGAACTAATTTTTACAGAAATGACATAAATGCTGTCCCTACTTCACCTGCTCTAGGAAAAACAGCATTCTCTATTTTCAAGGCAAGTCTTACCCTAACCAGTTCTAAATTCATTTAAAAATTACATCCCAGTCTCAGCTTCATTCCAGATGAGATGCTGCCTTCAGGGTCCTTCACAGAGGCCACCTGTGAAAAGTGTTTCAATCTTTTATCCCCAAAATGTTGGGCTGGGGAAACCAAATGGGTTGTCAAGGAAGAAAGGCGTTAAGTAGCCACATGCTTGAGGTAAGATGCTGATTTGGTGTTGCTATAAATCTCCTTTTCCTTCTGAATACTAAGTTATTCCTTTTCATTCTTAAAGGAAATGTTCTTCGTTCTGCGTGCTCTGTCCACTCTCATAGCAGTACTCACTTGTTCTTTGTATGGATACAAATAACCATTTATCAGTAACCAGCCATGGCACAGCCATGGCAGCATCTTCCTCAGAGCTCAAAAATTAATCAAAAGCCAGGAGCTGCTGCCTTGCCAGAGTTTTGCTGCATCCCCAAGGGCAGCAGTTCACAGTTTCAAGTGTGTCCTCTGTCCCACTCACCATTGTTCCATTTCACTCAGTGCTGTTTCCTCATGGAGAGGTGCTTGGTCTGTCAGGCTGCTGTCCTGAGGCTGCCCAGGAGCTGCTCCCTGCTTTTCTCTGCATAAACTGGTCCTCTGCTTGCATCCCAGGCATTTATTCAAGCAATGCCTTGTTGCCATCAGTAACGACGCGTTAAAAACTGAAGGATGAATTGAGCTGATCACGCACTTTTAAAGTGTCTATAATCAGATGCTAACTAATGTTATCAAGCTTTAGACTGAGTAATTAATTATAATTCCAAAAGCAACATTGTAAAAAACTGGCTTTTCTTGTTCCTTTTGTTTTTTTTCTTTTAATATTTATTATTCTCTTCTTCTTTTTAGCCAACATAGTTAGAAACATTGCAGTTAATTTTGGGTGATAGCAACATGCATCTCAGTTGAAAAAAAAAGTCCATAAAACATCTGCCTTTATATGTGGAAAAAAATTACATTTTTGTCTCTGTTGAAGGTCACCTGGGATAGGTAAATCTTGTCACTCTGGAAATGCTTCTGAATTAGGCATGCCTCAGCTAGTGATGATCAGATGATGAAAGTACTTCAGTTGTGCCTTATTAGTCTGTAAAGTTTAATTTTATTAAGCATCAGGTCTGACCAATCTTCTGCAAGCAAGCCCTCCACTGAAATCAGCAGGAAAATTAAAATGGAAAATATTTTGTAGTTGGACCCAAGAGGACTTTGGAATGCTCCTGGTTTTCCCACAGTCTCAAAACCACACCACTGCAGCAGCTCAGCATCACAATTTTGTGTAGCACAGTGACACATACTCTATAAATGCCCACACAGAACTTTCTGTCTATTAACAGCTGTTCAAAAATAAAAGGGGTTGGAAGTGGCAGAAAAGATCAGAAATTCCTGAGAAATCTGTTGTGGTCTTTCCCTCATTTCCAACACATCCTCAAGATGTCAAGGTTCTAGAACAAAATTTTGGGAGATATCCTGGGAGGGGAGTGTGCCAGTGTAAGCGTGTGTGTGTACTAGACTGAAATTACAGCAAATGTAGCCAATTTCCTTTATATGGGATTCTGTTTCCACATTGTTCATTACTTGCAGAATTAATGTTTAAATATTCAGTAGTGTGATACTCTGAAAACAGCTCAAGTGCAGCAACAAAATGAAGCCCCTATAATCTATAGGCAGAACCCCAGTGAACAGTGAGTAATCATCTCTAAGGTAAATATCTGTTGATAATATAAGAAAAGTTTGCAGTTTCTCATGAAATTATAACCTATTTTCTATGTCTTATGAAAAATTAATGAAAATGAAAAGTTTGGGGTTATTTGTAAATAATCCACAAGCACTGCTTTTATTGACCAATGTGTTCATAAAATCTGATTTATTAAATTTTAAAATTGGAAACATGCCAACATCTTAATATTTCAATTAATTAATGCAAAAGTTCTTAGAAATATAGTGTTACTAGAAACTTAAGAGACTATTTTCTGCAACTTTACCATGTTAAAAACAATGTTCCAGTTTATTTCTTTGAATGTCATATGCATACTAATAAAAAAACATCCAAAAAAACCAATAAGAGATGCACACACTCTGGAAATAAACAGAGTAATCTCCTTTTTTAGTACTGTGAGCATATTATTTTTATTAGTCAGCTATTGCATGCAAGTGAAGAGTTTTCATGAATATGCAGAAGAAACATAATATCCATGAATGGGCCTCAAAGAGTAATTTTAACATTGGGGTTGAGAGTTTTAGTCCTGAATTAGCTGTAGGCATTTTTGAAATTGCTATCAATAAATTTGAAATTTATCAATAAATATATTTTTAAGCTTCAGAACTTCCATGAACATGAGCCCAATGTGGTTATTCCTTTTTAGATTTTTTTTTTTTTTACCTACCAATGCTTATTTGATAATTATGTGTCATTTATTCTCTAATTTCCCAAATAAAGGTGCTCAGTATTCTCCTTCAGGAGCAGATCTGGTAGCATGACACAGACAGGTAAAAGATTTCTTGAGCAAGCAACTCCATCCAGCACAAGTTTTCTTGTGCCCTGTATAGGAACCTTTCACAGAAAAAAACAGAAGCTGAGCATCAGCATGAGCTGCCTTCCTAGTGTGATCAGGCTCAGAAATGAACGGAATCAGAAATGAACAATTCATGAACACAGCTCAGTTCACCATTTGTTCCCAGTGAAAATGATCTCTGAGCAAATGGCCCAAATGAAGGCCCTGGATCTCCTAAATCGCCCCCAAGTCATCGGTGATGTAACGACTACAGAGCACACATGGGGTCAGCACACTGCATTTCTGAGTCCAGATCCTAAACCTTGTCCATTGGGCTGTTGCTTGTCCTCTGTAATTTCAAGGCTGCATTTTTGTTTTTTTTCAGATGAGATCTTCGACAACAGTGACATAATGTGGTGAGAACCTGAGAGGTGATCAGCAGAGCTGGTGCCACCTCATCCCACCGTGCTCACACCTGTCCTGTCACACAGGGGCACTGGCACTGGCTCTGTCCTCATGGGAGAGACCAGTGAAATCCTGGTGAGTCCTGCAAAAGCCCACAGCTCCTCTCTCCAGAGCTTCTGGAGCTGCCTGCCTCATACACACTACAGACACTACATTGAATTAAAAGTATTAAAAAAAAACTCCAACAAATCCCACATTAATTTTGTTCATATATCAGTATTACTATCATTTCCTGTAGCCATAAATAAAACATTTTAATTATATAATTTTATACCCCATGACTACAGAAATAACTGGAAGCCAAGGAATGCACTTTATATCATCTGAAATGCACTTTATATTCATCTGAAAATGAATTCATTACTATCAACTAAATGCTTGATAAAATTTAAAGTGGGTGGAATCTGCACCTGCTGTGCAAAAGTCTGCATTGTGTTAATGAGTCAACATGCACACATCATTCATTAATGGTCTCTTTCTTAACCACAAGAGATGTGTTTGTAGCGTATGTTTTTGGGAAAATTGTCTAGACATTTTGCAGAAGAAGAATATTAGTGATAGAATTGTATCTAAAAGTATGACCCAGAATTGAAAGCTAATATGGCTAGTTATTGTGTAATCATGCAAGACAGCCAAACATATGAATTAACGGCATTTGGTCCAGTCTGACTGTGTGAACAGGTCCTAACTAGAAAAAGAGAACCTTGTTATATCCTTAAATATGTTTTCTCAGGAAGAAAAGTACTTCTTTTTTCAAAGATAAATTACATCATATGCAACAATATCTCAGTGAAGTCCTTTGGATTAAGGAAATGCTGCACATGTGCTACAGACCCATGAACAAAGAGTCAAATGGCAGCTTCCAAAGAAAGATGGTCTTGTGCTAATGTTGTGTGGCAGAGATGATGGAGGCAAAACTGCAACTACTGCTCACACTCATCCATCAGGATCGTCCTCACAGCGGGAAAGATGGAAGGATTTCTACTCTACAGCCCACTTAAAGGAAGGGTGAGTGAGGGAATATAAAAGCAGGGCTGCCACTCTTTGCAGTAACCAAACACACCCTTGCCAGAAAGTCCTTCCATGGAAACCAGCTCAGTATGATAATTCCTGGAGCACTGCTGTCACAAGTGTTTCTCTGGTAAATTATACTCAGCAGTAAAAGCTGGGGGAAGATCTGCAGGCGAAAGTTGGGGTCTGCTATGCACATACACAGAATGCTTGTGTACAAAATAGTCATACAAAGTGTATGGAAAAGTGGTTTCTTTTATCTCTTTTTTCAGATGATTCAAGATGAGTGTCTCTTAATGTTGTTTTAAATCTTTAAAATGTTTCAGCATTCAGCTGAATCCAATATTGGGATTATATTGGTATTTTATACATTTGACTCTCAGACTCTGGAGGCAATGTCAAAATGCCCATTCTTTTTCCTATCACGGATCTGAAGGTTTCACATCTTCTTTCTCTTCTAAACACTTTATATTTTGTACACACTTCAATTTGACAAAATAACTGCAAAGCAAATCATAAACAAATATATAAAAGATTGGCAAAATTTGTTAACAAATGTAAGCATTTCTTTTGGAGCAAAAATAGTTTGATTTTTTTTTTAAAATATATATTCAGCAAACTGTAGTGATCTTAAAAGTCATAAAAATTGGCAAAAAGTAAGGCTGTCAGACATGCAGACTTTAATCTTGACATTGTATCAGGATCCAGACTTGCAGTCCAAATACAAGCACATAAAGAGTCTTGTATGACTACAAAACCTAGCAGTTCTTCATATTAATGAGGATTTTTTACTATAGGATTAGAAATTCCTCCTTTTCCTTACAGAACTTAAAACAAGCAAAAGAAGTCACCCAATATGGTATTGAAAAATAAAGGGACAAAACCCATTACATTTTCAAAATGCTGACACTTCTGGACATTTTTTTTATTTACAACTCGTGTCTTGTTCAAGGTGCTCATCCCGACTTCTTTCCCCTTACCAATACAGAGAGGCGCCTGCTGAAGGATTGTTTCATCACATTATTTTTACTAAAGATGAGACAAATACCACCCTTTTCCAATTACAGTTATAGACTCTTTTTTCCCCCTCAGATGATTCCTTATTTCTGCAAAGAGTAGTACAACTGCTTTACATACAAGTAGTGTTTTCCCCAAGCTGCCAGAAGAAGAGGTTTAACATTGCAGTCTAATTGACCTCCATATTTAATTTAACAAAGGGGAAAAAAAAAAAAAGTTTTGCCATTCTAGATTGACTGATCTTTTGGTCCTCTTCTAAGAGGAACATTTGCAAAGGGAAATAACACTAAAATCAGACCTCCACACACCAAGACTTCCTTTGACTGCATAGGAATTCTGCATCTAGACACAGGGGAAACTCCAGTAAGATAACTATGATGTCCTGCTCTACCCACACTTTGCTCTGGTAATAGACAATTATCTTATAAACAATTTCCAGCCAGCTCCCCTCTGCTCTGCTGACACTGACGTGCCTAGGAACACTCTACAAGCAGAGTTTTCTACCACCTTTAGCAGGCTGAGTATCTTTTTTGATAGCTGAGCCTCCAATCTACAGACCAGAGCCCAATTTGTCTTGCCATCAAGAGAACTCATAGCAAATATTGGCCTCCATTAATTTTAGTACATAAAAGCTCCCAGCTCACTTTGTGGGAGCTGGTGGCTTCCCACAAAACAGTGAAACAAAATCAACATTGCAGCATTTCTGTTGGCTGTCCTGAAGGTTTCCTGAAGCCCTGTGGTTCTGGAAAGGATGGTGGTGCTGCTGCAGTGCCACAGTGGTGTCCCTGCCATGGGGATAGAGGCCACTTGTTCAGGAAACTGAACTGTCTCAGGTTCATAGTGCTGTGGTGCTGCTAGCACAGCCAGGAAGAAACACAATTGATCCAGGCAGATTGCTACTGAATTACTTGGAAGCACTTGCCATAACTGATAAGGATGTACATTTTCCTTGCAGTTTTTTAAGTAAAAAAAAAAATTATTAATGTAAAATTGCCTGGTGTTCAGCTTTTGCTGCAGCATGTGCAGTGCTCAGCTTGCTGAAATGAATGACCCCATGAAAAACCTTAGCATTTGGCAATTTTGGGGATGTAATGAAGCATAATTAAAATGATTAAGAAATAGATTGAAGGAAAATAGTTAAATGGTGTAGGAGAGAACTCCAGCAGTGCCACAAGAAGTCTGCACAAGGTCTCAGTTATCATATTATTCTAGCCATTTCTGCAGCTCCCCAAAGCCAGGGAATAGAAACACATAAGAGCACATATGGCAGAAATGGATGAAGCAAAGATGATCTCAACTCAGCAACACACATCATTTTAATGATGAAAGCATCTATAAGGTGTTTATGGATCTGTTTGGTTCAGAAAGGCTCAGATAAGAGTGCAGTTATTTTGGCCACCTCACCAAAACACAGAAGCAATACTGCTGTAAACCCCTACTCACACATTCTCAAGTAATTCCCTACATTTAAAGTTGTTCCTAGTGAAACCTGTAATGGCTCTCTAAATAATGTTTGGTGAAGGAAAATATTGTCATTCAAGCAGAACTACAGACATCTGTGCTCGTTTATAATAAACTACTTTTGTTTAATTTTATTTATAGATGTATTAGGAAAATTCCGCCTAGTTGGAAAGTGTAGAGAAATAATAGCCTGACACTAGAGTCAAACCTTTCTGCAGTATCATCAGCTGAGAATGCAAAGGTCATTCTCTTCTGGTATTGAGGCAGGTTCCTTATTGATTGTCTCTCTGCTAGAAAAAAAATCATATTAAAATAAAAGGACTTTCTTAGTCTCAGGCAGAAATGAAAAATAGCTCTTGGGGGGAACAAAAGAAAGGCAATCAAAATTAATGTATTGTGCCAAATGCAGGCAGTTTCAGCTTGTTTTGAAAGATCCATTCACATAATCATAAAAGAAGACTTTTCAGGAGAGGTACTGTAATAATCAGTGTTTTGTCTAAAAATAGGTCATTAATGTGAGTATTAGATGAGATTAACTTTGCCACATAATTGTTTTGTTCTGCTTTAGATTATTTTCTGCAAATGTATGTTAAAAAAAAAAAAAAAAACAACAAAAAGCTATTCTGAATGCACAGAAAATCATCAGAAGGAAGCCAGAACTCCCTGTCCCTGTATTTAGACGAGACATTATCTCTGTACCTGGAGTGCTCCTCTGCTTGTTAATTGATGAAGTGCATTGAAAGGGAATCTCTGTCAACAATAAGTGCATCATAATTTGTAGGATATCAGTACTCCTGGTAAAAAAAAAAAAAAAAAAACAAAAACAAAACCCAAAAAAACCCAAAAAACCAACCTTCTTTCAAGAGTGTTATTCTCCTGGAAATAGGAGTACTGCAGCACTATAAACTGTGCCATATGACTGGTTTTTCCCCTAAACCACAGTCCCCATTTTCAGCCTAATGGTGTGGAAAGAGCTTTTCTCTGTCCTTAACCATCATAGGATGTAACCTGTATTCACACCTGTGCTTAAGGTTTAAATGATAAAATTACCCTTTTTTTGACAAAGCTTAAAATGCCCTGCTTCTTTCAGCTGAGATAAGCTGTTCCCTGGTTTGGACACATTTTCAAAGCAAACACGGCGTCGGTAAATACTGCCACTTACAGTACACGGGAATTTTACCTAAGCCCCATTTCACAATGAGCAAGGGATACCCAGTGTGTGTGAGTTCACCCCTATTCAGAGGACACCCACAAAGCCTATGAAGTGCTATCTATAATTCTGAAAACAGAGTATAAGTGAGAATTAAATGCTCAACTGATAAAGGGCTGCCTGTCTGGCCAGAGATAAATAACAAAAAAAAACACTTGTACTGAAATTTATATTTTCAGGCATGTACCAAAATCCAGCTCAGAATGGATACAGCAGTATTTCCTCTTTATTTCCTTGGCTTTTAATGAGTACCCAACAAGCTGTGTGTAAAATGCTGTCAATTTAAGTTCACTTAAATCCTATTTTTGTCACAGGCTAAGATTTTTCAGACCTTGAAAATTAGTTCATTAACAACACCACATCCTGAAGATTTCAAATCATAACTACAATGGATGTCCTGAATTTTAAATTATCTGAAATTCAAATTGGCAGCCAGTGGGTTTTTCAAAATCTTAATTACCTCACCCAACTCTGTGTGAACTAGGTAGCTAGGGCTTTTCAGTGTCCTCCTTTCTTTGGTGTCACAGGTTAAACTGATGTGTATTTACTCAGTCAAAATTGTTCTTATTTTTCCCCCAAAGTCTACACAAAAGTCTTGCTTCACAAGTTTACATCAGTTTCATAGTTTAAAAAGTTAATATATATAAGCATGTCAGCACCTAGCATTCATACATTGCAGAAAGATACTTAATTGGAAAAACAGTCTTCTCCACTCCCCCAGATCTCCTAAATATATACATTTTTCAATATTTTAATTACATGCACACACATTTTATGTTTTCTTGTCTGAGTTCTAGCAAAATGACAGCATATTAAAAGAAAAATTGAGCTGTACTATTCATTCCCAGACTTTAAAGTCTTGTTTTTGTTTTTTAATTTTTTTTACAGATATAATTTAATTAGTTGAAAACAGCTAGTAATTTGATGGCAATCAAGGACACATATGACTGTTTCTCCAATGAATTTCAAATGAATTACACTCATATATTGATAAGTGTTGAAGAGCAGCCTCACAGGTTGTCTTTTATTGACTTGTTAACCATGGCTTATTCATACTGCCCAGCTTGTGCCATGGTTTCTTGTGTTCACAGTGAGATAACACAAAAGCTATTTCGTAATCAAAGTATTAATGCATGCAGCACTGCAAAGCCCCTTCCAGCAAGCTGATGGCAGGAGGGAGATTGCAATCTCTTCCACCAAGAATTGCAACCAAAACTTGTCACTGGGAACTGGGGAGAGGGGGATAAAAATAAGATGGAAGGAGCACTGTTCCTGGACAGCCAAAGTCAGTATTTAAAATAAAAATTTTTTAAAAATAATTATATAGAAATAAATTAAGTATATATATAAATAAAATAAATAATTTTTCTCCTTCTAACCTGTTAACAACCTACAAGTGTGTTCAAGTCTTAGAAGAGGAGGGACTGAAGAACTGGCTTACCTATATTTATAAAATACAGCCTTGTTCTCTTTGAGAAAACCATTTAGTAGCTCTTTTGAAGAGTGTTGACAATGTGTAGCTCAGTGTAAAAATGGAAGGGAGCCTTCTACCATGTCACATCTCCATAACAAAGTCACTATTCTGAATGCACAGAATAGTGCATTCATATTTAAAGCTATGTGCCTTAGCTTTAAATAATAATATAATAATCAATAATATCTAATTAAATGCAGTAATATATTGAGCTTCATGAAGCATCTAGAAACTTTGGAGCTTGCTTTCTTTAGAATTTGACTTTATTCTGAATTCTCTGACCCAAAAGGGCTGTGGGCTTACAAACTCTTGTCTTCTTTCCTTTGAAGAAATTGTCAAGGCAAAGCAGAGCAGAAACCACACAGATTCCACTAGTCTTGCATAGATCCCATCATAAACTGGCCATAATCCAACCACCAGAGTGAAACCTGCCACTTACTGTCATATTTTCTGGAAAAATCCCTTTTCCAGGATTTCTTCTCCTGGGAATCTGAGAAGCGTCAGAGAAAAAGGAAAACAGTGTTATCTGATTTGCTTCTCCTGCGTTTTGCTGCTCTGGAATGTGGTTGGAGATTGTTCATCCAACATGTGAATTGCTCTAACTTAATGACCAGTCACGATCAGGCTGTGTCCAGACCCTGGAAGGAGTCACGAGTTTTTCATTAGTATCTTGTTAAGCCTTCTGTAAGTATCCTTTTTCTATTCTTTAGTATAGTGTAGCATAGCATAATATAATTAATATAATATATTTTATATATATATATATATATATATATCAGCCTTCTAAGAACATGGAGCCAGATTCATTCCTTCCTGCCATGGGGGACCCCAGAAAATGCCATAACTTACCTATGAAAAATATTTTTTTCTGACTGTGTTCTGACAATATTGTGCACATAATTTTAGAGGGCTGAGTTGTTGCTTATTGTACTTCAGCCTGATGTTTGTTCACATTATAAACACCTGATATACCATCTTGTGTGATACTTGTGGACATCACTACTGTAATTAAGCACTTATATCTGCCAAAGCTGGGTAACCAGCTGGAACAGTAGCTGAACAAATTAGTGTTCTAGTGTGTTTATCCTGCTGCATTCAAATGACTGCAGGTTTTTATCCCTGACAGCACCACCTGGGTTGGGAATCGTAGCAATTGTTTATATTGCAACTTAGAATTTCTGAGCTTCGATGTGCCTGTTAAAATGATCTCTCTTTTGGGAAGAGCAGGGAGGCTGCCCTCCCTCAGTGATCTGACACAAACTCCTGCGCTGTTGCAGGCTGTGCTGCCTTGGCATTTTGCATGGAAGCTGTATGGTTAAAGATGTTAGGATAAGCAAACACAGAGGCAGGGAGAAATTATATCTTCTTCTTTATGGGCTGTTCTTACCTTGTGAATCAAGATGTTACAATGCAATGAATCTTTTCTGGTGAGCTGTCTGGACGTTTAACACTATCAGGCCTTCTCTCCACAATATGTATTGTTATTACACCTGGGACAAACTGTGAAAAACTGACATTCTTTGTTCAATTACCTCTGACTCTGTGTGGTTTTATTCACTGTAGAGAGCTCAATGAAAAATGAGCCTCTCTTCTATGGAAATGTCAGTTACCACTGTGTACTATGTATTCTCTACAAGCTGATCTATGTAGTCCTTTGAAGATGTCTGTTTGTTTGTTTGTTTGTTTGTTTTAAGAAAGAGTGTAATTCTAAGGGAAAAAAATGAAAGTCTCTGTTGTGAGCACGCTGATGCTAAGAAAGGCTGGCTGTGAAGTTGGCATTTGCTTCAGAACAAGGAGCAACAAAATGAAGGCTTGTATTTTTCATGCTCCAAGATTAAAGGACAGCAGCTAGAGCCTTTTACACCATCAGAAGGAAAGCCTGGCCAGGGATCAGAGGAAGTTGTTATAGGGACTTGGTTTTTTTTATCAGATGAGAAGCACCCCAGAAGATGCACTGAAGCTGCTCTCTGTCTCACCAAACCCCAGTTTTTTTTCTTGTGTTTCTCTTCCACCTGCCCCTTGGCATGGTAACTGAGGAGTCATAATACAGCAATAAACCCAGATGGCTGGCTTCAATAAGAGGAGGTGCCCATACTGTATTAGCTATAGCTATAAAACTGCATTCTGAAGCCCAGGTAAATCTACTGAACTTAATAAGGTCATGAAATAATAATAACACAAATATGACTTCAGGGTTAAGCCTTGAACCCAGAGAAAGATATTAAATTTGAATATTTCCAAATGCCTTCTTAGACAGACTCCTTTTGCACTCTCTAGTATCTTTTTTTTTTTTTTTTTTTTTGCAAACAAAGAGAAAGAGTCAGTATTTATACACTTTTTCCAGTATCAGTCCAGCTTTATAAGTTAGGTGTGGAAATGATAATCTGTTTCCTTATGGGAAGAATCCCTTTCTTTCAAATGAACAAATGTAAGAACTGTGTTTAAAATTTAATATTCATGTGCATTTTGGAGTCAAAATAGGCAAATTTCAAATAAATCAGGGGCACAGCAAACTAATTTTCTTGACTGACTAGACATTCAGGCTGCTGAGGCAAGAGACAGTCATTCCTACTATTTCTGTAGCCATCTGTTGCCCTGTGTCTCAGAGCAACAACGATTCCTGACTAATGCACTTCGTGCAAAAGCACAGACTTTCAAGAAGTGACCTGTAATTATTTATGAGTAGTCTAATGAAGAAATTACTCAGTCTGCTAATGTGGCAAAAGTATCACTAACAGCACTGGTCAGATCAAAAGCAAAGGCTGGGTACACTTTTTTCTAACCCTTAAGGCTTAGGACAGCATGGAATATCCATGCTCCAGTGAACTTAACATTGTACCATGATCTTGGAGGATACTTTCCAGACCTGTGCTTTAAAGGCAGTGTTACATCAATAGTGAACTTTCTTTTTTGTGGGCAGCACTGCTTTGAAGCATTTGATTTCCCAGTGCAAACTGATACGCAGGCCCCTGCAGAGAGAGCAGTGCAGATGCAGAGAAGAGCAGTGAAAAGCATCCCTTTCCTTCCTGCAGCACAAGCAGCAGTCATTGCCCATATTTTGTGTTTGGCATGGCCTTGGAACTAGTCCTGTTTGTGCTTCCAGTGAAACAGTGTACCAATGGACATATGGAGAAGGAAGGAAAGAGAACAAGGATATATCTGTATTGCTGTGAGGCTTCATATTTTCTGTTATTGAGTGTTCTTGTAGCCACAAGGATATTCCAGGAGATGGACAACAAATGCAGGGTCAGTAATGAGGTGGGAGAGGAAAACAGGATAAAGTGAAAGGGAACATGATGCAGTGATCGTGCAGTCATTTCAATGGCTGGTAAAAATCAAGCCAATATCTGCAGCGGCTGTCATAACCTGTCACAGTATTTGTGGCATTACACAATTAAATGTTCACAAGTTATCAATGTAGCTGATCAATGGTAGTGCATTTTTCCTGTTCTTGAGGCTGTTCATGTATCAGGGTTTCTTGTATTAATTCTCTTGCATTCTACCTCTTCCTAGCTGTGGTAGCCAAGAACTGCCCCACCTGTGCAACAATGAATGTCAAAGTGCAGCAGCAAGAATTATATCTGCACCAGATATAAATGTCTTGAAGCTGAAACAGTTATTCAACTTTACTCTTACCTGTTAGGAGTCTCCTTCAGGGTTCTACTTGAAGGGAAAAGTCAGGGTTACCCTACAGGAGATGTTTTTCTGAGCAGTAGGTGCAAAATGAGCTATCAGAAGCTATAGTTTCTTGAGGGGCAAATAGCAGATAGGAAAAGAAACAAGGGAAAATAAATCAGAAGGATGGAAACTGATTCCTTTCATAGGAGATCTTCAGTATGATACAGACATTTAGAGTTGATGGTGCTTGGAGAGAGAGTCTGGATCCCAACTGAGAGCATGGTGCTATGAGAACAAAAGCTAACAGAATTTTTACAATAATCCAAGTATACTCAAGGTAACAAAATAATAATCTCATTTATTTTATCCTTATTTCCCCACCAGCAATGTGCCATTAGGCAACAACTGGGCCTTTTCTAATTGCTGGGTTTAAGGAATAGCTTATTTTCTTCACAGCTTTGGCCAGCCTTCCAAAACTTCCAATTAATTCCGAATATAGCAGTCTCTGGTGTAGCATGAAAACTCAGTAGTGGTTGGAGTGTATTAAGTTGCTGTACACAAGTCAAAGAGTCCACAGACAGCAATATCTTTCCAATGCAATCAAGCTGGGTGAGAATTGAATCAGCAGACTGGAATCCAGGTGGTCCTTATCCTCCCATCTCTGACCCACTGAGCCATCATTTTTCCTACCAGCTGTTCCTGGAAGTCAGGACTTTTAGCAAAGTTTTGCTGTTGCTGTCTAAAAGTGCTGCAAAGTTGTATGAAGCAAAAAAAGAAAAAAAAAAAAAAAAAACAAAAAACCCCACAAAAATCAGGAAAAAGCAGCACAGTCAGTAAGAGTTAAGCAGGACTCTACAGAAATAATACAGGCACAATACAGAATTGAACCAGTGACATTTGCCTGCTTGTTCTCAAGGGATACTGTAGAGGGCAAGGCTCTTGTTGCATCAATTTGAACACTGGCATAAGAGTCTTCACACAAGATGAGCTAAAAAATGCTCATAAATTATTGGCTAGGATGAAAAATGAACTCCCCCAAACTGCCCAGACTCTGACAACAGACCATCCAGAGAATTTTGACAGGGATCACAAGGAATACATTATCATCCAGACATTCCAAGACGCATATTTCTTTACAGCATTTAATGCATCTTTCAGCATTTGTCACAATTTCTTGCAACTATGGCTTTTTTCTTTTTTTTACTTCTTCTCCTACAATTCATATGAGTAAATAGTTGTTTTATCAGAGCATAAAAGTGACAATGTTGCTTTTACTGTCAGATACAGAAAAAATTATATACAAAATAAAACTTTTCCAATTCACTCATATTTTTCCTGCTGTATTATCTCAATTCTTCTGCTTTTATGTTTTATAAAAATTGCAAAAAGAAGTCAACATATGCTGCTAGTATGTGTGGTGCTCTGTTGCTTTAGTGAGTTTCAGCAAGCAGACATTAAAATCTTTCTGTCAAGAGATGGTCCTTATGTGTAATTTCAAGTTGATCACAAGGCCAGTAGGGTTGCAGAGGTGTTTTAAACCTTTCCCTGTAAAAACTAGAGAAGAGCAGCTTTTCCACAACTAATAGGCAAGCAAAAGTATTATCCAGCAATCATGTAAAACTCAGAGGATTAATTTACTTTTAGACATCATAAGCCCTGAAGGACTCACTTGTTAACTAGCTCATGGAAATAATTAGAGCTAGAGGTCATGTGGTCTTTACATTAAAATGTCAAGAAAATAATTTCCTGGGAATCTCATTAGCACAAAGCAAAAGAGTACACAATGTAAACACCCACATTTTCCAGACTTTCATTTAAATTGGATAGTTTTAGTACATATAATAATGTGTATTAATATTTAGTTTTACAAGGGATTTCATTACCATACTTGCTGTGACAGTGGTCACAAGGGTTCTTGGATGAGGGAATAGATGAGAATGTTGACTCCATGTTCAGAAGGCTTGATTTATTATTTTATGATATATATATATATATATTATAACTATACTAAAAAGAAATAGAAGGAAAGGGTTTCCTCAGAAGGCTAAGCTAAGAATAGAAAAGAATGAATAACAAAGATCAGTGGCTCGGACAGAGAGTCCAAGCTATCTGGTCTGTGGTTGGCCATTAATTGTAAACATTCAAGATGGCCCAATCAAAAACACACTTGATGCATTCCACAGCAGAAGATAACCATTGTTTACATCTTGTTGCTGAAACTTCTTAGCTTCAGCAGGAAAAATCCTTAAGAAAAGATTTTCACAAAAAGATGTCTGCGACAACTTGCAGACTATTTAATGTAAAAAAAAAAGTAGATAATTCAAATGGCTGCTAATCTGCTAAGTTTTGCTGATCTACTCCAAAGATGGGTAAGAAAACTTAAGAGGCTCCCTATTATATATAGAAGAACTGTGCCAATTAATTTCAGCCTCACAAGACTTTTGAAACTAATTCCATAGCTCAGGCACTTCTTTAAGGAGAAACCATGGGGAGTTGCAACCACACCAGGCATCCAGATGCTTCACTGTGTGCAGTGTCCATGAATGTTATAAATGGACATTTTTAGAGCTGGAAAGTCAAGAATTCCAAAGTTATGAAGTACCAGAGTGAAGTCTGGAGCGCCAGTTTTATCTGAACCCTTTGTTTGGGTGTATTATGAGATCCTCTTTAATTACATGAGCACACACTGCTTTTCCAACAGAATGCCTGCCTTAGGGCACAATATGGATGTGGCTCACTTACTGAGCAAGTAGTCAATATTTTGTGCTCGCCTTGTTTGAAGTGCTTTATTTACTACATCAAATCCAGCCCTGAAAACTGACATTGCTTTTCCCACAGTTATTTTTGTGGTGCTTTTCAGTATGACATTTCAGAATCACAAAACTCAGACTCACAGAGTATTCTGATTGCTTCATAAATATTAATTATATCATTTTCACAATGCATCTGAAAAATGGAGCGGATAGTATTTACAGACACACATCTGAACTCGGGGGGAACCTCATAATTTGAAAGTCATATCATTACAGTTCTGATAAATTAGGGGAAGCAAGATTTGCAGGAGGAGATGCGACTATCCCTGGACCAGACACCTACTGATTTCCTGTTCCTTCTTGTTCCTCTAGAGTGAGCATTATGATATCTCCTCCTGCCCTGTGTTTTTACCCAGCTGTGCCCAGTTCCTTCCTACTGTCCTAAGTTCCATTTTCCAATTTAGCTTTCTTATCTTTGATGCTGCTTCTGTCTCTTGCTTCAGTTCATTGACTGCAAAGTCTTGTCCTTGTTCTTCTGCCTGGACCTTGAAACTTCCTCCCAGCTTTGGCTATTTTAGGAGTCCTTTATATTTAATTTCTCAACTAATCATTTTTTGGTGAGCAGCAATGTCTGCACTCAGCCTCACCAGCAGCTCCACCCCAGCTGCTACACTACTCCTGTGAGTGCAGCAGTTATGGAAATCAGTTGTTTTCTCACACAGATGCACCTAGTGAAGCGTACAATCAATGTTCATTGCTAAAAAAACCAAAAAACCCAAACTGTTTAAGAGCTAGATCTGCTGTAAGACTCAGGGAGAAACGATCAGAATTTGAGTATTCAATTGTTCAGTTTCTGGACAGACACAGTCTACCAAATGGGCTTTAACTGTGCTGAAATCAAAGTGATGAAAGAAATCTTTCCCAGGCTAATGACCACCAGTGTGGTGGGTGTCTCTGTATGGCCCTGACACAGGATTCTGTATCCTGAGCAAATATTTAAGTTCCACCTTAAACAGAAATGCCACTGAACTCATGGTGTAGCTGTTATCCCTAAAAGACTGAAGTTTTCTATGACGTAGTGAGAGTAAAGCAAATCTGTTCAGGAGGAAAGTAGACAGTGATTATATTACAGGAAAGATTAAGTGGCTCTGGAAAATATTAAAGAAATGCCAGAACTGACTTCTAAATCCTTTCTCTTCATTACAACTGAAAAGTAAAACACAGTTATGTTATCTCAATCAGCTTATATTAATGCAGCTTGAAAATCAAGCCCATGCCAATTGTCAATTCTGTGCACAGCAGTTTTTAAACCTGAAGATGGTTTATAAATTGTTTCTCTCTTGCATCAATCCTTTCTAAATATAAAAAAAAAGACAACAAAAAAAACCCCAGATCTTCTCTTGGATATTTGTTTCACACAAATGACTCTATTAAGAAATGATGAAAATTTCACATAATGAAAAACCCACATGACTGAGCTTTGCCCTGTTGAGGAATCATCTCTTCTTTTCTACCCTCCTAAAAACACTGTTTTGTTGGGGCATGTATTTTAAAATAACTTTTCTTCTCTTTGTGGTGTTTTTTTGGGATTTTTGTTTGTATGGTTTGGGGTTTTTTGTTTGTTTCCTTCTGGTTTGGAGATTTTTTTTTTGTTTTGTTTTTTTTGGGTTTTCGGGGTTTTTTGGGTTTTTGGGGTTCTTTTCTGGCATAGATTCTCTCATGCTGAGAATATGAATGAATTAATAACCCTAAAATTGAGACTAACTTTTGACATTAGGAGAGTTTCTGATGCTTTCTCACATTGACAAAATAATGAAGGCACAAGTGCAAAGTGTATTTCAAATGTCATTTATTCCACCAGCTATTTAGAGGTGTGACAAGAAAAAATGTTCTGCTTTTGTATTTTATATACGAGTGTCCTGATGAAAGTTACCCCTGTTCTGCTGGAGCTTTTCATGGTCCTAAATTAGTTGTTAATTGCTGAAGTTAAAAGTGACAACTTCCCTCAGTCAGCCTCCAAATTAATAAAGGCACCTTGAACATAAGAAGCGACTCACAAATTACAGTCACAGTCTTGTGGGTGCATAGATGTTATTACCAGTAAACACTCAGAAATTTTGCTTTCTTAACAAGAATGGCTCCAATAAGTCAAGTATTTGAAGCATACATCAGTTTATCTCCAGATGACCACTTTATGAGTACATATTTTTGTTATCAGGATAAGCATCTCTCCACTAATATATGGACATACATACAAATATCTCACAAACACTTTTATAAAGAATTTACTGGAATTCAAGAGGAAAACAGTGGCTTGAGTACAAGATTGTAAAAAAAATGCAACTGTTAAAAAATACTTGTTCAATGTGAGTTATTATGCTTGTTTTACATGACATAACTCAATAATGAATAACTACAGAACACTGCTCACATCTATTTGCCATATTCATATACACTCATCAAATTATATTTCAATTTGATCTAATTAAAATGTTTCACATTATCATGCCTTTTAAAAATGGTGTCAAAATGAAAACTACCAGTTATTAATGTCAAATCTAGTCTCCAGATCACAGTGTCCTTTCCAGCTTTTTTTCTGAAACATTTTCTGTGGTGTGTCAGTAAACTTTTTACTTTGATCCACACAACAATAATTCTTTAAACTCAAATGGGAAACTTGCTATACTAACATTTGAATGGTGTAATCCCCAGAAGCCTTCAGAGCAGTGCTGGTAATGATAGAAACATCAAATATTAAATATGTGCCAGAGTCATGAAAGGATTGCATGCACAGGGAAATCCACAGTTCCAGGTAATATCAGAAATTAATGTAAAAGAAGATGGCAAGCTGCTGGATGGCAGTAATGCCCTGGCAACTTTGGAAATAACTTGAGACTTAAAAATTTCTTGAGACCATACTATAATGGAAAATCAGAGCTCTATGGGCTTCTCAGCCACAACTTCAGGCATTCCATGTATTTGAAACAAAACCATATTCTTGATATGAAAAATACTGTTTCTGCATTCAATCTCCCTGAAGCTGGTCTGTAGTCTGATGGGCTGAGACAGAAATACAGGCAAAAACTGTGGGTAGCCAGAGTCTTCCCAAAAGACAAAAATGGATTAATGAGTTACTCTAGCGCATTAATTTTGAAAAAAAAATCACTATATAAATTGTATTGTTAAAAAGGAGTCCTCTTGCTCCCTTGGGAAAAACTGGTGGTGATCAGGAAGAACTCAGCCAAAGAGATTCACAGGAAAAGCAGAAAATGTTAAAACAAGCTGAGAAAAGAAGAAATTGTCATAATCATGTCCAACTGAGGGAAGTTTATTGTCAGAGAAGTGAAGCGAATCAAAAGTTTATTAGTTTACATATTCTGAAAAAGAGGATTATGTATGTATTAGACAACCACATAAAATTTAAAGAAATGCCGTATATATATTTTTTTATATACTGGAAATAAATAGAGCCATTTCTACAATGAGGCCATTTTCATTTCACTTCACAGTGTCTTTAATTGAAAAAAACAATAGCTCTCTCCAGGCAGAGTTATCACTTACAGAGTTGCTGTGAGATGCAAGGGGGAATTTTATGGTTACCTACTGAGGTTCATATGAAGGAACAGGGCAAGCAGAATGGCCATAACAGCTTCTTACCATCCTATAAAAAGTGTGATCTGACTGTGAAAAGGTTTGAAAAAACTTTCACAGGGAGCACCTCTGAGTGCTGCCAATCTCAAGAAGTAGCAGTGACAGATCATTGACCGTAATACTTAATAAACTGCTTTCTGTGGTCTTGCAGCCAGAGAGGGAGAAAGTGATATACATGAACACCAGCAGTGAAAAGGAGTTTTATTTTCTGACCATTGTCATTTAAAAAACATTCTTCTGCTTGCAGAACTTTAGCCAGCCTCACCCTTCCCGTCGCATTCATCTCCCCAGAAATGGGCTGCAAGGTCATAAAACAATATGCACGACTCGCTCTGGGAAGGCAGATCTGTCTGCCTTGAAACCAGACCACTGATTTCATAACGTGCAGCCTTGAAAGTGTAAAAGCAGCTAACAGCTTCGGACAGCTCTGTTGTGTGCTCCAGATTGCTCCCTGCCACTGCGGCCTCTCCGCGTGCCTGTCCCCGCGGAGCGCGCGGCCTCAGCCACCGCCTTCCTGGCGGCTCTCGCACAGAAGCGGGCCTAATCAAGAGAAGTGTGAAATCACAACAAAGCCAGCTCTTCCCGTTTTGCAGATGGTGAGCTGCCAGGAGGGATCAGCCCAGACTTTAATTGCGAGGCTGATGAGAGAGGCAGGCAAGATGGGAAGGTACGTGTTGTGGTGTGGGCAGATCGTTACATAACAGCGAGGCTGTCGCACACACGTGGCGCCGAATGAATCAACACACGCTCGGAAAAATGGCACCATCAATGGTTTTCCTCACTCCAGAAACAGAGGGATTAAAGTACGCTGGCTGTTTGTAAACTTCTTTGGGTCTGATCAAGAATCTGGTAGGATTATTATTATTAAAACTTAAAAGAATTTTCCTTTTTAAACTTGTCCCAGGAAGGTACAGTATCGGTTTCCCTGGGTCTAAATTGAAGGCACTGGAGATGGTAGTTCATGTTAGAACTCAGCTGTTTATTATTTTTTATCAGTAAAACAGTCTCACAATCATGAGTTTGGCAGCAAGGCACAAAATGGCTATCTCTTGTTACAAGGTCTTTTAAGACTAAACCATCCAATTAAGAGTTGACACCTAGATTATTTTCCCTTTTAACCCAATAACTGATCCCAAAGAGCCCACAATGTGGACTTTTCTGCCCAATTACAAAATGCCACCCAAACCCATGAAGAAGAAACTCAGGATGACACCCTGTCCCCTTCACCTTGCTTCCATCCACAACATACTAAAAATCCCAAACCTTAAATTTCTCACCAAGTGATCATACACCTACACTGCTCTCTATAATCTATTTCACACTTTTGTGGATTCTAGTCCATCTTGAAGTCTAGGAAACTTTCTCCATGAGTGAGGGTCAAAGTCAGTGCTCCCCTGGGGGTCAGGGCACCCCAGAGCAGACAGAGAAATATTTCCCGTGCCCTGGGTTCCCACATACAGAGTTAGCCAGATGCACTTATGCACATAAATTCATATACATCTGTTCATGTGTTAATACTCATGTGCTAAATGTATTCTTTTGTAGGAACGTTGTTTTTTTTTAATTTAGTAATAGATTTTACCCTAAGGCAGGGAAACGTTCTCTGTTACTCCAAGAAAATTTCAAAGAAGAAGTTACAACTTGTGGATCTGTGCACTTCTAATATTTGTCTTACTTCTCTATGGACTAAAGTTGTGCTTATGCCTCCCCGGAGTAAGGAGATATCCCTGAGCCTCTGTGTTTCTTTAATGATGAAAGAATTGCAGAAATGTGATACCAGCTGCCTGTCATTGGAACAGGCAGAAAGGATGTCAATAAGCACCAAGACGGTTGAGTGAAGTTTAAAATCCATACTTGACTGAAGACATGTCCAAAAATGCCTGAAGTATCATGACCTTGATGTTTGCATTGTAAAAATCACTTTCTCAATCTAAGTGCCAGGAAATCAAAGTTTTCATAATCTAATGAAAGGATGCCAACATGTGAAACAAAATGTGTAAGGAAGAAGTAGCAGGCACCAGGCATTGAGCTGTTCCCATATGGGTTCTATTGCATGGGTTTTCTATTTCTATAATGTAGAAGGAAGGAACTCATGCACAGCTATTTATAAGTGTCACTAAATTAAGTGATTGTTTTTATATCCTAGCTTCAGAAGAAGAAAAGAAAAAAGAAAAAAGAAAAGAGAAAAGAAAAGAAAAGAAAAGAAAAGAAAAGAAAAGAAAAGAAAAGAAAAGAAAAGAAAAGAAAAGAAAAGAAAAGAAAAGAAAAGAAAAGAAAAGAAAAGAAAAGAAAAGAAAAGAAAAGAAAAAAAGAAAAGTCCATAAAATGTTAGATAAAAACCTAGATTATGCAAGTATTTTGTACCGAAGCACATTACTTGAAAAACAGCAGAGGAAGTGAAATATTCAAAATCTGTGCAACATAAAGGAGATTAATTCCAAATAGAATAAATGTCATACATTTCCAAGAAGAATTTTGTCTTGAAGAGGACAAACTTGATGCTTATAACAACTTAAAAATTACATATTTATTTAAGGATATTGACATATTCATATGAGGTCTGGGAAATCTTAACCAATACCACTTTTTAAAAATATTATCTGTTATAATTCGTTTTTTCAGTGTATGGCAACAAAAGGATCATTTTTTTTTTCTGGGAAAAACTGTTGAATGACAATTCCGCAACCTGTCATTAAAAATTTTGGACATGAATTTTTCTGTAAGTGGTTTACTAGTTCAACCTGAGTCCAAGGAAACGGAATTAAAAAGTAATAGAAATAAAAAGTAAAAAGTATAAAAGTAATAGAAATATCAGAATACATTTTTTTTGTTTTTGCTCTTTGGAAACTTTAATATAAGACTGGTCATCATCATCTCCATGCTTAAAGAGGCACCTGAGAGAAAAAACTCCTGTTTTCTTTTTTTGTTGTTGTTGTTTTTTGTCCAGTGTTCATTCTGTGCTTGAGTTAAACCATGAGCTCTGACTGTCATACATTTATCACTGTCATAGACTGCAATATTTTTTGAATCAGAAACGTGCCTCAAAGCCTACTTAATATCAGAAAATAATATTCTCTTCCCTGGAACGAAAATACTCCTTTAATATTTCAATAAAAAGAAGAATATTGTCTCTTCTGACAAAGATGTGGAATGCATTTCAAAATTGGCCTTGTATTAGACTATACCTGTAATTCTACAGGGTAGTATCAGGGGTTTCATGGTAACAGAGTTCATTTGGGCTGTCCATTTGCAAGTTCTGACCACAATCCTACAAAAGAAAAAACTAGAAAATCACTATTCATATTTTTTCAGGTGTGTACATTACCCAACCTTTTTTTTTTTTTCCTCCTGGAATGCACAGATGGACTAATGGATAATTAGCTGGTCAGCTTTCATTAGGAAAATTCTTATACCTTAGCTCCTTTTCATGCTGGACAAGGAGGAAAAAGGTTTCTGCACTAGTATTTATGTCTCTCAGATATATTTTATGGTTGTCTATTTGATTTGAACTACCAGCAACTATGGATTACTAACAAGGCAAAAAAGTATAGTTTGGCAAATTGTCGATGGAAAACTCAAAAAAAAAAAAAAAGGATAGTATTAAAAAACAGGTGAAAGTATAAAGGTTTAATCTAAAATTTTTACTGTATGCAGACACACTGATAAAAGGCAGTTGCTTTTCTTTTTGCAGCTGATTCAGGTACAAATTTCACAAGGACAGTGAGCCTCACCCAGTGAGGTGATGCCATTTTGCACACTGCATGCTAAATCTCAGACAGACCCTGCTCTCCATTGGGATGCAAACACCAGTACTTAAGACTAGCACATTTGTGTTGGATTGCAGATTTAGTGCACTGAGCTTGGTGAGTGCTGGATAAAGCAGGAGCAAATAGGCAGGATCTTCAGAGAAGAAGTCATGGAATAAAGATTTCCCTGCTTTGTTGCCATTAATTCATGAGCAAAAGAAGTTGAAGCTGTACAAAATAGCAGTTGGGACATGTTTGTGAGTACAGTCGAAATGCAAACTGTAAAAGCAGCCACTCAAAGTGATTCAGTTCAATTTGTCCATAAATTTCCCCCTAAATTTAGGAATAACCCCTTATTAGATGAAGTAGACAAATAACCATATAATGAGAATGACAGCACTGAAAGAAAAAGCTGGCAGTCAGCAGTCTACATTGATCAGAAGGACAGCTCAATCAGAGATTTAGCAGATGAGACTATGATTTGTTTTGTCCTCATTTTTTGCCCTCAATTCTTTTCCACAGTGTATCATTGAAAATAACTATGATTCATAATTAGCTTTTGATTACATTACCAGATAGGATAATTAAAATATCAGGATGCATCCCTCTATAAAGAGTATTTCAAATCATGCTGTGACATTCTCTGGCTATTCAGAAATTTTCCTTTGCTTTCTCAGTATCAGTCAATGCTTGTTGATTGCCATAATTCTGATCAGGAGGAAATCGCCTGCTTTTTGGAAAGAAAGTCAGATTTAACCTAAACTACATACATTTTTGTAGGGTCTTATTTGGAAGATCCTAAGTTTCGCCCTAGGATGAGTTATTTAGGGTGCATTATTCTCTGAGACACAGGAAATACTGAGTTACCAAGCAATTCACCTGCAAGCAGGTGAGCAACCAGCCATCCCACACTGCCTGCACCTGAACAAGCACTTGTCAATCACCTCTAACCTACTCAGGGTGATAAAAGAATAAAAAGACAAATTTTGAGCAAAGCTTGGTGCATGTACTGCTAGAGGAAAGCAAGCTGGAAAACATTCACTGTCACCCCCAGCTGCCATCTCCTCCCTTCTTTTCCTCTCTTGAACTGATCACAGTTTTGCACTAAAACCAGAAAGTCAGTGCATGAGCAATGAAAGAGAATGAAGCAAATGTTCAGCCAGGTATCACGGTGCAAAAATGTTACCTGCAATAGAACTGAATAGCCAGATTAAATAAATTTAAAAACAATAATAATCCAGAGTATTTTAAAGTCAAGAAAAACCTCATTGTCCCCTGCTACAGCTGCGCAATGCATGAGCTCCCTGAATATCATACTTCAACAGGCAATGCAACATTTTTAAAGAGACCTGACTGTCTAACTTCTCTTAAGTTCCTAGAGACACCACTTAAAAGATAGGAGTTCTAGAAAAGTAATAATAAATATGGTTTGAAACAGGTTTCTGAAATTCCTATGATCAGCCTGTTTCAGGGACTGAAATGACAACAAATATGAGTGAAGAAGTGATGAAAACCACACTTCTTATCTTCCTGCAGAGCACTGATAATATTCACACCTGGCTATTGTTCCAGGAATATATCTACAGTATCTACACCAGTGTACAGAAACTGGGGTGTAGGGACAAATATCACTGAAAGAGTAAAGCATTTAAAAGGGGAAATGGTTCTATTTTGACTTTACTTGTTTGTTTGCTCTCATGCAAAGCTGCTTTACTGACAATGAGGACTTCCTTGTCACTGAACTATTTATTTTCCAGTTAACAATAAATAAGGCTTAGCTCTCACAAGTGTTAGGAGTCATTGCACATCAAGGGGAAGCCAGACTTTACATGATGGATTTACATACTTTATTTAGCATTAGCATACGCTAGAACCATTGAGAGTGACTAACCATGCAATGCACACAATGCTTTGCATACAATTAATTAATCTGAGAACAGATGTGTATTTTTACATAACTTAGGTACCAGCCCATTAAATTATTGCCACTGATGTTATGTATGATATTGCATATTTACAACCATTATAAAAACAGCCTAAAAACTAAAATGGATAAAAAATTTCAGTGTGACAAATCACATTTAAGGGTAAAATGCAAAATAAAAGACATATCTTATTCAGAAAATATTTGATCTCTAAGGCTCTTTCATTCAGCAATTTCCATGTTACTGGAAACTTAGATGAATTCAGGGGAATCCTTGTTTTAATATATATATATATATATATATATATATATATATATATATATATACACACACACATATATATGTGTGTATATATATATTTATAAGTATATATGTATATATATATCTATATATTTATGCAGATAACCCATACATCTCTGATTTGGCTATATGGCTCTTCAGAACAATTCAGAACAGTCGTTCAGATTAATTCACCCTTTCTTTGAGCATCACCTCTATGTATAACTAAAAGTACCTAGCCTATAGATTAAATTAAATATTTCTTGGTTATACAAACTATTCAGCCATCTCCATCTGACCTCTTTCATCACTGGAAGGACACTGACATCAGTGAACTTGTATTTGAAAGGAACTGGGAAGAGAATGAGAGACCAAAAAGACCCTGCTGGAAGAATAGATTCTTTCCTCATAATAAGACTCCTTTGAATTCCTATATGATCATTTCACTTCCTCACACACTTAATAATAAATAGTTCACAGCATCATAGAGATGTGTTGGGTAAACACTGCAAGTTATGAGGCAAATTTACTGCCTCATAAACTCACAGCCAAGTAAAGCTGTCATTTGCAAGAACAATTAAGCCATTATTCTGTTCCATGGAGAGTGTAGGATATTCCTGAAACCTGTAAATTCACAGAAAAGGGAGGCTGGCCATATGTTCAGAACAAATATTAACATTTTATTAATACTGAATTTGCTTGCAAGCTTCAAAGCAGCATACATTTTCTTTGTTTACCAGGATTTACAATCTATCCACTGCTCCTTACTATGTATACTGTTAAAAGGCAAAAGGAATAAAAGAGTACCCTGTGATGTTTTGGTTTTCTTTTCTGGGACTAAAATACTTTACTTGAAGTCCTGCTAGTGAGATGTTGTGAAAAGAGAGGAAAAAAGATCAAAAAATAAGACTTTTATCTCTGAGCCATGAAAAATCTGACATCTGGGGCTACCATAAAAATTGCTAGTGTGGCTTGAAGATTGTCCAAATATAGAGAGAGGATGATACTATAAAATGTTTCTGTTGCGTAGCATGTTTTTACTACTCAGTCATATAAAATCACAATAGGATCTTTAATCTTTAGGGAGCCACAAGATAAAACTTCACAAAGTGTCTTCCTGAAACACTCTTAATAATTCTCAGATCTTTGTGGACGCTGTAGGTGCAAGCAGTATGGGATTATCACCTCTTGATTGTGTAGTTTCCAAAGAATGAAACATCCACAAAAAGTATGTATGTGGTGTGTGGTGGCAGCACAAGTGATAATTTCCCTGAGAACCTGAGTCCTGTATGACCTACTGTAGATATATTCCTCTATGACCTTCACAAGATTCATCTATGGGTATCTCTTGCACACAAAACTAAACATGAAGATTAAAGAATGAGGCTGAAGTCGGCCATTGAGTAGGAAAAAATTTAATTTGTAATTTAAGCACTGCTGTTTCTGTCATTTCAACTTGGAACAAGAGCAAAAGCCTAAACTCCTTCGTTGTCCTCACTGTCACAAAGCTGACCCACATTTCACATTTAATTAGAAATGACCTAACTGGACCTCCCTGCAAAGAAAGCCAGGCTGAATCTGCAGAGACAGCTCATATCTGAGTGCTCTGCTTCTAAACATAAATTCTTCATACACCTTTCAACACCAGCTGAGCTTCTTTGAGCCACTGGGGTGGTGAAGCTGAGGCCAAACTCAGGCAGAGCTCCTTAGGGCTGGGTGGATCAAGCTCTCCTTCCCTTGGGTGCCACTGCAGAGATGTGCTGGGGTGATGTGGAGTTCCATGGTGTCTGCATGTTCTGGAATCCAGTCTGCCCAGGATCCAGCTCTGCCAGTCCTGGGAAATGAACCAGAGGGAGAAACACTGGAAAGTTTCAGAGGGAAAAAGCTGGTGTAGCCCATCCTCTTGAGACCATAGTTTCTATCTGAGGAAAAGGATTATAAACCCCAAAACATACATAGCGCAAACGCAAAGCTAATGTGGAAAATTCCTATCTGAAATTCTATGGACAATGCCACAAGATTCATGTTATAACCCAGATAAAAGGGTATGCTGTATGTTTTAAACTCTCATTACTGCCATGGGACTCATATAAATGTACTAAAAGCCAGAATAAGCCCCTTTAAATTATTAATTGCAGTTACCTAATAATAACTCGGTGAATGAGAAGAAAAATGGTAAAAATGTACTATTAAAAACATATTAAAACAATAAAACATGCCAAGTGCACTATACTTCACCAAGCACTTTTCTGTATAATTTAAACCTTTGTACAAGTACCTTTAAGTAAAATTACTCTTTTTTGCCCAATTTAGTATTTATGATATTAATTTCCAAAGAGTGGGTACACTTTGCTGAAAGCTCATTTCTGAGCACCACAGTGACTCTCGCAGTGGAAGCAAAGAGGTCCCAGATGTTAGATTTACCCATTGTTGACATTTCTGAGTTTTAAGAGCAAAAAAAGCTCTTAGGTCTGGAAATGAGCTGAGCCACTGGAAACTCTCATTCCATGGAGACAAGCCATGGCAGCAAGGGGATGCCAGAGCTTTTTTTGATCCCAGTGGACACAGAATGTACAAAGCGTGTCGATATCTTGACTGACTGTGGGCTAAAAGGTTGTGTGCAACTGTACAGTAATAAATGACTTAACTTGGTCTCAGGGTAGGGAGCAAATTCCTAAGAGAAAGACATGCAAACCATATTATTTTTTTGTGCACTCAGAGCACATTTTTTTCAATGCACCATTATAAGGCCATAACTCACAGGTCTGTTCAAAAACTGAAGTATTTTAGGGATTTTTCAGCTCATACTGAAAATTTTCTATGAAGCATTGCTATAACTTTCTGTAAACAAAAAATAGGGAGAAAAATAGAGAAAATGGCTTTAAGTATAACCTCTAAAATATGATGCTGTAATCCACAGCTGTAAAGATTACTGGCTGGCTGTTAAAATATTTTCTGAGAATTTCATTTCTGTGCGGCTCACTAAATTCACACTAATTAACATGCAGTTAAAAAGTGAGCAAATTGTTCATGTTATTACACTCTGAGCTTAGCTGTGAAAGAAATGACACCATATATCTCTTCATGCAGTTAAAATTTCTCTAACTGGAAAGAAAACCTTTAAACTTATCTAACACATACTCTCCACCACTAAGATGCTTTCTCTTTCGATATAAAGATTTTTATTTTTACATTTTTTTATTAGAATTGGTGTCATGGTTTGACGCTGGCGCAATGCCAGTGCCCCCATGAAAATACATTCTCCCTGGTGTCTGCTGTGAGATGTGACCAGGAACAGAGCAGAACAGGCTCCCCCATTGGACATGGGCTTCTTGGTGGTCTAGTGGTTTGGGTTCAGAGCTCTCACTGCTGTGGCCCAGGTTCAATTTTTGGTCAGTACAGCTCCCTTACCTATTGAAAGTTTGAGAATAGTTTGGGATCAGTTTCATCTGAGGGCAATGGAGGCCATCACCTGCCCTTTTGGAGCAAAGCTCGCCTATCCTTAGGTGCTTGTGTTGCTTAGGATGGACTGACCCATGGAACCCTGCTCCACTTTGGCCTTCAAAGCTCTCTTTTGAATATTTGCTACTACCACCAAGATTTTCGTGGTTATTCGAAATGCTCTATTCAAATAAGGCAGCCACCTTTCTTAGATGTCTGTCCTTAGTGTTTTTTTAAAATTTCAAATTCTTTAGAAAATGAAGAATTTTTTAAAAAGCAATTTCTGAGAGGGAGCAGAAGACCCAGCATATTCTGTTTGACTTTTCTGAGTTTATGGGAGTGGCATCTGCACCCCAGGGATAGCCAGGAGGTGGACAGTATAAAAATGATACCTCCAAAAGAATAATTGTGGGACCCCCAACTCCAAAGACCAGGGTGAAGAAGAACCAGTAGGATGCTGCAGGAATCCAGGTGTGGTATCTTTTTATTTAAGCTCTTAATAGCACAGATATAAGAAATGTATTTGAACAAGGTTTGCTTCCAGGGAAAAGAAATTCCTCAGAAACCAAGGAAATTCCTATGGCCAGCCAGGAGACTGCTATCAGCAAGGAGGGACAGAAGAATATAAGGAAGAATGTGATGAAAGGAGGAAAAATTATATACTGAAAAAAAAAAAAACCATGAAGAAATCAGTGTCTAGAGGAGATTATAAAAATCTGGCCTCACAGAGAAGAATTGAGAGATTCTAGTTAATTTCAAGATAAAAGTTCTTAATTTTTTAAACTATAAATTCCATATTTTAAACTCAAATGAGTAAAAAAGTGAGGCAGTTTTCAAAAGTCATAGCTTTCAGTGGCAAAATTTTGGAGTTATATGTACTCTATAGCTAGATCTATGATCACATTATGATTTTCTTGCAGGAGAAAACCTCTCTTTTAGTATTCTTTTTTATCCTTATGCCTGTTTTGCTCAGTCTTTTTCATCTCTGTTGGCTAAAATCATTAACACGTAATTAAAGAAAGAAGATTAAAATTACAACTGTAACATTAGTCTTCAATTTCTTATCATCCTAATCCAAAAAGACATTGTTTGATAGAGTGTTTTTAATTTATTTCAAAGTGTAACTTTAAACTGGTCCATTTTGCAGTTCTTGATTTGGAATACATACGTGTAATGACGTAGCATGTGGAGTATACACAAGGCATCATTTTATAGTTATTAATTTTATAGTTATTTTATTTGGATACATAAATCAGAGGAGGATCCTTCAAGAAATTACTCCAACAAAGCTAGCAAGGCTTGTATTTACCCCATAGCACCTGTCAAGAATATATATTATCAGTATTGTCTGTAGTGGAATTTATTTCTCAGACTTTTGGTCTTTTCCTGTATTAAATTTATTGGTTGTGTGAGTGTTGCATATCTCTGGGAGCTTCTCTATCTCATGCAAGTTAATGATTCCAACAACGAATATAGATGATGATATATGACAGATCTGGATTGCTGAGTGAATGAACCATGAAGCAAATACAAATCTAAATCAAGATTTCTTTTACATTCAAGAACGATCACAGTATCGGGAGGAAAAGGACATAAACTACTTGGATGATGTATTTTACTTGTGGAAAGCAAAGCCAGTAAATTTCTGAAGCCACATATGCAGTGTTTGGGGAATACATAACTACTGTGGATGGGTTGGCACTCTTTAACTGAATTATGGCATAAATCTTTGGGGGGGAAAAAGGGTTTAAATGATTTGGTTTGGGTTTTTTTTTTTTTTTTTTCTGATGTCACCAGACCAAAGATGATTTGGATGCTGAAATGTTTGGTTAGAACACTGGGTTACAACTTATTATAAAAAAAAAAACCAAAAATAGTGTGAGTAATAAGTACAAAGCCTCAAACATACACCCACAGCTGATGTCTGAACACACGGAGGCTGGATAGAAAATTTAGCAAAGACATAGACATTAAGTAAACATTAGGCCCCTACCCTGTGTGACAAGGTTCAGGACTCATCAGTCTACAACACAGAAAATGTCTCTTGACTGCACTTTGTCCATCTGAAAGGTAAATAGCCAACTGTGCCACAAGCACTGAATTATGCTGCTTGGAATTGTGCTGCCTCCCTGCCTTTCCCGTGCTTCCCTTCTTTCTAGAGCTGGGGCCAGATAGTCAATGAATTAAACTGCAAAACACACTAATCCCTGACCCTGAGTTAGAGCTATCATAAGCAGTGACTGGAAATGGCTGCAAATTGTTCTTGTCATGCCCTCTCTTTCCATATGGAATCGAGTAATGACACAGGCAGTGAGTCGGAGCCCTCGCAGAGGTCACGGATTTACACCAGCTGAATCAATTTCTTATATCAGTACTGCAGATGCTGGGGAGGAGGTTTTTCCTGAGACTTTGCTGGCTTTAAACATATTTTGTACATGTTTTTTGCTTTTTTTCCCCCTCCTCTTGGGAAAGCAAACAAATTAAAGGATTTTAGACTGCAATTCGTGCCATTGGAAAGCTGTAAATCCAGGGTCCCTTCTTGAGGCATCGTTGCCCAATATAAAATCAAATGTCAGTTCAAGCCCTCAGTGAAAACAGAAATTACTGCTTCAGTTCTGTAACAGAGATTGAGCCCAAAATGACAAAAAGCAGTAATTAACAGTAAAATAATGTAATTTCTATGGGAAACAGCAAATGTAAAGCAAGTGAACTTCCTCACTCAGATCAGAAGCTATTAATTTTTGTATAGGCCACCACGACCTTTCCAAATATGCAAATGGGCAGCCCTTCCAGCTGGGAGGACAACTTTCTTCCATTTGCAATTTGCAATTGTCCTTGAAATTTGCAATTTCTTCCATTTGCAATTTGCAATTGTCTGAAATTTGCAGGAGAGACAAGAGTTTGATTTGCGTGGGTCTAGTTAGCTTTAGTCTGTCTCTGGTTTGCACTATTCAACAACTTGAATGAATAAAATTCATTACTTGAATATACTGTCAATTAAATAAAAATATAGCTATGGATGTGGTAAAGAGAGAAGCACACAGGACAAAAATATATATGTTTTTACCATCACAACAAAAACAAATTACATACTTCTTAGGGTCAACAGAAATTATCTTCCTCTTGTAAATTCAGCTTTTCCATGTGGGAATTACCTGGGTCAACAGAGATTTTGAAAACTCATGAAAAACACAACTTGTTGCCATTTTTTACACAGATTATAGTGAAAATTGAAAACCATTTAATGAAAAAGACTTGACTGGTTTTTCTCAGAAGCTTTTGTTGGTGTTTTCTCTCTCCTGTTTTCCAGGGTTCTTTTCCAACTGAAAGGCCCCAGGAAAGGATGGCTCCTATTAAGGATCACACTTAAGAACCACATTTAACTTTCATTGAAGTTTTATGGGATCTCAAGTATGTATTAATGTACTTTTCTGAACTACTGCCAAAATTTGAAAGCTAAGCGTGAAGTACCTGTTTTTCAGCAGCTGCATGTGTTCAGGAGTCAGTTTCACTGTCATATAATCTTCAATTCCTGAGGAAGGCTGAATTTCAATATTCCTCTGGTGACTGAGTATCTGGATGGGCAGAATTTACTAGCAGGTTTTTAAGTATTTTAGACACTGACACTTAAGAGCAAAAACCAGCAGCCAGTGATGTTTCACTCGCTATGAAATAAGAACTGAGGGACTTACTTGCATCTTGAAGTGCTTGAATACTTTGGAAAATCGACCTAGAGGACTTAGGACAAAACCCTTTCAATTGCAATATAACCAAAAAGAACAATGAAGGTTATTGTCAGCAAAACTGTGTAAGAGTCTGTTCTTTTTGGGGGAACTTTCTGAGCTGTTTCTTCTCCAAGCTCTCAAGGCAGTTTTGCAGACACTGTCCCTTCTGGATCCTGGACAAGTCTTTTTCTTATTGTATTATTTCTTGATGCTATGACAGATTCTATGATTCCCATAATGCTAACATCATCTATCAGAGAGTAGTACTACAGTAATTTTTATAAAAATCAGTTAAAATTTGTTTTATTAAAATTCCTAGTAAATAATTTCCTGAGTGTGTTTGGAGCAGGATTTATCTCTATATTAACTTCCATAGCAGGGCTGGAAATCTCCAGGTGAAAAGAAACAGCCATGCTCAAAAAAATACCAGAACAGTGCCTCAAAAATTAATTTCATTTTTGGATGGCACTCGTCTGTTTCTCTGAATACTCCAGTAATGTCTTCCCTAATTGTGGATCCAGTCATTGCAATAACTGATGTCCTGGGTTTAATGCATCTCACCCTGAAATACATCTAAAATAGGGTTGATCAGCTTTGACACCACATTTCCCATGGATATTACTTCAGTTCAAACATGCACATTTTTCTTCAGAAGGCTAGCAGGGCCAAATTTGCTTTTAGTTTTCAAGGCTGCTGCTTCTATATTAGACTAGAGGATACAGATTTTCCCCTGGAAATTAGATGTACTTCTTGTAAGACTTAGTTTCCTTGATGAGATTTATAGCCTAAACTACAAACCTTGCTTTGCATGTGTTCTTTGACTGCCCTGCCTGGAGCAATGTTACCGATGTTTCACTCTCAATTTATTGTAAAGGGAATTTAAGGTGATTAATTGAAGGTGATTATGGATGTTTAAAAATGAAATGGGATGAAGTTCATCTTTGGTCTCTCTACACAATACCCTAGAATTGCAGCAGAAATTATGATATAAAATAACATTTCGTGTACAGGTGCCATGGATCCTGCTCCTTCACAGAGACCCTCTGTGACTTCCTGCTGTCCCCCAGTGCACACCTGTGTCACTTTGCAAAAACACACTTCAACAAGACTGCAAAGTAGCTTCTTCCTTTTCCACTTCCACAGTCAGAGAATTCTGTATTTGATTCTCAGTCGTGCACTGGGTGACTGATACAGTTCAAGACAGAAGTTTCAGAAAAACATAAGTATTTTTTCCCTTTTCCCACATTATCAGCACTGTGTAAAAATAGCAAACACAATTTACATGAATTTAAAGATGCATTAATTTCACAGAAAAATAGTAATGTAAAACCCTTTGTGACTTTCCAAAATGTTTATTCTTTCATCCTGAAGAAAACTGAGGATTTCCTTGAGACTACTACACTCAGCACCCACCTTATTTGCTAGTCTACACTCAATTAATTCTCTTAAAACCATCAGAAGAGATGAGTGTTTCAGAGTTTTGAATATACTATTTCAAGAGCAATATGATAGAGAGCACCTCAGATGGTCATCTACCTGGATGAATATTTAACTAATGCAACACCTTGAGTAATCAGCTCCTGAACCAAGGCATGCTTCTAATCAACTCCCCTTCCCGTGCTATGTTATTTTCCACCAGTGAAGCTCCCACACCACCTCACATATGCTAATAAATTCATCAGTTTTGATTGAAGGAGAGCTCATGTGCTACCAGTGCTTTCTGAAGAGTGCAGCTGGTCTTTCTGCACTTGGGTGGGCCTAAACCAAGCCTACTCTTGCTATTTCTCATAAATACTTATGTAGAAATGTAAATTTACAGGGAGCATTGCAAATGGACCAAGCACATTGTTTATTAAAAAAAAAAAAACCAAACCAACCAACCAAACAATTCTGTTTAAAGAATAATTATTAAACAATTGCAAGAAACAGGAGAATATGCAAACAGCTCAATTTTAAATAAAAAAATGGTAATGAAAATAATTCATAAACTTACAAAAGAACAGATTTGATACTTGTTTAGGGATACATGCTTTCTGCTTAGACCTCATAACCTGCCTGGTTTAACATCAAGCTGTGTATTTAAATGGAAATAACATCCTTTTCTCACCAAATTGTGCTCTGAAAACTCAGTAAGCAAGGCTGGAGTCAGCACTGCTCATAACTCTGAGGAGACCTGGCTTTGTAACTACTAAGAAACTACCTGTAATCACTGAACAGTAATAAAAGTTCTATTACAGTGCAGGCATGTATTCCTTTTTTCTAATGTTTTTCCTGACAGAAGATGCTCAGAGAAACTCTGGGCATCTTGAAACTGAAAACTTTCCTTGCAGGAAGCAACATCAAGCTATTCAGAAAAACAGAAACACTCTGGTAGTGAAACTCTGAAACAGTTGCTGGTAAAAGCAATAATAACATGGTTTATCGAGAGAGAAATAATTTGGAATTTGCTCAGAACTACCAACATGGTTTTCAAATGAATTTTTGTTGCTGAGGAAAATTGGAGAGGTTCTTTGTTTCCTTCCTGCTCCTCAGGAATTCGTCTCATAGAAAGTCACTTGGCTGAATTATTCAGCTGCCTGCTTTTAAAACAAGTCAACAAGAGAAGCAAAAGGTAGAAACATGGAGTTCCTTTATCATCAGTTGGTGGTTTTCTCTTTTTTCCCAGCCCTTTTCAAAAACTCTATCTGTAATTCCAGGCAAATCTTATTTGTGGAAATGAATGGAGGCAATGGATGTTTCTGGTACCAAGTGCTTTACCCAGGAATATCACACTTTCTGCACAGCAAGCACATTCGTTTTTCTTCAGTGGGCCTCAGCTCCATTCCCCAGCCAAACAATATTAGGACTGGAGTAGGAAGTGAGCCAAACTGCTGTTTGCAATATGAAGGGATGAGGAATAAACACAACCTGATTCCTTCCCATCCCTCACCATATCACCACTGATGAATGCGTGCATGAATATGCAGGAAAAGGGTGTCCTGCTGCTACCAGCTCCCAAGGCTGATTTATCCCACGTGGAAGAAAGACGCAGGAAATGAATTATGAATATCAAAAATGCAGTTGTTACCTTTGATCTCCTTGGGAAACTCTCATTTCTCATTGTCTCCAGTAATGGCAGTAAACGGATTTTTTCCCCCGCATAACCAATTTGTGCTCTCATTCTCATTTCCATGAATGGAACAATAGCAACAAAAAACCAAAGTCTCTAAAAATTATCTGGTAAAATTCTGCATCAAGACCAGGGAGCTTGTTATCCCACCATCTGTTTGTGAGCTTCTGCAAAAGGCTGACTCTGTAAAGAGCAGTTTTATCCCCAGTGTCTCCATTAGGCTGAGGCTGTCTAAAGGCTTAGAATGCCCCTTAAATTTCCTCAGAAGAAACTTAGTAGATGATGTTTTTTTTTTTTTTATCCTTTAATAATTTTTTGTGCACATCCCTAAAAGTTTTGTGGCCATTTTTCTCCAAAGGAATTCAGATCTCTCTGAAAGTTTTGTCCCTGGAGGCGTGCTGATATGATGTAAAAAGCAAAGGTGAAAAAGCAAATGACACCTGAATGACTCCAGTGTTGGAGAGCAGCCATGGCCTGCCTGCCCTGGGACTGGTGGTGCTGCCTTGCAAATACTGTGGTGAGTGTGCAGAAATTTAATCTTTCCCAAACACAATTTATTTGGATTATAAACCACTTATCTGTTTCATGTATTAGAAATGCTTAGGCAATATGCAAAAGAAGAATTAAAAAAAAAAAAAAAACAAACCTAAAGTGAGAAAGAAATTTGTGTATGGTTCAAAAATTTTAATATTGATTAACCTAGACTATGGATAGTTTGAAGTGAAACAAAAACTAGGAAACAAAGCTACCTCATATTTCAGAGGTATCCATAAGTATCCAGGGAGCTGGAGGTGGTAAAAAAAAATTATAAGGGTAAAATGTAACTATAAAAACAAATGTGAAAGGGTTTTTTTGTTTATTTGTGGTACACTGGATTTCACATCAAATTAAAGATTTATGCAGTAAATCATGCAGCAGCAGTAAAATCATTATGCAAATGTCATTTCTGTCTTCATGGCAAGGGTTTTCTTTAAATATGCATGCTCATTTGAGTGTTCATTTGAGCAGAACATATACTTACCTATAGAGTCATTCCTCTTTATTTCCCAGGTGCTCCTCTGGCTGTTGTTAGGTGGCTTGTCTGATTTGTTTAGGGAAAGAAGGCACCTAAGAATAGAAGCCAGCATGTGAATTCTTCAGAATTCCTTGGCAAAACTAAGTAATGAGGATTTTTTAAAATACAAATAATGGACGCAAATTGCCAAGGCCCTGAGGACACTGCCACCCCTTACAAGTCCCAGGGCTCCCTAACACTAATAAAAAGAAAGTATTATCTCTAGTAGAGCCATACATTTAAATTTAAATTAGATTTTACTAATAAAATAAGATTTGCATGTTCTTCAATTTTTCTTTGAAGTAGCTGTGAGATTCTCTGTTGCACTTCAGGAATTTATGGGGGAGGGGGGAAGTCTTCTCTTACAAAGAAATAACTTTGGTTAAAAAAATTAAATAAAGGATTTTCTTTTTCTTGTAAGTTCATTGCTTTCTGGTCCTAAGTGTTCATATGTAAAACCTCTAAAAATGATAATGTACTGAGAGTTTTACCTCTTTATGTAGATACCGTAGCAAGTTCAGAGTCCAGAGTTAAAATTATAGCAAAAGAAACCAAAAAAATCACCAAAGCCAAGAGAGTTCATTCACATGCTCCCATAGGGTAAAGTGGAAAAAATCTTCCACTATTAAAAATACCTATATTTTTTGTCAGAAACATTTTTACACTCCTTCTGCAATTATTTTTCATTTCTGTGTAGTGATGAACAAAAACATTCATCTCAGCCGGTCTATTTGCCAAGAAGAATTCAACTGATGCTTGTATTCTTTGTTAGGAATGATCAGGATGGAAATATACCAATGTTCAGAAGCCTTCCCAACCGCTTTTGTGTCAAGTGCTCAGCATTTGCAGCTCCCACTGTCCATGGTGTGTGAGAGGCTGGCTCTGGAGACAGCTTGGCCAAGCCACCACCATGGACCCAAGAGCTGCTCTAAGCCTTGCCTGAATAAACTTACCTTTCTTCATTATCTGGACAGAAAGCCCAGGCTCTCCATTTAAGCAGAAAATTCTGTGTTTAAAATAAATCAGTGCTAAAATTCCCCACTGCATTTTTGTCTGAAAATAAATACCCGTCACTTTTCTTAGGTAAAATTAATCTTTATGCCTAGGCATAACACTTTGCCTTTACAATGTGTATCTTTCACCTCCTCCCTATTTCACAGTCTTAAATAAGGTTTAAATATTGCATAACTCTTCTGTTTAACTCTCTGAATGATGAAGAATTTTATGTCAGATGAAAATCCTGATAAAAACATGCCCTGAAAAATATTGAGAGTATGAAAGAATATAAAGCGAAAGCTGGCATTTCATATTTCACAGAAACTCCCAAGTGTTCAGTATTTGTTTTCATTTTGCACTGAAACAAAATGTAATGCTTTTAATACTTTCATAAAGCATGTCTGTGTTAAAATGTCATAGTCACAATAAAAACATCAGGTTTTAAAGTTTCCTCTGTGTTGGGTCAAAGATAATCAAATACTTTACCACCAAAGATGTAATTTTCACCTAAAAACTTTCTAGAATAAATAGATTTCTACATTATTTTAAATTCAAAAAATTAACATTTTTTCCAGTGTATTTTATTAGAAAATTTTCAATCTACTTCACGTAGAAATATTAGTGAAGTACATCATCAAATCATGTTCAAACAAACGTTAGAGAACATTTATTTTCATTATTCTCTTATCTCTGCTACAGAGATATATTGATTACCACTAGTTCAATGTCAAGGTCCTAAAAATAGAAATCTTTATTTAATAAAAGTAGAAGGGACATTGTTTCTGTCCTGGATTACCTCACAACACCCAGTGGCAGAACAGGTGGGTGAAAGGGGTAGGAGGAGAGGAGATTCAGGAGTAGTATCAGCTCTCATGAGGACAGAGAGCTCTCTCTCTATGGCTTTCTACATTTACATGGCCTGGAAGGCTAGAAAGATATGATAAAGACTGGATGCAAATTAATGTTCCAAAATGCAGAAAGTCTCTGCAGCTATTCCATTATAAGGTGTGGCTTGACCCCAAGTGCCGGATTTAGCCTCCCATCCATCACAGACTAATTACATTTCCAGACCAAAAAAAAAAGGGTAATAATTCAATGTGATGTGCAAGGAAGTGACCATGTAACTGCCATTAACCTATGCATGATGCTAAGTAATTGTCCTAAAGTCCTCCTACTAATTCTGGCTTTTAAGTTTTTTTTCTCACCTATTTCAACAAAATATGCCAATGGAGAATATTTTCCTCTCCTAAAAATGGGCATTTATACTCACTCCACAACCATCACATAATGTGAGGTTTACTATGTAACACAGCCTTTGAGGAAATCAGGTAAATGGGGGAAATTTCAGTATTAATGAAAGAGAAATTCCTTGACACAGCTTCACTTACATTCCACTGGGCCCCTGTGTTGTAAATTTAGGCCATAAGGAATATCTGTTAGACTGATTCACCTTGTTACTGATGCTCTATTGAGATCGAGAATGTACTGAGAAGGTATTGAGAATAATTTTGTGAGGAAAATGAAAGTGTACATAATAAACCCAGCGCTGAAAAATTGTTCAAGGGACTCTGTCATGTATTCACTGACTACTGCAAAGCAATGGAAATGCCCCTGGAACAGCTTTGGGACCTTTGCTTCACACTCTTGAGGATGCTGTCAGTACTTCCTGTGCTAACAGAGGTTCAACATCTAAACTCCAGTAAAAGTTACTTATGTTAACTACTCAACTTGCAGCATAAAGTCTATGAGGTCACAGTAAAGAGAGCATAGAAAAAATTCATGACTCTCTTGGAGGGACAGTGAGACTCCCCAGCCACAGCCTTGGCAGGTGTGCACAGGCCTTGTACTGCCCAGGATCAAAACTTCAGCTCCTGTGCTTAAGGACTGTGCTTTTAAAGAAAACCCTTGTTATTTTTCTGTGCTCCTAAAAAACCCAAATTATTTTCTATTCACTGGCTTCCTGGCAACAACTAAGAGAGTTGGCAGGGGTTTCCCTGTGAGTGCACATAGGACCAAGACATAATCCTGTCTTTGACAATGTACTAATGAGTGATAAATTCTTTCAAATGCAAAGAAGGGAGAATGGATGTATTAATAATCTTTAAGCTCTCTTACTGCAAACAGTAGCTGCCTGTTCCTAATTATGCAAGTAAAAAACATGCCACATCAGAAGTCTTTTCCCCAAATCCCTAAATCAGTTGTCTGTTATGAGCTGAGCAGGAGGAATACTACAGGCAATATTTGCAACTATGAATGTATCCTTTTAAAAACATCATTCCTAAATAAGTCTAATTGATGCTCACATCTTGAACCTCTTGAACAGTAACACCAAATATTTTTGTAAAAATATTCATGCAATCAGAATGAGAGATAAAAATCCCATAGGCTTGAAAAAAATGGCAAGTAATGATGTCTTTGCAGATACCTGATTGGACAAGTAAAATAACAAATACAAGATGTTCAAATCCACATCTGCTTGTGGACACTTTGTAAATTTAAGTAGGCTACACTTGGTCCCTGAGCAGGTCACTAAAGGTCTGCAGAAGGGCTACACCACCGCCACACGAGGAGGAGAAAGCATAGAGAACGATGTCATACATCACTCAGAGGACAATCTGCTGCTGATTAAGAGCCCTTGGAACACTTATCAAGAAAAAAAATCCCCAGTAAGGCTCATTAGCTCACACACAGTGCTATGCTAACAGCTGGCACACAGCTGGCTAGCTTTGGCATGGGAGAACTGATGCACCTCTAGCTACAAAACGGTGCGGCAACATAACTACACTGGAATGGAATAAAACCCATGGAAGGAAGGAGAAGACACACTCTCACATCTAGTTTGGTGTGGAAAAGATCTTTCTGAGCTCCCTACTGGAAGAGAATTAAGATTCTTTTAATTTGGCAGGCTGCCTCTCACAATGGTCAGGTTGAGATGCATCAAAGGAAGACAGAAGGATTGCATGCTACAACTATGGCATCCCAATAAAATTCCTAAGAATAAAAAGCTGGATCTCAGAGTTACCAATCCTCAAAAATACGTGAACATTTTTGTTCATCATGTTCATCATGTTTGTTATGAATTCAAACAAGGCCAGATTTTGAGAAGGAAAAAGGCTCTCGTTTATGAAAACAAACTACAGAGGACAGGGAGTTTGAGATAAACCCAAACTCCCACGCAACAACCCAAAGATAACAACGTGTCCCCAAACACGCTGGGTTCTCCCCCAAAAATTAGGTCCCTCAGAAGGAGAAGAACCCCAAACCCAACCGAAACCCTCATTTTATAACCCACCCTGTCAGGTCCAGGATTGGTGGGTTTTGGATCCGCACGTTGATTTTTCCGGTGTTCTCGTAGGTCCTTATCGATATTCATTCTGGACCAGTCATTTTCTCGGGGCGTCGAATGATTGGTCAAGTCCCCTGTCATAACACCTCCCGCCCCCTTCAACTATCGCCCCCACCAAACCCTGGACCTCCCCTCCCCAGGACCCACAACAAACACCCATCAACTCACCCCAAAACGGCAATTTCCAACCCAGCCCCAATTCAACACAAACTGGACACCATTTATAACAGTGTTCATCGTGTTCATCATGAGCATTTCAAAAAGTCAGCTCTTTGTGGGATTTTGCTTAGTTTTTGACCTCAGCAGCAACCTGTAGAAATGTGTTTCATAGTTCAGTAATATTCTGTGTGAAAGAGAATTTTCCAACACAGATTTGAATCAGCTTCTTTGCAGTTTCACAGAGTACTTTTCTCATTATTTATGAGAATAAACACTAACTTCTGATCTATTATTTTTTTTACTATTCTGCAGTTTGAGGTTCACTGGCTGAGGTGGATTTCTGCTCATGTGTTGAAGTACTTGTTTACATGCCCCTTCCTCATAAAGGAAGCCTTGGCCTTAGTTTTTAATAAGAAATCTTGTGTGTCTCATCATTGTCATTGATTCTCCTCTCCTAGTCCTGAACCTATCCTGAAATGTGACAATATTCTTTGAGAAAAATACTTCATCAAGCATCTTAAGATGAGGGCATATAGTGTTATAATATTGGTATTATGTTATTTCCCAGTATTGCACTCCATTAAATCCTCCACCCAGCCCCTGAAAAACTGATGGCTTTTCTGAATAATGGGTTGAGAAGGTACCTTCAGGTTTGTGTTTATAACTGTTCTGAGGTTTGTCATCTAATTAACCCTTCAACAGTAAAGGAGGAAAATGATGATGCAGCTTCATGCCACACTCAGTTGATGTGCTTAATGTGGTTATATCTTGTGTTTATATTTGAATTTTGAAGTATTTTAACAATATATTTGTGTATATTCAAAAGAATGAAAAGTTCTGATGTTACACAGAAATACCTATCCCATCTGCATGGCCACTTGTAAACTGAGAGAAGCGTTCAGCACAGCATATTGTATAAAAGTTACCATATAAAATGGTACCATAAGTTACCATATATAAAATAACTCATTTAAAATTGTAAAACTCTTAAAATAAACATGAATGAAACAAAAATAATCCAGACAAGAACAGTAGGACAACTCAGGGAACAAAAAAGGCATCCCCAATAAAAAGTGAACATTTTTAGTGATTAACAGGAAATAAAAACTAAGCTGTCTTGAAGGATTATTACTCATATAATAAGACACTTAAAGGGCAAATAAAAGACAGATTTCAAAACAAGACTTTTCAAAAGCCTAACAGGGAACAGTTCCAGTCGTTTGATTCAATCATATGAGAAAAAATTTGATAAATCCATGGTTTTTATTCTCTATATCAGCAATTAACTCTTTGCGGAGACTTGTCCAACAACAAATGATAAACCAAGAGAACCCCATAAACAGGTGGGATTTCACATTCCCTTCCATCATTCTGCACCATGTAACAGGGAAGTCCATTTCTGAGGGGTTTGGATTGTGCTCTTCCCAGGCCTCTTTCATCCCTGTCTTCCTTTCCAAAGGCAGTCTCATGTGGTCCAAACAAGTGCTCTCTGATTCTGCATCTCAGATAGAAGAGATCTGCTTCCAAATTTGAAGTGTTGAAGACCCAGCCAACCCATTTCTCGGAGTGGCATTTCTTTTTATGCCTCCCAGAATCAGGATGCCAAAAGTTTTACAACTGAGCAGAGTCATTCACTCTGTAAAAGAATCATTACCCTGGCTTCTCAATGCTTTTCATAAAATTTATGTTTGTTTTTGCTGAATGCATTTTATGGACAACTGTAAAATGTCTGTGGGTAACAGCTACAGAGCTTGCAACAGCAAAGAATTAAGTCACTGCTACCCCTGGAGTGCTAATGAGGTAAAAATGTGCTGAATGTTCATACTTTCATGGGGATACACATATTATGCTTGCTACAGGTGCACAATACTAATTTGCTTTTTGGGCAAACCGTGCTCAATTTGCATAATTTTAACATCCTGAAACCTGCAAACATCAGGAAAATCTGTGTTTCTCTGCCTGCAGCATTAAGCCATTGAATATCTAAGAATCAATATAAGCTCTCAGAACCAGAGGGAAGCCCTGCTGGAGTCTTGAGCTTGCTAAATTATAGGATCAAAGCCTTGAGGTACTCCAGTCCAGGTCTCTTGCCTATAACCAACATAACCATGGAAATATCACTGTCTGCAGGGCCAGAACTCCTTTCTCTCACTCAGCAACACTTTGGAATTGCCAAATACTGATGATCCATCCACTTGGAGACATTGCTATGAGCTTAGCTGATAAATAAAGAACTAAAATTAGATATTATCTTTTGTACGATGGTTGGGGAGCAATTTATATCTTCCGGTTTGCTCCAGCCATAACTGAACATGATTCAGCCTGTATCTACATCTCAAAAGTAAAGGTGAAATATTTGTATTGCTCCATCTTTTCATTCTTTGTCATCATTTCATGTTAAATCTTTCCCTGTGTGTTGAAATAACTTGAGATAAACACAATCAGTAGAAGATGAAGATGTCTCTCCAGTGGTCACTACAGCAGAGAAATTTGTTGGTGAGAGGATGTTTAAAGAATGCAATATAAAATAATTTTGAGAAAATATGAATATGCATCATTGAAACAGCACACTGTGTCCATGAAAATGAAGGATTACTAGTAGGGAACAACTGTTAAATAGTAATTACAGTTCAATTTGGATCCTTAGGACCATCTTCAGATTATTCTGGGTTGATCAGTATAGGGTTACCTGGCTACAGAATAAAAACTTTGTCTTGCAATGCATCTTGTAAAACAAGAGTTTATCAAATACATGAGAGAGGACTTGAGTCTGTTGTTAAAAATAAGGAGTATCTTGACCTTTTCTCCTGCCACCATGTAAGTCTCTGTAAAATCTCTGGTTTTTCTACTGCTTTGGTAGCTATGGTATTTTTTTTCACAAATGTTCAGCTAAATCAAAAGCAGTAGTCAGCAGAGGCTGCAGTCACAAATGGTTGGAGAGAACCATGAGAAAGAACAAGAGTAAAAAGTAACTTACCTTGAACACATCAGAGGAAGGCAAAAAGTTGGAACAACAGGAAAACCAGAAAGATTACACAAAGCAAACAGTAATTTGGCAGTTTTAAAAACACAAATGCAATACACATTCTGACATCAGAGAAGTATTGATTAGAAAGAGACACGAACCTTCCAGATACTACAAAAAAGTCTGAATAAATTTATTTTCAGTAGAGAAAGTAGTTTCCTGGGTTGAAAGAATAGGCTGCCCTGGATTTTGGAGGGGGTTTTTGTTTGTTTGAATCTTAAAGTGAGTAGGCGTGGTGCTGAACAGGAAGGAAGTAACATAATAAAATCTTTTGTGAATTTTCCCCTCTGACTGGACCACAAGAACTTCATTACTTCATAGCAAGGGAAAGTCATATTTGCCCTGGAAGCACCATGGGATCAGTCCTGAAAAATCCAGCTGTGCCACAGATCGTGTGTATCAGGCAGGCACAGGCACCACAGTGAGTTCTCCCAACAGCTCAGATCAGTCAGAACAGCATCTCTGACCTTGGCATGATCCTAACACCACAAAACACAACTTGTTCTGGTTTTGGCTAGGGATTGCTTCTGTCCCCACCACACACCTTGAGTACTCAAATTTTGTTTTTTTTTTTCATTAGGTGTTTCCTATTTTTGTTCATTCCTCTTTTTATTTACCACAACAATTCTTGCTTTTTTATTTATGGCTGCTTCTTTTTTAGCACTTCATGTACAGTATCCTTCATCCCCCACCTGTGTGCTTTGCTGCCTTCCAATCTGTCTCTCCTTTAAATTTCCTTTCCTTCTTGCCTCCTCTAGTAATTCTGCCACACATTACAAACTCCTGAACTATTCAGAAGCAATGACAACACTAAGGGCTCTCAAGATAGATTGTGGGGACTAAATAAAAACAAACTGAATCAAGCTTTTAAACTAATAGCAATTAATACTACAATTCCTGGAAAGGGCAACTCTCACTTTCCCATGTGAAAGGTTTTTTTGAACTCAGCAGCCCAACAATAAAGCTGCCCTGAAGTGTAAAAATGCCATCAATCTGGCACACTGCAGTATTCCCTCAATGATTCTCTCCAGCAGGTGCATCATTTATGGTTTAAACACTGATGATCTCAGCTACCTATCTGCAGCTTCACACCACAAATATTCCTCTGCTTCGATGCCTTAGGATTTTTCACCAACATTAACAATTACAGCAATTTTTGAATCAGAGTATATCTTCTGATTACTAGGAAATTATATCCTTGTGGAAAGTAATATATTTTTAGTATGCTTGGCACACTTTTAGTACAGCTAAGTATTTGTAGAATACTTGAATTATGGCAAGTATACTCATTTTTCATAAGTGTAGAGTGACACATTATAAAACAAATTATTATAATCAGAGATTTTCTGGAAGTTCTCAAAGATCTTGATTCAAAATGGGACAAATTTCTACCAGTAGCCTCCTCCCACATTAGCAGAGAGTAGGAGCTGAGGGGATTCAGCACCTTCGAGGGAAGTTCCTTGCTAAAACCCAGCCCTGCAGCTGTGGCAAAATGAAATTTCTTTGATTGCTTCTGCTCATTTGCATACTACAGCTCTGATTCAGGCATGCTGATAAATGACACTAGAACATCACGTTGTTCTGCCAGCCTTGCTATTCATTGTTTTTCAAATTTTGGGGTCTTTGGAAAGGAGTTTGTTTTTCACTTGGAGCCCAGACTACAGAGACTACCCAGAAACTCCCCTAACACTTGGGGGTCATGAACACACTGATGTATCCAGCAGCTCTGTGATCCCAGCAAAGAGAATGAGGAATGTGGTGACTGATGATGATGAATAGGTTTCATAGAAATTTATACAAATTACACACAAATGGCATTCACATAAATTATGCCAATTACTTAGGAGTATGAATTTAGTGGGATTTTCTAAAGGATTTATGGGAAAATTTATAAGCGACGTTTATAAAAAGTCTGTTAAACGTCAAGAACTTTGAAAGAAATATGAAGCAAAATATTTTAGGGTTTAAAATAAACTCGCTTGAGGAGTGCTACAAAATATTCATCCCACGTCTGCCTATGGTGGGATTTCTTACACATTTCTTTCAAGGAAGTGATTTCACAGACAGTTCTGGGATGAAGTGAGCTTCCAACTTCCTTTGGTGACTGTTGTTTGCTCAATGACAACACACAACAGTTTGTTGCTCTCTTCAATTCTTGTTCTTATCTAAGATTGCCTGTACTTTCCTGCTTAAAAACTGCTGCAAAGCATTAAAAGGCAAGCATTTGAACTAAAGAAGACCTATGTATTCTAAATTCATTATTTCCTTATATTTTTTGCAGTCAAAGGCATTATTTGCAGTGTTTACATGCATCATTCTTAAATGCAAATATACAAGGATGGCTTTGAGATGTATCTGCTGCCTGTATTAATACTTTATATATGTTATGCCACAGATTATTGCATAGAGATTCAGAGGAAATGACCACTTTTTTGAGATATGAACATGAGGGCTTCTTTTGAAATGAATAAATTTATTATTATGAAATTTACATTTTTTTAAAATCACAGTAGTGATGTCCATATCAATCCTTACAAACTCTTCTATAAAGAAAATTCTGCAATCACCTTCTTGTTAAGAGTTAGTATCAAACCAAATGTTCTTTGGAAGCCAGTTGATTCATCAATTCTCTGTTTCACCATGCTTTGTTCAGCTAATAGATACCATCTGTCAAATCCAAACATATATATTGAGAAGAACATTTTGCATCACTTTGAGTTTCTTCATAGAGCTTCAGTGAGAAAACCATTGTTGTGTGTGTCATACCATATCCCCTCTGAAGGCTATTGAAGATTCATCAAGAGGGCTGGCTGATAAATGGGTTTTTGCACAGCTCAGAAAACCTAACATGGGGTATTTCATTCCAGATTTCTCCTGGCAATGTGTACTGCTGTGCCCATCAGCCAAGCCTTGTGTGTGAAAGTGTACTGCACCTTCAGCTCTGAGAGCCAGCAAACGATAGGGTTTTGTCATTAATGATGTCTTTTTACATGCCCTTTAGGGATATTTGAGGTCTTGGTAGCTCCTGTATTCATCACACTTCAAATTATGACCATTATATTACAGGAATATAACTTCACACTCATCAATTTTTTTCATTTAATGAAAAAAAAAAAAAGCAAACCCAACCCCACAGGTTGGATATGCAATTCCAAATCAGTAATAGAAATTAAATTCAAAGTCTCATACATGTTTCATATACATTTAAATACCATTTTTATGCTTTGAACTATTAAACCGGTCTGTTTCTCCAGTGTTGTAAGCAATTTCCTGAAATGAAACACCAAAGCCAAGGAAAGAAAAAAAAAGGGCATCCAAATTAATCTCTGAATCATCCCAAGGTTTTCATTTTGGGGATCAAATTGGGATTACTGTTCATTTTCTTGAACATGTTTCATGTTAAGTTGTCACTATTCCAGTAAATACAAGAAAGCAGTTATTTCCAGGGAGAAATGTGTAAGCCTTGAAATGGTTTGTGGTTGGCTGAGATTTTTTTATTGACCAAGAGTCCACAAATATCTTCTGATCCTCAGATATGTTTATGCATTTTCTTACCATGTTTGCTTTCCTTGGATAAAACTACTTTTGGACCCACAAAGCCCCCTACAACTGCATAAGTTTCCAATCTTCTCTTCATGACTAGAACATTACATCACTAAATACAGCTGATAGCTTCTGCAATAGCAGAAGACTGGGAAATATGATTAAATTCCAGGACTGAGTATAAGGTCAATAAATATTTTAAATCATTATAGGTGTGCTCCTGTACTTTATTATTTATCTATTCTGAATTGGTATTAAGCAAGTTTTTAACATTTTAATCCTCTAAAGTTAGCTATAAGCTATCTCCAAAAACTCATTATCTAGAGAAACTATCAAATCTAGAGAGTTGCCTCTCTGTTCCATTTTCTGATTTCAAACATGTCTCAGTCAAATACCTCCAGTACTGTATTTAATTATTTGCTGCAATTAATTTTGTTGAACTATACAGATTTGGTTCTCTCTTTTACTTCAAGTTCCTAAAGTGCTTCAAAATTTTCTTTAATTAGTTTGATTGAGCAGCCAAGGACCTATGTAAAACACTGACTTTTTCCAGGCCAGGTATCTTCTAATTTCTTCTTTTTTTAGATTTGCCCATACTTGATTCATCCACAGTTAACAGGCAGAAATTATATTTTTTCCCTCCACATCTCTGTAAACCTCACTGCCTGTATGCAGATAAAGATAATTGCATACATCTCCCTCAGTTCTGCTGCACATCTACCTTATCCCATTTGTTCCTCGTTCTGGACCAAGTTCAAAAGACGTTACTGAATTGTTCAAAAGAATATTAATGACTGTCCTCCAAAAAAAACCACTTTTATTCACACACATGCAAAGGGTCAAATTTCTGATGGGTCAGAAGCTCTTCTCAAGGACTTGATTTGGTTTAGAAGGATTACTGATGATAATTTACTGATGATAGTTTCAAAGCAAGGAAATATGTCAGGCATATGTCGCATGATTATAACCAGAACAGAGTTTTGATGTGCCCCCAAAATCCAACCTCCATTCCCAAGCATTACCCTGGACCACTTCAGGAAAGAAACAGGTTTCCTCTCTTCCAAATCTTTAAAACAATTCCTGCTGTCTTCAGTCTCAGAAATAACTTTCTCCCTTTTCATATCCTTCTCATGCCTGCCCAGATAGCCAGTGTTCTCTGGAAGCACATTTAGTTTGATTTTAATTGTGGGTTTTGCTGGTTTTGCGGGGTTTTGTTGTTGTTGGTGGTTTTCTGTGTTTTATTTCTCAGCAGAATCATTCTTATTTCTTCTGCAGTGCCTTGACTGGTTCCTTCCTTTCTTATTAGCTCTGACAGCCATGGCAATTGCATGTGCGTGCCTCAGAGACAGCTCCAGCACTCACTGCAGCTTGCCAAAAGATCTCTTATTTAAAATTACAACCGTTGGACAATTTCACATATGTACTTCAAAGGCACTTTGTTCTGACAATACACATCCCTCCAAAAGGTCTCGAACTTGCAAGTTGGATAATGTACTGTGTTCTCTCTGACAGAAAATATGATTGGTTTGTTTTCAAGAAGATCCTTGCTGCTTTTATCTCTTTACTTTTCCAAATCTATAAATATTTTGGTATAACACAGAACGTTAATTTATGCAGAAGACAGTCAGGTTTCTGTAAGGCCATGTGTTTCTTACAAGATATATCATATATTTGTCAAGCTGAAAAACCTACAGAGATGGTATGGAAATCACATTTCTTTTTTTTTTTTTTCTTTTTTCCCTTCCTATTTCTTGGTTGTGTTTTTTTTTTTTTTTTTGCATTTTTGGTTTTTTTTTGTGCTGCTTCAAAATGAATCAACTATGACACCATATGCTGCAACAATTGCTGAGAATGACAAAAGTAATATATCTTTTCTCAACAAAAAAGCACCATTAAATTAAAGAAATTCTGTTTCCCTTAAAATCCTCCTGTATCTTCCTGGCTCACTTAACATCTTGTTGTTTTATTTCTGTGTAGGCTCTTACCAGCCTTCCTTTCACTGGGGCAGGCTTCTTTCTAGAGAAACATGAGCATCCTCTGGCTACTGCTGGAATAACTGAGATGCCCTTCACTTTAAAGGTGGAAGAATCCTCCACCTGTGCCAGGACCTCCACTGTGCCAGCACATTCAGGGTGGAATGGCCTTGGGCTTTGACATTCCCCATCTAGGAGCATAAGTTTCACCTTTTTCTTACTGTGAGCCTATTAAAATAAAGGTACAATAAAAATTATAAAATATACATATACATGTATATATAATGTATATGTGTTATATATATAATGTATATATATTATGTTATTTATATGTATATATATACCTATATATATGTGTATATATATATATGTACACTGAGTACTTCTATCAAGTTACAATTTTGCTTCTTTAAAAACATGTATCACTTATCATGCTTCAGCCTACAATTTATCTGCTTTTCCTAGCAGAAGAGGTATTTGCTCCTTGCTCTGCTTGAAGGGGTCAAGTTACTAGAATTATCAAGAGAAATCCTCACTCTGTTTGAAATTAACTGGATGTGGACATCAGTTGGCTGAACAAAAGGAATGTCTGATTATTCTCTAAGCACTGAAGATACATTGCATATCTAGGAAGCTTTTCTTCTCATTACTTAACATGTTGCTTGGTTACCTCATCAAACTTGTCATCTGTGAGGAAACCCATCTCATGAAGAAAAAAATAAACCATAAAGCTAACTCCGCTGGGACTGAAGTGGGAGAAGGGCTTTCTATTTACGCCTATTTCTGAAGTTTCAGCTCAAAACTCAGTTTCTATGTTCACACCCCAGATATGAAAAAAAAATATAATTGCACAGACCATTCTGAAAGTACTGTGTCATGCCCCATAGTGGAGTGCTCTTCTGACTCTCAGTGTGACAAACATCACTCCATGTGTTCAAAAGTTGCCAGGACCTTGGCTAAGGCTTCGTGGAAATCCCTTACAATCAATTCTTCACTTTTCTGTAGGCCACGGGTACTAAGAAGGCCAACAGATAGAGAAAAGGTTTGGCACGACCAAGCGCTTCCCACGCCACTAAACCCAAAAATCTTGAGAAGCCTGGACTTTCTCTAACAGTTCACTGTCATTTGGAGACAACACAGAGTCAGGCAGGCTTGACAGTGGAAAATGGCTTTCCCAATCATTTCTCCTGTGGTTGTGATAGACCCGATCCTTGGGTGTGCTCTGCTCATGAGATTATCCCTCCATTTCCCACAGGCTGTGCCGAATTCAGCAAACCTCAGTTCCGGGGCGTAAAAAAAGATGGCATAACGATAATGATAATAAAGATGACGATGATGATGATGATAATTAGTAGTAAACACTAACAAAAAAAAAAAAAAAAAAAAAAACAACCAACCAACCAACCCTTTCCAAACTAAAAGAAACCACCAACAAAAGAATCCCCCACGCAAAGAAAGAAGAGCTTGGCCCGGGAAGCCTCCAGCTGCCTCTGGGCCGTGTTGCACCAGCGCCGCAGCACCTCTCCCTCTGCCCATACGACCCCTCCGACCCTCCCCAGCCATCAGCCGGCAGCAGCGTGCGCTTCTCCCGGCGCCGCCTCTCCCGCGCGGTCCCTCCATCCCTGCCGGTGCCGGTGTGTCGGTGTCGGTGTCGGTGTCGGTGTCGGTGCCGGTGCCGGTCCGGGCGGGCCGGGGCGGGGTCCGCAGCGCGCACGGTGCCGCCCCCGGCGGGCAGACGGGCGCGGCGGCGTCACGCGGCGGTGCCGCCCCCCGCTCCCGGCGGCCGCCCCCGCCCGCCGCCGCCGCCGCCGCCGCCGCGCACCCGCAGCAGCGCCCGCTCCGCTCCGCTCGGCTCCGCTCGGCTCCGCTCGGCTCGCTCGGCGAGCGGCAGAGGCAGCCCCGGCAGCCGCGCCCGGCCCGGCCCCGCGGCCCCCGCGCAGGTAAGGCGCGCCCGCAGCGGCGCCGCGGCGGAGCCGGTGGTGGCGGCGGTGGTGGCGGCGGAGCGAGAGGTTGGTGGGTTTGCGTGCGGCGTTGTGGAGAGGTGGATGGCGAGGAGAGGAGATGGTGGAGCGGAGGTGTAAGTTAAGGGCTGGATGCGGTGATTTATTGCCCCTTGCCGAGGCGGGGGGGAGGAGGGGAGAGAGAGGGGGTCTGCGAGACTTGAGCGATAAAATCAATCTGCTGCATGTTCTCCCTGGCGTGAGGTGCCGTGGTGAAAGGCGAAGCCGGGGCAGCGATGGGATATCGCAATACTGTTGTTATTTATCGTCGGCGGTCTGAGAGAGACGAGGGGCTTGTGCGGGAAGTGCATTGATAATTTGGGACATTTTCTATTGTGTGTCAGAAGAAAGAGGGCACTCGGCTTCTTCTATATGTGTTTGAAACTGTTTAGGTTCCTGCTGATGGTGTGCATTTTTGAAGGGGTAGAAATTATATCATAAGCATATTGAAATAAAGACATCTGCAGACTGGAAGGGGAGCAAAATCGATCATTCCAGCCGCTTTGGAAAGAATTTGATTCTAGAAATTACGTAGAAATGAAAGGAAAAGATTAATGATGCTGTTAAGTCTGCTTTTGAATTAGAGCGCTTCTCCCTTTGGCTGCAGCAAGGTTGTTTTTCAGATCCTTTTATTTCATCCGGTAATTTGTGAACTCTGGTCTTCCCCGCACCCAGAGACAATGCACTGTATTTCATACAATAAGGATTCTGCCAAGGATTGTGCATGCCAACCGACCTGGCATTTATTAAGGATTTATTGACCTATGGGTGTCTCTCTCTCTCTCTTTTTCTAATTTGAAAAGGCTCAATCGGGGCACCTGTGACTAAATCATAATTTTTGAAGAATAAAAAATGGTTGTAAAGGGGTGGGGGAAGCACACGAATTCACCGGCGAGGCTCTGAACGCAATAGCTACATTTAAATCGGTTTGTGCCCATTTCTCGCTACATATGTGCGTGTTCATGGATACATTGCTGGGAGGGATGCCTGGTGCTTAAGAGCCATTTGAGATAGATAGATAGATAGATAGATAGATAGATATCAATAAATTGTCCTCTTCCGAGAATGAAAGTGTCCCTCTCCTTTGGAAATGACTAGACAAGACTGTGCTGTTTATTGGCAATGTGTGACTTACACCGGCAGTAATAAATAAGCAATTGTTTGCTGGGCTATTTTTTCCTTGGGTCCTTCTCCTTTCTTTTACAGTCTTTCCACCTCTCTGTCTTTTTGTATTTCCTTTTTTTTTTTTTCCCTTTCCTTCTTTTTTTTTTTTTCTTTTTTCTTCTTTTTTCTTTCTCTTCCCCCCTCTCGCTGCCGCTGCTGCTGTGTGTGTGTGTGTGTGTGTGTGAGTGAGTGAGGGGGCAGGCAGGCGCTGCAGCCAGCGGCAGGCAGCGGGCAGGGATAGGGATGCTCTCGAGGTGGGATCCCCGCGCGGCTCTCTCCGCGGACACCTGTAGGGATCGCTCTGGCACGCACGGCGGCCGCGCACACACGCTCGCACACACTCACTCACTCGCACCGCGTCCTTGCCTGGCTCCCCCCGCCCTCCTCCCCACCCCTGGCAGACACCGCGGGCTCCCGCGCCCCTCGCACGGAGGCGCAAAACCCTTCCCTTCCTCCGCCCCGCTCCTCCCGCGGCCGCGGCGCCCGCCCCGCGCACCTTGCGCTCCCCTCCCCGCCGCGCCTCCCGCATTCCCTCCCCACCGCCCCTTCCCCCCGGGGGCCAGCCCAGCCCCGGCAGCCGCCCGGTAACCCCACACACAGAAACACGCTCCCATCTCCTCCAGCCTCCCCTTTCCCCCGCTCATCACCCCTCGCGCACAGCCCCCTCCCTCCGTGTCATTGTCCCCGGGCACACACGCCGTGTCTCACACCGCCAGCCGGCACCCGGCTCCCCGCGCCCCCACACGCCCCGAGCCCGCTCCATCACCGCCTCCTTCCCCTCCGCCGCAGCGGGGCCCCGCGGCCGCCCGCGCATCCCCAGCCCTGCAGCGCGGCCCCCGGGCTCTCCCCCCGGAGCGCGGCCCCCGGCGGGCTCGCTCCGCTCCGCTCCGGGCGGGCGCGGGCAGCGGCGCCGCCGCCCCGTCGGGCCGCGCAGGGCGGAGCTGTTCCGGGTGCTGAAGCGGGAGCGGCCGCTCGGCGCCGTGCCGCAAGCCAGCGGCGCCCCAGCCCGCGGGCACCGCCGCGCCCCGGAGGCCCTTTGGGGAGCGGGGACGCGGGGGCTCCCGGAACATCCCTCGGCTGGTAGCGGCGTCGGCAGAGGTGGCTCCTGCCGAGGGGCAGGGAGGGCGTGGGGGAAACCTGGGGTCTGCCTGATGCTGGTGGGCACGCCTGGTCTCTGCCCGCCAAGTTCTGGGGGGGGGGGGGTTCTCCTCTTCTCCTTTTTGCTGCTCTTGCCCATCTCACGTGTGGCAAATAATAAAAATAATCGTGTTGACATTTAGAGGAATGAAATTAAATATAGAGAGAGTAGGAGGTGACTTAGCAGCTCTGAACGTGTCAGGTGCAGGCAGCTGAGGTGTGTGCCTGTTTTATTTAAAACATTTTTCCCTGGCAGGGTCATCTCTGCCCCCTCTCCCCACACACTCATGCACACACACACACACACACACACCCCAGCCCTGAAGAGGGCTTGGCAGCAGCTCTGGCCATGCTATTGTGCCTGCCTAAGTGCTGCTGGCAAAGAAATGTAAGGGAGGGGAAGGGGAAGCGATGAGTGAGGGAGGTGTTGGAGATCCTCTCCTCCATCAGGAGAGATCTGCTAATACACAGCTTCCAGAAAAGATACAGCAGCTCTGGGGCAGAAAAGCAGCCTCTCCACTGAAATGTTTTGTATGTAGAGACCTCTTCAGAGATAAGGGTGAACTGTGGCATATATATAAATTTGAAAACAGAGGAGTTGTTCTCTCCCTGTTCTCTTAAATAAGGCCAGCTGAGTAAATATGCATAAAATACTGCAACCAATTTCAGAGGACTAACACCTGGGATTAGCTGATCTGCATTGTGAATAATGTCAACATCAGAGCTGGCTTGAATTGGATTTTCCCTGCCATAGCAGAAAATATCAGCCCCAGAGGAAACCAGGTAGCAGAAAAAAGAAAACATTTTTAAAAACATTAAAAAATTTCAAAAAGCTATCTAAGAAACTATTGCAATTCTTCCTCTCCCAAGGAAAAATAAACCAGTAGGTGTGCCATGCATGGTGGAGCTTGTCAGTTCCTGCTGGGAGCTTTATTTTTTTGACCTGTATTAGAAACAACCAGAACTGGGCTTGGTAGCATCATCTGTATGACTAGGAGCTTGTAGCTTCACAGGTGATGGTGTTTTCAAAAATAAATTAAAATGAAATACATTGAAGAATAAACACCATCTTTTCTGTTTAACATTGTTCTTGTAAGAATTAAATGCACTACTGAAATATTTGAAAGTTTTGGAAAGGTAAGTAGTTTACATTTAGATTATAACATAAAAATGTAATTTAGTAAAAAACATATATGTTGAGATTTGTGTTTAGCACTGCAACCTATTTCAATTTCTCAGTAACTTGACAATTACAGCAGCATTTTCCTAATGCCCAACACCAGTCAAAGTGAAAAAATAATGACAAACGTTCACTATTGATCAACTTTGTGATTCAACATGTTATTAGTTGTCATTTCTTATTATTCTGTTTCAATTCCTTGCAGATTAGAAACAAAAACAATAGAGGAAAATCACCCCCCTGGATCTTAGCCTTGGCCTTTTTCAAGCAAAGAGAAGAGGAGCTGCCAGGCTTTGCATGTCAAGTGGCCACTCGGCTGTTTGACAGCTTCTGGGTTTCAACCCCGTTGGGATTGAGGCAGCTCAAGAAACCACGAGCGATGAGTCCTGTCGTCTGCTGACGCTGCTCCAGCACCATGGCAGACAGGCTGTGATATGACAAGAGGATCCATCCTAGGGAGGCAGCGTTGGGATCCGTAATTGGCTTCCTGGGAAACTACAGCTGGTGGAGAGGATGTAAAAAGAGGCGCGCATGTGCCAGGATATTGCTACAGCCTTGCCGAGCTGGTGGATCCACTTGGAGGAGAGTTTTGCCACTGATCTTGGTTTTTTTTCCCGGTTTGGTAATGTTGGCTTTGGGGAAAATTTCTGCTGACTCACCCACCCCTGGACACCTTTTGCAGAGCGTGGCCGGCCAGTGAAGAGATCCAACGGCACCTTACCCTGACCGCGGGTCCCCTCCGGTGGCCCCTGGCACCATCTTGTGCCCAACCCCATCCCGTGGGGCGGCTGCAGCCCCCCGCCCCGGGGAGTCTCCCACAGTGACCCCCGCACCCGGGGCGGGGGTGAGCGTGCCCAAAGCTTCCAGCGCGGCCGGCGCCCGGCAAGATTTTACCCTGTCTGCCGCCGGGGCCCCGGTGCCGCCCCCCGCCAGCCCTGCCGCCCCGCTCACCCGCCCCAGGCCGCGCAGGATGGGGGCGGTGCTGGTGCGGCGCGGGGGCTGCCTGCTGCTCTGGCTGGCCCTACTGCTGGGCTGCTGGGCTGAGCTGGGCAGCGGGCTGGAGTTCCCGGGTGCCGAGGGGCAATGGACCCGCTTCCCCAAGTGGAACGCCTGCTGCGAGAGCGAAATGAGCTTCAACATGAAGACGCGCAGCTCCAGCGGGCTGGTGCTCTACTTCGACGACGAGGGTTTCTGTGACTTCCTGGAGCTCATCCTCACCCAGGGAGGGCGGCTACAGCTCAGCTTCTCCATCTTCTGCGCCGAGCCCGCCACCCTGCTCTCGGACACGGCGGTCAACGACAACCGCTGGCACGCCGTTGTCATCCGCCGCCACTTCAAGAACACGACGCTGATCATTGACCGAGCGGAGGCCAAGTGGGTGGAGGTGAAGTCCAAGCGGCGGGACATGACTGTCTTCAGTGGGCTCTTCCTAGGAGGGCTCCCGCCGGAGCTGCGGTCGGCGACGCTAAAGCTGACGCTCTCCTCCGTCAAGGACCGGGAGCCCTTCAAGGGCTGGATAACAGACGTGCGGGTGAACTACACGCAGGCGTCGCCGCTGGAGAGCCAGGAGGTGCGGCTGGATGACGAGCAGAGCCGGCTGTGCGCCAGGGACGACGTCTGCCTCAACGGGGGCGTCTGCTCGGTGCTCAACGACCAGGCCGTCTGCGACTGCTCCCAAACGGGCTTCCGAGGGAAGGACTGCAGTGAAGGTAAGGGGCCATCTCAGCTCGCCCCATCGCCCCCCTCCCCATCGCTCCGTGGAGGGGACGGGTCGGAGGCCAGGCCTGCATGAAGTTTCATCTGTATGAGTGGATCTTCCTCCCTCCCCTCCCTTCCCACCATGTCCCCGTCTTCTCCCCTCTTCCCCACCTTCTCCTCCATGTCTTCCATGTGTCTCTGTGGCCAACCATGGTGCCATCACTCTTCTGTTTTCTGCGAGGATGGGTGAGAGGAGGAAGAGGCTGTTATCTGAGCATCTTCCTGTGATTTCGGGTTGTTCTGGGTAAAGGAGAGATGGGTGCTGGGTACCAGGTGTCACCCAGATGGCAGGGGGTGGCTGGAACCACGCTTGGTGGGAGTGAGAGAGGGGATGTGCATGCTTATCACAAGCAGCTGGTGGTAATTAATTTGGGGAGCAGGGAAATTGATGCTGGGAATAATTTAACTGGATTAAGTGCAAAGGTGACCTGGGCTTGGTTTTGTAGGGTAGAGGAAACCCAGAGTCCACTTTGTATTTGCCTCTGCTATGTCATTGAAATAAAATCAGTGATTTATTTGTGAATTCCTTAAATTGTGGCCGGGGAGGAGGGGGATTAAACAGAGGATTTTGTTTTTACATGAATGCGAAGGGTACTGCTTTGCAATGCAGTTAGCAATTCACCATGCCAGTTAGACAGGGAGAACACAAAAGGGCAAAGGGGAAGTACATACTCCAAGACCACAAAATGACTAAGTAGTTCTACCAAGGAAGAGGGAACCTAGAAAAACAGCAGTTTCCTTAATCTCATCTACAAATAAATCACTGGGTAAAATATGATTCATATTCAGTGCCCATTGTTTTTGGCAAATGGAAAGAATGTGAACGTTTTCTTTGCAGATGCATGCAGGACTCTTGTTTTTATTATTTTGTTAGTAAATGTACCATTGCTTGCAGCTCCTTAGGCATAGAAATTATGTATGTTGCGCACCTAGAGCAGGACATGAAGGTGTATAAATGAAAGAAGAGTAAATGTATCAAGGGAAAATATTATTGTCATGTCAAAATTGGAGAGCAGAGACCTAAGTTTAAAATGTAAAAGGTAAATATGAATAAGATATTATCAAGGCCAAATTAAGATCTTCACTGAGTGGCTACATGACATTTATGGCTGAATAATTTGCCTTTAGCATTTCTATCAGATTTCACTCATTATAAGAAAGAAAACATCATTTGTGACTGTGCTTTATTATGTAACACCTTCTGTCCTTAGTGTCAATACTCAAAATGCTACAGTCATTCTGCATCCTGTTTACTTTATCAGCTGTTTATCTTTCATCTGCCATTTGTGAAAAATTCCAACCAAATTAAAACTTTAAATAATTTTTTATAGGCGCAAATAATAGTTTCAGAAAATTAGTCCTTTGTACTTTCAATTGCACCCATTCCTAGAAACTGTAAAATGAAGTACCTTTTATATTAGGTAAACCCTCTCAATTGATTTAGTATTTGGGTGTCAGTTTTGAATATATGATACTACATAATATATAGGTATATGTACAATATGTCTTAATGTCTTAGCATCTCTGAGTTAGGCCCTATTATAAAGAAAAAGAAAATTATGAGGTGTAACAGATTTGTTAAAGCAATAATGGGAATTTAAATACTATTAATACTATTTTGCATTTATATGCCCTTTACATTAAAACATAGTTTATTTATCTGAAGCTATTTTGCATATATAATACTTATGTGAAAGAATTCACATGATTGCATCTGGTATCAGTCAGATAAATTATTGTCTTTACATAATAATAGGTTCAGTGACTATTTTTAAGGAACATTTTTATGTTTAGATCAGATTTTAGAGAAATACATGTACATATTTATATTTAGTGAAAATTGTATGGAATTTTAAAGATAATACTCAAAATAACATTTAGAATCCTCTTCAAATTAAGGACAAATGCTGACTTCATGAAACTGCTAGTGGTTTTACAGTAGACATCAGTGGCATCAAGATTCTCCTCAAATGTCCCTTGACCACTAAGAAGACTTATAAAATAATAGCAAAGCTTATAATTTTAGCAAAAAGTATTCAGATTGTTATTTCATTTGAAACAGGAGGCACCATTTGCCCTGACAGCAACATAAATGGAACTACATTGCAGTTTATACCTGTTAATTGAGAAAAGGTAGCAACTGACACTTCCATCAGTCAAGTTTTGATGAAGGGTTTCGAAGTTACTCATATGTGCCAGCAAAGATATTGAACTGTTATAAATTATTTCATATTCTAAGAAACAGAAAAGGCAGAAGGACAAGTAAAGCCTTTGTATCTGCCAAGACAGAAACCTTGGCTTCTGTTCTTTGGTTTTTGTAGCCAACATAGACTTTAAGCTGTTGAACTTTGATCTTTTGTTCCCAGAATGTGTAAATTTCCCACAAGCCTTAGAAAGACATGGCCATTGCTAGAGGATCATCTCAGGCTGCAGTTATCTGAAGGGGTCTTTTGGGTTTTCATTCCTACCCTTGTTTTGATTTTTGTTTAAAAATGGTTTTAGATAGGAAGACCCCCCCAACTTTCCATTTTTATCTGAAATTGTAGCCACATGTCCTAATTGATACCTTTTCTTTAAAGGTGAAAGATGGTGATTAAATTCTATTTTCCTTGGATTTTTTTAATATACTTTTTTTTTTTTTGCCTTGGATTTGCTGTTTGTCTGTATCTCTGCAGTCTGGTAAAACAAAAAGTTCCTCTGTGTAATGAGGAGTGTAGGAATTAATACCAACAACAACAAAGAAAACCTTTTCAAAATTTTCTAATTTTCTACCCTGACTTGCACGTTTAGGAATTAAAAAGGAATAGATTTAGAGTCAACATTTCAAGTCTTAAAATGCCATTTTAAATACAAGTTCAGTCATTTTCAGGAGAAAATCTGGTGGGGTTTTTTCCCCCATATTTTCATCTTTGAAAAGATTATTAATGATCCCTGAAGTAATTTTTTTTTCCTTGTAAGAATGAAGTTCAACCAAGTTTTGGGTTGGATTTTTTGTTCTGTTGGGGTATTTTTTGTTTTCTTTTTCTTTTTTTCTTTTTTTTTAACAAAAAATAATAATTTAAATTATTTCCAGTAATATAATAATATAAATTACAGTAATATAAATTATTTCCAGTAGGCTTAACTGGTTTTATACCTGCCTAAATCAGGAGTAGCTTCATTTATGTTTTATGAACTGCACTACTGGGAAAACAGTGCAAGCTAGGAAGGAACCATTCAGTCATTCCTTTTGTTCCAGTAGGATCTAAGTTCTCTTCAATGAGAGCATTGGCATAAATCAGAGAAAAAGGACTGGAATTTTGCTTAAGCGTCAAGGATGTGCAGTCCATAGCAAAGAAAAATATGATCTCTAGCAGTTCTTTGGTTGATAGGCCCATGAATAAAATCAGTACAGGAGCCTTCTAAAAGATAAAATCTCTGCCTTGTACTGAAAAAGGCAAGTGTATATTAGTCCACATAATAATAGTGATTCAGTAGATGGAAAAAATACACAAAATTATAATGAATTTTATTAGGAATAAGAGTAGCATTCAAATAGACCCTGACTGCCATATCAGTTTTCTGTTAAGTTTTTGACATACAATTCAACCTTCTATTAGGTGAAAATTACAATATTTCCTGAAATTACTCAAATTGTTATGGCTTGATCCTATGATAGGGAGAGATTTTTATTAAAAAATATATACTTTACAGTCAGATTTTTAGTGCATTAAGTCAAGGTCCTAGAAGGTAAGGAGAATACATTATTCATATCAGTGAACCTCCATATTCTTCTTGTAATTTTTCTCCTTAGGTTAAAATGTCAAAACAAAAAAAAAAAAAAAAACTCCCTATTTTGCCTATTAAATGACTAAAATAGTGACTTTCTGACTTTAGACAAAAAAAAAGGATCATTTTCCTTTCATCCTCACTTATATAAAAATAGTCTTGTCCAGTGTTCTGAGAAAATAAGGAGGTAGTTCTAAAAGAGGTAGCAAAATCCACATGGTGCATTGAGTTGGGGAAAGTTTCTCACTGATGCTTAACTTCTTGTCACTCCATGCTTTTCTGCCTTTCTATATCTCTAGTGGCTTGAAAAAGTTGCCGACAGGATCCTTTATCTTTTTAAAATATGGCTTCCCTACTTACCTCAATATTAGCATCTATTCAGGCAATTGCTCTGTGAATTCAAACTATTCCTGTTTATAATATGTATTTTAGCTGTTCCACTGAGTTTCTGGATTGTGAGAAAAATGAGGGCTGTTTAGGCAGCTGTTCACTGTAAGAGATACTCTTCCTTGTCAGATATTCAGAAGCTGATGCCAGCTATGTTTTGAACTGTGAAAGTGATTTTTGAGGAAGTCAGTTCCAGATGTCTCAGCCGAGCCAGCACTTAGATTTGTTTGTTTGGGTTCTGAATATACTGCATCAGTCTTTGTCGTATTTCCTTTTGCATGTTTACTTTTTTAAAAGCCATCCAATATTTATATCTCTTCGAAATTTTTGATATTTTAATCCATTTTATTCTCTTTACTCCTTGAATGAAACGTTTGAACTTCTTTTGGTGTTAATTATCTATTGCAAGCTGTGTGTTTGAGCGAGATGTTGTTGAACTCATTGCCAATGATCAGTCTTAGCAGAGTAGTCACCATGGTGTCTATTCCTCTTGAATCCTAGCTAAATCTACCTTGGACTATTAAATACTGTGAACAAAACCCGCCTTTTTGATTTACACTTCAGAATCTTTATCTACATGACCTGTATTTCTTCTTCATGCTGAATTTCTTGTCAGTGCCAGTGGCCACTGGGGTGACGCTGGATTAGAAGGAGGGCTAGAAATGCACCAGAGATTGCAATGAGGTTCTGTATATGTACAATTCATGCAAATAATTTAACATTCATTATTTCACTTTATTTAATATTTTGAAATGGTGACTTTGTTGTCAGAGTAGAATCTTGAGAGCAGATAGTCAAGTAATCAAAAAGTCATTCAGAACTGTTACATCTGTTGCATTCACATTTAGTCATTTAAAAACCCAATCCTTATGTCAGTTTAAAGGCCAGTTTTGCATCATTTTCCTAATGGAATTTGATATAGTATTTTGTTTGCCAGGATTCAGTATGATAGGATATTGATTTCAATATCTGCCTCATGCAAAATCACAGGAATTAAAATACTGTTTCACTGGTAATTAGGAGTTGGCAGTCTGTTTTACATTATCTTCTGAGGAGGTTTCTTGTTGAGTATTACTAATCCTTTCAAAATGCTGATGTTGAAATGTTTATAGCCTAGATCTTGGTACTCCAAGTAAATAATATTTTAGATAGTAAGGGTTTTTTTTTTCCCTTTGGACCTAGTTGAAGTGCTGGGTCCTTGTTAAATTTAAGTCTATATTGTGAGTTATAGACAGCCAATATGCTAGAATCTAGCACCATAGGACTTTGTGTCAGATTGGTCATATTCGTTCAGAATTTCAAAATAATATATATTAAAATTGTCTGTGTTTTGTTGTAACTGCACTTCAGGGCTTGCAGGCATTTTGCACCAAATGTACTTGATCTTCTGTCTCAGCTGAAGGTTGGCTTTCTGGAAGTCTTTTAACAATAGATGCTAGCCATGAATTTGTGGGATTTTACCCCTTCATCATTACTGACCTGATGGACAGGAATGGGGAAAAGGCTGACAATTAAAAATGAGTTCCTGATAGAAATAGTTTTATGTAGAGGCTAACATTAATATATGCAGCTTGGAGGGTTGATGTATCTTTTAATAAATATACTAAAATTGGTTGGTAACTTAAGAGAGAAAGCTTCATCCACCTGTCTTGGTGAATTTAATATGATGTTTTACCTACTAGAAAGCTTGGTGTTCCTTGTAGAAAACATGAAACCATACCAGTTTCTGGAAAAAGGGCTCTGTCCAGTTTGTTGTGCTGTAGTTGAAACTTGTGTATCTTCATAAACACGTGATTTTTCAGAAGAGTGGAGGGTATTCTGAGGTGTTCAATACCTTTGTGAACCTGAGGACTAAATTGTAGAGACCATATATACTTCTTTCAATGGTTAGGGTGTAACAGGCATATCTTTAATTTTGGTGTTATGTACAGAATTGACTAACAAAGTCAGTAGTTGGCTGCCTTTATTTATTTCTGTGCTGAGCTGGGATCATAATTTAATCTTTTACAAAGATGTGCAGTTTCTTGAATGGCAGTTTCTCCTTCTGTACTGTGGTGATGGTATCTGAGTGTATCACAAGCACTTCACCAGCCTGGATTATATTGTTGTGTATGCAGAACTCAGTTTTTCAGCTCGGGTGTCCTTTTGCCAAGCTAAAAAGTAGTTGTATGTGGTGAGTTCATGCAAATGTTTAGGTATTCTCCTGGATCTTGGAGTGGAATCCGTAGGATCAATAAGTGCTTCAATGAACAAATCATCTGCAGTAACTAATGAAGCAATGAAGAAGGAAAAGCCACGTGGGTTTGATAGGACATTGCTTTCTCAGTGACCCCGGACAGTTCACACCACTTTTTCAGTTTACCTTCTGTAAGGTGAAATTACTCCATGCAGGAGCTTTTGGTAGGATCTTTTTTCCTGGTCACCAGATACTTGAAAGATCAGAATTTCTATTAGGGATGTAGGGGAGGAAGTCAAGACCTGAAGCTCCCTTTACTATTGTGCGATCACTTAAGTCTACAGAACTGATAATTGTATGCTGGCTTTGAAATTGCAGGCCTTCCTACTGCCTATCCACAGCTGAGTGTTCAGAATAGTGTGGTTTTTCTTGCTTTTTTGTCTGTCACTGTCTGCCATTGTTCTGACTAGACACTGGAAATGATGTAGCTTGTCACCTGCCAGCCACTTCTCCTCTGACAATTCAGCTCTTCTGATGGTCACAAAAGTTCTTCCTAACACCTGTATAAAAGTCTTCCTTATTACTGTAGAAGGTTCCTTATTACTGTAGAAGGATCTAGGATTTAATGTCTGAGCAGAGTGAAGAACTCTTGCTCCTAGTCAAAAACCACATAATTTTTTTTAGTTTCATTCTCTTCCATTTTCAATGAAAAATCTGAGGGTGAATGTAGCAGCACAGTTTGTGGTAATTGGGAGTGGGGCTGTGGCTGAGCCTCATCCCTAATAGGCTACAGCTGTGAGAAGCAGGTGAACAGCATTGAAAGCAATGAGACAAGGAGTGCTGAGGTGCACTGACCAACCACCAAAGGGAACAGGGAGCACACAGGTGCAATGCATCAACATGATGGGGTATAAAAGGTTGGGCTAAAGAACAAGAAGGGCAGATGCTTGCAGCCTTCTGAGGTGCTATGATGTTTTTCCTGTATGGGCAGACACCTGAAGCCTTCTGGTGAGGTAAGGTGTTGCTCTGTATGGGGTAAATGCCTAAAACCTTCTGAAATTGCATGGTGATACTCTGTGTGTTGTGGTTGGCTCGACTGCAGCGTGTGCTGGGACAGGGGATAGTGAGAGGTGGCCTCAGTTATGCCTTCCTTGAGATTGTCAAGAAATGAGACATAGGTAGCTGGCAGATACAGAACAGGATTCTGTGATGAGATTTTAGATTTCTTTAATGCGAGTGTATTAGGAACCTGCAATTACTTAGTTATCTCCTAATAAGCAGCAGATTTGGCACCTTTTAGATATCTGAAAAAAAAAGTGTTCTGTTTTCATTTTCCACTGGAGTCAATTTGAAGTCCCATTGACTCAAGTTTAGAATTAGGGCAGACCTAATAACCTGCTGATTCTGAACTTATTATTCAAGTAGGAATATGAAAACAGAGAGAACTAGGGCAAATTAAATAACCTGCTGATTCTGCCTGTAGTATTCATCTGGGAATGTCTATAGAGAAAATACTTTTCATGAATTCTGATATTTATTGCCATGATCATCTTCACTATAATTATTCATTAATTTAATATGTGCCTTATGAGCCATGCTGCAAGAGTGAAGTTATATGGCTAATTTTGTCTTAAATATAAGGCTGTCTATGATTTGAGGGAGAACCTGATTTCCCAAACAAATGGACGGTGCAGAATCACATTTGCAGTTGCTGCCACTACAAACTGTGAAACAGTGGATTTTGCTTATGGAAATGTAACACCCCAAAAATGCTACACAGGTGTGCAAGTCACAGATTCCTTTTAGACCATAGCACGTTGCACGAAGACTTGAAATGAGAACATTTGACTTTTTGATTTTTTTGTCTAGAGAAAGAGCTTTGCATTGCTTAAAGGCAGAGAAACTTGATTGATTCTTCCCACAGTGCTGTCTTTTTGTAATTAAGTGAATGTGTACAGCCATTAAGGAGGTCACTGGCATTACCCTATGCACCTGAAATGTGTATCACAGTTTCAAAATTTCTGAATTACAACTTAATTTCTGATGCAGAATGACCTTCTTGTTCATTTTCTTCCTCTTTCATGCTTTTTAGCTTTGACAAAAAACATTTTAAAATTACATTTTTTTCAGAGGAGGTATTTCTATCAAGAAAAGATTCCTTGAGTAAGATTGCATGTATGTAATATAAATTATATTCTTTCTTTTGAATAAGTGTATAGAAAATGACAGAATTAGTGACTAGATGTGGAATGAAGATCTGTATCTCACTACTGTCATTTTCTTTGTTGTACTGACTCTTCTTTGTTTCCAAAGGTAACAACAGGAATCTTCACACACCTATCAGCATTTGTACAATGGGTGTCTAGGGCACAGCCACAATGAATAGCTTTAGAATGAATTACGCTCTTGTGATGTAAAGATTTTATTAGTTGTTAATAAAAATGGGAGAATAGGGCCTTAATGCTAGGAAAAAAGTGCTCTTCAACCTTAAAGATGTTATCTTCCCTGATTCTGAATCATGCAAGTGTGATAAAAGTGGTATAAAAAACCTTGGATTCCACTGGTTGTTGCGCAGCAACAGGCTTACATTTTACATTTCAAAAATTATTTGTACATTTTATATCTGTAAAACCAGACTCTTGGGCTGGAAGGTCCAGGGACAGAAGTCAGAGAGGCAGGTGAGACACAGCAGCTCTTTCCCAGACTGCACACACTGCTGTGTTTAAGCACAGTGATCCTCAGTGATCTCAGTCTGCTGGGGTGGATTGGTGCTTCACATGACATCCTCCCTTAGGAAAGCAGTGGAATTTCTACAGGAAGTTTCCAGGAATGTTGGTCCTGACAGAGATTACTAGTGTTGTGCATTTTGAACTTGATTTTTTTCTTATCAGAGCAGAGACAGATGAAAATAGAATTTAGAAACCCACAGATGTAAGTCACTTAATTCTTAAGACTACTGTGGGATGATGTGGGAAAGATTTGTAAACATATTTTTTAAGAACAGATCAGTGCCTTTCTTCCACATCCTTCTCAGATGAATGTTGCTCAACTTCTCAGGAGCTGACACACTGTGATTTTTTTTTTCCTGTGATATTGCAGAAAAATAATTTTTGTAACATTATCGCATTGTAAAGAACCAGGAAGGGTTTTTTTAAAGAATCTATGGATTTTCAGAGATAAATTATGGATTGCCGTTCAACATTAGCAAGAGATTTGTCTGGTTTACTTGAACATTTACTGAGGAATTCTGGTATAGATCTCACATTCTTACATAAAACATTCCTGACTTAAGTATTATGAGAAAAACATCAGAATTTTCCTGGTAGTTCACCAGAAGAAAATATATTCACATCACATTTTCTTTGTTGGCCCAAATCTCCCCTACTTTTCTGTGAATAATGTATCTGTTGTGGTAGTTTCCAGGAGATTTGTTGGGATTTTTTTTTTTTGTCACTGTTCTCAGTCCAAAGTACTTGAAGAGGTAGCTGGGATTGAAGTCAGCCTTGAATTTCTGAATTTATTTTTTTTTTTCCTCTGTAGCAATAAACAACTGAGTCCTGAATTACAGAAAGTTGAGCAGTAATAATAAGCAGTAAAGCACAGTTGTTTTTTTTTCTTTTCCACATGACTAATTTTGAAATTCAAAATGCAATGAAGAATGCATCAGATCATCAGATTTGAAGTTCTGAGAGAAATATTTTCACACTATTTCCTATTCAAGTTTTTATAACAAAGACAATTCCTGTGAGAGAAAGGAGTTCAAGTGATAAAAGTTTTGACCTCCTATTCATGCAAATCCACTGACAACCACAATTCATGTTGGCATCCAGAGGTTTTACGTATTGTCTTAGCACTGGCTGGATCCCATTCTCCTTTTTTTAAATATCATTTGGGTCTTTAAAGAAGTAAAGTCTTTTTTGTACATTATAAATACCTACATCATCCAAGTTTGCTGTTCAGGCACATCTTACCCATTGTGACACCGTGAGTCATCCTGGTGGATTTGTAAATCTTAAACCATGAAAGCATCCACAGTGATGCAAGAGGGAAAAAAAATCCTTCCAATTTCTACCCTGTATAAAAAAAAAGAATACAAACAGAAACATTCAATGCACTCTAAGTTAATGACACCATGGAAATTCAGAAGCAGAGCTACTTTCAGTGACTGGTGGCTTTCATTTTTTTTTCTTGTGTTTAAGCATGCAACTTGTCTCTTCATTAAATTCTCATTTGCATTAAAAATAATAAAAAGCAGTCAGTGATGCTGTATCTATTGTGTTAGAGGTACCTCAAATTCAAAAGCATGCCTCTAAGAGCTTAAAAATATGTAGTTATTTTGATTTTGCATTTTAATTTGGGCTCATCGCTGCTTTCATAGCCTAAATATATAAACTGAGATGGATACAGGTTCTGATGTTACTCAGCTTTGCTCTTCCATAACTTCCTCATCAGAAATCTGAAAAACAGTACATGAGTGTGTCTTGGAAACTTGTCCTTGTCCAGTCTGAGCTCTCAGTGACTTACACTAAGCTTTTAAGTCATTAGAGAATGCAGAAAGAGATACTGAGGTTGATTAACCAAAGGAATTGGAAGAGAAAAATGTTCATAGAAACCATATATTGTTCTGTACAAAATTTCTAAAATATTTTGCTTTTGTAGGTTTTTCACATTCAGTAGTAGCTCTGTCAATTGATGTAATAAAATAACTTCTTGTAGAGCTCTTTTCTGTGTAGGTCAGGATTGATGTCTCTTGAAGCTGATATGGTAGGCCACTGTAAAATAAGAGCTAAGTCAGAATCAGATCCTCTGATTAGGAAAAAGAAGAATCTTTCAACTGCATTAATATTAAGACATCCTGAAATAGCAAGAAATAAACTGGCTTAATCTTGCCCACTACTATAAAATGCTACTTTGCAACCTTTATAGAAATCCCCTTTTCCATTCAGATGTATAGAAAGATCTTGTCAGCACAAAAGTGACTGGTGGGAAGCTTTGCCTGCTTGTCTCTCACTCCTGTAGGTTGCAACAACTACTTTTTCCACTCTTCAATTTCTGTCTTCTGTAGGAGCATGGTAAGAACTTGCAATGCCATTTTCCCCTTACAAAATTATGAATTAATGGCTAAAAAAGTTTAATATTTTAACCCCACTCTGACCCCCATTGATCAGATTACCTATTCTGTATTGAAATGTTTGCCCTTTGAAAATAGACTGTCAAGGATTTTTGTCATCTTTGTGTTTGAATCAATCTTTTAGTTACTCCCTTAGTTCCTCTTAGACACACATTAAGAGCACTGGCTTTTAAATTGCATCTTCTCCAATTCCAAGCCTGAGTCCCCAGTGTCAATATAACGGCTATGAATGTACTGCATACTTTGGCTCAGAATTTTATAAAATAAAGCACTATAGCACTTGGAAGCTATGAATTGTCAGGACAAAATATGCTGTGCACTTTTACTTTAATCTGTTTCTGGGTATCCATTATGAAGTAGTTTTTAATTAAATGATCATATATGACTTTATTATTGAGCTTCTGCCTCCTTCAGTACATAGCCTGGATAATAAGTTCTTCAATATTTGGTTTTCTATTTGCTGTTCAGTTTGTAGCCCTGAGCCTTATTCATTGTCCATATTAAAATAATTTTTCTGAAGAGGAATCGGTAATATTTCCCAGGCTTTTCTAAGGTTTTCATAGATACAACACCTGAGCTGCTGTGAAAATATTGAAAATTGCACAATGCCCATGTAAGATGCTCTCATTCACAGTGGAGAACTGAGGCAAGAGACGCTGCAGGTGAAAACATTCCCTGAGTGCCCATCTGAGGTTTTTTCTGAGTACTTCACAGATAACACCACGCACTCCAAGCCTCCACTGGCACTTCAAAGCACAGCTGGCTCTGTGCTCTGGGGTTTCCATCACAGTGCTCTCTCCAAACAAATATTCAGAGCAGCATTAGGAATGACCACCCAGAAAATAATGCCTGGCTTGAAAAACCTGAGCAAAATCATGTTGACTTTTTAGGAGGGAAGGGAATAGAGTATATTTCTTCATTCAGCTCTCCTTGTTCTGAGGTACACCCCACTCCTTTTCAGCGAGGGCAGATGCACTGCTCACTGGCACAGCAGCTTTCTGTGGTACTCAGTCATTACTTCTGGCTAAGAATAGTCCTCTGTGTGCAGATCAAGTGCGGGAAGCTCTGGAGAGAATTGCATTAAACTGTGTAATTAAAGGCTATATCCTACCCTATATGAATAAAGTAGATGGATCTCAGTTACGTAAGAAGCCTTATGTCTCAGAGCTGCTATTTTTGACTTTGCAACCTAAAGAACATTCTTTTAAGATAGTAAAATAGGCAGTGTGTATTTTTTTTTTCTTAAGTTTTTAAGACTCTCCTCCCACACAGACATCCCAGGTATTGTGTTTTCTGTACTTGAATGAGGAAGCTGCCTTTCTGCAGGGCCCATTCCAGCAGGGAGTTTGCTGAAGACTGACACTTTTTCTCTGCTCCAAACCTGAGTGGCTGGACCTAGCACAGGTTACAGAGTTTTGAGTGACAGGGAAGACCTGCTGAGGCTGAAGTTAAAGGGCTTTCAGGAATTTAGCGGTAAAACTCAAGGCATCTCCGCTAATGCTGTGCAGCATGCACATTTTAGGAAACATTTGCAGTTTGAGCAAATTCTGTTTGGTTTTCAAAGGGTTGGCAAAAGGCTTAAACCCAAAAGTCAAGTTACTCCTGCCCAAATGGTTTTTATATGTCTGCTTCCAAATAAGACTGAAGTCAAAAGGAATCAGAATGGAAATGAAACTTACTCAGAGTTCCCTTGGGGATATACTACTGCTAACATAAATGTCAGATTTTCATTTGAGATATTTGGGGTTTTTTTTACTAAATCAAATACAGTCTTTTAAGACCAAAAAAAGACGACTTTCTTACTATACTGGGTCACTCTATTTACAGTAATTACTGTAATCAACATTCCTCCCTAGTAAGTGTGTCTTTTAAAGAAAAAAATTTAAAAGCCACATGAAAGTCTTACGCAAAATTGTTTCAATACATTTCAGAACCATTTTCCCAAGGAAATGAGTTTTTTAGGACTAAAATATAGACATAGTATTTGCATGTCTGCTTATCAGTGTTGCCATTAAAAAAATGGCCTAAAAATATTTCTTAAACCTGTAAGTTTTATATTAGGAGTAGTATAGCTGTAATAAAATATTCTGTATACAAGAGCCAAAAATTAAGTATTAGTCTTTGACATGACCAGACAACATTTTTAAGACACTTCTGCCTTTATACATGCTACACTTATTAATGTTCTAGGACCTTTGAACACACCTTTGGTATTTTTCCTCCTTATTTAGAGATTGTAACTTTCTCTACTTGCAGAACTAGATGTTCTTTCTTTCCCTGTGTGTTAAAAAACTATAAAGGTTAGAAATATTTATTTTCCTTTTTCCTTTTCATACTTTATCTTGTATCCACTATGTAGTAGTTTTCTGGAAAGAATACAAATAAGGAGCTTTTAGGGCAGGAGGTGAAGACAGAATAAAGTCACAGTCAAATTCCTACTAAATTTCTTTCTTATCACTTAATTCACAGATGGTCCCACTGTATTTGGTTGGATTATTTATATGAATAATTTTATCCCCTTAATCCCCAGTATAATTTAATGTATGTATTATTATGCTGCAGATAACCAGCCTTATTTTAATAGTACAATATGGCTGTTTACAAGCATGATTATCTTATATGTTACCTAGTGGTATTTTAATCATCCAGTGACATTTTCAGGAATGTTAAATGTGATTACTCCCACTGATTTAAATGGGACTATGTGTGTTAGAATGAATAAAAAGTTTTTAAAATGAAAAAGTACAATAATGAAAAAAGAATTAAAATTTTGGTTTAAGCAGAATCAGATACAAGCTAAACTGCAGAATCATAGAGGACCAATGAAAGTATTTACAGTTTTACAGAAAACTGTCTATGTTTTTGCATATTATAAAGGCTGTGCCTAGTATGTATTCTAATTAGATACATCTTTAGAAATGCCTTTTTTTAATGAATAATGACCTTAAGCTCAGATGTCTGTATGCATATAAATTTTCTTTAGGCTCAATGTATTTGTCATTTACCACTTTTTCTGTTACGTTTTCTGTGAAAGACTTCCAGTGCTGTTTCTTTAGGAAAGCTTAAATTCTACAGCAAAATTGTACCAGTCAGAAATCCAAGTCCTATGTAACATCCCTAAAGGCTGTTTTTTGCTAAGCAGTGAAGGGAGTATAATTTAATACACTATGATTTTACTGTCATTTAAAATATGTCCCCAGCTCAGCAGTAGTGCTCTACAAACTTCATTTTTTTTTTCCTTTTGAAACATGGGAGATATATACAAAGAATGAAAGAAAAGTTTAGTGAACTAAGGGGACCATAGGATAACAACAAAAATGTATTGGCACTCCATCATCATTAAATCTACTATCTACACTGCTCAGACCTCTCAGATTTATGTGATTGCAACATTCATGCCATTCATGAAGTGGCTAAAAACTTTGCTCAGTTTAATACATTTATAGGAAGCAAAATGTCCTAAATGTGACTTTACAAAGATGCCTAAATTTAAAAAACAAAAATATTGAAATTAAATAATTAAAGGCAATACTCCCCTTATTAACCACAGGCTATTTAACACCTGTTAATATGTTTAATGTTTTAAAAACCATTAACAGGTTTTTTTAAACTGTTAATTTCAAAAAAGTTAACTGTTTTACAATTGCTAATGTGCCATCTCTGGGATTTATCACCGTAAGATTAAAAATTAGTATTTTTTTGGCCTTTCAGCTACAGGAGAAGTGGACATGTGACTTTTACTTACATCTCTGTGAATTTCTGTCTACATAGATGTGATTTATTCCTGCAAGCATTAATTATTATCAGTGTTCTGACCAGAACAAAAAATGTATAGAGGATTTATTAGAGATATTAGGAAAGCTTTCAGTGATTTGGAAAATGTTTTCTCTCTTTTAAAGGAGTTTTCAAAGTATTTAAGGTAAAATTTGTCTCTCAATAAGCCTGGTAGCCTTATTGTACTATGTCTCAATGAAAATCATGAAGTTTTCCAGCTGAGGTTGGGAACTGGACCTCCATTTTCTGTGAGTCAGTAGCATCACTTTTAAATCAAATCTTGGGAAACCTCTTTGTAATGAAATTTTTGTAGCTGTCAAAAATTTCTGAGAGTTGTTTTCCTTTTCACTGCATTCAAAAGAGATCCCTGAATGTATTAATTTTTTTAAGTTTTTCAGCTAAATATCAATATGACTTGATATTTATGCAAGAGACAGCCTGGAGAGCTGTTGACAAAATAAAAGACTGGCAATATTGTTGAAGCAAACCTTTGATAACCAAATAAATGATATCAGGAAAAGAATGTAAGAAAAATACCTGAAGTTTTATTAGATATCATAGTAGTATATCAAGTTTCAGCAAATTATTGGTCCCTGATTTGGTTGTGCATTGCCTGTCTTTAAAGAGAGAGCAAAAGTCTCACCAGGAGTCTCATCCTGCTTTTTTTGTCTTGGTAAGAGCTGTATGATACTTCATATGCAACCAACTGCAAGTTCTCCTCCAAAATGTTGGGTTCTTCAGAAAATAATTTAAATTGTGATCGTGACCTTTGCTCCTAGGGTTTGCAGTTGGGTTTTGTTTTTGCAGAATTGGCTAGAATTGAGAAAAACTTATTATGAAACAAGACTTTTAGGCTTTGGACCCAGATATTATTTCTTCTTTAGAAACTGGATCCTTAATAAATGATTATATCAGATGAAGGGTAGACATCTGGAAGCATAAAATGGAAAAAAAAGAGGAGAGATGAAGAACTGAGAAGTAATTAAGTTCTGGAAATGGGATTTGGAATTGCTATTTTATTTTCACTATTCTATTACAAGTTCTTTATATGTCTCAAGTATTTAATCTTCCTCACAGTTTTTCATCCCTAAAATAAGGTTAATAATATTCGCTGTCTCCTCTACCATTCCCTGTCTTTTTTGTTTAGTGATGTCTGAGGTTTAAGAACAAATTTCATTATATTTTTTGCCAATAACTACTGCAAGAAAAGTGGATCTTACTTATGGTTTTAGATGTGACATATTATGCACAATATTGAGCTGTAGTTGAAATACAAACATTGGAACAAAAATTATGAATAAATTATTTTAATGTAGAGTATTCCAGATTGCCTTTCAGGTAACTAAATTCCTGGTGTATTCATATGTATTCTTTATAAACAAATGTTCTTCTTTGGAATATCCATTTTGGGCCTGGTTTCTGGCTTATTTCTCATAGCATGACATGGCAACAAGATCTGTTGAGTTAAAACTGTTTATTCATAAAGAGGGGCTAAACAATGTGACATCAAGAGAGCAAGCAAAAGCAAAGATGCTTTTTGGAAATTATTGAAAACCTCCTAAAATATGTGTAAAAATGTATTTAATTTGGATTAATGTCAGCAGAGGAGAATTTTCTGAGGTGTACTGCACTCTAATGGTACTTGCTGATGGCATTGTATGAAGGATTTTAGAGCTTTCCAGCAGAAATAATTTACAAGATGTCACAGAATGTAAAGCTTTGTGGTGGCAAAAAGGTGTAAGGGAGAAACAGTGATTTTCCTTAATACCTGGTTAGGCTAAGGCTGTTCTGAACAACACAGACTGATTAGTTAGTAAAGAGGAAAAAAAAGTACTTTTGTAAGCTTCCAGATTTTAGTTCTTCTGCTACTAAGAATTTGCCTAGAAGCATAAGATGAGTTTGTTCGTCTGTGTTTGAATTGAAATGAAGATCTGATTTTCATCAATGTAACAGTGGAATGATTCTCTTTGGGCAGTCTTTGAAGGCAAGGGAATATTCTTTCTGATTTCAGAAATAATTTTTGGATCAAGGGGTTTGGTTCTATCTCAGACTGCTTTAACTCTCTGTCATGGAGTTTAGATATATTATTTTTCATGAGAAATACATCCAAATGTGTTGCCTTTACTAAAAATTTATAAAACAGGTTGTGCATAAATAATTTCTATCTGATCTTTCTGTGATGAAATAATGTTATAATAATGGGTTTCAAGGATATGTAGCTTAAATGATTTTACTATAGCATTTGATATTATGGAGGTCTCATGAGGACATCTTGAGATAGCAGCTGGACAGTAGATTAACAAGTCATTCACTTGTTTTATTATGCAGAACAAGTAGTTGTTTTGAAAAGGGTGGCTAGACTGTCCAAATGGCCATGTGAAAATATGTAAGTGGGACTGACCAGACAGTCCAGCTCCACACTGTTTGCCATTTGGACGAAATGACCAGACAGAGAATAAATGATGCCTGTGTCATAGCAGAGGATCACCTACTGAAAATGCAAAATCTACAGGGGAAAAAAAAAAAAAGAATTGGTTAAACATATGTGAAAGGGAATCCTAGGTTGCATTCCAGTTCCTGTGGTGTTAGATCTCATCAGGTATTAGAGAGCCATGAAGAGTCACTGATGTGCTGGCTCCTTTCCATGGGGGCATCTGCACGATGCATTCAGCTGAGCTGCACAGCCAAGCAAGGCCTGTAAATGGGATCTCAAGGAAAGAGTGACGGGCAGAACTCTGTCTAGTGACACAGGCAGATCCCAGAATGGGCAATCCACAGTGCTGACCCAATGTTCTCAGTTTCACTTGGATTTTAAGCAGAATGACAAGGGGGTTGGAGAAAGCGAAGCACTTTGGCTGAATGAGATGTCAGCAAGTCTGTGATTGCAGGAAGGGAGCATGGAGGATTCACTCCCTGAAATCTGTGAGCAAGTCTACTGAACGTGGAAAGTCCTAATCAGAGGAGAACTAAAGCATTTTCTATGTCTTACATATTTAATCATTAATGGAATACAAAAAGAAAAATAATAAAACTGGTTACTCTGTACTGTTGAACAGATTAGTGGGGTTTGAAATAATGTTATTGAGTAGAATAATATTGATATGTTTATTTTATCTTCAAATTCTTTTTAGTCTGATATTTTAATTTTATTAAGTAGTGAGGAAATGTAGAATCTGTAGCTTTGAAGACCATAATGCAGCTCTGTTCCCTCCTCTGGAAAAAATAAATCTTTTTGTTATACTTTACAGACGTACTCAAACATGCTTTTAAATGGAAGTAGCCATAATCATAACAGGATTTTATGAGTTTTTCTAGACAGAGTGTACTTACTCACGTACCATGATGTCTGTAGGAATTTGCTGACAAACTAATGAGTGCATCCCATTCCTTTCCCTTTCCCTGTCATAGCTGTGAATGCTGCCACTATGGGATTGCTGGAGGTAGTATACCTCATGGAATAGTTCATGGAGTACCTAATACACCATTCCTAGGAAAAAAAAAGTACTCTTTGAAGCATCCACTAATCTCTGGCTGAACGTTGCATTCCCAAAATCTGATGAATGTATTTTTTAAATTGCTTGTGTAAGATTTACATTTGCCCAAAACCTGTTGCTACTTTTGATCAGCTGTTTTCACTGATGGTTTTTGACAAGAAATTGCATGTTCAATTTCCTTAGTATAGGATGTATATTTCTTTTATTGAAAACATATGAAGTGGTTTTTCCTCTCTGTTTTATCTATTCATCAAGGTATATTGTAGTGCAATTCTATTTCAACAAATGATGATGCAGCACTTTTTATTTGTGGGGGAACAGGGAAGACAGGCATTTATCTACTGAAATTGCTTACTTGCAAAGATGATGTTGGGAGTCTGGAGGAATTTATCAAGTTGTTTCTGTACTCTATTCATAAATAGGTTTTTAGCAGAAGCTATTAATTAGAAGAAATTTGGGGATGTTTAAGGAAAACATGGCAGTGGGAGGGACAAGATTGTATGTTTATTTAGGATTTCCATGTGCCTTCTTTAAAAAGCCCTCAAAATATGTATATTTCAAGTTGTGAAAAAGAGTTACGTGGTCACTAGGTTTGGGACTTGGAATTCTAATTTAGAGATTTTAAAAAAAAATTATTTAAGGATGATACTAAATTGTTGTGAGGTATTTAAATCACACATGTCAACAATGAAAAACATAAATCTCTGGTTGGTTTATCTTCACAAAAACTATGTCCTCTACTCAGATCCACTGAGTAATAAATTGCACTCTGCAATTTCATTCAAGAACTAACCAGGGCGAGAATAAAATCCTAAAGGTTTTTTTACTCACCTATTAATTGATAATAATGTGCTACCTTTCAGATATATCAGGCCTGTAGTTCTTATAATTGGGGACTGTATTTGATTTTTTTAAAATTCAGTCTTCTTTAAATGTCAGTGGACATGATTGTGATAGCCAATTTCTACCTGGAACTACTTTCTCTTATAAAAGTACTAGCAGACTTGGCTTTATTTCCTCTAATCCCTATGCAAAGATGTTGAGGAGGATTAGGTTATTCTTGGGTGAAATATCATTTTATTGTATTTTTAGAAATTTTATTATATAAAAATCTTTCATGAGCTACCTGACTTAAACAGCATGACTGTTAAAACTTTCTAAGTATGCTCAGGAACAGGGTTTTGGTTTTTTTTTGTTTTAATAAATCCTCTTGAGAGGTCACATTCTCTCTGTGCCTGAAGTGAACCTGAAGGACTTTTAGCTTGTGGTCTATACTGTGCTTGCAGTGCTTTCAGAATATAAGACTTAATGGGTTAGTGGGTTTTGTGCTAAATGACTTTTTAGTATAAAATTTTCATTGCACTTAAATTCATGAGAGTTTTGCCATTCCCATTGTTTGTTTGTGGAATTAATGGTATGGTTGCACCTATTCTGACACATGAGAGTTCTCCAGGGTCCAAGAATGACTAAAACAATTTGGCAGCATTTGTGCCTCTCATGATCTCAAATGCTTGAAAATTGTCTTAGTTGTTCTTTGCATTTGCATTATTCCTTCTGGTATGTGCCTGGAACAGAAGTTACCTAGTTTGCTGAGGGAATGTAGACACATTTTTTTATTTAATATCTGACTTAGATTTAGAGATAATCTAAAAAAACCCCATTTGATCTTATTTCCTCAAGGACCTTGTTGATTTGGCCCTTTTATGAATAATCATTATTTTCCTGCACTTCCCTTTTTGACAACACAGAATATTTTTATTTCAATGTATGTTCCACTTATAGAGAAAAGGCTGTATTCAGAAGTATAATTACATATGAAAGAATTGCAAATTATAGATAATAAAGATACACTGAAAGGAGAATTCTTACCCAATATATGTGAAATTGAAACAGGAAGTTTAATTGCGGAACATTTCTTAATGAATGTGATTTGTCTGTGCTGTGAAAAGATATAACCAGTTGTATTAAAAAAAAGAAAGCAGTACCTACTTCTTTTTATGATAGACCAGAATTCTAAATGAAAAAGTGAAGGAGGTATTTTAAGCTCATTGATTAAAGGCCAGTGTAGGAGCCAAGGAAAATGAAGGAAATCTGCCACTCAGGTGTGCTCTTGAAAACAGCAAAATAGGATTCTTGCTTTTGTAAGAGATGAGATTGCTGTGAATGCAGTACAAGAGCTCTCCAAGGGGTAAGACCTGCACACTGGCCATTTCAAAGAGTAGCCATTCCTCAGGAAATTGTCCAAGAAACTAACCATATGGCCAGTCTGGGCCACGGGGAAAAAATAGTAGCAAATCAGCAGGATGCAGTTGGACTATATATTGTTTGACTCAGAACAGGTGCTTTCACATTATATTTAGGACCTGTCCAAGAACTAATAATTGAACAGCAATGCTCAGGTCAGAATTTGATAGCAGCACTGAGTGTCTCTTATCTTGGAAAGGCAAGCCCATAGAGCAGCATTTTCCTAGAGGTTATCCTGGTGCTTAATGTCTTAAAAGGCAAAGATTTTTCTGGTTTGTGTTTTATTTGGCTCTCTATCAACTAAAATAGCCCCTCCCCCAAATTTACTTTTCTCTTTTTGCTCCTCTGTTACCTCTACAGTTCTGTTTTATTTTCTCAGTCCTCTTGTTTTTGCTCCTTTTGCTTGGTCTTGGCGTCTCTTTGGCTTTAGGTATTAAATAAATTAACAGAAAAGGGACAAGTCCAGTAGCATTCCATGTTTTTGTGCCTTGCTTTTCCAACAAGACTGGTTCAGATATCTGATTTTTTTTGGATCAGAGCAACCAACTTTCTATCAGGTTACAAGTCCATCGTAATAGAATGCATTTGGTCCTCATTTCCATCTACACTTTTGCTGAATAGTTGTTTTGGCTGGGTGAGTGTGAAGTTTGTCAAGATGATGGTTTAGTCTGAATTGAAAACTACATTTTGGAAGCCAGTGGTGTGTGCACATACTACAAGGCCAGTGTCTCTCGGCATCCCAGTTTGTGTTAATCCAATGATACAACTTGGATTTTATCTGCCACAAATCTGCTCTAGGAGGATACCAGTTGAATTGGCCCAGGTTCCTTTAGAATTTCACCAAGAGCCTTCAGGTCAGTGTAAACATCTGTTGGAATTTCATGCTAACTTTGCTACTTGACCATGACTATGTGCTTCCTATTGATTCTGCTCACAATTGTGTGCCAAAAAATGCCATATAATCCTCGGTTCAGCACTCCTGCAATCTGCTGTTGGAATCTCTGTCAGCTGCACTCCTTTAATTGCAAAGCTCCTCTTTTACTTCACATGCCATTTCAATGTAAGAAGATACACCTGTTACTATCCATTGTTATTCTTTTTTTTTTTTTGTTAATGAGTATAATACTCATCTTGTGTTGATCACATTTTCCAGAAATGACAGGATGTCTGAGATTCTCATGAACTTTCCTTTTAGCATTCCCCAGTTTTCACATCGCCTGATTTGCATTGCTGATTCTTTCTGGATGTTGAACCACATTCCACTAAAATTTCCTCCCTCACATATTTGATATACTGAGCCAGAATTACTCATATTCCTTATTGAATGATATTCAACACAGTAATAAAGATATAAAAATGTATGTAGCAATCATAATTGGTTTTGCATGGCCTGTGTTTCTGCAGATGGCCTCTACAGGTTTGAAGGGTTGACAGGAAATATTTTATTCCTTTACAATCTCCTTGAGTGCCCTACCTCTCCTGTAACTGCTATGTCTTCCCATTTCTTTTCCTTAAAATTCATTCCTTTTCCATTTCTACATTTCCTGTGTGGTGATCTTTTCCAGTTTTCAGTGATGTTGGCCTCTTTCAACCTTCCGAGTTCTACCCCCAGCCCCTTTTTCAATAAAGATCTGGCTAAGGGGTGAACTGTTTTCAAGGGGCTCATCGTTCTTTATTCAGTATATTTATTCTTCTGCGCATTTTTCTCCTTTGAACCACTCTCTAGAATTTGGTCACTCATAATGACTTTTTTCTCACCTACAGTGAAACCTTTGAAGCTGTGTGTGGAAGAGTAAACTCTTTCTACCTTAAGCTGTAATTTTATTCAACTTCCTTTTACTGCTGTCTCCAAAGGTGGGATTTAGAGAGCTTTAACACAGTGGTGTGCTGTAATGCTGCCTGTTGTAATACATAACACACTTTATTAAGTATATATGATACAGTTTCTTATAAATATACTTAGGAAGTGGCACAAATGGAACAGCAGTGCACCGGGACCTCCTGCTCAAAGTTGTTAATGCCGTTCATAAAAGAAATCCATATGCAGTACTACAGAGCTCCCATGCCTTGGAAATCATGCTGAAAACAAAACTGAACACTTGCTGTAGTGAACACTGAACTGATCACTGCCACAGAAGCTCCTTTGGGAGCCCACGTTTGGGTTTGATACAGCTGGAGCAGCACTTGGGTGTTTCTCAGTGTAATGCAGCTGCTGTTTCTCCCCCCTGGGTCCCAGTGTGCAGGCAGAGAGGCTTCACCAGCCTTGCAGAGGAGAGGAAATGCTCCAAGAGAGGCAGCTGCCAGGGACTTCCTTGAAATGCAATTGTCTGAAAAGATCATCAGATAAAGGGAATGCAGGGAGGTCAGCTGATAAAGGGAATGCATTTTCATTCCCGCTGGTTCTGAAGGCCATTCACGTTGGACCTGTGGTCAAAAAGCTAATGTTGCTTTTGTCTTACCACTCTATCACTGCAGTCTTAGAGAGATGTCCAAGTAAGCTATTAATAAAAAATAAAATGCTGTAAATAAATAAATAAGCTAAGGCTTGATCTGGTGTGATTTTTCTTTTCCCTCTTTACAATCAAAATAGCTGAGGAAGTCAAACAAAATTAGTCCAAAAACCAAGGGCCAAAAGTAAGGAATTAATCAATTTTCCTGACTAGCAACACATTATGCATCACCAAGAACAAAACAGAAGCAATGAGAAAAGGTCTAATGATGCAGCTTATAAATTGCAGATGGCCTGTTTGTGAGACATAAAAATCGATTGCAGTCTATAAAGATTATAATGGTCTCACTGGAGGTTTGGAAACACTGTCTGTCATTAGAATTCATGAGGGGATATATTAACCTTTCCCTCAGTAAAGATTTTATGTTCCCCATTTGACAATGTGGAGGCCAGGTAGCCTAGCTCAGCCTGTAAGCAATTCCTGCAAGGGGTGAAACTCGAGGAAGCCGAGGAGCTGCTTCTGACAGAACTTCCATTGCCTTCACCTCACATTTCCCATGGAAGCAGAGTGTTTTCTTTTGTTTTCCCTTTCATCATTGCCAGAGAAAGAATCAAGAGAATTATCTATCCCCTAGCACTGAAAACATGGGCTAAACTGTGTTTCTAACCTGAGGTAATTATGGAGAGGGATAGTCAAGATCTTCCAGCATGAGCTAAGGAAGAGAGGAACCATGGCAGTGCATCGCCTGCCTGAGCTCAGGAGAGAGGGAACATGCTTATCCTTTTAACATTTGATCTCCTTTATTTTAACCTTTAATTACATCAGTGGCTCTCTGTATGAGAGGGGAATTAGAGTCTATTCTGAGTTGTGAATTCTAAAACCTGTTTCTCTATAGGGATAAATAATTTATACATCCTTGCAATCCAGCAATTTAATGAGCCCTTATGCATGAAAACAAATTTGTAGCTCTTCTTAGCTACTGCACAGCTATTCAGTAAAAATATCTGGGGTGAAAGCAGGCAGAAGCTTTGTGCAGTTTCTGGGATCTCACTTGAATTTTAAAAAATGGTGATGCTGTGACAATTGTCTTCAGAGTAGTTAAATTACTGTTTGACTGCTATGAAGAGCTGGAGCCACCAACTATGTGTTTAGTCTGTGCTTATCCAATACGAGATCCTCTATACTGCAGGCCAAACAATTCTATGTAACAATTTCTTAAGGAAAGGAAATTCAAAGGAAATTAAGTAATATGTAAGTTTAAAAAGAGTTTAAAAATGAAACAGAAACCAGCTTGCAGGAAAATGTGGTCTGGATACATAGAAAACCATATTTACCATTCATATCTTTTACACTATCTCTAGATGGTCCCTACTACTGTACTATACTAATAAAAAATCCACTTCAAATAGAATTAAGTTTAATTTTGAAGCACAAACTTATTACAATATGCCTGCTGATTAAAATATGCTTGCACATAGCTGAGGTTTTTTTTTTTTAATGAAGTGATTCATCATTAGAATATTAAGAATTTTAATGAAATACTCCCACAGAAATGTGTTTGTTGCAAGAAATATGTCATCAGAGATAATCCTCATCCTAGTTTAGAAATGGAGAGCTATATCCCTGCAGCATCAGTAGTTTAGTGGCTAGGGCATTTATCTCCAGTGCCTGGTTTTTTTTTTTTTTTTTTGAATAAATGAAATATATATGTGTGTGTATGTATATAAAATTCTCTTTAGAATAATTTTTACCTAAGTGGGCAAGTGCATCTCCTATCAACACATGAAAACATGAACATGTATAAAGATGAAAGGGATGTATTTTTCTTCTGGGTGAAAACAGGCTGTAAAAGCCTCTACATTTTTTTGCTTGAAGTCAAGTTGAAGTCTTAGCTTCAGTTACAGAATATTAGATCCTTTAAAACTTAGTGTATTATTGGACATGTTCTTCTGACAAAGTCATATTCAAGGCATTTGGACTTCATTTTGGTATTTGTGAAGATGTCTTTCTCCAGAAGTAGACCTATCAAGGTGCTTGAGGTGCCTCCCAAAGATGATGATTTTTCAATGAACAGACAGCACCAGCTCGTGTGTGCAAAGCCTTGTCTCCATTCCTCAGAGTCCTTACAGATTAATTCACAGTAATGCTTTAACTCCCTATTTCCATGTAGTCATAAAGCAAGAAAAGGAAAAAACAAAAAAAAAACCAAAAAACACTAAAAACCAGGAGAAAACAACAGAAAGTGTCAAAGAGTTGGTAACTTCCTGTAGAAGTTTTGTTTTGAAAATAATTTGTATATGTCTTAGCTTTATGCAATAACTATGTTTAAGCCAGTGTCTCTATAAATTAATGTCAGGATGTTTTAGGAATCATTTGTGTTGATGGGAAAAACTCCACAAGGGATATGGCCCAAGTCCTGTTAGCTATCAGATTGTGATTGTCCTTTGCCATTTCTGATTTGCACTGAAAGGCAAGATTTGAAGAAGTCATATACGAATGTGTGTCACATTTTCACATGAAATTACTGAAGTTTCAAAATCGCTTGACCCTAAATAGACCTTTATGCCAATTTTAAAAATAATTTTTTGTGACATCTGTTAGCCAAATGCTGGCTGCATCATTTTTAATTGAAAGGTATGAAAGCTTCTGGCAAGTAAAAAGGGAACCTTCTCATGTATCTGTCAGAAAGCAGGAAAGGAACTTCCTCCCCTTCTTCAAGACATCTGTACTGATATTAAGATGTGAAATGGCTGCCTTGTTTCAGTTGAGTTACTTGAATGAGGGATGTAGTGCCCAAATGGCTTGGTCCTTCACAATCTCTCTGGGAGCCAGCAGGTATTAAAGAAATAAGAACCTTATTGACCATTTAACATAAGCCTGGAGCTGTAACTTCTATTACCTAAAGATGACACAGCCATTAGCATATCATTGCATCCATTAGTTTTTCTGACCACTTTGGGACTGCTGCTTACTCACCTGCAAAGGAGAATTGGTTATTCCTGCTCTTAAAAGTATTACATAGGCAGGTTTGTGTTTTGGTTTTTTGTTTAATCTAGTGTGGTTAAAGGGATACTCAGATGTCTACAGTATCTGAATTAGTTAGTGGTTAATCTTATGTTAGGAAGAATTTTGTATATTTATAGCATTTTTATAGATTTTTATAGCCACATTGGCTTAGGCTCTAACAATTTGTGTTCCATAATGTTTTCCAACTGAAGAACTTGAGACAGAAATCTTCTAAAGAAGGACAGGTAACATACTCAGTTATTTTTCCTTTAACACAGAATTCCTTCTGTCATAGCAGAACATTTATTGTGCTAAATCTTGTTTAGACAAATACCTGAAAGATGCCAAAGTAGCAAAATGAAGAGTGGTAGTGAATGATCACTGCTATTATTATGCTACAGAAATATTAATGCATGGCCTCAGTATCAGTGTGTCCTGAATGAAGATACCACTTAAGAAAATAACAATGTTTTAGGGCTCTACTGAAAGAGTTGATATTTAAATGTCTCTTGATCAAAAAGCATCAGCAACATACCAATAAGCATGTGAAATCTCCATATTCTAATGATAGTGGTTATCTTTAGTTCTCTGTCTAGACCTCCTAAATGATGCTAAGTGAATTAACAAAGGCAAGGATGAGGAATGATTCAAGCACTCTGTCCTCAATATTAATTTTTCTAGATGCCAGCAGAAGTATAACCAATAAAGGAAGAACTGCCAAGACATATTCTCACACCTTTATACTTTGACAGCCCAGAAGTGTTAGGAGGAGAGGGGCAAGTGGCTACAGTGCCTTAACAGAGAGGCAGGCAGACAAAATGGCATTTCTTTGTGAAGCGGCTGCTAATTTCAATGCCTCCTTTTTATTACTGATTATATCCTTTCAAAACTGAACAAAATAATGAATTATTTATGGAGAGATTAGGGATGTCATTCTCATGGAGAACTATTTTATTAGAAAATAAATTCAATGGCAGACATCTGTAAGGCAAAAAAAAAAAAAATGTTCATTTAATAAAGTTATTTTTTTCAGTGATGTTAAATGGCACCCAAAGAAAGAGAAGAGCATAAGAGAATAGCTCCTCTACTCACATAAAAATTCCATAGCCTTCATTTTGAGCACAAGCATATTTCTGTTTATCTTATTTCATTGTAGTTTCATGCTGCATGTGGAAAAAGAGGCATAAGGATGCAAATGTGGCTGAGAACAAAAGTGGGAGAAGAACAGAATGAGTTTAAGAACATAGCAGAAATATTCAAAAAAGTAATAACAGGAAAGAGGAAAAAAATGAGTTCCATATGCTCAGAGAGCAAGAGTGTGAAAAGAGAATTGTAAGATGATGAAAGAAAAGGTATGGGCTTGCATGCTAAAGAAACTACAAAAAGAATGTAATAGAAGAGTACTAAAAAAAAAAACCATATAAAATAAGGGAAAGTAATGAATAACTACAAATTCAGGATTCTCACCTGGATAAATAGAACTTGCTCCATTAAGTTCAGTTTCAGCTACACTTATTACCAACAGCCTGGTCTACAGTAGCAATTTCCCTGTAGTAATTAAAACAAAAATTATTGACCTGAAGTAGTTATAGTTGAGCTTTTTGCATCTCTGCAGTATCTAGGATGGGCCTGGCTTAGTGCTGTATGTCTCCCCACAAGATGCATTAATACTATCCTTAAATTGAAGCAGTCCCACAAGCCTGTGCTTCCACGAGCGCAGACTTCCCTAGGAAGCAGCAGCACGCTTAGCAACACTGGTATCCATGGCAGTGCCTACCACGTACGAGTCTAAATGTGGAAGCTCTCTCCCCTTTCACAGTTTTTTATGTCACTACGATCACGCTGCCTGCCATCAGCCCCAGCCCTCATTCACAAGCTGGAGCTGGAGCATGCACAGGCTCACAGGGGACACGGTCTGATGGCTGCTCCTCCCCCCCTGCAAAGCCCAGGCTGCTCTTTCAGGGCTCTCAGGTCAGTTCCTTAACTGGATTACAAAGAGCTCTCTTACTGAGAGCAGTATTTTCATTGTGATCAAGTTCTTGTTATGGTAGACATGATGCTGTACGTGCAGCTTCTGCACGTGTTTGTCACATCTTTCTTCATCTCCTTTAACATAATCACAGGGACTGTGCTGAGCACCATTGAAAATAGGGTGTACTGGCTACTCCTCTGATACGTGTGTGTAGATAAACACATCATCTACAGCATCTTTGTGGCTGATCAAAGGTACACCAGAACCAGTTCTTAAGTTTGCTTAAGCAGCCTCACAAAACTAAGAGGCTGTAACCAGCTTGGTGAAGGTTTCAGTAGGAAATTCTCTTGTGAACAAAGATGCCCTTGGAGGAAGATGAACTAATCAATATCTGGCATCATTAACGACGTCATTAGGTCAAAGGCAGCTATCCTGCTGTGACTAAAGGAGAATGTTGCCTGAGGAGGAAACAACCTAGGTACAATCAGCCATCTTCCTTGAATATTGCCAGGCACAGAGGTCACTGCCCCAAGCTGAAGTTCCCAGGCACCAAATGGCAAGAGCACATTGTAGCCTGAACATGGATTAACCTGGGGGCAGCACTGTCAAAGGGGAAGCCCTTTGAAGCTCTTTGCCATTAAAAAAAATTTAAAACCACCAAAACAAACCCTTTTCAAGCCATCTTTACCGCAGCCACCAGCAGTGTTTTGGGAGTACAACTGCACCCCGTCTGGATGTAATCTCCTGGTGCATTTTGACCAATTCTGAGCCAGGTGGTGGCTGACTGAAGCTGCTGTAGACTGCAGAGCCTTTCCAGGAGCACGGGGGAGCGTTTCCATCCCCAGAGCAGCCGCCAGGGCTGGGTGCTGCAGTCGCTCCACACCCTGGGGTTCTCCAGCATCCGCAGCCACTCCGTGGGACTGTGAGGAGGTGATGCTCTGTTGCCGACATCTCTTCATAAAAATCCTTTCATTAGGATTTTTCCAGCTGAAGCTGAGAAGTCTCAGCAACAAGATGTAAACAAGTTGTTATCTGCTGCTGTGGAATGTAACAGGTTCACCTGTGATTGACCCATCTCTGATGTTTATAATTAATGGCCAATCAAGAACTGTGCTCTCTCAGACAGAGTCCGAGAGAGTGGGATTGTTGATCATTCTTTCTATTCTATTCTTAGCTTTAGCCTTCTGAGAAACTTTCTCTCTCTCTCCATGTCTTTTTAGTATAGTTAATATATATATATATATATATCATAATATAATAAATTAAGCCTTCTGATAATGGAGTCCACATTCTCATCCTTCAACCCTGAAACACCTTGTGACCACCATCACAGAGCTCCCCTGTGCCGGCTGTTCAGGCAGTGTGACCATGGTCACAGGGGTTTTCAGGATGAAGAAGAGACGAGAATGTTGACTCCATGATCAGAAGGCTTGATTTATTGTTTTATGATATATGTTACATTAAGACTATGCTAAAAAGAAAATAGAAGGAAAAGGTTTCTTCAGAAGCTAAGCTAAGCTAATAGAAAAGAATGAATAACAAAGATCTGTGTCTCAGACAGAGAGCGAGAGCCAGCTCTGCCATGAGTGGTCAGTAAATCCAAACATCTACAGGAGACCAATCACGGATCCACCTGTTGCATTCCACAGCAGCAGATAACCATTGTTTACATTTGGTTGCTGACACTGCAGCTTCTAACGAGGGAAAATCCTAAGAAAGGATTTTTAATGAAAGATGTCTGCGGCAAGGCAGTACTTAAGAAGACAAAACAATTGAAATGCTTTATGCAAAGAAAAAAAAAATTACTCTTAAAATGGGAATGTTCTCAAGTCTTTGTGTCTCAGTCCTTTTTCTCTTCCACTGGGATGAGCTCTGGCTCCTTTCCCCTTATGGCTTTTGATTCTTCTCCTGCTCCTCTCCCCATCTGTCCCCCAACAGCTGTGCCCTCCTTGCATGTTTGCCATCCCACCCACTGCCCTGCAGCTGTTTGCTCGTGTTCCCAGAGCTCTGGTTTGGCTCTCCTTGGGCCTCAGCAGCTGCCTGGCTCTGTCCTGCGGAACGGGGTGCGCCTTCTCTTCCCAGGACTGCCCCTGCCCTGGCTTGGAGCTGGGATTTTTCCTCCTCTGCTGTTCTCCCTCCCGTTGTTCCTTCCCTGGCCTCGCCTCATCCTCAGCAGCTGTTGCCTTCACCCCTCTGCGAGTTTGACTCCAGACCCTCTCCCCATCCTGGCCAGCCCCTGTTGGGTCCTCATCCCCTGTTCCCAGACCCCAGCAGCTGTTCCCAGGCTCCTGCCCCACGCTGCTCCGAGCCCTCTCCCCCTGTCCGAGCCACAGCAGCTGTTGTTGTTCCCCTTCTCAACCTCCTGCTCCTGGCCCCTCTCCCCACCTCTCGGGTTTTTGGTTGTTAGTTGCTGCCCCGAGATGTGCAGAATGTTTCTGTTTCGGCCCGCGCGTCCGAAGAAAGAGTCAGGGCTCTTCAGTTTTCGGGCTTGAAGTTGTTTATTAATTCTTAACTATAAAATTTTCTTTCTGCCCAGCCGAGATCTGCTCAGCAGGGCAGCCACAGGCACTCTGACCGCCCCAGAGGCGGTGTTGTCTTTTTATACTACAAACTGCGTATAACATATTTACAATTACTTTCCAATACCTGTCACCTATGTTAGACAGTGCACTTCTATTCTAAACCAATCCCAAAGTGCCAACAGCACTGCAGAAGATGGAGGAGGAGAAGAAGAAGAAGAAAGGCTAGACATGCCCAAGTTCCTCCATCTTGTCCCCATAACCCCCATACCAAAAATCCTAAAATCTACATTTTCACCCTGTGATAATTTTATTATTATACTATTCAAACTTCTGTGACTTTCAGGTCCTCATGCAAAGCTGGTAATTTTCACCACAGGTCAAAATCAAACCCGCAGGTGTTCTGGGCTGTGTGCCAGGGTCTCTGAGCCCCCCGGCGGGGTCCTCAGCAACTCTGGACACCCAGAGGGATGAACTGAGTTCCAACACCCACCTTTCCCTCCTGGTGCTGCCAGCCGGAGTGCCAGGGCTGGGACACGGTGTCAGATGAATTCCTCACATCACCCTTCATCACCTCAGGTCACAGCGGTGCCAGGATGGCGAGCAGGGGGACAACACGGGTCATAGCAGGAGCGCTGCCAAAGGGGAGACCTGTGGTACCCACAGAAAATATCCCTGATCTGCCACGGGCAGCCTGGCCCTCGGGATAGGTAAAAACATGGGCACAGAGGTGGAAAGAGCAGCCAGGAGAGCTGTGGGATAAGTCAGGGCTCCCTGCAATTGCCCCTCAGCAGGCAGGACCTTCTCACGGTGTATAAATGGAAACCTGGGAAACACAAATTGCTGTCCCAGTTTTGGGCAGGAAGGAGGCTCACAGCAGCTGCCTGGGATGCCTGTGGTGTGTGGAGTGGCTGTGTGTGCGCAGGTGTGGATGCTGCTTTAACATTCTGTCTCACTCTGAGCAAACTGCTCATTACAGCCAAGGGATTGGGATGCCAGGGAGCTGCCATGCAGAAGGGACTTCCAGCAGCTCCCATGATCAAGATGACATTTAAAGATGGTAACATTTTCCTTTTCTGACTTGCTTGTTTACCTAGAGAGCTGTGTGGTGTTATTGTACCAGCATAAGCTGTGAAAAAAGAGAGTGTGATCGGGGTGCTGGCTGGGGGACAGAACTGGACCTCAGTGTTCAGAGATGTCCTGACAGAAGCTCTGATGATGGCAGCAGCCTTGCACAGCTTCTGTGCTGCTCCCACAGGCCCACCCTGGGATGAAGGAACCAGGAGTTCACCCTGGCTGGCAGTTCACTCAGGTCCTCACTTCCAAAAGTGACATCAAAATGCAAATAAAGAAGTCTGGAAGAAGTCTGGTGTAGCAGTTAACATCTCAGACCTTCAGAAGCTTCCCCCTAAGGTTTTTTTTTTTAACTCTTGAAGAAGCACCACTCCATTTTCCTTTCATGTCTAACAGCAGCATATCACCTGGACATCCCTTGGTACTGCCTCAGTGTAGTCCATCTGCTGCCAAAACCCAAAACTCTTCCCCCCACAGCCAGATGAGTGCAGGTTATTTATTTTGATAAGTAAAAATGCCATAGAAATGTTGCTGGGAAGAGTGATACCTATTTTGAATATAAAGAAAAAAGAAAATTAAGATAAAAGAGAAAAAAATTAATAGGAATAAGAGTGAAGGAACATGAGTGGATCCAGGACATGAGTGAGTATAGATTGCAAGGGGGAGGAAGGTGAGGCACCCTGAAGATCAGGAAGAGCTCAGATGTTTGTGGTGGGACAGTTTGGAAGTCCAAGCAGTAGTGTTAGGGGTGGTTTCCATCACTCCTTTTGAGGAACTTTAATTGAGAGGGGTTTCTAATGTTGCTGAAATTGGTTTAACTTTCTGCTTTCCAGTGAAGTGGGATATGAGCTAATGAGAGGCTCCTGCTTCAACTTCATGCAGAATGGAAACAGTTTCTCACATCATGGTGCATTCAAGAACTAAGCCAGCTCATAATGAATGAATTGTTACGTGTGGGGGACTCCCTGCAAATACTCAAGCTAGTTCTGATTTAAAATGCTAATTTAGGTGTCAGTGTTGCCTGATTTAAATCAGTGAATGATCTGATCCTATCTCTAAAAGGAATGAAAAGTTAAAATGCCTGATAGAGCATTCAACTGTTTATCTATACTTAGCTGTATTTGGCGGGGGGGAGGCTGTTATAGTTTGTGTTGTTTTTTTCTTCTGTGTGCATCTGCTTTTAATTAATTACTTTGTGGCCTCATTATCTGCTACTGGATGTACCCTGTAGGTGAGCAAAAAAGCCCTGCATTTCTAGGCAGACCCATGTTTGCCATTCTGAAAAGCAAAATCCTTCAGAGAATGCCATCTGATTCTGCTGCAATGCAGTGACTGGCTGGGGTTAAAAGCCTTGCACACAATTCCTGCTAGCTGGTCATTAATCTCCAGGAAAAGCCCCATGTCTTAATTGCTATTGTATAATTAGTAACCTCTTCCATCTAACCAGTGTTAAGCTGAAATAGTTATGTGCCAAGTCACCATCATTCTCTCTAAATGAGGATCTGGAAATGCTGTTCAAAACAGTGTGCGACAGTAAAATTCTTATTTTTTCTTCTATCATTCCTTTGAAAAATGCTAAGACCAGCACCATCAGTGCTCTGTGGCCAACTCTGAAAATCCACAGAGCTGCCACAGATCACTGCAGCATAAGTGGCTAAACAAAGTAATCCCCAAAATTGAAAATGTAAAGATGAGCAAAGTCTGTCAGGCTTCTTATATAACTTATGTTGTAAAGGAGCCTAAAATACCAGCCAGAAACTACCTCTTGATTTAGAGAATATGGAGCTGAAAGTAGGAAAAGAAAGACTTTAATACAACTGTGAACCTCAGGGTAGCCAAATATAACTAAGCTTTAAGAAATTGATGTAGTTTCCTTAATGTCTATGGCCTGGGTATTTGAATGTTTGATATTGGATTAATTGATAGCTCAGTATCAATTGTAAGTTGATTTAAGTTTCCCTGTGGTATTTAGTATCTGTGTCTGGAAAAGGTTTCTGTCACAAAGAAAATGCTCTGTAGAAATACAATTCAGAGGTAGAAACATTGAAATTTTTTTTTTTTGCTAGTAGTGAATTGATTTCTGTCAATAACTTTAAAAGATAATATTCTCAAAAAATTAAAATATCATGCAAATCAATATAAACTAAAGGAAAACCAAGTTCAGATGAAGATGTTGTTCTAAAACTGCTTTGGTTTTCTTAGAAATTTTCATCTAAGTGAACTTGTACTTCCTGAGAAAAAAAAAATTATTCCCAACCTTCTTTTCCCCAAAAATAATTAGCATTCAGCTAGTTAGATTCTTGTCTTCAGTGTGATTGTGAAAAGATTTTAAAAGACTGACAGAGCTAGGTTGAATAATCAGCCATAAATAACAGCGGAATTGTACACAGGAAATTCAGTGACTGTTTTCTTCTCACCAATACAACTATAACTGGCAAAGCAAAATTAATGCAAAAGAGATGAGCATCTGTTTTGCTTTAAGCCAGTCTCTTTCCTGGTGTAGTTTTCCAGGATTTTTGCTGGCTCATAAAACCATAGGATCAGGCCCAAAGAATTGGTGTGTAGTGTAGTTTTCTGTTTTTGCAGTGGTGAATATCCAGTTGGAGACTGCTCTTCAAGCAGAGCTTCATCTTTTCTCTTCTTTCTTTTCCTTCCTTCTTTCTTTTCCTGCTTTTTGCCTGTGTTACATGGTTAAAATGATAGAGGAGTTTAAACAAAGGTCCTCAACTGTCTCTTTCTGAGGAGAGCTTGAAAAATTCAGGTGAATCAGCAAGAGATATTTAAATAGTTCCTCGTTTTATTCCATTGGAATATCATATGGCATACTTAATGTGCTGTCAGTGGATTTTTATAAATGCTCATGTCCAAAAAAGAGAGGTCAGAAGCTCTACCACCCTTGTCAGAAACTTTTTATTTAATTTTCTTCTCATTTAATCCTCTAGACAGAAGCAACTGAATATTTAGCACTCAGTAATAACTCAAACAAAATTCCCCTTTTCTTTCATGTTTTGCAGAAGTTTCTTGGAGCTTAATACAGGTTTTTCCCTATTCTTGCAGTAATACTTCCAATATTCTATAGTATCCTTTTTTAAATTATTATTTTATTTTGAGTTTTGCTTTTTCCCCATGGCCTTAAAAAAATTTAAAATTTTCAACATTCTTTAGGTTTGGAAAGGCGCTTTTCTAACTAATTCTACCAAGCATGATAAAGCCTGATCTCTGTGGAAAATTTAGCTGCTGTTTTATAGTATTTAAAAGTGGACTCTGGAATTTCTACATTTGCTTTCTTTATTCTCATCACCTTAAAAAATAGATTTGATGAACAACAGTGATAAAGACAAGTCCTAGGATAGCAGCCAAATATGATATTAGAGAGATAATATGATCTGTCTTTAAGTTCAAAATGTTGAGTTTAATGTTTTTCCCATTGTTTTAAATGACCCAAAAGACTAAAAAGAAGAGGCATTACAAAGAGAAAACAAGAAAGGAAGAATAGGAGGGTTCTGGGTGCTGGTTCTTTCTGAAGACATTCCTTGAAATTATGTAACATTTATTCTTTATTGCTTTGATTGCTCTTAGTTCAGATGAGCCTAAACATCTGTTATGAAATAATTTAGGCAGTACAAATATACTGCAGGTATCCATACAAAACCAAAATTTGGGGTCTTGCCTATACTCATGTTATGGGGATTCATGTTGGCATGGATGTGTTTTACTTCTACAAGCAAATTCAGGAGCTTTAGAATAAATGTAGGAATATCCTGATACATTATTAATGCAAAATGACAGAAAATGTGGAAAATCAGCAATAAAGAATGCATTTCCAGATATTTTTCCAATAAACAAAACATACTATGTTTATGTATTGTAGCTGATTAATATTTTATAATTTTTCTCCAGATTTCTTATGTATGATCCTTTACTGTGAGTAAAACATAGGTGATAATCACGTTTTTGTGCTATTAGGAGAAATGTAATAGAGAAAAAGAGTCTTAAACAGTCATAAAAGTTTCAGGAAGGGATTCTGCAGTCATATTCCTTTTCCTTAGAGAAATGTGTTTAGTTAAAAATAGTTTTAATACAGCTGCTTATTTCACCTTGGAGACAGAAAATTGCAATGGTTGCTTCATAGCTAACCCACTTCTTTGAATCAATGTGTTTAAAGAGGTGAAAACCACCAGCGGATGAGGGAAACAGGGTTGAAAAAAAGGTGGCTGTGGATGAGAGCCTTATCAATAAGTTACTTGTGGAAGGGAGAAAGTAATTGATGACTTGCACCTATCTGCTTAGCTTGTTTCCTCTTTGCCTTCTGGGTTTCTCTCTCCTTTATTTTACTGAATGTTATTTGTGGTTAAAATTGAAATTAGGAGATGTTAATGGTTGTTGCAAATAAGAACTGGCTGTGTGGAGGAAAGCAAAGAATCTCTTGCAGAGATAATAAAAAGGTAAACTGTTCTAATTTGAGAAAACAGTAATTGACAAGCAGGCTGGTGTTGGGTAGTACTGTTTTCAGAAAGATCCTATCAGAAATATTTCACTGCAAATCTTATGAAAAAAAAGTGAAGAAACACATAGTCCAGGCCTGAGCCCTCTTCTGTATCTCTGGAAAGAAATTCTGTCAGGTCTCAGAGAGTTTCACAGATCTGCCCACCCAGGACCATAGAGTGCAAAGAAAGCAGCAAAGTGTGTTGGAAGTCTTTATATTCTCCTGAGTGTAGACCTTGTACCAACAGCACTGGTAGGTACCTGCTTTTACTAAATTATCAAAATTTGTGATGATAACAAAAGTTACAAATTGTCATCAGAAGAGCAAACATACAAGGAGGCAGGTGTGAAGAGTGCAGTTTAGAGGAGCTTGAGCACTTAATGGCATTTAATATTCTTTGATGTACCATTTGCTTGCTACTCATTTTCCTCTCTTACCCAGAATACAGAAGAGGCCTGGAGTTTACTACACAGACCATCACAATGTATTTAATTTGAGTAATTCCTGTTTACATTTATATCATATCCAGAATCGTTCTTGTTATTTTCAAACATTAATGTTCTTCAAAGAAGTCTGTTCCATCACAGTGAGTGACTGGCTGGGGTTAATGGCCCTTGGCACAGCTCCTCCTAGTTGGTCATTAGTCTGCAGGAAATGCCCAGTGCCTTAATTGTTATTGCTTAATTAGCAACCTCTTCTGTCGAAGCAAGTGCCATATGACCTGAAATAGCAATGTACACAGCAACAGTCATTTTCTCTGAACGTTTTAGCTATGCCATAGGCAGATCTTGTGCAAGTGAAACAAAGCATGGGAAGTTCATATATACTCAAATAACATGGATCATGCCACTAAAATAGCGTTCTGCTGATATGATGATTGACAAATGTGTTTTCTTGGATTTCTGGGATGGCAGTAGTTTAAACCAGTGACTAACCAGAAAACTAAAATTTAAAATGAAAAGGTTTGTGTTTGACTTATTCTTCACACAATTTAGTGTGAAGAATATTTAATCAATCATTTCTAATCAATGCTGCCATTATATTTGCAGTCTGTCCGTGGTTAGCCACGGCTTCAGTCACTGCAGAGTCTGTGTGAATGAACAAAAACAAACCCAGAGCACATTCCTGCACCATTAATGTGCATTTTTTGCTTAATTCCTGGGTTATGAGAACCTTTTCTCTGCACCCTTGGCCATTCCCTTCTCCTCTCTGTTGTGCTTTGTTTTCTTTTCCCACCCTTTCAAATGGCATATTTTGATTGCAATCCCTTGTAACAGCAATCAGCTCTTCTGAGTGCATGTATGGTACATACCCCACACTGTGGTGTTACTCACTTCTGGAGTTCCAGAAATTACACACCCCTGGAGTATTGTGGAGAGAGACAATGCAGCACACTGGTTAAGGAACTTTTGAAACTTGAAAGTAGGTTTGCATCATTGCAATGGACTTTATGAAAAAAATAAAGAAATCATTTATTTGTTGAAGGTAGCATACAAATACGGATGGTTTGTGTATCAGTTTTCATTTTCTAAAATTTCATATTCCTTGAAGGTAAAATCTCAATTCATCTGATACTTTTCCATGTGATAGAGTAGGAAACATTATATAAGTATAACCTTGGCTATTTTGGTTTTTGTCTAAAACTATTTATAGTAAACGTTCATCATCACTATAACTCAGACTATTGAAGTCAATGGAAGTAGGTCCAGTGACATACAAGGGCTCAGATTCATGGAGATAATTTTGCAAATATAATAGTTATGGGCACTCTTTTCTAAAAGAAGATTAGGTTACTTGGGTTACAAGCTGGAGAAGCTCCATAAATGTGGATGGTTCAGCATATGTAGAGATTGAGCCCTGTTTCTGTAATAATTTTTCACACATTTTTTTGACTCATCAAATGGCAGCCCAGCTGTTCTACTTTGCTCTGTAATACCACTGAAAGTCTAACTGTCCTCATCTACAGACACCAGTGCCAATGCCCATCTGCTTGTAGTAGCTAAAAAAAATTGGGGACAGAACAAATAGAAATCTTAACAAGCTGATTTTAACTGCACTACTGGATTTTGTGAGGTTCTGAAAATTTTAAATACATCAAGATATTATATATTTGTCCAGCTTTAGCCCAGCATGGTAGTAACAGAAAAACTGTGTCTCCTAATGTTGTGAGCAAATGTTGTCCTAAGCATGTATGGAGCCATGTAATAGCTGTAAATAGTTTGTTTTGATTCAAACTGTGGACAAAATATCCAGTTAAGTTGAACTTGGGGATTTCTATTGCTAATTGGCCTTCAGAATCTGTTTTACTTTGACTTGTCTACTTAATTACTGGTTTAAAAAAAGATGAGTTTATTTTAACTAAAGAACTACCAAACATACTCAATATAAATGTTACTAAAACCTGTCCCTGTCCGAGCCTGTCTGTTCTTAACTCTGCATGAAACTTGTGCTAACTTAGAAATAAAGCTAGCAAAATCAAATTAATCTCAGAGCTGAAGAGGCAGATAGCTAGGTTTGGTCCAGACCGACAAACATTAGAGAAACTTATAAAAGAATAAAACCCTGCAGCATTTATAGGAGAATATGTGACAAAAACGCTTTCATAGTTTACCATACTTTGTGAATGCCATGGGAGTAATTGTTTCCTTTAAGTACTTGGCAAACAGTGCTAGTATCCATTCAAAAGAGTAATTTTCCACTCAGAGAATTTCTTCTTGTAAGCACTTATGGAAAGAACAGCCAGCAACACAATGCCTTCTCTGCACTGCTCCCTGACTACATTCATGCAGTCAAAACAGGAGCCTGAAATGCAGAAGAAATGAACAGCTGGTATTAAAACAACAATTAGATGCAGAAAGATCATCTTGTCAGTAGAGCAGAAGTTTATGGTTATGGTGTGCTTGTACTTGTTAGTTTTCTGGTTTGTGTCCCTAAGCAAAACTCTTTTGCAGTTTGAGGCAAAGTCCTACAATCTTAAATAGATTTGAAACCTTAAATGGGATTCACATGGTAGACAAAAGCACCTCTTCTCCAATCTCTGGGTGAACTGCTGTCTTTTCTGTAACAGAATAAGCTGTGCTATAGGGACTGGACAAGCCTTGTTAGTTAAATAGGTCCCCTGGCCTCAGTGACACAACCTGCAGGATTTCAAGTCTTATGAAAAAAATAAATACGTTACCTGTAAGATAGTTAAGTGATGTGGATGTGAATAAATATGCACCTAATTAGTGAGTAATATGGGCCTGTTTAGTAAGGGGATATAGATGCAGCTGAGCAAATAGATAATGGTTTACTCAAGTCTGTTTGCAGCTGCGGTGAATTGTCTCCTAATCGTGTTGTTTCAGCTTGTTTCTTTTCTGCACAATGTATTGAAGAGAATCTTATTTCTGCTCTAGCAAGAGCTAAATTTTCAGAGCAGTACTGTTAGATTCTTTGTTCTGGCAGATAACAAAAATTTAAATTCACAGAGTGTGAATGTCTTTAAAATATATATTTTAAAATCTAAATTCTATTGCAATACTGAGACAAAGATTTTAAAATATATATTTTAAAATCTTTGTCTCAGTATTGCAATAGAATTTAGATGTCATCTTGGTTTGGGGTTTGTAGAAGCCAAAAGTGAAAGATTATCCTAGCAGCATTTCTCTTACATATGAATTTGGTGTTTAGGTAATATCTCTATGTTTACAATACAGCTGAAGTTCAGTGAGATGGCATTTAAGGAGCTCTGCATGATTTTGCAGAGCAGTTTACACTTTTTCACCAGAACATAGATACTTTCCTCTCGGAAGATGCATAAATTGCAACAAGGTTTGGCATAATTTTTTATATTTTCAATATATTGTGTAAACAAATTGGTGGAAAGGGGGTTGTCATCATGACAAATAGAAAGAATTTCCCATGTCCAGTTATACTTCTTCTATGCCTGGGGCTTTTTTTGTGGTTAGAAATGTATATAGTTCTCACTTTTAAACATCCTACCTTATAGAACAGAGTTCAGTGGGGGAAAAAGGCTGGTTTCCAATTTTGTTAAACTTACCAATATCAACTCACTATAAATAAGCAAATATTTGTATGAGCATAGAGTGCAGATGATCAATACAGTATTTCATCAGTACTTTTGTCTGTAGCTACACAGCTTACATTTTGTGGAAAGATGGTTTAAAAATAATTTTTAGTTATGGTTGCCTTTTTTTTTTGCCAAATAAAAAGGCACAGAAAAATTCTGCATTTCAGATCAGGCAACCAACCATTCTTTATGTATCCATCCTTCAAGAAGAATACTAAGGATGAATGGTGTATTTTCTGCTTTGCATTTGTTGCTTCTGTCAGATCAGCCTTGCTTCTCATTCAGATTAACTTCACACAAAGCATCTGTCAGTTATTCTCTTTCATTTCATCAGTGTTGTGATATTTCTTGAAGTTATAACAACTTCTGCAATTTAGTTTGCTTTTTAGGAAACCATATACTTGAATGGCACTTGAAAGTAGAGGCATTTTTTCCTTTTCTCTTTCTAAATTCTTGTTCCATTACAATATTGCATACTAGGGCAATACTGTGTAGTTATTACATGGATGGAGAAAATAAGTATTTGCCTATCTAAAAATTGTTTCTATAATCATAAAGCAAAATTAAATGTACCAAAGTTCTTATCCAAAATATCTTAAAGGGCATCTGGCTATAACACTGGGGAAGAACTGAGACAGATTTTTTTTCCTGAATTTTCCTACAAATCAAATGCAAATGAATTTGCCAGGAAACAGAGAAAAATAAAAGCACAAGAAAAAAAACATGGCCTAAACTCAGACACATGAGATATAGAAGTGGCAGAAGCCCTTTTTCCATCCATCAGTTAGGTTTTTGGAAGTGGATCCAAAGAGTGTAGGCATGCATTTTGCTGCCTGATGCAGCTGAATTGTCAAAATGCCATGTGGCAGTTTAATTGATTAGAGATCTAACAAAATTTTCTACAAACACTGGCACAAGACATTCTTGAAAATGCTTTTCCAAAAATGCATGACTGATGTTCAAAGATTAATTAACTACTTACTGCTTTATAAGACTTCTAGAATATCAAGTAAAAACATTTAAAATTATTATTTTAATTTCAGTGGGACTTAATTTTCAAAGGTAGCAGTTGGACCAGACTAATTCCTTATGTACCAGATAGAGTGATAACCAACCCTATAACTTAGTAGATATTAATTTCTGTGTATATTAAATTGGATCATGAATTCATGGTTAACTTATTTGGAAAAAATAGCAAAGTTGTAATTACTTACAAAAACGTGAACAGCTCTTATGCATAAACTAAGATATATATTATATGTAGCACTTTTACTGCACACTTTATATTATTTAATGTATCCTTGGCATTACTTTGTATGACAAACAGTAAAGCAGAACTTTCCAGTGTTTTGAATACACTACACTTGCACCTCTTGCTATCTTCTTAGTCTCCATTTAAAGTTTGGAGTGCATTAAAAATTGTTTCTACCCAATGCCATGAATTCTAAAAATTTTCTGTATTATGGTTTTTGCATTTGCCTATTTAATTTTATATCTTAGAATACTGAGGATGTTCTACAGCATAATTTGAATTTTTTTCTCTCCTGTAGTTCATAAGTTATGTTTAAGTTTGAATTAATTACCCTGTGATCCCTTGTCTCATTCTCACCATAGACACAGAACAGAGATTGTGTTGCTAATGCAAGTCCACCTCTCTTATTTCATTTTTATTGCTAACTTTTGAAGCTTATTCTTCTTTTATTTGCAGTGATGGTATTAAAAAAAAATAAAAATAATTTAAAAAAAACCAACAAACTCCAGCTGTACTTCTTAATGGTTAAGGCAATGTCCAAAAAGTTTTATGAACTTACCCAAACCGTTTCAAAATCAGGAAATTGTTGAAGGTTTGCATTTTACTTTTCTCACTGAATACTGCTTTCACCTTGAGTGAAAAACAAGGCATAGTTGTTTTAATTGGTCTTTAATTCTTTAAAACTGATGAATGCCGCCATCTTTTATTGGTGGATGGATGAAAGGCTTAAGGGAAAAAAGCCTTAATGATGCATCCATCTTTCCTGCTGTGTTTTACCAAGCTTTAGCCAATTGATATCTGTGCACAAGCTGCTCCTGGAAACAGAGCAGTGGGAAGGGCACAGTTGTCAAGTGGTGTAAGGCAAGGTGAAGTGGATGTCATTTCTGCACTTTATGTCATGGCATCTTATCAGTTCCCCAGTGGCTTTCTGCAAACATTAAATTGGTCAGAAGGTTCTTCTGCTGCTGTAGAACAAGAAAGTTTTGAAAGAAATTAATTTGCAAATGTCATGCTGACTGGTATTACTGCATGTAATAAAATAGACTATTTTAATTACATCCTGGGATGATGTAGACTATTAAATACAAATGTTAGCATCTTCCTAGCAACAAGAGCTGAAACATGTACAAATAAATGTTAGATCTTGATCATGTAGACTCTTGGTTATTAAGATTGTCTATAACTTTATGTCTAAATCACTGAGGATTATAAGGTCTGTGAATCATCACTTTTAAGACACCCTCAGTTGTCTTGCATGGATTTACTCACAAAAGTTTTAACTTCTAAAATGTAAGTTCAAATTATTCTTGAAGAAAATATAGTTTTGCTAGCTAACATTAATAGTGAAAAAGGCACAATTGAGAAGCTGACACAGATATTATCACGTGATGATGAATCTAACTCTTTATTTCAGTTTTGCAGCTTGTGATGTTATCTGTTGAAAGCCTCATAAAATTGAGATAATTAAATTTTACCAGACAATATTCATTATTTATCAATAGTATGCAAAAGAACAAAATCTGTCTGGTGTTAACACAGCAGTAAATCTGATGTAAATAATCACATTTCGTTCACTACAAATCAAATTATGAATGTTTTTAAATAAATAGGTGGAATGAATTTCTTACAGAACTAAACTTCTGATTGTACTTGCTATAGATTTTCAAAAAAATAAATATTGTCCCCAGAGAATAGCCCAAAATATAAAAGGGGCCTGATTCTGATCTCAAAACAATTTTGAAATACTTTGTATACTTAAAAAATAATAAATGTTATACCCCTCCAGTATAATGTAGATTAAAATGAATGAATCCTTAGCTCATATCAATTGGCATGGATCTATTGATTTTAGTGGAGCAATATAATATTAAATCAGATGTAGCCTTTGAATACAAGAAAATCTCAACTGTTTAATACTGTTATTGTGCTATTTTAAAATAAGCAATGAAATACTGTCAGAAATACTAACAGATGGTGATACAATTTCTTTTATATGAGTTCTGATAAAGGCTGTATCTACAAGAGATTTCCCAGATGCATCCTTTTGGTTGTCATACATATCATGGAATCATAGAATTTCCTAAGCTGGAGGAGACACACAAGGATCCAACTCCTGGCCCTGCACAGGACAACCCAAAAATCACACCATGTGCCTGAGAGCATTGTCCAAACTGTTTTTGGACTCTGTCAGGCTCTGTGCTGTGATCACTGCCCTGGGGAGCCTGTTCTAGTGCCCAACAACCCTCTGGGTGAAAAACTTCTTGTAATATCCAACTTAAACTTCCCCTGACACAACTTCAGGCCATTCCCTCGGGTCCAGTCAGAGGTCACCACAGAGAAGAGGTCAGTGTCTGCCCCTCTGCTTCCTCTCATGGGAAATCTTTAGGCCCATGATAAGATTTTTCCTCAGTCTCCTCCAGGCTGAACAGACCAAGTGATCTCAGCTGCTCCTCATGTGGTTTCCCCTCAAGGCCCCTCACCATCTCCATGGTCCTCCTTTGGATTCTCTCCAAGAGCTTTATATCCTCCTTTTATGGTGGCACATGGTTCCATAGGCGAGACCTCTTTTAAAAGATCATAGAATTATAGAACGGTTTGGGTCAGAAGAGATCTTAAAACCACCCAGGTCCAACCCCCCTGCTGTGGGCAGGGACACCTTCCACTCAGCTGGCTTGGTCAGAGCCCACCCAGCCTGGCCTGGAACATTCCAGGGATGGGGCAGCCACAACTTATCTGGTAAACCACTTCCATTGCCTCACCACCCTCATGGTAAAGAATTTCTTCCTAATATCTAGTCCAAACCTACTCTCTCAATTTAAAGCCTTTCCCCTTGTAGAAAGTCCCACTCCATCTCTCTTGTAGCCCCCTTTAGGTACTGGAAGGCCTCAGTAGGATCACCTCAGAACATCCTCTTCTCCAGGCTGGAAAATCCCACTTCTCTCAGCTTTTCCAGTGTCTTCAAAAAGTTCTCTAAGAGTTTATCTGGCTTGACTATCTGGTTATATTATTTTGTGAATTGCACAGCTGCCTTCAACTGAACACAAATATTTCCCTGAGCTAATATATTCAATCTGGCAGAAACCTGGCATGAGAAGGAGCCAAAAACATAGAAAGGTCCAAATCTGTAATTTCTATAGCCATATAACATGTATAACAGGTAGATCATCCCCATCCCTTCCTTTTTTCTTTCATATTGTTTCATATTTATTTGCAATGCCTTCACCATTGCAGATATAATAGATTTTACTTCATGCACTATCAATTTAGTAATAAAATCAAGCCTCAGATAAACACACAGAACAGATTGAAATGTTTAAAAATGCTAAACAAACATCATAGATTTGTTTTCATAGGCAAAATTGGTTAAATATTGAAGCAGATTAAGAAATGTGGTAATTTCTTCAGTATATGTAAAAATATACCCAAAATATAATAATTTACTGTATAATAAAGAATGGTAAATGAAACTGTGATAGAACCTGTACTTTTAGGGGGACACTGTGAAGAGTGAAATAGCCTTTTTATGGCTTTAGCAGAACCTTAAAAATCTCAACACATGCTGCAGGGGGGCAATGTGTTTGAGGAGGTAAAGTTTTGAGAAAGACTCGATATTCTAAGTGAGATAAAATGTTTAAATAGTTGAAATAATGTTTTTCCATTGTTGAAGATGTATGGAAAGTCTTCGTTATACTGTTCGACCAATGAAAGTTTTGGAGGCTGGAAGATTAAAGAGTAACTGGCAAGGTAAAATTTTCTCTGGCACATGGAAACTCAGAAATGGTATATAAGAAGTTTTGTTTAGGGTGTTTGCAGTTGTTAAATTAGAGCTTTACCTGATTGTTTCTCTGATATGTTAGTGAGGTAGCTGAAAGAGGTCTGATTTTTGTTTATCTTACTAGCCAAGCCTGAGCATTCACAGAAAAAGACTGAGAATACAGGCTATTAAGCGTGGAAAATTGCCTAAGCAGATCTGTAATCACTTGGCTAAGAAAAGCTAAAGATGAGCTTTATCAGATTTTTAGCCATTACAGATAATTCCATGTCAGAAGCTACCATGGAATAATATTTCTGACCTCGAAATCTATGAAAGAAGATTTAAGTTAAGGCTGTGATATACCTCAGTAGAAAATGAGAACACAAATTTATGCATTTTAATCACATTTCTTCACTGGTATGGAACCTGGGAATGCAGAAGTGGCAATAGGAGCAGAAATAAATGCAGTCCTGCTGAGCTTGAAGTCATTCAAGGGTGGCAAGTTTGTCAGTTTTACAGCACACCTTCCAGAAGTGTTTACAATGCTAATAGAGTTATATAAAGAGAAACTTGTGATTTTAAAGGCCACTGAGTCACATTTTGCCCTCGGTGAAGTGGAGCAGTCAGTTGCCAATACAGACACGTTGCACAGTTTAATGTGAATTCAAAAATCCATTGGACACATCCAGCAGTGTCCAAGCAGAAAGATTGTGGATCAACATGTGGAACAGCTGTTCGGAAGGGAATGCTCTGTGTCCCAGAAAAGTCTGGCAGTGGTTCCTTTTGGTAAACTTGCTTTTCACAAGTGAGTGTAAGGAGGGTTGCATTAGAGTCTATTAGCGTGGGTTTTTAGAAAATCATGGGATGGAATAAAAATAAATCTCTTAACTTCTGCTGCATACTAGCAGTGCTCCAAAGTGACACTGTGATCAAATGAGAGATTCTCTGAAAAAAAAAGGGAAAGGTGAAAGCATTACAATTGATAGACACAGGACATGACCAGAGTTACTCAGCAAAACCAATTGAAAGTTTTGCTTTTTTTTCCCCTCCTGCTAAATTGTCAGGCTTTTGTTCATTTTTCAAGAAAAGAAAAGAAAGGAATAAATTATCTGATTTTTTAATCTGACCTGTTTAGGAAAATCACTGAACTTACTGAAGTGCTGTTTCAAAAGCAGAAAGCCTAATCTATTGGAAATGCTCTTTCTGAAGGAGCTTTTCTAAAATACCCCACCCATTCATAAATAAATGTTAGAAATAAAAACACTTTATGATCTCCTTTTTTTTTTTGTGAAAAAAAATTGTGCAGCACATTTTCTTGTGGTATATAAATGGATATATTATGGTGTTGCTGGGCTGAGACATTCTTACTGTGGTGATCATAAAAGCAGCCTGTTCTCTCGGAGAGTAGTTGAAATATTTATATGAAGCAAACCTGAAATTTATAAAGTTGAAACTCTCGATATTCAAATAGGAATTTAATTATGAACTGTGAAATTAACGCAACAATTGAACCTGGAGGACAAATCAGAAAACAAAGCACATCTTGGATGTTGAAATAGGAAGATGATGCCTTGGTATGCAACTATAGGCCAGTTGAAGGCATAAGATCCTCTTCAGTACTAATGCCTGGTGTCATCATATAACAGAATATAGTAAAATCCGACAGATATATTTTATTATCTAAGCATTAAACTTAAAAAAAATAATATTTACTGTTCTATTTTATTGTCACGAAAGGGGCTGCTAGTTTTTTTATGGAGAGTAAAAATAGCAATGCTGACACCTGTCAGTGCAGTCTGGCAAATTTTCTGATGTTATCTAGAGTGTTCCCAAGTGCACTCCCTCCAGGAGCATAGACAGTAATCTGAGTTATGCAGGCAAACCTTCTTGCATTAGTCTTTGGTTTCTGTGTTATATTTGTGTACTTCCTGTGGGGGCACAGTTGTATTGTGATGATTTAAGCAAAAATAGTGTCTTTGGTGTATGCTGAATATAAATCCAGAAGAAGTGTAGGCAGGTGAATGCCTACATCTTAATTACTTCTTCAGCTAAATGTCTCCGTTTCTTTTATCAAGTGCAAAGTGCACCATTTTTTAATACTCATTTTCATGTGAGCTTGTTAATATGTGAGTGACTCAGAATTCCTAAACTGTAGAAAATTGAACAGAAAAAGAAAAAAAGTCCCATATTTTAGTTAGCAATTTTATTTTTGGGATTTTGTAGTAATTGGCTAAATGATATTTCCTTGTACTCTTATATTTATTTTCTTTCTTCCATTCTTTTACAAGTCAAAATATCTATGGTGCATGTCATCCATAACAAAAAAAAATCTTTAGCTCATTTTTGAGAGCACGTTCACAGGCAAAAAAAACACAAACAGAAGAGTTTTATCTTCAGATAACATCAGAATATAGAAGCAGTTACTTGGCAGAGTTTTTAATTTTAAAATATCACCTACTTTATGTAAATGGTGATATAAGAAGTAAACAGAATATAGTGAGTAGCCTGCAAAATGAAAAACTGTATTTAAGAAGATGCATGAAAGTATAAACTGGTTCATCAAGTTTTTGTTGATCTCAGTTCTCTCCTCAAGCCTGTAGATAATATTAAAGCATAGAAGCCTGGAAAAGGATAAATTTTCCTCATAGGTAAATGGAAGAGGTTTACTTGGCAATTCTGGTGTACACACTTCAAACTCTCTCAAGTACGAAGGAAATTTAGAAAATACCTGTATAGGAATATTTTCAACAGGCCATTAGGGAAGCAAGTGCTATTTATTTGGTGAATGCTTGCACTAATTGGATTGATGAATAGCCACGGCCAAAAAGTAAACTTTTATACAGCTAAATGCAGCATTTGTAGAAGACTTGATGCTCTTGGTGTAGTTTCATTGAATTGAAAGGAGCAGAGCTTGTTAGATACTTTTTAACAAGGCAGATTTTTTTTCATTAATAAGGTCATTGGGTTAAGTGGAAGGGGATGTTACATATGCATCTTAAAATTCAAAGATCTGTTTTCAAGAAACCAGGCTAGAAAAAGTTTAATTATTTTGAGCAGGTAAAAAATGAAATATTTAAACTACATTTCTAATGGTGGGGATTTATATTACCTTTTTTTCTTTCTGTATTTCTTAGAAAGTGATAATTATAAAAAGCCTTTTAAGTGTGGTGGTCTGAGTTAGTATATTTCTTTAGATATTCATGAGCTCTGATAACCTTTATCCATTTGCTGGCAAGTGAACATTTTCTCCACATTTTACAGTGTTTCCTTTGCATTCACTACTCTTTTGTTTGTTTGTTTTGTGGCTTTTGTTTGTTTTGGTTTTGTTTTCTCTTTTTTTTTTTTTTTTTTTTTTTAATTCTATGCTGAGTTTCTCAAAATAACCACTACTGAACAACAGTTCAGGAATTAGCATAATGGCCTTCATATGATCCCTGTCTGTGTTGTGCATCTCAATAGGGAGCTGTGAACTCTCTCTGCATCATAGGAAACCCTGTCTGGCATCATTTTTTTTCCATTATCAGCTTTAACTTTTCCTTATCATATGCAGTGGCACACTTTAAGGAGTCATTTCCATTGCTGTCAGTGCTTCTAGTTTTATATTCAAAGCCAGGTGCAACCCTTCCTGAGGTGAATGAAAAATGCCCTTTGAATTCAGTGGTCCTTACATGAGATTATTTATGTCTTGAAATGCATTTTTGTAAAAAAATATACCTAAATTTTATTTGTTTAAAAGTATTTTCAGTTATCTTTATTCTCCTTAGTAATGGCAGTAAGTGGTAAGTATTTTGGGGTTAAGCCAGCAGAAGAGATATGGATTCTGTACTTCTATATAACCAGAAGTAAAAATCATGTTGGAATTAATCAGGGAAGACAGTGAGAGTCCAGAGTCCATAGTTCAGTCATGAATTTGTGCATATGAAATAGAAACTTTTTTATTGTTTTTAAATATGTGAAAACATATTTAAAATAAGTATATTTTAAAGGAAAGAAAAATATAGGAAAATGCCCTTTGCTTCCAGGTTTTGATGTATAAGCTTAAGTAACCATCTAAATTCTAAATGATCCTACTGCAGTTTATAGAATTTGTAAATTCAGAGTGCTGTGAGCACTGGATAATTCTAATCATGTTTCAAAGTAATTATTTGTTGTTCAAAATCTATTATTAAGTGCAAAAAAATTTAATAGATTAGTAAGTTCAAAAATAAAACAATTTTTTTTCTTTGGCTTATTATTCCTAAGTTTTTCATAGTACCTTATATGACAGGGAATATATATAACATATAATATATATAACATGTAAACACACAAAATGTCATCACCTCAGCTCAGCTTTGCTAATCTTCTGTGCATTCCTGGAACTTCAGCTACAGCTGTAGCTAGATCAGATTTGAGTGGAAGCAGAAGTGAAACTTCTGGGCTTTGTGAGGAACTCCAGGTTTTATCACTCATAATTAGAGGCTGATGGAAAGCAGCAGCAGAGTTTTATAAAACAGCAAATGCTTCTGAGACTCAGCAGGTTTTGTGTCTGTGGAAAACACTGTTTCATGGGAACAATGATTATCTGAGACTCACTTTCAATCCAGCCTCCTCTCTGAATTAATTACTCCCCACATTCAGTCATCTGAGAGGCACAGGAAAGGCAAGAGCTCCTTTTCTCACTGTTCACCAGAATGATCATAGACTGCAGCTCTTTTTAGTGGTCATTGTTCATATTGTTAAATTCATTCAAAATCTCTTCTCATCTCTCAGTATGTTTTCATGGTGGAAAAGATTCTGTGATAATTATGATCTTTTTTGTAGTGTTAGTGAACAAAATCACAAAAAAAACCCAAAACACCAAAGAGAGAGAGAGATTTAAAGAAAGCAATCTAGAAGCAGCTTGCACCATCAAAAGTGTTTATTGGACAGTGTTGGGCATTTTTAGGAACTACTAAAATTTCACTTTACTTTGATTATATGACAGCTCTGTGTCAATCCCTATCCTCTGAAATTAGATTTAACAATTTATAATACTATTCAAATAAGTAATTCAAATTAACCCTTCAGTTCATAATCACATAAATCGGTTTAAAATTTGGTGAGAAACAAGTGAAACTACAAGTTTTCCTTGTTTACTTTTCATTATGGGGAAATGATCTTACTCTTTTGGTCTTAGTTCCTTCATTTGTAAAGTAGAACAGAGATGAGAATGGATTTCTGCTTTGTATTGCTCCTGAAAGATATTTTAATGCCCAGCTCATAACCCTAAGCAAAAGTTGTTTTCACTCATGGAAAACTGTAAACACCTTTGTGTTATGATGAAAAAGACAGTAAAGCAACTGTTCTTGTTCAAAGTTGCAAAGAACCAGGAAAATATTTGCCTGCAAACATTTGAAACTCCAGCTTTGACCTGATGAGAAAAAGCAAATTTTCCTTTGTACTTCTTCTAAAGGATTGTTGTTTTTATTTTGCAGAAGCTGTGTCTCAAGCTAGAGGCCAGAAACCTTATTTATTTCTCTACCATTTTTTGTTCTGAAACCATAAATATGTTGAAAAGACCGTAAAAGCTTTTGCTAATACTTCTCAGCTGTTCACAGAACAAAATTAGCCTTTGACATTTTACTTAGGCTAAGAAATGAAAGGCGTTTAATCTTTGTTGTTTAGTGTGCAGATGGTTGAAAAATTGCATTAATAACAAAAAAAGTATTTTACTGTTTGTACTGCTGCCAGTGTGTATATCACAAATAAAACTTAGAGAACCCAGATTTAGAGAAACAATACATGACTTGAAGTATTAGGTAATCCATGGCTGAATACACAGAGTGGTTTGGGAAGACCATGAAATTTAGTATACTCTCTCAAGCCATAAATCCTATTGTCTTCCAAATGTCTACATTTAATATTAGGAAATATTATTTTAAATTAGAAAATACGCCCATAAGGCAAGAAGGCCGCTTTTGAAAGATGCAGATGGTGGTAAAGAAGTCCCCTCATCCCCTCCTCCTCCTCTTCACCATTGACCATTTCATTCCTTAAAGACAACATCAGATTTTTATGGTTTTCTAATATATCTTTTTTTTAATGATAATAAATTTGTGGTAAGGCTGGAATTACTCCAGTTATTCTGCCCCCTCCAATGATTGCTGTTTCTCTGGATGCACTTCAGTGCGAACATGGTTGGAATGAAGCCTGTCAACACTTTTTTGCCTTGCTCTGGGGTGTATGCCTGGACTTTTTGATGCTTTTTGCAGTCACGGGCATTATGTATGAGTTGCTGAAGTCAAACCTCCAGGCATGTGAGTCTCCATTAGCTCAGCTCATAGGGGAATTTCCTTTTGCAAAAAGGAAGTTATTTTGCCACACAGTGACAGGTGAATAACACAGAACATCACCACTCCTCTGGATGAGATAAGAAAAACACACATGGGTGCTCTGACATGGTGGAAGTTCACATAGCTTCATCCACTGCAGAGGAGCTGACCTGACTAATACTGGACCTTCCATGGTTGTAATCCATAAATGGTTAGTGGTCAATAGTGTAGAATGGGATGCCTGATTCAGAGGGAGAAATATGATGGTATACATAAGGAGAGATAAATGTAGTAAACAGATTACTTTTTTAAAAGTGTAATTTTCAAAGTACAACTTGGGGACTTGTACTAAATTTAATGATGTTCAAGCTGACTTAAATTTACAATAAACAAGAAAATGCAAAACCTAGGATCATTGAGGGGAAAAAAAACCAACAAAAAGATAGCAACTAATGAGTTTGATTCTGCTAAGGGACTCAAAGATTTATTTGTCTTGTTACTGGTAGACAATACAGAAGATATCATCTCAGAGACAGGTACATTTTCCTGAGGGAAAGAAAAATGTTAAACACCTTGCTGTTTTGCTGGAAAAGACAATAAAGAAGTTACTGCAGTGAAAATCTGCAAAGCATTAGGCCCAGCTGAATTTGATTGCTGAGCTCTGAAGAAAATATCAAGAAAAATATTAAAAATTACTTTTGTTGCTTTTTTTTTATTCTTTAACTCAGAAAAACAAAAGAATTTATGGAGGTCATCAACTTAACCGTTCAACATTACATCCAGGATAACGTCAAAAAAAAGGATATAAAAGGAAATAAGTAATGACAATTTGAATAGCAGCATATTAAAAAATCTCACCAGTAACAACATCTGGCTAACTTGCTTTTCTATAGAGTCCTAAAGTATAATATCCACTTAGGATGTCTGAGAAGCTGAGATCTGTCATTTTTCTCCTCCTACACTGTTTTTGCAGCGTAATGCATGCCTGTCAGTACTGGACTCAGTACACCACAAAAGTTATTAGAATGTCAGCAGTAGTCTGGTAGCTATTTAAAGTAATATAAAACTTCAAAATCTAAACAGCCTAGGTATGTAACTATTTTCACACATCATTTAGCAAAACGCTGATCTATACATTCACGCAAACCCGTGGCAGAGATTGCATTGAAACCTAAGTACTGAAAACAGTAGGAAATCTTGTTCTCTAGATACAGAATTCAGACCTAACTCTGGCAAAATATTTGAAGCTTTGACTGTAGATAATGAATTCTTTTTGTCTGAACTGATAATTAGGAGTCAAATTCTTTGTTCAAATCCTGTAAAACTTCCCGAAGACACAAATATCGCCAGCACTAAATACACAGTAAAAACTTTCAATATTCACATCTTTATTTGAGAAATAAGTCGATTTTTGGTATAGAAGATATATGAGTTCTTGTCACTGCCATGCACAGAAACTGTGGCTTCTCGAAGTGCAATCTGCAGGGAAATTATGAGCCCTTCAATCAGAAGTTTGGATTGTGCAAACAACAATAACTCCAGCAATATTTGTTAGTTCTGTACAGTGAACATTAACAAATAAGTGGCTTGCCTGTTTGGTGAGCTTCCTTTTTTTCCATGGAAAGCTAGAAAATAGTTTTTACAAGATGAAGTGAAGAACTAAAATATGAATATGAAAGCTAAATGGGTGGTTCCATCACACCTGCAATTTTAATCAAAACATTGTACTTTAGAAAATCTATAGAAATCTGTAGACAAAGTAAAACCCATACTGTGCTTCTTATGTATTCTTAAATTATTTTAATGGTCCTGAATCAATCAAAAATTACAGTGTAATTACTTTGTGCAAAAAAATTTATCCTTATTGCATGCAATATAGCAAACATTGTGTGAACAGGATTCAGTATATTTTAAATAGCTAAACAATCTTTTCCAGCTGGCTTCCAGTTGCTAACTTTGCTAGGGATACTTCTCAGAATGTTTTTACATGTAGTGAAAGCATGACCTGAGTTTTTGGGGATGATTGTGTTCCATCTAACACACCTGTTGTCAGCTCACCTCATCCAGAAGCTGCACACTCATCCAGCCACTCCCTCACTTTCCATCAGCAGGGAAGGGACAGAATAGGAAAAACAAAATATGAAATGTCAAGATGGGTCAAGATCAGCACAGTTTAATAAGTGAAGAAAAGATGGGAAAAAACCCCAAGAAATGGAGAGGCAGCCACTTTCTCATTAAGGAGACTGGTGCCCAGCCAGACTCCAACAATGGCTAAATTTGAAGGAAAAACCTCCCTGTTTATTGCTGAGTATGGTATTATGTGGTACAGAGCATCATTTTGGCCAGCTCAGGTCAGCTGTACTGACTGTGTCTGGTCCCAGCTTCTTTCCCACTTCCAGCCTTCTCTTTCTGGAGAGGGTGTCAGAAAAAGGTCCAGACAAAGATTTGGTGCTGTTTTAGTCACAAATTCAAAGTGCAGCACCATATAGGCTGTGGAATGAACTAGGGAAGTTCATTCCATCTCGGCCAGACCCAACAGAAAACTGTGATTATTCTTTGGTAGGTCAGGTACATGTTTATTTTTACAGGTATTCAGTGCAATTGCATGACCTAAAATTATGTACTTTGACTGCTACAAACTTAAATGTCTCAATGCAGATTAAAATACTTCTGAAATAAATAGCAAAATACGCTCACTCTTTATTGCTACTTTGTTCTTAGCTTCTTTGTCAGGTGCATGACCATCCTGCATAAGTATTTGAAGCATTCATTGTGAAAATGGTCTATTCTTTGCATTTCAGCTCATTCAGGGCCTTGATGCCCATGAAGTACATGAATGAGCACGGTGTGATGAAATGCACTTTGATATTTAGCAGAATACTGGCCAGAAGCAGTCTAACCTCTGTTGGAGATTTCCTATAAGAATTTTCCTAAAGGAATATGATGTTTCCAAGGAGAGCAAGAATGGGATGTTAGTGCCAAATTTGAAATTTGCAATAAAGTCTAGCTTGCCAGGCTAACTTGAGTTCCTGGAAGACTTTGGAACAAATAATCAAGAAAAAGATTTCTTAGCAGTAGCAAGGCAAGAAAGAGATGAGTACCAGTTGGTCAGCAACAAATTGCAATAAACAAATTCTTCAACAATTGTTAGAGATTGTCAAGAAGCAGCAGATATCATGTAACCCAAAACAAATCTTTAGGCACTCTCTAACATATCTTTATGCGCTGTCTAGCACTATATTCTCTTAAGCAAGCTAGGGAATCTTGGGCTAGATTAAGTTTCTAAATTAGTAAATTGCATGCAAAGTTGTCTGGATAACTGTGCGAGTTGCCACTAATTGCCTGTCAAAGTGAAAGGACAAACCAACCACAAGGCATTTCTCCTGGAATCAATTCTTTGCTATTTTCCTTTAATCAGCCTGGATGGTAGAGCACAGACCAAGTTTATTAAATCTGTGATAATGCAGAGCTGGGGAAGAGAAACCTCATATTCAAGAGCAAGCTTTGAATTCAAAATCAGCTTTGACAAATTAGAGAAAAGGACCAAAAAATATGTTAAAACTCTGTGGAAGCAAGTGGAAGGTGCTAGGCGTAGGAAGAAATTATGGACAGCGAAAATATGGTGTAGAAAAAACTTGGTGAAATACTGTTTCTTTGGAAAAGAATCTGTGAGTATGCATGTATCACATTCTGTACAGGGGTTAGCAAAGCCATGAAGTTGTAAAAAAATCTAGGGAACATTTTATCTCTTGTAAATGGAAATACATCTTGTAAGACATGGTGAAGTAATTATCCAATTCTGCTCAGGGCAGTACTCAAGGCTGGAATTCTGCATTCAGTTTTAACCATTGCACATCAGAAACAAAGCAGAACTATAAAATCAAAAACTGAACAGTTGGGTTATGTACCATATAAAATAAATGACTGAGGGAGGACCTGATGGCAAAGATCAGGTTTGTAAACGGTGGCATAAAAAGGAAATAAATAATCTGGGTTTTTATCAATTAATTGCAAGTTTAAACAGTAGGAAGATCTTTTTTAATGATGCAAATAGTGAAACACTGAAATAGATGTAATGGGACTGGGGGATGAAAAGATGTTAGATAAATATTTTAAGGACTGACATAGAGTTTATCCTACACTAAGGCAGAAAAACATGCTGGATGTTTCTGTTTTTTATCATACTTAATTACATTGATACATCCCTGGTAAAATATTCTGCTTAATAGCTGATGGCCACAGAATTAAATATTCCAATGCACTAAAGGCCAAAGACAAAAACTGCTAGTAGCTGTAATAATTCAGTATGTGGTTATTTGATTTTAATATGAAATATTTTTGCCTTTAGGTTAGAAATTATGACTTGGTTTTTTTCCCTTCCTTACTCCCAGTCATCAGGTTGTAGAAAAATCCTACTTGTTTCTATGTTGACCAACCACAGAGGATGAGGGTTTCAGCAGGTGTTCATTACTGGAAAAAGGGAAGAGACAAGACAGAGGATGGTGGTGCTAGAAAAAAGTGGAGCCATGGCACTGTTTTTCTGTAATGATTAGAAAATAGGAAAAAACTCCAGCAACATAAACATTATTTCAGTTTGCTTGGTTTGGAATTTACAGGGTCATGAATAGCCCAAGAAATGATAGAATTAAGTCTGGAACAATGTAAACCATGTAAACCTTTGGTGAGATTTGACTGCTTCTCGTGTCTCTGAGTTTTAGATCCTGTAGTGTAGAGGTAGATGAGGAAGTTTAAGGGAATTGTTTGTATTTACCTCTTTCCTGAAGTGGCTTGATGTTTTGGCACGTAATGTTATTGCAATGAATAATATGTGGTGCTTTTGTTGTTCTGGTTGCTTTTTGAAGACCTTGTAGTTTTGGACCCAACTGAACTGAATATTTCTCTTCCATATTTCTCTCCTGAGAAAGTTTTTCTGCATATGTAACAACATTCCTTCTCTATTACGCTTGATAAGAAGAGATTTTTTAACTTTCCTCTTGGTGGAAAAAAAGTAAGTCTTCTTTATTTTCTTCTGTTTGACATTTTGTTCTTCGTATTAAATCTACAATTCTTTCTACAGGAGACATAAAGCTAAAGGGAAAAGGGAAAGTCTGCAAGAAATTAAATTTGCACTTGGGAGGCATTTCCTAAAAATAAGTATATGTATCTGGGGTGCAGAAGATTCTGGTCCCTTTCTTGCCTGCTTACTGCTTTTTTTATGATAAGAATTGCAAAAATAGCAGTTCAAATAGTGCTATTACTAAAAACAAAAGGTAGTCTAAATGGAGGAACAACCAAGATCCTTAGAATAAAGAAACATTTAGAACATGGTGATAATAAGGTCAAGCTTCAGTCCCCATATGAGCCATTCATTAAAGAGTTAGACTCAATGATCTTTGTGAGTCCCTTCCAACTCAAAATATTCTGTGGTTTTGTGATTTTAGACAATAACTAACTTCTATGAGAACTTTCCCTCCTTATTTTCCTAGCTGAATAAAATAAGGAGGTCACAAATTCTCATCACATTCTGCACAGTATATTTTCACCTATTTAACAAAATAGAGTTTTAGAATTAAATCCACGCTAAAGATGGGAACAACTTTCACAGATATTGTAGTCTAATGAAGAAGCATTAAATTCAATTTATACAATTCTTATGTTTCAGTAAAATACTGTATGCTTTGTATGATTCCTACCTGATCTTTCCTAGATTTGGACATCAGCTACCTGAATTCTATGTTAAAGCCTTATCTCCTCTTCCATGCTTTTTATTCTTCAATTTTCCTGAATCAATTTAAAATTCCTCTATTGTGTTTTCTCCTGCTCAGCTGTGAGAGGGACAATTCCTAGATGCACACATTCAACTGAATGCCTTTCACAAAATTCTCAAGCACCACTTCTGCTTGCACAGAAGTATTAACTACCAAATTTTCTGTCTGCTGCAGGGAGGCATTTATAAGCATAAACTGCTGAGGTCCTTTCATGAAACACTCTGTAGAACCATGGAGAGGTTTCAATGCTTAATGAAGTGTGGGTACTTCATCAGTGCACTAAAAAAGATTTCTCCTTTCAAAGTTATGAGCTCAGTGCTCAAAGCCCAGGTGTATAGAATCACCTGAAAATTGAGAGATATTTTTAGGGATCAAACTTCAAAAATTAAAAAAAAAAAAAAGAAAGAAAAAGCAGAAGTAGAATGAGCAAAAATTAACCCTAAGAACCAATTTAAATATAAATAAAATATAGCTTTAGAAAATAGCTGTAAAATATAGCTTTAGAACAAGATTAAATGCTTTGGTTTGATTCCACACTGGATTTGCAGTATATCTGTAGCTGCCTGTAGAGACCAAGATACATTTTTTCTCTTGATATTTGTTTACTAGTGGCCTTGTAAACTGTAATTTCCATCTTTTTCATATCATCAGAGCTATGTGATTATTTTCTGTGAGGAGTAATGCTCATGTCCTAAGGGATGAAAATGCTTTCTCAGAATCTGATTTTTCAAGGTGCTGTGTAACTCCTGCATGTTTTTGGTTTTTTTTTGAGGGCTGTATGGGGGAGGGGTTTTTCATACATATGAAAAATGAGTGGGGTAGAGTTCCAGAGTCTACTGAAGTGTGTTTTGGATCTCTGTGCCACAATACATGATATTGCATATTATATGTAAGTTTATATTCACATCATCTCTTCTAGAGAGATGGTAACATGTTCAGCAAGGTAACGTGTCCTGTTTTACCCCACAGCTCACCTATTTCTGGTCTTCAGTTCCTTTACAAATATTTTGCCTTCCATTCAAATCACCCTTATATTAGCCCTGTAGTGTTTTGTTTACAAACCAGTACTTAACAGTGACAGGATTTGCTGATACTGCACTGGAAATCAAATGTGGGCATGTAAGTTTGCAAAGTTCCTAGTGAAAAACTGTGTACTTACCTAAGCTGCTGTTCTTACATCAGCCTTGATTCACATGAACATCTCTCAAAGTCAGTGGGAGATGCTGCTGGAGACTGAGGACAGTGATACACACTTATTACTTTGCTTTCCATGGCAGAGAAGCCTGCCAGAAAATCTACTGCCAAGGAATTCTTTTGTTTGAGGTATTGCTAGTGAGACTCTCTATAACTTAAGACTGTTCAGCCAAATGCTTTCTGAACAATTGCGTATGGGGTGCTATTTCACACTGATGAATGAATGTAATTTTTTTATTTATCCCTGGATATCAGCTCAACTAGTCTTAGTCTAGCCAGCCCTGACTGGTAGACTGACCTCCAGCTTCCTCTTATAGCTATCAATAATTCCCCAAGCATTGCACAATGGGCAGACTGCAAATGGCAGAGAGAATCACAATCATATCCATAATTTGCCCTGAATATATTCGACCTGTTCTTTGAAGGTGGAAAAATGCAGTTAGCTTTTTTTTTTTCCTGCCTAAACCTGGAATTACAGCTCATTTTTCAAATAAAATACATAAAAATAGCCCCAAGCACAAAACAACCAACCATAGTGTAGTTTGCTTCACGTGACCATGAGAATTGCTCAGAGAGATATACAGAAACAGATCTGAAATATCAGTAGTTTCATTTAATTGGCCCCAATGAATGTAGTTGTTAAAGAAAAAGGTATACAAAATATACTGCTTATGAGCAGGAAAAAGAAAAAAAAGGTGTCTTCAATGCTTAATAATTGTTCAGAAAATATTTGTGTAAGGACTGATTCCTGAAAAACCTCCCAAGGACAGTGAGATTCGTGGGATTGTGCTAAGTTACACTAAATCTTACACAATTAGTTTTCCCAAAAGAAATTGCTATTCTTTTCCTTATTTCCTCCCATTTTCATTTTTAATTCTTCTCCCATTGTTGTTGTTATTGTTGTTCTTCTTCTTTAACGTGCATGTCATCCTTCTATTTGCCAAGAAAACCACCAAATTCCAGGAGTGTATAATCAATTTACATACGCAAGTGAGATCAGTTTTATATGTAAATGATACCAAATGAGCATCACTTCTGCACAATGACTAAACTCTCTGTGCTAGCTTCAGTCTTTTCTGCCCAATCCTGTAATCCCATTGCAATGTTCCTCTTGACCTGAAATTTCCAGTGGGACATTTATCTCACTTCAGAGAAGCAAGGCTGCTGTTAGTGCTACAGAGTGAACTTCTGTTGTGCTTTGTACTGCTGTTTTCTTCCAGCACATGTGAAACACTATTCTTCAGTCCTGGAGGAACTGGGACTTAGAAGATGTGTGTTGCTACACAAATCAAATCTGTGCTCCACTCTTCGCTGGATTTGGCTTACATTATTTATTGTTTGTTACTATAGCTATTTTTTTCAAAAGTTTGACAAATAAGGAATAAATAGTCAATGCTTGTATGAGATTTTTTTTTTTTTGTAAATGCCTTTGTCCTCTTCTTAAACTCCAAAGTGTATGTAGTTGAATGATGCAACTCTATGAGAAGAATTCCAATTCTAAATTATTTTAGGGGGGGGTTTCAAAAAGAGATTTGAACTTGTGTTATAAGGGACTTAAACCAGTCTGCATATATTTGGAGTAGCTCTCTTGTCTCAGTGGAGATTTACATAACCATATCTTCCATCAGAATCTGCACTTTCCCATTGCGTACTCACTCAAATCAATTTAGATGAAAAATTTATTTGACCTATTTTTACTGTCTCCAGTCACATCTAAATATGTATCTGAATGTGTGTGTATGTAGGCATCCACAAATCAAACATACAAAGATGGTTTTCATATGATAGTATCACCATCTTCTGCGTTGCTTTTGTTTCGTCTTCTAAAATACCAGTTTGCACAAACAGCCTTGACCTAATTTATAATGTGCAGCTTGGTGAAGTAACTACACACTAGAGATGGCACTAAGCTCATTTTAACTACAACATAAACCCAGATCCTGAAAGCTCTGTGGCAACTTCCATTGCAATAAAAGCTATTGATTAGAAATGCTTCCCTGGCAGAGAGAGGGGACTGGTGCCCTCATTGTGTTCCAGTGACTCACCCTGAGGTCTCAATGGGAGTTGCAGATGATGAGTAGCAGCACAGCAGGTAAACTACGAAACTCATGGAGCAATTCAGGTCTTAGCCCAGCTGTGTAAATTAATGAAAACATTCCTGTCCACCTGAATGGATTCTAAATAGGATCCTATTGTATGTCATAAGAATGATTCCTGCTCAGTTTTTCTATTCCACTTATTTTTTTACTAGCTCTTTACATGTTTTGAGTATTACAATTTTACACTTCTCATCAGACTTCTTGTTACTGAGGACAGGAAAAGTACATAATGTAGGACATTATATAAATAACATGTCCTTTTTATGTCATTTAATTGTAGTATTTGTGAGGATACATCTTTTACATGTCTTTTAAATCCATAACGATGCCACTTGGTGCAGGATGTGAGAGCAATAACATCAGTGTTGTTTAAGGGTTGTGCCAATGCCCTAACCAGAAGGTGGTGTATTTTAAGAACTTGGCCCACAGAAAACCGTGGGAACTCACTAAAAATGCAGACTGAATAAAAATTTGCAGTTGTCAATATATAATATTGAAGCACATTCAAAGTGATAAAAGAAAAACACCTGAGACCTTTCTATTCTGAAGTACTTTTGGAGAAGAATGGGGTGTTGGGGAGGCTGAGTTGGTTAGTTTAATGAAAGTAAAATGAAGTGACTGATTTCCATGTATTATAAGCATGTTTTGGGAAATGTGGTTTGATTTTTTTCTTTATTCTTAGAAGCAAATTATTTACGAGCATTAGATGTTCTTCACAATAGACACTTTTAACATGCATTTCATAAAGCAAGACAGCTCTTGCTGTAAGCTTCAGAAAGCAGAATAAGAAAATGAATCAAGCACTTTTAAACCTGCTATATAAAGAGGCTTTGCAATTTAAAATAACTTAAATTGTGTTATTAGTGCCTTTTGTACAGTTTTTATAGTTTTGTTTTGGAACTAGCTATAATCACAAATTCCTTAAACTATTTCCTTTAAACAAAAGAACATGCAAAAAAAAATCAAATTCCTATTAATTGATACTCCTTCTCAAATTCTCAAATTCCACACCTTCCTATGCATTAGTTTTTGTTTTGTTGAATTTTAAAGAGACTTATCCTGCAGTTCAGTGTGATCTATTTCTGTCCCTTGGCTTGATGTATCATTCTGCAGTTTTGTGTTAGTGAAGTTAAATCTTTTTCCCGTGTTCAATGTGAAGATTGTTTCTCTTTTGGTATGACTAGTTGGACCATAGCTCATCATTTGTTCACTCTGTTGGCTGCATTCATTACACCTGTACGCCCTTTACATTGCATAAAGCATTATTATTACATCAATGTTCATATTCTGATGTGGTCTATGTATTGAGAATATACTCTCAAAAAATTCTACCTCCTTCAAATATGATTTTCTCTCTTAGTATATGGAAATATTCTTTGTTCAGAAAATATGATTTAAAAATGCAAGAAATGTTTGTGCTTTGTTTGAGAGGTATGTCAGCTTGATTAAGTACATGAGTTATATGGTATGGGATACTTGCTTTCATCATTATAATTCTGTGAATTGCCTAATGGCATAAATACTCTGCTGGAAAGAAATTTTAATTATGGTTTAGATGTAGGAGTTTTTCCACTTTGGGAACCTCAGAATTATTCCTCCTCTTCATGAATTAAAACTAGGAACCAGATGATTTTTGTGTTCATTTCAATAATGGGCTAACAATCAAACAAGATTTCTGTTATTTGCCAGCATTTACCTTACAGAGCAGGATTTTTCTTGTTGGAAAGTTTGCTTAATCTTCTTATTATTAACATTTTGCTTTAAATATATAAGAAATACCATTTTGTATCATGATTAAGAAGCAACCTCAATGCTATCTTAGAAATACATTCAGAACACATTTTACTAGATATATTTATTCATATTACAGAGTCAGTAATATTTATGTCTCCCCTGTAGCTCCTTCTATAGCTCTACATTTAGATGTTCTCATTAATTTCCTTCTAAGATCCTGCTTGACTCAGTCCCATGAAAGGTCATTACAGTGTTCCCTACTGTCCCCTTCATTTATGCTACAAGGCAATACAGAGACAACTTTTTTATGAGGAAGAGTTTTTGTGGGAAGATATTAGAATTGGTTCCGATAAAGTTTTATACCAGAAATAGTTCTCCACTAATGAATCTTATATTGATTTTTCTTGATGCCATCTTTGTTGTCCTAACCAATTTTCCAGCTGTGAAGGAGCTAAAAGTGGAAAAGATGCTTTCCCACATTTTCATTGGTAGTGTGCTACCATGCTGATGTATTTTGATACATGAGTTACATTACAACATGACTAAACAAAAAATAACTTCATGTGGCCTGTATTGAAGGGAATGTAGGCTTAGGAAAAAAATATGAAGTGACTGAAGACGAGCATCAGGATACATATCCAAGCAATTTCTTTCAGAAAGGAACAAAGGTAATAAGGAAGACTTCAAGAGCTGGCAGAAATGACATTATAGAAGATGTCTGTTATAATCCACTCACTTGGCCAGGAAGAACAAGCAGATGAGGCCTCTGGACAGGTAGGAGGAGTGTTACAGGCCCTGCTCCTCATGGGGAACATCAGCCACCATGGTGTCTGCTGGGGAGACAGCATGGCAGGATATAAGCAGACAGGGAGGCTCCTGGAGTGTATGGATGGTAACTTCCACCTCCAAATGAGATCAGAGCCAATAAGGAGAAGCAGTCACCTGGACCATATATACCAAAAATGAGAGGCTCACTCTGAATGTGAAGATCAGGAAACTTCATCTGCAGTGACCATGGTGGAGTTCAGGACTCTGAAGACACAGAGAAGAGGGAGAAGAAAGCTCACAGCTGTTGCCTTCAGAAGAGCTGACCTAGGCCTCTTCAAAGATCTGCTCAGAAATGTTCCATGGGTTAAGGGCCTTGAGACAAAAGGGTCCAAGAAAGGTTGATATATATGGATCAACTCCACCAAAAAAAAAAACAACCCAAAAACCAAACCAAAACAAAACAAATCAAAAAAAAAACCAACCCCACAAAAACAAAAATTCCCAAACAAAACCCCCAAACCTACAAAGGGTGGAAGCAAGGATAGGTGGGGCTGGGAGGAATACAGAAGCACTGTCTGAGCATTCAAGAGTGAAGTGAGGGAAGCCAAAGCCCAAATGGAATTTCAGCTCTCCAGAGAGGTCAAAGACAACAAGAAGGGCTACTATGAGTACTACTGACAAAAAGACCAGGGAAAATGTGGGCCCATTGGCCACAAAAAAGGGGACATGGTGACATGGGACACGAAAAAGAATGAGGTCTTGAATGCCTATTTTACGTCAGCCTTTACTAGCAGAATCAACGTTCAGGAATCCCAAGTCCCTGAGTAAAAAAGGAAAGAGTAGACCAAGGAGGATGTACTCTTGGTGGAAGAGGATCATGTCAGAGAATACTTATGCAAACTGCCCATATGTAAGTTCATGGCACCTGATGGGATACAACCATATATGCTGAGGGAACTGTCCCCTGTCATTGTGAGACCACTCTCGATAGTCTTTGATTAATCATGGCAACTGGGAGAAATTCCCAAAGATAGAAGAATGCAAATGTCATTTCCATCTTCAAGAAGGGCAAGAAGAAGGACTAGGGAGCTACAGGCTGATAAGAGTCACTGTGTTCTCTGGGAACAAGATGGAGCAGCTAATCCTGGAAAACATTTCCAGGTGCACTAAGGATGAGAAATCATCAGGAGTAGTCAGTATGGCTTCACCAAGGGTAAGTCATGCTTGACCAACTTCATAAACCTCTATGATGTGGTAGGTGAGAGCAGAGCACTGAGTATTGTCTGCCTGTACTTCAGTAAAGACTTTGAGACTGTCTGCCATCAGATTCCCTTAGGGACAGCACAGCTGAGAGATGTGGAGTTTCCAACACAGGATATATTCCAGAGCCATCTCACCATGACCCTGGGCCATCAGCTCTAGCTGACCCGGCATGCACAGGGAGATTGGACCCCATGACCTCCAGAGGCCTTTTCTACCTTAATCATTCTGTGATTCTGTGATTCTGTGCTGCTGATTAACTCTTAGGAAGAGAAGAACTAGCTGTCTTGGGTTAATTTCTATAAACCCCAAACATACGTCTATTTTGAAGCATTTACTACTATTTACTACCATTAGAAATTTTATTTGTGCAGTTCTGAGATGGGAGCAGTCATAGATGATAAATCAGTTTAGCTCACCCTGACGCCACGGGCTTGCACAAACACATCAGGTACAGTTTCTCCTTCCCAGAGCCACCATTTTCACCTGTGCTAAACTAATGTCTGAATGTTTGTTACATCACTTAGGAGTGTTAGAAAAGTTTCAATATATAACCTCATGCCAAGAAAATAACAGTTTAACCAATTCATATCAAAGTGATTAATGAAAACCAAGAGTAGTTCTAAAGCATGTCACTGGTTGCAATACATATAAGTACTCTGGACACATGGAAGCTCAATCTAGCCATTCACATGGCTACAAAAAACCAAAATAATATTCTTTTGCAGTTTCTGTAAAATCTGTGGAGGAAAGAAGAAATGTATCAGTTCTTTCTTTAGCTAAGGATGACCAGTTCTTAAGTGAAGAAATGTTGATTTTTTTTTAATTGTAAAATTTCTTGTAATTAGATTGTCATTATCTACAACAACTAATTAATCAGAATAACATTCAGCATTATGATTGAAATGAGTGTAGACTAGTAAAGGAGAAAATTAAGTTCATTTAATAAAAAAATAAAGATATCTATTTTGTTCACTTGCAGTCACAGATAGCTATGATTAAATTTTAATTTGATGTCAAATTAAGGACTCTGTTACAGTATGCTGACTTTCAGAGTACAGCTTTACTCACTTCAGAGGAAACTGCCATTTAAATGAGGAGAAGGTTTATTCTATATCATTCTAATGTCTTCCAAAGGCAGCTTCAGCTCAGTTCACATTCACAAAATGAGTATCAGTAGTAGCCAAGAAAATTTCATGGTGGCGAGCTAAAGAACTATGGCACAAAATGATTTTGAATATTGGTATTCTATTTTTAATTGTGTACGGTGTGTCTTCAACATTTTTAGCTACTAACTCTCAAGAACACTTCATACCAAATCGTCTTCAGCCGCCTGTGTCAAAATCATGGCATCAGGATAGCACATAAACATTCCTCTCTTTTTTCTTTTTTTTTTTTTAAAGACAGTGTGTGAATACAAAAATATGGCTGGTTTTGTATGCTGTCATGCTGATTTTGGTGTTGTACCAGTCTGGGAAGGCACAAACATCCAGCTACAAAGTCAGGGCCTGAGTGAATATCTCAGACAGGCAAAATGTGCAGTCATGGGTCTCCACTCTTAGGTCAGGTCTATAAAGGAGAAATGCTATATTTGCACAGTTGAGATTGGGCAAGTGTAGATAGCTGCCAGTACACCGTACAATAAAAAAACAGTAGGAAAGTTTTAGGAAGTACTGAGTAAAAATAATATCCCTCTCATGGACAAAACCCACGACCTCTCCTCCTTTGAGTGTCCTGCTGATGTTATCCACTGGATCATTGCCTCCGTAAAGCTGCCATCCAGTTGGAAAATTGCTTCTGCCATTCAATCACTGCGCTGCATTTTTACTCTCTGTCAGCTCAGCTAATCCTATTTTATTAATGGGTCTAAGAGACCAGTTTTGCTGAAAGGATGATCGGAGAGGGATTTGATTTCTTCTGATAGTAACTGAACCTGAATTTGCAGCCTCTTGGATAGCCATAATTGACTATCCAAGAGGATAAATTGACAAAGCAGAGTGCAACAAGGAAATATTGGGCATGTTTCTACTTTCACATACATCAAAACAAGCATGACTAATCCAAATAATTCTTTATTCCTCATTTCACAACTGTTTATTAAACAATGTGTTGAAGTTGCATTATGAATTTCTCAAATTAATTTCAAAATGGTTGTTCTTGAAAGAGAAATATCTCTGTCACCCCACATCACTTTCATAGAGCATAATCTGTACTTGACATTGCTCTCTGCCAACCAGAAAAGTTAATTCTGTATGAAAGGTTTTGATAGGAATAGCCTGAAAATATATTTTCGTGCCATGTAGCCAGCAGGGCAAAACTGAGGAAAATCCAAAGGACTAAAAATAATCCCAGGGAGAAAAGACAGGTCATAAGTATAGTAAATATGAGAGTAGCAAGACAAAAAAAAAAAAAGAGGTGGGAAAATATGGCCAAAGTAAAATTTCTTGGGATTTTAATACAATTAAAAAGCAGTCATTTTTATATATACATGATCTCTCCACTGAGACTGTAGAAGTCTGTATGGTCAAAACTAACAGGAGAGAACAAGTAACTTTCCAATATTGTCGTTTTCAGGAAGCAGTTGAGAAAAAAGGAGATGAGAGTATCAAAGATTTGCTTATTTGTCAACTCCTGTGGCTCCAGGCACACAAAAACCTATTCAGATGTGCAGTATCTAAAAATATCTAATAATAAAATCATCGTGAATTAATAGTATAAAAATAAAGCAATGTTGAATGTCTTTATGTTTGATACACTTGTTGTAATAAGCACTAAAAGTGATAAATATGCACAGAAATGAAACAGTACAAAAAAGGTGTTGCCTCAGGAAAAGTAGTGATTTAATAATGTCTTGATTTTGATTCTGTTTCTCATCTGTTTCTCAGATACCTAGAGAAGTTATGTATAAAAATATAACAGGTGGTAGAAGTAAATTATAGCTGGAGATATTGTCCTGTTGTGAACCATAGGAAAATAAATTTTTGTCTGAATAGTTTTGGGTTTTTTTCACCCATTAAATTTGAATTCTTCATGGGAAATATTTCTCAGTGAAATCTTTTTGTAAATGATGTAGAGATTGGTTCTGAGAAAACAATTTATTTGAACAATTATCTGTTTAACAGGATGTCAAAGTATTTGCTGCTGTTTATCCTTGGTTTCTGTTCTCATTTAACTAGAGAAAATTCATAGATTCATAGGAATTCTGCCCAGAATGTACCACTATGAGAATATTAACCTGACCTCCTAAATGGCAAAAGGCAGAATCTCTTCCAGATTGCTACAAGGCAGCCCAAAAGCAATGATTGATATACAGTCTCTGTTAGAGAATAGCTCTGTCTTAAGACTTCAGGGAAGAATTTCCTAGAATTGCCAATTCTTATTTTATCTTTATAGAATATTTTTGTCTCCTTTCCAGTTTGAACTTTTCTGACTCTTGATGACAGTTTTTGTGTGGTTGAAAGGACTTCTAAGCTATCAGGAACTTTTAATAGTTATAAACTGGGTTCAGACACCTCTTTATCTCATCTTGGATTTATTCAGCAGCATCTTAGGGCTTTCTTTGTAAGACATGGTTGCTGAGTTTTCTTAGGGTTTTTAATGACATGAATGATGTGGGGAAAGTTTTTTTTTCTGAAACATCTCTCATTTTTTACTTCATTTTAATTTTATAAACACTGTAATTAACATGGTATTGGTTTTAATTATGCCGCAAAAATAATGCCATTTTCTATTTCTGTTCATTATTTCTTTGTTGTGCACTCAAAACTTGTACTGACCCCCTTACTTGCTGCTCCGCACTTGGAGCTCATCTACAGTAGCTTAACTTAAATGATCTTGTCATTATTTCATTTTCAAAGCACTTGGGATACTGTCCAGAAAAGATGGCCTCACTTAGAACAAATTCATGGATGTTACTAGGATTTACAGAAGCATACTGAATTTGTGCTGATGGCTTTGTCTTGTAAAAAGCTGGTAAAAAAAAAAAAATCTAATTGTGCCCTAATGATCCTCATTTGGCAGAAAGCCCTGTCCTTATTTTCATCAAGGCAGCCCATTAGTGCTCCTGATGGGATCTTGCCTTTGTCCCAAATCCTGAACAGGGCAATCCAGAAAAGAAGGGATCCTCAAATCCAGAAAAGAAGGGATCCTCAAAGAGATGTAGGTAAAGAATGAAGCTAAAATGGGCCCAAACTCCTGTTATTCTGAAATTTCTCCTTTCCAGCCAAAAAATATCAAAAAAGTCCCTATCATATTTCTACCAACTGCACTGGAAAGTCCTCTGAATGGGTCTATCCAAAGCTGTGTGGGGACTAAGAGGGGCTGTACATTGGTTTCAGATCTAATGTGGAAATGTAGGAACTCCTAAGCCCTCCTGCCTAGGTTCTGGTAGATTTCTAGCTTTTGTTTAAGAATCCCAATAGGATTGGGAAATGCTGTTTCCCTGTTTACCCAATGCTAAAGCAGGCTGCAACAAAATCAGAGTACCAGGTATCTTTATAATCCACTTCTGATTATTCATAATTACAGTCAATAATGGCAATCAATAAGTGAAAAATACATTTTTCAAAAGTAATTTCTAAAATATGCAAATAATCCTAATGGAATTTGTCAGATACACAGCACTTGAGAGGATCAATGCTCATGACCATGGATATTCAATATATTGTTTTAGTTCATCATTATTGACTATATGACTGTTCATGCTTTCTAACATACTTCATAACATACTTCATATTTTCATATCCTTTCCAAATATTTTGTTTTGAACCCCATGCCAATAAAATCAATTTCTCTACTAATTTGAGAAATGGATGGGACAGGCTAAATTGCACCACCCAAGAAACACTGGGAGCAGTTCCACAGATAAAGCTGCTCCCTGAAATGGTATTTCTAACTACAGCTTTTTTTTTTTTTTTTTGATAGATCATTTAAAGAGATGTATAAATATTCATTATTTTTTGAGAAAAACAAAATATTGTATCTTAAGCTTCTAGCCATTAATTTTATTGCAAGACACCTTCATAATATAGCTTTATTTCATGCTATTTCACCATTTGCCATGCTTCTGAATTCCTTTTGAAATTTCATAAATATGTCTAAAGTATGTTATATTATTCCTTGCTGGAATGTGATTGTGAACTAAATTGTCATAAGAAAAAGCACTATAAATATCCCTGTTCTAATATGCTATTTCTTATGGTGTTGTTTCTGGTTTTGTAATTTCAAAATACTAATTACTGTTTCTCCTGTTTGTCATGAAAATACAATTCTTACATAATTGTGTGGCTAAGGTGTAAATTCTCTAGCAGATGAAAAAAATGTAATAGCAGAAATAGCCACTAAACATAGAAAGAGTCAGGTGTTTTGTTGTCTTTTTTTAAATCCACGTTTCCATGAAGAATCACTGAACATTAAAACAATTCTTTAATTAGCAAATATGTACTGTAAAAATATGATTCCCATTTTCATATCACTAAATCGCAGTAATATGCTAAAATAATTAGAGTTGGTTGTGCTTTTGCTGCAAAAAAAAATATGGAGCAGAATCTGCTCTCAGTTCAGTAGGGACAGCCTGAGACCGTTCATCTGGAGATAAAAAGCCAGATTCACAGCCTGTGTAAGTTGTGCAGTTCCTCTGATTTCAACTGTGTCACACCAGATTTAAATCAACTCAGTATTTGGCTCAATATGCACAGTCAACAGATTACACTCATAGCACCAAGTGCAGGCTTTGGCTGGAGGAATTAGGTTTAACACAGAAAGTAGCAGGACAATTAATTTTTTTTTTTTTTGGTGGTCATGGGGGAAGGTCTTGGAAATAAGCGTTTGCAGTGGTTAAGAACTCTCTAGCTCTTCGAGTGAGGAGCTTGGTGCAATGTGAAAAATAGAAAAATTCCCACATCTCTTTGAATTCAAGATGCCGAAGAGAAAGTCGCTTGTTTTCAGGGTGAAAAGTCCTTGGTCTGATCAGCTGGTGCAAAAGAGGAAAGAGCTGCTCTGTGCCACTGCCTGCAGCATTTGGGGTTGGCATTTTGGGTCCTAAAAACCTTGGGTTCCACTGCTGCCAGCAGAGCTACTCAGTAGACAATAAGGTCTCTCAGAGCGGATGGATAGAAATGTTGGTAAATTCTGTGTGTGGCTGAATCACCAGCAGCTACAGAAATATGTAGTATGGCTCTACTCTCCTCCAGGCACAGAAATTTTACACCAATGAAAATCTAATGGCATAAATGCAGTTACTCCTGATTTAAATGAGGAAATTTTTGTTCCTTCTGAACTGTGACTTGATATTATAAATGGCTTTTAATGATCTTTCTTTTTTCCTTTTTTTTTTAATGGTTTTGTTTTATTTTGTTTTTTAAGAGTGGCTGAAGTCAGCCAAATGAATAAAAAGCAAGGCTAGAATTTGGGCCTTCTGGCTTTTAGATTCTGCTTAGAAGAATAAGCCATGCCTAGAAAATGGGAATCAGGAAAGCCAAGTGAAGTGTTAGTGATATGGAAATATATCATCTGTCACAAACAACCTACCTTAATTAAAGTGCTCAATGCTAATCTAATGTAAAAGCCTCATAAAGTACCATAAAGAAGCTGAACTAATTTTTTTCTTAGATTGCAAAACTGTTTAAGATGGTTTAACTTACCATGACAAAAACCTGTGGAGGAATGAATTTTCATTGCTTTTTACTAGTGCAGAGGGTTTGGCTATATACACTGTTTAATTCAGAGTGGGAATTTTACTTTTTTTTTCCATTTTATTTAATTCAAAATGTTTTGACAGCTTGACTTGCTATCACTAAAAGTTTAATCAGTCAGACATTTAGGGGAAGCTGTTCAGCCAGTATAAATCTTTCTGGTGAAAGTCACAAAAAAGGCATAACAATAAGGCATAGCAATCTAAGAGGAGGACTCATGATATAAAACCAAATATGCTAAACCCTGTAACCAGATGGCTTTAACCATCTGATCCTGCCTAAGATGTCATTTTCAGAGCCCTTTTCTTTGAGTCTGACATCATGAGGAACTGAACTCGTCTGTCAGCAAGTTCATATGCTGGTTTTAAAATGTCTTGTTAAGCTAAACATGGCCACCAAAAAGAATGCCATGGCAATGTTGGTATCACAATATACAAACACTGTGATAACCAGAATTAGATGGAGCCTGAAGTTAAACAACAATTGAAATAACTAATTTATTTTTCATTGAGTTTGCATGTTGTTTTTTTTTTTACTTAGAGAAAGGAAATTACTGTATGCAGTTAAGTGTAGAAGGCTCTTCCAGAAAAGTTTTGCTAAGAGCCGCTCCAAATATCACATTTTTAGCACAAGTATCATATCCAAATATCACTATTTACATTGTATATAGAACATAGTATCTTTGTCTTGTGAAACTGGGTGTTCTTCATCATCTCAGTGAATTTTATTCTATTTCTTGTTTAGAGTGTGTGAATGGAAAAGACGAATTTATAATATCCAACTGTATAATTAAACCCTTAAACCTTTATTATTCATCATTTATAGCAGTTATTATTTTTAAAGTGGTAAATTTTTCAAATTATTTGTTGGAATACTGTGGAGTTTTGATGGCCTTTTTCATTGCTTTCTGCATTAACTTATAAAGGCTTTTCACTGTGATAAGTGACACATTCTGGGAGGAAATCACTGTGCTTAAAATATATCATTAAATCTAATTGCGTGTAACTTGTTTTCTTATTTATTGGGTTACAATATATCAAAATTAGTTTAGTTTCATGTTCACATGAAAAGGCATTATTCCTATGGGATGAGTCCATGAGAAATGACCAATAATGGTGGAACTGGCCTTCAATTTGCACTGGGTTCTGCAGGCTCCCTCCCCAGGAAGAGCTGGTGGAGATGGCCTAAACTGCAGCAGGAGATCTCCCAGGCAGTCAGACTGCTGTGCTGTCACCCTTCCCCATCTCTTTGTTGGCTCCACAGCATTCATCTCCTTGACTTCTGTGATGGTTTTCCTTTGGTTTTTTTACCTTTCCCATTTTCTCTCTCCTATCCCCTCCTCAGTCATGCTCAGAGAAATACTCCCTCAGAATCACCTTCCCAGTGGGGTAGCTGAGGACTACAGGCACCAAAATGAGTTTTAGGACACTGAGCCTGTTTCTCAGCTTTCAATTCTGTGCACTTTATTAACTGAGACTCATTTTTTAGTTCCCTTTTGCTTTGTAAGCTTTGGGAGAACCTTCTTTCCTGTACCCTATGTTGATGCTGGGTTGGGTATAAACAATGGTAAATGTTGTTGCTTGTTGATAGCAGCCTTTCCTTAGGCAAAAATGCCCTTTGATTTAATGGGGAGGCAGAACCTATCCTTGGCACTGCTGTGGCCTTTGCTGACTGTACCAGGCAGAGAATGGATTGATTTTTTACAACGTGCAAGTTTCTGATGCTGACCAGTTCTGTAGGACATGATCCAACAGTTCTGACTCATTCCACCCAGTTTGTTTCCATTTTTCCCTGCTGGATTTGGAGATTTGACCCAATGACCAGAGTGCCTCTCTAATCACTGCAGGATCAGCCATGCTGACTGTGGTAACATCTTCACAGCACATTCAAGAATTTAAGTTATCTGAAGTTTAAAATCATCTACTTCATCACCAGGAAAATTCAGAATGGGAAAGTAGTACCAAATGAATTTAGAATCCCTATCACAAATAACTGGTGCTTTTAAAATATACAGTTACAAAAGTCTTACAAGAAGACCCTCTGATTAATAACTGACAATAATAATAGTTGCATGTACAAAGAGCTGCACTAAATCCTGTACAAAATTTGCACTTTGGCAAAGAGTATTTTGGTTCATATCACATACATTTTGTTAAGTAGAGGAAACACTGCTTCCCTGGTGCTTTTGTTTTTCCCTCTGGATTTGTAGCAATGGAGCACTTGCATGTTGTGTTTGATGCCTTGCATGAGGTAAGACATGCAATGGCAAGTTCCAGTCTGCATGCTGCTTAATGAATGTTTTCCTTTTCTCTCCTTCCCTGTTATGTGCTTACAGAAGACAACTATGTGGAAGGTGGGTGCTTTCTACCTTATTTTCCTAAGCTCTTGTTTTTCCCCTCTGTTCAGTGGGGCTTTTTTTTCCTCCTGCTTCCTTATAACTTAATGTTATAAAAGTGCACATATCATTCAGAACGGTAAGTTGTATTTTCCCCTGCATAAAGGCATACAAGTTTAATCAAATATATGTGATTATTTTTTCATACAGAACACAAGCAAAGCTCCTTGGCCTTATTGCTGTAATTCCAGAATATCTCCACTGAAACAACAGGATTTTGTACTCATGTGACTGATACCATATCCAAAACCTCTCTGAGATTTGCAGGACTAATTTCTTCTCATGTTCTGTATGAAAAACACTTCAAGAAACTATTTGTCCCATCCATGTGGAGCCTAAATCCTCCCAATGAAATAATAATGCCATGTTAAATTCCTGTCTCTTAATTGCTTAGGAAAATGGAAAGCGCTTTCTCTTTAATACCACAAACCTTTGCTTACTCTAATATCCTTTACAGCACAAAGCTTTAGGAAAAGAGTTTTCTGTCTAACTTTTCAGCATAATGCACTTGCCTTTGAGACACTGTGAAAGAAGCAGCATGTGATATTAATAATTAAGTTGGTATGTAATTAAGTCCCTTTAAAGAAAGTGTGGCATAGGGCAGTGGAAACTAAGGCACAATGCCATCTATCCTGAATATTGGTAAGTAAGTCTATTAGCTGGTAAAACATGCAAATATATGATAGTTTTAAAGTCATTTTGCTTATAACCTAAAAACTACAGGTGCTTTTTATGTACAAATGTCTTTAAAAGTCTTTTTGGGGTGAATTTTTGCATACGGGATAAACAATTATCTAGTTGGAAGAATTAGTTTACCTAACTGAACTGAAAAAAAATTGCTTTCATTTAATTCCATTCCAATATTTTAAAAGCAAGGGACTTTGTAAACTAACTCATATGCAGAGTGACTGTCCTGGCATGACTCTGGACCCAGGGTGCTCATGTGAGCTGCTCTGGGGCCTGAGTCATTCAGGTTTCAACTCACCATGGGCCACTGCCTGTTCAGGGGTGATTTTCTCAAGCCTTCAAGTGCTGATGCTTCATTTCTCTGTGCTGCTGTATTCAAGGATGAAGACGGGTGCTCAGATTTAGCACATAGATGATGCTCTGCAATTTTATTAATATATATGTTTTTTCCCAAGGAGAAGGAAAGTTCAAATAATTCTGGTGCTTTACTTGTGGGCACTGTCGTGCTCGTACACGTCAATAAAATATCATTTTCAATGTGAGATAAAAATGTATTCAGCAACACTGGAATAAAATTCTAGCTGAAAAACATAAAGCCTAGAAATAACTACCTAATCTTGTATTTGATCTGTGCATAAAACTCTTACTGGTGTCAACATGAGTCTCAAAATTTGAATTAGGTTCAGTATAACTAGATAAGGAGGTTCAATTGCATTTCATCTATTCATTTATGCACAGCAGTACAAGATAAAACCTGGATAACTGTTAATCCAGACTTTACCTGAACCTAATTCTTAAAACTGCAAACTTAAATTTATTCCAACACAGGTCTGGATACTTATGCATACATTAAAGTTACAAAGCATGAATATGTAAAAATGGAAGCATAGAATTGTGTACCCAAAGCACAACTTGAAGTCTGAGCTAAATTTTTTCATCTTTGATCTCTGTGATATCTGAGCATCTCTGTAAATTAAGCGACATAAGGAAACAGAAATATGCAATATTCAATTTTGTATATACTTCTGGGAAAAAAAGGCTACTGTTTTTTCATTTTACTGAATTTGTACTACATTTAATACCTTCACTGCAGGTTTATCACATTTAAATTTTGTTTTGGCCTGTGCTCTGCATGGAACTTGCACACCAAACTATGGTACCCTACCTCCATATCCTCTTCCACTATCCCGCCCTTTTGCTCTTAAGTCTCTCCTCTGAGAGCCAAGTTCAGGAGAGAGTTGGAGTGGATCCCACATGAGGGATTCCTTCTAAATCTTGAACTCCTAATTCACAAAGAAGTTGAAGTAATGGTGCACAAATGAGTATTTTCAATGTATGGAAGGCCTGTACATGGCACTAAGGATAAAACTTCCCAGGTCTTTTAAAAGCAGACTTTCATTTTGCAAATCTAGGAGTGATTCCTCTTTTGGCGAATTTAGCTGTATCATTTTAAACCCCTCTGTGGAGTGAACACGTACAGTACTAGTAATGCTTCGCTCTCAATAGCCTTAACTCATAGATTGCAAAAATAGAAAATAAGGTAAGTATCGTCATGGGCCTTTAGCAAGGGAGTAAAAGTGACCTTACTGCTTGCAAATAAAGTAACACAAAGGGTGAAACAAAATACAGTGTCTTGAGGAGTAGACTGAATTTTCTAATTGGTAGATGTTTGCTTTGAGCAGTGTATGTCTTTAAATTCACTTGGCTGCATTTTTCATTGAAAAGCACTGTAAGTGACTCTTAAAATTCAAGCAGTTTTTATGATGTCTTCAAGAGGGTACTTCTGCTATTTACATTTTTTTTCTCTTCAAATTATGTAAGAGTCATCTATTTACAACTGACCAATTTCACTAATCATTTTAACTAAAATAGTGAGCACTATCAAGCAGTGATAATCTGAAGCTAGGCTTTTGTTTAGGTTGCTGTAGCTATGAAGTTCATATGTAAATGTGAGATAGTGAGAGATCACCTTTTTTGCATTCTCCTGGGAGACAGGACAGTGATTTTTTTTTGAAAGATCTCACATAAAGTAGTGGCTGAAAAGTCATAGTTTCATTAAAGAAAAAGATGTTGCAATCTTCAACTGATTTCAGTTTTTTTTTAATCAAATACAATTAGGGTCAAGTCAAAAGTCTGAGATTTCTTGCCATAGTTGCCAACACCAAAAGCTAAAACCCAAAGACAAATTAATCAATCACAAGAAGAGACTAAAACTTCCATGTGGCAGGAAATCCAAGGAAGGACACCCAGCACTAAAAGAATTAATTACATTATATCACCTGGTCTTTATACTCTGTGTATTCAGCAAGCCTCTCTTGCAGCAACACTTACAGAGAAGGATCACCCATGAAAACATTTCTATTCTCTTTCACAAGCTGCAAACTGCCAGTTCAGCTGTGTGATGCTTCCCAAGCAATGCTGATGCAGGCATCCCTTCAGGATCACAGTCAGCTTTCATTTACATTGCTGTGAGCCCCAGGTAATCCCACCAGCTGCAGAGCTCTGTATTTGGAAACAGAATTTATTGCACAAGAGATCAGGCACATCAGGCCCTTCAGTTTAACTACACATCTAAAACGAGTGACATTAAAAAGCAATAATTCAACAAAACCATTGTTAGACTACTTGGAACATCACTTGAGATTTGGAACTGATAAGAGAAGAATCATTTAGACTGATTGCAGTTGGGAGTATCTTCTTTGAACTACCCCCAAGTAGTGTGAGTCATTTGTGCACCTAATTTTCTTTGTGAATTAGAAATCACAGAAACTCTCTCTCTAGGAAGTCTGCTCTCCAATAAAGAGAAGGATATTTTATTGCTCACCTTCTTTGTGTGAATTAATTTCAATTAATTGCAATTAAGAAAATAATGTATGGTTTTTTTGACAAGAGGAGCACATTTTACTCATGAACAACCAATAACTCCTGAAATGGATCCTAAAACAACTAAATTCAACAAGAATAATTCCGTTTTTTAAATCATACATAAAAAATGAAAACCCTTCATATATCTAAGAAAGATATTCTCCCAACATCACATTATATTCAGTGAGATTTAAGTATCATTTTATTATCATGATTAAAAAAGATGAATATTTTTCCTTGAAGAGTAACAAAATTTGGCTCTGGATGAGTGATTATCATTATGGACATCTGCTTTGAAATGTCACTAGACCTATTCTGGTGTGATGGGATTTCATCTCACAATATAAGTATAAAACAAAATCTATTTCTTACATATTGAAGAAGTAGTTGCAGAAGCTGTCACTTAAATTTTCTTTATTACTATGTATTTTATATTGCATATGTAATAATTTGCCTTCTCTGGAACAAATTCATTCTACTGTCATATTTCACACAAATAAGGAGACATTCTTTGCATTATCATTTCAATGTGATGAATAAATTTTATTTAATTACCTGAAATGCTCATTTTTATGAGGGGAAAAAGATCAGACCCAGCCCATTTTTCAGGTTTAAACTTCTCCAGGGTTTAAACATCATTTCACATGTAGAGGACAGGAAGTCCTCTCAGCAAAGTGTTCAAAGCAATATAAACAAAATATGATAAAGACAGACGGATTATTAAAGGAATTGGTTGGATTTGAAAGCATTTTATTATTTTCTGTCAATGCAAATACTGCACAGAAAAAAAAAAAACCACAATAAAACAACACCCAGTGTTTGAATTGCAGTTCTGTTACTTGTAGCCCAAAGCATTCCAACCAGTGGTTGAAAAATGCTCTTTGATTTCCCTCTGTGATACAGACATCTTATAGGAAACAGATGCCTGTCACAAAACATTTTTGTCAGTGTGACAACACCACCTTCCCGTGCTCCCCTTGTTCATTGCTGACTGTGCTCTTGTTTCCCTTCAAGGTCTGGCGCACCTGATGATGGGCGACCAAGGTATGGGCTCTGTTCCTTTTCCACTCTGCTTTCATTGTTTCTTCTTGTTCTGTAGCTGCTTTGAATCCATCACTGCAACCGATGGGCAAATGCTTGAAAGCTGTCTTTGGCTGCAAAGAAACACATGGTTTTAGTCACATCTTTTTCTTGTTTCGTTTTTTGGTTTTGTTTTTTTTTTTGTTTGCTCCGTAAGCTTTTGTCCTTCCTGCCTCCTCAACTCCCCCTCTTGCAAAACAATAACTAAAAAGAGGTGAGAGAAATAAGAAAGTGATTACGAAAATTCTGTGTGCTTATCAGAAAATACAATTATGGGTGATCCTATAAAAGATAAAGTGCCAGACCACTCTTCAGATAGCCCCTAAAAGAAGATGCTCCTCTTGTAATGTTGTATACATTGAAGAGTCCATTTGCATTAATGCATGGCTGATTGGAAATGTGCAAAAAGCACCTGCTCCTGGCTTCTGGAATGCTGAGAGTACAATTTTGCTACCTAACATAACCAGTGATTTTTTTCCTCCTAACCATTGTCCATGTTACCTTTGTGACAGTCTTTCTTATCTAAGCATGGGTTATTTCTGTGTTTCTCTGCATGTACATGATTGGGAAGAAATAAACGAAATCCCTAATATGACACTGATTGCATCTCCATTTGTCTTCAGACACTTACCTTATACTTTGTCTCTTCATGTTCAGATACTATTGCATTTACATGTACTCATGACTCTTACTGTTGTTTCTCTCCTCTTCTTTATTCTCTTTTTGTCTGGAAATGCTTTCTTCATGGAACCATTTCACCAAATCCATAGGTAAAAGTAAAGGTATTACATGATTTTCTTTATTTTTAATGCCATCAGTATACTTAAATGTATGTATAAATAATGCAAGTGAATGTAAAATTTTTGCACTGATAACATGAGGTAGGTATATTTTCACAGTAGATATTACATGGATATCAAGGTAAGGATAGCTATCCTAAAGTACAGGCTGACCATTTTCTAAGTTTGTTTCCTGGTTTTGTGAGGGATGTGAAGCTTTGGCAGTGATAAAAGAGGCTGCAGCTCTAGGAAGTGTTCATGATGAAGTAACAGCCACATTTTGAGGTATGCCTTTTTCTGTTCTCAAAGAGCTGCAGTCTAAACCACCAGACACAGAAAAAAAAAAAAAACAAAAAAGTGTGATGTTGTTCAGTAGAGACTCTCTGGAGGTAAACTGTGCAGGGTCAGTCCACAGCTTGATGTACGTTTTGCATGGGAAACAGCACTAACTTTAGCAAGTCTTTGCCCTGAGAGTTTCCTTTCATATTAATCACTTGGAGCATATCTGAGATAAGAATTGGACAAAGGAATGAGGAAGAACAAAAGCCAAAGAGAAGTCTGGGGTTTCTTTCAGATTTTTTTTAATTCTTTTTGTTTCTTTATGTAAAGAATGCCAGCTGTGTTTACTTTCCTTCTCCCAGAGGAAACAGTGTGGTAGGAGCAAGAATTTTTTCCTGTATAAATAAACATCAGGTTTTGCTACAAGGACACTTGTCCACAGGCATTGTGTAAATATATTTTTACGTTAAGAAGGTGGTGATTAAAAGCCATTTAATCTCTGTTACATATGATGAATAATACAGTTCTATTTATCTTAAGCATTTTTCAGGGGTGCCTATTCTTTGTATAAATCAGAAATCCAGTCTGCATGGTCGTACTTGTACTTTCCTAACTAGCTAAATTAGAAACAAACTTCCAGGTTTGTTGGTGTCTTGGCTGATTTAGTGTTTCCATACCTAGGAAGTTCATGTAATGCAAAGACTGTACATACAAATCTGTAGTGTCCCTTTCCTCTTCATATCAGACCCCCTGGAAAGACTCTGTACCTGTATAGGTGGGATACCATTTGTGTGTGTGTTCTGCAGCTCTACGTCTTCTTACTTAGGAAAAGTTTTAAGCAAGTATGGAAAACAATCTGCTCATTTCTTTGCTTTATCAGATAATTTTGTTTTGTTTGCTATATGACTGATTCTTTTGTTTCTTAACAGTACCTAGTATGTGTGATTTCCTCATTACTTATTATTATTATCTTATTCCTAATCAGTAGATATCCTGGTGGCAGCTACCTTAAAATTACATATTTTATTAACTGAACCTTGACACTATAGATAGTTTTTATTAATAATGCAGAATTATTTTTTCTAGATTGTTCTGTACACAGAATAAATTATGTAGTATGTATGGCACCAAAGGGTTTTTTTGTATGAAAGGAGTAAAATATAAATATTATGAATATTTATTATGAATAGTAGCTGATATGGAGAGCAGATTTTTAGCAAAACATAAAACATAAATTCTTCTAGTATTTTGCAACATTTAGACTTTTATATTTTTATTTTTAAATGTTTAACTATATTTAAAACAAAATTATCTGTATATATTAGCCACATTTAATGTTCAGTAATGTGCCATGTAGCATAATTTAAACACCAGTCACCAATCATCTAATCATTTGACTACATTTTACCTTTCATATTTTGATTTTATTAGATTTATCCAGTTAAGATAGAAATAATCATTGCTGTGTTTTGAGAATCACAATACTTCTGCACGAATAATGGTGTATATTTGTTCAAATTGATGGAGAGGGTTTATATGTGTGCTAAGTCCAGTTGCTTGTAACAGAAAATATCCCCCAATGTTGAGCCATATCCTGAGGCAGGAAAAAACAGCCTCATTTTGTTGACTATCCAGAAACTTTACTAATATCAGCTATTGAAACCTGTGGCCTTGAAACAGTTGTGATAACACACATTTGTAATACATGACAATATAAAAAAATTAGGAGTGTGATGGAAAGGAATGAAGGGAAAAAAGAGGAAACTCCTTTGTTATAAGTTCCATTCTTTGAGAGGTATGCGAGGGCAGTAATTGTAAAATTCTGGGTGATTATATAATGAATTAATCATATTTTGGAAATATAAGCAATAAAACACTTTTAAGAAGCTTTACAATGTAATTTGTCCTCAGGAGTATAAATGGCGGAAGTATCACCATCTCCTTTAATTGTGTAGATATTCTTTGGGATACTGGAAAAGGAGAAAAAAAATCAAATCAGTGTATCTTCATAAGTTGGACAGGGTGTTAACAAGGTAAGGACCTGGTGTTGACAGAGGAAGGAGAAAGGAGGCAGCCTTTCCAACTGGACAATTCTAAGTTCAGTACTATCGCACAATGCCCCCGATGTTTAACATTTAGTTGTAAATCTAAATTGGGATATCCTGGATAATCTCCCCACAAATTACTCCTTGTAGATGCTATGCCTAATTCTAGGAAGATCTGGAGTCTTTTATTTATATTGGCATTTGTTTATTTTCTGTCAAGAACCATATATCAGAAATATTTAGGAATTTCATTTTTCATCCCCTGGAAATAACTGACCTGTATAGAACTTTAGCAGCAGGGTTGTCACAGTTCTGATGGTGAAAAGTCATAGGCAAGGTAAGGTTTGTAAATGGTGCTGAGGTTTTTACTTGACCACTTGAAAATGCTGTTCAGAGCAATTGCTTGAATTTGAAGCAATCCTTAAATCTGCTACTCATAACAGTCAGATTTGTTTGCCCCCAAAATATTTGTGCGCAAACATTTTCTCTGCTCTCTCCAACTATTGGAGGTGGTCTAATAAAACCATTTCCACCTTACCTCATCAAAGTCATGCAGGATTATTTTGTGTTGAATAGTAATAGGACTAAACTTATATGGCAACTAATGCAAAACACTCCATTTCTTTACTTAAAAAAAATATCTCATCCTCTCCTTTTCATATTCTCCTTTTCATTTCCTTTTGTTGAGCAATGAAAGGACTTTATAATTCACAAACTGTAAGTGACATGTAATACTTTGTTTTTATACTGCAGTTCTCTTAAGCCTATTCATATTTTTACCTATAGTTTATTTTTATGTAATTATCATACATTTGACTATATATATTACTCATTCTGTACCTAAATACTATGTTCTTACTCCTGTTCTATTATTTTAGAGATTATGTGCAGCTTTAAATTATACATTAGTCACTCAGGTTCATAAAAAACTATTAAATGTTAGCTAGCTGAGCAATAAGTGTTTCTACCAAAAAATTGATAGTACAACTGCAATTTTTTGTATTAGATTGCAGGCTTTTGATGTGCTGGTATTTGCTTTACTGTGTATAAATGCTGAAAAAAAAGACTTCAGAATGGCAATTTATGTATGTGTCAGCATCCTTGACAAAGGAGGGGAACTTTTTTCTTGCACATGCTATCGCACAATATCTGTAACACCAAAGTGACACCACTAATCCTTCAATTATCAATCACAAAACTCATTTGACAACTGAAAAAATAGAGCATTGAAAAATAAAAGCAATTTATAGAAATCCTTAAACGATCATAAGCATAAAAGTGGCATGTTATAGCTAAGTAATTATGTGATGCTTGTGTTATTCAACATAAATCTCACCTTGTGCCGGTAATCTCCCCTAATATCAAACTGTCTGGGATTTGGTCATTAACCTTCCTGCAACCACAAGTTCATGTGGAATGACTGTCATTTTTGCTGGAATGACTTTCATTTTTGCTCTGGTTTTGAAGAGCTAAGATGGTCTTGGCTTCTTGCACTCTCATTGAAACGCCTGTCCCCTCCTTATCTGCTGCTGCGTGTGCTGCTTCAGGGTGGCCCTTAGAGACACCCATAGCCCAGCCTTCCCTGATCCAAGCCCCCAACAGTTCAGAAACCCTGTAAATGCTTTGGCACAGCCCTGGACTCGAGCTCAGCTCCTTATTTTTGGCTCAGTGCCCTGTTGACATGGACTCAGTTTCATGCCTTCTAAACTGCGGCTGGCTTTTGCCTGGCAAGCACAAAACATGGATGGAGGGGCATTCCTGACTCTCTGCACTTGTTCACATAGTTATATATCCTAGGTGATAGCAGCTGGCTGGAAAGACTCCCTGCTAGAAGCCAAGTGAGGTAATTTAGGGATTTGACACACAATGGGGTTGCCAGGGTAGGGGAACTGAAATTGTTTCTAGGTGATGTTACAGGAGAAGAATGGATAACTTGAGCTTCCCCACTCAATCTTGTAGTTGCTTCTATTGGTAAAAAGGAAAAAATCAACAAGGTTTAAAAATTTAACCCCCACAAGTCCCAAACATTTTGAAAGTCTTGGAAAGTTTACAAATTATGAGCATAAGAATTAAAAAAAAAAAATTCTCTTTAAAACTACCATTATTTTTATGAGTATTACAATTTTTAAAATAAATTTATAAACTTTAAATATAAAGTTCCTCAAAGTACTCCAAAGAGCAGAAGCTAAATATCATATCTCTTCTATAATAACTTCTTTTTTTCTAAAGAAACTCATCAGTATAGTTAAATAGAGGCTGCTGTTCACCAAAACTATTATAAGTGAGTTTCTGTGTGTAACTCATACCCTCATGCCTACAAATATATGTTCCGATAAATATTTGTACTATCCTTATATTTGTATGGTCAATATGTTCAAATTTTGGTTGAATATCATAATGAACTATACACTAAATGTTTACTTTGATGCTTTGAAGCAAGTAATTTTCTTGCACTTCAGTGGGTGATACCCTGCAACCCTGGAATATTGGCATTTGAAGCTGCAGATTCAAATTTACATTGAATTATGATCAATAAAAGGTCCCCAAGGAGACAAAAAAATGCAGCAGAAGATGGCTGCTGAAGAAGTTTTCTGTCTGAAGCACATGGCTTAGAAGAAACCAACCAACATCAGGAAGAGAAATGCAAATTCTTCCTTGAGACCCACACACTTGAAATTCTATCTGAGGTGGCTGATTCCTCATCAGCAGTATGAAAAGAAATTGTAAGGACCTGTCACAAATATTAAAAAAAAAAAAACTTTCTGAAGAAAGGGAAACATACTTATTTTTAAACTAAAATCACCACATGGTAATGTCCAATCCACACCAAGAGTTCTAGTGCCTTACCACCACGAAAATAAAGAATTTACCATGTTCTGAATCATTCTGATGTCACTCAAAATGATCATGTAACGTGCGTGCATTTTTCATAGACTTCATATGGATTCAGAGGAAAGACAATAAATGTGTAACTCTGGAAGATTTAATGTAAAAAAATGATATATTTGCAAATGTGTAGATTTCTGCTGGGTCCCATAAACATTGTAGTAGGAGATAGTACATATGCAAAATTTTGTCTTCCTCAACACAAGGCTCCAGTTTGAGCACAGGTTTATCCAGAAGATGGGTATGCTGACAGAAAACCTTTCAAAATAATATTAAAGTTCTTTCAAGATGAAGGATGTGCATTTCAGGCCAAAAAAGTATTTATTTAGGATTTATTGGGAATGGAAAACAGTTAAGCTGTCAATCTGAAGAGGTAAAAAAGAAAGAATCAGCAGGTAAGCAATAAAGAAATAAGAAAACTTAGCATTTCTTCCTTGAAGCAAACTTTTCTTTTAATGTATGTGTAAATGTACCTAGAAAACAAGAATTTAAAGCTGCAGTGGTCTGTACCCTTTTTGCACAGTGAAATTCTGTGAGAGTTTTTTACATATTTCACAGACATTTCCAGTGAAACAGGTATTTGAGAGAAGTGTATTCCTTGGATATTGGAATATCCTTGAACCTTCTTGTGAGCCAAATACATCAGCAGAGTGACACTAAAGATTTCAGTTTCAGCCTAAGATTGCACAGTATCTTCCTAGGATAAAATTCAGTCCTTGAAATCTACAAGAGCAGCTAAAAAAATGAGCCCAACAGAATCTAATTTCTATTATTTCAGTGAAAATCAAAAGCAGTTGGAAATTACTGTACCTCTCAGAACAGAAGTCTCAGCTGATTTCCACATTAATCCAATCAATCATGCTCAGTGGAGTTTCACCAGCTAAGTGGAAAGAAATTAGAGCCCCAAGGAAGCGTATTTTCAAACATCTCTAACATTTGTCTACATGCAGGATTACAAAATTCTGGACTAAGCTTTATCACAGCTTCTAAAAAATCTAAATCTAATGAAAGTGAAGAACTCTTAAGAAGACTGCTCTAAAATTGTACTGGTATAGCTGAAAATGGGGACTATGCTCTTTAAATGCACATTATAATGATATTTTTCTACCAAGAAGAACTCCCTGCAAAGGAATTGAAAAATATTTAAATATTCAGGTCAGAATCGATCATTCTTGTAGAAATAAGAATGCTGCATACAAATTTTTTAACCTACTCTTTACAGGAATTTTCTTTGGTAGTAATAATATGCCAAGGTACTTAGAAACAACAGAAATTTGAGTTATCAAGTCGTCTTTAAACTCTTTTAATTAAAAAAAAATATCATTTACACTGGTACTACTAATATACCTCTTTCCTGATTTCCAAAGACTTCTATAACCCTGATGTTTTTAATTGCTCAAAGTAGTTTTCTGTATTTACTTCAGGGTCCACCTAGAGCAATTAAGCAGAACAGTGAAATCGTGCAAAGAACTGGGAAGTTCAGGAGCATAAAGGAGGATTCCCATAGGAAATTGTCGAGCATGGAACATGGACTTTGCTATGAAATTATCATCATTCTTTTAATGGCTTTCATAGATACCAACCTGTTATCCAGATATGGGGTTTTTTTTCTCAGACTTGGGAGCAAACAAAAGTGACTGAATCTTTTTTATTGAATGAATTTATTCTAGTGAAAGGAGTCCTTTCTTCCTCATTAAATCTATATTCAGGGCAAAGGGTTTTTTTCTGTTGGCACCCACTTAGAACAATTTTCTGATCAGCACTGCATTTCATTTAAAGGCAGTTTTTGTAATTTGCTGCTATGACTTAGAAGTTCTGGTACTTTTTTTTTTTTCCTGCTCAAAGTAGACATTTATTCTTTAAAGAAAGGAAGCATCTGGACTGATTCACTGGCAACTAATAAAGCTGTATAGAAGCAACCTTGGATAACAAGAGGCTACCACAGAACACCTGGCACTGCTGGCATCACAGCCTTGACTTCAGTAGCTTCTCTGTATTGGGGGTGGGAGGAAATAAAAGCAGCTGGGTCTAGTTCCTTTCATCTGCCTTTGCATATTCTTCAGACAGAGGGGAGTCTGCCTGGAAAGCAAAATTCAGCATTAAGTGAGTATAAGTCTGGAAAATTTTCACTGGGGTTACCCTTAGCTAACAGGTCTGTCCTGAATTCCATTATCATGAGCCATGGTTATTCCCTTTCCAGGAGTATCCACCCAAAGGAAAGGAAGCTAAATATCTTTCTGTGACCATTAATGCTCTACTTCTGAATCATCTTTTAGCTGACAAAAACCTGAGAGGTTCCTGAGGACAGCTGCATTGGTACTTAGGTGACCCCACTCCTAGCCAACAGTAACATCTCTCTCTAGAACTCGAAATCAGGAAGAATTTCCTTCATTTCCTACTTCATTGGACCTGAGTGTCTCTGTTAGGAAGAACCTGAGTTATATCAAAAGGTGCCAGATAAGGTCTTTTGATCTCAAGAAAATGGCATTGCAGGCCTTTTGCTGGTAATACATGCTGGTCTTTTGATTTTCTCAGTTCATGGCTCTGCTTAACCATTTGGTCTTACAAGGTACTTTTAGTATTTCTACAAGTCCGTAAGAAATATTTTTAAAAACCCCACCAAATTCATTTCCATCTAAATCATCACTGAAAACTGTGTTTGCAAGCTGTGATTTTACTATTGAAGCTGTGCAAAACAAAGCATAAATTAATTTTAAAGACAAATGCCTGTTTGACAATGCTATTTGCACTATCAATGGATGTTTATTTAAATGGGTATCTGATATTACTTGTATTAACTGCAACTACTGATTAGTTGTGGTGTAGCTTTCAATTTCAGAAGAGTCTTTTGGCTGTGGTTACATTGAACTCTAGCACTACTGTATGTTTATATCGTCACAAAAGTGATGGGAGATTTCCACGTGTTCTATTTTAATTTAATTTTCATTTGCCTGAACGCCCTTACATCATTGGTGTGCAAGTAGTGAACTGCTGCTTTCATTTCATCCAAATGCTTCTGAAAGCCATTAATTTTGTGGTTATCCCTCTAAGGTCTTAAGTTCTTACATCAATATGCACCTTCAAACACAAAAAATGCACCTGTGACTTTCTCAGTCATGCACTGATATTTTTTAATGTCCTTAGCAGTTTTTTTTTTTTTGTCTCTATATTTCTCTGCAGTGAATTATTCAAATAGGAATACTGTCCATGACTGTGACTGTGTTATAATACTGGAAGAAAATTTATATTTCAGAAAAGAATAATGTAAAAATACCTAAGTGCAAGATTGGACCAACGAAGCTAAACTTGGAAATTAGCAATTCTGTGTGATTCTCATGCAACATATTTATCTGTATAGGACTTTTATGCATCTTATTCATACAGGAAAATATCAGAAAAATCTATGGGAAAGACAGGAAAATATCTGTGGCAAATCTATATTCTGAGCATTACACAAAGCTACCTGAGTCCTACTGTTAGTCTACTGCTACATACTTCCCCAGAGCAAAGAAGGGGCTGTTCAGGCTACCATGAAGAGGATAAATTCCTGTATTCCTTTTGAAAATATTGGGAAGCACTGAATACATGGAGTAGAACACAGTAAGTCATTCACAATTCTAAAGGACAAATTCCTCAACAATTTATATTAACATATCCACATTTACCATGCATACGTGGAGCTGCATTCAGGATGTAGTCACATTAGCAGGTAAATAGAACCTGCTGTACTTCATCACTTTACCTCTCAGAAATGGCTCTATCTCAGGTTTTATAATGCTTATATAATGACAAATATGTAATAAAAATCACTCAAGTGTCATTATGTGTCATTTATTCTCTCTTCCAGGAAAACACATGCATTCGATATTTATCCAGTGCTCTAAAATAGCTGATAGACTTACACCTTGCTAACAAGACTATTCATTTTGGTTGTCCCTGAAATGAATAGGCTTGTTAAAGAAACAGGTTTTTGAGAGTTCTGCATTTATTAAGCTGTTATAAAAGCAAAATGAAAGTTTAATTAATATTTTCCTTTTCAAAACACCTAAAAGATCTGTATATCAGCCCTATAGCTTTTAATAAGTACATATAACTCTCCGAAATGTACATATATCTAGGTCATGCTAATTATCCACCTTGGGAGGCAAGAATGTGCCTATACTCCTCTACCTAGTTGGCATACTCTTGAGACCCAAGTCAGAAGAGCAGGCTTCAGAAAGTCTAAAAATACATTTACTAGGTTCTTAGCCATTAAACTGCTTAAAGAGGAGGTCTCTCATGTACTAGCTGACAGCCTGTAATTTCTATTATGCAGGAAATGAGACTAGATAATCAAAAACAACCTTTCTGGCCTTGAAGCCTGTGAATCACACAGAACAGAAAAATTACGGTGGCAACATGTAAGAAAATTGTCAGGCATTAAAGGAGTCACACTATTTTTGCTTTATTAGCGGCACTTTTATCAGGTTTCTTGTGTAGATGGAATTATGTGTCAATGAGCTCCCCCAAGCCAAGCCCTTATGGACTAACTGGAAAAACCATTCAAAGCACTCCCTCAAGCCAGGATGTGACATGGAAACTGAAACACCTTCATGGGAAAGCCTCAAACATATATGGAAGTGTGAATCAAAGGGAGGTTAATCCTTCTCAAACTTCAATATTTTGCTGTGGTTATTTATTTTGAATTGAATGCTGCAGTTAATCTCATATTCAGGAGCATTATGCTATTCAGTATTTTTGTTTTATACAGGTTCTCATAACACATTTGCAACAGGTTTTGGAGGTCTTTAAGTTATACTGTAAGAAATGAGCTTACCTTGTCATACTGTGACTGCTACACCAGATAAACCCTAGGCAAAACACTGTTGTGGATTATTTGTGCAGCAAAGCTGGAACTGTTCATATCTGCCCTTTTATAAAGGGAAAAATGTTGGAAAATTAAATGAGAAATAGAAATTTTGATTGAATTTAGAAAATGCTATAAACTAGAGGGTAACACAGTCCCATAAGAGTGCTCTGAATTAGAGAGAAGAAAGATTCAAACTTATAAGACCCAGAGTCTTTTAAGATAAAGACTGAAGTCAGCATTCTAATATTTAGTTTCTCTTTGAACCTCACCATTCAAATTTATATTCACTGAAAGTTAAGTAGTCTTTTTTAGTTGCAATAAGCTCACACAAAAGGAGAGGATGGAATCATAGGCTACTTTATTGAAGGACTTATTATTCTACATCAGAATTATCTTTATTCATGAAGACTTCAAACACTTTCTTAATGTTCAGTTTTACTGTAGCTAGGAAAAGATCCTGTTATTTGCTAAAATTCAGGAAGACAAATGGGACTATGTTGTTTCTCCCAGAACATATGAAAAAAAAAATTAAGGAGTTATTTAATTCAATGGGTTTAGAATATTTCTATTAAAAAAAAAAATCCAAATCTTTCCCTGGTAATACATGTTGACTATCAGGGAGTAGGAGGAAAGCCAATTTTTGAGGTATGTCTTCTATGCCCCATTAGTGGTGTTCAGTTACTCACATTGTAGACTTAACAGCCTCTGGGTTATTAACATTTTACTGTTTGATAATTTATTAATACAATAGGTCAAATATATGTACAAGCTGCTGAATATGGGTCATTGGGAAAAATGAAAAATCATATTCCCTTGGATGAGGAAAAATATCTCTCCCATAGATTTTTCTTTATTGTTTTATGCACTTATGATTGTTATATCTTATGGAAGCATCTCTATGTGTAGCTAAGAGGAGATCTCTCTTTTGGAACATCTGTCCTTGTTTTCTCATCTGTGTCCTCAGTGGGCTGGTAATTGTACAGCCATCAGTGAAGTTACTCTGTGGGGGAAAGCCATAGGGAAGTGGGATGAGGAATTCTGATTCAGACTGAGAAGTGGGATTCAGATAAGGAAAAGCTGATTTCTATTTTTCCATGTCTATGGATTGCGTTCAAGCCATGCTGCTGTGTTAGAGAAGAGCAGGCTTCAAACATGTGGCGAATCCATGGCCCTGGTTCCTCCTGTGCTGCTGCACAGTGAGTGAGGACACTTCAGAAATTCTCTGAGCAGCTTCCTTCTGTCTCAGTGTCATCCCTCAGAACTGGCAGCATCTGGTATTCTCAGAGAATTAATTTCTGGGGAGTGTTTGAGAACAGGGCATATTAAAATGTCACTTTGAGGATGCTATCCTGGGTTTGAAGGCTGATACAGAGGAATTGACAGCTAAAAGCAAAACAAAACATAAAAAAAGCCATTCCAAGAACAACCCTAGACCCTCCAGCAGTTATAATTAGGTCATTTTGTATAATTTATGTTGAATTACTATATTCAGATTCACATAAATGAGTACATGGGAGGAAAGCACCACACAATCTCTTTTTCCTTTACGTTTACAATATATTTTATATTTTTTATTATCTTGCTTGTTTACAAGAGACATTGTTTAGCAGGAGAACTGACAAAGCCCTGATGCTTTCATGATTGTACAGTGCCTGCCATTCTGCTGAAGGACTGAGGAAAACCTAATTGGCAGTTAAAGCAAGAACTTTCTGTACCTCAAAATATGGTTCTCAATTCCTATTTTGCCTGTGGTGCATCTGCTGACAGTTTTAGCAGATGTTTGAGTATCAGTGAAGTGTGGTCATGACTGTTGATGTAGTCAGGCATGTTATTTGAAAAAAAAATTAAAAAATCTTTCCTGTACTCCAGGATGTGTCTGATTCAAAATCTAGATTAATTTGGTTTTAGTAACTCAACATGGAACATTGTCGACTGCTTCAGTGTTTGAGCTTATTGTAGTGGGTTTGTCTGCAAACAGGCACTAGGAAGGAAACCAAGCAGACATTAGTGCCAATTTGGGATGGTTTGGGAAGAGAAATTTATCAGCAGTAACACAGAGCAAGAAAGAAAGAGGAGAAACTTTGAATGCTGTTGATAGGTTTGTATTTTTTTTTTAAAAAATTTGCAAGTTGCGTTTGGGCTGTTTCCCCTTCTGCTTTGTTTTTGTTTTGGGGTTGTTTTTTGGGTTTTGTTGTTGTTTGTTGTTTTGTTTTTTTTTAGCTGAGTAATAAACAGGGTTTCTGTGGTCTAAGAACAAAGCCACTGCATGTGTGGAGACCAATGAAATACTAATTGGATTACAGGTGTGCTTAATTATCGTGCACTGAAGGTGTTCAATTTTCCTGTGATCAAGGCAGTAGTGTGAATATAGACTGCAAGAAAGGGTTTTTTTTTCTTATGCTAAGTGAAAAGCTCAGAGAATACAAAAAGGATGAGTAAAGCTGACAGGAACTCTACTAAAACTTTATGCATCTCTTGTCTCTCCTTTTTTCCCCTGAAGGACAGTGTTTTTTCCTTATAGTGTGAATATTTAGCATTTTTTTGCAAAGCATTTTGCTAATTAAATACCTGTAGCACCTCTGAGATGCTTGCAGCGTGGGAGGACAATGACTTCTGGCACAAGGCAGTCAGAGCAGCCTGTTCTGGGTTATTGTATTCAAAACTTTTCCTTGAAAAACTAAGGCACTAAGTAGAAAACTACAAGGGGAAACTTCAGTGTCCTGACATTTAAACCTGATTCTAGACAGATTTGAAAACTACTTGTGTTTGTGAAGTCTCAAAGAAGGCAGGAAGGTTCTGAAGAGCCATAGAAGTACAGGCATAAAAGATTTTATTATTCTGTTCTTCTGCTGACTGTGTCTCCCTGTTGCTAGGAGAAAGATAAGGTAACTGCTCCCAAATTTTTAAGATACCATAGCTATTTCCTGCCAAGTGTTTTCTCCTAGGACTGACTGTTCCAATACTCAGTAGGCCCCAAAAAAAAACTTTAATAAAGCCAACCACTCATACTTTTTTTTTTTTCTTATATTCCAAGGGTTAGGAAAGGGAGACATTAGGAAGAATGGGAAGGTAAGAGCTGTTGCTGTGGGAGTGGATGACAATTTAGAAGTGGAAAATCCAGACCTGGCAATCCTTGGTCCTGGCTTGGCTTGAAAGTGTAGAGAAAACTGCCTGAGAGACCTGGAAGATGTGACTTGTTCAAGCTCTCTGGTTGTTCATTTAGTCTTTAAAAAGAAGAACTCTGCTTATGCATTTCTGTCACTTTTGATGTGTGATCAGAATTCAACAATGCTACATTTCTGTCAAAGGCTCTTTAACTCCAACGCTTCCATATCTCCAATTTTCATAATTGATTTGATAACAAAATTACTTAATATTAAGTTCATGACAACATTTTACAAGAGAGAAAGGCTTCCTTCAACCATTCTCCTCCCCTCATTACTGTATTTTAATTCCTATCTCTGAAAGTAATATTAAATATTTAGTCTATAGACTTGATTTGATCATTACCTGTACATCAGCAAAGAATCTTTGCAAATACAGTGAACTAAAAAGAGCTGTATGTACTTTAGCATGGATGATTTAAGACCAGTTGAGGAGGAGGATATTATGAAGTAGATCTATATCAAGAGGAAGGTTAATGAAGACAAAACCCCAAGACCTCTAGGTCTTAAGCAGAGGTCTATAATATTTGCCTAACAGGATTAGGTCCAGGGGCAAAACTAAGCAGCAGAGTGCTCACACATAATCAAGGAGGTAAAGGTGGTGGCAAAAGAAGGAAGAAATAAGCAAAACAAGGCATAAGAGAGCAGAAAGAATTTTGCCTCTGAAATCGGCAAGTAGAAACAGTCAAACCCAGTTTTATTTTATACCTTTCTTACCAATGACATGTAAATAGATCTTCTGTCAATTTCCACTAAAATTTCTATTATGTTTTGTGTATTTAAGCCTTAAATAAAGATAAATAGATCAAATAACCTCTGATTCTTCAGAATGTGAACATTTAGTTATAACTTTCTAAAAGTAGGAAAAATACCTAACTCTTACATGTGCTATTAAGTATTCTAGATGCCTATTCCATAACCACATTTTTCTTATAGTTTAAAAGATCTTGAAGCAAAAATGCTTCAAATCTTATGTGACATATAAATGTATAAGAAAATAGAGTGAAGAGAATCAAATAGGTAGAATATATGTTATTATTTAGTAATGTGCTTGAATATGGTGCCCAAACATTTACCCTAAAAAAAGTGTGGAATTTTTTTATATTTAAACATGGAAAAAGGAAAGAAGCCCCAAAGCCCTTCCTATTTCTTAAGTCAAAATATTTTATGAGGAAATAACATACATTACATACATTACACTACATACATAACAGACATTACATACACTCAGTCATTACTTATGTGCATTGAAATGTCAAATAATCAAAAAAAAAGTAGCAGTTTTTCAGAACTAATCTTTCTTTTTTAATAAATCCAGGAGCAATATCTATATAAAATGACTCTAGAGCATGCTGAATGCATTTTAAATTTATCAGCAAACTCCTTTTAGTTATCAAGCTTGAGAACATTTATCCTATTCATTATTGACATCTCCCAGAATTCTTTCCATGGTTTTGTGCAAATAGCTTGGCAGCTTTTGGCAAATAGAGCTGATTTTCAGTAACATTTTTCAGATACTTCATATTGAATTATACATCCAGAGACAGTCAATCTTTCTTACCATTAATTTTTCAGAGGGGAAAAAAATCCTTTTGTATTGAAGGCCAGCTCTACAAAGGGGACATAAGCCTTGCAATGTTAACAGAGATCCAACTAAAAGGCTGGAGAAATCCTGCCCACCAGAATGCACAACCCTTGCCTCAGCACACAGGTTTGTTCTGCAGTAGAAGGGGGAATATGAGGTGCCTTTGGGTACTGTGGGAATTTTAGTACTGTGAAAGTCAAAACTATGAGGTTGCTGAGTAAAAATTGTGAGATCTAAAGAGTGCTTATCAAAATCTACCTTAGGAAATTGCATACATCTCAGATTTGGCATTCCAACATGACAACATTAAGAAGGCCCACAGATATGTGGCATTTTTTGGCACCTTGTAGCTTTTGTTTTTTTACTTTGAATTCCATTGTCTCAAACCCTTTGATTTTAAAGTAGCTCAAAAAATATGCATTTCTAATTGTAATGATGGTTATAGACTCTTGACCTTATTGAAGTAACTCAAGTCTTTGCCCAATAAGTCTGCAATATTGGACAAAGTCTTTATTAAGCCTTTGGCCTCTCTTTTTGTGGCTGTTGAGGGTGTGGAAAGAAGGTCTAAAGAGATGAAGATTACAGAAATATGTGGAATCTTTGTGTCATACCTAATCCCAAAGCTGGGAATAGGGCTGAGCTGTACCCTGGGGCCTTCCTTAAGCATGGAGAGCAGAGTCACTTCCATGAAACAAGTTGATCCAGCACAGACATCAGAATCACCAGGATGGTAAAGTCTCACATACACAAATCTTTTATTGTTCCTGACCAAGACACGCTCAGAAAAGATTTATAGTTTTGGTCAGCCTAGACTATGTGGGGTGTAAAATTATTTCCTTTCCAGAGCTCAGAGGCTCAGGACTCATCTGCTGTTATAAAAGTCAGTGGCAGTGTAAAAGTTGAGGTGTGCTGAATGAGGTGCTACCCAATGCATTGATGGGTCATCTTGTAATCAAGTTTGAGGTTCCCTTCTAGCTGTCAAATGCAGCCTTCTGGAAATGTTAGGTGAGTGTCTAGATTTACAGACCAACTTTCAATGATTTAATAACTTCCTTAAAGAAAACAAGTGTTAGTTTACAAGGTCGGATTGAGGGAAAATGCCTTATAAATCCATTGAGAATTTACATAAGAATTATATTGTCAAATGTCAGCTGATAACAACTTTTTTTGTATGATAATTCTATCATTTATGAAATTATTTGTGTTGTCATCTAGTTTTCAGTTGTCTTAGAGCAAGAATGCATATATTGTAATGGTGGTCATCAGCTGGATGATATTCTTAGAGATCTTTTCCAACCTGAACCATTCAATGGTTTTTCAATGGGTTTTATGTATCAAAATAAGGACAGAGGTTGCAAAACCAATATTTTTCTTCATAATTTTACTTCTTTGGACTCTTCTGTGGAAGTTCTACTGTTCTGTGTTTTCTTTGGAGGGAAGGGCAGAACACTTGATGTTCTATATCCAAGCCTTCCTGTTCAGCTGCAGGAAATGCTCCCACTCTGCTAAGTCAGGTTTCAACCTGCAAGCATGGCACAGAATGAAATTTCATAGGGTTATTAGATTTCATGCCTTATTAAATCTGGAGCCAGATTTTTCTGTAGTACTGCCAGTTGCCAAGCAGGACAAGCCTGAAGTCCAAGACCATGGGGCTGGAAGTGCAGGAGAAGATATGGCAAGTCCTGTGTAGTCAAGTGATGAAAGAGGCTGTCAGGGATGGACCACTACTTTCAAAAGGCACCTTTCTGCTGAGAAGGAGTCCTCAACAGGCAGAAGATGCTGGAGAGCACTAGTGGTGAATTCCTCTGTGGTAAATCCCAAGCTGTCAGAGCAGTTTTGTGGCGCAGATATGTGAGCAGTGGTTTCTCCACAGGGAGAAAAGTTCTCATAGCCCATCCCTTGGTATTAACAACTAATTGCTCTAAATATGTGAGAGAGTAGACAGTGGTATTATTTACTGTAGAGGAGTTGGATATAACTCTAGAAAAGCCAATATTCTGCTGTGAAACAAGCTACTAATTTGCTTATGTGGTAAATTGAGAGTGCTGCTCTTTCAATTGAATTACTCATAGGAAGATGGAAAAAAGCCTCACCTGCTCACCTTCATGCAACCCACAGATATTATTGGCAGGCTGATGTGGTAGAAATTTGTTTTGTGTTCAGAATTATAGTAATGAAAAGGGTCATCAATATAGCTAATATTACTATTGATTCAGTAATTCAGTATTGCCTTTTTTTTTTTTTTACTTTCATTACTGCTCTGCCGTGATCCATCTCTCTTGTACATTCTTTGTTCTCCACTTCTAAGAAATGAAAATACACATCCCTCAATCTATGTCTTGAAGTAGTCAATAGCTGCTGAAGAAATGTTTTTAACTTTGGCCTTTAATGAAAGTCTTTTAAGACTTGGAGCTGTGACAGACTATGTCATTAAAACACACTTTAATTTGTGGTATAATTTATAAAAGTGTAGGGGGTTTACATGTTTATAATAAATGGATATATTGCTATCACTGTAAAAAAGCAGTAGATTGAATAGTATAAAAGTCAGTCACTACTTTTGTGTTTATATAAATTCCTTTTTCAAGCTTTTAATTGAATTAATCAATTTAAAATCAGATAACTCAAACACAGCAAAACTTTAAATGTATTGACATTTTTTCTCTCTGACCTTTATGGAGTAAACTTAACTGTATTTTTAATCAATAATTTGGCTGTGAGATTGTTTCTTAGTTAAGCTCTGGAAGGGCAATATCCCATCCTTACTGATGTCTATGGCGAAATTCTTCTTGACTAAAATGAGGTTTGCAGTTCAGTCTCTCTATTTTTGATAATTTGAAGCCATACACCTTGCAGAAATTTTAGGAATGATTCTTAACTTTCTCTATTTTTTTCATATGGGAACAATATAGGAAGGAAATTATAATTTAACACTCAACTACTTGCACAAGCATGCAGAAACTACCCCAGTCACAACAATAGACTAAGTCATAACTTAATGGCAGAGAATAAATTAGTAAAATAGAGAATAAATTACTGTGAATATATCAAATTCAGCAAGTATTACAAATAATTTCTTAACCAAAGCTGGTAAGCAGTTAATATTAATTATTGTATTAAAAGCAGAACAAAGGTGAGGGTACAATACTGTATTGTTTTAGAAGCAGTTTTAATATGAGCAATACTAAGGAAAAATTGCTTTCAGAGCTGGGAATGTGCTGTAGTTAGGATAAAATTGCTCAGACTCATCTGACCATTGATTCTGTTTTTCATCATGTTCTCTTACTGAAAAAAGCTGTAGTCAATCGAATATGACTCTGTTGTATGATGCAAGGAAAAGAACAGATGTGCTAAGTAGATTTTAAACATTATTCTGGTTTTGGTTGCTGTAAACTATAAACTTCTAACTATTGCACATTGTATGAATAATCTTTGTTTTTAAAGACACATTATTTTTATAAGAAGAAATATGTGGTTTTGGTGTCTGAATAATTTGATCCTAAGGCATAGGAATAACAAAATACACTTTGGGGCTTGCAATCTAAAGCCAACTTGCTATATCTGACATTTATCTGCCCCTATTCAATTTTGCTCTGGGGAGGACCAGTGGCTCTTTGATTAATTTACAATTGCTTCAATATGAAATCTTAGTCATGGCATGATGATGGCAGGTCAGCAGCAATACCCCTTTCAAGGTGCTGCCTTTGAAAGGCTGGAAGGCTCTGGATGTCACTTACAGATTTTTTTAATGCTATTTTTCTCTACATTATGTTGAAGATTTTTTTTTTCCATTGCTCATAATCACGTTGAGGAATGAGGTCTTAGCCACACATTTATAAAACTCTGTGTTCATGTGAGCGATTGGAGAGCAAGAAAAGGGCAAAAGAGCCAATGGGTATATTTTATGAAAACTTATTCTGTTTCATAAATTCTACTAGCAGCGAGGATCTAATTCAGCTGCTGTCAAATTTTGGGCCACCCCAGAGGTACTCATGAAGAATGATGTAACTTCAGATGTCCCATTACCCCATCAAAGGATTAATGGGAAACAATGCTTCTTGAGGAAGGCTCTGCATTGCTTCTTTCCTGCTGGGGTAAGTCCCAGACAGCTGGCTAACCTGTGTTAATAGTCTCTTTTCTGTCATCAGACTCCTGTGAAAAGGTGTAAGAAAGCTGGAAAAGTGCTGTCATTCTTATGACACATGGCATAGCAGTTGTATCATTTCCCCCCTCACTTATGAGCTCACCTGGAATTCAAAAAGCACTTACATGAGAAGATGGTTCTGCAGATAGTCCTGACTTTAGTTTCCATCTTTATCATGACTATAGTATTCTATATTCATTTGAAAAGCACATTTATGCCTTTTCTAGTCAAATAATTCTCAAAACCCTGGTTATTTCTGAATAATATTAATTGTAGTGGTGACATACAAAGGCATTTGCTGAAGAGACGCGGCTGTTAGTCACCCTAACCAACAAACAAAACCTTTGAAACCAAGCTTCATCTGGGTGTATATTTCTGTTACTGACTCCATGCCTGCATTCATGGGCTTATACCCTAACGAGGAAGAAAAAAAAAAAAAAGTTAATTTCACGAGAAGAAGGTTACTTGTGAATTTTCTTTACATTCACTAAGCCAATATCGTGCATGTTCTGACATCCTAAGGTCACTTAAAATATCTTTCTCTAGATTTATACATGCTGTATAAAAAGAAAGCCAAACAAACATTAGAAAAAATAAGACCTCATCACAGTATTTTAAAGTTTATGATTCATTACAATTCACATATTTTAGTACAATTCCGTTCTAGATTTTTTCCTTATGATTTTTCACTGTAAGAATGACATTTAGGGGAAAAGAAAAAAGGAGAGATAACATCCTCTGTGCAAGAAATCTATTTTAAGCCTTTCTCTCTCTCTTTCTCTCTCTCTCTTTCTCTCTCTCTCTTTCTCTCTCTCTCTTTCTCTCTCTCTTTCTCTCTCTCTTTCTCTCTCTCTTTCTCTCTCTCTTTCCTTCCTTTCTTTCCTTTCTTTCTTCTCCCTGTGTAGTTCACAGAAAAAAAATGTATTGATCTTAGCAAGAGATCAATAGGCAGAGCCATTCACAATTAGACATTCTGCAGAAATAACTTGAATCGAATTAACCTGGAGCACCTGCTGCGGTTTTGCCAGGTAACCTTGCTCTCAAGCAGGTTTTAAGTATAACAAATTATATTTATGTGGTAAAAAGTGGTGCCTTGTGAATTGTTAAAGATATACTCACTAGGTTGCACTGTAATCCCCTTTGTAATCACCCGTTAGTATGTCTTTTATGCTTTGAGATTACAGGGTTTTATTTCAAAGAAATGGTGGTCATACTGTTTTTATTACTTTTACTTCCAAAGGTCATGTTACAGCTGTCAAAAATAAGCATAGATCTCGGTATTAATATTTTAAAACACAGTGTCGGCAAGCCCATATTGTTACTCTCCCCATGGTAATTTAAGGTTGGGGAGCTTTACTGATTAAACCCTTCATTTTAATTTTCAACATTTGCATTTAAAAGGTAGCTCCTTTGACTGGTAATAAATGAGGCATTGGTTATATTTAATAACTCCTATGCATTGTGGTGTCACAGCAGACCCACAAGATCCTACATGCTGTCACATTTAGGATGATAGATTTTATAAAACTGCATTGCATAAAGATGAATCCTTTTGTGCTACCTTGTAAGGTTACCATGGTGACAGAGCACTGCTTTATGGGAATTTCACTTTTCTGGTAATGTTAGATACTGAACCCAAAGCTTCTTCTTCAGATTGTTCTTAAATCTCACTTTTAATACATTTTGTAGAGGCTTTTAATTCATATTTTGTATCTTTATTTTCTCAGAAATATCTCCTATAATGCTGTCATAGGTGAAGTACTAAATGTTGACTTACCAAATGATGAGCATGGTAGAGACTCAAAAGATTTTGGGGTTTTATGTTCCACGCCATTGCTCCATTTTATAAATATTTAGGATGTGTTTTGCAATTCCACGCTTTCGCTGAACTATAAAAAGAAAGATCTCAGACCTCTAACTATGGAAATATCTCTATCATGGAAAAACAGATAATATGCTGTAGACAGATAAGCCCTATATTTCTTTTTAAAATTATTTTGTTAGGAAAATGAATTTAAAGCAAATATATATGGAAAATGGTTACAAAATTGTTTTTAGGTCTGCAATTGAAGCTTTTTTTTTGTGGCATTATTGTGCATTTCTCTGTAACAGGTGATGTATTTTTATCATCCTGTATGCATATGAAATCATATGGGAACTTCAGCTGGTCTGACATTCATAACCCAATGATTTTCTTTACCTTTACAAATAAAAATGACTGACGTGGAAATCCTTATTCCCTGCCCTAAGCCCTTATTTCTGAATGCTTGGCTGTGGATTGTTCACTGTGCTGAATCAGCCAGAACTATAATGTTCTCAAGATACAGCCAACTCCTTGACATATGGCAGAAAATATATACATGGATATAAGCCGTACCATTTGGTACCCAGTTGGAGCTCCCTAGCTATGCTAATGAAATTCATGCAACAGGAATATTTTTCTGGTGGAAGGCTCTCTTGCTGTTTTCAGATGAAAACAGATAAAATGAAGTGCTTTCCTGAGAAAAGTGTTAGAAATTGTTCTGCACGTTCTCCAGCCCCATTCACATTGAATGTTCCCCCAGAGTGCTGCAGCATTTGTTCAGAGCACCTTGGGGAGAGCGTGGCAAACATCTCACAAATGACTGAGCCAACTGAGAACGGGTGCTGGAGGATGTGAGAGCCTCTTCCTGCATGGGGAAAGATGGCACTGTGCTCTCTGCTAATTAAACAGGCTTTCCTTTCCCTCTTGCTCCCATTTGAAAAGGTCTTGGAACAAAAGAGTGTGAAAAGGCCAAAAAGGAGAAGCCTCAGGGGGAATGGAATGAAGTGAGAGAAGATCTTTGTTTCTCATCTACTTGCAAAGTTTTAAACATCTTCCATCCAATATTAGCGTTTAAACCTATCTACAAACTGCCCTTTTGCTAGTGAAATCCTTCATTGCCTCTAAACCTGCATGCTTTCCTCATTTTCCTACACTTGACAATAAGATTTACCTGGACCTTTTGTGCTTGATGTCTTTCCCCCTTAAACTAAGTAACATTTCAAATGTTTGCATCATGTTGCTTACGTGAAGAACTAAAACCTGTTCAGCAGGCAGCTCGCTCAACATCCTCTTTTCTTCTTCTTTCTTTTTTTTTTTTTTTTTGCTGGTGTAATCTTCATATCATGGATAGAGTTTGTGTACAAAGACCAAGAACTTTTAAAAATGTTTCTTTGCTTCAGTGGGAAACTTCTGGTTTTGTTATTTTTCTTAAAAGCTACTAAATGTCACAATGGGCTCTGAGATCACCACAGATTCAAATAATTTTCCTGTTCCACAAATAATAGGAATTGTTCTTAATAATTTTTTAAGAAGCAATTTTAAACTAAAAATTTTAGAAGCGTCTTTTATGAAGAATATGAAGGTAGCAATACTTTTGTTTTCATATTTTGCAAATAATTTAAGCTTCAGCATTTTTCTCCAAACTAACACTGTCTTCAAAAATGTAAAATTATTTCAGTAAATTGTCTATAAAATGTGTATTTAATACTAGATTTCATTATTATAATTAAAATCACTGCATTCTCAATAGTAGATAGGGAGACAAGCTGGCAAGGAAGTGTTCAAAAACTCTACCACTCCTGTTCCTGAGCTTATTCTAAATAGTAATGATAATTTCCCACTCTATGTAAATTATTATCTGTAGAGAACCTCATGTCCTGAAATACCTGTTCATCAAGAGAGATCTTAGTCCTTCTGGAATCTCCTAAAATATTGTTAACATCTTTTTCTCTTAAAGAGGGAATGTTCCCCTGTTCAATATGTTCAACATGCACAATGCATGTGCCTTTTTAAATGTAGTGCAGTAGATAAAAGATCTGTAGACTCAGTTCCTGAGCCTTCTTCTCCATCATAATATAAATTCAGGAAATATTTGGGATAACAAGCTATACATTGTGATCAGAAAATCTTCTGTTGCTACTAGCACCTCACTTCTGTCTGATAAAAAATGCTTCTGTAGGGAAATGAACCAATATTCTCTCTCTGAAAACCAGAGAGAGAAGACAGAACTTCTTTTTAATAGCCAGCAATTCTTAGTGTCCTAAATTATTCCCAATTGATTGTTTTAACAGAAGCATTTTTTTTCACATACATGAAAATTCAGATACAAGCTGTATCCAGGAATCCCGCAGTATTATCATTCCAAATAAAGTGCAGTGACCTCTAGTATGCAAAAGGTGAAATACTCTGATAACACTCAGATTTGTGTCTATTTACTCTGCTGACTCACTTCTTCTGTGCAATCTCCCTCTTGCATCCCTCCCTGTAAAAAGGAAGTCATACTCTGCAAAAAAAAAGATTAATTTTTCCCCCTCTGCCTGACGAGGTGCACACTAATTTATTTGAAAAAATTAACAATTTTTTTTTTTTTTACAAGCTGATTTTTCACTTTGAATACGCTGACAGGTATTCTGTGGCAAGAATTCTGCAGGATGCTGCTGGATATTTCTCATAAGCAACACTAAATTGTTGGACAATTTGAGTGCTCTTCAAGAGCTCTGTACCATTGATGCATTTATTTATTCAAAAGCTCTGTACCATTGATGCATTTATTTATTCAAATGCAAGTTGAATAAATAAATGCAATAAAAGAAATGCAATTTGCCTCAGTGTTGTTTCAGAAACTCACATGAGCAGCATCATGAAGCTTGTGCAGGGAAGGAAAAAGAATCAAGAATAAGATTTGGATATTTTCTTCCATAAATTATTATTATCTTCCTGCACATGTCTGAGCAGGGATCAGTAGGAAAGCAAACCAACACCTCTCAGGAGAGAGAACTGTGTCCCCTCTCTCATATAACCTAAAAACAAGACCTAAACAATCAAGCTGAGTTAGAGAGGAGATATATTTATTTTACAGTAAATTTGTCTGAAATAAATTTGTGTTATAGTACATTCCTCAGTTTTGATTTCAGGTAATGTTTGGAATATATTGTTAAGTCATTGATAAGGTGCTTGGAAGAGTCATTCTGCATTAAAAAAATATATTAGAAAAGCAAATAAAGTACTGCTCACAGTATTTGTATTTTTTAAATGGGAATGGATACTTCTATATCCTGTGCATAAAGCAGTCAAAAATATCAACCCATTAAAAATAGAGTCATCTTAATAGTAATTAAAACAGCTTAATGAACCAGATTTTTAAGTTGCTGGTTTGGGTTGTTTTTTCAAAAATCTGTTAGTTGTAGAAAACCTCTCCATCTTAAACAGTGTACACTAGTTAAGGATCTGATCTTCTTTCACCATTTCCATGGTTAACATCTCTACTCCACACTGAAGATAGCCAGAGTAAGGTAAAAATTCTCAGCTTCTGCAGCAAATTCAGTTAAGAACTTCATTATTTTTGCTGGTTTTGTATTTATTTATTTAAATGTAGCACTTAGAGTGGAACAGAGAACCTCATAGGAGCACTCTCTGATAGAAGTTTGTGTAGACAAGACATAGATGTTTCCTTGGTTTTTGTAATCTAAATATGTTTCTGTTTGGTTGGTTCCTTGTTAATGAGTGTTTGAAAAAAGGTATAATGCTCCAGAAATGATGGAAAGAACCCTCTTGAGCCTATGACCTTGATCTTTATTTAAATTAGGAAAGTTCTCTGAATGGTTTTGGAAGTAATAAGAAGTAGGCCAAGGAAAGCAACTAAACGTTTGTTTACTAGGTAATATACTGACTGCAGAGGTGATTTTTTACCTTTAGTAACCAGCATATCATAAGTCCATAACTGAGCAATAAAATTTAAAAATATTTATATTTTCTTTAGGCCTTTGTCATCAAAATATAATTCCTCCTTTATAGGAAAAGGTGGAGTTTAAAAACTTTATTTTTTCTTTTCTTTTTCTTTTTTTTTAGTCCCGTACAAAGTGGGTTTTCAGAACTTTCTGTGAAGTGACACATTTTGTCGATGTTGGCTATTACGGAAATAGCGTTGATGTGAGATTCATTGAATCATAATCAAAAAAAGGATACACGGCTACAAATCTGGATGCAATCTGGAGCCTTCTTGGGCCACATGCTCAGCCTGAGCATCACATGTGCTGCAGGGACTTACCTCATCACACTGCCTTGTAGAATTGGCTTCTGCATTTGTAAAATGCACCCTGGAAGAGGAATTTGCTAGGACACTTCTAAATGCAGTGGTTAGGTATTCTCTAGAAGTATATGGCTTTTTTTTTTTCCTGGCAGGGTCTGACAGGACTTTAGAAATAAGCTGAGTGTGCTGTAGAGAATCACCTAAATATGTGTATGAAAGAAAGGGACTCTAGAGGAGTCCTTGAAAGTGTATGCAAACCTTACTCATTGTGCTTTACTTAAGGGTTTCTGAGTTCATCAACCAGAACGTGCAGTGGAAAACACAGAGTTCTGTTCTAACGCACTTTAACACTGACCCACATTCAATGGCTGTGACAAATTAAAAGGTAGATGATTCTCAAACTGCTTCATTAATTTAGCTTTCCAGGGAAGAAACAGAACTTTCTAACTCTGTATTCATTCCTCCTCATCAAAAGATATTTTTTTGCTTTTGTTATGAGAATTTATCTGAGTTGTTTTCTGAACTATTTCTTTTAATTTTAATAATTAATACAATTTATATAACTATTTCAGCTCTCTACAAGCACCTAAAATGAGGTTGTAAAGAGGTGGGGTTTGGTCCCTTCTCCCAAGTAAAAAGCAATGGGACAAGAGGAAGTGGCCTCAAGTCATGCCAGGAGAGTTTTAGATTGGATGTGAGGGAAAACTTAATGGGAAGGGTTGTGAATCACTGGGATAGGGTGCCCAGGGAGGGATTGAGTCACCATCTCTGAAGGCATTTAGGAGTGGTGTAGGTGGGGCACTTAGGGGAGTGGTTTAGTTAACAGTTGGATTAGATGATCTTAAAAGTCTTTTCCAGCTTAAATGTTTCTGTGGTTTGAAGAACTTTTATACTTACATTGCTGTATATTTATTTCTATTTAATTACTTTTCATAATAACCAGGAGAATGTAAACATTATAAATACCCAATGTCTCTCTTTGTGAATATTAGGAGACACATACCTTCCTCTTTACAATGGAAAAAGTCTATGAACCTTCTCACATTTATCTGAAAATGTGAGATGATGTGAGAACAGTCTTATTTCCAGAGTAAGAAATCTTCTTTCTAGGCTCTAAATATATGAGGGTGCTGTAATATCTTTAGGATGCTGTTGGGCTGAGTTTGTAGTGATAGAAAACAAAGACAAATGCTGTAGGTAAATGTGACCTTGCTTCTCATTTTATGACAATCAGGAGTTTCCATATAACTACAAGTATTCTAGTGTCCTCTGACTCTTGTAATTGCTGGTGCAGATACATTGAACTTGTTTTCCATTTTCTCCTTATGTCCCACCTTGTTCACACTGAGAACCCGAGCAAAGGCCTTCTCTTGCTCCTTCCCTCTATATCAAATTATGCTCAAACATGAAAGGCCAGAATATTAATAAAAAAGCAGCCAGTTTTCCAGGATCTTTATGGCCCAAAATAATTAATCTAATGTATGTTATAATTATGTCTGGCTACAAAATTAGAAAGTAATAGGATGCTATTTTTTCCCAGTGCTGAAAATGCATTGAGGTCACTGTGTTCTTTCAAGGAAAGGTCTGTGTTACTTTTTCAATACCTGGAAGAGAGTTGTGATCATTTCATGGAATCATAGAATGTTTGGATTAGAAAGGACCTTAAAGATGAATTAGTTCTGCCCTCCTGCCATGGGTAGGGACTCCTTCTACTATACCTGGCTGCTCAGAGCCCCATCCAACCTGGCCTTGAACACTTCCAGAGCTGGGGCATCCACAGCTTCTCTGGGCAACCTGTTGCAGTGCCTCACCAGCCTCACAGTAGAGAATTACTTTCTAATTTCTAATCTAAGCCTTTTTTTATTTGGCAATTTCTTGGATTCCTTTAAAAAAAAAATAAAATGATCCTACGACTTGAAAAAGTTTTGTTGGCATCATAGATCTTTTACATTATGTCCTAAGGTGTTGAACCAAATTGCAGACTCCTCCTGTTACCTGGGCCAACAGATGCTACAGACAGCTGCAAAGCAACTTCTAATAAAAAGCATTTGAATTGATCATGACATCTGAGTACATTTTTCAGCTATATCTTAATAACTATTTGCATTAACATCTACCTTAGGAAAAAAAATCATAGCTTTTACTTTATTTCTTAATATACATTTTGGATTTCAAAAGATAATTTTTCATTTCTAGTCTATGGACTAAATTACTATTTTGATGAAGCAATTCACAAATACTTTTATAGAACAGCTGGGATTTTTGGCATGGTCCCTGCTGACAGTTCTTAAGAAATGTGTACTGCTACCCAAGATTTTACATCTTTTGAGGTCTTTTTAGGATCAGGCTGTTGCAGGCAGACAAGGTGTTGGTGTGGATTTTCACCCAATATTAACTAACTTCTTTCCCTGTGCCACTTCAATATTACAATATTCTTTTTTTTTTTAATAAATATATAGCCATCCTAATGTGAACTTTCGCTAAGACAGCTCTATATATAGTGTTGTATGATATTATTTCAAGTCATGCATATTTTATTTATATCTTTCCTAACTTCAAGATCCACAGCCGTATGTTTCAGCCATATATCAGCAGGGCTGAGCATCTGCTCTCTGCAAAGATGAAGTAGTTTCAGGGGAAGCTGCAAGTGATAAAACCCTTTTCAAATCCAAATTCACAGAATCACAGCCCAGGTGGTGCTCAAAGGGATCTGTGGAGATCTAGTCCAGCCCCTCCTGCCAAAGAAGGTTCACCTACAGCAGCTTGCTGGGATCACTCCCAGCCAGGTTTGGAATATCTGAAAAGAAGAAGACTTCACAACCTCTCTGGGCAGCTTGTTCCAGTGCTCTGCCACCCTCAAACTAAATTTTTCCTCATTGTCAGGTGGAACTTTCTGTATTTCAGTTTGTGCCCGTTGCTCTCTCTTCTGTCACTGGGCACCACTGATTACCCTGAAGAGATTTGTGAGCACTGATAAAGTCCTGTCTCAGTCTTCTCTTCTCCAGCCCAAACAGACCCAGATCCCTCATCCTTTCCTCCGCTCTCCTTACCATTTTTATAACACCCTGCTGGACCATTCCCAGCAATTCCTTGTTTTTCTTGAACTGGGGAGCCCAGAATTGGACACAGTGCTCCAGGTGTGGTGTCACCAGCTCAGAGCAGGGTCAGGACCACTTCCCTTGACATGCTGGCTGCACCCTTCCTCATGCACAGAATTTGTCTGTCTTATTTAATTGCTTAGAAATTCCATATAAGCCAGCAGGATAGCAATGAATCTCATCCCAGATATGGAAGTACATTTTAAAAAAACATTTTAGAAATAATGCAGTGATTCAGGCATAACTAAACTGGAGCTACAGTTTTCTGTCTCACACAGTCATTCAGATGTCACTTACAGTCTAAATCATTTCAGGGCTATGTGGCTGAATCTTAATGTACATCTGTACCCAAAACATTAGTGTGAGTTATTATCACAGTAATTATTATTATGAAAGGAAAAAGGTGGAGCTTTTTGGAACCACATAAAGAAGAATTAGTGCTCTATTAGCCCCCTCAATTAGGGTACCTAAGGATCCCAAACTAGGATTTGGCTAAAAAAGGGGAGGAAGGAGTAGGTGTGACTGACTGCCTCTAGCACACAAGTGTGTGGAAAACTCCAGAGCCAGACAGAAAGCTGAAATCCTATTCAGGATCACTCTAAGTAAGAATGAAGTTGTAAAAAAAATCATTCTTTAGGACGTCACAGTCCCTATTCAACTGTTAGGACAGTGTAGTCAAGTACTCCCCCTCTGGATTTGTCATCCTGTGACAAAGATGGTTTTTGTAGACATAAATCAGGCAGTCAAATCTATTTCTATCAAATTGGATTCTGTCTTGATGCAAACCTTTCCCCTCTAGGACTATATTTGTTTGCATGTTTTGCATTTGTTTCAATGATTTGTGGGAAATTAATGCATTCCTCAGCTTTTTTTTATTAAAGATAAAGGTGTATGCTGAAGAAAAACCTGTACATCAGGGTTAATATTTACCTCATTTACTAAACTATGGGGCCATTTGGAGCCACCCTCTTTCAGGAAAAGTACTGCCAGTTCAGCATTATTTTTTCATAGCCTGTTATAAATCTTTGATGTCCAGTTCTGGAGGGAGAGAAAGAATGGAAATCATTTAAAACTACATTCTGCATTGTGGTCTTCAAAAAGACTGGCTGCTGCAAAAGCAGAATTCAAACAACACAGGAGATATAAACCCTGTGGTACAGATGATGTGTTAAAGGAAAATTTCTCATTGTGTGAGCCAGGTCTTGTGAGATTATACAGTTAAGTAGCTTTTTATTTTCAGGCCTTCAGAATTTTGAGGAAGCTCTCTTAATGCATTCCAAAATGTGAATTTGGCCCCCTGCTGAAATTACTCCAAGTTTATTCCTACCACATTTTGCTTCAGATGAGCCTACCTTTGTATTAAATGCACAAAAACCTCTCTGATTGGGTGTTTGTTTTTTCATATCCACTCTCTAACTCCAGTGGTTCTAAGACTTGGCTCTATGCTAAGAAAAGAGAATTTGATTTTGATTCTAGGTGAGACAGAAACCCAAGAGATTTCAAAACTACTTCTGGGCTCTTCATTTTAGTCCAGTGTCTTCTGAGGTCTGGATTTGGCTTTCCAGCTTTGTTCATGGGAGTAGTGGAAGCTGAGATTGTTATGGACCACATCTCCTAAATAGAACTATTTCCTCAGCTTCATTTCCCACTTTTCTACAATATGCATGTATTGTGTAAAAAAACCCAAAACAACAAAAACTGTAGCTATCTAGCTCCTTGTTAGAAACGTTTTTCCAAGTGGAATTTGTAATGTAAAGACAGTTGGCCACTACAGGACATTAAATACTTGGGGTCACCACCAGTTAAAGCATCATTGATTGCAACTGAAATTACATTTATGCCCAAAATTAGGATATTGCTACTCCCTGTCACAAAAGGATTTCTTTAATCCAGTGAGTCCAATGTCTTGATGTAAATTATAGGCTTATAATTCAATAATAAAAGAACTATTAAAGGTCATATAAAATGCTGAAAGACAGATTTAATATTGGAATTGTTCACCAATTAAATCTGTTCCCACCTCTATGCCTTTTCCCTTTAATATTCAGAGAGATATCCAAATTGTTTTCATTGACAATGTTAGTAAGCTTCACTCACAAGGTCTTTGTAGAATTGTAATACTTTATCCTTTGCTGAAATTTTGTGGGCAGAAACAAACAGGGCATTTTTGGGGAAGAGGAATGTGCAAAAAATATTTTATTTGCTTTAAGAGTCCTGTCTGTTTGTTTTGAATGAGTTTCCCTTCTGATTTAAGGACATCTTAGGGAGATTATTTATTCCTTTCTAATACTTACCTGATATAGTGACTTTTAATAATTCATCTCCTTGCCTCACATAATCAAATGACCTGTAATGTAAGCATTTAAGCAGAAATTTAGATTGCAAAGTAAGTTCAAGTAGCCATGACACAAAGCTGTTAATGTCCTTTTGCTCATTGGCATTTCCAACAGAGATCCATGCCTAAATACCTCCTGAAGATTTTAGCAAGGGATCATTTAACTCTGCTTAAAAAATTGTCTGGGTAGTTCTACATGGTGAAAAAGATCAGAAACTTCCCGACTATTATATCAGGATGGTAAGCAAAATATCATATAGAGATACTGGCACAGTTCCCAGAAACAACAGGCCCAGACTAAGAAAAAAAAAATACAAAACTCCCCCCCTCCCCTGCTTTTCTGGAGAAAAGCTTAGCTAGTTTAGACACAAGGAATCACTGATGCAGATAGCTCCTTCCCATTCTTGACTAGATAATTCACTTTCATCTCAAGGAGCAGATGGGAGATACATATATACCCTACATGTAGCACAGTTTGGAAAGGTTTTAAAAAAAATTATACTGGGGTGTTGTCAGCTACATATTCCAAGACTAGAATATCTGATTCCCATTTATTTTACCACTCACTGGGAGGATTTAATGTATGCTCAAAAGTTGATACCTTTAATCCTCTTTCAGGTCACATGCAGACTCTTCTGATAGCTTAAAATCTGGGTTTTTTCCTCCAGGTTAATAAATTTTGTTGTGTGCTCTTGAGTTTGCATCATGCATACACCAAGTAATTCCAAAAGAAATCTTAAAAAGAAATCCCATGCTTTATGTGAACAATTTCACATTGATAATGAAGATGAATTTTTTATACTACTGCAGCAATTCTAAAGCACAAAATTTGTTCTGATCAATCATTAGTCAAGCCTCACCGCACATAACTCTGAGATAGGAGAGTGAAGGATATATTAAAAACAAAAAATGTATAAAACTGGGACAGAGTAAGTATTGAATCTGGCATCCTACCAGTACTGGACATAATCTTCTGACAGCAAAATCTGTATATCATCTATGAAATTATTGCTGAATTGGAATTATTTATTGATGAAAACTCTTCATGTCTGTTTTCAAAATCTGCAGAAGTTCTGACTAGGGGAAAAGACAACTGCTGAGGTCAGGGAGTAGCTGTAGGGTGTCAGATAGCAAAACCAGAGCATAGCAAAGGTTCTGCTCCCCATTTTTGAGATGAAAAATAGAAGCTGCTTGTTTTTCTTCTCTGTAAAGAAGTTAATTATTCAGTACAGATGCCCTGGTCACCTCTTGAACAATAAGATGTCTTCCTTCATCCCTAGAGATGCATTTTTACCACCTCAAAAATCTTCCAATTGTAAATTACAGCTGCAGTAAATCCTCAGTGTTTCCGCATAAACTCATGAAATGCAGCTTTCCTGAACAGCATCCAACTTGCTAACCTCTCCAACAATTTGTCTATTACAATTTCAATAGGAATTATCTTCAGATTGTGTTTTTACAGTGGCCAGAATAGCTTGAAAAGATGTTAAATTCCCATATTGCAACAACAAAAATTAGTTCATCAAACAGCTTTTATTTCCAATACTCTCTGTACTTTTTATGTGCTTTCTCAAGCTTGTTTACAAATGTGGTAGATCAATATTATTTTTTAGTTAAGTTGGTGTGAAATGATTACAAAAATTACTCTCTCCATTATAAGATATTATCTATGTCCTTTTTTTTTTTTTTCATCCCTCCGACCATAATTTCAGCCTTTTAACCTTGGAGTAGAAAATAAATGTTATAAATTATGTTCTTCAGACAGGAAGGTGTGAAAATCTATAACTAGCTTTGGGCTTTTATTAATGGTGTCTTTCTTTAAACTCTGGACACAGTTCATTGAGAAAAGGCCAAATATTAGTCAAAGAGTGGGACTTCATGTTGCTTGAAACCAAAGATGAAAAGATGTTCCTTTTTTTTGCAAACTGATCAATAACTAGGAAATAACAAGGGGAAAGAAGAATTATTTTTATTTTGTTTTTTGAAAACAGAAAAATACTTGTTGTCTTTACGGAAGGAAAAAAAAAGGTTTCTTTCTTTTTCTTGAAAATGCTATAATCTTTTGATTGAGAGAGGAGTATAAATACCATAAGGACAAAGACTTCAGCTGCAGAGCAGGCTGGTACCTTTTTTTGATAATTATGGTTTCAGCTGGAGTTGCTGGGTCTGCACCAATTCACTCCAGCAAACTGCCAAGTCATAAATACATTACAGCTTTGTTGGCTTCCATTACAACTTCACTGACCTTTAGCTCAACAAAAAACTTTTTTTAACTAAGGCCTTTTCTACTTTTCAATTAGATAAGTTTGTCAGTTTTCCCTTGATATGTGTGGCCCTGCAAGCAGGTTTTGAATTTCTTTTAGAACAAAAGCAGCGTAAAACTCTCCCAGCTGCACAAATGGAAATAAATATTCAATTTAAAGAGATGTTAACTAGAGATGACAAAATCTACCTTTGTTAAATGTGTTATCTCTCTTCCCTAAGTGAATGAGCCATAGTGGTCAATTATCTCTTCATAGTGACCAATTCATTGGTTGTTGACATTTAATTAGGTACAAAAGAAAACCTGTAGTAAAAAGTACATAAATATCAATAATCAGGTTCACTTTGTTCTAAGAACAAGAATTGATTGAGCTTTAATGTGATTTTTTCCTTAGTATGGAATCTTCATGTAAATTTCTATCAGCAAGTTTCACCTTTTCATAACTACGTTGTCCCTCTCACTAATCAACATTCTTAGAAACTCTCAGGGATTTTTTTTCTCCATCTGTCCTGTATTTCTTTTCAGTCTAAAATTACAAGTTATAGAAAAAAAAAGATTTAACTTCTATAAAGTAATGTAACCCAAACCTTTTCTTGCAAAACATGGGAACTAGAAATCTCTGTACAAACTGTTAGGTAGAAATTAAATGGCTCCTTTAAATGGGTGAAGCTGGTTGATTGAAGTTTCAAACTGCAAATGAAAAGTGCATATGTCTGCTAAATCCTATGTCTTATTCAACCTCATTTGACTTAAATCTTAAACTTAGAATTCAGCAAGTTGCTCACCTATATTGTGTTGACTCCAGTTGATGATGGATTTGTTTACAACCTTTATAAAGTCATGCCAAAATTTTATATAAAAAAATTATTAATTTTACTGTTACAGTACTGGAAGAATAACCACAGGTTAAAGATCCTACTGAGACAGATAAAAAACATACCAGATTGTCCTAACCTGATTAATTTTTGTGCTAGATCCTAAGTTCAAAAGAATTTTATATATATATAATCCTATATGAGGAAGTCCCTAAGTCCTTAATTAGCCAAGTGGTAATTATATCAGAAATTAATTTAGTAATTTTTTTATAATATGCCAAGATTACCGGAAGTCCTGAATGCAAAACTGGCTCATTACACATTTTTTCTTAAGAAAATTGGCATTTCAAGATGAGAGGAAATGTACCTCCAAAAAGGCATTTCCATGAGTACCCTCTGCACTCACTGACTGAGGGAGGAGTTCTGTTAAAGTGAATCTCATTGCATCCTCCCACATAAAGCAGACAAATATTGAAAGTATTTATCATAGTTATTGTTATCATTACTATTATTATCGTGTGATTTTGGTTATTTTAGTGCACTCTTTTTTTTTTTTTTTTGCTGTGTTAAAAGAAGTTTTCATCCTTTCCTAGCAAAATTGGCCTGAGCAAGGCATACAGATTGAGAGGACAACTGTAAGTTCAAAGAGGTCACTCAGTAAAATCAGGAAAATAAGATTTTCTTTTAATGCCCGAGATCTTGATGCCAGTGTTATCACATAAGAAGTTCTATCTTGCAGGTCCAAACAAATACATTATTATATTTCCACATGCTTGATGTTAATTAATTTTCTTTAATGTTCTGAACACCTGAACCAATCTGCTCTGCAGTTCCACTGGGAAAACAGCAGAGCTCACAAGAAGCAGTAGAAGAACAAAAGCAACCTGTTCCTTTCCCCACTGATGTGGCATTGCAGCATCAGGCTTTTTCTCATCCCTTTTAAAAGAGTAGGATCTAAATTCCTGTAATCTTCTCTTTCTTCATCTGAGCCATTTCCACCTAGAATGTATCTAGAGGCCATCTGAAGACTGATTGAATCTCTTCTGGAAGCTGGAACTTTGAAAATCCACAAATAAACTCTGTAATCACTATAAACAATTTTCATAAAGGGGTAGTGAAATGATCCTGAAAGGCTGTGCATTATTCCTCTTTCTTTAAATGCCATCCTTTTAGTTAATATCATGACTTCAATGCCACACTAATTAAAAATAAAAATAAGTGAAATAATTTCTTAGAAGAGGAATAGAGATGCATGGTAAAATGGATGTTCCCAAAGCAAACTCTAGGAAAGGACTGATGTGTTCCAGGGACAGACTTGCTAATCAATAAGGATGTGCACAGAAGAAATCTCAGTTGAACCATAAACAGTAAAAAATGACAGGGGATGTGGTTAATTATTATAATGGCTTAGTGACTTGAATACTCTGGGGATGTGATTTCTCAATTAAATACACTCCTCAGGTTGCTGCATTGTCACTTAGAAATGTCACTGGTTTTAATCCAAGTAGTAATTATTCCAGGATTATACTTTGATCAACGAAGACTGGAAGGTAATGCCTGTACTCAGGGAGGTTCTTCCCTTTCCATAACCTGTCCATAACTCTGTCCAGCTGTCCATCACATCTTTGGGAATTACTGTTACTCTGTACTGTACCTGAGTCAGGCAGTTGTTAAGTTTACCCTTCGGCAACCTTAAATGTTAAATTACCTGTTCAAGAAAAGAAGTTTTCATCCAATACTCAAACTTTATATAAATTTGACAGTCTTTTATGAAATTAAATATAAAAATCCAAAGGATCATTTAAAAATATCTGTAAGGAAATTTCAAAAAAACTGACTTTTTTTAAAATTCATAAAATATCAAAATTAATATTGATAACCTTACATGGGAATTTTTTTAGAAAAAAGAAAAACTAAATACACCAGAAACACTGGTAATTTTAATAGAAAAATTGTGTGTTTTTCTCTTTGGATTATTATTTATATTTTATTATTTATATCTGTATTCTGAAATGGAATACAGAATTAGAAAATAAATGGGAATTTAAAGCGTATATTATTACTTAGAGTATTAGCTAATTTTGAGCTGTATATTGGAGAAAATATTTTCATCAACAGGGCTTTTTAAATTTTTTTTCCATAATATGTATCAAATAAATACACAATTGAGGATAACCCCAGGTGAACCCAAAATTTCCCATAGGACAGGAATCTGATTGTGTTCATCTCTGGGGAGAAGATCTTGTTCTTGTTTTCATACATTTGACAATACTCTCAGAACACCTTTGAGATTTCCAAATAGGTTATTAAGTAGCAGGTTGAAAACAATTTCTTTCAAAGACAAAATCTGTAACAAATTTTTTTTTCTAGAAAGAAATGCAAGAAGATCATTTTAGGTAGAGCGAAGCATTTTGTAAAACACTATTTTTAACTAGATAATGTTCATGGCAGAGGATATAACTCCTAGCTAGAGATGTATATTCCTCTCTAGTGTCATGCTCATTGGACTAATCTGCATTACATTTTTGTCTTGCTAATTCAGCTTACTAAGGAAATTAAAGGTTAATTATATCTTATGCTTTTGAAGATGAATGCATGAAATCAATGCAGGTATTACCTGTCTCTCCTGAAAGCGCCTGACAAAATAATACTCAATATTGGGTAAAAATGTCGTCGAAAGTTGCTTGTGATTTTTTGAACTCTGATCATCTGCTCTTGATCAGAACATGAAGAATTACAAACCAGCCTAAAGAAGTGATACTGAGTCTAAAGAGGTGATTCTGAGTCTGAAGAGGTGATTATCCCGCAGTGTTCAGTGTTGGTGCAGCCGCATCCCCAGCACTGTGGGCAGTTCTGGGCCCCATAATTTAAGACCTGGAGGTCCTTTACTGTCCATCCAGAGGAGGACAGTAAAGCCCATGTAGGTTAATGGGCTCCAAGAAATGTCCTGTGAGCAGCAGGCAAGGGCTTTGGACTTGTCCAGTTTGGAGAAAAAGGAGCCTGAGGGACAACCTCACTTCTCTCTGCATCTTCCAGGGGCGAGGGAGTGGGGAGGGAGGATCTGAGCTCTTCTCCCTGGTATCCAGTGACAGGATGTGTGGGAATGGCTCAAAGCTGCCAGGGTAGGTTTAGAGTGGACATTTCTTTATGGAGAGGGTGGTCAAACACTGGAACAAGCTTTCCAGAGAGGTGCTCAATGCTCCAAGCCTGCCAGTGCTTAAGAAGTGTTTGGACTCTCATTGCCCTGCCATTGTACAGAAATGCAAATCAGCATTTACATGTTGAGGCAACAACATGTTATGTGATGTTTTAACATCTGTAATCAGGTAAATTATTTTCTTGATTGAAAAGATGTTTTTTGTAGATTTAAGGTGAGTTTTGAGTACAAGGAAGTGCATTAGCTTTCCCTAATTGGGGAAACATGAACATGAGTTACATACATCTCATCAACAGTCAGTGTGCATCCTCTGCAGGAAAATTAAATCCTATGATGTTTGCATCAGATTGCATCACTTTATGGAGGTGGGATTATAGACACCACATAGAAAAATCTCCTGAAGCTATTAACAGTAAAGGTCATGATTGATTTTATGATTATCCTATGATTGTACTACTAATTTTCTTCAATATTTCTGTGACCATAAGGAAACAGGTTATAACCTGTTGGAAAAGCAGGTGGCTATAAGGAAACAATTTATAACCTGTGGAAAACGAGCTTAACCTGTTGAAAAAGCAGGATAAAACATTACAGGCTGCTGTCCTGTGCAGTTGATTTTATTTAATCAGAATGTACATCTTCTGCATAATAACAGTGAGTAAATTATATATTTGTTGAAAAAAGAGCACAACAATGTTGGTAAACAGCATAGCAAATGCAGAATTATCCATACTGCCTTCTTCAACCCTATTTAAAACCATGGTCTGATACCCTGGATCTTTACCTGGAGACAAAATTTTGGATGCTTAGCAGTCAGTCAGTTCTCCTATTCTAAATGTCACACAGAATAACCAAGTCAGACAGAAGCTCAGTGGAAGAAAGATTGATTAGCTCCTTCAGACAGACTGAGACAAAGTGAATGTATTGCAGGTACCCTGGCACTTTTAAAACTAGTGCTGACATAGCCACAAACTGGTAAGTCTAATGCTAAAATAATACCTACCTACATACCTGGAATAGTTTCTATCCTGGTACAGCCCTCAGATTATCATCCAGTACTCATTTTTGAGGTAGGTTGTGATGAAGTTCCAGCAAGAAGCCCAAGATTAATCAATAGAGACTTTAAGACCTTGGGGAGCTAGTTAAAACAGAAGTGCAAGGAGCATCCCTCTCTATTCTTCCTTTTAGAAAGAATGATGAGGGAAGAACCAGCAAGAGCCAGCAGATCAAGATGTGGCTCTGAGCCTGGTGTCAGCAGCAGAATTTTGGATGTTTTGATCATGGATTGGTGTCTCTGTACAAGAGCAAGTCTACCCATGACAAATGGGCCCGCCTGTCCCAAAGGGAGGAAAGGATCTTTGCAAAGGAATTAGCAGGGTTCACTGAAAGAGTTTTGAAGGAAAAATTAGGAGGGGGAAAGGGTTAAAGCCAGGATCAATAGAGATAAGCATGGAGGAAGCATGCTTTGAGTGCTGGTGTGCTATGGAGGTCCCTCAGTCTGCTGTCTCAGTAAAGTGGGGGCATGGAGATCCACGTGGCAGCAAAGACATGTGGGTTATTGATGTGCTAGAAACCATGGAAACACCTGAGAAGAGCCATAGGGATGAAGGCTTCTCCCTCCTAAAAGGAGGTGGAATCAGGAGCCCCAGTGAATTGTTTCTCCACCAATACTCACAAGGTGGGCAGAGAACAGGAGGAGCTGGAAGCCCAGGAGAACTGTGCCATGGATGAGCATGGTAGAAATGTGGTGGGATGAGTCACACAGCTTATAAACCTTCCAGAAGGGATCAGCAGGGAGGAAAGCAGAGGCAGTGGGGTAGTGCTGAATGCTGGGGAGTGTCTCAATTGTTTCAAGATGTTTAATGTGATGATAAGGTCGAGTGTTTATGGGTAAGAGTCCAGCAGAAGGCTGACAAGGCAGAGAATCTTGGTCTGTTACAGAACACCCAACAAGGCTCAAGAGGCAGATGAAATACTCTTATTAGCAACTGGGAGGAGTGTCATAATTCCTAGCCCACATTCTCCTGGGGGACTTCAGCTTAGCAGGAAATACAATACAGCAGAAAAGAAACCGTCTATGTGATTCGATTTTTCCAACCTTTAACAATTCTATGCTTCTAGTAGTACTACCTCAACTCCTCAGCCTTTTATTTTCTGTCTTTTACCCCTTCTATGCTGAAATGTGGTGCTCAGGGTGTTTCAGAAATCTGGTCTTTTCCTTTTGTTTTCAATATCCTTGAGGAAGTCCACACTACTCTGTGCATCCTTTTGCTAGAAGTGGCTTTAATTCCTCTCCAGCATTCAATACACACACTTGCTGAACAAAGCAGTGATTTCTTCAGTTTGTTTTGCATTTTTAAAAGACAGTTCACAGATTGCATACTATGTAGAAAGGCATTTAAGGAATCACAGAAAATAGGCACATTTTTCACGTGGTAGCAGCACATCATCTGGAAGCAAATATAGCTTTGATATAACTGTTGGTTCCATTTATTCCTCTGAATGAAGCACTATCATTTAGGTGATGTTGACCAGCTAATGTTAATTACTATAATTGATCAGGATGTTTAAAAATTTTTAAAATGTCCTCTCCATGCATATATTTGGTGCATGCTTTTTTCACATTGTGCAATTACCCATTAGTGGGTGCAAGCAGGCTCCTCAGATTATGAACAAATAAACTATCCTAGAAAAATTTGCAAACAGACGAAATGCTTAAATAGGTGCAGACTGTTAGGAAAATCTGCAGCCTGATTAACCACAGTTTTTGCTGAAAAAGCTCAATTCTGAAGTGCTTAGAAACCAGAGGCTGGGTCAGAGCAACAGAGACCTTGGCAAGCCCCTGTTCTCAGGGGAAAGCACATCTGGAACAAGGCATGGAGCAGTGGCAGGTGCCTGCAGGGAGCCACAGCAGCAGACAGGTTTCTGTGCATCAGGTGAGGGGACAGCTGGGCATGACAAGTGTCCTAGCACTGTTCCCAGTGAGAATGCAGGTGTTGCATCTCAGCTTTACAGAGGTAGGTGCCTGCGCTGTTTTCTGTGAGGCATGGATGCACCTGAGGCTGGGTGTCTCTTACTTAAAGCCACCTCAGGCATATTTTTATTGCTCTCCAGTTGCTGCTGTGATTGATGTACAGCTGTGGAAAAGGAAAAGAGTGCAGAAAAAGAGGAGGGAAAAGAGAGAGCAAGGGAGGGAAGGTGAGGGAGTGATGTATGTAAGGACAGAAAGAAGGAAAGCATATTTCTCAATGTCTTGATATCCATCTTACTGGTCTCCTCCTGGGAGACTGAATAAACAGCTAGAACAAGAACTTAAAGGACAGATGGCACAGCATAACTCTGCTGAAAATCTGTTTTTTATTCTCTGATTCAGCCTTTGCCCAATATGTGTTGTTCTGAGAAGTTGTAGACTACAGTTTAACTTACAGTAATGAAACCATTGTGTTAGGAACGTGCATTTCCAAAAGTTTTTTGAAGAAAATGCAATCAATGGTGTTTTAAAGCTAAAATTAAGATGTAACCCCTGAGTACTCATTCATATTTTGGGCCACAAATAACTATATTAGCGTAGTGGATTTATAGTCAATTATTATTATAGGTAAAAATCAGAGGGTGATCTTCAAGATTCATGTGCGCAAGCAAGCTGTCCTCAAAACAGATTTGATTATTTTTAGACCTGGGAGGAACTTTTTGTGATATTTAGATCAAATCCTGCAGGTTCCCTAAATGATCTGAAGGTTTTTCCTAAAACTGTTCTTCAGAGATGGTGCCTCCAACTAAGGGAAAGGATGACCAGAAAAACAGACTAGCATTGAAAAAATAAGAGGGGGTGATGCGGATGTCAAAAGTTCAGAAGAAGAAAGATCTTTTTAGGGCTGGCCAGAAGCGTTAGGCATACAATATTTTGCCTCATTGAAATGACAGACTTTTCTTGTCTATCTTTACTCAAAACTGTGACTCCAGTTCACTCAGTTGAGTGGAAGACACAAAGTTGAGACCATAACAGGATGGTTTCTGCTAATGTGGCTGTCTTGACGTTATGTTTTTCATAATAGTTAAGAAGTAGAACAGCTTGTGTGGTAGCAAGCTCAAGTAAGTGCTGTAAACATGCTTTCTGTAATTGAATCTTATTAACTTTAGTTCATATTCAACATAACTAAGCAATTCTTTTTTGCAATGTTGTCATGTCAGTCAAAATCATCTATTTTTAATGAGTATCAAAATTAATCTAAAACTGTCTTTATAATTTGGCTTTTTGGTTGTTGTTTCAGGTTTTCTCTTGCTTTTTTTTAAATAGGATTTTTCTTCAGTGGAAAATATTATTTTGAAACAATGGTCTTTATTTGACATGAGTTTGGGTGACTTTTCTGACTACAGGGAAATTTGTAGTCATGTAGCCTAAAGTTTTCAAAGGTGTTAAAAGGTGTTTTCTGAACTGGAGAAATCATGGTAGAATTCTTCCACAAAAAATCTGAGTCAGACTGCTTTTCTATAAAGGCAACATTTGTCTTTTACTCTACCCATTTTCTGTCCTCCATCTCAGCCATTTTTTTTAAATAAAAATAATTTGAGACACTAAATCTTTGTAAATAACTAGTATCACCATTCTTAAGAATGGTCCGAACTCTTAAGAGTTCATAACCCTAAAGCTAACTATAGGGTCTAAAACTAATCATAGGGTCAGTTAAATGCCTCGGTTTTGCATTAAAGGTGTTAGGTTTGCAAAAGCCACCTATCTGTCAATATCCATTGGTCAGTAATTGAAATCTGTATGGCGACTTTTGACTGGTGGCAACCAGTCCAAAAAAGAGCAGTTTTGTTCACTATTAAGTATAATAATGGCATTACAGCATTCCTTTGATACTTGTGTACCCTGAACACAGAAGCCAGCTGAGATTTGGGGTAAAATTCTCCTTGTGCCTCAGTGAAGCCTTGAAAACTTGAACTTGAAAACCAACGCCCTCATGTAGAGTGTAGAATAAATCTTGTGTGTGTCAGAGCTACTCTACTTTGCAATCCTCTGGGAAACACAGTGGCTGCTTTTTGCTGAAGAATTGACCGGGTGTATTTCAATACTTTTGAAACAGAACATCCTAAAATTTCACTTATAAATCTATTTCATGCCTTAGCCATTCATTATTTATATGGAATTATAAATAAATAAATATATATATATATATTACATATATATATATATATTATTTTTAAATATTTTATATATAATATATTGCATTATATTTACATATATTATATATATATATATAAACTGTATAAACTGTAAACTCTATTTTAAAAATCTACTTTGAAGTGGAGACTTGAAATTTGGGGTTTTGCCAATTCTAATCTATGCTTATTTGTTTTGTTTTGGTTTTGGTTTTTTTTATCTTTTTCCTTAAAATAGTCGAGAAAGAGCTCAGCTGAGAATATCATGAGAAATTTTGAATATCTACGTAAATTATTGTGAATTACTTTTTTAACCTCAATATCTAAGTGCAGAGAGCTTGGTGTGGGGGTGACATTGAGCTTAAAAATCACTGAAACTTCTTTGACATGATATCTTGCCATATGGAAATGCTGGAATTTCGCATGTTTTGCAGTGGCAGGCAATCCTTCATTAATATGCCTACAGAGGAGCAGTGCATATTAAACATTCTAGCTTGCTGACAAGGCCATATTCATACAAAATAGAAGTCTCAAGTTAATTACAGTTTTGTGTCTGGGTGTGAGAGAAGGGTGTGAAATAGATCTTCTTAGACAGCCAAAGAAGAAGCTAAAAGTCTCCTTTCAATGTATGTTTAATCTAAATAAATGGACAGCCAGCAATTTTAGATGGTCTGCTATACTTTAATTCTGTACAGTTTTTAGAATGTGTAATTGAGATCTTGCCAGTGTAGAAACATATTTTCCTTTTTTTACAAGGCTGAGGTTTTTGTAAAGAGTATGTAGAGAATTAAATTAGCAATAAAGAAAAATATTGCAAAATTTCTACGTGGAAACCTTTATCTCAAGAAATCCTTAGTAAATATCTTAACCTTTATTTGTTTTTTTTTGTTTTTTTTTTGTTTTTAATTAGGAGGGAAAGAAAACCCACAAAAATTCAAATATAGAGGTGGAAGAAAAGAGTAGGCAACCTTGCTGTAAAATCAGCAGTTAATGTTGGCAGGAAGTTCTTGATTCTTTTTCCTTTTAATTATGGGATACATTTTCTCATTAGGCTTCTCTATTTAAAGCTAACTATAATTGGCTTATGTATTAAAAATAACAGTGACAAATGCAGATTAGGATGCATGTTTGTATGGATGAGCACTTGAGAACTGAAGCTCTGGCAGAAAGTAACTCCAAGAAGAAAAATAATTGAGCCCTCTTTGTTACAGGTGAGGATAAAAACCACTTAATTTCTTCTCAGAGAGATAGTCTGAACAAAAAATTCTCTCTCCGGCTCAGATATCTGCGAATTGCTGGTGTCAGAGTACTGTGGTGAGGAGTGAAGCTGTTTCCTTGCATTGCTTTACTGCTGGAAATGGTCACTGATTTTTGGGCTTTGAACCCAGTTCCCCTTGGTTCTAAGGAATTGTTGGTGTCAGAGTACTTTGGTGAGGAGTGAAGCTGTTTCCTTGCGTTGCTTTACTGCTGGAAATGGTCACTGATTTTTGGGCTTTAAACCCAGCTCCCCTTGGTTCTAAGGGAGGCCAATGTGACAATTGCCATGTGTGCAAGAACTGGAGCCTGGGACAAGGCAGTTTGGTGACTTCTGAGAGGTTCTAGGAGGCTTTCAAGGCGCTCAGGAGCTGTGACAGCAGCCAGGTGACAGAACGCTCAGGGACAGCAGGAGCTCTGCAGGAAGAGCCCTGACTATGGCTTGCATGCACTGTGAAGGTACAAATGCCCAGGGTGTCCCCAAAAGTCTCCAGCTTGAGCTTTTTCTGTGTTACTGTGCCATGATGAAAGTGCTTTCAGGTTCCATTGTGGGACTGGTATAGGAAACCTTGAGCAAGTGTGAGAGTGGGGTGTGTGGGGAGCCAAGCAGGACACCTGGGGGTTCTCTGGAGCTGCCCATGGGGAAGGGGCATTGGTCCTAACAGTGAAAATGTCTGGTGGTGGGAATCTGGCAGCCAGAGTGGCTCCTCAATTCTCAGACAGGAAAGTTTCCAAAAATCTCATTCCTTTCAATGTGCCGATATATTAAATGTATATAAATGCATTGAATATCTTTGTAACTTGGTCCATCTTTGTTAAATATAGGTAGTGGTCAATGGGGGAGCAGTGACTTTTTTAAATAAAAGGAGCTGTTTGCATTCAGCCTCACAATAGCAGTCTGCTGGTATTGATTTATGTAAGTTACTATATGTGCATTGCTTTGCAATGTTTATTCCAATGGTGTTTCCTATGAGTGTGATGGATAGTACTAGTTGGAGTATTGTTGTAAAAGCACTTATTCTCAATTTATTTCCTCTACAAAAACTGTTTTTCACTCATTCAACCACCCACATAGAATTCTTTGCCCAGGAAAAGAATTCACTGTGATTACCAAGTTTTTCTTTAAAAAATTAAAAAACAATAAATTTAAAAAGAGTAAAAAGAGTAAATGAGACTATACAGATATTGCTTATATATCTTTTTATATAAGGACTTCCCAACCCCCAGGTTTATTTCAGAAATAAAGAAATATTTCAGGAAGCAGCCATTGTGTTTTCCAGGAACATCAATCACAAAGTCCAAGCACTTAGCAGCAATGTCTAGCTGGGCTCTCCTAATTCTCACACAGTCTGCAAACTCAATGTACAATTTGTATGCATAAAGAAACATCCTTAATCACAACAATCTAAATCAGCAATGAGTCATAGTTAAAAGTATAATTGCAGTTTTGATTTTAGTATCAAAATATTCATAGTTTTTATTACGTGACAAGTATCTGATGACAGCTATTTAGTTCATAAGTTTCCTCCATACAGAATAATGCTATATAGGTAGCCATTTTTTTCATTTTTAATCTAGGAAAAAGAGGAGGATATTGATCATCCACTGTGTTGATAAATTCACATTTCAAACCAATAAATTCATGTGTGTATGTCCATCTGCTGTTTTTTTAAATGGTTTGCTTTTAGAATAGCAGAATTGTGCTGCACTTCATAAATCTTTATGCTGGCTGTATGTCAGATGAGCCTCAGTAGTTTTATAGAGCAGGTGCAGCTGTAGTGCAGGTACAGGAAGTAACAAAATCAGTGTGATGGGATGAGTGGTTGCAATGTTTTATTCCATAAAAGCACACCTGTTGGGCACTGCTACAGAGGTATAATACGTAAAACAAATATCAGCTTCAACCCCTTTAGCTCTAAGTGTAAATTTATTAGCCACAGAAATATACTTAGGTATTTTAAACCACAAATGACCTATTGCTGGCCACATTCTGTCTTTAATAACTGCATTGAGCTACAATACAAAACCAATTCCTGATTGTTTGTGGGTGCCTCATCTGATCTAACTTAACTCCCCTTTTCAGGAACATACTGCAGGTCCTTGTCAAACCAACAATGAATAAGGCAAGAAATGAGTACCTCTACATAGAATTGTAAATTTTAACCCCAATGCTGATTTTTCAGTTGGTGCTTTGTGTGTGTTTCTAACTTTTGCAAAAATCAGGTTGGATCCTGTATTCTTTTCTCCACTCCATAGCCTTGGAGTCTTTAAATATGGCCCGCACAGGATTGTCCTAATAGGTTTTAAACAAGTGGAAGGCATACAGTGGTGACTTTTAATTTGCTTCTACACTAGGTGATAGCAGGAAAACACATTTTCAGGCAACCTCAATTAATGTATACAATTTCACACAATATGTTGAAATAGACAGTCAGAAGGACAGAATGAATGAATGAATGGTGAATGATTTGGCTGGCCAGATCTCTAAATATGGAGAAATTCACCTGAGAAATGCAGTAAATCAAAAAGAGGTAAGGAGTGGAACCAGAACTGTAAATTAAACTTACCTCTCTGTCACTACACAGACTTCACGCATTATTTTCATTAATTGCACAGCCTTGCATCCAACTATCAAACCCCTGAACATCTATAATTGGTGATGCTCTGAAGAGGTCTAATGAACTGGGCTAAGACTTGGTGCTGTGCTTTAGTGTTTTGCAGTGTAGAGTGGAGTAACCAAATAATTGTTTTAATTTTACAGAACTAAGTGCGATTCATACCAAGTGACTTGAAATCCTAAATACTTCATGGATGCTTGTGATTTATTTATCTGCAAATGCTTAGCTGTAGCAAACCAACAAAAGTGCTGATGAAAAAAGGGCTGTAATCTGAGAACAATTAGAATGACCAGCGAAAAATTTCCAGGCCAAGAGGCTCATTTCAGTTGCATTTCATGTGCCAGGTTTGTTGACCAGTTTTGCCTTTTCCCATAAAGTATCAGTCCCCCCATGTTCAGTTCATTACAGATAGCTGGTTTTTTCCTTTTTCGTGGGGTTTACTTGCAACCAGAGAGGTTTCCATCAGCCTGCATATTCAGTGGAATTAAATAGGTTTTTAGGACACTGGAAAGCAAGCATCTGTAAAGAAGGTGTGAGTGGGTGTTTTTTGTTTTGTTTTGCTGTTAACTAGGATGTGATTTGGCAGCCCAAAAAGGAGACGTTAAGTCTGCTATAACGAGCAGCAGCCTAAACACGCTGAATCCTTGAAATGTGTGACCTGGCCCTGACCCTCCAAGACCAGGGCAATGCATTGATCCCCAAGGCTGTCTGCCACCAAGAAGCAGACTAATCTGAAAAGGATAAGGGTTTGTTCCAGGACTAATCACTGTGCAGTGGCAGGGATGAAAGAATTGGGAATGCTACAATTTGTTATTCATAACACACATCCCTCTGCTTAAAAAATCTTGAATACAAACATTACAAGCAAGCAATGATCTCTCCTTCAGCTGGCTGGCTTCCAGGGCCATTCTGTTGTACCTCAGAATGTGTATTTGTCAAGAGACTAATTTAAAGATTTTCTGATTAGTTTTACAGGAATAGGCATGTTCTATTGCTAGGTAGCAATTTTCCGATGATACACGTAGAAAATTTTAAACCAAACCTGTAAAACTTCTAAAATTTTGGTGTTATCCTGCCCTGTTAGACCAATGGAAGGATAAAAAGAGACATCTTTGGATCTGGGAAGTTTGTAGTTAGCTGAAAGGTAAAATTCTTGTTGTTTTAAAGTACCCTAATAAGAGAGTAAACCAAAAATTTGCATAAAGCTGTTTTGGATTCCTCACTGCTAACCAGCCACTTCTCTGTGAAAGAAAAAAATATATAAATCTGTGAATGTTTCTTCTCTTTTTTTTTAGTAAGAGGAGAGAAATGTAAGGTTTTTAAAGTCTGAGGAACTGAGCTGTGATGAAAACTGCCATTAGCACTTTCACACCTGATTGCAAACCACTGCAGTCAATACTGTTCTACTGACAAAGCAGTGTCAGCCTGTCAGGTTGGGATTTAACTCTGGCCTTTCAAAGCTGCTGTCCTGGAAGTGTGGAGAAGTTAAATGAGAGCCACTGATTCTCTTTTGAGTTTCCTGGGTTTTTAATGGAAGGTTTCTAGTGCTGCTGTAGCTGCTGCAACTTGAGTGCTTCATCTTTTGCCATGATTCCTGCAAGCTTGAACAATTTCTGTATTTATGGAGGTGAGCTGCTTCCTGTATTTGTCAGGCGCATTCACAGCTGCCAAGAGGACTGCCAGCTTGAGGCTGCAAATTTTTATCACTCTGACTCTAAATAAAATCCATATTAAGACTATCAACTAATTTGTAGCTGCTCTGGCAGACAGGAATGGCATTTTTGGACACTGTTGATAGGAAGTAGAGTGAAACAACCAAAGCTGAGCGAGATGGGGAAGCTTCACATCCCACTGATATATGGAGTCATGGTAAGCTGCCAGAATTTGAATTAGATCTCTCCTCCCAAATATATTAATCTCTATTATCAACAAAGGTAAAATTTTTAGGGTAAGGTGTGCTTTCTTCTGTCCAGTTTCCACTCTGTCTCACAGAGTGAAGACAGAAGAAAGCACTTCTTACCCTTATTCCTTTATTCTGGGTAGGATCCTGTTCATCAGTTCCCTTTGCTCCATTCAAAAATCAGTCTAATGTACTGCTGGATCAGGATTTCTCTGTCTCTGGTTACTCATGTAATTTCTCTAAGTGCTTTGATGAAGTGAAGTTCTGAATTTTTAGGAATCAGCTGCTTCTCAGCGGCAGCATTGCCCTCTGGTGGATGCATGGCTCCAGTGGGAGAAAAGGGGGAGAGAAAGAAAAAGTCATGTGGATTGGCCCTTTTGTGTTTTTCTTTATTCCGCTCAAATCTCTGTGAATTTAGAGGGTGGATAAAACTATTAAAGCTACACTGCAGAATCTGCCTTGGAAAATCCAAGCTTACATGATCTTTCCATCAATTAATAATCATGTGAAATGTATGCCATTACTGACCACAGCAGCAAGTGGAGCCTTGTGGTAGATGGAAACACTTTTAAAAAGTGTAAGAAATCTTCAGTACACATAAAATGTAAGTACTCTAAGCAAAAGTATTAGACAGCATATAAATGAATTGAGAATGAGGGGAAAACAAGAGACAAAAAACTCTTTGCAGGCATCATTAAAATAATTCTAGAATATGCTTAATTGAAACTTCCTATTTATAACTGAGCTAGGAACTTTAGATTCTGAGCCCAAGTAACTCTTAAGGGACATAATGAAGCTGGTCACCAAAAGAAATAAAAAATAACTGAAAAATAATTTAAAAAAAGGACAGAAAGCTTTGAAAATGGGATGTAGTTCTTTATGCAACTCAATAACTGAGCTGCGGATGATTATGATGATGATCAGAAGTCTCTGATGACTTCTTAAGTTTCCTGCAGACATATCTCATTTAAATGAGAGTCCAGCCCTTTGGCTGGGGTTTTGAAAAAAACAGAGAATGATCGAGAGGTCTTTGGATCCCAACACCTATTTAGAAATGTTCTGTTGATTTAAGGTTGATCATTTTTCATAGCTCTTTGTGCTTTTAGCTTCCCTCTGGGACTAGCTTTAGATACTTTCAACATGTATTTCTTCTTCCCTGCTGATACTAGAAGAATATAATTGAATTCTGTTTTTTTCATCAACTCTTTGTTTACTGGGCAATATTCTGAGCTTAATATGTTGTACTGAGAATAGTAACAAGAACATCAATACCCAGCAATATAAATAGCCTATTTAAAGATTTCTCACTTGTGAACGTTTCAGAAAACATATTTTCACACATGAGGAACCTTTTAGTCCATGTTCAGACCACTTCTTTGGATCCCTCATTTTAATGTTAAGGGACTTTGTTGTTGATCTCCTATAATTTCATGAAAGAATAATGTATTAAAAGCTGAGTCATCATTATTTGATGTAAAAGAAAAAAAATTGAGGAGGATATTAAGATATATGAATTTTTTAATGATTTAAAAACTCTTTAATAGTCTTATTATATATCTCTCCAGTGAAAACATGTGATACTTTCATTCTGGAAAGGACTGTGGAACTATTTAAAAGTGTGAAATTAAATGAGAGTGCACAGACATGATATCTCATTCTAAACATCTTAAAAATTGTATGTTTCTTTTATGTGCTAGAGGTTTAACGATGCAGGTTTTAAATAATGGAAATGGGCAAACTAAGCTGCAACTGGGAGAGTTTTGAAAAAGTTTTCAGATGGTCTTTTGATGCCCCTGCTTAAACTCAAGCTGCAACAAGTACAATTAACAGATAAAAGTAATCTTTTTTGCCTTTGCTGCTCTAATTCATTATTGTTTTTAAAAAAGCAAATACTGAGAAGAAAGTATGTCAATAGCAAGCTCATTATTGAAAAAAAAAAAAATTCTGTATCAGGAATAAGTAACTAGAAACATCATACCAGTACCAGAAAGAAAATTCTAGCTTTGATTTCTGTATTTCTAGCTAAAATCTGAAAATCTCTTTATGAAAATCACAGGGTCTGTGCTTTGAATGTTATTAGATGGTTTAGATATGGAAAATGATTACTATTTAAATGGAGGAGGAGATTAAAGTCAGATAAATTCTCTTTAAATCTGAATGAAATGATCATAGGAAACAAAACTAAGTCTACCCTCATGTAACAGTTTTTGATTAAACAGTGTGGAAATATCAGATATTTAAATCAATGTTGGATACCAGCACAAGCTGAAATTCCTGCTGTTGCCTCATCTGTAGTTATTCAGAGCTAATTCTAAGCACGTATAATAACAGACTTACAGCCCTAATGACAGTATTCACTGTCTTCCATGACAAATTTTGTTCCAGTTTGATTTTTTTTTATTTTCCCCCTAATGACTGTGGGATGTTTTCAGATTTCTTTACAAATACATTTTCACTTTTTACCTAAGAGATACACTTTTCATTTAGTGTGCTTGGTTCTAAGTAATTTTTTTCTATGTGTCTCTTTTATAAGCCATATTTGGAATAAAAAGCACAAAAGCATTATCTCCTTATTTCTCACAGGAGATTAATTGGAGTTGGGAGCAGTTGCTTGAAAGTAAATTTTCAATGAAGCTTGTTTTTCAAAACTGCTTGTATTCACAAACCATCTGCCAGTTCCTCCTTAATTTACTGGAGCTTCTAGGACAACCTTGGCCTTTTATGGAAAGAAAAGGCAAAACAATGATGAGAAGTTTTGATCTAAAAAAAAATAAAACCCTTCATGCTTCCCTCAACAATAATAAAAAAATTATGAAGATAGAACAGTGTTTAGGCAAAGTTTCTTTTTCCAGTTTGACTATTTTTTCCAAGTCTATTTTAAATGGAATTTTATCTACATGTTTCCAATTAGAGGAAAATTCTACCATGAGAATATAGATTTTGGCCTGTGTCATTCTTATTCTGTTTTATTTTTGGTTCCCCCTACCATTTTTTTTTTCTGACCACTTGGCAGTTCAGTTTAACCCTGATTATTGTTCCTACTGGCTGGAAAGCAGAAAGGAAGTTCTTTAGTAGCATACAGCAAATTCTAGAAAAGCCTTCTTATGTAATTGCGAGTCATTGGGAGTGGTCCTTTACATCACCTCTAGTATATGGCAAGGTAAATGAAAAGCACTCTGGAAAAAGATGCATCCATAAATATTGTTAAATAATTTAAATAGGTTTTAATGACTTCGCTTTAACTTTTTCAAAATCTCATATGAATTAGTATAACTGTATTAATAATATAAGTTAATATTCTTCTTTCACTTTAAGTAAACTTTACTGTCTTTGGTCTGTTCTGCCCATCCTCAACTTTCATTCCCCTTCAATCACTTCTAATCAGTGCACTTCTTTGTGAGCTGTTGTTTTCAATCTTGTAGAATGCATCCCATGAGAGCACTTCTATCAATGCATTATCCTTCCTGGATTATCACTCTGTTCACTATTAATTCATGAGATTGATTCACCCCCTTCATTGTAGAGAAATATTAACATGTAATTAAGATACAAATCCAAATGTGAGAGCATAATAATAGGAAAGCCATCTGAGGGAAACAAAATCACAGCAGTGACATGTTCTAGAAGAGGGCTGCAGCTGAAGATTAATTGGTGAGCACTCACAGTGACAGCAGATAACTCATGTGTTGCATTGACAGAGGGAATGAAAGAGCTGGAGTCTGCAGACTCTTTGTCATAAATAAAAGAGATGGCTTTCTGCAGAGCAATTCCTAAATCTGCTTATGTTTAAAATATTTTTCATGTTGAAAATAATTTGCTGAATACTATGCAAAATCTATGTAGTTGCACTGTAGTCGGATCAATTCACACTGCCTTGGCTCTTCCATGTCACTTAGATTATCAGCCAGCAGCTGTGAATTCAAACAAGAGCAAACTTTTATTGTGATTACACTACTGGAGCAGCAAATGGGTTAATGGAATTCTGAATTTGTGCTTGGCATTTGCTGCTCAAATCTTACAAGGTGTATAAACATACAGGGCAACACTTACTTGGTCTGGAGTTATCTTCTGTATTTATGTGCATGTGCCTTGCAGTAAAACTTCAAATTCCTTGGGGCACTAACCAGATGTACTGAAAGGGAAGAAGATTGAATTTAATGCACTTTTACACTGGTGAAAGACAGGTGAAAATTTTGAAGTGGGAATTTTTGCAGGAGATGATTTGTGAAGAGAGGGACAAAGGTTAAAAAGAAATTCTTTGAAGTCACATGTCTGAAAATGACTTCACCTTTGTTAAAGATTTTAATGCACTGCAAAGAGGTTCCATGCAAAGTTACTTGTGCCGAGAATACCACGGCATGAAGAGCACAATTCCAGTAACACCTTCAGAAAGTGATACCAATAAATGAAAATGCACATACAATTAGGCACTAAAATATTCATAACATTTCAGCAATGGAAGTGCTATATTATAAGAAGGTAAGAACAAAAGCAGATAATAAGGCATTAATAGCTAACTATTGCATAAAGTACATTTGAATCAGACGGACAAAAAATGCAGCTCATTTGTTGAGGATGAATTCCAAGGGTCTAAAACTTCTCATAGAAAATATAAGTTGAGACTAAGCTTCAAATTGAAAGGTATTAGGGGTTTGAGAAGATCAGAATGAAGCTGGAGGGGTTTTCCAGAATACAGAACTAACAATTTGATCTACCAATGGCTGAGACACCTCTTATCGCAGATCCCACCAATGTCAGGACAAATGAGTTTGATCAACCATTTAAGAAGGTTCTGCTGCACAAACAAATGAAGACATCCAAGCTGCCTGTAAATAAGACACATGGGCAGCCTGGGTTTTAATCCTGGATTATTTTGTTTTTGACTTCCATGCAAAGATTAAGAGGTGTTTTTGGGAAGAACAAAAACTCTCTCTTCCCTGGAACTTCACTGACTAATGATGGCTGATATTGACCACAGTGAGGTAGGTTGAATGTGAGAGATCAGTGTTTGGAATTGTATCTTCCAGCCAGTCTCCTCAGGAGTCTGTAATAGAAACATGATTGATCCCCCTTCCTTCCCCAGTCCTATTCTTCACTCTGTGTAAAAGGATAAACTTGGTATAGTAATTCCAACCAAACCAAAAAAGTGCATGTATGAATTACACAGGTTGCAAGGACACCCGGGAGTTGTGAATTTGGGCATGAAGTTCAGGCAACTGTTTGTAACCTTATGCAGTTCTCTTTAGTATGGCAGAGCTCAGCACTGGAAATCAGAATCATGAAGTCTTCATCCTTTAAGAAACACTCTGCTAATCTCTTTCAGGTGGTGCAGATGTAGAAAAGTCGTTCTCTCAATAATATCAAAACATTACACTAAAAATCCTGTCCTGAATTTTCATTAGGATTATCCTATAAAATACTCCAGTTTGCAGTCCTTGGCTTTATAGCTTGCATGTCCTGAACAGTGAAATAATACTGAGAGCTGTGCATGAAAAAGTTCATGTCCTTCCCATCATCACATTCCAAATATGTCCACAAGTAGCTGGTGCAAAATTAGACACAATGCCAGTTTGGACTGGAGATTGTATTTATCTTTTGATGGATGGTGTAATTATACCAAAAATAATGAGGATTGGCTTGAAAAAGTGTCTCTTGAGTTGGCCCTTTCCAGCCATCCTTTTTAGAATCATCCTGTCTGAACTAATAGAAAGTAAATAATGGTTAAAAGGTAATGAGAAGTAATGGACCTTAAACAGATTGACTGTTGATTGGGTACCACCAATTTGCAGCATTTGTTCTTCCTTCAGGGCCCTTGAGCTGTGCAGCTCCCTAGCAACAATGAAATCTGCTCTGAGATATTCTCATAGAGAAAGAGCTGCACTTGCCAGCACGGTATGGTGATAATCGAGCTGGCAGCAGAGCTGGAATTGCTGCGCAACAAACACCCTTACATTCTGCAAGATGCTACACTCTGCATTGTGCATGGCAGCCACGATTATAAAGCCTTGCCTCTCGAGAAAAATATTGTCATACTTTAATTTGTATTCCATATGCAAAAGTTGCTGTGATGGGGAGGGTGTGTGTTTGTTTATCTTACCCTTACAGTGTCAGAACACTGTCAGTATTAGTATTCTGGGGTGTTAATCTGCAAGAATATACAAAGCTATGTTTGGACAATCCAGATCTGGACTCCAGCTTCTTCAAAATATTTGGGTTGCACTTCTTTGCTACGTTTGGATTTAGAGGAATCTTTTCCCCCATGCCTTATTTTTTCGTGTATGAAAGAAGACAATAATATTTATATACAACAAGGGGCGGAATTAAGGGAGACAAAGGGGGTAGTTTCAGTGATAAAAATCTTAATTGCATTATATTGTGAAGTGATTAGGTAAAGATGGTATTGTAACTTTCATGCAGTAGGAAAATAGGTAAATCTTGTCCTATCTGGTCCACTGGCTCTATTATCATTGTGTCTTGTTCTAGTAATAGAGGGAAATGTCATCAAAAGCGCAGCATTCCAGTCTTCTGCTGAATTTCTCTCTGTTGGAAATTACTAAGAACCTAACTAACCTAACCTACCTTGTTGAAGTCTTTTTTCAACATAGAGCATCAAACCCTCAGTTAATTTTCCCTACAAAAAACTTTACAATAAATTTCTCATCTCTAATTTAAATATTAAAGTAACTTATAGATTTTATAGCTGTTTTTATTATTTTCTGTTGTTAAAATTCATATTGGTTTTTAGTTGTGAGACAAGAATTTTTTAATGCCCTAGTGTGAACAATGTGTCAGCACATTAACACAGAACATTGTAGGAACAAAGTTTGTGGTAACTGGGAGTGGGGCTGTGGCTGAGCCTCATCCCTAATGGGCTACAGCTGTGAGCAGCAGGTGAGCAGCATTGACAGCAATGAGCCAAGGAGTGCCCAGGCACACTGACCAACCACCAAAGGGAACAGAGAGCACACAGGTGCAATGCATCAACAGGAGGGGTATAAAAGGTTGGGCTAAAGAACAAGAAGGGCAGATGCTTGCAGCCTTCTGACGTGGGGTGATGTTCTGTATGGGCAGACACCTGAAGCCTTCTGGTGAGGTAAGGTGTTACTCTGTCTTGGGAAATGCTTAAAGCCTTCTGAAATTGCATGGTGACACTGCATTGTGGCCTTCTTGATTGTGGCATATGCTGTGACAGAGATTCTTCTGATTTTTGTCACAATAGTCTTTTAAATATTGTTTTCTGAATTCAGGTCTTGAGTTGTTTTCAGGGCTCTACTGTTATCGCTTTGTTATGCTGAAGTAAAATGTGTTACTGTCTTGATGTTATATTTAAGTTGTTTTTGTTTGGTTTTTTTCCTTCTAAATGAGACAAGAATCCCTCTGATTAAAAACTGCATACGTACCTGGTCTTGATAGCATTTATCCTTTTTTTTTACCATTTGTATCTTTTTCCTTAACAAATATGGTTGCAGCCCCCCACAAGTGTGCATGTTACTTTTGATTTCTTTTTGGTTCATAGGCCTGAGATGCTGTTGTTTTTTTGTTTTTTTTTAATCTCATAAATTTCATGCTCTTAATGGATGCTTCATCAAATCTCTGAACTGTTAACACAGATGTAATACCAAACCATTCTGAACTCTTGCTCCCTGTAATTACCTGTTGGCCCAAAAGTAATCTTGACAAGAGTATTGAATTAATTTGTTATGTGCATATCAGCTAATTCTAGTTTTGAGCCTGGCAGTGTCAGGGAGCCGCAAACAAAAGACATGGAAAGCAAAGTGCGTGCAGGACATTGGCTTTAGCTGTGACTGCACCCTTACCTCCTTTCCTTTCCCTCTTCCCCCAGGGGTGGGCTGCAGTGTTTGAGGTGTGGGGTAGGGACATTTCACTCACACCCTGGCTTTGAGTTGGTAACGTAAAGTCTTCACTGGGTGAAAAAAACTGAGTTTTGGCCAAGTTTGTGTAGGCTGCTGCTCTTCCTTGACTACCTCAAGTGTGAGGGGGTTCCAGTGCACAGAGGATGGAAAATTACCTCCATGAGGCAGTGATATGGCTTTGCCCCAGCTGTGAGTGCAAATGCAAACCCTGAAAAGATACAGGTTAAAGAAAATACTGTGTACAATTAACTGCCTTTGATTTGGCATTAGCTTTGTTTGCTGTGGTTGCTGAGGTTGATTCAATTTAATCAAGGCAAGCAATTTGAAGTAGCCCAAGATGGATTTAAAGAAGGTGCTGATTTCTGGGTTTGGATATACCTACCTTTGTGGAATGTGAATGGGGGAGTGAAATATGGTCTTTAATTTCTATTGAGTAGCTTTGAAACAAGCACTGTAGAGGTAGATTATTTGGCTCAGTTATTCTTTTAATCTACCCTTGTGTGAAACCTGATAGCTGCTTTTACAAAATGTCAATTTTCCAAGTCTTTTGGATCTCTGTCTTAATATGAATATGTTTTGACAGAAAGGAAGCCTTTTTGTTCTTTATGCCAGTTCTACAAAACCAAAATCATCTCAGATAGTGAAGCTCTGAGTTGATGTGTTCAAATTTCTATTCTCCTGGAGAACAAAACTTGGAATCTGTTTCATCTGCAATAAAAAGTGTGCCATGAGTGTGAAGTGTAGCAGGTCTGGGTTTTCATATGTGCTCATTTTGGAGAATCTTGGACAGGTTTGAATTTATAAAGACCTGATTCTGCATGTAAATGAATCTGGTTTTGTTTTAAAAAATGCCAAAATGCTGGTTTACTCAAGATCATTGTAACTTAACCCATAAGAGGGTTAAGATATTCAGGCATTAAAATCTGAAAACTGAAACATTACTTCTCCCTCCTAGGGAATTTGTTGTTCTGTTATTAGCTTGTGAATTAGATAATTATTTGAGTGATCTGCATTTTCTTCTTTGAGGCAACCTGAAGTATGTCTGTTGGAACTTTTAGTAGTGGAAACTCTTCTGGAGATCTATGTTATTTTGGAAAAAAACAAAAAAAAAGCACCACAAAAAAAAAACAACCAAAAAAAACCCCACAAAAATACAAATCAGACAGGCATGGGGGGAAAAAAAACTAAAAACCAAACCCAACTGAACAAAAAACCCCAAAGAAAAACAAACATTAAAATTGCCTTCTAATTTCAGAAGTTAAATACAGTTTTCATGGGTTGTAAGGTGAAAGTTTAGGGCAAGTCTTCTGTAGTAACCAGTTTCATTTGTCAGTTTCTCTACCTGGCTCCTCTTGTTCCCACAAAAAATCATAAAATCATTGGCTGTATATTATAGTGTATGTGTATTGTCAACAATCAGAGAAGATGTCTTTTCATTTCTTATTCCTCTCCTCTAGATATAGCACAATGTGTGGGAACTTGCAGTTCTACCTGGTTATGAAACTTAAGGGATGACTAAGACAAAACACCAAGGAAATTATTCTGTGTTCTCTCCTTTCCCTGTGGTTCATCCCAGGGCTTGAAAGGCAGTTTCATACCAGCTGTAGCCAGCTCAGGAGTAGATACTTTTCAGCTGGGGATGTGCAAAATACTTTTTTATAGTGTTTAAACTTGGAGCTGCATAATCTCTCCCAGGTGTGAGGGCATCAGTGGTTTTTAAGGAAGGTATCAGGTGTTTTATAAATAGTGCTGGGTGTGGCTCGGGGTAATTTAAGAGGAATAATTGACCTAAGAAACGCTGCTCACACTCACACCTGAAGAGTTGTAGCTGCACTCATCACCAAAGATTAAGAATAGGCCTGGTCTTAATAGGCCACAGCTGTGTCCAATAAGAAGATGAAAGAATGATTTAGCTTTTCTTGCTACAAAAGAGTGAGTTAGCTAGTTGAGTTAGTTTGTTAGTTGTGCTGTGAAGAGAGAGTTTGCTGTCTGTGCTGTGAAGAAGAAAGAGTCAGGGTTGTGAGGAGCTGCCTATGAACAATCACTGAGAAAGGACAGAACTTTTGCAATATGATGACAGCAATTGGTGATCCTGACACGGTTCTGACATGATCCTGTAGTGGTTTGGGAAAAAAAACTTAAATATTTAAGTGATGTAATCCTGTGGTGGTTTCTGAGTCTCTTCTGCCTGACACCTATTCCTGGACAATTCCAGAAAGAGCATCAGTGCAGATAAGCATGAAGCAAGACTGCTCTAGGGTATTTTAAGTGTTTGTGGCTCATAGATTCCTGAGTGACAAGTGGTATCTGATTTTGGTTGCTCAGTTTTTATTCCATTTAATTTTCTAATCCATTTTTGAAACAAGCTGGCTCACTCACACCTTAACTGTGGACTGTGTGAAGAATTCTCTTGTCTTCCTTCTGTTTCATTCAAGGGCCCTTTGTGTTTGCATTGGGGAAAATAGTGAACAGTGTGAGGTTTGATCACTTATTTTGAGTGTGACTTTATAGTTTTATGTAATGTCCTGCTGTGATCAGCACTGTTTCAACTGGGCAGCCCTAATCTATGAAGTTCTTTATCTTGAAAAAGTTTTAGTGGTTTTTCCTTGTTATCTTTCTCCTCTCTTTCCTGATACGAGTTGGGGGAAATAGGTATGAGCAGCAGGGATTTGTGCAGTGGCATTCTCTTGGTGTGGTGAGATAGAAAGCGTGTTATGGTGGTAGGAACTGCAAAGAAGAGACTTGGTTTGCTCTGGTAGCAAGTGTGAAACTGGAGCATTTTGTTGTTTATACCTTGAAAGCATTTAGAATCTAAGTGTTAGGCAGAGAGGAGGGATGTAGTGCACAGAAAAAACAAGTGACAGCATGTTCCATTTGCCATCACCCAACTGACATGAATACAGTTTTTAGGTTATTTTGGAGCCCTTCCTTTTTGCCTAGAATATCAATATCAGACCAGTAGTAGATGCTAGTTAATAAGCTTTTTATTCAATGAAATTTGGGATCATCTGCTGATAATACAAATAATGCAGTATATTGATATGATACTCTCAGGGTATTATATCAAGAAGAAAGAAAAGGAATGCAAAATTGGGGGAAAGCTCCAAAGGTATTTGAAACCAAAAGGCATTGTGTGGAAACTCTAGGACATTTTATGAGCAGCTAGACTTGAAGGAGACATTTAAAAACAAAAAGGTATTGAATTTGTTGCATTATAGCTCTATTATGTCAGAAATCCTTAGCAAAGGTTGTCAAACGTAGTGAGATTTCTGTAGTCCTAGTGGTTCCAGAATTGATAATAGACTGTGAATATTTTGTGTTAAATTTTAATAGCCTGTGAATAAGAGGATTTAAATTACAGTCCTGTGTTTTGTATGAAAGTTTGAGTCAGCATGTGGAAGAGAGTTAAATCTGAGGTCAGTGGTTTGGAAGTTATTTTACCAGATATGAGCTGCAAAACCAGCTCTTGGTCCCACAGTTTCAACAGAAAAATAAATGGGAGATGGTATTTTATTTTTTGTCTAGAGAATATAGAATCAGGCTCTAGTTTTGTAAATGGAGTGTGTTTGCTATTGGCTTATATTAAATAGACCTGTTTTCTGAATAAAACTAAACAAAATTTTCTGACGGACCAAATACAGAAATTTAAAATCACAACAGTCTGGTCAGGCAAATCAAGGCATTCTTCAGCAGCACTTTCTTGCATGTTGGTGGTATGTTGAAGCAAATAGAGCAGCTCTTAATCCTGTGTCATCATGAGCTGAATTTCTGGATAAAAGGTTTTCACTTCTGTACAGATTGTTACCTTTTGTAAACACCTGAGGAATCACATTCTGCTAATATGCTATAAGCAGATTTTTGTTTTGCTTCATCTCCCATCTTATTCAGACTTAGTCACATGTGACTGATCTGCTCTCAGCAACAAGTGCCAGTGGTATTTGCAGGCTCTTTGATTGGAAAAGGCTTTCTTAGCTCAAGTTGCAATGTTACACTGATAGTGCAACTTGTGCAACACAGTTATGTTCTACTCAGCAAGCAAAGCATTTGAGTCAGCAGATAAATGCAGTTTGCAGTGGCATAAACTGCCTCCTGTTTATAAATATGTATTTAGAGTACACTTATTTCTGCTTTATGAATGTATTAATCTGCAAGATAAATATACTAGTTTAAACAGAAGCTTGTTGCATATCAGCACAAAGATATTTCCAGAAAAAGTAATGTATTTAAATATGAAAAATCAATGATTGCTGAAGTACTGTTTGAAATTTTCTTTCAAATCGTTTTCTCTTTTTCCTCTTAATTCTTGTGCATTTTTGTAGCTGGAGTGCTATACTTGCTGGTTTTGATGCTATTCCATTTGGTGTTATTACTGTAAAGTTGCGTTATTTGTAGCATATTGTAAACATAAAGATCATCTGAAAGTTCTGATAATTTGTATGTTTAGGATTTATGGTACCAAACATAACAATCATATCCCCTGATTATTTTGTAATCCAGTGAGCAAATAATACCAATCCAGCTTTTGTGTTCTTAGCGAGTGAAGCAGAAATGAAGCAATTTTTGCTGGTAAGGATGAAAATGCATGGCTTGGCCATTTCCCTAATGCAGTTGTGTAATATATCCAGGCATAAATAGGCTTCTACCACTCTGCAGAAGCTGGTTGAGTCTAAACCCCTCATTTATTGGGCCATGCCATCATTCCCAGGCAGTGTGGATAAATAGGTGGAGAGCGGGGCAGTCAGAGCTGATGACCTTGAACGTGGAGCATACAGGTTCAGTGATCTAACCTCTTAAAATCTTTGATAAACTTCAGAATGACTCAGCGGACTGGATGTTTGCTCTTGTGACGTGTTAGAGGCAACCTTGGAGCAGAGTTCTCAGTTTAATTCAGAGGAATGTGCTTTGTGGTTCCTGGGGACCTGTGTGCAGGGATTACTGGAAGAGGTGCCTGAAAAGCATCCCCCAGATCTGAAACACAGAATTTAGGGTAGCTGGACCTGCCATTTCTACATTGCACGATGGGTTTTGGTGTCACTGGCACTATCCAATAAACCTTCTATGTGAGCAGACCTATGTTTTATTATGAATATAGGATTCAGGTGTGGGTATGAAGAGTTATTGTTCTCAGGGTGTTTTCTGGAATTGCTGTTGTTGTTTCTAAATTTAATCACTTTTGTTCCTGCTTCACACAGTAGCTGTGCAAAGAAGGCGTGTTACAAATGTGTGTAGTTTTAACTGCTTGAAATGGCCTGGTTTATTATCATGTGAGACTGAAATTTTCTGCTGTGAAAATTTACCTGTAGTCCTTTCAGTAATATGATATTTAAATAAATCCTTTCTTTTTCTTTTATTTCCTGCTTATTAATGAGCTTTTAAGGCAGTTAATCTGTGCAGCTGATCTGCCTCGCATAGTTGTGTAAATAATGGAAAAACCAGTAACATTTTAGTCTTGAGTGTTTTAAAGATCTTTGATAGTAACATGGTTTAATATGAAGAACACAATTGAAAGAATTTTGTTATATGTTCTTGATATCACTTGTATTGATCAGAATTCTCCTGTTATGGACTGTTATATTCAGTTTGTTATATGTCCTTGATAAACCCACTTTAAATTTGTTGTTGCATTTATTTGATTTAAAGATTTTTGGCCCAGATGTCTTTCATGACCTCCCTAAATTGTGTCCAAGTTGTTTAGCTGTGGCTGGTATTGCAAGCCAGGGTAGTGTCCTTTGCTTTTTAAATACTTCCTGTGTACATATATTTATATATAATACCTTGTCAAGTGTTGAACAAATGTGCTCTCTTGACTTCCTCAGTTGCTTGAAGCTGTAAAACTCAAGAGATTATACCAGTGTGAAACTGAGGCAGGTTTGTGTTGGGTTTGCTGATCACAAAGTACCTAGAGCATTCTGTTTTCTGCATCTCTTGAATAGGTATAATAACAGTAGGTATAAATTATTGATATGCCAGTAACTGGAATTGATTGTTTAATAGGAGCTTAACAGTAATTTTATTTTACTATGGATGTCTTTTATATGTAGTGGTATCTTTTATGGTTGCTTTCATATGGAATTTAGCATTTGTGATATGTATTTAATACTACTATAATAATGATATATATATATATATAATTAAAATGATGGGGGAGAAAATGTGCTACCCCAATTCATGTGGTGTTAAGGTTTTGTTTAAAAAGGAATGGGTGTTTATCTGAACTCTGATTCAAAGTCAGGTATCTCTCTTGTCAGGTGTCAGTCCAGGTTAGCTTTTTTATCATCAGGTTTTTTTGCTCTGAAATGGAAACCCATAATCTGTGTGCCAGCAGGCCTTGAACTACAGTGGAGCCAGGATTTTACAACTATGCTAAACTATAATTATGCTAAGTAGTTTATGCAATGAATTGGGAAAGAAGAGTAAAGATAAGGGTTTAATGTCTGAAGGGCCAAGTTAATAAGGTCACTAATTATGTAAATACAATGAACACATTCATTCTTTCAGTTTTCAAGCTAGTTGTCTGAATAAGTGATGCAGTGCAGGATCTTGATGTTTTGGGGACTACTGCTGGTGAGGAACATAAAATGTTGTTTTCAGCTAGTGACTGTAGAGGTGGCACTGGCTATGGAAGTTCTAGCTGGAAACCAAGGGGTAGCATGAACTACTGACAGCTGCCCTGGCGTTGGGTAAATAAGGCCCTACCAGATCACTCAGTTGCCAGTTAAAGCACTTAATTGTTCTGTGTGCTTAAATAATTGACCATCTCCTGTTCCCCCAAAATGTAAGATAACATGGAAAAGATACTGTGCTGAGCACAGTAAAGTTTTCTTATGTCACGTAGAACTTAAAGCACTGTATTAAGCAAATTAGATGGAACATGAAACATCTTGATGTTTCTAAGGGTTTTCATGTCACCTTTTTCACTGCTTAAATCAAATCAATGCCAGTTGAGCTACAAGTCTTGCACTTGCTTTGTGGCAGAATTTTGCTGTTTGATTTATTCACTTTAATCAGAAGGAATGTAACTTAGTGACAGGATGCATTGCATATGCTAAACTTGTCCTGAGATGTTGAATGAAGGGCTTAACACTTGGGCCAGATGTCAGTCAGGTTTGGGTTTTTTCTTCCTTCCAAAATTTTCAAAAGGAAACTTCAAAACAAGTTCTGAGCTCCTAAAAGGGGTTTGTTTGAAAATACATGCTGCTTCCAGTTGTAACCTCTTGATTGTTGCGGTTATTTTCCAAGACAGCTTATTCATCCTGAATATCCCCTCTGACCAAATTAGTGAGCACTATATAAGGTATGCTATGCTTATTTTCACATCTCTGAAATACTGACGTTCACTCTCTGTGGGTCTCTGCAGTACAGAAAAACTCTTTATTTCATTAAAACCTGTAAGATATTTGTTAAGGGTTCTAATGTCTTTGCCTGCAACTCAAATTTAGGCCATCAAATTCTTCTCAACTGCCTCAAACCCTGCATATGGCAGAAGTCTCTGAAAGCTTGAATTCCTAATGCTCATGTTCCCTCACTGCCTTATGTTGTGCTTCTGGTCCTAATCTGACTCACCTCAGATGCTGAAGTATTCAGTACTGCCAAGACTAAAACTTGATAGGATTTCAAGACATGGGGTTTTTCTTCATTCCTTGTCTGAAGGTGCCTGTTAACTTAGAGTGCAACATCCTTCCTGGGTCTCTTATATAAATTGCTTAATTGTAAGAAGGTTCACATACAATATGACAGACACAGTCTCAAATCATACTGTTGCCATGGAGGACTTGAGTTTAATTTCAGCTCCTCAGTGCTCCAGTGGGGAAATGTAGCAGCTTCAACAGAGAGGATTTGGAAAGCGCCTCCAATGAAGAGCATAGGATTTTGGTTATTTAGGGGATAGGACAGCAATACTGCCTGTGAATGATTCCAGTCAGATGGGTTAGCTAAACTGGATTTTAAATCTGAATGCTCAAAGCTGTTCTGTGGAAAGAAAAGGGCCTTTTTTGTTTTCCAGATCATTATTCTTGCCAGCTAAACCATGAATCTGGATTTTTTAGCTGTTTGTTTGTAGTTCCATATGTGACAAACACATAACTTAAAATACTTGGGAATGTATCTCCTAGCCATAGAACAAGGGCTGAATAAAAATTTGTTAGGGAATTATTAGAGAATCCAGAACTGAAACTTTAATCTCTTCCGGTGGTTTTTCTTGTAAGGGTGCACAATGGCAGGTTCAGGGAATATCATCATTTTGTACATTTAGAAAATTCTCATGCTGATAAAGAATTCATTGAATTGAAACTGTTTGTCCTCAACTCCTCTGTGCTCAAAGCATTATTTGCTTAACCTAAAAAGCCAAACTATTGTGGTTATGAAATAATTAAACAGCCTTGAAAGCTATCTACTTGGAAAATGATCTCATTGTAGAAAATATCTTTTTTCATCTGAATGGTCATTCAAATAATTCAAAACCTAAGTGCAATATACCTGCCATGACCAATTGGCATCTGTTTCACTAGAAATTGCTTATATAATTTGTTTTTACTATTTATTTTTCTACCTTAGGTTTTTTTCTTCAGCTGGGTACTTGTTTCACTCAGGCTGCTTCTTCTTAAGAGGGTGGGAATCTAGATTTGAAATTGGGATTTAGAATAACATCCTGAATCTCTCAAGCTCTGAGTGCTATGTAGTCTGTTCTTTTTTTATCAAGTGGGTACTGACACAATGAGTATTTTTAAGTGAGGAAAATAAATGAAAATTAAACCATTTTAAAATGCAAATATATTTAATATATTAAGTATGCTTGATTTTTATTATGCAACTCATTTTTTTTAATTTACAATCTTCTGTGTGTAGCTATTGTTAGATGGTGGCAGATAAGCAATGAAGCTGCAAAATCTCACCTCTTCATGTTTAATAACAAATCAAGCACAGTTCTGCCCACCATGATTTGAAAACCAAGCACTAAAATGCCCTGGTAATTTTAATTTAATTTTAATTTAAGTTCTGCAAGTCTGTTGATGATCTTCTCTTTACTACAGAAGAAAATTACTTGAAAAAGATGAAAAGTTGAAAAAGTTGTTTTGCCATCTTTGTTCAAAAGGAGGAAATGAAAACAAATTTTGTAATTCTCTCTGGCCCTCAAGAATTAGGAGGAACTATAGCCTCTTCAATTGTTTTACCTGAGAAATGAACACCTTTTGAGGTGTTGGTGTTCAAGCTCCTGTAAAATAAGTCAAGAACTGAACACTTCACTTACCTGTGTCTTAATAGCATACTTGGAATGGCTACTGGAACTCTTACTTTTTAATCCAGATTAAAACCCTTTAATCTGTTTTGTAGTATGGGGGCATGTTGATGCCTGGTCTAACACCAAAGACTAATAGAGTTTTATCCTATTTCAGCTTTGTAGTTTGGGGCAGCTCTGTCAAATGCAAAACTTTGGATACAGGTTTTAAGTGCCTACATCAACTCCTGCCATTTGGTGACTTTACAGTTCAAAATTGGGGTTTTTGTTTGAGGCAGTCAAGAGAAAGTGCAGATCAGTTTCAAACTCATCTCTTTTAGATTCAATCAACTGTGTACTCTATGAACTTGTCTTGAAGGAAGCTACCAGACCCCAAAATAGCATTCAGGCTGTGTGAACCACCAAGTGACACAGCTGCCTGCAGTGCAATGATATTTTGAAGTAGCATAAATGCTGAACAGGCATTCATCATTATGGCAATCTTTCATGCAAGCCTACCATTATGGTGTTCTGGTGTCTCTGTTTATGTAATAAGAGGCTTCAAAGATGGTAATCTTTTGTAAAGGTCTGTTTTAACCAGCCTGCTGTGGTGTGTAGACATACTGTGAAAAGTAAAATGCTAGTGAAATGGTCTTGTGTTTGTCTGAATATTTGTAAGTTGTGGTTAGTGGGAATAAGGAAATGGATTTATTTTTTTGTGGGAGTGGGATATCCTCTGGTTTCTGAATGGTGATTTGTGTGGCATCAAGAATTTCTTTATTTGTATAGATTTACATAAATAAATATACTATTTTCTACTATCTTTGGAGTAAGATCTAAAACTAAATCAGTCTTATACTGTCCAGGAGAAAAACTACAATTTCTATTCTTATAGCTCAAGCATTTTTGGTTCTGTGAAGCAATTGTAGCTGACAGAAAGGTCTGGTCTTAAAATGCTCAACCATGTTTAAGAGTTAAAACAGGCTCTAAAGCAGCAGAGGTTCACCTTAAAAATAAATAAAAATCAGAAGAAGAAAGGAAGCTAAGAGGTTTGGTGTGTGTATATGTAAAAGCTGCTCTTTGCTCCAGGCAGTATCTTCCCACCGCATCTGGTCAAAAGTGTGTCTTTGAGGTCAAATTGTAAAATAGTTGAAAAAGATGAAGTTGTGTCTTATTTGTGTAAAGCCAATAGACTTGTTTTAGTTCAAACTGGTATTACTGAATTTAGATTTTAGCCCAGAGCTTTACTGTAAAAAAAACCAACAAAAACACAGGTATTAAATTCATGCATCCAGGAAAAAAAGATTCCTTCAGGTTGACCCTTCCCCCATTACTTCTAGTCAGATATGCTTATTTTTCTGTGACATTTAGGTGTGGAAATTTTCTCAAGAAACTAAAATGATGTGACAGATTACTGTATGCACAAGAAAGAGGTGGTGACATTTCTTCCTTGACAGAGAGGAGCTGTATGGTGATACGAGTTTTATTTTAACATATTTCTAGTTATGAAATGTGCTTTGTTTTACATTGATTAGAAATTCGTGGAGAATAGCTGATGTTATATTAACATTGATGAAGAGCATGCCTACTACATTTGGCATGCAGTTACCATGGCAACTGTACTGTAGAGTGACCCAAATTAATTTTCCACCAGTCACTAAGTGCCCTGTCAGGTTTTTTGGCTTTTTTTTCCCTTGTGCTAGGGATAAGCAGGCTCTAAAGTACTCAGGGTTGGTTTTTTTTTTTTTTTTGAGGAATCTTGCCTTATGATTTGTCTCTTGAAATCAATGGCTGAGCTATGTTAATCAACCAAAATCTCCCATCTTCATTTGTGCAGTTGAATGCATGCTATTTAAATCTCAGTATTCTTGAGAATCACTTGAGTGAATAACAAGTAATTGAATGGAAGTAAATGTGCAACATCTTCGTTGTAATTGGAGTAGACAACATAGAGTATGGTCATTTGCAACCTCTGGCTTTGCACTGCTCTGCTGCTCCCACATCCAGGCTTCTGAGTCCTTTTTAGAGAACAAGTCTGTGCTGAAAGGGAGCAGAGAATACCGTGCTCTGCATATTTAGCTTGCTCCCCAGCATTCATTAGCAGGGTGCTCAGTGAGTGCCAGTAACCATCCTTTGGCAATAAAATGATACCAATTCCTGATAGAGATATTGGCTGCTTATTGCTGGTGTGGAGCTGATTGCCCCTACCAAATGCTTGTGTAGCTGGTTTGTCATGTGAGTGACACAAAATCAGCCCTTCAAGTTTAAAGGTACTACCCTTAATTATTTGTCACTGCCATATGACACAGCATTTTGGTGCCTGGCAATGACTAGGATGGTGATTTGTCTGTAGTTCCCCTCGCTCGATGTGGTTTTGCCTCACCCCTGTCTTTGTTCCCAAAGGATTTCTGTCTCTGTCTCAATGAATGATTATTGACAGAAAGATAGAAATCCTTCCTTACTTGAAGCTCGTTTGTGCCTTGCCCATTTTTGCAACTTTTCTCCTGTAAGCGTAATTTCTGTATGCAGGGTGAGTGCATCTGTGTTCATGTACAGCTTTATAATATGTAAAATAGTGTAATTTCTTTGTGTTCTCATAGATAGAGATGAAGTAGCTTTAAAACAGGGTCTTAACACCATGTGCACAAAAGTTTTGCAAGTATAATGTGTAGGTTTGCTGCTAACTATGTAATAATATGATATATTCAGAATATATGATATTGTGTTGCTATGCTATCAGCTTATATCTAGGCAGTTATCATGCTGTCTGCTTTGTTCATTAATACAGAGCTCTTAGATTGCTTCTCGTATTTGATAGGTTATTTGCAAAAATTAGAGAAACTGAACTTTAGCTATAAAACATGATTTTGAGAGGAGAATGTGTTTCATTGGCTTTTTTAAAAACCATTCTGCTGATTCAACCAAGATCAAAAATGTATGTATTACTTATGGTATGGGCTTTAGTTACTAACTTCTTAAAAGGAATATGTAGAAACTCTGCAAGTATAATATTGCATTCAAACACAAAGCTTTTAATCATGAGAATATTACCTGGTACCTCTGCATTTAAACTCTTTAAAATGCTTGCATAGCAGCTCCAAATGTGTAAAAAAGCTCTGTGGAGTTTGTTATGTTAATAAATAGACAAGAATTCCTGATGATAATGCCTGTTGTCTTACAGCTTTTGAAGCAGGATTTTGTGGTGTTTTTTCTGAACATCTTTTGTCAAGTAGCCTTTAAAAGACTAAATCTGCATTATCAATGTGGAGCCAGTTGGCTGATTCCAAACACCTCATCAGTAAAAGTATATTTCTGTGAACTTGAGGCTTGGGAAAACTTAACCTTACGTACTTTCAGGCATTATTTTTGTTTGAAGCAAAAGGAGGACAGTGTCTCTAGTCCCTCATGGTGACATGGGCTTAACTGGATAGGGTATGTATCTGATTACAGAGGAAAGCACTGGGCAATCCAGAATGGTCTCTATCCTTGTTGTGGGGCAGTGCCTTTTTTAAAAGAACCTGTTTTAAAGACAACTGAAAACATGTTGTTGATGACTAATTGCGTTCTGCCTCTGAAATATTAACTTCTATGGAAGCCAGGGTATTTATGGGAAAAGAGCTTTCAAATATCTTGTCTTTGAAGACATCTTTTTAACTCTGAGAAGTAAATTTACTTTTGACTCATAAAAGCAGACAGGGTTTTGAGGGCTGAACATGTACCTTTGCTTTGTATTTTGTAAGTGGTTGCTGAGATGAGAACATCTAGTAGTGTACTGACTTTAAAGCCCTTCTGTAATCAATATGCATAGACAAGGTAATGAAAGGCAGGGACAAACTGGGAGGGTGGAGTGGAAGATTTTGCATTGGTGTTCTTTTTTTCTGTCCTTATGAACAGCTAAGACCATTGGAGTGTCATAATGAACTCTTGTGTGTAAAATTTTGCCCTCCTTGTATTAAGGAAAGTGGACTACCTCTAAAATGAGGGGGTGAAATTGGTGACCCAGGATGTCCTTTCTAGTCCCCTGTTGTCTGATAACATGGTGTTGAAATTCTGTAGTTAATAATTTGTAATAATCCAATCCATTGCAAAAGCAGAATGTCTATTTCTAGACTTAAAGGAGTAATGTAGTGATGCAGGTGGAAAAGAAGCTCCATCAAATTTTAAGGAACATACCAATTGTCTGGAAGACTTAGTTAAGAATAACAAACTGTGTGATTACACTATAGTATTCTGTAGTCAAATATGGCCTTAGTTCTGATTCCTGTCCATGAGTGTGGTGTGTAACAGCCTAAAAGACATTTTGCCTTAGATTGTTTTTGCTCTGCTCTTGTGCTGAGGAAAGCTGAGTAAATGCTATTATCAGAGCCTTTTTATTTTTTCTTTTTTTCCATTAAGGCCTTATGCCTGTCATTGAAATTGGAGGTGCATTATGGTTCTTTGCAGCAAGACTTGTAATTTGTTAAGGAACGGTGTGAGAGATTTGACTCATTCCTGAATAGCTTTCATCTTTCCAAAATGCTGTTCTTGTGCAGTTCTAATGATGATCCCAAAAGCCATTAACTGAGCTTGTAAAAGGCTGCATCCTGAATGGAATACTTGTCTTCCTCTGTATGCATAGCAATACATTATTTATTTGCATGGACACTTAAGGCTCTTGCATCATGACTCTTCAAAAACTGTGTGTTGCTTAGGAGTACCCAGAAAAGGACAGGAGCCTTTCCTCTGTGTTTACCTGTAACAAAGTGGGGATTCTTGCCAGCATCTGCAATAGGGACAGAGGACTCAAAAGGGTAAAAAAAAAAAAAGGGGGGGGGGGGGGGGGGGAAAGGGTCTAATGACAAAAAACCCCCAAAGAAACCAAAACCTAAAGCTCCAAGCCAGATATACCTTATCTGGCCCCCTCTGCCCTTCCTCAGCAAACCTCAAGCTCTCAAAGCATTGCAGTATCTGTCTTAGAGTGTTGTGGCTTCCTTTGGATCTTACCAATAATCTAAATTTAAAAAGAAGGGATGGAAGAAGCCACAGTACCCAATCTTCTGATTCTACAGCTTCCTTTGCTCTTGGATTCTGAATGCTTGCCTTGGAAACACTGTGGGTTGTCTGAGTCTTCAAAAGTCAGCAAAACTGATGTCTCTAGTTGATGTCTAATCAACTTGAAAAACATGGCTCAATACACATGAAACATAAGTTGAAAATTAATGCATATCAATGAAAAATATTCTGGTCATTTTGGAAAAAAGGCAAGAAAAATCAAAGACATCCTGAAACTTTAATAAGCATAATGCTGATCTGCCTAATAAAGGTAGAAGATCTGAAGATTCTGAAATGCTTAAAACTGCATTTTAATATGGAAGAGGTGGTTTTATTCAGTTATTTTAGCTAGTCTGTTTTGAAGCCAATATAAAGATTTTGGTGATAACTCTTTGGAGTTTGCAAAGGAAATAAAGAACAAAGGTAGGATATGTAAAATGTGCTGCAGGAGGGTGAATGTGTACATGTGCCCACATGTTGTAGTGCTTAAATATAAATTTTTACTCATTTCCATGTGAGTGTGATAAGGCACAGATGAAAGGAGTTCTATTTAGAGACCAGAACAAGAGTTTGATGTTTTAAGGTTTTGCTTGTCCCTTTACCTTCTCCAGTTAGAGTGTTTGGTTCCTCAGGTAACACTCATAGCTAAGACCTGTTGCCAGCTAGAGTGAGGCTGCATAACCAGCTGCTGAACCCTGCTTAAGTTCTACTCTGCTTTGTAGTAGGGTTTAATTAAATGTTGTTTAGCTGAGGGGAAGGGAGAAAAAAGCAATTAAACATGCTCAAGTATTCCAGTTTCAGCCATTATTTTTCACTGTTGCTTCTAGATCTGATTGAGGATGAATACTTGTTCTCTAAGTTTGGGGATTTGAGAAGGTGGTCACGTGTGAATGATGAGTGCCTTCATACAGAACTATTATGTTTTCAGGGAGTAAAGCAAATATTTTATTACCCCTGCCTCAGCTGTAGGCAAAATATTAAATTTTAATTATAATGACTGCAGAAAAGAGACAGAGGGGGTTTTATCTTTTCCCTGTACTATTTCCTTTCCTGTCTCCACCCAGGGGCTAGTTGGGGAGTGTCAGAGCAGCACCCAGAGGGAGCTGGATGCTATTCCATCTTCAGGCACACTTGCACAGAGGGGATCTTTGAGCAGGGGAGGTTTGGCAGCTACATTAATTTCTAGGTGTTGAATAGATCCATTTCCTCAGAGTATGCAGGAGAAAAGCTGGGAGAAGGAAAAACTTTCTGTGGAAAGCAGTTCTGAACATGTGTGCCAAGCCCTTTTAATGGGTGACTGCATCATGGCCAGCATGTGGTGGAACTCTGCAGTTTCCACAATACTGAAGTAAATCTGTGCTGATAGAGCTTGAAAATGTTGTGGTGGGAAAGTGGGTTTAAGTGAGTTCAAATCTTGTAAAAAAAGGTGCAGAATGCTTCTTAGCTTGGTCTGATATCTGCATTCTCCAGAAACAGATGCTACAGTTTAAAACCTTTCATAATTATACATGTATGCAATGAAGCAGGGTTTGTTCTTAATGCTAGGCTTGCTTTAGCTTGAAGAAGACAAAAGCAGCAAACACATGTAGTACAAGAGAAGGCAGTAATAAAAAGGGAAAGGTTGTTGGGTTTGAATTCAAATTGCTACCACTCAGGGTAGCAAGGTTTGTAGAATGTGAGGGATGACTAGAAGATTAGTCACATGTAAAATGGACTCACTGACTTGGAGGAGGGGACGGGAAGCAAATGCCTTGTTTCCTTTAATTAGCCAAATCACCATTTTGTAACTGCTTGACTTAAATTTGGTTACAATGATTTGAAAAAAAAAAATCTATGAGAACTATGATGGTCACGAAATGCAATCTAACCTGGAATCTTTATTTGAATTCTAGAGCTGGTGTTGAAAGGAGACTGTGAGCATGTAATTTTTATTGTAAATTGTATTTATTACAAGTGCTCATGAACCAGCCTATTGTGCCTTACTGAAGAGTCAGCAGGTGTGGCTCTCTTTGCTCAAGAAGCTAAATGCTGTCTACTTTGTTCACCCTTGTGAGCAATTAGCTTAGGAAAAATGAGTCATCCCTTTCATGTTGACCATTTGCATAACTTAGTGAAGTTTCTCTGTCCTGGTAAAATAAGGAGACAGTCTGTAAGCTAGTTTTGCTGTGATGGCCATCATATCAGAAACTGGACACTGCTGCATAAAGGGATAAAAATCACTTGCCTGACTCTCAGAAGTGTCTTTGGCAGAGCAGCTCACTGAATGCAGAGTTTAAGGGTTTCAGTAATTTACCTGTAGCATTGTCCTGTCATACAATCGCAACCCCATGCCACTTTGACCAAGTGGCTGCTATCATTGGGCTGCCTCTGTGAGTTAAAAATGGTGCAAGTGTCAGCTGGGGGCTTGTTACTCAATAAATGCTTTCCTCTTCCCCCTCTGCAGTGGCTGCAGATCCACGCTGCTTCCCTTAAGTAGGTGAGCTTTGGAACCAGGGCAAGATCCAAAAGGATATTCTCAATCATTTAATCTTGGCCTGGTCAGCCCTTTTATTGGCCTGTTTTGCTGTGTAGCAGGATAGTATCTGTAGGAGGAAAGAAGATGTTGTGGGTGTGTGGTGGAGGCAGATCCACCTGCTCCCAAACACTCCTGAATCTGCTTAGGCAGCTGTGAAACTGTGGCTTTACGGGAGTTAATAGTCTTGTTTGGGGTTGAAGTCCTTGAAAGTCTTCTAAGGCCTGATCTGCATTTCTTAACCACAGAAAATCTGGTATTTGCTTGAAAGTAGTGAGAGTAGATTTGAACTACAAGTTCAAATTTAGTTTTGTGCAAATGGAGTTATCTTTTTTATTTATTAGTCAAAGCAACCAGCTAGATAACTCATAAGTCTTAAACATGCATACAAGCTTGCCAGGATGACTGGAGTGATTATTTAAACATTTTGCTCTTGACTATGTCCCTTTTGGAGATGGTTTGCCACTGACTTATTTGATTGCTCGGTGACTAAGCATTTAAGACAAAATCCAGTCTTTGTTTTTTTGTTTTTGAGTGCATTTCTGAAATTGGAAGCCAGTGAAAAATGATCAACCTGTAAGTAAGCCTTCTGCTACCAGGGAAGGAGGTAAGAAAGAGCATGTTGTTAGCCTAAAGGAATCTTTCTTTAGCAGGAGGTAATGGGACTGGTGCTCCAAGACAAGATGAATTACTTGTGCAGCTTGTAATTTATTGAACCCTGTGGTCTTCCAGAATGATCCAAATTGGAGTTTACATCATGAATGTATTTGACACCTATTTTTCTCTGGAAGCCATAGCTCACCTTAATGGTTTTACCAATGGGTTTTTCTTCTGAGTTACAAATCCCTGTTGTGTGAGCAGTCAGAGACTAAAGTAAATACTGGTCTCCCTTGGACATTTACAACAATATTGACATATAACTTAGGAGGCTGTAAAGTTCTTTAGTAGGAGAAGCTCATTATGCATCTGAATTCCAATTGTCATCTTCCTGGACCACAGAGCAGAAGCTGACATTGCCATTTCATGTGAGACAATTAGATCATGTTACATGGTGCAGTGAGTGAAATTTTCTGCAAAAATGATCAAATGAAAGTTTATTGTCAAGATATGGAGCCTGCTTATTTTCTTCTGGTAAAAGCCATCATTAGTTCATAAAATGCTTTCTTGAATGTAATATAAACTAAAGTTAGCTAATTTTCCTTTGAAGGCAGTGATTCTGACAGCATTATATTTGTAAAGACTTTTCAGCAAGCTGTGGAAGTTAAAAACAATGCATTTTTTTTTTTTTTAGTTTTACTATTCCAGGAGTTAAATGTGCTCTGTAGATAATTAGCTATGCTATGTGATATATCTAATTGATCACTGGGTGGTGTCAAGAGATGGTGTCAGTGTTCAAGTCCTCTGGTGCTGGAAGACAGAAGTCTGTGTAGGAGTCCCAGACCAGTTTTGCATCACAGTAAACCACGGGAGATCAGGCTCTCAACTCTTGCATGATTCACTCCAGTACATAGCTCCTCTTCAGATTTCTATGTTTTTGCCTAAAAATCAATCTATTCTTTCTTGCCTGTGAAAGTGTTTTTCATATGTCTGAATAGGAGGGATGTTCTAAAATTGATTTCCAGGCGCTATTGAATGTGAGGTTTATGCTTTCTTTTTGTTATAACCATAAGGACACAGCTTGCAGCTCTTTCTTGTTGAGATTTGTGACTCTGTAGTGAAACTTGCAGTGCTCACCATCCATTCTTGATCCCAGTGAGGGGATTGCCAGCAGAAGTGTGCTGCCTGTCTCAGAAATATATATGCAAAACTGTTAACAGTATTTCTGGGACAGTTAATAGGAGAAGGAAATTATGTTTGTGGTTTAAACTTTTTTTTTACTTTTTTAAAAGACACTAAATGGAAGCGAAAAACCATTTGTGAGCTCAGGAGAGTGGAAAGAGAATAAAGGTGAAGGGGCTAAGATGAGATGCTGCTCCTTATTTTCCTGATCATTCAGGAAGTAGGGGTGATGTCAGAGTGAGCATGGCCTTGCTGAAATATTGAAAACCTAACATTTCAATGGGGATACTTTAACTGTATGGATTTTCCTAAAATACTTGCAAATTGGCAACTTCACAGTTCAGTATATAATTTCAAAGTAATTTTGCAAAATACTTTCGCTTAGAGATAGAACATATAAAAAGCAACTGGCTCACTTGTGACTGATTCTTTTTTAAAAGAAAGGGAGCTCCTGAAAGCGAACCTTAAGAATTAAATATTTTTGGTATGACTTCTTAATGGAGAGACTGTTTACAATAGCATGATGGGACAAGGGGGATTGGCTTCAAGCTGAGAGAGAGTAGGTTTAGATTGGGTATTGGGACAAAATTCTTCACTGTGAGGCTGGTGAGACACTGGCACAGGCTGCCCAGAGAAGCTGTGGATGCTCCATCCCTGGGGAAGGGTTCACAGTAGGTGGGCTGGGACTCTGAGCAACCTGGTCTAGTGGAAGGTGTCCCTGTCCATGGCAGGCAAGTTGGAACTGGATGTTGTTTAAGGTCCCTTTCAGCCCAAACCATTCCATGACTCTCGCGTAGGGAGATTCTTGAAATCATCTCCCTATGCAAAAGGTGAACTCTAAGGCAAAATCCTCATGTAACCTCAGGAATGTAAGGATCTTGGGCCTCTATTCAAGTTCAAGTAGTGAAAACTACACAGAAAAGCTGACTTGTGAGAAATGCTTCTTATTCTATTAAGCATCCTCTGGCCATTTACAAAGAAAGTGCTTAAAGGGTTTTCCAAAAATCCACTTCCCATTAATCTTGCCAGAAACTCTTGTGCAGTATTACTCAGGGAGTTTAAACTGGGCCAATATCGTGGTGCATACAAATTCAAAATAAAGGCCACCCAGAGGAGATCAGTGAATTCAAGTAACAATGTGAAGTTGGGTTCTTTTTGCAGGAGATTTGCTGGTTGCATGACCAGCTAACATAGTAATGGAAAAAAGGAATGTGGAAGTATCTCTTTGAATTGGGCTTTTTGCCAACAAATGTCTGCAACCATGCAACAGTGTATGTGTTTCTTTTCCCGCAGAAATTTATATATTTTTAATACCAATATTCTAGGCTGTGATCTCTAACTTAAGGATGTCTTTGTTAGGCCAGAGATGAAAAGTCTCCAGCCTTCATGTTTTGTTTCCAGTGGTTTGTCCAGCATCAGTATCCAGGGGAAAAAATAAAAGGATAAACGTGTAGTGAAGCTTTTCAGAATAAAATTCCTGGGTCTGATCATCTTCCCCTCAAGGAAGGATGACTTTGGATATCATGGTGTTTAATTGGCTTTCAAATCCATGAGAGTTTCCAGAACACTTCTTGATACACTTCAACATTCTGGAAACATGTAAGCCTCAGCAGCAAGGTTTAAAGATTCTATGAATTACAGATTTCTTTTTGGTTTGTTTTTGTGTAACTTAAGATCTGCACTAATAAATCAAAGCCTAAAACTACTGTGTATCACATGAAAAAGACATGAAATAAAAACATGGTAGATTGTATCTCTACCACAGAAAATTAGGAAGGAAATGTTTTATGATGTTAGTCTCTAGGTTGTACAGTAATAACGAAGGCTAAGCTCATGGATCACCAGCCATCTGTAAGTTTTAAAATGGAAATAAATATGAGCATGAGGTGGGAAAGACTCAATGCCAAGTACTGCAAATGCTATTAGTATTCAAGTTTTCGAAGGAATCAGCTGGTTTAAAGGGTGACTCTTTCTGCCTTTTCTCCAAAAGGAAGTTTGTGGAAGGGGAGGGAAGAGTAAAGCTGCAATGATGATATGAAGAAAAAAAGTAATTGAGGAGTTATAAGAGAATTCTTTAGTCATAAAACTCATTTGTGCAACTTAAAACCTTTCCCACCTGTGAGGATGTGCAGTTAGGGGACCTCCTCAGTCTGAGCACTCAAATTTACAAGTCTTGAACTTTATGGAGTAGTGACTTAAAAGGAAGGTTACAAAAAGAAGTCTTTCCAAGTTAGGAGAGGAGAGAGTATTCTGGTTTTAAAAGGTGGGAGCTGTTCAGTAAATTTAGTGCAAGGAAATATACCACAGGCTGATTTTTGAAGTCTATTTAGATCCTGATTTTTTAAGAGTTTTATGTGGAGGAAAAGCTATTACAATGGGTATTGTGTTGTAGCTCCCTTAAATGTGCTAAAAATTCTTCCAGTATTGTAGGAAAGCGCTATATAAAATATGCTTTTAAAATAGAAAATGTCTAGTGTTTATAAGAATCACTGTGCAGGTTAAAGTACCCTTGGCATTCCTGGTGGGATTTTTAGGTATTGGGATACATAAATCAATTCAGCATTGATTTAACAGTGAAACTGGAGCAAAGGGAAGGGAGAAAAGTCCAGTTGCCATTAACAGGCCCAATGTTTCTAAAATCAGTAGAACTATTTGCTTTAATAGGTGCAAGGCTAGTTAATGCTGGGAGACTATGGAGTACTAGTCTGAATACTTAATTTAAGCCTCAGTTACTATGCAAAACATGCTCCCCTGAAAATGTTGCCTTATTTCAGGGCTATAGTGGGCTTTGTACAAGAACTTTATTGAAAATCATAGGAATCTATTAATATAAAGAATTCTGTAATGTCATACAGGATGGTTAAGTAGTCTGACCTTTATTAATGAAAATTTAAAGTAATTTAGGAACTTCAAAAACTTTAGGAAACAATCATTTGAAGATCCTGTTACTGTATTACTGGCTCACCATTTGGAAATGCTGACCTGTTGTTTCTCAGAAGTTTGGACAACCATCTCCAGTTTTGGCATTTGCTTTTTGTGTGTGTATTCCATTGTGTTCGTTCTTTGATTAACTTTCAGGATCTTTGTAATTTTTGAGGTTTTTTTAGTTTGGTTGTTTTTTTTTTTTTTTTGGTTGGGTTGTTTGGTGGGTTTTTTGGGTTTGTTTTTTTGTTGGTTTTATGGTTTTTGGTACTCCTTGCATCATGTTGCCAGACAGTCCAAAAAACTATTTGCAAGGTTAGCGAATGAATGATTCAGCACAATGTAAAAGGAGGCAGGGGAGAACTCTCATGTTTGTATCACTCTTGTTGCTGAACAAGGACAAATGTTTGGAGTTTTTTTGGTTCATGGTCGTGATGTCAGTTTTGGTTATCTAGGCATTCACTTTCCCTCTGAGGAAAAAAAAACCAAACACACAAAATGGCTTGTGCTCACTGTTTTGGAAAGGCATGTTTAAGTGAGGCAATGAGCTTTAATTTTCTTTGGTCTTGTTGTCTGAACTTTGTCCCTTGGGATCTGCTGAGAAAGAGCAGTAGACATGTTCAAAGGGTGTTTAGGTTAGCCCTTAGAGAAATCTGTATAAAATTAGATTTAAAATGCATACTCAAAATACCTTGTAAGGGAAATTAAGTATTAATTTCTAGTTTGAAGTCCATTATAAAACCATATATATATACACTCACACAGGTAAAAATGCAGGGTTTTTTGTGGTTATCTTGACAGTGTTCAGCACACAGTCCCTGATGAAATATCAACCTGATCCTCAATTTATGTAAACTAGCTGGGATGCAATATTTGAGTCTGTACTTATCACTTTTATCAGACCTTTGTTACCGTCAGAAATCTCTGTTCTGCTCTGCAAAAAAAAAAACAGCCAGACTAATCAGGAGAATCTTCAGTGTATGTGGCTTTGATTGGTAACAAGAAACTTGAGCTGAAGGCTAAAGTAATATTGATAGTAGGAAGAAAAAACGTTTTTATTTTTTCTTTTTTAGTAAAATTCCATTACCTCTTTGTGAAAGAAGAAGTGGAGGAAAACCCACTCTGTGTCTGCTTTTTTGTGTAAGGTGTCTGCCATCTGAGTTTCCCTTTTAGAATGCTTGGACAATGAATGTGCTGCTAATAACTTGTTTAAAAATTAATAGAAATGCAAATGCTTTTAAGTGTAATGTCACACATTCAAATCTCTGGCACTAATATGTTCAATTGGATCTTATTTTGAAGAGTGCCATAGCACCAAGTAGCATAGCAACAGTTTTAAAGATGCCCAGTGAATATGTGCATAAGATATTTGTGGTCTGACTTCCAGTCCCTCCTTTATTCTTGCTTCTCTTTCTTGGTTTCAGTTCTCAGTGATTTTTTTTTTTCCTTTGTCTTCTCAGTATATATTCTCTCTGCCCAATTCAGTCTTTTCCAGTCTGCTTAATTTTGTTCCTATTTATTCTATCTCTATTTTTCTTTAAAAGTGGTTAGATGAAAAGAGCTCAGGGAGGCTGGGCAGTAATAAAGACTCTGAATGCGCCTTTGATGGTATGTCTAAATACAGGCTGATAGTTTTTCACCTTCTTCTTCTACTATCTTGTCTTGTGTTTCCTGTACTTTACCTTGCTGGGTTGTTCAGGTTGTTCCTGATTTATGTGTGGAGAGGGCTGTTTTGATGTACTCATGCACAATAAAATTGAAAAGTCTCTTACTGAGAGGACAGGAAAGGTATAAGAAAAGTATCTAAGGAGAAGCACTGCTAAATATGACAAAAACCTTGTGGCCCTAAACTCTTGAACAGATGAGCAATGGTGATATGGGTGGGGGTGCTGAATTGTAACTTGAGGAAGAGACATGAAGGTGTTTGGAATATCTTGGTGTTTCCTAGGATACAAGGTGATGTTCAGCTGTACAATGACAATGACCTGTTGGGAAATCTTTGTTCGTTCTCACATTTTAACCTTGCCTTTTGTTTGTACTGCCTTTCTTTTCAGCACTACTGCAGGTTAAACACAAATAAGGTTTTGAACTTTCAAATAAGTTTTTTTTTATTTAACTGAAGACCAGCTGCATGCATTACTTACCTAATGCATTCAGCCTTTTGAGTTTTCTTCCTAATCTGAGGTTTGGTTTGTCTGTGCTCATCCTGGTTCCATATGCATCTCTAATGACATTGATTCTCAGTTGTTCTCCCAGCATCTGATGCATTCATGTTTTGATGGAATTCGGTTTCATAATTCACTACTGCAAATAATTGCTAATGTTTGGGTGCCTTAAGGCAAAACTGCTTTAAATGAACGTGTGCCAGCCTTTCTGTGGTGCAGAAATGTGAAGGTGTGTGAAGCCCCATGCTTGGCCAGTGCCAGGTGGACTCTGTGCTGAACTGAGACTGTGCAACTCGTTCTGTGACACGTTTCTACAGTTTTAAATCATGTTGTAATGTGACATGCAGCTCATGCTGCTGCAATTTCCATTTCAACACAGTTGTCCATGTTTTCAGTAGTCAGGCCAGCTTGCTGCTCCTTACTTTTACATGTGTTATGCTCTCCAGTTTATGTTCTTAAAAATAGGCTTTCTTCTTGCTCCTACCTGATATATTTATAAGTTGCAATGAGGATTTAATGGAACAAAGCAGCTGTTTTCTGGAGATGCATATTTCTATGGGGTAGAGCCATGTAGTGCATGAATATCGTCACTTGATAGGTGTTTTAAAAATGTGTTGGAGCTATTTAACAGTGTTTCACTCTTAGAAAATATACTGATGTATTTTTTTTTTGTTATGAATTCTATGGAAAATTCTGCTCAGTGTCTATTCAGGGAAATTTGGTGTGAGCAAAGTATATGGGGATACAACAGATCAAATGGAAAGTCAGAAATCATAGTCTAAGGTTAATTGGGTATTCAGTGGGTGTTTTTTAAGTGGCACTGAAAGTATTATTAAATTTTTTTTACATCTTTTTCAGAAGTTACATGAGCAGTCTGAAAGACATCAGTCTTTTTTGATATGTTTTTTTATTGACAAAAACTGGAAAAAACTGAAACTTTCAAAATGTTTTATCATCAAATATGTTTGTGCTTTTAAAGAGAATTTGGATAACAATTCTAAACTTTTTATGTACTATTACAAAGACAAATACATCTGTCGCATTCCACATGATTATTAAGCTGTAGGGGTGTTTTTTTTTTTAGTTGGATGCTAAATTCTGTCTTTGATTTAGCAGTAAAAATGTTTTGTAAACAAACAGAAATGCTGGAGGGTGAATTCTTTCTTCTTTGTGCATGCAGGTGTGCCAGGAACATTTATAACTTGACAGGAGTGGGAAGAGAATTTGGCTTAGATTTTTTTTTTAACTGACTGTTTAGAAATTTGTCTCTTTGCATTATTGCTCCAATAGTGTGGTTGGATGATATCTCAAAATATGGTAACTCTTAGAGTATAACTGCTATTTATGTTACTTCTCTCAGCTCTGGGATAGACCATAATTTCCAGTAGTTGCCTTAATACACTTACCTGAACTGGAAGGGTGAGAAACAGGGAACAAAATTATGATCAAGATCAGGAAATTAACAAGATCTCCTTCACATTTTTCATTTTTCTAGTACTTGATACCAGTGTTCCCAGAGCCCTGTTATGTTTCTATGTTACATTTAAAATTCCCAGAGCCAGTATGAAGGAGCTAGAAATGATCTTTTGCTGTAATAGAGCAAAAGGAAGGAAAATATATCTCTAGTGTATTTTTATGTGGGTGTGGAAATGGTGGAAGGAGTTCAAGCTTGCTTGTGTTTTCTCTCAGAAAAAAATGATTGATTAAAGCATACCATGGCAGAGAAACTGCTGGATTCCTGTGGAGTTCAGCTCCTTGATGCTGTCACTCAAGCTCACAAGGTGCTCTTGGAAATATTCCTTCCCATGCTCCTTACCATATAAACTTGGCTGCAGTGATTGCTTCACTTCCCCTTGATCCCCTGCTGCTGCCCCCCTCTTTTCTCTATCTAGGAATTCTTATCAGGCTTGGGGAATAAAGAACCTCTGATATATGAGCTTGTGGAGGGTGCACAGTATTTGTCAGCTTTCTCACACAGGATAGATAAAATATGGTGCTGTAATGCTGTTGAGGAAATTGGATGGGCTTTTTACAGAAATGTGTCTCCAAAGTAATTTCAGTCATCTTCCTTATGATGCTTTATACCATGTAAGTCAGCTGAAGAGAATTCTGTGCAGGATGGAGTGGGACATTAGAGACCAGCCTTTGCCAGCATTACTCTAAATGGGTTGTGTGCTCCAGGCCAAGAACAAGTCTCTTATCAGTAGAACTGATGAATGAATCTGCACATTTAAAAACATTAAGGTATAATGTAATTAATAATTATATTATTAATTTTCTGAATGCAAGTACACAATTCTTTGAAGCAGTGGCCTGTAGCTGTCAATTTTGAACCTCTTGGAATGAAGGGTTTTACATTTTGCTGATTTCAATGTCTTTCAGAATAGGCATTTTTCTCAAGGGTAATCTGAGACATAATTATGTGTTTGTATCTATAACCTAATATCTTTTGCCTGCTGCCTGTTTTCTTATAGCTGATAAGGCAATCTAAAGGCACTAAGATTTTCAGGGTGAACACAAAACAAAACTGATGTGATCAAACAAACAGCAGCTTTTCCCAGGCTTTCATGCTTTCTTTCCTTCTTAGTGTATAAGAGTATCTAAAACCCCACAACCTGATTTTCAGGCTGTGTTTGATAAAATGCAAGGGAATTGAGGAAGTTTGCACTTCTTATCCCACTCTGTCCTTAGCCCCCAGGTATCACTCCTTGCAGATTTTGGTGAATTCATAAATGGCATTTTGCATTAACTTACTTATTGTGCATGTTGTTGTAAGGCTTAATTTGCTTCAGTGCTAAGACTTGGTTGGGATTTTTAATTCTTTCTTTCTGCAAGAATAAATATGTATTTAAGTTCTCCAACAACAGAGAATGGGGTATTAAATTATTTTTAAGGTGATTATAGATCTTAAAGATTTTTGAGAGATTCATGTTACCCTTGTGATGAGCATACTATTTTTGCCATAGTCAAACTACTGCAGTTTACATATTTCTTGTTTGTATATACTAACTTGACTGATTGAGGAGTTTACATGCAGATAGTACACTCGATTCATCTCCAAGTAGATTCCCTAATAAAGTTAACTTGTAAATAAATTCAAGCGATATGGCAATTTATTGCCAGGAAGAAATTTGTCTAGGAGTCACAGCTTAAGTAAAAACAGGGGTGGAAAAAAGCCAGGAATGAATAAGTAATTCATTCTGATTTAATTCTAATTACAGAATGGTTTGGGTTGGAAGAGACCTTAAAGATCACCCAGGTCCAGCCTCCCTGCCATGGGAAGGGACACCTTCCATTCATCTGGGTTGCTCAGCCTGGTCCTGAACGCCTTTAGGAATGGAGCATCCATGTGTCTGGACAAACAGAACCAGAGCCTTACCTAGTGAAGAATTTCTTCCTAATATATCATTTAAACCTATTCCCTTTCAATTTAAAGACATTCCCACTTGTCCTACAAATACATGCTGTTGTAAAAAATCCTTCTCCAGCTTTTTTGTAGGCCCATTTAAGGTACTGGCAGGCTGCAATGAGGGCTCCCTGAATTCTCTTCTCCAGGCTGAACAACCCCAACTCTACCAGCCTTTCCTCGTAGGAGAGGTCCTCCAGCCCTCAGATCATTTTGGTGGCCTGCTTTGGACTCACTCCAGTAGGTCTGTGTCCTTTGTGGGCTGGAAGCTCCAGTGCTGGATGCAGCATTCCAGGCAATTTTTTTTATATAAGCATTTTATATTCCCTGTGGAATCCTTTTTGTAGGAAGCTTTGGTGAGAATCTGATTCTTGGAAAAGTCCTGACCTGAACAGAAACAGAATTAAATCCATAAGCTTTCCACCCTACTGTCAGGAGATATTTCTGTCTGTGTACAAAGGTACAAGAGAACAGGAAAAATCCCTGAAGCTGTGAAAATAGATGGAGGCTTCTGCATCCTCTGTAATCTCCTGTTTCCAACACAAAAGGCAAGTTTCCTCTGCCACATGACAACATTACAGTATTGTTTTACAACATTGGAAAGATTTGTCATGGAGAAGGATTTTGGACTGCAGAATCAAGGATTCTGTCCCTCCTTTAAAGCAGCAGTGGTGCTGTGAGCTCATGGAGCCCAAACCTCTGCTTGAAGCAAGTTCAACTAAATCAGGCCAACCTGTAACATAGATCAGTGTGATAAGCAGAGAACTTGAGAGTTTAACCCCAGCCTGTTGCTTAAATTTGCAATTTCTTCTCTGAAAATGTTTTTTTCTTTATTTATGTAGTCTAAATTGTGTTTATTTTCTTTCCCTTTACATTGTGTTTTCAAAGCTAATGTTAGTAAATTTAAGGTAAAATTGTCTGCGTTCACTCTTCAAAAATACTTCTGTAATTTTTTGCGACAGGGTAGTCCTGTGCTTGTGTACTGCATACATAATTTTTTCTAGTCCAAACTAGGGGATTATTGTGTGGGTATCACCACTAAATGTGATCTGGAAATAGGTTCACCCTCTGAGCAGCCCAGGCTGTTCAATATTATTATAAAGTTTCTTTTTCTGCCATTAGGTAATTCCAAATGCTAAAAGTTTGGCAGCTCCAGGGCTTTTTTCTTCTGATGTAAAGGTAAATCAGATAAAGGCTATTTTGAGAATATCTGCTAAAAGTAGCAAATGAATCATTTAGCACTGTGCTTAGTTTAAGTTTTGGTGGATTCATTTATTTCATTTATCAAAATATTTTTTATAGGTAATGCTGTGTTTCTTCCAAACTTGCTAAATTTTGCTTAATCAGGCATTCCTTTTGCTGAAAGTGGCTTAAGGTGTTAATGCTGCAAGGCAACTCTATTTTTCTTTTTGCTAGGGTAAATAATGGGCTTTTCCAAATCACAGTAGAAAAATAAATACCAGAGAAACAATGCCTCTCTCTATTCTTAAAAATACACACTCATAATTGAATATAAGTTGACATTATTGGAAATTGCTAAGTTTACCTGTGGGGAGTGTAAATGATTCATTAGCTTTCAAATTTACTGGGAAGGCAGAACAATTTACCTGGGACTCTTCATACAAGAGGCAGAAATCACAGGTGGTCCTTGACTTCTTCAGTGTCCTTATTGCTGTTGGTGGTGATGCCTTACGGTGGTAGCTTTTGTGTTTTTCAAATCCTATCCTGCATAGCTCTGAACTTCATATAAAGTGTTAACTGCTGTCTTCACATTGTGGTACAGACAAAAAAAATCCTTCTGGGCCTGATATCCAAGGACACACCACAGCCTCAGGCCCTGAAAAGTATAAACAAAAGTGAATTGGAGGGAAGTGAGCTGGGGGCATAGGACTTCATTACCTGAAGCTTTAATTGGAGAATTAACCCCAGATATCAGACATGTGTCTGAAAACCTTGTGACCACGGTCCATCCTGGGTGTGGCCTCTGTGAGGCTTTTACACTGCCCAAGGTGTAACTCTTGAAGGTCTTTAATAAATACCCACTTTATTCTCTGTCTAGCCCCTGTCCTAGGTAGCCACTCTGAGGAGCCAGTAGGGTGTGATCCAGCTGCAGTGCACTGCTTTTACTCCAATATTGTGGTGAATACAATCAGAAGACAGCTCACATCAACTCTCAATGCAGTGTTCATCACTTACTGCTACAGCACTTAGAGAGCCAGGGTAGCATCTTCTGTTTCTTCTAGAATCCATATTCTTTCAAGAGTGATCCTTGAAGGCAGGCATTAGAATGCTGCATTAATTAACATCTGACTGAAACATTGACAAAAGTCTGTTTTTTGCATTCTTCTTAAAGAGCTGTTTGATGATATGTTTATACAGTCTCTAATTGTAGAATTTTCTCATGTAAAGCAGCTGTAAAATTTCCCTTGGAAAATCAGATTTGATTAACAGTGACTGAAGGTCTGGCATCAGGAAAGCTAAGTAGGATTTACCTTTTCATTAGACAGTAGGAAGAATGTTACAAAGCAGGTTCCCACAGTGTCTGTCCATCCCATCTGGCTATAGCCCTGGTCCTCTTAATCCTTCACTTTGATAAATGCTCAAGATCACCTGGTCTCTGCATGTTTCACTCAAAATAATTTATTGCTGGAGAAACCTGTGTTTTTGTAAATCTGCCTGATACTGCTCTCAGCTTGATTAAAACCAGGAGAAATTACCACTAAGAACAGGGCAGGTTGTGGGGAAAGGGGCCTTAGCCTGGGAGGAGATTCCTGTTAAAACTCTGGCTGTGTTTTGTGCCTGATATTAATTATTGACACTCTGTGGGACACTAGTGCAGAACAGGTGTGGAAAACTAAATAGTAACTAAACCTATGCCATTAAAAAGGATGGACATGGAAATTTCCCTTGGACTTGGAGTTTAAAAGTGTGTACCTTTGCATATTTGCAGTGCTGTACTCTGACCTCCAGCACCACCTGGGTCTATTTCTTTGTGCTGGGTGAAAGCTGGGAAGAAAGTGAGTATTATTTCAGCTGTAGTTATCTGGTTCTGAAAAGCCATTATGAACGTCTATCAGTGGGTTTTGTTTTGTTGTTTTTTTATAGTGCAAGACCAATATTTGCCTATTGTTATTGTCTGCATTCTGACACAGATTTATTGGGCCTTGGGGCAAGTCATCAACCTGCCCTTTCTTTCTGTTCTTACACTTGTGCAGTAGTAACAGCACTCTCATTCCCTAAAATCAGTTTCTTTGGCTAGCCTTTTGAAGTGACATGCAGTAATTGATGCAGGTGTTAATGTGTTGCAGGGTTGCATACAAATTATGCTGCATCTGTGCGTTTTAAATCTGTGCCATGGACCTGTGATGCCATCTAGGAACTTCCAGGTTGGTTTAGTAATGATCTACAATAGAGATGGGAGAAAAAGGCAAACAGGATTCCCTGCTTTTGTTTAGCTGTTACTATTTTGCTGTGGTATTTAAGTTTTCTGTGCACCATAAGAGTAATGAATGCATTCCCAGATCCACAAAGTTTTAATAAAACTTCTGCATTAAAGCCATGTTGTGCCCAAGCCTTTTAAGAAGCAGCTCACCCCTTTTAGGAATACTGGAGAACTTGGCAAAAGGCACAATTGTTACTGAAAATATTAGGGATATAAAATCTCCTCATCTATTGGGACAATCTTGAGTGTCAAGCTGGTTATGAGAGAGTAACCTCTTCATGGAGGTGGGCAAGAATTAAAAGGCAGTCCATCCAGATCTGAAGTCCTTAGCACTTGGTGTTTCTTTGAAATATTGGGGACTCTGGTCCATTAATTTTTAAATTAATTTCAATTTTCCATCACAAAGGTGTGATGGAACTTAACAGAGCGCAGTGAAATAGGGTCTTAGTAGTTGTCCTTTCACTATGTATGTATTATAAAGAAGATTCATTCCTATAACTAATTCTAAATGCAAAGTCAGAGTAGGGCTGAGATATTTATAAGTGGGATGAGAAGGAAGTGTTAAAAATTGCTGTCATGGGCTAAACAACCTCCTTTGCATTTCTGGAGTGTTTTAATACAACTCAGAGTGAAACTTCAACCTAATAATACGAAAATTATTTGCTTTGCTTTTTCAGCAGCAGAGGGCAAAAGAGCTGTTTTAAACGTTGTTCTTCATAGGCACTTTCTTGGGACTAATGGGTTGGAATAAAGAATGTGGATGGACAGAAACACTGAGTGGCAGGTTGAAAAGATAGGGTTATTGTCCCTAAAGCCCTTATACCTTATTTTAATTTTGGTCCAACTTTGAGTAACCAAACTAAAACTGCACAAGAAGGGGGCAGCAAGACTGAAAAAGCCTAAGAAAAACTAATTATAGCTCTAGAACAGAAAGGCCCTTACAAATTCCCTACTCTTGGAGAAGGGCATAAGAGAACATGTGTGGGAAATCCACAGTGGAAAAGAAATGCAAGAAATCTCATCTATTCATACAAATTGAATTTTGGACGTCAGTTACATAATGGGACCCTGGAACTCCCTGGCTTTACAGAGGCTGTACTGTGATGTTTAATTTTTTTTTGGTGTGTTTTTCTGGATGAGCAGTGGCAGGCAGTAGTCAGCAGCTGGATGTGTGTTATAACATGTAGACCAAAGCATGTAGAACTCTTAAATCATAGTTTTCCATCTGTTAAAAATATGGGGTTTTTTTAGCAGAGAACTGTGACATGTGTGACTTCTGTACTGTGATTCATATGCTGTAAGCCATGACTGAAAATGATTTTTTTTAAACTTGAAACTTGAGAATTTTACTTTGAGTAGTTTAAATGTCCACTAAAATTGTAATAGTGCCAGGAAGGAGGGACATTTTTTGATTGACTGTTGGCCATGAGAAATATTGGATGTGAGTAAATGGGAAATATAATTGAATGGAATGAAAAATAATGGAAGCAATAATGATTTTTTGGTAATGATTGTTTTATTTTTTATTTTTTTAGCCTGTGATAGGTTTAGCAATGATTCATCAAGCTAAAATGTGAAAACACCACAAGCTGATCTATTTCTGGGCAGCACAAATCAAAGAGATGCTAAAGCCAAATTTTGGGTGGATTTGCATACTCTCCCAACCCCATGAGTCCAGTGAGATCAGAGTTTAAATCAGGTCAGCATTTGGACTAGTTTCTGTAGCGTTCAGGAGTTAAAGACCAGTCTTGTCAGCTGTTCCATGAAAGACCTTCTGCTGAGTTATATGTGCTTGTGAAAAAGCGGAAAGGGCTTCATGATTTCTTAGAAGATTCTTGTAGCTGATTGTTGTGAGCCTCTAATTTAAAGGGGTGAGCACCCCTATTCAAAGTTATCCAAAAGAAATGGCTGTATCCTGAATCCCTGCTTGATAGCACCAACAGGGAAGGTTGTTAATGAGTGGGCTTTGATTGGAGGTCTCACCAGAGTGCTGGGAAATGGAGTTCTCAAAGCAACTATCAACATAAGTGAACAATGGAGCAGATGACAGGGTTGTCATCCCAGTGTCAGGAGCGAATGGTGAGTTTGAGGTGAGACGTCTCAGATTTTTTCTGAGAAATGCCAGATTTTTCAATAAACACCAGTATGAAATCTTCATGGAAAACAAAGTCCCATTTTTAATATGAAAACAACTTGACATTTTTCAGTATACTTTTTAATGAGCATTGCTTTGAGCTATTTTATAATGAAATTTGCTTAAAAGTAGAACAGGCTGGTGATACTTGGCAGAACGATGTGGCATATGGTAAAACAGTTGTGATTTATTGGCAAGCGCTCTCATTTTGGAAAGAGCGTCTTTCAGCACAGTGATCTGTATCTTGATATTCAGGTCTTTAAGGGACAAAAAAAGACCTGCTGGGAAGTATACATGGGATACTTTGAAAGGCCTTCCAACATGAGTAGGATAGGAAGCTTTTTATTTTGTTCTTTGTTTTATGTGGGACGTCTGACCTTTGCCAAGATCTTTATCCTGTTTTTCACCTTTTTTGGAAATATCAAAATACACTGTAGCTTGAAGGCAAGTGAGCACTTGTAACTCATACAAGATGGGATTTCTAGAGCTGGCAGATCCACTTCATTGTCGCTGTCACATGTATTTATGTATTTATTCCTTGCACTTTACAGTATCTTGCAAAAACTACCCATAAAGTTATGGATCCCCAGTTGTGGGTATTCTCCAAGTTACATTAGAGGTCTGGAGTCTGTTTTTATCTAATGTGAGTTGTGTGAAGAGCCCAAACCAAGCTGAAGTATTTCTAAACTTCTCCAGAAAAAACACAATTACCTCAGTAATGCTAAATGCTATAAATTTGCAAACATATGGCAGTTAGGAAATGAAATGTTAAATGTCCTTTTTCAGGTTCTGCTCTTCAGGGCTTGCTGTTCTCTGCATGTGCAGTCATAGGTGACAATTCCTGCCAGTAGCCAAAGGAGGATTGTGATGATGCCACTAATTCTTGGTTTCTCAAAGAAATAATCAGATCTAACTCCTTATGGTGGTAGGGGGTTTTTAAATGCTGGTATGCTTTAGGGGTTTTTTTTGGTCAGGATTCAGTGTTTTAATAGGACATGGGTTCTTGAAAAAGGATTATATAAAAGCGTTTGGGTTTTATTTTTTCCTAAAGGGTATGGCAAAGCTGAAATCCCCCAGTACACTCAGAGGAGAAGTCTGTCACTAGAGGGGCATATTCCAGGTCACACAGGGAAGGAGTGGAGAAGATTTACAGGCGGAGCTGCAATTACTTTCACAGTTTGGTCAGATGTTAACCCACATTACAGGTCTCTGGCTATGACCCAGACTCATGGGCTCATGAGTTATTAGCTTGAGTTTTTTGTGGGTTCTTGGGGTTTTTTTTTTAATGAAAGATTCTTGCTCTCATGATGGCAGAGCATGAAAAAAATGCTCTGAAGAGTAACTTAGAGGGCAGAGCTTCTGTGAGGCAAATGCCCTTTGAATGAGGGGGCATGGCTACAAGCTGGGTCAATTATCCTGGTCTGCAGGCGAGTGTGGGGAGGGGTGGGACCTGGCAAGAGTCAAGGAGAGAGAGGTAGAGTCGAGTCTAAATTATCCTCATTTGAACTGGCTGCTTTGGAACTAATTAATGACTCTGGAGTAGGACCTTAGCAACAAAACAAACCAAGCTTTCTGTGTCACATTCAGTTCTGCCCTCCTTTTTTTCACAAAACTAGGAATAACTTGGTATGAATTTAGTGTTTAGACTTGGTAATATCCTGGGAAATCCTAACTGGTTTGTTTGTTTGTTTGCTTTTAGGAATTATCTCATATTGCAGTATACCAAATATGTAATTACTGAGATTTGCTAAATACCCTTACTGCTACAGCCTCTCGAGCTATCTTTAGAATTTAAACTATTTTCTGGGGCTTTTTAAGGAAATCAAACACTTAATAACTTTTTCACCCTACAAATACTCAGTCTTTGTTCTGTTTTGGTTGTGTATGTAGGTATATTTATATATGTATTGCTGATCTTTGGGTTGTGGAGATGTAATTGAAGGGTGTCTGCCAAAAACTCAATTAATAGTTGCCTTATTTGGGGTTTTTGACCAGCATGCAGGAAGTGTCTTAATTTTTCTTTTTCCTCTCCAGTATGAGCAGTGAGAGGGGTTTCCAATTAGTGAAATTTATAGGTTAGTTATGAATCATCTCCTGAAACCAGCTCCATGAATTGAGTCATTAGTACTGGATGTTTTCCATTTGGGTCCTATGAATTTCTGCTTAGTGTTTGGCAGGAGTACTGTGTTTGATGTCCAGATGCAGTTTTTCAGGGTGGGCACATTCTAAACCTTGAATGGAAGGGCTCAGTCAGGATGTGACTTCAGCTGAAATGTGTTGAACTCTGGGGTTTTAGGGCTCTGCAAGTTGGGAAGGTGATATTTCACTGACAGGTTTTGTTTTTTTCTTACCTGTGCAGCAAGTGTTATTGGACATAGTTTGAGAGTGATGACATCATTGTATTTTAGGTTTGCTCTGCATGCTGTGTGTTCTATGAGTAAGAGGTGGTTTCTGTCCAAAAGAATTCCTGGTCTGTAGGAGGTGTCCTGCTCCTGTTACTGACACAGCTAAAGGCCAGATCTGGCAGTGGAAGTGTGCAGGCAAAATGAAGCAGCTGATAATGTCGTGATAGGCCATGATCATTGCTAATTTTTGATTAGTTTGTTTTACTAGGCTAAATGTAGATTCTAAAGGGCTAAGATGCTAAGATTTTGGTTTTTTTTTTTAGAACAATAACTGGGCTTTTTTTCTTTTGTTGTAGGTTTGATAGTTGTTAGTTCTTTTAACTAGCTATAATTTATCTTGATTCTTTTTAAAAGAAAGTCACTCATAAAGCCCCTAGAAAATACAAAAAAAAAAAACATCTTTTGTGAGATGATCAACTGTATTGAACTTTAGTCATGGCTTTACTACAAGTAGAAACAACTCCTGAGTTTTCAAATATAAGCATAAAAGCTGAAAAATTATGAAACTGAAGTGCACTGTGAGTAAGCCATGGGTTTAAGAAAAACTTCTTGCGATCCCTAACTCATAAAAAGCCATACAAAATTGTTTATACCACCTGGTAATAATCCTTACCTGTATAACATCACTAAGAATAACTCTAGGTATACCTGACATGGTATTGTGAAAAATAAACCAGCCCAAATCCTATGTTTAGATGATTTTTATGCATGTTATTTCTGTCCATAGTGGGATGAAATAAATTATGGATGAGAATAATATTTTTATCTGCTTAAATCCTAGCATTAACTTATTTGTTGCAGAATCATGCAAGTACTGAAGTATTTTCTGAACAACATGGGAACTTGCAACTTATCTTACTGTATAAAATGTAGAAACAGAAAAATGTATTTTAAAGTCAAGCCCCTTGCTGACAGAGACACAAGAATGACCTTTACGCAAGAGCTGGGATAACAAGAGTCCTTCCAACAGTGTGATGTGAACTCTCAAATGTCCATTTATAAGAATGGTACCAGATTGAGGTTGACAGCAGAGGTTTTGCTGTCTTCATAGTGGGTCTATGGAGCCTGCCAAACCCCTTGCTGTTCCTATAAAATGCTTAGCAATGGCACAAAGAGCAAGGCAGATGTTCTTGGTGGGTTTTTGTCCTCATCAAGGAAGTGGTTACTTGTGCAAAATGGAAAAGTTTTGGCAGAAGTGATGGAGTGCATTCAAAACTAGAATATCCCATAGACTTTGAATTTGAACCACCCTCCCTTGTAGCAATCCTAACAAGTGATTAATCCTTGGTATGGGGATGAATGGCACCCAAACCTTGCACCGGTATAAACTCCTGAGTTCTCACATTAAATGTAAGAAAATATTTTCTTATTTCTCAGTCTTAGTTTTCTATTTGTTTGGGCTTTCTTTGTGTTTTGTAGTAAGACCCAAACTGAACTGTTGTAACCAGATACCTCTCTAGGGAGGTGAGAGTGGGGTTTTCCCTCTTACCTCTATGAAAGAGTAACTAGAATGAAGTGAGGAGGAGAGGGAATGCATTACTGGGTCACTTTAACTTTAAAGTGTGTCCATTCTTGTATCTGTACTGTGAAAAATTATCAGTGAAATTATAATCACTACTGTGAAATGCATGTTCTGTACTTGTACTGTCTTATTTAAGTAAAATATTTTAATTTAGAGAATGATAGCCTCATACAAGTATTAAAAATCATATAAATATCCTATATTAGAATTATGGATTTTTTTTTTTGCAAATGCTACTGTTTTAGCCAGCATTTTGATGGCTGCTTTTGATGCAATATTTACTCCTGCCTCTGTTCTCCCAAAGCAGGCTTGCACATGACAAGGCAGCTGCTACGGGGAGAGAGAGCACTGATATCATTGGCAGTGTGTGTAGCAGAACCAAGATGGGAAATCAAGCTCCAGAAGAGACCAGGGGGTTGTTCCTTATGGGGAGGAAAAAGCTGTAGCAGCTGTTTGTGTTTCAAAGTATGAGTTTATAGAGAAAAACAGCCTTGGACTTGCAGGAAAAAAAATGGCTGAGCTAGAGGGACTGAGGATACATTGCAAATAATTTATGTGAAATATCACTGCTGTTAAGTGGGAAATTCCAGCAGCAAATTCAGCATAAATGAACCTGAGGAAAAATTCTAAAGCTTAAAACTAGCTTTTTCTGAGTCATCTGAGACATTACTTAGCCGTGCAACTGAAATAAATAGAATCCTTGATACAGAAAGAACCTCTGTGATCCCTCAGCTTTGACCTCTGAAAATGAGGCTATAGTTATACACTGTACAGAATCTGTATTGTATTTACATGTTTTCAATTTATCTGCCATCAATCTCAGAGTATGAGAGGAATTTTGGGGGCTGCATGACAAAACAATTCTCATCACTTGTTTAACCTTGGTCAAATGCTCTTTTGAGTCCAGTTTCTCTCATCTCTGTATTAGATGCATGCCCTACACAATGCTTCATGAACTTGGCGATCCTACTGAGTGTCAGGAACTATAAATGTAAAAGAGCTAAGTGGTTAGAAAAGTAAATATTTTGATCTGCAGGAGAAGAAAATATTCCAGACAGCCTGTTTTGAAGAGCCAATAGCTTAAGATCTATGGCTTGCTGTCTAATCTTCCTTTCCTACTGGAAGTACTGAGATGTCACTGAAACTGAGGCACTTCAGTGTAATTGCATCATCATTCTCTGCATCCTTAACCAGGATGCTTCTCCTAGCATGGAGAGGCAGCCTATTAAGAGAAGTTCTGATCTTTTATAAAGATAGTGGAGCTTACTGTATGTAGGCTGAAATGTCAAATATTTTTCTAATGCTATACAAGCTTTCCTTTTTTTATTCTCATGGGTTTGCCTTAGTGAGTTTAATGTACAATGAGGATGATCTAGTGCTGCTTCTTGGTATGTAATCTTTTGAGTGAGCCTGAACTGAGCTAGCAAAAGGGATGGAACAGAACAATGTCTGTGGAAAGACCATTGTCTTGCTGTGGCTGTTGTAGCTTTTAGAAAGTTGATATTGCAAGACTGAGTGTCTGTGCAGGCTCTCCTTTTTTTGTCAATGGGTGAGGTTAGATGGGACCTCTGGGGGTTTATAGTGTTCAGCCCCTTTGGTCAGGCAGAGTCACCTAAACCTGGTTGCTCAGGTCTGTGTCCTGATTTTTTTTTTGGTATCTCCAGGGATTGAGGCTTTACAGCCCCTCAGGGCTGCCTAGTCACCCTCACAGTAAATGTTTCTTGATGTTCAGAGAGCGCCTTCTGTGTTCCAATTTATGTCCCTTGCCTCTGGTCCTGTCACTGTCCAAAACTGGAAGGAACCTGGCTCCATGTTCCTTACAAGTTTTCTCCATGTTTATATACATTTGTGTATAAATATATATACCATTTATATGCATTGAGATACTCTGCAAGCCTTTTCTAGGCTTAAGTCACAGCTCTCAGCCTTTCTTTCTGTGAGATATGTTTCTCAGTTGTTTGAATCTCTCCAGTAGCTTTGTATCCCTCTTGCACTGAGGAGCCTGGACACACTGGTTTTTGTTTTGCTGGCAAATGTGGACATGACTATTTCATTTACAAAAGCTGATGCTGGGTGTTCACAACAAGAAAAGGTAGTGTGAGAGGACCTGCTGACACCAGAAAGTTATTCCATAAGTTCCTAAACCAGAGGGAATAAAGAAATTCTGTTGTAATGGCTAAGTTCACATATTGGCTTTATCTGCCTGTCCTTGGAAAGTGGGTCCCTCTTGCAAGGTGTTGCTTTTATTTTAATATGTAGGTGTCAACCTTTAAACAGTGAATACCCATTTATCTGAGGTGTGAATCTGAACAGGAGATCACTTGTATTATAGGTATGCATTTGTTATTGCTTATAAGCCTGTGTGTTTTAAGCAAATGTAGTGGTTTAGTACTTGTTGGGTGTTATCCCTTCATTTTTCCAAGTAGCACTGTTAAAGAAAACCAGTAGCTTCAAAGGCTGAAATTATATAAATATATATATCTTGTAAATGTTTGCCTATACATGCATAATTGCAGTAAAATTAAGCCAAATGATTTCATTTCAATGTGCTGGGAAACAAGGATACCTGAAGAGCTGTGAGTCCTCATTGGACCCTTGCACTGCCAGTTGGTGTTTGAGCAGAGTTCAGGCTTCAAAGCTGAGCCCCAGTACTCAGTTGCTGAAACAGGGAGAGGTGCCTGTCAAAAGCTGTGGTGTCCCTCGTGAAGTTCAATTTCTGCTGTGGCTGAGCAATGCACATGCTGTGTCATTTTTGGTGCTCCACTTAGGAGATTCCACCCGAAGTTAAATAAAGTTGGGGGACTCAGCAGAGGGTTTTTAGCCTAATTTGCTTTGGGGAGAATTAGGTTTTCCAGGTCCTGTAAGGGAAACTATGTGACTGAGGGGAAATCACACTTCTCCCTCACCCTCAGGAAGTTCAGGCCTTGATTTGCCATAAAACCATCTGCAACTTTTAGATGCAAAACATTAATAAACATGTGCTTTGAGATAGTTTTGTTGTAACTCTACTCAGACTTGCAACTCTGAATTTTGTTGGCTGTAAGCTTTTAATTATTGCTATTCAACAGACAAAGCACTGCCTTCCTGATTGTGCAGTCTGCACGAAGATGAATAATCACTTCTGAAGAGCTGTAAAGGGTAGCCATGTGTCTTGGTTAGCTGGCTGGAGCTATTTTTTTTTTCCTAGCAGCTGGTATAATACCATATTTTAGATTTAGGATGAGCATGAGATTGATAACACACTGATTAGTTTTTGTGAAGCAGTCCTTACCTTCAGTCAAAGACTTTTTGGCTTCTCATACCATAGCACCAGTGAGTGGTTTGGGGAACACGAGAAGCTGGTGGGACACAGCTTGGACAGGTGATCTAAGCTGGCTAAAGGGATATGAGGGGGGGATATTTCATAGTATGTGATGTCATGTTGAGTCTATAAACTAGGGGGAGAGCTTGCCAGGGGCTTCTGCTGGGCAACAGGCTGCGCATCAGCCTGTGGGTGGTGAGGAATTGCATTGTGCATCACTTCTTTTGTAAATTCAGATTATTTTATTGTTGGTATAACTTTTACTTTTTTTAGTCCCATTAAACTGTCTTTATCTGAAACCTCAGATTTTATTCTTCATCCCCCAATCCATCCTACTGTGGTGAGGTAGAGAGTGAGTGAAGTGTTTAATTGCCTGCCAGGCTATACCATGACACTGTGCTAGATTTTTTTGTGTGTGCCTTCAAGAGAAGATGTTAAAATCCTCTGTTAAATTTCTTTTGATGAGGAAAGGGAAAGGAAGTAAAAACCTCCTGAGAATTGTAGCATCTGGTCTTTGAATATGGTGAAACAGGGCACTGAAGTAACAGTAAGCCTTGAAAAAGAAACATGAGGCCCACAGCAGAAGTAGTAGTGGACTCTGAATTAGGTCTGAGCAGCTATAACGAGAAGCTAGTCTATAAAAAATTTGAGACTTGTTTTGCTGGAGAAGATACTAATCTTTGTAATGACTTCAGTTATAAAATACTGAAACTTTAATGCTTTTCAGAAATTGCTGTATCATCCATAAGTGCCAGAATACATAGGAAAGATGTTGCATGTGATTTTCCTACAGGTTTTGAGAGAGATTCTGATGTGGCAGACCTAATCCAAAGTCCATATCTTTCACTGAATGATAATTTTCTCTAGTAGATCTTAACTCTGGGGTTCTCTCCGAAACACTGGATGTGTGACAGAAGCATTATGTCCAAGCTGGATGATACTCAGAATGTGAGAAACTTGTCTACTCTCTGTACCAGGGAATCTTGCTGTATCAACATATTTGTTACACAATTATTTGAGTGATTTGAGTACACTGATGATTTAATTGAGCAATTTGAACTCGATTTTTTGAGTGTAACTTGGTGCAAATTTAAATGCTTCCTTTTGAATATTAGTCTTTGCTCCATTCTCTCTGCTTATGGAGTAAGATATATTTTTTCCAATGAAATGTTTTAAGTACTTGGTACTCATACTCATAGAGGGCACTTGTTCATAGCTCATTTATTTTATGTATTTTGTCATGGATGACTTAGAGCTTTTGTTCATGGAGTATGTTGGCCCTTGTAATTGAGGTAACTGGAAGTTGTAAAGAGGTAGCTTTACTGTGTTTCTCAAGAGAGCAACAAATAGTTTTGATTAAAACCAACGAACTTAAATACTATAATATTTAAATCCATGCCAAATGAATTTATAATGGAATTTTCTTCAAATGCCTTTGACTCAAAAGTAGTCAATGAGTACAAATATTTTGTTCTTCTTAAAAAAAACTTAAAGTTGACTTAAGTTATATTTGCAGTGTTGGGTGAGAGTAGGTACAGAGGAGGGCCACATAAATGGCCAGAGGACTGGAGCTCCTCTCCTGGGAAGAAATTTGGAATTATTTAGCCTGGGGGAAGAGAAGGCTCTGGGGAGACCTTATTGTGACCTTTCAATGTATATAAATATGACTAATGAGAAAGATTGAAAGACTTTATTGCCAAGGTTTATCGAGATAGGATGAGGTGCAATGGTTTAAACAAGCAGATTTATTTTAGTCATGAGGAAGAAGTTTTTTATAAGTGTGCTGAGATCTTGGCACAGGTTGTCCAGAGGAGTTGTGGATGCTGCATTATTGAGGTGTGCAAGATCAGGCTGGATAGAGCTTTGAGCAGCTTGCTCCAGTGAAAGAGAGAACCCTGACTGTGGCAGAGAGGTTGGGCTGTATCTTTAAAGATTCCTTCCAACCCAAAGCATTGTGTGCATCTAGAAAGGATTCAGGCAGCAAGATTGGTGTCTTGTTGCCCACCACTGTTGCAGTTTGTGTCAGACATCATTCCTATACTTGTTGTTCCTGTGTTTCCCAAGCTGCCAGTGGGTACTGTGCTAAGCATTTGATGCTTGGTTTGATTTTACATGCAAAATCACCTGTTCAATAAGGCTTGGTAGTTGCTGTCTTTATACAGCCTCATTAAAATTGCAAGCTGCTTTTAAATACTTATGTTTTCTTGTGTTAAAATTACATATTTGTGATGCCTTCATGAAAATTTACCCAACTATGAGTATTAAGCTAGAAAGATATCCTCTAAGAAAATGGACACCACAAAACCTTTTTCTCTAAATGAGGGATCACAGGTTACCTGTTTTTCAAGTTGGAAAGGGCTTAAACAAAGAGGTAAGGGCAAAACCAAATAGTTTTAGAAGAAGCAGAATTCAAATGATCAGTTCTGTGATGGGCAGTGATCTGTGCTGCACATTATTTCTCTGAAATGCCATTATTTTCTTGAAACTGTATGGCTTTTGATTTAAGGGTGTTTTTAGTGGCAAAGTCTTTTTAAACAGCTTATTAATCTCTAAGACTGAGCATGTCTCTCCTTTCTTCCCTTCTTGGTGCTTGCAGAGTGCTTCTTTGTTTGACATTTTCACAAGAAAAGCATGTAAATAGGTGGAGAAAGGGGAAGAATTTTCTTCAGTGTGCTAGGTTTGTACTCACATCTGCGAAAATTGCAGTTGGCTTGGCGACCAGCAATGGCAGAAGGGCACAAAATTACAAAATTGATCTGCCTTACACAGCAGATCAATTTGTGCTGCTGGAAGACTTATTTCTCTCGGGTCAATTCTAAGTTTTCCTGTTGATTTGAGTAGCTTTGTGCCTCCGCATCCTTTTATGGTTGCTTGCTTTGTGTGAAGCCTCTTTGCTGTCTCTTGGCATGCTTGCATATCGGGCCAGAGTGTAGCAGGGGGATGCTCTAACTAGTTACAATTGAGCCACCTCAGGTATTCCAGAGCTTCCAGCCATGACAGAATGGATCTCTGCATGATTAATTTACTCCTACCCTCGCAAGCATTGTCAGGCTGCAGTCAGACTCGTCACAGAGATGATTCATTTCTTCCTCCTGTGGAATCTGGGGCTTAGGAAATGTCTCTGCTCTAGTAAGATGGGTTGTGGCAATAAAAGCAAGAAGGATGCAAAATAGAAAGCCTAAGTTTGAGGAGCTGACCTGCTCTGGAGGTGGAATGATGCATCTGTCTGAAACTTGGTGGTGAGAGAGAGAAAAGGAGTGGTGCAGTGTCTAATTGGGGCACCACTGGGTTACCCTGGCTGCTGTGAGACCCACAAAGTGGGGCTTGGGGTGCAGAACACCAAGTTCTTGGTCCCTTACTCTTCAGGAAACTTGTTTTTGTTGTGAAACCTAAGGGTCTCATCTCAGTGATCTGAGTATTATCTAGAAGCATTGTCAGTTTACAAACAGCTGCTTGGACTGGGAAAAGTGAATGTGGCTTCTCTTCCATCTTTAGAGATGCATAATAATCAATTTCCAAATTTCATTTGAGATTGCTGTTAAGCTTTACTTGCAAGGAATTATAGAGGGACAAAAATTCTGTGTGCTTAATGTTCCACAAAAATCTGTTAAAGTTATGAATTCTGGAGAGTCCATGAAACCCTCAAGCCAAAATTTAGACTTTTAATTTAGGCATTATGTAAATATTTATATTTAGTTTGGTCATGTGCTTATATATATCTGAAGGAAATTATTTTTGTACTCACTATTTAATTCACTAACCAATGGAGGTTTGAGAATATGTGCACTGAGCAAACAAAAAGTAATTCTAGTTTCCATAGATATTTGATTTTTGGGAGCTACACTCTGAAATATTTCTGTTGATTATTTTTAACATAAGGTATGAAACCATCTGTCTGCTTTTGATTGAGATTTGTTTGTAAAACCACAAGCCTTAAGGGTTTTTTTGTTTAAAACTGAAAAAATCCCTTGAAAAGCTGTACCCTTTGCAATTGTGATTTGACAATTAGTGTCGTGTGGCTGGGCATCTGCTTCCTAAATCAGTCCCACTAAAGGCATTGGGAGGGCTATTTCCTACAGCTCTCAAAGAGGCTGGATGCCAGAATGTGGTGTTGATGTAAGTCTTTTTAAAGATGTTTCTCTGTATTCCTTCACTTTCTATATATAAAATGCTATTTCTGTGGAGCAGTTCCTGTCATTGCAGGCAAAAGACAATTTAAGTCATGCAGTCTGCACAGACTTGTGCCTTTCTGATTAATTTTTTTCTGTTGAAAGGGGAAAGTATGTGTTCATAGAAAGCTGCCCAGTTGCTTGTTTCCCAAATTCAGGAATTTACCAGCTGTGAGCAGGATAAAAACACATCAACATCACATCTTCCCAGACAAAAAAAAAATCCTCATTACTAAAAAGTATTATTGCATTAAAGCACTACAGAATAACTTATAGAAATTGTTGCAGACTATCGATATTCACACATAACATGCCTAAAGCTTTTGTTATAATAAAGGTAAAAAGCAACAGAACTTGAATTTGCTGAGCAACATGTTCTGAATTACTTGTTTTTTATCATTTTAGGTAATGTGAAAGTCAGGTCTGGAGTTCTAGAAATATTAGTGCTTTGTCTTAAAATAAGATGAGCAGCCAGAATGAGTATGAAGGCATTTAGATGGTAGGTGTATTGTGTAGCTGATGGAAGTTTTCTTTCATTAAAGACTGGCTGTCCTCTCCCATGTTTTTAAATGACATGTTGGCTAACAACAGAAAATTGTGTGGTTGATGGATTCTTATGTTCCCTCACACTTTTATTTTTGGCAGTAAATTACCAGAGAAGGGCCTTGACTTAATTCCTGATGCATAGCTGCTGTGAGATTGGAGTGTATTGATGAGTTATTTTTAATGAGTTGGCAATGATTTTGTCAATACAACGTTTTGGCTTCAAAATAGAAGAATATTTTTAAAACTATGGAATTCCTTTTATGTTTTTCCATTATCAGGAATTATTTATTTCAAGAAAACCATAATGAAGATTTTCTGTGATAAAGTATTAATGTGAGGAAAAAGACAAATGCAAGACTGAAGGGGGAGAAGCCCAGAGCAGTTGCCTTGTCTTCTGTGCTCTCTATAAATTCTGGCTGAACAATTCAGAGTATTAAGTTAATATCTCTTAGTGAGTGCTTTCATGAGACTCAGGCTGTGAGGTTTCAGTATTTCTGCCTCCAGACTTCCTGATTTCCCTTGATTTCACTTGATATTTCCAAATAGTAAATGTTAAAACTTACAGGAGAACACTGGGAGGAGGATTCCAGAGTTGTTGGTTGAGATTTTCAGGAAGATGTTATTTCTTTCTCCTCAAACAATGCAGAGTCCAGTTGCAACCTCATGCCCCTTTGATTCTAATTCCAAATCAAACTGATGAATAATTAGCAACTGATGGTAGCCACAGTGATTTATTATTTTTTGTAGCGGCTGTCTGGCAGTTGGCTGTTCTGTCAGTCGAATGCAATCAGGGTAAAAATAAATTTAGGATAATAATCAGATTTAAGGTTTATGCATGGTAACATCATTTTGGGAAGCTTCCTTGTCTTCTCTGTCAGCACTCTTTGTTCCAGTGGTGTGCAACAGAGGATGTACCAGAACATCAGTGATGTACAAAAAGCATGAAGGGGAGGAGGTGGCAACCCAAAATTCACATCAAGTACTCAAAAAAATGATCTTTTTTTTCTTTGTTATGAAGTCTGATTCCCACAAGTGCCTTATTTCCTGTGCTTGCTTTTCTTTACAGACGCGTTCTGTTCTGCTGAAGATGCCTGCAAATAGGCAAAAGTAACTCAGTGGTGAAGGATATTTTAAATACAGAAAGAAAGCGTCACTTTTTCCTTCTCAACCTTGTGTGATGAAAAGATGTGGGCTTGACAAAAATGTTTGCTAAGACAGTTATTTAAGGCTAAGCAGATGATAATCCTCTGCATAATACCTTGAGTTGGTTACAGCAGTAGCACTGATTGTAGAACCCCCTGACTGATTGAGTGGCAAGGAGCTAGACTAAACAATGCATATTATTCAGTGGTCATATGAAAGGCTTTATGGTAAAGATGAATTCCTTACATTTTGGAAGGATTTTGTTGGGAGTTGCACTCTGAGGAATCAGCCCAGTCTCTGAATGAAACCAGAAATCAGGCACTTCAGAGCAAACTCATCTTAAGGACAAGTAGGAGAGACAGCACAAACTGTGAGGGCAAAGGAGCTTATGCAAAATTCACTTTTAACAAATGTAAGAAGGCAATAACTTGGTTCAGCAGGAGAAGATTTAGGCATAGATTTGGAAAGAAGAAAGTTGCACAGCGCCTCTAATGGATAGTCTTTATTAGTCTTTATGGCCATGAGCTCCTGTGGTGGGCCTTTCCCAGCTCAGAAGATAACTGCTACACAGTGGGGGCTGTGAGGTTTTATAGGTAATTCAATAAATACTTGGAAAAGGGGGGTTTCTAGCATCTGCTGCAGTTTGCAATGTAAGCAGTGTTTTGTGTTACTAAAACTCAATACCAGTTTCTATCTTCCTGTGGGAGGAGGCAAGAGTCTCTTTTCAAACATGAGAAGTTCAAGCACATTAAACCTATTCATTTATAGGTTTATAGGGAGTGTAAAGAGAAGTATGAATATACTGTAAGGATAATAAAATAGATGCAGACGTGGCTGATTGCCCTTGAGCTGACTGCTAGTGAGGCATGCTGGCACAGGCACCTTGGGTAAAAGCTGAGTGTTCAGAATTGTCACTGAAATACCTGGAATGAGTTCTCAAGGCTTACATCACCTGGAAGTCAGTCTGTTTTCTTTCATAGCTGGTTCTTCGAAGTCATTACTGAATTAAATTATTTTATGGCTTTGCAGTAAATGTTTTGATTTTACATGTGTATATATATACTTTGGCTTATTTAATTTTTAAGCACATAGAACTTTTTACAAATGAAGTTTAAGTAATCTCTTTTTGGTGGTCATCTTATTTCTATTATAGAATGTGCAAAGGCATACAGAGGTTCAAAAAGGTGAATATTATTGAAAGCTTTTTAAGAAATTAAATATGTAGTAATTTTTCTCAGATACTCATTGGCAGGGAGAATGGATGATATCCAATTTCCTAACACCTGTTGTTGTATCAGTTGCATACAGTTGTAGAGTAATTACAACTTAAGAGCTTTGAGGGATGAGTGCATCAATTTTCTTTACTCTCCTGGAAAAGTTAGCTCTTAACAGTATTGTAAACAATATTTGTAATGCTGGCAAATTGGGCTAAAGAAGTTGGGCTTGTACCAGTGTTCCTCCATGAGTTTCCTAAGTTTCAGTTGTGGTTTTTCCACTGATTTCAGAGCAGACATTCCTGATTTTTTTTCTATAAGTCATGCCCTAAAGAAGTCTTTCATGGGACAAGGAGGACTTGGCAGAAAACATTTTTTTAGAATGCTGCAGAATGGATGCAGTTGAATCAAGAGATAATATTATGAAAGATAAAGGGGTTTTTTTTACATATGCAATAGCTATCATTTACACTGACAGCATGTTGGGGAATAGATTCTTTTAGTTCATGTTACTCTAGGGAACCATTTTCCCTCACTTGCTCAGTGTGTTTAGAACACTGAAAATAACAAAAACTGCTTGCACCTGACCTGACTTAGACTGTAAATTATTGGTTGCTTTGAAAGATATTCCCACATTCAATGCATTGTTGACTTAACAGTTATAAGACTTCAAATGAAGCAAAGCTCTTTTTCCCCTATATATTTTTTTTAACATAGAGTAGAAATACATCAAAATGTTCTTGAGGTGATGATTGCTAATGTGTCAGTGGATGGGGAGATGGGAAAATGGGGTCAGATGCATTTCATGTCCTGATTTTTCTCCAAAGATGTTATTCCCTTAGTTTCTAATGTTGATGACTTTACTGTTGGCCACTGAACGCAGTTTTCCAGTATTTTGCTTTTCACCTTAAACATAGATTTAATTTTTCATGTGGCTCCTGAACTGAGCTTAAGGGGTTTCAAATTCATATTTTATTAAACATGATGAGAAATAAAGTTGACAATAGATATAACTTGAGAGTTATTAATCCTTGCCAAAGAGCAAGAGTTCCACACTTTTGCAACCCTTTTCCCTCACTTGTTACAGCTGACTTCAGAATAGTGTGGCCACTTGCAGACCTTTCTGCAGGGATAGCAAAACCTTTGCAAAGGTCTTCTGAGTGCAGATACTAATTAATGATAATAAATTTCTTATACAGGATTTTTTTTTTAATCTGATTGCTGTTGCCCTTCAAATCCTACTCCCAATTAGAAAACTTGCTGCTGTTTCTGCCTGTAATCTGCAAGGTCCACTAGAATTAAAAACAAATTTTCTTTCAACATGTCTAAACCAATGCAGATAAATTGGATAACCTTGATTGAAAATCAGTCTAGAATGAAGGTGAAATATTCAGTTCTGTCAAAGATGGGTCTGGTGTGCAGTGTTTTGAAGATTTGAGTGTGCAATAAGGGTAATGTAACCATTGCTGTGAACTACCTTTAAACCATATTTGAAGTAGTTCAATTGGCTTGAAAACAGGAAAAAATATATATAAAAATGAAATTATCAGAATTGTGAAGGCACAGAGGCTAGAATGGTATTTACTTTTCAGTAAGCAACATAAATGAAGCACCAGTTAACACAGTTTTGGAGCACCAGTTAACACAGTTTTGAAGCTGTGGGATGTCAAAAAGATGTGGTTGTAGGAAGCACTGTTCTGGAAGTATCTAATTATTGATAGTTTTATCTATTTGAATATTAGTTTTTCTTCAGTCACTTTGACTACTGCAAGAAGTTTGTTGCTGGCTTTGGGTGCACTTTATGCTGCTGCTGTTGCTCTCTGAACTGATATCAGTGTACTGGGCCTATATCTGGGCTGAGAATAAGTATGAGAATAAGTATCTGAATTCTTGCCACAAATGTTTTCTGTTCTTTTTGATGGGAATCTGAGTTTTTTTTTTTTTTTTGCTGACAGTGTTCACTGTCAATTGTACAGTCTAAGTTCTTGAAGGACTGGTTTTCCCTTTTTACGTGGATGGACTGAACCTGGAGGAACCTGAGCAGGTTATCTTCAATCTTCTGTAATACCATCCTGTTGTGGGACCCTACTGATAACTTGTGTGTTGATGTGCGTTTGATTTTTTTGTTGCTTTTCTTCTCTTGTTCTGCACTTTTGAACATGGTAATTATTTTGGTGCTTCAGCAGGGTGCCTGTGTTGGGAAAGTGAGAAATAAGGAAAAAGAAAATATTCTCAACAGACTTCTGAGAGGGAGAGGGCAAATGGTTGGCTGGATATTGCAGCTGATATCTGTCAAAAAGTCTTTGCTGGAGTTAATGAAAAGGAAAACAGGACAGAGAAGCAGTGCAGATTGATAATTCGCAATGTCTTTTGGATTTTTGTGGTTTAGATTTCAGAAAAAATCTTCTGATACACAATAAAGTAGGCTCTGGACTAAAGTCTTTTTATTCTTGCAGGAAAGTAGGAAAGGGCATTTTAAAAACAGGCAGAAAAAGGGATTGTGCTGCTGTTTGATAGTATGAATATAGAAACAAGAAGAAATATTTCTATGAGAATTACACTTCTGATGTTTCAAATGTTTTCATAATTTTGTATAGGAAGAACTGCTATTCATTTTGTGCAGCTTTTATTCCTGAAATATGAGTATGTGTTTTATTTTACCCTTATATTTATATATTCACTGCAAAAAAAACTGTTGGAATTTTCTTAAATCCATTGTTAAAGAACAAAACAGAGCAGAACTATTTCTTTCTTTTAGTGTTTACATACTTCACATATCATAACCTGCACAGCATTTTTCTGTGCCAGTTCCAGTGGTTCTATCCTAGGAATAATAATGTCGATGCCTCACTGGAAATGCAAAACAATTAGGGTTTGTTCCAAAGATGTCTCTGGAAATAGATCAGAGCTGTACTTGCACGTATGGTCTATGGCATCATTTTGATAAAAAATATCTTAGTTTTCAGGTAGATGTGTTTGGAGAGGTTTAAACTGTGCTGCTTACTTAGAAAGCAATGTTGATTTTTTTTTTTTTAATTAAAGCATTAAGGAAGAGACTTGACCCTACAAAAAGTGGTGATTTGAAAGGTGATGAGAACATAAAGGAAGACGACACCCAAAATTTCCTTTGTTTAAAGTTCTTCTCTACACAATGGGAAAACAGCCATAACCAAAAAGACCCAAACCATGTCGGTGTTTATGGGCATGGGGGGGGAGGAATAAATGTTTACTTGTTACATGTCAGAAATTAATTTGAAATGTAGACAAAGATAACTAGAGAGTGAGAAGCCTTCCCTCTTTAAGGAAGTTTTGCATTCTGGCAGTTTCAACCCAACTTTCAGATTAATAAATAGCTGGAGTTGCTTGGAGAGATGAATTCATTGCTGAAGTCAGTCACTCTCTGGATGCAGTTATTTTCATTCTTTTTTTCTTCCCCTAGACCAATTGAGTTTGGTTTAGGGAGTAACTTCTTGGCAAGGTGGCAAAATATGAATAATTGTGTCTTTTCCTACCCAGATGTAGCAAAGATGTCACAACATTCCAGGACTAGATGAGCTTGTTTTAGTTCAAACTGTATTTCTCAGAATCACGATTAAAAATCCTGTCAAACAGCACTTTTTAATGTATTTATCAAAGTAAGACTGTGAGGACAAGATAACTGCCTTATTTTCTGACTGGAAATCAAATAGGTGAGACAGAACCTTCTAAAGAAGTCTGGTAGTGCCTGGTATTGTGCAGCTTCTCCAGCCCAGTGCTAAAGGTGCAGTTTCTTCTGAATTTAACTAGTGGGAGTTCAAACAGCCTTCAGCTGAATTTTTAAAGAAGTTGTCTTGTAAACAGGAACAGTCTCCTGATGGATCCTAATTACCGTGTGAAAAACAATGACTGTCAAAAAAACTTTTACAGCTTAGCAGTTGCATTTACAGTCTTGCTAGAGTTTAGTAAAATTAGAGCTGAACTAAATGGATTAAAAGGTATAACCCTCCACACACACCCACGCCTCAAACTAAACAAATAAATACCAAAGATAAGAACACCTTTCAGCCAAGGATTTTCAAAGAAATAATATCACTTCCCAGGACATGAAACTAAGAATGGTCTGCATCTTCCTCTAATATGCTGTCCAAAGCCCATTTGACTCTTAAGTGGTGACTAAATTCACTATCAAAACACCAGACCTTAGTAGAAAAAAAAGGATTAAAAAAAAGCATAAGTATGTTGAACAGGGAGTCAATAAAGAACTAGTTATGCTACGGGAAGTGCAGGCACATATTACACCTGCACTGTGAAGATGCACAATGTCTGATTGTGGAAATACAGAAGACAAATTAAACCTAATATGTATAAAATCAAGACTAGAGTTCATTTCAGAGTGAGAGCGTTAGAGAGCTACTAGACAAAACAAAGTCTTACTGGAGTACAGCAGCTAAATTTCAGACAGTGTTTAGAAATCTGAAGATGATTTCATATTATCCAATCTAGCACAGAAATTTAAGGCTTTGATACTTGGGAATCAAGCTGTCTCTTATTGTTTTCTGTAAGGCCTTGGATTATTGTAAACGTGTTTTTCACCTTTGTTTTCTGATGCTGTCCTCTGCTTAGACTGCATTTTGGTTTTTGACTTGGGTTGGCCTGAAATACTCTGTAAACTTATGCAAATATTCAAAAATACTGCTAACTCTGTTTTACTGTGATGCCTTGAGATTTTAGCTTTTATGTTTTTCAAATCCTATACTGCATTAGTGCATAGCTCTTAACTCCATATAAGGTGTAGCTAACAGCCTTCACATTTTGGTTAGACAAAACAATCCCTCTGGGCCTGTCACCCAAGGTCACCTTATAGCCTCAGGCCCCAAAAAGTGTAGACAAAAGTGAATTGAGGAGGAGCAAAATGGGGAACTATGACTTCATTACCATAATCAGAGGATTTAATGCCTGATATGTAAATAGCCCACATTTATATCTGTCTGAAGGACTCATGACCATTGTCCAGTGTGGGTGTGGCCCCTTGGGGAGGCTTTGTCTGCTCTTAATGTACTTCAAAGTACGTTAAATATGTCTGCAATGTTTATGCTTCTAACTTGGGTCTCTGTTTCTAGGTAAGACCAAGTTAGGCCTTAATTCCAGTGTCAATAGCCTTTTAAAAAGTGGGGATTTAAAGGCTGAAATGCACTTCTTACAAGTGCATATATCCTAGATCTGTTTACAACAGCTGACTCTACATCAGAACTCTAATTTTGCGCATATTTAGAAACTGCTAAATGTTTCTGTACTGTGTGTGTCCATGCACAGGAGTGAACATCACTGTACGTTTATGCACCTCAGTGCATAATGTTTCATCTTGGTTAAAATTAGTTTCATTGCATCCAATGCTTGTTTACTGACAGTGTAAATGATGATTGACTGTATTGAATTAACTATGTTTCTTTATCTGAATAAAGTCTGTTTGAAACATCATAAACTGATTTTCATACTAAAAAACCCTGAACCAATACAGAGTTATCTTCAGGGAAATAATGAACTAGAACAGCTCCTAAAAATGACCATAGGGGCATGTTTTATCCAAAATATAGTTGTTTTCTGAAAATGATCTTTCAGCCTTTCTAAGTTTAAGTGAACAATCTGTCTCAGAGTTAACTTTTCTGGTTATTTCAGCGCTGGTTTTCTTGAAACATTTTATTATGTATTGTATGGTCATGGAGGTATATTCTTCTGGAAAACAAGATGTTTGTAAAGCCTATCCACTACCTTAAAATTATGTCAGAAACAGATATAATATGTTTGTGGGAGATGGTGCATGCAAATTTTGGCACTGTGGGTATAACTATAGATGCAGGTGTGTATATATATATATATTGCTGAGATACATTGCTGGGAAGAAATGAACAGAAAAATGAGTAGGGCACTGAAGCTTCCATGGGAGGAGGGATGGGTTTCTATTTCATTACCATTTTGAACTTTTTTTTTTTTTGAGACTATCATTTTGTTTTAGTTTTCTTATTTTTACTATTAAATTACTCCTGTGTCTGATTTTGGTAGTATGACAAACTGTTAGTAAAAATGAAGAATATATAAATAGGGTTTCTACAGCCTTATTTAGCAGAGAGGACAAGGTATTCTATGTCAGCCAGCCCCATTCTAAGACTCTTCATATAATACATGTTTTGAAATGAGCCAACTCCTTATCCTAATTGGGTGGAAGTGTGAGTGTGTTTCAGGAATTTGGTTAATTATCTTTTTTAGAGTTTCACAATGAAGGCTTTTTAAATGGAGAAAATTAAAAGTCTCTTTGAAATTGCACCTCCATTTGCTGGGCGGGTAGACCTGAGACTGCCTGAGTGTGTCTCACTAAGTTGCTCCTGTCAGAGAAGTCAATTTTCTTCCCCACTAGTGTTCCAACAATCTTCCTTTGCATCTGCTTCTAGTGGGTATTTCTGACAGATGGGGAGAGAAATGCCATTTTCTCCTGCATAATGTGATGTGCAATATTGCACACAGACCTTTAAATTGTCTGTAAAGATTTATCTCTGATCACTGCAGTAAAATATCACCTTATTTACAATTAAATGTAAAACTCTGTTTGCCAGGCTCTTCCAGACAAGTATTTTAAATGTCAAAAATCAGTTGTTTGCTTCAGATTCAAGAGTTATTTGATTTATCATCTCAGTGTTTGCAGGGGGCATGGGGGACACAGATGATAATGTGAAAATATGAAGCAATGTTCAAGTCCTGGAAGGTGCGGAGAACTTCCCCTAAAAGCCAGAGGGATAGATGACACTTAGAGGAATAATTTCAGAATTGAATAAAATCTAAAATAAATTTTAAAATTATGAAACTAAACAATAAAAACGTTCAAAGCCAAAGTTTCCAAAGTTTTATGACACTTGGGAAATCATTCTATTGTTCTCTGTTAAATTACATATTGTAACAGAGGTACTTAGCAGGACCTTATGTATTCTAGCATGCAATGACTTATAATAATGTTAGTAGTCATGAATGGAGTAAATAAAGGAGAAATCTTGTTTAAGTAGTGCTTTTCTGAGCTATTGGGGGACAAAGTGAATTGTGCTCTTTGTTTACACAGCACAAACATAAAATTCACCATTCTTGTTGAAAGTATTTTTTTTTTCCCAGAATGGCAGGACTTGAGCTTTTTGGCCTTGCTTTCAATATTTTTATTGATTTGAAAATGAGGAAAAATAATTTTGCAATTAAATTTGCATGAACTGGTGAGGGGACTGATTCAAATTACAAGCCAAATAAGGAAGATTTTTGACATTAGCTGCTCAGGCATAAGCTAAGAAGGTATTTTCATAACACTTCTACCTTGAACATAGGTTTTCCAATCTGTGTATTTTGTAGCTTTTATAATGATGCTCTGTTTATCTTAAAACACACAGTACAGTAGTGCTTCAATTTGCTTTTTATTCATTAATGCTTTGTTGCCTGGTAAGGATTCCAGCAAAGAGCTGGTAGTAGACTTGGGTATGTGAAAGTGAAAAATGTAATTAGCTTTAAAAGAGCATAATAAGAACATTATTGATTAGGCATTACTGAGGTCATAGCAGTCAACAGATTAAAATTATATACCTGGGAAAAATTGGTCCCTTTTAAAGGAGCTTGCACATGGTTTTGCTTGGTTCACACTGCTGTACACCTGTCTCTTCTACTTGGGAATAGTCAGCAAAGTCCCTCCTGAGGGCAGGAGTGCCAATGCAAGGACCTCCAGAGTGTTGTCTCAGTAAAAGTGAGTGATTATATATATGTATGTGTATATATGTAAACATCTTTTTGTAATAACTTGCTAAATGAAGGCACAGGAGTATGTTGAATGTCTCTGAGCTTGCAGATTATGTAGCAGCAAAATGGGGGAAAGGGAATTTGGGAGAAAGCTGTGACATTCCTTGCCACTTGGTCACTCTTTTCCCGCCCCTTCCTACTTCTCTAAATACAAAACACTTCGTCAAGCCCCTGCAGAAACGTGGGATTCAAGTGGTCTGCCTGTCAAGGTGGCTTGCAAGTGCAACACAGCCCCTGTTTTGATTACTTATGTCAAAATAAGTGATTGCCAGAATGCTAGGAAATAGGTAATTGGGGAGTCGTGCCTGTATGCCAAGTTTTCTTGAAAAGCAGATCTGGGAATTGTTCGCCCTTGTGTAAATAAGTCCTGCACTAAAGTTGTTTCAGACCGTGAAATACATGAAGCTCAGCAGTTTTGATTTTTGGGGTGTGTAAGGGACATATTTAGCTACTTAGAAGGATAACACTGAAAAGTCCTGGGGGTTTTTGGTGGTTGTTTATGGTTAAAAAAATAAACAACACACAGCCTCCCCTAACACAGGCAGAGGAAACATCCCATTTAATTTATAGCAGCTGATAAAAGTGTTAAGAAAATTCATCCAGGCCTATCCCTTTATTCAAATAAAACCAAAAAAGACACCTCTGTCTCCCTCTTGGACATAAACCTCTTGTGAAAAATGCAAGTATTTTATGATTGGCTTTTCACAAATATTAAAATTAATATTATATGTGTGGTGTTAGAAAGTAATGCTGTATTAATTCTCTTAAGTACTGTGTTAAATGTAGTTTTAGGTTAAAAAAATTAAAATAGAAACGATGCTATGTAGGATATTTTTTTTAAAGAAAGGACTTGCAGTGAGATAGCAGCCACAGGACACCTAAATCTTCCAGAGAAAGTGAATTTATTGCCCTCTTATCAGAAGAAATGAACTTCTTCCTGCTTTGAAGGTGCTGTCAGGATTCAGAGGAAGAAGTTGACCAATGACCAGGCAGAATCCTGTGTTTGAATGGAATTTATGCATCATGGATGAGGTGTATGAATATGCAACAGGCTGTTGCTTTTAAGGGTTAATCCTCTGTTAATGTGGGTCCTTTTTTGGACTTGTGCTGCCCAGAAAGAGGTACCCGGACTCAGTAACTCTTTGTTTCTATTGTCTCATACTGTCCTAATTCAAATTGTCCAAATTATTATTACTCTAATTGTATTACTATTTTTACAACCATTTTATTACTATGAAGCTTTTCAAATTTTAAAAACAAGCGATTGGCGTTTTTCACACTCTGGTGTTTGTGAATTAATTTTCCTAACAACAATGATCTGTGTATTAAACCTAACCACCTCACCCTCAGCTGAAGGATAAGCTTAAGCTAGTCCTGAGCTTGCTGGTTGTGCTCCAGTGCCATGTGGCTGTTAGCAGGAGTACTTAGGCAGTAAGTACTTGGCTGGATCTGAGCCAGAATGTGCTTAGCCTTTTGGAGAATGGGATTCTAAATTACTACTGTATGACAAGTGTTTGTGGGGAGAATTGAGAGTTCACTTAGCCGTGTGTGTCTCTCTCAGGGAGCCTCCTTGGGAGCTGAGGAGCAGAGAATGAAAGGGATAAAAGATAAAGTAGGCTAAGAAATTCACCCAGACATTGTCACTGCTGTGTTTCACCGGTTCTCCCATGAAATGTGCATGGAAGCATAATGGTTCTGATGCCAAGCATGATATGATTTTTATTACAGGCCTGATGAAATACATTCATGTCTTATTGCATAACCTGAAGTCCACCATTTGTGTGGTTATTCAGAGACATTCAAGATAACAACATGAATGAGGATATGAACTCCTGTAGAAAATCAGAATATTACCAGCCAGTGTGTGTGCCTAGCTGAGAGATGAGTCGAGTAAAGCTCTGAGCTAGTTTCCATGGATTTGCAATTATGGCTTGTTGTATAATAAAATCTTTAATATTTAGGAGTGATAGGAAAATGGTCTGCAGGAATCCATACAGCTAATTTTCTAACATCAAGATTCATGAAAATAATGAAATAGAATAAATCTTAAAGACTAGAATCTGAAAATTTAGCTAGGAAGAACATTTTATTGTGTCTGACTGAGAGACTGAGGTCAAAATCTGCAACAATAAATAATGACAAGTGCTTTTTCCCCTAATGATGGCAATGTATTTTTCCTACTTTATTTCATATGCACAGTAAACTGCAGATAGCTTTGCAAAAATGATAAGCAAGCCAAGCATACAAAGTGCATAAAATATTTTATTTCCTTAGAAAAGTAAAACTGCAGCATCATGCCAGGACATGGGTTCAGTTGTAAAACTGTATTTTAAAAAATGCTATTCTTCTGAGAAACAAAATATTCTTGTCTTTGTCCAGCTTGTATAAACAAGTATTAAATCCTACTTAATTTTTGAAACTTACTACTGATTTTTTGCACAGGTAAAGTGAGGATAATAACAATGTCATGTTGCTGCTGGAAAGGTTTTTATCTAATTCTTTTTTCTTTGCTGATTGAAAGGCAGGCCATCTGCCACAAAGCGTTCCGCATTTGTCTTTAGCGTGCCACCTGCAACTTTAAGTGAGACTTTTTTAAGTGAGATTCCGTCTGTCCCATCTTCTCACATACTGGATTTCTTTAAAAGGAAATAAGTTTGGGGTTTTTTTATGGTGCTGACTTTTGCAGAGGAATCTTTAGCTGCTCAAAATGGGTGCAATTCCATATTGGCAGTTTATATTCAAAATGGGTTGTGGACTTTTTTATCAGAGAATGTGTCTTGATCAGCTTTGCTGGAGATACAGCATTGAAAAGAGACATTAAATAAGTGTCTCAAAATTAAATGATCCTGACTAGTGCTGGATTTTACACTCATGACTGTGATTTAGCTGAAGATGGGTAGATTGGTACAAGCAGGGAGATTTCTGATTGAATTTTCCTTATTTTGGTGCTTGAAATGCAAGTATAGCTCCCACTTCTCAATCCCGTCTTCTGATTTGGTCGTTTTGCATATGAGAAATAAGTTTTTGTATACCACACTGTCACATCCCCATTATTGATTTGACCTTCAGCTGGCCTACATCCCCCAAAGCTACTTTTTTAGCGTGCTGTCAGTGAACAGTGGATAAAGGTTTAAGGTAACTTCTGAATGAAGGTAAACTGCTCTTGCAAATCCACTACTTTTTTTTTTTTTTTTGAGTGATATACTTGTGGGGCAGAGATGAGTGTGATAATGAGCAGGTTGTTCATTACTTATTCTGGAATTGTGTGCCAAAATGGGAACTTTATCAAAGGAAAGTGTGAGAAATGCCAGGATAGACTTTGCAGAAAGGAAATCTTTCTTGTTTTGAAGCTGATGGAAATGGAGTGGTGAATTTTAGAGTTCTGACTGCCTTATTTCCATATTGTTTTCAAATTTGTTGAATTGGCAGTCCAGCTCTGGTGATATCCTTGCTGCCCTAAAATATTAACCAATGGCAGGTACACCAAAATTTCATGGTGGAAAAGCTCAATCCTGATGCAAGTGTGAGAAAGTTTTCAGGAACGTTTAGGGATGTGGAATTACTGCAGAGAGTGAGGCAGTCGCTGTGACACGGGAACAAACTGTTGGTAATGAGTGGGAGCTTAAGTAAAGCACTGAGTGGCTAGATCATAAAGGATAAATCTCACTCTATTTTCTTATCTCTGGCTGTTATTACTTACAAATGTAATGAGGTTGGTTGCAAAATTAACTTTCTGTGGAGGCTTCATAAAATAAACGAGAACAAAGTATTGTTAGGTGAATTTTATTCAGTGTGTTAGATTGATTTAGAGTGTATCTTTTTGCAGTGTGATTAGTATTTTAAACATGCTTGGGAATTAAGAAGAAAGATGTAGTTGTAACATTAAAAAAGGCTCCAAAGCAGTTTTTTAGAGAACGCTTTGACCTTGAAAAAGATAAAACAAGAACAAATGTAAAATAGAAAGTAATCTGCTATTGACACAAAATACTATAGCACAGTACTGCTCACAAAGTAGGAAAACAAAAGAATAAAGGAAAGGGTAGCTAAAAGGTCAATATTCTTAGTAGTCAGGCATTTAGATCTATCAGTAAGAAATCATAGTCTAATTAATCTCAATATGGTTAAGTTTTATTTTGCATCTAAGCTACCATAAAAAAATAAGGGTTTTAAGGGCCTGGAACAACTGGCAATTGGTGGCTTTTTTATCAGATATTTCTAAATGGTTCTGAAGTTAATGTCTTAGATACATCAATTTAGCCTCTTGTTTTATATGTACTATATCACAGAAACACATTTCAGTGGCATTACTGCAAAGAATGCAAGATTGCAAAATGAGGAACAGCTCCATTACTGCCCTAAACAAAAAGGGAACTGTCACAGCCTGAAATTTGTTGGTACAAAGGAGATCTCTCCTGTGTTTCTCTCTTGAGCAGCTACAATGCATGCAAGAGTGCATATATTGATTTCATATAGTTTCAGATGGGGAGAGTCCCTCAGGCTACAGTATTGATTGAAGTGAACATAATGATTTGACTTTCAACATGAAATGAATATGTATTTATAGCTTACATTTGCTATTTTAAGTTTTGTTTCAAGGAACAAAAAAAACCAAGTTGTGGTTTATGAATTAGCATTTCCCTTAATAAGCTTGGTTTAATTGGGAAATAAATGCTTAGAAGGAGCATCCAGTGTAAATCCAATGACAAATGCATCATTTAGTATTTTAAGGGTTTTGGTGGGGTTTTTTGGTTGTGTTTTGGTTGTGGTTGGTTGGTTTGTTTGTTTGGGGTGTTTTTGCTTTAAGTTTCCCCATATGTAATTGTACCAACTTTTAAAACTATAAATAATTTTTCTTGTTTTTCTTGGTTAAAAATTAGTTGAATTTGCACTGCTTCAGCCACAGGTGAGAAATAAATGTCTGTTTAGACTACTTGCCCACAACCCAAATTTTTAGTTGACATTATCAGCTGAGATAGACTTTGTGGTCTTTACATGGTCTTGTAGCAAAAAGACAAGGCAATTATTTCTGCATGGTTTAGCCTACAACTTATCTCTAAGCAGACTTCTCTGTAGGATTTTTTTCTCCTTTTTCAGAACAAAATGCTGTTTGCTATGGAAATTGAAAGGATTGACAAGGTTTCAGGAAACATACGTATTTTATCATCTGTGTCATTCCATTAGTAGATATTACTTGAAAATGCTCGAATGTGATGTGGGCAGTGGAGACTATTTTGCAGGAAGTCAATTGGGTTTGTGAAAGTGGAAGATTTGAATGGCAAGGTTTGAATTTCACAGCTTGATTACTGTGATTCTTACACCACGTTTTCAAACTATCTCTGGTTGAAGCATGGACTTAGTCAACCCTCCCATTTAGATCAAATTACTGATGGTGTCAGGTTGAAAACTTTATTTTGTAGCCAAACCACTATGTTAAGCTGTGTACTTAGCTGGCTTTGTTTTTCAGGAAACTTTAGGTATACAATAGCATACAACTCTGATAACATCTGTGGCATATTTGTTCAAATCACATAAAGCTGACAAGTCCCTTTAAAAGTATTAAATGAAAAATGTGTACAGCAATTCACTGCTTCCAGTAATAGGTCTAAAGATTTTTAATACATGCACATAACATCAATACAATGCCCTGGAAAACCTGTTTTTCCCTTAGGTTAAAATAAAGTCTGAAGGTGGGGCCATGTCTTGTGCTAAGAAGCATCTTGGCACCATAAAGGGCAGCAAGCCAACTTGTCCATTTCATTCTATTTTTGAGAAATTTTTCCAAGTTCTGGTAGTATTGGGTTTTAGTATTAAAGCAGAAGATATAATTTTGTTTTCAGTGGTTAATCTTTCTAATATACTTTGGCCACATGAAAGGAATAAAGCATCACAGGGGCATAAACACAGAAATCTTGCTTGCAAATGTGGGTGTTGAATAAACATCAAATTAGTTCTGGCTGTGAGAGTAAAAGTAAATATTCCCATCGCATACAGAACACTCTGCCAAGCATTTTCTTCTTTCAAAATATTGCTGGAAGGTGATTCTTCATATTTTTACTTTAAAATTTTTAAATTCCAATCAGTAACTATTTTTGGTAATTTAAATTTGCAATACCTCTTAAACTAAATTATTATGAATCTTGTCCTGTCATCTTCAGAGGTCTCTTTAAAAATAAAACCTTGTGGTTTTCCTAGCCTTGCTGTTTTCTGGTACAGCCTGTGTATAAATGCTGAATTTAGACCTATTCTTGGTCAAAATACAATAGTGAAACATGTTTGGAAAAAATAAGTAGTCCAACATCATTTTCAGACTCTGTATTATGTTTTGGTTCTTTTTCCAAAGCTGTGGTTTAGTAGTGTTGTGAAACTTCAGTTAATGCAACAGAAGATATTTCTCTTCTGTCAATTTGTGGGGTCTAGAGTGTTTTCAGGTGACTTCAAGTTGGGAACCAATTTTACCATCAGCATTTAACTGTGATTTATAGCAGTTTCTCTTTGATGCAATGGGAAGGTGTTCCAGGTCTCCATGCAGCTGTTGCTTGCAGGGTTTTCACTAGGTCAAAAAAAGCCAGGATTAGGTAACATTAAGCTAATACTACTTTGATTTCCTAGACCAATGTTGGTTGTGATAGCAGACACAATGTTTTTAGAAAGCCAGCAGAATACCCAATTTATACATTCAGCAGCATTTGTCAGAGCAGCGCATTTTTAGTGACAGTGAATTAAATCAATAACTTTTGTGCCTTCCTAAGGCCAGAGTTTAGAAACTGTTTCCAACAAAATTTATAGGCTGTTTAAACTTGTTTGTTAGGTAACTACTCCTTGTCTTTCTTTGGTTTTGTTGTTGAATATCTGATGATACCACCTCCATTTTCTGTTTAATTCAAATGTAAATAAAACATGTAGTGAGCATGGAGAAACACCTGCTGAGGAAACCTTTCCCTACTGTTTTGCTCTTGATGTAGCTGAAAAAATCTTGAAACCTAATGAAAAACCCCCTCAGAGCACCAGAGTACAGTGCATTTTTTAGAAACCATATGAAAGTTTGTCAATACTTTTAATTAATTTGAAGTTGCAGTTTCAGTTTCCTAAAGTTCTGCAGTGTTTTGGGGATTGGAAAAGAATTGTGTATGCACTGATGATTTGGATAATTTTTGACACGGCAAATAACCATTCCATCATAGTATTATTTTGTTCATTGTAAGGTGACTTCTATTCTTTTCAAAGAGTGTTGGTGCTAAGGGTGCTAGAGTAATGTCCCCTAAATATTAAGTGTTGATGCTAGAGAAATATAGGGCTTTATGCATGGCTCCATAAAAAATGAGGATTCTTATCTGCCACTTTCTATTACAGCATCCTAGGTATTTTAGGATTAAATTGTAGAGCTGAAGTAATGAATAAAATTTCATGTTTGCTATCAAGAATTTTAAATTAATTCATCTATACAGTGAGGTTCATCAAAACTTAAAGGAATAATTTTGGAGAACAAATCTCTACTCTTCTGAAGCGAGGACTTCAGCTCCACTGCAACAATTTTGTTCAACATTTGAATACCACAGCAAGTTTGAGTACTACCTAAAGCTTAGTGAGAATTGTTGACATATTAACTGTGGTTATCTTTAGCTGTATGTTGCCCAAAAGAAATCACTTTTTTCTCCTCCCCTCAAGTATTTTGTGTAGTAATAGCAAGTAACCACATTTTTTTGCTTAAATGATCTTTCCGCCCCACCTCCACTCATGTTTCAGCTCTGTGACAGCTTGTAAGTGGTTAGAATTTATGGAGCTCTGAGATCTTCATATCTGAGCCACTTGGTTTAGAAATTGAGCAAATGTGTTTAAACTTTCCTCAAAATGAGGAGAGTCAGCTTGAGTGTCTGAATTTGCCCCAAGAGAGTGTTTAAGAATCATTCTTGATTATGAAGGTCCCAAAGGTGGACAATGTTCAGTAGTCACCATTCTTGTCCATTGAGCTGAGACTTAGAAAGGGAAAAGAGATGTTTTTTGAATCTAGTGACTTTAGTATCACTGGGGATATATGATATGCACAGTTTTGCATTGGCAGCTGCTATTAAATTTAATCCAGAGTTTAGCTCATGAATCAAAGACCAATTACAATCCTGAGTGAAGTAATTCATGGAGAGGAGACAGAAGCCAAAGAATGAACTAGAAGTCTGTTTGGCAAAATTTAATCATGCTAGATGGAAGTAAGCGATATTTCTTTGATGTTGAATTGCACACTAAGCAATGTGCTGTTGATCATTATAGAGGGAATGATAATGTGCAATCTTTAGAGACTAACCTCAAATGTTTTTTAAACAGAAAGTAAAAATAAGTAGCTTCTGCAAAATAACAAAATAGTTACACCTTCAGGTTATCAGTCTCAGGCAAAAGAATGCTGGGATTGAGAGTACTAAAATAGTTTGTCTGGATATATATAGAGTTACTTTCTATGAATGTGTAAGACTTACTAATTCTTTGGAATTAATAAGTATTTCACAAAGAAAATTTCTTTATTGATAAAGGGACTTATATTGCTGTATGATCATGTTGCAGTCTAAGTGAATAGAATATTCCTTTCACTTGTATATGCTAATATTTTATCATTCCTGTTAAAAATATTGTCATGATGATCAAACCCTGACTGTGTCCACCACAGTGGTGGTAGGGCTGTCAGTCCATTCTCACAGGCTGACCCTTCAAAATTTCAGCATAGTTGGCAGCATATTCTGCTGTTGCAGGTCATGTATTGATCTTATTTTACCTGTAGTCTCCGGCTGTGTTTTGTATTAAAATCTGAAAGCAAAGGAAAGGTGAAGCTTCTTGGCTCTTCCTCCAGAGAACTTTGGAATTGTGCATGTTTGTTGCAGGATTCATTAGCAGCTAAGTCTTAATTCTAATACCTTAAAGCAAACAAGAATTTGGAGAATAGTTAAGGGAAAAAGAACCAGTGAAATATCAAAGATATTCAGTAGTCAGGTAGAGAATGCAAGTCTATGTTTCTGTTAAAGTATAAAGAACAAACAGTGCACTGGCAAGTTTGTTAGTGTACAGTGATTGGAGATTGAAAGTATTTTCCTTTTTTGGAAAGGTAACTTCTATAGTTAACTCTTTACAGGCTGCACTAAGTAGTTTAACAAGCACAGGGTAATAACGTTCATGGAGACATAGAATAAAAATACCCTTGTTAAGAATCTTTCAAGTACAAGACAACTAAAAATGCCAATTCATCAGCTAACACACTTCATTTACCTTCTAGAATATACAGAAAGAAAATGTTCCTGATGTCTGTAGGTTAACTAGTAGGTTTGCATGCATTAACAACACTGCATTTGCCCCTTTTTTCACTCTAAATCAATGGAACTTAAGGTCAGATCTTAGTTCCTGAATGCCATTTAGATAGCATACCTGTACCTATAACTATCCAGTTTCCAGTGTAAAGTCAGGCCTGATTCTGCTGATGTTAGATGGGTACACTGGCAGAGGCCTTGGGCAGGAGGACAGCCTGAAAAACATCCCAAGTATTCATTAAAACATTTTTAACAATTTACTTTTTGGTCATCTACTACATTGTTATTTTCCCATGGCAGTGCTGCTGGAAGCTCCTTAAAAGGTCCAGTCACATATGACTTAGTGTCTGTGACCAAATCAGTATTTGGCTTACGTTTTGGAAATGCATGTTCTTGCTTATGGTGTAACTTTGAAATCCAAGATGGAAGTAAAGATCTTATTTTGAATTCTTTGTCCTTAATGTCTTGTTTTATTTGGGTAGTAGAGAAGGCAGTCTTCAGCAAGTTGAGCTTTAAAGCTGATGTTTCTGCTAGTGAAATGTAAGTAATTCTTGGGAAAAGTGGAGAATTGCATCTAAAAAGAGTACAACCAGATAGTTCTCTAGTTTGGTGTGGAAATATGGACTTGTGTTTTATCACAGCTCTATGCCTTGTAGCAGCTGCAAAGTGAGATTGCTACTGCATGTGACAGATATAGGCCAAAAACTTGATACTGTGAAATTAAACTAAAGTGTGACCTGCAGGGTACTGGTCAGCTGAATTACCCACACTTTTATGAGATTCTAGGAGAATGGAAGACTTTTATACTATGAAAGACTGCAGCTGTGCTTACCTTTGTGAAGATTATTTCAAGAAAGAGGGTTTTTTTTCTTTTTTCAAAAAATCCTGCTTTTAATGCTTTGTAATAACTGTACCAGAGCTTTAAAGTGTTGCTTGAGGTTTTCCTTCTTAACTGGTGTAAATATGTGTTCTAAATTCAAACACACACAAATCTGTATTTTACATTTGCTTGTGTATATTGCAGCCACTGGCCAAATGAGAGAGCTTGGAGCAGGGAGTTCAAACCATCTCAGTATTATGTGGTTTAAGAAAAACCTGTCAGCATCAGGCACGTGTATGATCTCTTCCTACTCGTCCTCCCAGTCCTTCAAGAAAATCAAGTCTTTTACATGCAGGTTTCCTTATGAAGCTGTTTCTGTATTAAGCAAATCACTGCATTAGTGCTTCAATTCAAGGGATGTGACTTGTGATCTTGCCCCATGTCTCATCAGGCCCCAGTAACTGGGAGCAATGGCAAGTGGAAGTGACAGGCCCTGCCAGACCTCAGCAAGACAGTGGTGTTATAGCTCAGTAACAAGGACAATAATGTGTGTCATGCTTGTTAGTCTTATTTTTTTTTTAAAGGACTTTTTACCTCTGGTATAATACAGAGTAAAAGTGGTATTAAACATTAACAGTGTCAGACCAAAGTCTGATTTTGATATAAGCTGAGAAGCCTGATTTTTCAGAATGATGACTAATTCTGCCCTCAAGTTTTGTGCTTGCATTGTCGTTGCTCTGGATAGGCACTGGTGCTTAATAGGCCTAGCAATTCTGTTCTAACTGGTATCATAGCATCCTGTGTCACAGCCCCTCAGAAAGTCACTGTCTTGTCATAAATGCATGCAATGTGATCTCTGTTGTGACTGCAAACCAATTAAATCCAGACAGAGTACTTAAAATAAATAAAAGCCTTGTGATTATGGCTGCTTTTGGAGGGTAAACCCCCAAACAAATTTGTTTGTTACAGGTTTATGCAGTTCTTGAGGCACTAATGCAAGGTTGCAGGGTTTGTGAAAAAAGGTAACAGGCTGGAGGGAAGTGGGAGAATGACAGAATGGAGTACCCTTATGTAAGTACAGCATGTCTTATTTAGGAAAGTGAAGAGGTGCAGGGATATTGAATGGAAGTGAAGACCCTGCTGGGTTTAGCCACATGGAGGATGAGATGTTTTATACTTTCTCTTGGGGTATTACAAAATCATGCGCTTCATGTCATCAGTGATGTTATTCTTTGTATTGTTGGAGTACCCAGAAGCCCTATTAATAGTTAATTAGTACATTATACTAATATATAATAATATATAATAAGCCCCTTTTCTGCTATGCAAAAGGACAAGTATCAGTCTCCTTGAAGTAGAGACTCTTTTGCCATTATGATAGAAGAAAGCAAGTAAATGGGCTGTGAAGCTGTGGTCTCAGTGCCCTGTATAACCATTGTCAACTTTATGTCTGGTTTTACACACAGGTTGCTTGAAATGCTTCAAGCATCTCTTGATGTCAACAAAGATGGGAAAATAAGTTTTGGCAAATGTTGTGGATGGCATGTCAAAACTCATTCCCGTTTGCTGTCTTTCTAAAAAGTATTGATTTTATTGTGTGTGTGCATCACTGTAAAGATTTATCTGAAGAGAATGTCAAGATGATGGCTATGCAAAGGTTCTCCTTGAGAGGAAGGTCAGTAATGGAGAAGTAAATGGGGCCTTTCAAGATGTTTAGTGGGCAGGTGAGAAATGGTAGTCTCAAACACAGGTATGGCTCATACTACAGGAGATGTCAACTGTGAGAGTTTTGAAGGTGGGTTTGGTATTTACAACAATAACAAAAGTGGTCCAAGTGTTATGCTAAGTGTTGTTCCTTTTCAATAGGAAACTGGATTTACAGTCCATAGATTATATTTGTCAAATTGTGTGTAGCTGAAAACCATAGAAACAGATTTAACGCGGAGGCATTGCCTCATCACTGTTTACTAAGATTTCTTATATCACTCATGGTATGAATGCATTTGAACTCTTGCAATTATCTCAATACATTTTGAGCAAAATTATTATTTTACAACTTTGATTTTTATTTTTTTTCCTAATTAGACCATACTCTGATCACTGAATTTGCAGCAAAAAAGGATGAAAAGATCTCATTCAAGTCATGAATGCTCTTTTTTTTTTGGTACTGTTTTGATTTTCCAAGCTCAGAAAGGTCAGGGTTATTCAGCTTCTGCTTGGCCTCCTTCTCTGAGCAAGTAATCCACATTTCAAACACATTACAAAATCTGGCTCTGATAAGAGGCATTGAAGAGAACAACAGAATTCCAACACATTACTGTGACTTGACTGCACCAATTACCGGACAGGCATGAACAAAAGGCAGTAATGCTCTTGGGAAGGAGGCTTTCCCATATGGATGTGTGCTGGAGCAAGTGCATTGTTGACTTTACAGTCCTCTTTGATAAGTGATCAAGAGCTATTATGTTTCTATATACAAGCACAAAAGGGGAAATTTAAAGAAAAGCGATGTTATCACCTTTTATTGTTGGGATTTAATTACCAGTCACCAAATCGCAGATTGTGCTGACTTGGAAGGGACCCGCAAGGAGCTCAGCTCCTGGCCCGGAACAGGACCACCCCTGAAAGTCAATTATAAAGGCTCTGGTAGAGCTGAAATATAGATTTGAATGAGATTCCTAGCAGGAAGGAATGGTGGATGTGGTTTTAAGGGATTTGTTTCCTGGTTAGAAAAACTGAAGGGGGGTGGAGGAGGTTATGAATGTTTCTTAGGGACCTTTTCTGGTCATTAGCTATATGTTAAATGAGTACAGTTTTGATGAAGAATGCTTGCTGTTTGTTGAACCTTTGGCGTCTTTGGCAACCTGAAGGATCTTTACTCCTGAACTGGCCCACATCTGTATGCGGTTATAACAAATTAAATTAATTTTTGTTACAAAAATTGCTAAACCTTGCAAATAGAGTGCACACAGCCACTGACACGAAATCATCTTAGTGATTGAGTTAACATTTTATGCGTATAAAACAGACAGGGAGTGATGGCATTGAATCTACTTGAGGAAAAAACATTACTTGAACTTTCACTGTGAAAAGTATGATGCTACAGTTAAATTTATGAATGCTTTAATTTTTTCTCCTATAGTTTTTTATGGATTCACTGATGGTAATGGGTTTTTTTAAGTATGGAGATAGAGTTGGGGCTCTAGGGAATTCATTCAGCGTTTTCTATTATTTAGTCATTTGAATTGCATATTAGAGCAAGGATTTTTTTTTACTTTAATAGTTAAACTAGAAAAGCAGTAGCTTATAATAAAAAAAATACTTTTTCTAATTGTGTGGTCTTGTAAGAGTGTTTTTTAATTCTTGGTTTACAGTTACAGTATACAAAAGCTACCTTAAAAGAGAAAATATAAGAAGTTAAAAAGGGGATAAAATCCTCAACAACCGAACTGACTTTGAAATTCTTACAAAATAAATTGTCTTGGTACGTATTTTTTTAGTAAATTCACGTTACCAGAAGAAAACAGGTTCTTGTACTGTACTTCCGTTATTCAACTTCCACTTGCTGGGTTAATAATTTCAGCTTCTGTTGCTTTAGATTTTTTAAAAGCACTTTTTTTGGAAGATTCTGCTGCAATTTCTGACCAAGACGTGTAGTCTACAGATACTCATATAAGTATAGATCAGTCTACAGCCATTCACAAAAGAAATGGTGCATGAACAATATGAATTCACAGAGGACCTGTGAAGAGAAAATTACTTTCCTGATGAAAAATGAAAGCAAGGGAGGAGAAATGAGGTTGAGGCATATGAGATTAAAACTTGCCCTTCTAATATATAGAATTTTGTCTTTTACTATTAAGGCTCTAAGAACTTGCCAAAATTATTTCTTCACTAGAATGCCAGTCTTACTTAAACCCTCTTTTTCCTTGTCCCCAAAAAAAGTTTAAGTGGCAATTAATTTTTGTGTAGTGTCTCAGCTTTTAAGTGAAGTACATCTTTTACATGTCTTGCTATGTATATGGACCTAGATTAATGAATAATAGGCATAATTTGCCTAAAAGCAAATCTGCAGCTGCAGACACAAGAAATACAAAATCAGTGTTATGGTGCTATGTTTCGTTTTTCTCTCTTTTTTCCCCAACAAAAAAGGTTTGGAATGCTTTGGGTTCTTTGAGTCAGCTGAGATACAGATGGAGCCAGTCAAATGTGGAGCATGGCCAGCATTCCCAAAAGATGTTTTCAGTTTATTTTCTAGTCAATAATTTTCATGGGGGGGAAAAAAAGGCGATTGTGTTGACTGTAGCGTCTTCCCTACAGAAAGCAGAGAGGATGGAATATTTCCATGTTGAATTAAAATGCACACATTGCTGAGCAATGAAAACAAATTAAGGCAAATTCAGTAACTTCATTTTAAAAGCAACAGTGAGCTTTAATTGTCATAAATTCAGAACTAATTAAAAACATGTTGACAAAAATTGGACCAACAGCTTGTCATTTTCAAATCTAAGTGAAATGCAAAGTGCTGAGAATAAATTACAGGGTTTGAATTCAGTTCTTAAGTTTAGTGCCTTTGCTACATGTAGGATATCTCAGGATCTTTTTGGGGGAAGACAGTAGAAAATTATTAGAAAATATTGTTTTCTTTTGACTAGTATTTTAAAAATAAGCTCTGAACTTGATGTCTAAACATTGAGAACTGGAAATATTTGTCTGTGACTAGGTCTAGATTCAGTCCTATTTTAACTCCATGCTGGGTGAGAAGAAGACATGTGCCATCTCCTTCCTCACAACATAGAAGGAGGATATAAAACTGAGGACATGGGCTCTAACATGGAGCTCCATGTAGTCCAGATGGGTCCCAAGTCTGGATTATTAAATAAATAGAACCACAAGATGTGCTGTGGCACACAAATTGCCCCCTCAGTAGGTTCCCATCTGCTCTGATAATAACTAGTTATAGTGTAAAAAAAAAAAAAAAAGTCCCCAGAGGTTAACTATTTCAGGGTTGGTAAATTATCAGAACTTCGATTCATTGAATTGGGTTTGGGTTGGAAGGGACCTCAAAAATTGTCTAGTTCTAACCTCTCTGTCATGGACTGGGATACCACCCACAAGACCAGGTTGCTCAAAGCCTCATCTGGGTTGGCCTGAAACACTTCCAGGGATGGGGCATGCACAGTTTCTCTGGGCAACCTGTGCTGATGTCTCACTAAGCAAAGAATTCTTATCTCTTTCTTTAGTTTAACCACATTCTCCCTTGTCCTAGCACTATCTGCTTCTGTAAAAAGTCACTCTTTCTCTTGATTTTTTTGGGGGGGGTTTGTTTGGTTTTATTTTTTTGTTGTTGGTGGTGGTGGTGGTTTTTTTGGTGTTTGTTTTTTTTTTTTTTTAATAAACCCTCTTTAGGTACTGTAAGGTCCTATGTGGTCTCCCTGATGTCTTCTCCAGACTGAGCAACTCTGGTTCTCTCAGCCTGCTTTCACAGGAGAGGTGCTCCAGCCATCTGAGCATCTTTCTGGATGTCTTCTGGGTCCCCTCTCACAGGGGTCCAGCAGGGACCATCCTTGTGCTGAGGCCCCAGAGCTGGCTGGATCACTCCACATGGAGAGATTTACTCACCAGGGCAGAGCAGGGGGGCAGAAGGGCAGAAACACCTCCCTCAACCTGCTGGCCACGCTTTTTTAGATGCAGCCCAGAACAGCTGGCTTCATCATGATATGCTAGTTAAATTGGCATGGTTCCTGAATGTAAGAAAACTATTATTTTAGGGAATAGAAAGGGTAAATCTTTGACTTTGAATCTTCAAAATATAAACTTTTGTATGTGCAAGGTTTTGCTGCAATTCTCATATGACTGGAGGGCCCTTGCAGTTGGTATTTCACATCTTGCTGCTCAACAGGAAGATAAATCTGCACTAATATTCTGAATTAAGTTCTACACTGATGTGCACACACTTAAAACGTGTCACAGAGTGAGTAGCTGCAGACTTCAGAAGTTTTTGCTTAGGTGTAGTGTCTATTCTGCAAACACTTGGCACTACTGCTGTATAAATCTGAAACATCTTGAAACTAGGATCAAAAATACCATGGATTTTAAAAAGTGTAGGCTGACCCAAGCATCCTTTAATGTCTGTACAACTTCAATAAAAAGACTTGTGACGATATACTAGATGTCTCTTAAAATACGGCCCTAAATTAATTAGTGAAGTGCTCTGGGGTCCACCCTAACACAAGGTGTAAATTTACAAGGACTGAAGTGAAGTGCAGTGATTGATAGGATATAGAGTAAAAACATGTGATTGTTTTACTCTTTTAAAGAAATCAGTGGCAAGCATATCAGCGTGAGATTTTGTTCTCTCAGCCAATTACTTGTTTATAATTGAAATGTCCTAAATGACTTTGCAGGCTTTGGCATCCTGTAGTGAGACCTCAGAAAATGAATAAGAACTATTTATACAACTAGTAGAAAGACACAGGAATAAAAGCATGTGTAGTGAAGGGCAGAATAAAGTTGTTCATGCCTTCTTTGCTGGTTGATGATCTGGGTAAATCTCAGAGTAAATTTAAGTGCCTGACCAAATTTCAGCCTGTCTCCCTTTCAAGGTACTCAATTGATCAACAACTGCCCTGAACAGAGTAGAATAACACAATTTATCAGCAATGGGGAATGGTTAACAACTTAGTTCATTGAAATACCAGTAATGCTGACTTACACAACCCCATGTGAAGGATGGAATCCATATCCTTAGGAAGGCCAGTGGAAGTTTGGAGCCTGACTTTTAAAAACTATGAGCATAATGTTATCCAATTAATTATTTTAAGTCAGTTTTATTTAATATAGAAATGTAAAAATACTCTAGCACTCCCTACAAGATAAAATTAGAAATATGGTGGGGCTTTTATATATGTATGTATATATATATATATAGGGGTGTGCTCAACAATGTGAAAGCAGGGCTTTTCTCTCACACCTCATGGCTTAGCTGTTTTTTTTTTTTTCTTGCTAACTTTGCTGCATTAAGTTGTCAGACCCAGGTAAGAAATGAAGTGCTTCATTTGAGGTATAATGAATACTTTGCTTAAATTGTCTTTTTTGTTCAACAACAAAATACTTAGCTGAGAAAATTTAGTACAGCCAGGTTCATGCAAGAACAGGTTTTTCAGTGTTCTCTTATGCAATTTAGAGTTGTTGACCTTTAATTAACAAGCCTTTCAGTGGTGCACCTTACTGCAAAAATAACCAAGACTTATAACACTTCTTCATAATAATCACCACTGAGTTTGCTCATTCTGTGTATTTAAAATAACTATAAAAGATTTTCCAATACCTCAAACTGAATGTACTTTTTATATACTATAAAGGCCTTTAATAGCAAGGCCTTAGTGACTTTTTGTTCAGTTACCATGGTAACTTTGAACTTTCTTTAGCTGTGGGAAAAAACATTCTTTTTTCACCATCAAGAAAAGTAGTGTTTGCTTTTGAGCAAGAAGAGAAAATGGACATAGTTTATCAAATGAGCTTGTATATTTTAAAAAGTCTTTTTTAGAATACTTTGTGGGGTTTTTTATTCAGGTATCTAAAAATTACTGAAATGGAGAGGAAGGAACTAATTTAATGAAAATTTAATGAAACTTAGAAAGTTCATAACCAGGGAATACTATATATGTATACATGTATATAAATGGGAATTAGATTGCATCCATATAATTGTTTAAAGTTCAAATGTTATCTTTGTAGTGTGAGACAGCTCAGATTTTGGAGAATTTAAAGGAAAAAAAACCCAAAACATAATGAAGTTTGAACTAGAGCTGTGCTTTATTAAGCCTCTTACTTTCATGTGAAGCATGAGAGTGTAAGATTTGAGTAGATTAGAAATGTGTAAGAATCCCTTGAATATTGGATCTTGCTGTGGGAAAATGTTTAATGTAATGCAGGAAACAAATAGTCTTGTGGGCCAATTGCTTAAAAATAATACAAAGATACACTTGAGCTATTCAGTCTTTAGCATCAAGCATCTTTATTTGCATTAATTTGAGAAAATATTGATAGGAGGATTCCTTTGTAGCTTTTTTACTATTTGGAACAAAAAGATTTATATCTGGAAATTTGGAATTACCTTTGTGATGGTTATCAAGGCAATATGTTGGTGAGCAATTAATATGTGTAATCAAAAACCAGCACAGGATGAAATCCCTGCCTTGGCAGTATAAAGCCTGAAAGCTTTCATTAATTCCTGCTTGCCTTTATTATATTAAACATTTTTTTAATATTCTCTTGATGAAAGCCAGATTGCTTTTAATTACAACACAGGTACTTTTGTGATACTATAATAGAAAATACTCTGATGTAGCAAATCAAGGAAAAATAAGACTTTATGAGCTCCCTCCAGCTCCATTGCTTGGAAAGAGTTTGTGTAGTCAGCAAACTTCCAGTGGTTTTACCAATGTCTGGCAGGTTCACCCCATCAAGTTTCTCCACCTTTCTTTTCCTCTTCAAAAACTGTTTAAAATATGAGTTTTATTTTTTGTCAATAATGTTGTTAATGGAAAATAAGAAAAATATTGGCTGAGATGGGGGATAATGAAAAAAAGAAACCAGTAGGTGTTTTTCCTTGGTGAATGACACAGAACTGTGTTTGATGTGAGGGATAGCTGATCAGAAACATCTGTACTGTCTGTTAGAGAGAAGGTCAAACCTTAATTTTCAGTGATTGATATTGTCTTATATAAGCCATCTTTATTCCAAATGAACTATTTTGGGATTGGGTATTATTTTTCTCATACAGTGTGGAATGTACCTCATCCTGTCCTGCAATAGAAAAGAGTTGTTGATTGGGGTTTTTTCCCCAATGTTATCCTTTTATGGTAGTCTAAAAAAGTATAATAATACTTTTTTTAATTAATAAATATCAGTCTTGCTTCAAAAGCCTTGAATTTGGGGATGATAATGTTTGGCTGAGACACAAGCTTTTGTTGCTATAAGGAGCAACACTTTCTGAGGAGCTAGACATGTACTTGAGGAAAAAGCCCCAAAATTAAGATTAGATTTTAAAATTAGTTTTAGTGTGTAGCTTTTTATTATACAGCCTAAATATTCATACACAAAATACTTAGTTGGAGCTAATGCCTACATCTCACTTCAGAGTAGATTGTATTATCTTCTGGGATATAATAAATCCACTGGGCCTAATGCCTGAATTAACATAATAATTAAAGTTTCAGCACGTTGTTGTAGGTCACAGTAAGAAAATGTTTAATCTTTCTTCCTTCATCTGTGTACATTCAAGGCATTGGGAGGTCTACAGAGACTGAATTAAATTTAAGTGTACCAGAAATGAGCAGGGTGTTTTAAGAAAAGTGTGAAAAAGATTTAACTTTGTTGGGAGCTGTTCATAATTGGTTTTGTTCTGACAGTAAAAGATACAGCAAAAACTGGGTCACTACACAAGTTACAGCTCAATTAATGGCAGAAAGCTGTGGGTGTATAGCAGCCAAAACACACAATTATCCTGCATCTGCCCACTTGAGGGTTTGGGGTTTGCTTGGTTCATAGATCATTGTCTGTGGTCAGCTGTGCCTGTAGGAAAAAACAACTCCAGGGCTGGAGTGAGTAAGCACAGGATGTTGGAGATCATCTGAAAGTTGCTCTACAAAATTAGTAGAGTGTCAAGAGAGGGAAAATGTGCTATTTCAAGCATAATTCTAGGCTTGAAAAATTGATGGCATTGAGAGGAAGATTTAATGTCATTTTATGAGTCTTGAGAGAAGCCAAGGAATATCAAAAGTTGTCTTGTACTGACGCTCCTCACTAGCCAGGGAGAAATATCTGGATGCTGATTATTGTACCACCAGAAATGGGTCAAGATGCAGTTTGTTTTGAAACCAATTTGGAAATCCATGGTAAATTCCTGAGTTTTAATAGAATCTTTAGCTGCAGTTTCCCTTTATTCTGAAGCAGCTCTTTGCTAATACAGGGAAAAATAGATTTAGTAATTTAATGACTAATTTCCTTTGCTAGGCATTCAGTTGACAAAAGACCCACAACAGGATGGGTGAAGAAAAGTTTTGGTTTTTTTTTCTTTTTTTATTCTGAGGAACCAGGACAGGCTGCTGCTCAGCTTTTCTCTGAGCTTACACGAAAAGCCTCAAAACTTGGAAGATGAGGATAGAAAATAAAACTGGGGAGCCTGAAGCTGCTTAAATTAGTCTGTTTCTTGTATGGCAGCATGGCAAGTTGGTTATTAACTTAATAATGGGGGAGTAGGGAAAAAACAAGAGCTGCAGGAGCTGCCCTTGGATACATCAAACATTCCTAATTTCATGGCTAACAGGCTGATGAATGCTGCCTGCTTTTGCTTATGAGATGGAAATGCTTCAGTGTGCATATTGTCTCCATAGCCCCAGACAAAAGTACAAACAAATAATCCTTGAATAATAAAATAATTAAATTATCCTCCAGTTAAATCAGGTTTTTCCTCTAAATTTCAGTTTAGGAATCCAATGAAAATGATCTCAGGTAGAAGTGAATTAAGAAAGAATGGACTGCTAGTCTGCAAATTTCTAATTTAATGATAATTAAGGAAAAACTTGATAATTCACATTCACCTTTAATTTTAAACCATTTATATCTGTACCATTTCATCTGAGTACTATGATATGATGTTACCTCAGAAATGGAACTGATGGACAAGATTCTAAAGTACTTTAAACACAGCTTCCTATTAGTCTTGAATCTAAACCCTTGGGAAGTCCATAAGGTGTAGGAGCCTTGGGGAGAAATAGATATAATTACAGAATGATTTCTTCACAGAGGCAGTAATTCCCTTTCCTGAAAGTTCAGAAAGGTTTAAATTATTTTGTGAACATAATAACTGACCTGGTGTTTCTGTGATGAATGCTAGTGTGTTTTGTCAAGAACTCTTCAATTTTAATTAATTGAAAGTATCCAGAGTAGTAATCAAATAGCTTTAGAAGTGTAATGGTATGTGTTCAGAATCAAATGTCTTGTGTATTGTGCATAAAGGACTTTACTTATTTTCTCAGGGTGCTATAAATGAGGAGGGACTTCAGAAAAACAAAAACTATATTCAGCAATACAAAGAAAGCAGTAGGGTTTGTAGAAGGAGGTTGAATTAATAGCCTGTGTAACTCAGAGTGCAAGCATTGATCGTCGTCACTCTGGCTACTGCACAATGGCATTTTCCTAATGGAATAAATGCAAAGCCCCACCAGCCTCTGGGGCTGTGCATCAAAACAGGAATGGGTAATTCCAGGAGACCTATGAGGCACAGGTGGGAGAGAAAAAAATGGAGGCTGCTGGTGAGAGCATTTGCGTTCAAACTATGATTTGAAGCAAACTTTCACTTATTCTGAATTGTAGAAGGATTTTTTTGTTTTGTTAGTTTTTTTTTTTTTTTTTTGAGGGAGAAGAGTTTATTACATGGAAAGTTTCCATAGAATTTGTTCTATGCCTCAGTATTTGTGTGTGAATAGTCAGTCTGGTTGTAGTCCTTGCTCCTGGCTCCTGTATGCTTTAGTGTGGGACCAGCAGTAATGCTCAAACTGTTCAGAAGGAACCAGCCTGTGGGTCCTGCTGTTGTTGACACAGGCTTCAGTCCTGCATTTTTTTTCCTCATTGGTTAGGAGATGGAAGTTTGTGGAAAGTAGATGTCAGTTGCCAAAATATTTGGTGAGGGATACAGGCTCCATTGCTTTTTTCCCTGCCCTCTCCAGTTGATGGCTTAGTGGAGTACCAGCAGCTGTGGTGAACACACATCTTAGTGACTCGAAATGTAGAGAAACTTCAGACCCTGAATGCAGATTAGATTCTTGAAAAAGGAAGAGTACCCCAAACCTGAAATTTATGTAATGTGCTTGTCAGTAGTGTGTCACAACTTTTCTCTTTTGATTATCCTTTGTAAGATATGTAAAATTATTTTTTCAGTTATGTTTTGTTCTGTAAGTGTTATTTGGATGATTACTGACTTGTTTCTATTTCGTATCTGTAGGGCAGAAGGCTGTAAATAATTCTGAGCTCCAATGCAGTAATAATAAATATTGAAGTATTTTAAGCAGTTATTTTAGACAAGTTCCTGGAGGGGTGAAATTACTTTCTTAATATCTAATGTTTCTAAAATGAGGCAGTATCTCTGACAGTGTCACTCCTTCTATCTCCATCTTTTTTTCTGCCCCTTCCATTACCTGAGAAATGAATTAAGTTTTATGTTAGATCCATGCAATGATGCAAATCATGTTACATTATCTATGACAACTCTAAGTATCTCACCTTGTTAGGCATATTTATTGCATAAAGAACAGGATAAAGTACCAGTGATGCCAATGTGATGTCTTCAGTGGAATTTACCAGCAGATATCTTGGCCCAGTCATGACAGCAAATCTTTCCTCTAAAATATCAATACAGCACTAGAGTCCAATTATTTTTATACTCTGCTAATCTTCTTTTGCTTTTACAGTGTTCCTGCATATAAAAAGACTATTGGTAATCTCAGTAGGGAGGCCTCCTTATCAAGTAGTTTCAAAGACTTATGACTTCTGAAAAAATAAGGAGGTAATACTGAATTAATGGAGAAAGAAAATGGAGTCTTCAAAAAAACTAAATGTAAAGCATATATAATACGGATTATTTTACTACTTGCAGAAGTTTTCTTGGACTTTCACAGATTTGATAAGACTTGGAAAGAGTTAGATATCTTATATATTTTTAAAATACATGCCTAAAATGGTCCTTTAAATATAAATCTAGACATAGCTCTTTTTATATACTCATAGCTGAAAATAAATCGGTGCACGTATAGTTTTAAACCTATGGTCAAGATAAGAAACCTGCTTATCAAATTTTGAAAGTCTCATTGAAAAGAAAAATTGGTATCAAGAGTAGATCTGGAAAGCCTTATTTGGTTGTAGCTTACTGGAAGTATGTTTAGAACATTATAAAACTGTTTTAAGAGTGAGTGTTAGAGAGCCAGGAGCCAAGCCCTGGTGTTTGGGAGAAGAAGAAGAAATTCTGTGGAGAAGGACTTGGGGTTCCTGGTGGACAACAAGCTGTCCCTGAGCCAGCAGTGTGTCCTTGTGGCCAAGAAGGCCAAAGGTGTCCTGGGCTGCATTAGGAACTGCACTGCCAGCAGGTCAGGGAGGTGATCCTGCCCCTCTGCTCAGCCCTGGAGAGGCACATCTGGAGTGCTGTGTCCAGTTCTGGGATCCTCAGGATGAGAGAGACGTGGAGCTCCTGGAGCAGGTCCAATGGAGGGCTACAAAGATGATGAAGGGTCTGGAGAACCTCTCTTATGAGGAAAGGCTGAGGGAGCTGGGACTGCTCAACCCTGAGGAGAGAGGACTGAGAGGGGAACCTCAAAGTCTCAGAAAATGGACCAGGCTCTACTCAACAGGACAAGAGGCAATGGGCAGGAACTGATGCATGAGAGGTTCCACCTGAACACGAGGAAGAACTTCGCTGGGCAGGTAACCATGAACCGGGATGGATTGCTCAGAGAAGGTGTGGAATCTCCCTTGCTGGAGAGATTCCAAAACCATCTGGGCACAATCTTGTGCCTTTTGCTGTGGGATGACCCTGACTGTGCAGGCAGAACAGACCAAATGTCCCACTGTGGTCCCTTCCAGCTTGACCTATGCTGTGATTCTGTGAAGTGATAGCAAGAATTATCTTATTTAAAAACTAGCAGCTGTTACTTGGAACACGTGAAGGTATCCATCAAATTTGTTTGAATTTTCCTTGATCATGTTATTAGGGGTAAGCTTTACAGAATCATGGAAAAAGGTGTGGGGGAGTGGATTTCAGAGCTTTAATATTTCATTGATGTCTTGCTATGTGTCTAAGAAGCTTTTCCATACTACAGAATTGGGATGTCCACAAGTGGGCTTGTTTCATGAAGTGCCTTTGTAGTGGCAATGACTCATTTTAGCAACACTTTTTTCTTATAACTCTTTGTTATGTAGCTGCTACTAATCCTTTAAAATTGATGTAAGTTGCATTTCTGTGATTATTAGCAAAAAAAAGTACATGTTTTTGTTGCAGTCATATAAATCAGATTTTGAGATTGCCACATGCAAAATTTTCATCTGAAAATCTCTGGTTGATATTTACACAAACCCCTGGTGTTCTATTCAGTAAGAGGCTCTTGCTTACGTGGACAGTGCTTTTTCTTCAAGATCACCCATGTTCTGAAATACTGTGGCCCAAGTTTTGATTTGAAGCGGAAGGGGGTATGAAATACAGTTGTATCCTGTCAAACCACTACGAAAATAATGGTAATTTTGCTTTTTTGTTTATTGGAAAGAAAGTGTTAATTGGAGAACCAGCAATAATGCCAGAAAAGCAATAAATAGTTACAATACATTGGTGTAGAATATAATTTGTCGCACTTCTGTAGAATTCATGAATCTTTACTGTCTTTTCCATAATAAAATTTGTTAAATTAGTTTTAATTCAGTTTGCCTTTTCCCCTATCCTTAACACCCTACTTTTATATATTCTTTTATCTGACTGCTGCACACAAAATACAAATAGAGGTTTGAGGGTTTTTTTGTTATTAAGGCTTATTTCTGGTCTTCAGATATGATTGGGGATTTCCAGTGACTGCTGATTAGTGAGAACACTGGCCAGCATACAGCTTAGCCAACCTTTGCCTCTCAGCAGGAATTGCAGTGCAGTAAGAAAGGTCTCTGAAGGAGAAAACCTAAGATAAAGAGAAGAGGGTTGAGGGCAGCATTGAAACAAAAGGAAAGAACCTGAAAGTAATAGGTCAAAACATTTCTGGGGAGATGTCACAGCCTCTGGAGATGGTAATAGAACTATCTCAGCCATCAAGGTTTTCTGTGCCATGGGAAGTCCTTTTGAGTGTTTCATCTGAATTCTTAAATAGTCATTTCCTGATTCTGGATTTGCCCTTGAATGTTTCTTCCCATACACATGCAGGCAGTGGCAGTTCTGTGTAAATACCTGTGGGTGTTTTCCTCTGTAAAGTACAGACAGTTCAGTTGCTTTTATTGCCATGACCTTGACCAGAATCCCTGTTAAACAAATAGTTACTAATATTTTTTTCAATTTGCCTCCATTTTTAAATGCACATTTATTTTTTAAACTATGGACACGTAGTTGGTTCTTCTTTCCAGAGCAGAATGTTTTCAGTTCCTAACCCAATCCACTAAAAGTCTGTGCTGTGCTGATCTACTACATGTTTGTTGTCCTTAGTGCTTTGTCCATCAGTTACATTCATAAAGGTAAAATATCATTAATCATTGTAATGCTCATTAATCAATTTGGAGGAAGGTTATCTGAATTTTTAGTGAGATTTATCAGACATTAAAGTTCAACACCAATTATTCAAGCCAATTTAAATTGGCACTATTGTTTTGCTCACTAAATGAAAATTCTACTTTTGTCATTCTTTGGAAGAAAAAACTGTTTCCAAAGCCACTATATTGAATTTCCTATAACTCTTACTTCAGGTTTTTAATAGTGCTCATTTGAATGCCTGACCTATGTACAGATGGTGGCTAAAGGTAATTCTGGAGTACCAAAGGAAATAACAAATGTATCACAAGAAGGCATATTTATGCTGATACTACTTTTTATATGCATCCTTAAGTTAAAAAATATAGTTTTTGCTCAATTATTTTCCATGTGACAGTTTTTGAGATAATGAAGCTCAAATACAATTTTTGACTAATGCTCTGCCTCTCTTTGAAAAGTTTTGAGCTTCTTCTCTATCCAGAACTAATCAATAAAAAGAGTCCTTTTACTCTTTGTAGATGACATAGTAATTCCTTTCACTTCATTTGAAGAGGCAGGGTTGCAAAGAGATATTAGATGGCTTGTTTAGATCAAATATTTCTAGTGTAACAACAGGCCATTAGCACTCTGCTTGTTATTTTGAACAGCAGATTTCTTCAGCTGAGACTTCAGCTTCTCAGATCCCTTTTGTTGCCGTAGGATCCTTTCATAGAATGTATTCTTTGTGTGTTCAGTAACTTGGAAAGATTTTTCTGTTTCATATGCGAAAAATCTTTCTTAAATGAGACTATCCTCAACAGGCTGGAAGATGTGATAAAATAACTGTTTCCATATTAAATTTCCATGTTTATAGGAAGACCAAGAGTTATAAATAGCTTCTTCCAAACATGTTTTGAAGACTAACATAGAGATCCAACTGACTTTTCCCAAATGGTTTTATGCAGATATTCCTTCAGTGATACAATCTTAAGCACAGACAGATAAAAAAAAAGTGATGGTTTTGTCAGTCCCCTCTGGAAGGTGTTTTGTTTTACCTTTTTCAAAACCATGCTGGATCTCTTTTTACTGTGTCAACTGCTACATATTCCTGTAGCACCCCTCTGAGACAAGTGCAAAACTGGTTTTACGGCAGTGGCTCATCATGTACATAATACCATTGCAGTGGCATTCCCCCTGCATCTCTGGAAAGCTTATTGCTACAAAGGGCTTCTTTTAACTGGAGTTAATTAGGACTAGAAAATTGCTTGTTGTTTTTTATTGCATCTAAACCCCAGGACATGCTGCACTAATCCTCTAGTGCTGTGTGGTGCCATAAGAGAGGTATTCAGCTGATGTCTCAGAAGTTTCTTATTAGCTTTGAAACTGTTCCTTATCAGATCATTTAACTCATTAACTCTTTCTACACACAAAATGTGTTAGTTGGGGATCGCTTTCTTCCTAGTTCTTTCATTTGAAATGTGAGTTTAAATATAACCCCAACAAAGTAAAAAAATTTTTGTTCTTCTACTATTCCCCATTTATACTTAGGACAATGAAAAACAAATGGAGAATGCTCAGCAAGGAGTAAAGTGCTACTGCTTTATCCAAGAAACACTACAGAAAATATCTGGTATTTTTTCTAGGACAGAAACTGCTTTCAATTTTCGCAAGAATTACTGCATTTGTTTTTTGCTCAGTCTTTTGCTCAAAGCATATTAATTCTAAAACTTGCATTTGCATAAGTTATATACTTATGAGGAGTAAAATGAAAGCTAGTATTTTTTCCTATCATGACATCAGTTTTTCTACCAGTTCTGTAAGCAATCTGATACTGAAAAATCTGTGTTTCTGATCCTTTGAAAGCTAGAAATCTACGTTTTGCAGTTTAGCTGTAAAGTCAGTAGGAACCTTGAGGCCTGGAAAAGGCCTTTGGGAAGTTGCCCAGCATAGTTTTTAGCTTGCTGCAGAAACTGCAGCTTGTATTTATTTGTTGCTATATTTCTGCTCTGGTTCCCCCAAGTTCTTACCAAAATTCATAAGTGAGTTTTAAGGCAACAGTAAGGTTGAGTAAAAGTAGTTTCTCTGGTGAATGTAGAGGTAATGTGAGAGTATTTGACATTTTGCAGTTTTTTCTTAATTTAGCAAGAATGCCTTTAAAGTCACAATTTCAAACTTTGGGGTTTTGAGTAATTTTTTGACATATCACTGCATTATGAAGTGCAGGATACTGTAATCTGCTTATTAATGATGCGACTGCTAATTAGAAAAAGGTTCTCTTATTTTCACCTTCTAGCAATTTAGTATTTAATGTACACTAAGATGGCACCGTTCCTAAAAACTCCTGCTTGCTTTCCTCTCCCTCCCCAATTGCAAATGTGCTTTTGAAGTGCATATTCTGTGTGATTAAATAAAAGGACATGAAAATTAGTGAGGAAATTGCATGGTGCAGCCATTTTAGTTATGAATTTAAATGGCTGTTTAGCAAAATGGAGTAATTTATCACTTATCTAGTGTTCCCTGCAAGTCATTCATCATGAGTAGCAACTATCTTAATTTTATTCTAATCCGAGATGGTGGGAAGGGATCAGAGGTTCATGCTTCTTGTGATTGGCTACTGATTTAATGATTGTGTGTGAAACAAAACAGGGGCTGGAAAACTTTCTCAAGTTTCTTTGCATCATATTATACCTGACTTTGTATCAATTACTTTTAAATTTTTCTCAGCAGCTAGACTTTTTCTGTGCACCTCATTTTACTGCAATGGACACTGGTGTTATGTTGGACACCAGTAGTGCAGGCTTTGCTGCCCAGGATCACAGGTGCAGTGTGTTTTTAGAGATAAACCATGTTCTGATAGTAGATTCCAGGAACAGGGATTGTGGAAGTCCAAAGCACTTGGTTATAACAACTAACGCAAGTTGTACTTTGTCATGGTTTTGAGTGGAACGTTTTCTGCCACAGAAAGACTTGGGTTTGGTTCACCAGATCCCTGAATCTGTGGAATGAATAAGACATTTCTACAGCTTCTTTTTTTTTTTTTTTTTGGCAAAAGGATAATTTGAAACAATAGTAAGGAGCCCTTGAGAAGTAATTACTTAGTCCTTCAGAATAAATTGCTTATGATCTTAAATAACTTCTCCAGTTTTGTTCTCATGTTAGGCTGGTCATGACTACCTCATAATGAAATTATTCCCTCACAAGGGGAAGGGACACAGAAAGCTGTACTTACTGGAGAGCGAAGGGAGCATTAAAAATAGGAAATAAACATGTAGATATTTCCCAGCTGTGGATTTGGAATCATGAATCTGATATTTTTTCTCCAAATTGCTTCATTGGAATCTTTTGCAGAAACTTGTTTGGAGGACAAGGAGTATAGTTTCTGGGAAGGAAAAGAAAAAGATTGTGAGAAATGAAAGAAAGCATGGAAGATTGTTCTGTTAAAAATGTTATTTACAAGAGATAGGAACAGAAAACTGCCATTGTAGAACAACAGCAGTACTTGTAAAAATTAACTCAACCTAACTGATAAAGCAGACCCTCTGCCTTCTCTCAGAATTAATTTCTTAGGCTTTATCATAATTCCATAATTTTTGCTGGTTTCATAATAAAGTCTTAATTTTTTTAATTAGAGAGAAGTAGTTTAGTTCCTTCTTTGAGTGCCTGTGTTTTATTTCTAGATGCAATCTGGTCATCCTTTATTATGTGATTGGGAAACAAAACGGGTCAAATTCAGTGTAACATTTAGAGAACTACTTTATAGTCCTTGTAATTTTTCATCTTGAGCTCCCGTGAGTGATGGATTAATGGAAGGGTGAAGGCTGGCTTCCTAAAAGAGCAGTGTGCTGAGAAACCTTCTGCATGATGCATCCTGAGATCATTCCAGGTTCAACAGGGCACACCTCAGGTGGAGAATATTCCCTTTGTATGGAGTAGCAAGGCATTAGTCTGCTATTGCTGAAAAGTTTGCCACAGAAGTAGGAGTTCAGGCTATCTGGTTTTATTGTATCAGTCATTCTTGTTAACAGTTTTGTCTACGTGCTGTTTTAGTGTAGTTTTCCAAAGTTGCGTTACTTTTGTAGAAAGACTTTTTAAGTTTATACGTTGGTGGTGTAGCAGATAAATGTTTGAATTTTAAATTGTTGTGAAATGGAGCACTGAACAGTACATCTGGGAACGTACTAGACTCTGGTTTGGCATAATTTATTTATTCAGAACACATTTAATGTTTTGAAAATTGTAGAGAAGTAACTTGGTTCTTAGAAGTTGAGTATTTGTGGTGTCAGCTTTTCTCTTTCACAGTAATTATTTTGGCAGACAGATAAATTGACAGCACTCTACCAGGTCTTGTTTTGTAATACTAGATGGATTTGTCACATCACATGGGTTGTTGGGGTTTAGTTAATCAACTTGCGGGTTCTTCTTATATAAAGGAACATGGCGGCTATGAATAAACAGATTTTATTTACTTTTGCTGCAATTTTATTTCTCTTGTCTATGGTTCCATTATTGTTACTACCTAATAAGATCAAAACATCTAGTCCTATGTATGTGATTTAAATCAGGCATGGGCACATGATCAAATTATTATGGATGCAGCCAGACCTAGTTTATGATTTAATACTGCCAGTGGGATGGGTGGATGTGCTATAAAGCTTAGCGTAGTGCTTATGTAGGACTGTAAAATCTGCTCAGGCCCATGGAAATATTGCTCCCATGTTTTTTATCAGACTAAGGATTAAATTAACTTCCAAAGAGTTGAATACTCTTGGAACTATCATTGACTTCAGTGGGGCAAAGAAACAAGCCCTTCCTGCAGCAACAGGTGCTTTAATAGAGCGCTTCACTTGTTTGAATCTTTTCTGTGACACTAACAGATTGTGCCATTCTATATTTGCACATCTCCTGTAATTCTGGACTTTCACTGCCATAATATACTATATTTTACAGTACTCAAAATTCAGAATAAAAACATGTTAAACTCTTTTATGGTGTTCATATTATCTTGTGCTTTTCTATGCAGGTAATTACATTTTAATCATTAAATGAAGTGCGACACTTCATACTGGCTAGAATGACTGCTATGCATTTTTAATGGTTTCCCTAAGTGTCATTAAGTGATAATTTGAAAAAATAAACAAACAACCAGCAGTTTACACAACTGGTTTTTAATGAAGCCTGTTCTTAATTTGCTTAGAGGATCAACAAAATTTGTGGTATGAAATGTAGCAACAGATCGAGTGGGTTTTTTTTATGTAAAACATTCAAATGTATTATGGATTTTTTTAATGTCCATTCTAAATACATACATTCCTATCAAGAGTAAAATAGCACATCCTTTTGATATTAAAAAGTTGATACAGTGTTGATTACCAATATTGTTTAGTGGCTTTTCTGTCCTGTGCTGAAACGTTTTGAATTATGTGCCTTCTGCTCAGCATGCTAAAAAGTCTAGTTTTCAGTGACAAAGCACAGAAAAAGATTTGCAAGCTGATTTCCTCTTTGTTTTCCTGAATCTTTGCTGGCCTGTGGCAAACCTGTGGGTGTTTTACCTCCTGTCTTCCCATTTCACAGCTGGGCATGGCAAGGCAGCTTTGGAGTTGCAGTGGCCAATCACTTCCTAAATATCAATGCTAGATTGAGGGCAAATATGCCTGAGATTTCATCCAAGTGATCGTAAGAGGGAAGTTTAATTTTTTGTGAGGAATTAATTACTCTGCAGACTGGAGAAATGTGGAGGTATTTTATTGGAATTCTCACCCCTGCTTCAAATAATTGTCATATTTGCAGTCTGCCTAAGTTAGAATATTGCCATAGAAGATGATGTTTGAATTCATGGTATGGGAACAGCATAAAAATAGCAAATAATGGGTATTTTTGGTTTTTCAGGTGAGCAGAAAAGGTAGTTTGGTAGAAAAAGCATGCAGTTAGTGTCTTTATCCACAATGTTCACTTTATTTCATGAAAATATTTCCTCTGAAGTAAAACGCTATGCTCAGGGTTTTTTTTGTTGTTGTTGTTTTCAAGTGAAATTCAGTTTTTAAAAATGTGAATGCTAGTTTGATGTAAATCAAATAATTATGTAATTAAACAATGCAAATAAAAGTAATTTGCTCAAAATTTTTAATTTCATGATATTGAGTATCATGGACTATATTTGAAGCTAAAAGGAATGAGAGAGTATTCAAAAAATTAACAGTGAATTCTGCAGGGGTATTGCTTGAAGAATTTCTCAAGTTTTTTCTTGGATCAACTGCTTGCTTTTTCAAGTCCTTGTTTAGGAATAATTTATTTCAAAAGGGCCTGGCATTTACTTAAGTTCCATACATTTTCATGTCTGAATGCTCAGAAGCAGTTTGCAGTGCATAATATGTGTACACAAATATTTTTCATGTTGCTTCATTTATGTTCTTCATGTTTTTTGTGGTGCAGTCATTAAATACCTGGGACAAAACTACAAATACCAGGTTGCTGCATCTGTTTTATCATCTCTCCATTGTAGGTATTCCTGCTGCTTTAATATGCCTGTGCAGCAAGCACCCATAGCAAATAAATTTGTGCTTGAGCGTTTTACGCTTCTATTAAATATTCATTAGATGAGATGCAGGCTGCTGCTTTGAGTGCATTGAAACCCCAGAAAATGCATTGTTTGTGAATCCTTTATGCAGAATGAGCCAAAGTGTTCAGTACTGAAATGTGTAAGGGTCCAGGATGTGTTACTATACAGCTGAATCTTGCTTTGGGCTGTAAAGAGAGCATAATTGAGACACAGTCATTTTGGGTTTCTTACATTGTATTCTAGTATGATTTAGCTAATGCCAAAAAAAAAAAAAAACAACCAAAAAAAGCACACCAACTCCCACCAAAAAACCCCAAAAGAACCAAAATAAAAACCACCAAGAATTCTTCATCAAATCTGAGAGAAAGCATTTCAAGTAAACAGACTAATAACTTCTAATGTTCTTATTGCAAAGCAAAGTAAAAGCAAAATGCAATCATTGTCTGGTGCCTTATCTGATGTATTTTGCAGTAGTCTCTGAACTTACTCTGTTATCTAGGGAGAAGCATTTTGAATATCCAGGGTCGAAGTTAGTGTATAGGCTACAGCAGAAGACAAATATACCCAAGGACCTCTCAAAAAATCTGTGTTCTCACACCTGTTTTTTGCATGTTCTGTCATTCCCTGGTCTCTTGTATTCACACTATTATTCCCTTGATTTATGCATCTGTTTTGGGTTTGTTCTGATGGTATCACACTTGTGTGCAGCTCTGTCCTGGAGATTTTTATTCCCAAGAAGGATGAAATTTGATATCTGCAGGTTTTCACACCTTCATTCTTACACTTCATAAAACCTGCACGTTTTCATTGGGATTTTACTAATTATTAACAAAACAGAAAATTTTTGCCTTTTTATAGCTCTAAACTCCACAAACCTCAAAACAGATAGCTTTTGGCTTTTTTCTATCTTTAAACTCCTTACACCTCTAGTGTAAGGTCTGTGTATGTGTTAGTGTATAAGATGTTAGGGGAAATGCAATCTCCATATATGTCATACTTTTCTGAGATTGAAAGCTCAGCTATTTGTGTTTGACCTTCAGGATAAACTGAGAAAAATAACCTGTATGGCACCTACTAGCCAGTAAAAGTACATCCCAGAAAAAAAAAACAAAAAACAAAACAGCTGTTCATTTACTGATTCATTTTAACTTGCTGTCTGGTACAGTGCTATATAAAGCTTTAAGGTAGATTCCTAAATGAATGCTTTGTAGCTTTAGTTTATTCAAGACCTTAGGCAGAGCTACTGGAAGTATCTAGGTTACTGATTCTTTTTGAGGTGTTATAATTTTAGGGCAAGTTGGGAAGGAAAAGATCTGTGTTTTGACTAGAATAATGCTTTTGTCTGAACACCTCAATGTTATATATTTAGATGTGATTCAGATCAGATTGCTTAAATAGCATTAATACAATTGCTGGTGCAGTTTATTTTCCAAGATTAATCATATACATGAAAATTCTGATAGAAAATAGTTTAAAAGTATGTTCACGGTAAATCTCATTTATCTCCTTCCTTCATGGATTTTAAGTGTTTTAAATGAATTATTTTTTGATACAGCGCTTACACTAATACTGTTAAATTAGCAATGAAAATAATTCATGCAAGCTGCCTTTAATTAAGTGCCAACGATTTATTTGTTTGTTTCTCTCCTTTTGTTTGCCAGGAAAAGAAGAATATATTGCGACATTCAAGGGATCAGAGTACTTCTGCTATGATTTATCTCAGAACCCCATACAGAGCAGCAGTGATGAAATAACTCTGTCCTTTAAAACGCTGCAGAGGAACGGACTGATGCTTCACACAGGAAAATCGGCCGATTATGTCAATCTTGCACTGAAAAATGGAGCTGTCTCCTTGGTCATTAATTTGGGCTCGGGGGCCTTTGAAGCGCTGGTGGAACCTGTGAATGGGAAATTTAATGACAATGCCTGGCATGATGTGAAAGTAACCAGGAATCTGCGTCAGGTAACAGTACAATGGATACAAGAATAACTGACTTTGTTATGAGTAAATGCTTGATGATTTGAAAAATTGCATATTGGATGTTTAGCAGGCATTTGGTTAGTTTTTTATTTGCACAAGGAAGGGTATTCCTGCCACACTTGAGCAGGGGCATATCTAGAAAGTAGTAGGGCAAGCAGCTGTCTGAGACAGTACCAGAGAGGTTTTCAATAGTTGAGTTATCAGCCAGTGTTTCTACAGTGCAACTGTCTGCCCTTGCAGCCTTGCATTAGTCAAGGCCAACAACTTTCTGAATTGCAACTCGTTAATGAAAAGAAATGTTTAATATCTTTTCCTCTTTTCAAAGTGGGCAGTAAATTTGCTATCAGATAAAGTTTATGCA